>OZ009958.1:12420000-14820000 GCA_963932025.1 Erebia epiphron | reverse complement strand
TGTGTTTCTGTAATTCAACATGGTTTAATTTCAGATTATCATTAGTGGAGAGTATACCAGAGGGCCATATGTACCCTCCCAATTCAACGCACCGACGAACGAAAAACGCTTGGCTAGATCTGATAGACGAAGCTCAATCTTCAATAGAAATCGCCTCTTTCTATTGGACACTTAGGTTTAATGAAATATATCCTTATAACTCTTCTGTTGATGTAAGTATCTATTACTCAGTTGGGATAGTATGAGATTTAGATCTTGCCAACATTGACAGAATTCGAGCATCAAAACACTTTTCATCACAAAGTAAAATATACCTTAAAGCACTTGTTTTAAAGCGCAAATTAGTCTATAAATTAATTATAATCTACAGGTAGTGCTATAAACGGAAACCTTACGAAATAAAAATCGCACCACCATTACATTCTATGACCTGACTGACTATGACTCACTACTGAGCACGAGTCTCCTCTCAGAATGAGAAATTAGTACTGAATGCATGACCTTAAATCAAAGCCTTTTAGGACTGTTTCATTTTGACGTCTTCTGGCCCGTTCGTTTCATTTGAATACTATCAATGTTGACCAGATGTAAAATCTAGTACTAACCCTATAGTATAACATAATTTTTTGTTTTGTTTGTATATTTTATTCATTCATTCATTTATTTCAGGGCGAGCAAGTATTCCAGGCCTTACTTGCAGCCGGGACGAAGAGAAAAATAAATTTGAAAATTGCTCAAAATTGGCCTTCAAAGTCTTACCCTAACATAGATACTGAATATTTAGTTAAGAAGAAAGCTGCTCAGGTAAGAGTTGCCCAAAGTGAATTTATTTTTTTCTACCTCATAGGTACTGATGCAAGAAAGGTGTCACAAGTTTGAGTTTGATGATTTCTGTCTAGTCTTTGGTATAATAGTGTTGAAAGATATAGACCATAGACAGACGTTTTATTTCACTTCATGTAGTGTAGTTATGGCTGCTGGGAGTGTTTACACATTTCCGAATTAGCATGATGTTTGGCTGTATGGTCTTGATAGATTTTTGCCTTTTTTTTTAAATCCCAGTTTTGGTAGTATTTCAAGTGAAATAAGAGTGTAAAATGGTATAGTATACAAAAATGGATGACTAAATAGGCTGGCTTTATGGTGTAGATATTTAAATAATTTAATATAAAAATACTTTTTAAACAACCGACTTCAAACTCCCGCGCTAACTTTACAACAACAAGCACACGCTTTATAATGTACTTATTTTATTGTTGATATTTTAAAAACCGCTCGACCGATTTCGATAAAATTTATATGGGACCACATGAGAAGTATGCTCTTTCAAATAAAAAAAGAATCATCTAAATCGGTCCACCCTGTCAAAAGTTCTAAGGTAACAAACATTAAAAAAAAAAAATACAGTCGATTTGAGAACCTCCTCCTTTTTTTGAAGTCGGTTGAAAATAAGACAAATAGCGATCGCGCGCGTATTCTTTTGTTTTATTCAAATAAAACAAGAACTCGAAATAAAAGAATAGATAAAATAGATCCTCAGAATTAAGTCTAGTTGTGATTGTGAAGTTAAGTATTATTGCTTATTTTCCTCGCAGGTGTAGTGCACATAAAGCACTATTTATCACTCACGAGAAATTACGATTCTTAACTAGTAATCGGTTACTTTCTTTCCTCTGTGAACAATGTACTAATGTCTTAAGTTGAAGCAAGCTAAGCAAAGCGCAAATTAAGAGCTATAGCTCTACTAGATGATGCCCGCGACTTCGTCCGCGTGAATTGATGTTTTTTTAAGATTTAAACTATCCTATCTCTCAAGTTGGATCGAACTGCACATGGTGTGCGAATTTTATTATAATCGGTTAAGTGGTTTAGGAGTCCATTGAGGACAAACATTGTGACACGAGATTTATATATATTAAGATAGATCTCATTCTTAAAGCTTGGTCACGCTCTCGCAGGTGCGTAGCCTCAATTTCTCCAAGCTGCTGGGCGGTGGGGTGCTACACACGAAGTTCTGGCTGGTGGACCGTGCTCACTTCTACATCGGGAGCGCCAACATGGACTGGAGATCGCTCACACAGGTACTAACTCCTCCAAGCTGCTGGGCGCTGGGGTGCTACACACCAAGTTCTGGCTGGTGGACCGTGCTCACTTCTACATCGGGAGCGCCAACATGGACTGGAGATCGCTCACACAGGTACTAACTCCTCCAAGCTGCTGGGCGCTGGGGTGCTACACACCAAGTTCTGGCTGGTGGACCGTGCTCACTTCTACATCGGGAGCGCCAACATGGACTGGAGATCGCTCACACAGGTACTAACTCCTCCAAGCTACTGGGCGCTGGGGTGCTACACACCAAGTTCTGGCTGGTGGACCGTGCTCGCTTCTACATCAGCAGCGCCAACATGGACTGGAGATCGCTCACACAGGTACTAACTCCTCCAAGCTGCTGGGCGCTGGGGTGCTACACACCAAGTTCTGGCTGGTGGACCGTGCTCGCTTCTACATCGGCAGCGCCAACATGGACTGGAGATCGCTCACACAGGTACTAACTCCTCCAAGCTGCTGGGCGCTGGGGTGCTACACCACAAGTTCTGGCTGGTGGACCGTGCTCGCTTCTACATCGGCAGCGCCAACATGGACTGGAGATCGCTCACACAGGTACTAACTCCTCCAAGCTGCTGGGCAGTGGGGTGCTACACACCAAGTTCTGGCTGGTGGACCGTGCTCACTTCTACATCGGGAGCGCCAACATGGACTGGAGATCGCTCACACAGGTACTAACTCCTCCAAGCTGCTGGGCGGTGGGGTGCTACACACCAAGTTCTGGCTGGTGGACCGTGCTCACTTCTACATCGGCAGCGCCAACATGGACTGGAGATCGCTCACACAGGTACTAACTCCTCCAAGCTGCTGGGCGCTGGGGTGCTACACACCAAGTTCTGGCTGGTGGACCGTGCTCGCTTCTACATCGGCAGCGCCAACATGGACTGGAGATCGCTCACACAGGTACTAACTCCTCCAAGCTGCTGGGCGCTGGGGTGCTACACACCAAGTTCTGGCTGGTGGACCGTGCTCACTTCTACATCGGCAGCGCCAACATGGACTGGAGATCGCTCACACAGGTACTAACTCCTCCAAGCTGCTGGGCGGTGGGGTGCTACACACCAAGTTCTGGCCGGTGGATCGTGCTCACTTCTACATCGACAGCGCCAACATGGACTGGAGATCGCTCACACAGGTACTAACTCCTCCAAGCTGCTGGGCGGTGGGGTGCTACACACCAAGTTCTGGCTGGTGGACCATGCTCACTTCTACAGCGGCAGCGCCAACATGGACTGGAGATCGCTCACACAGGTACTAACTCCTCCAAGCTGCTGGGCGGTGGGGTGCTACACACCAAGTTCTGGCTGGTGGACCGTGCTCACTTCTACATCGGCAGCGCCAACATGGACTGGAGATCGCTCACACAGGTACTAACTCCTCCAAGCTGCTGGGCGGTGGGTGGACCATGCTCACTTCTACAGCGGCAGCGCCAACATGGACTGGAGATCGCTCACACAGGTACTAACTCCTCCAAGCTGCTGGGCGCTGGGGTGCTACACACCAAGTTCTGGCTGGTGTGGCATGTATGAATTATCTATAATATTCTTTATCTATAGCAGTTATAGCCATACGTGCGAAAGGGACAGCAACTCGTAGAAGTGTTCTCTTTCGAGACCGTTTATTTGTACATCTAAAATGAACTTTATGTCCAATTAATAATGTTTATATTTAGTTACCGCCTAGCCCTTTAGGATGCCTAGCCCACCTACTGGGTCCAATTTTGAATATAAACCATCCGAGACCCACTCGAACACGCATGAAAAGTTCCATCAGAATCGGTCCAGCCGTTCTGAAGTGATGTGCTTGCTGTATGCAAGCACATCACTTCAGAACGGCTGTTGATTCGGCAATTGATTTTTATTTATATGTATAAGATTCAAACCATAGTAAACACTGCCAATATATTTCCTCCCAAGGCTGCTACACACAAAGTTCTGGCCTGTAACTCACCACCTGTCAGAACTGTCCCTGGGTGGGGAGTGGGGGCTAACAGACAGACTGACTAACTGACATATTAAAATTCACCCATGGAAGCTGAGAGACCCCGCTACACCTGAATTTTATATGTTTGCAGGTCAAAGAGTTAGGTATAGTCGCCTACAACTGTTCCTGTCTTGCGACCGACTTGGGAAAAATATTTGATGTAAGTATTTCTTATAATAATAATAATTAATTGTCAGTATTATATTAGTATATATTTTTTAAATATTATTTTACATAGTTATTTGTTACAATCTTATTTGATTACAAAAGGTGCTCAGTAATTCCAGGTTTGTCTTTCGGTCACCGCTTGTACCATGTGTATCGAACAAGTTATCTATACAGATTTTGAATGAAATTGTATCGGCTCGGGCTTTTCATACCCATTAGGCTTAGGAAACTGCAGTCAAATTAACGTGAAGGAGGGTAAAAAATTGAAATGGCAACTCTATACCTTTTTGATAAATCTCTTTGACGTAAAGTTATGGCATGTGATTAAGATAAATATAATGCATTTTGAATGATCGCATGTGGGGTGCTAAAAATAACAAACATATTATTACGGACGCCGCCCTTGCTTTGGCAATGATAAACTAAATACAAGGTTATTAACTATGTCACATGTTATTATGAATACATATTATTTTCAGCTTTGCTTTTAAAATTGAATTGAATTTTTGGAAAAGATAAAACATTGTGTGTTTGTTTATTGATGAAGGTTTAATTAAACTGATATTTGAATCATTCGATGTATTTCACTCGGTTCGTTCTTTAGCGGGGATACGCCATATTGGAATAATTTGTATAAATACGAGTATTTTGATGTTTGAAAGTCAGTCTCCTGCCGGCAGACTCAGCGATTATTGAATGCTTTTGTGTTTGGATTGCAATTTGATTTAGAGCTTAGCAGTAGCAACTGCAGTCTGATCAAATGATTAATTTATTGTTGTTGTGATGCTTTGGCCAAGTTTTATACTTAACTGTTTACATTAAATCTCTCGTGAAACCGCTACACGTTGTGACCATTCGCTCGTGCAAGTTTTAAAGAGAGTACAAACATATTTTAAAGGTAATATTAATTATTTGCCCACTTCTGGAATTATGCTTACATTATGTTGCTTAATTTAAAAAGCTGTGATAGCTTAGTAGTTAGGACTGGTCTCCTATTGGGAAGTCCAGGGGACCTCTGTCCTTAATTAGCTAATTTTGGTCTTATGTATAGTCCCACAAACTTATGTGACCCGGTGACAGCATCGCTGTTATCACATTTAGCGTTCCTAATAAAAATATTAAAAATAAAATGAAAACACAAACTAAAGATTTATAAATATTTGTTCTTAGTTGGTGGGTATTAATTAGTAAAAATAAAATAAAAACAAAAACTGTACATTCAAAAAAATAGTTCTAATTTAGGCCACAGCGCCAGATTAGTTGGTGGGACTGTACGTATACCTAATTAAAAATCACTGGCTTCCGAAGCAGGAATACATCGTTCTGAAACGCGCATTCCTGATATTGTTATCTCTCATTTTTGTCAGCTAGAATGTGACGATCGTGATCAACTCTCTGATTGGTTGACAATCGATCACTATTGGCACTAAAAATACACAATCCAGCCCATAACCCAAAGAACATAATCATACTGATATCATAAGTGCAAAAGTGTCTGCTACGCTATAACGGCCCGTCTTATCAACCGGTTATGATGAAAGAGTATATTTAGTAAAGTGGTTACTTACATCCCGGGGAAAGACATAGGCTTTATTTTAGACCAGAAAATTAAGGAGTTCCCGCTGGAATAAAAAAAACAACATCGAAGTCACGGGAACCTTCTAGTGTTTTATTATAATCACAACCTTTCCTAATATGTTCAATGCTCATAACTGTTGATAGATGAAAAAAAATGAAAAATGTTACGACTATAGAATGTAAAGGAATTAACAAGAAAAAAAATCAATTGGAATAATATAAATTCGTGAGTAAAAGTTGTAAGAAAACACTTTATCGTAAAACTTTAACCGGTACAGGGCGGTACCGGCACGGAATTGTTGCATTAAAGAAATGGCTTCCGGTATTTGATTTTAAGTTATGAAACGCTTAACTCACTATATCTACTGTATAGTGAGCCATTCTTTTTTGCGACTTCTTCCGCGTGGATTCACGTTATTTAATCCCTTTAAAATTCCTCAAAACATTTCTTTGAACCATAAGGTATACTCAAGGATTTCTCTCCCAAGACGTCGGATATCTTAAAAAGATTTCTTTCCCCCTGTAATCTGAAAAAGGGTACTCAAGGACTATTTCCTCCGAACTTCAAACTTTTAGGTATATACACTTGCCATTGAGGAAGTGGAGTCTACATCTTTTCTAGGTTTCATAGTCGATCGACATTGTAACTGGAAAACCCATGTTGAAAATCTGTGCAGCAAATTGGATAAATTTGTCTATGTCCTCAGACGGCTCTATCAAACTTCTGATATGAAAACAGCCTTAATAGCATACCAAGGATATGTTTCATCGCTATTAAGATATGGGATTATCTTGTGGGGAAATTCGGTATTTGCTTATAAAGTTTTTATAAAACAAAAAGCCTGTCTGAGAGCATTATGTGGATTGCAGCCATTAGATACCTAGCTGTAGGCCTTTGTTTAAGAAGCACCATGTTCTTCCCTTGCCTTGTCAATATATCTATGAATTATTATTGCAAGTCAAAAAAAAACAAGTTATTTTAAGAGTTACAATGAACTGGTTGAGGTTAGATCTCGGAGAGCCCAGAGAAGGAATAAACTAATTGTACCTCCTAAAAGACTGCAGATGTTTGGAAAGAGTACACACTACATGGCAATAACTATGTACAATAAACTTCCTGACAGCTACAAAAGCAGTCCTTTTAATGTTTTCAAAAGGAAGGCTTATGAGCTGCTTATAAATAAATGTTATTACAAAATTACTGAATTCCTTAGTGATAATCTCAAGTAACTTTTAAATAATATAATATGTAAAGATGATGATGACGTGAATTGCTAAATGGTTTTATGGTGCAATAATTGAGTATCCCCTCTTATATGGAATTTGACATTTGTATTTGTAATTAAGTTCTATTATCATATTATCATTGATTATTTTATATTATTTTCTTATTTTTATTAATTTAATTTACTAAATTTCTCTTTTTAATTTTGATGATTTATACCAAATATTCATACACCATTAATTGGTAGAATGTATAAGGCTCCCAAACTGTAACCATGACAACTGTATATCACCTACATTCTCATGAATAAATTATTATTTACTAGCTCATGCCCGCGACTTCGTCCGCGTGGTTTAAGTTTTTTGTTATTCCCGCGGGAATTCCTTAATTTTCCGGGATAAAAAGTAGCCTATGTCACTTTCCAGGTCCTCAACTATACCCATGCCAAAAATCACGTCAATCCGTTGCTCCGTTGCGGCGTGATTGAAGGACAAACCAACAAACCAACAAACAAAGTGACTTTCGCATTTATAATATTAGTATGATTATTTATTTTATTTGCTTCGGTTGTGCATTGTCTGTCGGTCAGTCAGGCAGTCACGTGTATAGTTCATAAGAACTAGAGAAATAAGATAAATGATAAAATCAGCAAATTATGTACGTCACTCAAACGTCAAAATGCGGGCTAGTATGATATTATAGTCTGACAAACCTATCTGACCCGGTGTCAGCGTCGCTAGTTTATATCATATCATACTAATATTATAAATGCGAAAGTGTGTTTGTTTGTTGGTTTGTCCTTCAATCACGCCGCAACAGAGCAACGGATCGACGTGATTTTTGACATGGGTATAGTTGAGGACTATACTATAGAGTATAGCACTATTCTCAGAAATTTTCGACATCGATATCGTGATTTAGACTTGTATGTTACTTATAAGTTCTCAGTCGATTATTTATCCTGCGGTGTAGATACAATAGGCATGATGACTGATTTTGAAAAATGGTCAGATTATGTTCGGAAGTATCTACTATTTCGAAAAAATATATTATTTCAGAAGAAAAATAAGTTTTGGTAAGTAGATAAAATTGGCATTTGAAATTTAAATTTTAATATTCACGCCAAAACGCTCGGCGGTGTCATGGCGTCGTTTGTGACATCACTATTGGTTTTACCAATGTAGTTATGTTACCAGCTCCTCGTCTACAAGCACCGGCTCCGCGCCTAGAAACGGTGGCAGTCAATGCTGATGTGGCATAACTCGCGATCATTTCTGGGAATGGTTTGCCTTCCCGTGAGAGCTTGAGGCCCGCGTTGGGAGAGCAATTCATCGCGGAGCGTCAATTAGTTCATACGCCTTTGTACTTTTGATTGTAACTCCTAGATCGAATTAAATCTATTATTTTAAATTTTCAAATCAATTTAATTTAATATCATATAAATCATTAACTGTTTCGCAACGCTCTCTGATACTTGACTGGCGCAGCCCGGTGAGGGTTGGTTAAATAGGGGTGCAACTTAATTCCACGTCAAATTCTGAGGAAAGAAAGTTATTAGTTCCTGAGCCAACCCGAACGAAACAAAGAAATAAGTTAAGTGGGTCTACGTGAGCAGCGATGCTGGCAGCCGGTTGGTGAGTACCTTTTCACCTTCCTTACCCTTTTTCGTTAAAATAGGATAAATCCTCGCCTAATTAACGTTATCTGGTTACCTTTTTTTTTATTGTGAGAAATTAACGAAATATAATGACATTTAATGAAATATAATTAACATAACGAATTATAAAGTGTAATAAAATAATCTTTATACTCTATTATTTTTAAATTAAAATGAAGAGTAATTTATAAAGAATAAAATAAGGAAATTATATTAGTTAACTATTAATATTAAGTTTTTAGGTTTATTAATTTTTGTATTAAGTAAGTGATTTTTCTTATTTTTTTTCGTGTGTGTTCTTAATAAGGTTAATGAGTTCCATTCCTATTAATAACCATTAAAGTTTTTATATAAGAATATTATACTAAATCGAAACTTTAATATAACTTTTATATTTCTCTTTTCTTTTAAAATGGAACAAATTACCTTAATTCCCCCACAGATGTTGAAAATTATCCCCGTTTTCGGAGGGGATAAACGACAATTAAATTTATTCTTAAGACAGTGCGAATATGTAATAAACAAATTTCAGGGCAGTGAGGAACAAAATGTGTACATAATGAATAGTATTACAAGTCGCCTAACCGATAGGGCCGCTTCGCTTATCAGCGAGCGAGAGGATGTTGTGACTTGGTCGGATTTCAAGGAAATCTTAGTACAACATTTTGGAGATCCGCGTAGTGAGGAATGCATAGCGATAGAGTTGGAAAATTTAAAAATTAAAAGCGGAGAAAGTTATTTAGATTTCTGCAATCGAATTCAGTCCGTGCGGTCAGTTTTATTATCGAAAGTGAATCAGATTAAGGACGTAGATATAAAACAAAGTAAAATTACCATATATAATAATACTTCCTTAAATGTTTTTCTCTACAATTTGCCTGAAGATATGGTTAGAGTAGTGCGACTGAAAACTCCAAAAACATTGGAGTCCGCGCTTAGTGTAGTTTTAGAAGAAGTTAATTTCCATTCTCAGTATCGACTACGCAGTGCCGCGCAACCTTCGGTTCACAAGTTGAAACCCGATCATTACAACCAACAATCGACTTTTAATAATTTTAGCTTCCCAACTAAACCGAGTTATACGCCTGTGCCAATTTATCAAGCGCAAAAACCACCTCAATTTAATTTCGGAATACCTCAACATCAGAAACCATCTCCACGTATGCCTACCGGATATAAGCCAAATTTGAGTCCATTTAAATACGGAATTCCGAAAGGGCCATTCATACCGCCTCCTAGAGTGAACCCTTATTTCGGACATCGACCCGCTGGTCCACAGTATCGTCCGAATCCACAAGTTCCTTTTAACAATAATACTAATAGGCGACCCCAGGATGTGTCCATGAGGACCGCGCCTCAAAAGCACAATTTTCAAGTAAATGAAACCTATGCCTTTGAGAACCCCTATAATTATTACGAATATGATACCCAATATAATGGAGAGCCGTTAATGTGCTACCCGGATGAAAACCTTGAATGTGAATATGTAGAGGAACAGACAGACGAACTGACTAACGAAAATAACCCTGACGTTGAAGAAATCAATGCGGAAAATTTTCGTACACCAGCCTCGGACAAAGTAGAGAAAGGATAGAGTTAAATTGCGACCCAAAATTAAAGTTACCTTACATATATATACCTGAAATAAATGGTAAATTCATGATAGATACGGGAAGTACAAGATCCTTTGTGAGCCCTAGTATCGCATATACATATTTTAATGCATATATTTTTCATGAACCATTTGAAGTGACAAGTACCCATGCGTCTAGTTCACATAACGAAGCAATACAGATTCCGTTAATGCCAACATTTAATTGCAATCATTCCCAAAAATTCTACGTATATAGCGTAGATCCGAAATACGATGGCTTGATAGGTAATGATTTATTAAAACAGCTTGAAGCAGTAATCGATTTAAAACATAAAGTGTTAAAGACCAGAACAGTTTCAATTCCTATTATATACAATGATACCGAATATATTCTCGATTTACCACCGCGTTCTGAACTAAGCAAAGGCGGCTCGCTCAAAGGAGCGCTGGTGCAGTGAACTCCCACAAAATTTTAAAAAATACATAGGTACTAGGTAGGTATAATAATCAAATAAACTTTGCTATAAACGTTTTAAATATTTTTATATAAATCTATTCCCATTGTCATTTTAATCATGAATATCCTTATGTACCTACCTACCAACTTTACTACTTATTTCATCAATCAACACAAATTTAATACATGGTATTTTTGTTAAGTGGAGCGCTTAGAACAACGCTCCTATAGACGAAAGTTTAGTACAAGGTTCCTATTGAAATGTAATGAGAGTAAAAGAGAGCATTCGATGCGAGCGGCGCGTGAGACAAAAGATTTGTATGAGATATTTGGTAAATATGGAGCGGCGCTCCTGACACGAAGTACGCATGCGCGATATTACCCGACTAAATGACATGGCCTGTTGTCACGAAGAAAGAGTTAAAACTCGCGAGTATTTTTTTTATTCGTATTATGCCGGTAAGATGTAAACAAAACACAAAATATGAAAGTAAATTTATTTTGATTTCTTCGCGAGTGCGTTGGATCATTGTACAGTGGCTGGAAAATCTGTATTGTTGTTTTAAATAGTGTACATATTGTGTTGTGTATTTATGTGAAAAAGACTGTGATTTATGTAAATAGTGTAGGTAGGCGATTAAAATGGAACAATATAACGTAATGACCGCCGAATGGACTTCATTTACAAATAATTGGTAAGCATTTTTTTTTTTTAGTGAACTCCCAATATGATCTTTCACGAGCCGCCTCTGGAACTAAGAGTGTCCTTACCAACGAATCAGTATTCTGGTGATGCTATTTTGAACTTTACTGAATTTCGTAAGGGTGTAAGAATGCCAAGTGCGTTAGTGAGATGTGTGAACGGTTATGCAAAAACTGTAATTCAAAATACCTTACATCGTGGTATAACTCTTAAAGTCACAGCTCCATTTGAGGTAACAAAGTATGAAAGTAAAGAGTTTGAGGTTAATTATGTGAGTGAAAGAGATGAATTTGAGAAGAACCAATTATTATCAGAAAATTTGAAAAGACTTAGACTGGAACACATGAATGAGGAAGAAAGAAATAAAATTTTAAAATTATGCGAAGAATATAAAGATATATTTTATTGCGAACAGTTACCGTTAACATTTACCAATGAAGTCAAGCATTTTATTAGAACGAAAAATGAAGATCCTATTTATACTAGACCCTATAGACAAGCACCCGCTCAAGCGGAAGAAATAAGGAAACAGGTTGAAAAGCTTTTAGAAAACAATGTAATACAGGAATCATACTCACCTTGGTGTTCACCAGTTCACCTTGTCCCAAAAAAAATTGATGCCTCCGGTGTGCAGAAATTTAGAATGGTAGTAGATTACAGACGACTTAACGAAATCACTGTCGATGACAAATACCCTCTTCCCAATATAACAGACTTATTTGACAAACTAGGAAAAAGCACCTATTTCACGACTCTAGATTTAGCTAGTGGGTACCACCAAATCGAAATCAATGAAGCTGACCGTCAAAAAACTGCGTTCAGTACTCAAGCAGGCCACTTTGAATTTCTAAGAATGCCGTTTGGTCTAAAAACCGCCCCGGCGACCTTCCAACGAGCTATGGATAACGTGCTCAGAGGACTGCAAGGCATTCACTGTATGGTATATTTAGACGATATCATTATATTTTCGTCAAGTTTAGAAGAACATATCCAAAATCTCAGGACAGTTTTTGACAGATTACGTAAGACTAACCTTAAACTCCAACTCGACAAATCAGAATTTCTACGTAAAGAAGTACTTTATCTCGGACACACTATAACTAAAGACGGACTAAAACCTAATAACGATAAGATCAAAGCAGTATTGAATTTCCCTTTGCCAAAGACTACAACTGAAATAAAAAGCTTTCTTGGTTTAGTAGGATATTACAGACGTTTTATTAAAGATTTTGCACGAATAACACAACCATTAACATCATGTCTGAAAAAACGTCATAAAATTATTATTAATGAAAAATATATTGAAGCATTTCAGAAATGTAAAGAGTTGCTAACGAATGCTCCATTGCTACAATATCCAGACCCTGAAAAACCATACGTGCTCACAACTGATGCTTCTGAAGTAGCTTTAGGAGCCGTCTTATCCCAAGGTCCAATCGGTAGTGACCGTCCTATTGCATATGCAAGCAGGACCCTCAGTGACACAGAGTCTCGATATAGCACGATAGAGCGTGAATTACTTGCAATAGTATGGGCAGTGAAACATTTTCGCCCCTATCTATATGGCCGCAAATTCAAAATTTATACGGACCATCGTCCACTGGCCTGGTTATATTCCCTTAAGGAGCCTAACAGTAAACTTACGCGTTGGCGTTTGCGTTTGCAAGAACATGATTTTGAAGTCGTTTACAAGAAGGGCAAACAAAACACAAATGCAGATGCTCTTTCACGAATCAAATTAAATGCTTTAGGAGCAGGTGATAACACTTCCGTAGCAGTTAATATAGATGACCAAGAATCCCAATTTCAAGACTTACGGAACGAGACCGACGGTAATAACTCTGACAAGTCCAGAACCCTTAGTATTTCCGACATGTCTAGAACAATCTCTGTTTCTGATTCTGAAGCTGCGATTTCAGCTAGCTCTAAAGGTTTAACTGAACCTCAATACCCGGTTCCTTCCTTTTCCAATACTAGTAGCATTCAAACGGTACACTCTAACATAGAATGTGACACCTCAGGTATTCCAATATTACATGAAGCTATTGATACTAAACCTAACCAAATTTTAGTATTCACATGGCAAAAAAATGAAATACAGGTTAGAGACATATCAAGGCCAAAAGAAAAAATTCTAGAACTGTTTTTGCCTTTAAACAATTTAGATTTAATAAAAGAATTTCTGAAAAATCATATACAGCCTAAAACTAAATATTTTATCTATTATGAACATCAGGATCATAGGAAAGACTTCGCAAAAATAATTACAACATTATTCAAAAAGGACACGATAGACATAAAAGAGTGCACGCAAAGAGTAGTTTTTATAGAAGATGAAAATGAACAAAAAGCTGTAATATTAAAGTATCACGAAGGAAAAACCTGTCATCGTGGTATTAAAGAAACTATGACTAGAATTAAACGAAATTATTTTTGGCACAACATGCAAGAAAGTATTTCAGCAGTAATTAATTCATGCGAACCCTGCCGTAAAATGAAGTATGATAGGAACCCAATTAAACCAATGTTACAGTTAACTCAAACTCAAGATGCCCCATTTCAAGAAATATTCATAGATTTGTTCAGTATTGAAGGCAAATACTATATAACATTAGTCGATGCATTTAGCAAACTTGGTCAAGCCATAGAGATTAGTAATCGTTCCACACCTGAAGTAGTTCGAGCTCTTATTAAATACTTCTCCTTTTATGGCGTTCCTAGGAAATTAACATCAGACCCTGGATCTGAATTTAATAATGACTTAATGAGAGAATTAACAGCTATGTATAAAATTGAACTACACATAACGACCCCTAACAATCCTAATTCCACTGGTATTGTAGAGAGATTCCACTCTACAATAATAGAGATATATAGGCTCGCCAAATACGAGCATAAGTTCACAGATGCTGCATCTGTAATGACCTACTCTGTAATGGCGTACAATCACACTATTCATAGTGCCACCGGTCTAACACCTTTCGAAGTAGTATTCGGTCATACTGATAGTAATGACGCGTTCAATGCCAACTTTCAAAAAGCTTATATGCAAAGTTTATTAAAAGATCACGCTAAACGCACCAAACGTTTATATGACTACATTTCAGATAAACTTCATAAAAATAAAGAAAAAGTAAGAAAAAGGAAAGGTGGTGAGCAAGAAGTAGAGTTAGAAGCAGGCAAAGCTATATTCACAAAAGTAGTTAACACTCGTAGGAGTAAAGATAAACCCCCATATCAAAAGGCACTTGTTAGTGGGGAAATTAGTAGAAATATAGTACCCATTACTGTGCGTGAGCGTAAAACAAAAGCTCCAATTAAAAATGTAAAACGTCCTCCACAGGTGGTGCTTAGCCGCCTTGGTGATGATAATGAAGGGCAGCCGACCCCTTCAACTTCAAAAGGTTGAAAATAACCCAGGGTTACTACCCGTCAAACAAGGTCAGGCTTTTAAACAAGAAAATAAATGGATAATTGTTAAGAAATTAGATTTAAGTATTATTTTTGATGACTTAGAGTTTAATATTGTTAGGTATAGTGAGTTTAGCAAGTTAATTAATGTGGATAAGCCTTACGCACATGAGTTCTTAAACTTGAAACTGCAAGTAGAGTACCTAAGAGACAGTACTATAGAAAAGGTAAAACAAATTTCACCTACGACTAGATTCCGGAGAGGATTGATAAATCCGATAGGTTCTTTCATAAAAGTAATAACCGGTAACTTAGATAATGAAGATGCGATTCATTATGAAAATTTGATTAATAAATTATATGCGAAACAAAACTTATTCGAGAGTAAAATCACGCTGGTTTCCAAAATGATGGATGGTTTTATCAACAGTACAGAAATTTTATATAACAACTCTTTAATCATGGATGTACGCCTAAAGCGAGTGGAGAAAATGCTGAAAGAAATAGATACGAAAGAAAATAATTCAATTTACTCTACTTATATTTTAGGTTTGTACAGTATGTTCATAAATAACTTCCGTTCTATATATATAAAAATTAATGAAATTGAAACAGCTTTAGCCTTCAGTAAAATTTCTGTGCTACATCAGTCTATAGTAAATTCAACAGAATTATTGTATGAATTGTCATGTATAGAAAAAGTGCATAGTCTTATATATCCTGTAATAGAATATAATTTAGTTAAGCTAGAACAAACATTAACTATTAAAGCGTATATAAAAGGAAACCAGATCACGTTCATAATGGAAGTGCCCCTTACAGATAACAATACTTACAATTATTATAAAATGTATTCATTACCTATCCTAGATCAACTTCGTGATGAAACTTCCATTATAATTCCTGAATATCCCTTCCTTATGGTGAAAGGTTCAAAATACTTACCGGTTGCTTCTCCGTGTCAGCAAATCTCCGCCGATGATCAGTACATCTGCAAAGAGGATAACGTCGTAACATTTTCAACTCTTACCTGTATGGAGCAGTTGATGCAGTTCCAGACTAACTTGTCTATTTGCTCTCGACGAGTGGTTCAAATGGAAGAAATGAAGGTTCAACGTTTGTCATCTGATAGCTGGATTGTATACTCACGTCGTAATGCAGTTATGTCCTACAAATGTGGAAATGATATATCCAAAACCACCATATTGGGAACTTACCTTGTGCGAATTGAACCCAGCTGCGAAATTATACTTGGTGACATTCACCTTTACTATCTTCAACATACTCTGGAAAAATTTGATTATAAAGTTACACCTATTTTCGACTTACCTGATGTGAAGAGTAAAGATATGACTACAACAGCTGCAGAGCCAATGGATATAAAAGGAATAAACCTAGACGAAATCAAATACTTATCAGCAGTTCTGAAAACGAAAAGTGATAGTGAAAGTGAAAGTGAAATAGTAAAAATTAAAAGCGTTAGCCTAGGCACATTAATTTTGTATTTAGTTCTAGTTACTTTAAGTCTCTTTTTTATTTTTAAAATGTTTAAGAAAAGGTTTTATGAGGGTCGAAATCCTCGGATTCTTACATCATCCGATGATTTCGAACTAAAGGAGGGAGGAGTTATGTTACCAGCTCCTCGTCTACAAGCACCGGCTCCGCGCCTAGAAACGGTGGCAGTCAATGCTGATGTGGCATAACTCGCGATCATTTCTGGGAATGGTTTGCCTTCCCGTGAGAGCTTGAGGCCCGCGTTGGGAGAGCAATTCATCGCGGAGCGTCAATTAGTTCATACGCCTTTGTACTTTTGATTGTAACTCCTAGATCGAATTAAATCTATTATTTTAAATTTTCAAATCAATTTAATTTAATATCATATAAATCATTAACTGTTTCGCAACGCTCCCTGATACTTGACTATGTACTCTGTGCAGTGTGCAGTAAACAATAGTGTGATTGTCAAAGCTCGAAAACAAACAATTGTGACGTCATTCGCTTCTTGGTGTTGAATCCATTATGGCGGATTGCTGTATTTCATAGTTTTATTTTATCAAAATAAATAGAAATCTCACTCGAAATAGAAAAATAAATACGTTTTTTATAATCCATGAATCCTATTTCATTAGCTGAATTCATAATTTCATTGATTCTTGGTTATTGTCCTCATGCCTATTAGCGCCATCTAGTTTACACTGTGGTAACCGCTACAACACCCTCCCCTATTGAGCTGGTGTTTTCGCTGGCAGGTGTACTGGGCGCTGGGCGTGGCGGACGCGGTCCCGGCGTCGTGGCCCGCAGAGCTCAGCACTGACATTGACATGGAGCACCCACTCAACCTCTCCAGCTACGGCGCCTATATCACCGTGAGCACACAACATGTTATCGCCTAAGCTCTAGGGAGAGTATCTTCGAGCTGGAAGGATTTTTTCAGCCGAAGTCCAGCCATAATATTTGAATACTTATGAGCGCGAATTGAATGCATCCGGGCGCTGAGCGAAAGTGCGCAAACATCTCGCCCCGCTGTCCACACACATCCCTCTTAGTGATTTCACACACACGTAGTACGCACGCTTTTCGATAACCTAAGTAATTATTCAATATCAGCTTCGGTCGCCCTGTCACCGTAAGATTGTAAAAACCGTACGATTGTAATCTAACGCTTTTTTTTCGATAGATTGTAAACAGTCGAAAGATTGTGAACCGTTCAATGTTTTAAGCGTCAATTTTTGAAATATTCATTGTATTTACGTTTTCTTGTCTTTTTCTTGTAGGTTAGGTTAGGGTTCGACGTAAATAATCAAGTAGTGCACTTAGGTTCTATCGGGTTAATAAACCTAACAGATTACAGTCTACCGAAAAATAATCCGTTATATTGTAATCATTCGACAGTTTACAATTTCGCGAGTTAGATTAATTATAATCTAACGGTTTTAACAATCTTACGGTGACAGCCCCATTCCTCAGAGCTGCATTCAGTTCACACGCGCTGAGGGCACTTACCTAATATTCTGAATGTACACATACAGAAGAAAAACAATGTAACATTATTGTAAGCATTTACTAAATAGAATAGCAAAAATGAGTTACAAAGCTCACACGGGAAAATACACACTTTTCCAACCAGTCCAATAACGTTATTCGGTACCCGAGCTCTACATTTCTTCCAATAATTCTGCGAAGCTCTGTTCAAAAGCACTACAATTGTATGCGGGATTAATTTGAAATCACGAATATACTGCAACCATCGCACATCTATATCTTCTGTCGTTCTTATAAAGCTCGCAATCCTGAGTTGCAAGGCTATAGACGAAATTCTTGGATTAAATAAACACGGGATAGGAAACGTAAAAATGTTTGAAATCACGTCCGGCTAACTTTTGTGGGACGAGGGGAGAGTGCCTTGTCATTTTTCTGCCAAATTATTGTGTATGAAAAAGTCGATCACTATGACAACACAACATAAATAAATAAATAAATCGTTTATTTTCAATCATTTTGTGTTAAATGGTCACAGATCTTGTAACTATTTGAAATTTACAATAAGTATTGTGCTATAACAAAAAGAATTTAACATTAAATGTTGCAAGATCAAGAACTGGCTATCCTAGCTAGATTTTTTAGACCTGTGTTAAGGATAACCAGCCCTCTCCCTCGTTAACCAAATGTGTGCACAAGCACATGTTTATTCAACTATAGTTATTTATGCATTCACTTAAAAATACTATAAACTATATAATTCATTATAAATATATTATATTATTGTACGTTACAATTTAACTTAAGCAATGTGAACTAGTGAGTAGTGTGTATGTATGTATGTGTGTGTGTGTGTGTGTGCGCGCGTGTGAGTGTGTGCGCGCGTGTGTGTGTTTATGTTTATGTACGTGCTTGTAAGTTCTTGTAAATAACAACATGAAAGAGTAAATGTGACTGTATTTATATGTATAGGTAAATAACATTATTGGTTTTGTTTTCAGATTATCATATCATATAATATCATAATTAATGGCGAAACTGTACAGTTGGTGGCTAGAGGGGTAAGGCGAATATGGGCGATATCACGCGACCCGTGGTTAATTTGCCCATGAGGAAATTAGATCGGATAGGATCGCAACGCCGATCACACACTTGGCTCTGGCTTTTGCTAGGGATCCTGGTCTCACTGCACGGCATTACAGCTTTGACCACTCGCACAAATAGCTTGGAAGAAACAAATAATTTTATTCCGGCGAAACTGCGTCGTGGACCCCTTAATGTTATACCTACCCCTTGTTAATTAACCTTTACAACCGATGGCTACAATAACATCTACTATCATCATCTTCAAACTGAAGCTCGGCGTTCAGTCGGAGAAAACTTTTGCGGTCACGTGCTATCTTCATCTACTAGTTTTTTTAACTTTTTCCGAAACATGGCGCTGTTTTTATATTTTTCTGGGTCTTACCCATGAAATAGCAGCTTCATTTGCGCCCTGAGCAGCCAGGCTGATCCTTTGCGCTGCAATTACATGCGGCTAGGCCTTCTGTCACATAAGACACTTAACCGCGGTGTCTCTTCAGAATTTTACAACACTTTTTAAAATGGCCGCCTTACTTCAGCTCTGCAAGTCGCTGGTCCCTTACACACAGAAAATTACACACCTTTCCAACAAGTCAAATAACGTTATTCGGCACACGAGCTCTTCTACGTTTCTTCCAATAATTCTGCGAGGCTTTGTTGAAAAGCACAACAATTGTATGCGGGATTAATTTGAAATCATAAATATACTGAAACCATCTCGGATCAGTATCCGCAGTCAAAAATCTTAGTACCGAGATTTGTACCCCTATAGACGCGATAATATCAGATAAGATCGCAACACCGATCAGGGCGATCACACGTTTCGCTCTCCTGTGAGCGAAACTCCGCTTCCCGCACGGCACTACAGTTTTTATCACTCGCACAAATAGTGATAGAATAACCGTAGAAACTATTAATACACACGTAACTCTAATTGCAATCGATGCTACGAGGCCAACAAATATAAATGGGATGACGTTGAAGATTCCCTCAAGAACGAATACCGTGCTGTAAGTAAAGACACTAGCTTTCAATTTTTCATTTGAGATGTCTCCGTAGAAAAGTAACACGAGTCTTGAGTACGCGAGGAGAGACGCACAAAGAGACCAACAAAAAGACAGATGAAATAAGTACCCAGTCAGTGCCGCTATTGCGAACTTCGGATAGTCCTCCGTTTCTACAGCGCTGGATAAACACAAGTCCAAAGTGCCAATTGTAATTTGATTGATGCTGATGAAGTTGTGAAGAGAACGCCACTTGGGGTGTAAACACCACACTGTGATTACAACTACAGTACAAATCACTGATAAAATAGCTCCTATGGTTGAGGATGGGAACTCCATTTATGATTTTACTGTAAAAGTTTACTTTTACCACAGTGGCTGGAGTCTAACTATTAAAAATAATCAGCCCAGTATTAGTACCTATGCATCTATAGCTCGAGTAGCTACTGAGTACTAATGAGCATGTTAATGAATTGATTGATTTAATTAGTGTTTACTGTTTATATTTTAGAGTTCGATAGTCATAGGAGGAAAACGCAATCTATTTAATACTTCCAATGTAGTATATATAGTACCTAGACATGTTTTCCCAATGTAGTTATTGGAACATGTGAAGAGATACAGCTATTTTCAAGAAAATGCTTGGTTTATGGTCAGAAAAGTGAGTCCACTCAGCATAATTATAACAAAGCACATATCATATGTGGTGGTTGGAATTGGATCACAAGCAAAGTCAAAAGTATATTGAGCCTTTTGACAGTCATTGAAGTATTAGATTGTGTGTGAGAGAGTGGGATACTTAGGTTGCCGGCTTAAAGCTCAATCGGTAGGAAGGTAGCCGGTAGACATGGCATTCCGAACCAGTCGGTGGTAGATTCACTCGACGATTCAAAGGCACATTTATCAGAATCAGAAATTAATAAAAATATTTCAAATATAAACCTTAAAACTAAGGTGTTAAAGTTAAATTACGAATGTTCTATATTTATACTTAAGACCTTTTGTCTTAAGAAGAACGGTGCCGTTCACCCACGTCCACTTTTCACCCCCTACCAAAAAGTGCTCAACGCGCCTAAAGAAGTTTTCACTTCAATAATCAATGTAACAAATCCCGGCATTAATTAATTAGAAAAATAGATGAACATTAATTATGAAAAATAGTTCGTATCACGGAAAAAGTCCTCTGGCCCTAGAGGCGGCGCTTGTTAATAATTAATTGTATACAAAAGTGTTGGTGTGGACAAATAACAAATTTTCATTTCACAAACAACGTTTCCCAAAATTATGAATCATATATTAATCATTATAAAACTTTTGGTCCTATACATAATTCACTTGACAAAACAATTAACACACAAATTATCTTCTATCGCTAAAACTCGCGAACGGCTAGGCCTGGGCCGATTTAGCTGATTTTGGTTTTGAAATGTTTGTCGTAGTCCAGGGAAGGTTTAAACGGTGAGAAAATATGGAAAAATTGCAAGGAAGATAGGGCAGGACGTCTGCCGGGCACACTAGTCATTTCATAAAATATGTTTTGACAATCAACTGATTTATAAATCGACGTAAAGCATATTTCTTTTTTGATAAAATGAATTGTTTGTTGATTCTGGCGTAGACCGTTTTAAAAAGTTGACATTCTTGGGTTTTATTAGTATTACCCAAGTCAACTTGGGTAATGTCCAAATAATAATGAAAATAAGTTTTAATTTGGGATTTACCCACTCATGCAAGAACGAGCGAAGCGAGCTCGGGACTGGGGGCACTCCGAGTCGGATAGTTTGGTGATTATTTCCTTTTTATACCACCCAGAAATAAGGAGCCCCGCTAAGCGGGGCTCCGTCGACCGGGCCTTGGAGGAGGTGAGAGTGAGAGGGTGAAAGCTAAACGGTTGTACCTGGGTGAGTTAGTAAATGAGTGGGTAAATCCCAAATTAAAACTTGGAAGTTGGAATAAACTTAGGTTTACTCGGTAAACCTAAGTTTATTCTAACTTCCAACCGTACCCGTAACATATATGTCACCGTGATTGATCTTTTATGTTAGGTTAGGGGTAGACATAAATATTCAGGTATATTTTAATTTATATTAATATTTTGTAAAATTGCGAATTTGAAGAATGAATTATTTTATGAAATAATAAATTAGTAAATGACGTTTTTACATTCAGCACGTTTGCAAAGTAAAGTATTTGTGAATTGAGTATTTGTGAAATCATCTTTTAAAAAATTATACATTTCCGGAATACGACGTTTGTGAAGTGATTAGTTTTCGAAAAGTTTTTTGTTAAATGATCATTTGTTAAATGTTTTTTGTGAAACATTAGTGAACCGTGGAATGTATGAGTTCCGCTAATACATTCCACGTTATATAGTCCGTGTCACGAAAGAACGGCAATAAAAGACATAAGAATTGAGAGCATGTTCCGTCGTTCAGAGCTCGCCGCCGCCGCTGTCGCCTGCGGGGCGCACGGGCGACGCGGACGCGATCGTGGGCGTCATCGGCGCGGCCGAGGAGTTCGTGCACATCGCCGTCATGGACTACGCGCCCACGCTCGAGTACACGCCCAAGCTGAGGTAAACGCCCAATGCTGTCGCGGCCTGATAACTTTTACCAGTTTCTAAATTACATTATTTATAACACTGCATGCAGTAAGGTCTAAAACTTCTAACAAAGTATTTATTAGGTTTCGAAGTTAACAAAATTTTTCAAGCACTTCTTTTTTATAATAAAAATCCTTTTTTCAAGTTTGACAAGTTAGCTCTTAAATTTTAAGGTATAAAAAGTTGTGTCATTCCAAACTATAATCTATCTCTGTGACAAATTTCATCCAGATATGTTTAGCCGTTCTGAAGTGGTTGAGTTTCAAAGATCCATCCATCCATCTAAAGTCTAAACTATACTAATTATTAGTATAGGTTGTGTCATAGTTGATCAGTTTTCCTCTTGTGTAGATTCTGGCCTCGCATCGACGACGCGATCCGGCGCGCGGCGATAGAAGCGCGCGTGCGAGTGAAGCTGCTGGTGAGCTGGTGGAAGCACTCGGCGCCCGCGGAGGAGCACTTCCTGGCGTCGCTGGCCGCGCTCGCGGGCGCCTACCCGCGCCTCGACATACAAGTGGTGAGTGCTGCTGCGAGCTGGTGGAAGCATTCACGGCTGAGTAACATTGGAAGGATGAGGCGAAGCCGAGGACTGTTCGGGACACTACGTGTTACGGTCAGCATTTACGCCACTGCCTCATGTTAAGTAGGACAGTGTGGTATAGGCAGTAATTCAATCATCCGCGCGGAAAGTACTCCTCATCAATATCATTCAATTCATATCATTATCATATTATCTGACGTAGGTCACGTAGAACTATCATATTTATCATTTTATCAACCACCACAAAGAACTGCACCTCACAAGGACTTCCCAAGTGACTTTAAAAGGCCGTGAATTGCTATTTCGGCCGAGACTTTTATAGAACTTTTCTCTAATTTGCGACGAAACAGAATTTGTTGAGAAAATCAGAAATGCAGAAAACATTGCCGATAGATGGCATTGACCTACCTGTTTTATGTGACACATAAAATCTTATACTGACTGTGACTGCCAATGACATGCATCGTCGCGTTTGTACGTCCCACTTTATCCGAGATAGTACCTAACGTCTACTCTCTCTTCGGTAGTTCCTTCATTGCTGAAGATCGTGGTCCTGGGTAGATCCTATCCTCGAACGGATTATTTGTTTCTACTGACTACTGTTGGCTGCTCGTTGGTCTAGTGGTTGGCATGTTCGACTGCAGTCGACGAGGTCCCGGGTTCGAGTCTCGGGTCGGGCCATAATTGAGCATTGGGTTTTTCTGACTAGAAATTCCCAGTACTAGCCCGGAGTTAGGAAGTTGGCGGTGTTTCACCCCCGTGCCTCGGAGAGCACGTTAAGCCGTCGGTCCCGGTTATTATCACTAACATGATAATAGTCGTTAAAGCCCGCCAACCCGCATTGGAGCAGCGTGGTGGGTCTAAGCTCTAATCTCCTCTCTCCTATGAGAGAGGAGGCCTGTGCCCAGCAGTGGGACGTTAATGGGCTGTAATGGTGGACTCCCTCAGTTGGTAAGACCAGTTGGTGAGCGGCCTTTCGCTCTTTTGCCCGTGTTGCCCGTGACAATAAGCTTCGTCTGCTAAGAAGATTAGTATGAGAAAATCTTTGTTAGTAAAATAGTATGAACTCAAATCGATCTATTCCATTCCAGAGACGATTCATCGTACCGTCGACCCCCGAACAGGACAAGATACCGTTCGCTCGCGTCAATCACAACAAATACATGGTGACAGACCGCGCCGCGTATATCGGTACATCCAACTGGTACGGTGACTACTTCGTCAATACCGCGGGCGTCGCCTTCGTATACGAGCCTTATACCGCCAACAACACGAAAGATATCAGGAAAGAGTTGGAAGAAGTGTTTGAGAGAGATTGGACTTCCCCTTACGCCGTTCCATTGAAACGGTTATAGCGTAAACCAACAATTATGTAACGGTTCCTCAGTTTTTCATTTCGTTGGACATTTATAAGTGATTTTTTATAATTAGTTTTTAAGTAAACATATTTTTAAAAATTAGTATCTATCTATTCAACTTTTGTATTTTGGGGGTCAATGGGGGGTTTAGATGGTCACTGATTGTACCGGTACGTCCAATTGGTACGGAGACTACTTCGTCAATAGCACGCTCGATATGAAGAAAGAGTTGAAGAAGTGTTTGAGAGAGATTGGACTTCCATTGTGCAGTTTTCATTTCGTAGAAACCCTACAGGCATATATTGAAATATATGGCAGATTCACTTGACTATTGCAAAAGCACTTGTCAAAGTCTACTTGAATAAAAAAGTTTTGTATTTGTATATAATAGATTTTAAAATTTTAAATAGTGTTAAAGTGAAAACCTAATAAAACACATCTTTAAAATTGAAATTATGGTATACTGTTAATATAACGTGACTCGATACGACATATCAACTATCAAACGGTAGCTGACCCTTCACGCGACTTACGTTGTCCTGTAGAGTTTGTCTTTTTCTATGTAGTCGTATCGCGTCGCTTTCGTCGCTCACTAAGGACAACGGGTAAGAATTATTACCACATTCGCGAGACGAACGCGCTTGAATTTGACGCCAGATTATTGTCGTGTGACGTGCCTTTTGTGTGTGATCTGTCGAACAAGTTTTCACGTATTAGTTTTACATCTTGTAAAAATATATATATGTAACTAAAATTTATTAAAAATTAACAGTATTTTTGAGAATATTTGAAAGCTTTTTGTCTCCGCAACATCGTCATCCCCGTCGTCGTCAAAATGTGACGTCAGCAAATGTGCAGTCTTTACGAAAATCACCCATATGAAATCGGGGCTTAAACTCTTACTTCATACTTACAATAACTAGTCTTACTTTATGATCATTCGATTTCTTTAATAGTGTTTTTATTTATGTTTTCTCTGATTTATTTATAGTACCCCTACTTAATAAATAAACTATCCTTTAATCCATCGTTACTACACCCATTACTTTTGATTTACTGTAGTATTGGTACTGCCACCTTGTGAGTTTGTTAATTACTGTGTAAATACAAAATATAACTTAAGTTATCAATATAATATAATGAGTGATTATAAGTGCTATGATTTAATTCATTGAACATATCATTTGTACAAAACCCATTTAGATCATAGCCGAAACGGCGATTACTTAGTAATTATAATTCCATATTATGATTTGAGAAATCATATAATGACACTCTGTTCATATACTCGTACTTAGTAGAAAACTTAGTGGATATTTTTATATTTCGCAGATATCCTATACAAAACTTCATAATATACCTATTTTTCAGTTAAGAATTACTATTTTAACATTTTGTTCTAAAATGCAAATACCTTTGGATTTGCATTCCGTTGCAAATCCATTTGGTTATAATATAATATGTTTTGTTAGCAAAGTTAATAATTTTATAAAGGAAACTGTGTTATATTGTTATAGATTTATATCCTTCAATATTATTTGGAACTCTAAAACTTTAGCATAAGAAGCTCTGAAAGCAATAGAATTCTATAGAGTAAGACAATATGCGTGATATTCGATCTTAAAACTGTAAATAAAGACTTCTATCCTTATAGCATTTTCTTTTTTACCCAGTTTTTCAAAACAAGAGAGAGAAATAACTGAGAGGATCCCTTAATAATTTGGATATATAACTGCCATTTTGTAATTTTGATGACGTCCTTACAATTCACTACATCTACTCGTATCTACCTATTTAAATAAAAAGCTAAGCGCATCACTTCATAATGGCTGGACCGACTCTCATGGATTTTTTGTGTTTGAGTGGGTTTCGGGATGGGTTATATTCACAATTGGACCCAGAAGGTGGCGCTGCTATCAGGATCAGGGCAGGACAACTTCTGCTGGGTCCACTAGTATTTGCAAAGCCAAGACGTGTCTACTAACAACAGAACTTGCAGAAGTCATCTCTGGCAAAATTGCATTTCAGTCTAGTAATTGAATTCTGCAATTTTTAACTAAGATTGAAATTGCAATCCTATTGATAATAAGGCATAATAGAAATAAGTACCTGCTTAATTTCATATATTCTGATATAATATACTAGAGGACACCCGCGACTTCGTTCGCGTGGCTTAATTTTTTTAATTCCCACAGGCACGCCTTAACTTTCCGGGATAAAAAGAAGCCTGTGTCACTCTCAAAGTACCCAATTATACCCATACAAAAAATCTCGTCGATCCGTGGCTCTGTTGCGGTGTGATTGAAGGACAAACTCTCTATTTGACGTCCTTGGGGATAGAAAATTCAAAAACTGTAAAATCCGTATTTCAACATTAGCGAAAGCCCAAATATCAAGTTTCATGGCTATAGCAGTTTGAAAAACGACGGACTTTCATACAAACTTTCAACTCCTATTTTACTCCTTAGGGGGTGGAATTTCGAAAAATCCTTTCTTGGTGGATACTTAATCTTCACAAAGAACACACTCTCCAAATTTCATGTCTCTAGGACAAGCGGTTTAGGCTGTGCGTTGATATATAAGTCAGTCAGTCAGGACTTTGAATTTTATATATATAGATTATCAGAAGAAAGCTTATCACTTGAAGGCACTAGCAGTAGCGTGCACGGCATAGAAACATAAAAACACTGTATACCGTGGTCAACTTATATTTCATCATGCTGTGTGACAAATGGTACATGACCATTGTCTACCCTGGCTTCGAACCTTGTGCACGTTATTGGGCACTAGATATGTTAGATTTCAATTCTGTTGGATTTACGTCTAGGGTTTTGTACATCATCCGTCTCATATTCCTTTTTACCAACAATGCCTAAAGACTAAAGTTTAAGCTATTGGATGACATGACAGTAATTCAATGTAAAAACTGTCACATACTGGTTAGCTTTTAGGTTAGGCATAAAATTCAGGCATTGATGGTGATAATGGGCGTAAGACGGAACTTAGATGAAATCTAAATAAAACAAAAAGTTACAAAGGTATATTTTTTTATTTACGACAAAGTTCCTAAGTAAGGTATAGTGAAGGGACACAATACGAAATAAAACATTTAAAATGAGGCTAATACAAAATGTAACTTATGTCAACAGTTCATTGAAGACTTAACTGCATAAAAATTAAAAATTGTCATAATAATATTTTTCACCTCTTAAGCTCAAAAAGCGTGCCATGCTATTAGTTCAAAATACTTTCTCATTTAGTGAACAAAAACGCCTTTTGCTCACTGGTTTTAAGCAAAAAGGTGCGCTTTTCCAGCCAGAGAGGTGAAAATAACGATTGTGTCTTCAATTAAACAAAATAAAAAACGAAACGTAGTTATAAATTAAATATTATCATCGTGGAAATAGACGTATTGGATCTCGCATTCATTTTCTGTTTCAAAAATCTGTAACAAAAAGAATAGTCTAGTTTTATTACTTGTCATGTTGAGGCGCGCAGCCAGTTCTGAATAAAGCTATAGTTTCGCAGTATAAAAAAAACACATATAGTGCACTTAAAAAGCGGTCGACTTGTCCGGTAAAGTCGAACGACGTCACTCTACACTCAGAAACGAATAACAAGAGCATGTCACAATTGGGTTGTGGGAAAACAATTTTTTTTTTGTTAAAAATCGAAAGTTCATATATAAATTTTATAACAAAACTATTTTTAGGTATTTTTTCGCTATTATTTAAAAGTTATATCAAATTGAAAATAAATTTTTGAATTCAGTACCAACATTGTGGCACACAGCTGATGCAGTGTTGACAGTGTACTATCGTGAAATTGCTATAACATTTTGACGTCACAAACATGGCAACAGATCGTAGCTAACGTGGTTCTTTTTAAATAATTTAATAAAAAAAATTCTTTTTAAACAACCGACTATTAAATGACGTTAAATCCGTGTCTCCTGTTAATTTTATGTTTGACAACCATTTCAAATAATATCGAAAGTGCGTTGACAGCAAAGTCACAATAGACTATTTGACTAAATTTTGAAAATGATTTTAAAGAATTTATTACTACCTATTAAGCACATTATATTGATATTTCGCGGAAATTTAATGTAATTCCCTTTAAAAACCACTTTTAAAGTTTCAATTTTCAAAACCGCGCCAAAAACGCCAATTTTGTAATGGCGCTTGTCATCTGACTCGTGACGTCACACATTGTCAAACGCATATAAATTGACTACAGTACCGTACAGTTTAGTTGAATTTCTTCGCTTTTCTTTAAATTTAATAAAAATTAATATATTTTAACAGAAAGAATGGTGTACAAATGCTGTGTAGTACCATTATGTACAAATACCTCCATAAATTGCCCTCAAAAAGTGTTTGTGTCTGTACCAGATAAAAGGCGAAAAAAATGGTTACAGTTAGCTCGAAGAGATCCAAAGGCCTTTTTATCGCATTCAAATGTTTTTATGTGTGAAGATCACTTTGATGTAAGTACCTACCTAATAATTACCTTTTAATTTAATATTCAAGCTAAATATAATATCGATTCTTATTAAAAAATAAGTTATATAACCTAACATCTAAAACTAACCCCAATTTAGGTAATATGGGTCTAGCATTTAGAGTCTCTTTGTGTATTTTAACTACCTAATATAATATATTCATAGCTGTTATCTCTTAAGTTTATTATCTCAAGTTTATTATTTAATTATTTATTTCCTTAGTATGTTTAGTTATAAAGTTAACCAGAAAATTACTGTTTAAATAGCTAAAAGATAAAATAAAACGCCCGCCAAACAAAACACTCAGAAAAATCAGTACAAAAAGCTGTTGTTTTCCCGCAAATTTTCGAGTGTGACGTCACCAGAGTTGCAACCAATCACAGGGCGTTCCTGTCACAGGTAAAATATCAAAAATTATAACATTATTTAACTCTTATTTTGCTGAAAAATATACATATATTTGATTAAAATAAAGTGAAATATGCTTATTTACGTTGTTATTAGTGAGATTTACCACAATTTCAGGTATATTTTCATTGTTGTCAAATAGCCTATTCAATGTTTCATACAAAATCCTTTACTAAGCGTTCAAAAATTGAAACTCGACTAGTTGACTAGTTTCAAGATTTGACTAGTTGTCAAATACCCAATTTGAACTGGGGCAGCGATTATTACAACACTGTTTAGTTTTCGGGGTCGACGATTTCGTCTCATCGTCGTTTGAATCTTCATTATTTGTAACATTTGTTACAAATAATGAAGATTCATCGATGTTATTCCAGCTGTCTCTGCTCTAGCAGCTCCGGTCACTGAACCCACCTTATGCGTGCGTCACACTGTCCTCCACGAAGTCCCGCGCCTCGTCCTGCGTGACGCAGTCGACGTGCGACACTTTGTTGCGGAACTTGACGCCGTAGAACTTGTGCGCGTGCACTAGCAGCTCCGGTCGGAATGTGGTTGTGATGAATTGCGCGGAGGACGACAGCTCGTGGATCATGTTCGCGATCGCCTTTCGGTGCTGGGCGTCTAACGCCTGTCAACAAACATACTCGTAGGTAACGGAAACAATTAGGTATACAGTGTAAAATTTTAGTGGTTGCTTTTCCGCGGCAGAAATATTTACCCTCAGTAGAACTATCGAAAAAAGGTTAAAATAAGAAAAAACATAAGTCTTTGTTTTGAAAAAAAATCACTAACTCGAAAGCGTGAGAAACAATAGTAATTCACCATACATAACATTGAAATCGCACGCGCCTGCCAACAAAGTGAAGGGCGATTCATAAATGTTCAGAGCAAAATAAACTCTCGCGCTTAGTGATACAACACAAACATAGTCTGCACGCCCGATATGCTCGCGAGGTATTACTATTGGTTCGTGGTCGCTTTCAAGTTTTTTGACTCGATTTTAAATCTGCAATTTTTTGATTCTAATATTTTTTGTTTTAATAAATTAAACATACTACTGAGACAAAATCATTTGTCTGCAGGAAAACAACCACCAACAAACAACAACTCCCCTTCCCCCCGGACCTCGTTTACGAGTAGACGTGCCTAGCATAGTGTCAGTATTAATTATAAATTTGTTTTAAAATAAAAAGTACGCGTAAATTCAAGTAAAATAATAGGAGTGCAGAACTAGTGTGGAGCTTGACAAAGCGAAGTAGCCATCTTTATTGGAGGCGTTGAAGTTGCATAAGAACCGCCCATCAGCGCCAGCCATCTTTGTTGCGGGCGTACCTACAGTTGCGCAAGCGCCGCCCCGTAGCGAAGCCATTTTGCTTGAAGTTACCTACACACCGGCGGAGCGGTCAGTACCACACCTCCTATAGGTCTCTGTTGCCCTGGTAGTTGATACTGCGGTTAATTCAGATTCAATATGCAACGATCAGAGTTGCCTATATTTAATGTGACTCAAACTGGATCCTCGGAGTCGGACGTTGCGATTGCGACTGAATCTGCCAACAAATCGAGCGCGAGCGTATGTAGGAGACAGAAACGGAGGATGGACCGTGGTCTCGGAATGAATGAATTATTCACTGCGTTTAAAGAAGAGTTAACGGAGATTTTTGAAAGTAGATTTTCTGAACTTCATAAGGACCTTCAACAATTGAAAAAACAGAATTCGGAAATTAGTAAAACAAACGCAGAGATGGCCAAGTCAATGGAATTTATGTCTACAAAGTACGACGAAATGAAGGAAAAATTTGACCAAGTCCTCAAAGAAAAAAACGAAACTAAGTCGTACATTTGTAGTTTAGAATACAGGATTGAGAGCTTAGAGAAGTATATACGAGCGTCGACGATTGAAATAAAAAACATCCCAAAGAAGCAGGGTGAAACCAAAGCCGACCTCGTCAAGGTAACATCCAGCATTGGGTCCGCTCTTAAAATGAACATCCAGGCCAATGACATCCAAGATGCTTACAGAATTCCTGTAAAAAAAGACGGAATTCCGCCCGTATTGATAAAATTATCTTCAGTTATTCGTAAAGAGGAAATTCTAGAGTCGGTAAAAAAATTTAACAAAGTTAACAATGTTAAATTGAACACCCAGCACCTCGGCCTCGACTCGCCGCCCGCCCCAGTTTACATTACGGAACATCTACCAGCGAAGACTAGCAAGCTATTTTTTCAGTGCAGGGAATTCGCAAAAACACACGACTACAGATTCTGCTGGTGCTCACACGGGAAAATCTATCTGCGAAAGCGTGAAGGCGATCGGTTTATCGTGGTTGAAAATGGAAAAAAACTTGATGACCTTAAACCTAAGGTATAGTGAAGTCAGGATCGCTACCCGTCGTGTCCTAGTGGGACCTAGCATTAAAACTCTTTACATTAATTCGTTATTAGCATCACAATATAATTACATAATTTTAGTAGTATATAAAACGTGCACATGTCGTGATTTAACTATGCATTGGCTGTTATATTTTTATATTGAAACAAGTGAGTTATTATTCTTACACAATCACACTTCGAACATACTAACAATAATTTTAACACAAATGAAAATTATTCTTTACTACATAATAACACACATTCATAGCTCTACATACCGCATACAATACTTAAATAGGCTAGTAAGTCAAAATGTTTTAATTATTGACATTACTCGTACATTTATAAATCCTACGTTTTACTTAAGAGACCTTTATCTTCAATTAAATACCGACGATACTGCTGCTTACATTACGAAAGTGTGTATCTCATTTCTCATTTTCATTTACTTAAATATAGTTGTAACTAAAAATAATACTGTTACACTAGTGAACAGTCATTTTATTGGCTTATTTGATTACTTCAATGGATGACAAACTAATTGAGAATATTGAAATTTTAGACAGCATTAACTCTCAGAATTCGTTTATCTGTGAACCTGAAACCTGCAGCTCTTATTTACTAAAACATGAAAGGAGTTTTAAAATTATGACCCAAAATATACGAAGCATACAACATAACTTTACTGAATTTTTAACACTCCTTGAACGAATTAACATAAAACCTGATATTATTGTACTTACCGAGTGCTGGTTGTCCAATTGCTTTATTCTGCCTAAATTTGATGATTATTTTTCAGTGTCGTCCAAAAAATGCTACAACCAAAATGATGGTATCGTTTTATATATAAAGAATACATTAAATGCAAACACTTATGAACCCCATTTCCTAGAAGCAAATTGTTTGGTTACTTCCATAAACAACATAGTATTAGTATCGATTTACAGACCACCTTCCTTTAGAAATACGGATAGTTTCTTAGATTCCCTAGATAGTTTACTAAACACGTTGGATAAGAATAAACATGTCTTCATTGTAGGCGATATTAACATTGACATAAAATTATATAATTCAGACTCTAACTCCCCCAGTTATCTGAACTTAACTGCATCTTATGGTCTTTTGCCAACTCACTTATTACCCACTAGGAATAATAACTGTCTTGACCATATTTTAGGTAAATCAACTGTGGCTTACACTACTCTCGTGATATCTAATAGCCTTACAGACCACGATACTGTTATGATCTCATTGGACTACAAAAGAAACCAGGAGACTAGAGATAGATGCATAATTAAAAAGTTAAACCACTCTGAAATAAAGACTGATTTACTTAATTGTGACTTCCAACCTATTCTAGAGATGCAAAACTGTAACATTGCCTCTGATCAACTAATCGATACTGTTTCAAAAATTATAGATAATAATACTAGTCAACGTGTAGCATCCAAACGACAAGCACCACGCAAACCTTGGGTTACTACAGGTTTACTAAGATGTCTGAGGCATAGAGATCGTCTACATAAGAACTTGAAGAAAAATCCTGAGAATGAGTCATTAAGACTTATTTACAAGAGGTATAGAAATTTTTGTACAAACTTATTAAGAAAATTGAAAAGGGAATATGAGAAAAGTGAGCTTGAAAGAGCTGAAAGATCTAGCATCAAAAAAACTTGGGAGGTTATTATTTCAATAACAAATCTTAAACCTAAAAATCAAGATTCACGTGATTTACTTTCGATTGAAAACTGTCCAACCAAAGCCGTCTCAACCGTAAATGAATCCATACTAATATTATAAATGCGAAAGTGTGTCTGTCTGTCTGTCTGTCTGTCTGTCTGTCTGCTACGCTTTCACGGCCCATCTATTCGACCGATTTTGATGAAATTTGGTACAGGGATAGGTTGTATCCCGAGGAAGAACATAGGCTACTTTTTATTAAATTTAAAAATGTATAGTTAGCAAAATTATTGTGAGTAGTGTAGGTACCCGACTAAAACCTATAAAAGCGGGCAGGAACGTGTATAAAAAGCGCTCTCTGTATTACCGCGTAGTCATTCTTTTGTCACCTTCCGAGCTGTAAACTGCGTTATTGTGAAACTCTTAAGGAGTCATAATTGTGTTCAGATTTAAGTGTGTTCCTTTTTGGTTATTTTATGTGTGATATGTTGTAATCGTTCACTAGAATAAATTGTGGTTTGTTATATTTGCTTAGTTTCACTTTACTCCACTTCTGGTTACCTAAATTCAGAAGTGGGATAAAGGACCGCTAAATAGGCCCACATACGAGATGAACCAAAAAGGAACATACCCAAATTTAAAGTGCTTAAAGTTGATCACGTGACCGATCAAGATATCTCTCGAAGGGTGACTCGCGTAATGTGCAGTGTTTATTTGTGTGCTAAAGTTGTGTTTTGTTTTCATGTGATTGGTAACGCTGGCTCGCGGAGTGTGGCCGAGCTGTGGTGTTGCACAGCTCGTGTGCTTGAGGCGCCTCACGAGTGCGCTTGGGTGTGCAACTGTGCATGCCACGTGGGCGCTCTGGGCAGCGTTCACGAGGGCAATTCAGTCTGCGCGACACGCTGTCGTGCCTTGCTGCGTGCCTCGGAGCCGCGGTGCTGCGCGCTTTTCCGTGTTACGCCTGGCATTTGCCTGGAATGGTGGTGAGGTGATGACACCATCGAGCCTCTGGTGATATGACGTAATATGCGACATCGGTAAGACCATTTAATTTATTTGCTTAAGGATGTTATACCCACCAAGCGTAGCCACAAAGTAAATGAACAGTAATTCATGTTACTGAATTGACTGTTAATTGTGTTAAGAAAAGGTTTAGACCCCAATTGTATTTACGCGATTTCCATTTTATGATAATTTCCCACTAAATTAGCAAGCTGTGTTGGCTCAGTGGTTGTTATTGGCATAACGCATACATTTGAGTCCCTAAACCGCCCTGAATGCTAGTTTGTGAAAAGTATAAAGGGTCTAGCCGAAACATCTTGTTCAAAAGTAGAACCTTTGTGGGCACCGACCGGATACAAAAATATTTTTGTGAAAAAGAGGTGACTCATACCCCAAGTTTGAATACATAACTTGAAACCTCTAAGTTTGCTGAGTTTTGAGTCATAAAGTAATGTTTTGCTAAAACATGATGTACGGATAAATTGTTGCTGCGTAATTTAGTTTTTTGTTTTTAAAATGAGGGTTGTTATTTAAAACTCTTGACCTAGTTACGATCGGATACCAATCATCCGCAATTTAGAAAGTTTTGTGCGTCAAATACGTAATAAATGCGTGATGGTTAAAAGTCAGATTATACCCACTTTACGATTCAATTGTTTTAAACATGCTGTGTTTATAAAAAGTGTCTCTTAATAACGCTCACTGTGTTTTCGAATGATGCGATGCATTCGTGATGTTAATGCTTCTGTGATACATTTACAAACGAATAGTGCTTGTACACAAAACAATAATTGTTGAGGTCAGGTATGGACGAGCAAACATATTTATAGTTCTGATAAACGTTAAAATTAACTTGAGTTTTACAGGTTATTTTCTTTAATATTACCGAACCAGGTTACGTAATTTGTTGTTGAATGTTGCATCCTATTTTGATTAGAGAAGTATTGCTTATCTACCCTCGTGGATAGTTAAAGTTTGATTTCATACAAATCGATTACGAGTCTACATACCTACCTGTCAGAATCCTTACTTTTTCTCGTTAGTAATTTTACATACGAGGCTTTTATAAACAAAATGGTTGTAATCCGCACTAAACAAGGATTACATAAAGTGCAATGAAGTTAAAATTCAGTTGTGAATGTATGTGGCAGCTGGTTAGGACAATTGATCGTCGATGCTATAAATTGCTCGTAAAGGTACTCAGAACCTGTGATGGACATGACGTGTGTGCTGTGAACTACAGGTCACAGGTTCATTTTCTGTTCTATGTTCCTTTCGTCTTCGGCGCTCACCACGTGTGAGGCGTTCTGGTCACGCCGGGCTGCGCGCACGCATGCCGCGTGTGTGAAGCGCGTCACTGCGCGTCTGCTGGTCGCGCAGGGCTGTGCGCTTGTCTAGTGTGCGTTGCTGCGCACTCGCCTGCCGCGCTTAAGGCGTGACACTGCGTGACCACTGGTTGCGCAGGGATGCGCGCCCACCTGGTGCGCGATGCTGCGCGCTCCTGGTTGCGCATGGCTGTGCGCTTACCTAGGGTGCGATGCTGCGCATTCACCTGCCACACTGTGAGGCGTGACACTGCGCGTCTACTGGTCGCGCAGGGCTGCGTGCTTGTATAGTGCGCCAAACTGCTCGTTAGCCTACTCGATATGGTTGAACATAACTGGTATGAATAAACTTTCCTCATTTTCTGTGTTCATCGATGATGATGTTTGATGTTTTGAATGTTCAAAGTTGTTTCGACATGGTACAACTGTGAGTTTGTACTATGGTTAAGCGACCTTTAGTGAGGGCTCTACCAGCTCTACCGACTCTTGTTGCTCTATGAGCTCTACTGACTCATACTCGCCATGGAGTGGTGCCCTGGAGGTGTGCCCTGGAGGTGTGCCCTGGAGCGGTGCCTTGGAGTGGTACCTCGAAGTCGTGCTTCGGACTACGCGGCACGTTCTTCGGTGACAGACACTTTCAACTTAATTTGCATAAACATTGCCTATGGCTCTGCTTGTTGTCATCCAATTTAGTAACATGCTTTCTCTAGTAAAGTTAGGTTAGTCGTAAATCAGACGTTAGGTCAGTTGTTAGGTCAAACGTTAGGCTACTTATTAGTTCAGTTGTTAGGTCAAAATGTAAGCTTACATGTTAGGTTAGGTTACTTTAGGCTCTGTTAGGCTAGTGGATGACAGCGGACAGCGTTGTATGTAGTGGGCAGATTGAGAAGAAGGTTATGTCGGCAGACCTGCGAGGAGTGTAGCATAGCACTCTGTCAGGTGGGTGGTAGAATGGCTACCACCGACAAGGAGATGCAGCACGAATGTGTGTGTCGACCTCGGGTCCGGTGTGGACCCGGTTCATTGTGAAAATCACAATGGTACCCATGGTTTTGGGTAGGTGCGTGAGCGCACTAAAGACTTCTGCAGCTCAGTACATGGTTCCTTGGAAAGGAGAATGGTGTCCCGAGAGTTGCGCTGCTTTTTTTGAAAGTTAGATTCAACCGAACATTTTAATGTTTTCTTATGATTACAGTAGCACGTTTGATGTATTTGGGTGTGAGGTGAATTGCCTTGCTGGTCGAGCTGTATGACTGGTGTTGCCCAGATGCAGCGTGCTTCCGAGGCTGGCGACCTGGAGTGGCTGGCTTCGAAAGTCGCGTCTCTTAGATGCGCATCAGGCTGTGTCCTGGCAGGCTGTGTCCTGGGAAGTCGCGTTCTCTGAATGCGCATCAGGCTGTGTCCTGGCAGGCTGTGTCCTGGGAAGTCGCGTTCTCTGAATGCGCATCAGGCTGTGTCCTGGCAGGTTTTGTCCTGGGAAGTCGCGTTCTCTGAATGCGCATCAGGCTCTGTCCTGGCACGTTTTTAACGTGGTGTGTGTGTGAACTTGCAAGTTCTGGTATGAGATTAACTGAGATGTAATGTCTGGAGAAGTATGCATACTTTTGAATGTGAAGCGTTTTATTTTGTGTAGCGAAAGTTGTTATTTTGAATGAGGGCCTCGTATGCGTGATGATTGTCAGAATAGGCAATAGCGTGCATCGTCATGAATAATCAACCATTTGTGTCTTATGCAGGTTCTGATGACAGTAACTGTGACGATGCGGGTGAATCTTTGGGTGCCCTCACTAGTTCAGGAGACACCGCAAGAGGGGGAGCTTATGAAGATGGCATACGCACACCAGCTCTTCCTGCTTCTGATGAAATTGTTTCCGGTGCAGCCGAGGGCGGCGCACAATCAGGATAGGCCGAGTTAGCAAAATTATTGTGAGTAGTGTAGGTACCCGACTAAAACCTATAAAAGCGGGCAGGAACGTGTATAAAAAGCGCTCTCTGTATTACCGCGTAGTCATTCTTTTGTCACCTTCCGAGCTGTAAACTGCGTTATTGTGAAACTCTTAAGGAGTCATAATTGTGTTCAGATTTAAGTGTGTTCCTTTTTGGTTATTTTATGTGTGATATGTTGTAATCGTTCACTAGAATAAATTGTGGTTTGTTATATTTGCTTAGTTTCACTTTACTCCACTTCTGTTTCCTAAATGTATATATTAAATTCAAGAGTTCCCGCGGGAATCGAAAAAACTTGGTCTACGCGGGCGAAGTCGCGGGAATCATCTAGTATTTTATAAATATAGGTAAAACCCTAGTAGATCAAGTTAAATCCGAACTAAATTTAGAAAATGACGCACTACCTAGGCAACTTAGTCCATATACTCCCTCCTCGTCATTTGTCTTATTGGAAACGGATCTAGCCGAAGTTTTGACGCTTATTAATTCACTTAAAGCAACAAGTGCTGCGGGAATTGACAACATACCGGCAGTAGTACTCAAACAAAATAAAGAAATTATTGCAGGATTATTAGTTCACATATGTAATTTAGCGATTAGACACGGTCAGTTTCCAAATAAATTTAAAGACTCTGTAATTACACCCGTACACAAAAATGGTGATCGTAAATTGGTTAGTAATTACAGACCCATATCTATTCTACCATCATTTTCTAAAATATTGGAACGTATTATTAACAATAGACTTATTAATTATCTCGAAAGTAACAATTTGCTCTCTCCTAACCAATATGGCTTTCGTAAGTCAAGATCTACGGCTGACGCAGTCTCGGAACTTACAGACGGTATTGTTCAGAACTTAGACTCGGGTATGAAGTGCATAGCTATATTTCTTGATTTGGCTAAAGCCTTTGATACCGTTTCCATTCCACTGCTCTTAACTAAATTAGAACAATTGGGTATTCGTGGATTGCAACTAAGTTTGTTTGAGGACTACTTAACAGGTAGAACCCAATGCGTCAAAATCGACAATTTTATCAGTAGCTCTCTTCCTGTTACCTATGGTGTTCCCCAGGGAAGCATATTGGGCCCCACACTCTTTTTGGTGTACATAAATCAGTTATGTAATATGACTCTGGAAAATGGTAAGGTTGTCGCCTTTGCGGACGATACTACTCTCCTTTTCTGGGGCAAAACTTGGGAAAGCGCATTTAACTTCGCTCAAAAAGGTTTCAATACGGTTTTGTCATGGCTAAGAAATAATCTTCTTACATGTAACGCTGATAAAACAAAATACCTTACTTTCTCCATTTTACGTTCCTCTCAACCGTCGCGATATAATTATTTTATTAAAGCCCACTCTAGCAATTGCCTTTCCTCTGCTATCATCGCCCCGTGTAACTGTCCTCCTTTGATTAGAGCTGATAATATAAAATACCTTGGGATCATCATTGATAATCGGTTGTCTTTTGAACCGCATGTTACGACTTTAACCAATCGGATTCGTAAATTAATAGCTATATTTAAAAACATTCGTCATATTGCGGATAATAACTTAATGAAAGTAATTTACTATGCTCTATGCCAATCATTATTGACATACTGCATAGATTCTTGGGGTGGTACGTCAAAATCACGTTTAATACTTTTAGAGAGAGCACAAAGAGCTATACTTAAAGTTAGCGCATTCCTTCCCTTCAGATACTCGACAACAGTATTGTACAAAGAAGCTGAAGTTCTTAATGTCAGGCAACTATTTATACTAAGCGTAATTTTAAAACAACATAAACATGTGGATATGTCTGTACTGGAAGATCTACAAAAGAAGAGAAGGAAAAATAAAATATGCGTAATTCGTCAATGTAATACCCGTTTCTCTCAAAAATTCTACTGTTTTCTTGGCGGCTTCCTGTACAATATTATTAATAATAAATTAAATATATCTAATTTGAATTCTTATAAATGTAAAAATATTGTAAAAAAGTGGTTACAAGAACTTACATATGATAACACAGAGAACTTACTAGTTATCTTAAAGTAACACACATAGAGATAAGATATACTTATAGTCAACACAACCAATCACACACACACACACACACACACACACACACACACACACACACACACACACACACACACACACACACGCGCGCGCGCGCGCGTGCGCGCACTCACACATACACCCTTACACACACATCTACATTGGATAATAACATATATCGCTAAATTATTAACTTGCATGCACATTAATGTTTCGTTTGTTGTCTGTTATAACATGAGAAGGTTGTAAGGGGAAGGCACTGATGCCTATAACACGAGTTTCAAACTTATCTTAGGCATCAGACGCTAAACCTATAATGCGATTGTAATATTTTTTTATGGACAATAAATGATTTATTATATTTATTATTTATTAACTTCAGTGTGTAGATTAAAATAGATTTACTTTCGAGTGTGTTATTGTATTATTCAAATATGTTTGTGAGATGACGTCACTGATACTTCTACCGGACGTAGCGCGTATGTGACTGTTCGCAAGCACATCGCGGGCCGTCGAGAACGTTCGAGGCGTTCAATCACTATACACATTTGTTTATATTAATTACATAATCAATATTTATATATATTCATATAATTTATATTGTACTAAGCTTAATTTATAAAAATAACTTTTAAATATAACTAATGTATGTTATTAATATGTTATGGAAGAGTGGGGCCCGCCCGCCACAAGAACTAGTTGCTACTGGTAACTTAAAGGGTTGGCCCCAATCACTATCTAAATTTTGTAACTTATTAGAAGAAATAAATGTTTGTATTTTAAATTGTATATTCATCAAAACACATAACATAGTCATGAAAACAAAGTTAATAACGTAACGGATAAAGTTTGATTTTACTCCCCATAAAATTTCATACCCCGTGCTTATATATGCAAATCGGTTCTAGAGGAGGTAACTCCAAAAAAAAGTCCGTCATCGTCAGTATGGTGAACAGTGGACTCTCACCTGGTCGATCTCGTCGAACAGATAGAAGGGCGCCGGGTCGCACTTCTGTATGGCGAAGATGAGCGCCAGCGCGACCAGAGACTTCTGCCCGCCGGAGAGCTGGTTCATCTCGCGCATGTCGCCCTCGCCGCCCGTGAACGACACTTTGATGCCCACGCCCGTGAACGGGTCCGCGTTCACGCGCTGGAAGATACACAAACATTAATATAAAGCTCACCATCATTTACAGTAATTTAATCTTCGTAAAACAGAACATTCTCAATTACAAAAAAAAAAATGCTATCTGCATGATATAGCAAACTAGAGGCCGCAATAAGCTCGCGACTCCATCGCTCCGCCTCAAGAAAGTCCGAAATATATACAGCTACTTTCATCGTGAGTGTAAAACCTGTAAGACTTTTGGCCTGAAGTGTTTTCGTAACATGGACATTATCTTCGTAGTCCCCGTTTATATTCTTTTCTCCTCTCTCCAAAGGTTGTCTAGAAGAGCGGTAAGACCGCGGTCGCCATAAGCGATAAGGCTGTAGATACTGTTTAGTTCTAATCGTAGTTTTAATGTCTTCTGTTAGTATTTTAATTTGTGTGCAATAAAGATTTATAAATAACTTATTTCATGAAAAAAAGATCGGAATTATTTGCAAAGTCACACCAAAAGATTTTTTATTCCAATAAACTAAATCAACGCCGACAAAATAAGCTATTACATCAGCTACAAGAGGGTAGTTCGGTTCTTACATCAGGGTTGGGATCCTGTTCATCCGGGGCCACCTTCATGATGAGGCTTCCGCGGCCTTGTGGTACCAGCTTCTTGAAAACCTCTGTGAAGTTCTTGCTGACTTGCTTGAAAGTGAACTGGATGGCTTCCAGCTTTCTATGCTCCAGTGTCTCGATCAGCTCACGAATCTTCTCACCACTGTTGAATGAGATATAGTTTAAATCAATCATACTATAAAATTATAAATGCGAAAGTGTGTTTGTTTGTTGGTTTATTGGTTTGTTGGTTTGTCCTTCAATCACGCCGCAACGGAGCCACGAAAGGACGTGATTTTTGGCATGGGTATAGTTGAGGACCTGGAGGGTGTCATATGCTACTTTTTATCCCGGAAAATTAAGGAGCACCCGCGGGAATGAAAAAAACATAAACCACGCGGACTTAGTCGCGGGCATCAGCTAGTGACCTTTAAGTAGTATTACCAAAGTTTTACGATATACTAGTAGTGCAACTAATATACTTGTACAGAGCGATTCTAGGGGGCCTTGCGGGGAACGGGCGGAGTGAGCCACGGGCGAAGTCTCCCAGTTAAGTAACACAATGCCGTAGCCGACTGAGAACAGGATTTTCGCGCGTCGCGCCGGTACGTCAGCGTCGAGTGGGATGTCGAATTATGGTTTTCTCGTCAGTGAGATATACACAGCGATAGACTATTTTTTAACCCAACGTATTCTTTAACGCCGTAAGCGCCAAAACTGTAGCGTTTAATACAATTATGTTACTTGAGTAGGCTATTGTGCCAAGTTCACGACCCAAATCTGATAATTCCGTACGAAATGACTCGCATATGCGCTACTTCGATAACTTAACGACTATGGTCATAGACGAAGTATAAAAACCTAAACGAACTTTTAACACACTAATTTGGACAAAAATAACAAAAAATGTATACGATTCAGTCATTATTCATCCATATAATATATTTCATTGTTTTATCTATAATATGTAACGGATCAAATAATGTGAATAACTCAAATAATAATTTAAAGGACGAGTTGAATTTAAATCTTACTTCTGACGATGCAAAATTGAATATAACTCAACTAGCGACGAAATATGGATATAACATTGAAGAGAATAAAGTTACGACTGAAGACGGTTATATATTATCTCTACATAGAATTCCGAGCAAAAAATCGACTACAAATAACACGGTTATATTCCTTATGCACGGAATTTTAGATAGTGCAGACAGTTGGATATTGCAAGGGCCAAACAAAGCTTTGGCATATATTCTTGCGGACAAAGGATTCGATGTTTGGATGGGTAACGCTAGAGGCAACAAATATTCTTGCTCACATACAACTTTGGACAACAAAAGTTCTGACTTCTGGAAGTTTTCTTGGGAAGAAATCGGTCTATACGACTTGCCAGCAATGATCGACCATGTGTTGACCGCATCGGACACCGAAAAATTATATTACATCGGACATTCTCAAGGCACGACCGCTTTTTTTGCAATGCTCGCTCTCAAACCAGAGTACAACGCTAAAATTAATATGATGTTCGCATTAGCACCTATCACATGGATAAGTAACGCGCGAAGCCCTATTTTTAAACTTTTTACGCCCACATATCATATATTGGGATACTTCACATCAAAAACCAACACATATTCGTCAAATATAGAGATTTTTAAGAGCATACCAAAATTATTTTGCAAATTCCTACCGACTGGCTGCGACAATGTACTACAATTGATTATAGGGAAAGACTACAAGTTTATAAGTGAAGAATTATTGCCTGTCATTTATGGGCATATACCAAGTGGTTCGTCTATACTACAATTTATACACTTCGGACAGATGTTCAAATCGGGAAGATTCTGTCGTTTCGATCACGGTCCAAGTGAAAATTTGATTAAATATGGAGTCAGTACACCACCTGATTATGATCTTGCCAAAGTAACAGTTCCAGTGATACTGTTTTATAGTACCAATGATTGGCTGTCAGACTTGAACGACGTTAAACAATTGTTCGCTAAGTTACCAAATGTTTACGACTCATATAACATAGAAAGGTTAAATCATTTTGATTATATGTACGCTGAAGTTGCTAAGGAAGTACTTTATACGAGTATAGTGAACAATATAGAAGAATTTGAGTTGGTCAAAGATGAGTTCTAGAAAGAAGGGTAGAACGTTGAAATTGATTGAAATGTGTCAATCACATATGTATTTATTAGAAGCACATCAATATTAAAACTATATTGTACCCCCTATAGTTTAAATTTAACTTATTTAGTGTGGTGAGGTATCGGTTCTTACTTCAGTGTCAAATAAATGTAGTAAAGCAGCGTAGACTCAATTTTGTACCTGTATTTTTTTAACCCAGTTTAACCCACTTGTATATGTTTAAGTGTACTAAGGGCTTAATGGAGAATCACACTGTATATTATGAAGACTTTGAAGTTACTCTTTAGGGTGTCAAGCCCTATACAGAACCAATTGTCAATTTAGGAGAACAACAAATCTCTATACTTTTAAATGCGAAAGTTTGAATAGATGTTGGAATTGTTACTCAATCACGCCAGAACAGCTGAACGGATCTGGATGAAATTTGACACAGAGATAAATTATAGTGACGCCGTCAGTATAGGCGGACGAAGTCGCGGGCATCATCTTGTCCATACTAATATTATTATTGCGAAAGTGTGTTTGTCTGTCTATCTGCTACACTTTCACGGCCCATCTATTCAACCGATTGTGATGAAATTTGCGGTAGATTACATTCCGGGAAAGGACACAAGCTACTTTTTATCCCGGAAAATAAAGGATTTCCCCCGTGAATATAAAAAACTTAAATATTGGATAGAATCATGTCAATTCATGATTTAGCAAGAAAAGAATACAATTATTTTGCTATAATCCGCCAACAGAAAAAATTCTGTATGGTCAAGCATGCAGTTACAAGAGAAGCACCGTTTACCTTCCCAACCAAGCAAGAAAGCTAAGTTCCCAAGCAAGCAATGCCACAACCACTCACATGCACAACCACACAAGACTTTTATACTATTCTCGCCACGAATATCAATCGAATTCACGTTTCGCCCCGACACCGGAGCATCTTCAGGAGATGTCGACCTTACAATGCAAGATTGTCTAGTGACGTTCGTGTCAAATGCGCGGTGTTATATACCATGTTTTAAACCCCCACCACTATTGCCCCGCCCATTACCCCCGGGAAACCTACCCCCTCCAAAAAATCGAAGCAGTGGTGAAAAAGTAAACAACATAACAAAAACAACACTAATAATAACAACATAAACAATAACAACCAGATAAATAATAATATACACATAAACAATAACAAAAAAAATCGGCTAAGTGCGAGTCGGACTCGCGCACCGAGGGTTCCGTACTCAAGAAGTAGGTATAATTACCTTTGTTAATGAACCGCAAAACTAACTTTTTTTGTAGAGGTTTACTGTTAATATCAAAAAATAACGTTTGTTGTATGGGAGCCCCCCTTTAATATTTACTTTATTGATATTTAATTATTTATTTTGAAAGGTAATATACAAGTTAATATTCTGTGAAAATTTGAACCGTCTACCTGTTACCGTTTTTAATATTGAGCAAAAAAATACGAAAAAAACACGTTTATTGTATGGGGACCCCCCTTAATATATTTTTTTTTTAATTTTTAGTATTTGTTGTTATAGCGGCAACGGAAATACATCATTTGTGAAAATTTCAGCTTTCTAGCTATCACGGTCTATGAGATACAGCCTGGAGACAGACAGACAGACAGACAGACAGCGGAGTCTTAGTAATAGGGTCCCGTTTTTACCCTTTGGGTACGGAACCCTAACAAAAACAAAAACAATAAAAACAACATAAACAATAACAACAACATAATTTATAGATCTTTGCAAAATACGATAAAAAATAATGACCTTATTCTTTCAAAAGCCGATAAAGGTAATGCAATCGTTATCCTAAAGCGGACCGACTACCAAAATAAAGTCAAAGAGGTTATCTCTGGAGAAGATTTCCCTAAGTTAACCTCTGACCCAACTAATAAATACGCAGCAGAAGTTAGACTAATCGTTAATAAATCAAAATACATTTTTCCAAAAAATACATCAAAACAAAAAGTCATTCAAATGAACACTAATGCTCCCACATTATATGGCTTACCAAAAATCCACAAAGATAATATTCCTATCCGTCCGGTAGTCTCATATATTGGAGCACCAGCATATGAGCTAGCAAAAGAACTAAACAATGTTATAAAATCAAAAACATCCTTCGATCCGTCCTATTCCCTAAAAAATAGTATCCAACTGGTCAATAATATTAAAGACTTGACATTACCGGACCATTGTAAATTAATATCACTAGATGTGGACAGCCTGTTCACCAATGTCCCAGTTAACGATACCCTTAACATCTTAGCCGATTTATTAAAAAATAATCATATAAACGCTAACGAAATAACAGAGTTAATAGAATTAACCAAAATTTGCATGAAACAAAACTATTTCAAATTCAATGACCAATTTTATCAGCAAAAAGAGGGTTTAGCTATGGGCTCACCTCTAAGTCCTCTAATGGCTGATATATTCATGGATGATTTTGAAAACAAATATATTGTCAAAAATAATAATATTCTGTATTACTACAGATATGTAGATGATATAATTATATGTTGGACTGGGACAGACAGACAACTTGACATATTTATCAAAAACCTAAACAAAATACACCCTGAAATTAAATTAGAATTAGAACTAGAACAAGATAACTCTATAAACTTCCTTGATCTAACTATAACTCGTGCTAATGCTAAACATCAGTTTGGAATTTTCCGAAAACCCACATATACAGACTCAACCATACCCGCTTCATCCTGCCATCCTTGGCAGCATAAACTCGCAGCGTTCCACAGCTATGTGCATAGGTTGTTGTCTATTCCACTCACGAAAGAAAACTATTTAAAAGAATTAAAAGTTATTTACCATATGGCACAGGCAAATGGGTACAACACTAATATTGTTGATAATATAATTAAAAAACAACATTTGATGCGGATCAAAAAGGACCTATATTCATCATCACCTGATAAAATAAATAAATACAAATCCAGTCTAACTTATTTCGGGCTAGCGTCGGAGCGTATTGCTAAGACACTTAAAGCACATGATATACATGTTGCATTTAGGACCAATAATACACTTAAAAATATTTGTAACGGTAAAGATAAATTAAACAACAAACAAAAATCGGGCATTTATAAACTCGAATGTTCAGAATGCAATGCCACATATATTGGTCAAACAGGTCGTAAATTTGATACACGCTACAAAGAACATATGGCCGCGGTTAGGAACAACCAACCCCAAAAGTCACATTTTGCTAAACATCTTCTAGATAGTGGGCACAAATTATCTTCCAACCATTCATATGAAATCTTACACACTTGCGATAAAGGTATTCGACTGAGCATGTTGGAACAATTAGAAATAATAAAACATAATAATAATAATCAATTTAAATTACTTAATGAACAAGTTAATGTTTCAAATTCACCACTGCTTCGATTTTTTGGAGGGGGTAGGTTTCCCGGGGGTAATGGGCGGGGCAATAGTGGTGGGGGTTTAAAACATGGTATATAACACCGCGCATTTGACACGAACGTCACTAGACAATCTTGCATTGTAAGGTCGACATCTCCTGAAGATGCTCCGGTGTCGGGGCGAAACGTGCGTCGAGAATAGTATAAAAGTCTTGTGTGGTGGTGCATGTGAGTGGTTGTGGCATTGCTTGCTTGGGAACTTAGCTTTCTTGCTTGGTTGGGAAGGTAAACGGTGCTTCTCTTGTAACTGCATGCTTGACCATACAGAATTTTTTCTGTTGGCGGATTATAGCAAAATAATTGTATTCTTTTCTTGCTAAATAAAAAACTTAATCCACGAGGATGAAGTCTAAGAAGACTAGTAAAAAATAAAATGCATCAAACATACCCAATATCGAGTTCCTCTTTCCTCTTGTAAAGTTTCTCCTTCTGTTCGGAGAAGCTGATGAACTGGTCAAGCGCCTTTTTGTTCACATGGTTGTACTTCTTGAGGTGTTGGTTAGCTTTCTCCAGCTCTTTGAATAACTGAAACAGAAGAACGATTATTTTCATCGCTGTTCAAAAGTTTGACAGGTAATATAATATTTTACAAACGACCGACAATGCAATCAGAGGTGCAATCATGTAAGTATTGCCGATCAAATCGTCTAAGTTCGGCTTCAAACAAAAATGAACCATAACAGTATTGAATTAGAGTTCAATTTCGTGTATCTATTCTTATACGTTTAGGGTATCGTACATACCTAAACCAAAACAGCATTGAATTAGAGCTCAATTTCGTGTATCCATTCTTATACGTTTAGGGTATCGTATCGAGTTTTTCTTTGTTATTAGTTTGTTAGTATAGTAGTGCATGTTGTGGTAATATCAAGGAGGTTTCAATCTCACGCTTTTTACCTAGGCCTGATTATCAGTTAAGATTACAGTATGATTGTTACCAGTTTTATGGCCCAAATAATAATAATAAAAAAAGTACATAGTAGTAACCTTAGAGCAGCGTCTTCCGAGGTCCCCGTTTTTTTTTTAAGTCAACGTAGGTTCTTGTCACGGTCTCAGGGGCGAACGAACTAATTAGATCCAACGAACCCATACCCCAACATCATTCTGAGCGGTTCGAGCCTGACATCTTCTAGTTTAAAAATATGTGTAGATTTACCGTGTACCGTGTGTGATAGGTACCGCCTGCTGCAGACTATAATGATGGGTAAAATCGCTGGCAAAAGAGGGGTGGGAAGAAGGAAGAAGTCATGGCTACGTAACATAAGGGAGTGGTCGGGTATAAAAACCGTCGGAGAACTATTCCGCCTAGCCATGGACATGGAGAAGTTTAGTAAACTGACTGCTGACCTTCAGTAATGGAGAGGCACATGAAGAAGAGAAGAAGGTTTACCTGTTTCAGTGACAGTTTCTGGTACTTGGAATGTAGTTCGGGCGCGTTGGGCAGAGTGCCCAGCGCCGCTATCTTGTCCAGCGATTCCTGTATCTTCTCTTGGAGCAGCACTTCCTTGGATGCCATCTTCTCTAGCCCCTTTGCGTCTTCCTCCATTTTGTCTTGGGCTTCTTTTTCCTATAAATTAAGAAAATGATTGAACCATCAGGAGTGACACGATTTATACAGAAACTTATTACGAAATAAGGTTGTTAGCTCACATTTTATGTCGCAGAATACCCGACTAGTTTCGAACGTCTTGTTCATGAGCCTGCTCACGCAATGTTCTAGGTGAGAACAAGGTGATGCCCGCAACTTCGACCGCGTGGATTAAGTTTTTTAAATTCCCAGGTTTTTTATATTTAAGGAGGGGGTATTAAGGAGAACTCCTTAATTTTCCGGGATAAAAAGTAGCGTATTTCCTTTCTCGGGATGTAACCTACCTCTATATAAAATTTAATCAAAATTTCAAGCAGCATTTTAAAGCAGACAGACACACTTGCACATTTATAATATTAGTATGGTCAACAAATAAATATTACGAATTATGAATTATGGAAGTATGGTACAAAAAACCGGCCAAGTGCGAGTCGGACTCGCGCACCGAGGGTTCCGTACAAACCTGTAGGTATATAAGTAAAAGTTATAGTATTTTTATTCCACTTATCTCATAGATTAATTATAAACCAAGTATAGATTGCTAACTCCCATATAAAATTTTTTCTAGGTTAATACTATCGATAGGTGGCGCTACCAGGCTCGCTCGACAAATGATTATAGTAAAATCGGTGAAATATCGTATTTTCTTGGTTCAGTTTGTATTAATTATTTATATAAAATTATCAAAATACAAAAATTTGATAAAATCACAAGCAAATAGCAAATTTACATTCAATTAATTTTAACAAAATTAACTTGCAGAAGTAATTCGATTTGAAACAAGTTCTGTGTATTCTTATGTTATAATCAGCTAGTGGACCATGCAGTTATGCTGCATTCCTATAGATGGCGTCACAAACTGACGATACACTAAAATAATTTTTTCCTCTTGTTTTGGTGCCGGCCAAAGACGATATACTTATAAACCATGTTGGTACTTGGTATTATAATTAACTAGCTGATGCCCGCGACTTCGTATGCGTGGATCGAGGTTTTGTTGTTCCCGCGGGAACTCTTTAATTTTCCGGGATTAAAAGTAGCCTAAGTGCTACCTATTCAAGACTATAATCTATTTCTGTGCCAAATTTCAGCCAGATACGTTATGCTGTTGGGGCGTGAACGAGTAACAAACATCCATACATCCATACAAACTTTCGCATTTATAATATTAGTAAGAGTAAGATCTATGGTGCCGGCTCAGTGAATTGTGCGTTTCTTGTGTTTTTAGGGTTCCGTTCCTCAAAAGGAAAAAACGGAACCCTTATAGGATCACTTCGTTGTCCGTCCGTCTGTGTGTCAAGAGCAAGACCCTTTTTCTCAGGAACGTATGGAGGTATCAAGCTGAAATTCATATCAATCAGGTCTACGGTCCCTTAGAGCTGTGAAAAAATCAAACTTAAAAGCCTACACAATCAAAAGATACAGCCGTTTATGCTGCAAATTTTCGATTTTTCTTGCACTCGCGAGGGAATCAAAACCTACAGGGTACTTCCCGTGAACTTAGAATCTTGAAACTTGGTACGAAGCAACGTCTTATAACACAGATGTATAGGAAGAATTGCGAAAAGCATACATTTTAAGTTATATCATTTAATTAAAATATTTTTAATAATTAGGGTTCCGTACCTCAAAAGGAAAAAAACTGAACCCTAGGATCACTTTGTTGTCCGTCCGTCTGTGTGTCAAGACCCTTTTTCTCAGGAACACATGGAGGTAGGTACCAAGCTGGAATTCATATCAAATACCTACTCAGGTCTACTGTCCCTTGGAGCTGTGAAAAAAACAAACTTCTAAGCTAACACAATCAAAAGATCTACAGCCGTTTTTGCTTTGCCGTCTTTCTACACGTGCAGTCTGTGTATAGACTATACGCAGCGGACCTACAATGCTCTGCGTGTTCAATATAACAATGTGCTGAGGGCGGTGCTGAGGTGGACTCGACACTGCAGCGCGTCGGCCATGTTCGCGGACGCTCGCGTGGATGTTTTCTACGCGATCGTGCGCAAGCGTGCTGCGTCTATGATGTGCAGGCTAGTGAGCAGCACCAACACCCTCCTCAGTACGTTGGCTACTAAGCTGGACAGCCCTCTCTGGAGGCGCTGGAATGGTGCACACATTCTCATGAGGAGGCCTCAAAGAGACCTGTAAATGTGTCGAGGCTTAGGTTTGAGAGTAGGGTAGGTTAGTTTAGGTATTTTATGTTGTTTTTTTACTAACATAGGTTAAGTGATTGTTACTAACAAGTTATGGGTGTTGAAGCCTGAAATAAAAAGTTATTATTATTATTATTATTTGCTGCAAATTTCGACACTCGCAAGGGAATCAAATCCTACAGGGCACTTCACGTGAACCCAGAATCTTGAAATTTGGTACGAAGCAACGTCTTATAGCACAGATAAAGGAAAAATTGCGAAAAGCATAAATTTTTAGTTACATCCATACTTCCATACTATATCCATACTCCATACTATAATACATATTATAAATGCGAAAGTGTGTCTGTCTGTCTGTCTGTCTATCTGTCTGTCTGTCTGCTACGCTTTCACGGCCCATCTGTTCAACCGATTTGGATGAAATTTGGTACAGAGATAGGTTACATCCCGGGGAAGGACATAGGCTTCCGCGTTCAAGAGTTCCCGCGGGAATAAAAAAAAAACATCAATCCACGCGGACGAAGTCGCGGGCATCATCTAGTCATATAAGAAAAAAAATATTTTTAATAATTTTAAACTTACTTCCCCTTTCCGCATGAACGCGTAGAGGTATTAAATTGAAATTAAAATATTAGATAAGTTGAATAAAAATACTATAACTTTTACTTATAGGATATACCTACATGTTTGTACGGAACCCTCGGTGCGCGAGTCCGACTCGCACTTAACCGGTTTTTTTTTTGTTTGTGACCGTGATAAGACTAATGGACTCCGAGATCCTGCTACTTAACTGCTGACCTACGCTTGTTCTGGACTCTGAGATTCTGCTGCTATACGATTAATCTTTGAGGTTAAGTTTGGCAATTGTTATGTATTCTTTAGCCATTTAGCTAATAATAATATATTTATCGACATGCAGGGTTCCGAAATATGTAAATCCATACTAATATTATAAATGCGAAAGTGTGTCTGTCCACGGCCCATCTATTCAACCGATTTTGATGAAATTTGGTACAGGGATAGATTGTATCCCGCGGAAGGACATAGGCTACTTTTTATTTAAGAGTTCCCGCGGGAATCGAAAAAATTTGGTCCACGCGGACGTAGTCGCGGGAATCATCTAGTAAATAAATATAATATAGATAATTATTTTATTTATAGCTAGCTAATTACAGTAGAAGTCTGGTTGATGGCGATATAATTTAGGTAGGTACTTAGGTAATAATCAAGAAAAAATATTTACAGTAGGTATTGTGCATTATTCAAGAAATACTTGATAAAAAAACTAAATTTACTATTACTCTAGAGTCTACCTACTTCTGAACTATAGGCACATGAGTTCTGATCTGCTTAGAGCCTTCGGTCATGGTTAGCTATAACCCTACCGGCGAAGCCAAGTGCTGCCAAGCGATTTAGCCTACCTAGAAATCGATTTGGGGTTTATTATAAGTACCAAGCCGTTATACCCCTTCTTATTAGCCCACTACTATCTTAGGCTACATCATCAAATACCATCAGGTTGAATCGCAGTCAAGGGCTGACTTGTGAAAGAATCAAAAAACAAGAATAACTAACATATATAAGAAATACTTTAAAAAAACACAAAAACAAGTGATCAAGATTGTTTTTTTAAAAAAATATATAATTAGACACGTTTACGTGATATCCGAGGCACGGGGTTGAAACCGCCAACTTCCTAACTCCGGGCTAGTATTGAGAATTTCTTGCCAGAAAAACCCAATACGTTTTCAAAATTGTTATGGCCCGACCCGGGACTCGAACCCGGGACCTCGTCGCAGTCAAAGAAAATATATAAACCTGTATTATAATTAATCTATGGTCGCAGTCGAACATGCTAACCACTAGACCAACGAGGCAGTCATGGATATATAACTATACGTTAGATGGCACTAGGTAAGTTTGATCGAGTTGATGATTCAACTACTACTCGTTAGATGGCAATAGCTATGTTCGTTAATAATTATTTTTCAGCTTGCACAGTTACGCCATCTCAGATAATGCGAAGAACTACAAGGTACCGGCGACTTTAATGCGCATTTAGCGAGCTTTGATTTAATGTATGAAGAGAACAGTCTTATACTGGTTTATATATTGTCTTTGACTTATCTAGTTTAATTTCAATTTAATACCTCTACGCTTTCAGGCGGAAAGGGGTAGTACTAAGTTTAAAATTATTAAAAATATTTTTATTATATGATGTAACTAAAAATTTATGCTTTTCGCAATTTTTTCTTTATCTGTGCTATAAGACGTTGCTTCGTACCAAATTTCAAGATTCTGATTTCACATGAAGTACCCTGTAGGTTTTGAGTCCCGAGTGTCGAAAATTTGCAGCATAAACGGCTGTATCTTTTGGTTGCGTTGGCTTAGAAGTTTGATTTTTTCACACCTCCAAGGGACAGTAGTTTGTTACAGCTTAAAGGTATTACAGACATGAGTATTTAATATAAATTTCAATTTTATACCTCTACGCGTTCATGAGGAAAGGGATAGTAAGTTCAAAATAATTAAAAATTGTTTTTATTATAATATGATGTAACTAAAAATTTATGTTTTTCGCAATTCGTCCTATATTTGTGCTATAAGACGTTGCTTCTTACCAAGTTTCAAGATTCTGAGTTCACGGGAAGTACCCTGTAGGTTTTGATTCCCTTGCGAGTAACGAAAATTTGCATAAAAATATTGTTATTATATGATGTAACTAAAAATTTATGATTTTGGCAATTCTTCCTATATCTGTGCTATAAGACGTTGCTTTGTACCAAGTTTCAAGATTCTGAGTTCACGGGAAGTTCCCGTAGGTTTTGATTCCCTTGCGAGTGTCGAAAATTTGAATAAAAATATTTTTATTATATGATGTAACTAAAAATTTATGTTTTTGGCAATTCTTCCTATATCTGTGCTATAAGACGTTGCTTCGTACCAAATTTCAAGATTCTGAGTTCACGGGAAGTACCCTGTAGGTTTTGATTCCCTTGCAAGTGTCGAAAATTTGCATAAAAATATTTTTATTATATGATGTAACTAAAATTTATGTTTTTGGCAATTCTTCCTATATCTTTACTACAAGACGTTGCTTCGTACCAAGTTTCAAGATTCTGAGTTCACAGGAAGTACCCTTTAGGTTTTGATTCCCTTGCGAGTGCCAGAAAATTCGAAAATTTGCAGCATAAACGGCTGTATCTTTTGATTGCGTTGGCTTAGAAGGTTGATTTTTTCACAGCTCCAAGGAACCGTAGACTTGAGTATGTGATGTGAATTTCAGCTTGATACCTCCATGCGTTCCTAAGAAATAGGGTCTTGACACACAGACGGACGGACAACGAAGGGAACTTTTGAGGTACGGAACCCTAAAAAATATCAAACCTTATTCCTCCATTTATCCAACTCCAGTTTGAGCGCTTTCTCGTTCTTGACGGCGGCCTGCACTTTCCTCTCGACTTCCTCTAACTCCTTGTTGATCTGCCGTATTCTCTTCTCGGTCGCTGCCAGGTCGGCTTTGCTGTTGCTGAGGCGTCTCTTGCGATCTTCCACCGATATCTCTTGCAGGGCTTGCACCAATTCGTCTTTACGTCTAGATTAAACAACAGTAAGGTTATATGGTGCGATTAAAACAAAATCGTGTGCACCAACATTTTCATCCGGAATGGATGGCAGAAAAAGACTACGAACATGTTTGCTTGTACAATAGGGATGATGACAATTCAATCAAATCAGTAACTCTTTATCAAACTTAAAAACGCGCAATTAGTATGGAAGTTGTATGAAATTCACAGTTGTGACGTCATCAATATCAACTATTTAATAATAAGTTAGATATATATAAGTTAGGCCTATGTCCTTCTTCGGGATACTTCCTAAGTTCCTTTATCCCTGTACCAAATTTCATCAAAATCGGTTGAATAGATGGGCCGTAAAAGCGTACCATACAGCGTACCGACAGATAGAAATACAGACAAGCAGTCTGCAGTTCCGCATTTATGATAATACTAGCAGATAACCGAGACTTCGTCCGCGTGAAATAAGTTTTTAAATTCCCACGGGTACTCCCTAATTTTTCGGGTTAATATATAGCCTATGCCACTCACAAATAATGTGACTTCCTAATAATTAGTACCAGAATTTTCAAAATCGGTTCAGTAGATCCAGAGATTACCCCCTACAACGTCACAAACTCACAATTCACAAACTCACAAACTTTACCTCTTTATAATATTAGTATAGATTAGTATGGAAGTAAAGACTTTGTGGGAAGTAGAAATTACTATTTTTTCTAAAAATCATTTAGCAGTTAAAAGCAGAATTCATCTAACTTAATAGAGAATATGTGTGTATCTTAAGAAATTTTCCGAAGGTATATTTTCCTTTGTTAATCTTGAAATGGTGTCGTTCAGTTCATCTACGTTGTCCTGATCCGTGGTCGAAAGGGGATTGAATTAAAATTCCTAATAGAATATTCTAGACCAAATGGAAGGAATAATCCTACCGTATCAAGTTGTTAGTGAGAAGGTTCTCGAGTTTGTTTTTTGTGGCTTCAAGGTTCATTCTTTGACTGAAGGCTTCCTTGTTTTCCTGCGTCAGTCTGCGAATGGCGTCGTTCAGTTCATCTACCTTGCCTTGATCAGCCGTCGACAGTTGTTCCATCAGTTCCTGTGAGAAATTACGACTATTATGTACATTTGAAAAAAAAAAAGCTTTCTTGAAAGAAAGAAAGTAATCTTTATTCGGGGATAAATATACAAGGAACAACTAATAATAAAAACTTCATAAAGACAAAAAAAATCGCTAAATGTGACTTGATCCCCAAAATGGTCTTCACTCAACAAGTGCTATATCTGTTAGTTAGGATATAGCGCTGATCTGCAGTGAAGCCAGACTTTCTGTGTTTTGTTTAGCAGCTTTTGAGACCCTGACCAATTTTATTTAACCGACAACAGTTCTCTAGTCATTTCCAGATACACTAATCTTGTACTTTCCATTTGGACTTGGTCATTGTTTTGCACTAAGCATGATTGCTATGGGCTATGTTGGGAATTTTTCTCAGGGATAAAATCCGGAACGAGGAGATTCGGAGAAGAACTAAAGTGACCGACATATCTCTGAGGGTTAGCAAGCTGAAGTGGCAGTGGGCAGGCCATATCTGTCGCAGAAGAGATGGCCGTTGGGGCAGACGTGTTCTGGAGTGGGGACCGCGTACCGGCAAGCGTAGTGTAGGAGGACCTCCAGCTCGCTGGTCCGATGACCTAAATGAGGTGGCGGGAAGCGGGTGGATGAGGAAGGCGGAGGACCGTGTTTGGTGGCGCGCTCTCGAAAAGGCCTATGTCCAGCTGTGAATGCATACAGGCTGATGGGTGGATGGATGGATGAAGCATGATTGTCGTCAAGCGCAAGCCTATCACGCAATAAAAAAAATGCCCGCGCACGATTGCCGCTTCATGTTTGTACACGCCTTTTCAAGAACACTAAACTTTACCTGGCTTTTAATGCTAGCTCCCCCTTCAGTAAACCCTTACCTGATGCAGTTCAGACTCGAGCCCTTCCTTGGTAGCCTGCATGGCCTCAAGGCTGGAGCGGCACTGCGCCAGGGAGCGCTCCTTGGGCCCGCGGAACCGTTCTATGGACGCTAGCTCCTCCTTCATTAGCCGAATATCCGCTTTTACTTTGTCAAATATATCCCTGTTGACAACGTTTTGGTTATCAGTCGAATATACCGGGAGATAGTGGGGCTGATTCTGTAGTGCACTAAACTAAAATGAAAGCTTCAAATCTTGTTCTGTCCATTACCACATGGAGTATTATGAAAGGGTTATCAATATTTTTAATCATTTTATTTTTAATCATTTGTCATTTTAGTTTAGTTTAGAGATTGTGCACTACAGAATCAGTCCCAGTGACAAAAATTCCCAGTCATTTGGTATACTCAGCGGTCGAATCGTGCAGTTATTCAAAGGGCAGTAATTAGAACGATATATACTGATTTTTTACATGACAGTGTTAATTTGACTGCCTCGTTGGTCTAGTGGTTAGCATAGTCGACTGCGGATCACGAGGTCCTGGGTTCGATTCCCGGTCGGGCATAAAAGTTAGGTATTGGGTTTTTCAATTAAGAAATTCTCAGTGCCAGCCCGGAGTTGGAAGTTGGCGGTGTTTCACCCCCGTGCCTCGGAGAGCACGTTAAGCCGTCGGTCCCGGTTATTATCACTAACATGATAATAATCGTTAAAGCCCGCCAACCCGCACTGGAGCAGCGTGGTGGGTCTAAGCTCTAATTCCCGCTCTCCTATGAGAGTGGAGGCCTGTGCCCAGCAGTGGGACGTTAATAGGCTGTAGTGATGATGATGATGAGTGTTAATTTAACGCTTATCTCAGTCTTCTTCAGGTCTTGTCCCGCGTCGCTAGTTCTGCTTCTAGAGTGGAGATTTGTTCCATAAGTTCTGATCAGAGAGTATGGATATGTCGTAACCAAATCGTAGAATTGATATGGGCACTACAGATACATAATGTACTTACTTGGCTTTGCCCTGTTTGGTCTCAGTACGTTGCATTTCTGACACGATAGTGTTAATGCTCGTCTCAGTCTTATTCAGTTCTTGTCTCAGCGTCGCGAGTTCTTCCTCAAGAGTAGTGATTTGTTCCATCAGTTCCGATCTAGTCTTCTGCATTTCCAAGCGCGAGCGGGATTGGTTGAAGTAGCCGCCAGTGAGGGAGCCTTTTGATGATACCTTAAAAATAAAATTTTACAAACAAATTAGATTAGACCGTCCGCGGTTTCCACCAATCCCGGCCATGCCTCGAGTACGATATTTCATTTCATTTTCAGACAAAGATCACTATAATAAAATGATTACATCAGTTAGTGGGGCAGTGCTTTCCACACTAGGATCCCCGGTATTGTGGAAACTAATAAAAGGCACTGAGAAGCAAATTTATAAAATATTTATTTAACTAAAGTGGAATTAAAAAAAAAAGAAAACTGTTTATACCCGTTCTCTTTATCTATACTTTTCTATACTAATATTATAAAATGCGAAAGTTTGGATGGATGGATGTATGAATGTTTGTTACTCTATCACGCCAAAACGGCTGAATGGATATGGATGAAATATGGTACAAAGATAGATTATAGCCTGGAATAACACAGACTACTTTTTATCCCGGAAAATCAAAGAGTTCCCGCGGGAACCAAAAAATCTCAATCCACGCGGACTAAGTCGCGGGTATCAACTACTCCATACCTAATATTATAAATGCGAAAGTGCGTCTGTCTGTATGTCCGTCTGTCTGTCTATCTGCTACGCTTTCACGGCCCATCCTTTCAACCGATTTTGATGTACAGGCATAGGTGGCCTCCCGGGGAAGGACATAGGCTACTTTTTTTCCGGAAAAGTAAGGAGTTTCCGCGGGCATCAGCTAGCAGTTTGTATACGCTTTACCTGGTCTCCCTCTAAGGTGACGCAATCCAAATGGAACTGCTTGCCTAATTCGGTGGCGCACTCCAGATTCCTGCAGATGAGCGTTTTGCCGAAGATGTACTTCATCGCTTTGGCGTATTTCGCGTCATACTTCAGCTTGTGTACCATGGCGATTGCGTTCTGTAAACAATATACTTATTTTATGCAGTCATCAAATTTATGAAAAAACTGTAGAAACAAGAGCAAGTAACTGCTTAATGATTTATTTTCAACTAGATGATGCCCGCGAAATCGTCCGCGTGAATTGATGTTTTTTTAAGATTTAAACTATCCTATCTCTCAAGTTGGATCGAATTGCACATGGTGTGCGAATTTTATTATAATCGGTTAAGTGGTTTAGGAGTCCATTGAGGACAAACATTGTGACACGAGATTTATATATATTAAGATAATAACGTGAGGTGTCGTGAGACACCTCACGTTATAGAATCACGTGAGATAGGAACGAAGTTCCTTATTACATAAATATTAATTTCAAGTTATATTATTACGAATCTTTTTTTTTAATAAAAAAAACCCTATAGATTTTGATTTATTGGCGAGTATCAAAATATGCGGCATAAACGGATCTTTGGATTGTGTTGACTTAGAAGCTTGATTTATTTACAGACTAGCTTATGCCCGCGACTACGTCCGCGTGGATTGAGGTTTTTTGGTTCCCGCGGGAACTCCTTAATTTTCCGGGATAAAAAGTAGCCTATGTGCTATTCCAGACTATATTCTATCTCTGTGCCAAATTTCAGCCACATCCGTTCAGCCGTTGTTGCGTGATTGAGTAACAAACATTCATACATCCATCCATCCAAACTTTCGCATTTATAATATTTATTTTCAATTCAATTCAATTCAATATCATTTATTCAATATAGGTACACTGTAGGTACACTTATTGACGTTAAAAATTACTTACTTAAAAAAACACGATGGTGATAATCGGTTACGGTTTCTTAAAACTAAAGCTACGAGGGTTCCAAACGCGCCCTGGTCTGAGATTTGATTCAAGGACCGTAAACCTAAGTACTTGATAATAATTTCAACTACAACAACAACAGGGGTTTGAGAGACAGACAGACAAAAAGACAGCCAGACGGACAACATTACCTTGTAAGGGTTCCTTTTTTCCTATTGAGGTATAGAACCCTAAAAATCAATTAAAATACCTAGTGTTCATTAGAAAAGCTAGAAAATCACTAAAACAAAGGTTCACTCACATTATCGTTGGGATAGATCATGTCCCTGACTTGCAGTCGGTTGAGCGGCATGAAGGTGACCTCTCCCGGCAGACTCTGTCGGTTCATCTCCTTGAGGATCTTTGTTCCCACTGTATCTGACTCCACTATGTGATGAAACAGCCTGTTCCCTGCCGTGACCTGCACATATTTTTTTGAAGTGAAAACTCCTTTGGCCGCGTTGAGCACTTTTTGGCAGGGGGTAAAAGTGTGGATTCGCGTCACCGACACCGTCACCGCGTTGTTAACTATAAATATACTACATTCGTTATTAACCTTTAATACCTTAGTTTTAAGGTTTATATTTGAATTATTTTTTTGTAATATAAAATATAATAAATATTAAAATATAAAAAAAAATTAAATATTCGTTTTCACTTCTATCGGCAGTCCCTATGACTGCCATTTTTTTAGACCACTACAAATTAGCCTTTGACTGCGATCTCATGACTGCCATTTTTTTTATTCCACTAAAAAATTAGCCTTGCACTGCGATCTCACCTGATGGTAAGTGATGATGCAGTCTAAGATGGTAGCGGGCTAGCCTGTTAGGGGCATGGCAGTTATATTAAACCCATACCCCTATTCGGTTTCTACACGGCATCGTACCGGAACGCTAAATCGCTAATCGCAGCACGTCTTTGCCGGTAGGGTGGTAACTAGCCACGGCCGAAGCCTCAATTAGAGCTCAATTTCGTGTATCCATTCTCATACGTTTAGGTATATAAAATACCCTAAACGTATTAGAATAGATACACGAAATTGAGCTCTAATTCAATGCAGTTATGGTTTATTTTACTTTGAAGCCGAACTTTACGATTTGATCGGCAACCCTTACATGATTGCACCTCTGAGGTCCACTTTGGACTTTGAAATTTAGATTCTATTCCTAATTATCTTTAAAATGATATACCGCAACCCTATGTAACGCTATAAAAAATATTTTATTTAGCATTCGCTTCTACGAGAGCTGAAATAAAGATTATTATAACTTTTTAAGCCATATTCGGCTGGAGGCCATCGGTTTACATATTATCTTTAAATTTGAAGTAATTACGTTCAATTCAGAATTCACGAACGTGAAATTCAGAAGGTATAAGGCTCTGACAGACGGACGGACGGACTGACGGACGGACGGACGGACAAGTGCAAATTCACTCAAGTAGACTCAGAGACCTTCGCTTCGCTCGGTAAATAAAAGGTTGGACAGAATATAATGTTAGTCACCTCAACGGCCGTATAAATGGTTTTGTCGCACGTGAAATTCTCAATAACGGGTCCGTAGTACTGCGTGGCTATTTTGGCCCACTCGCCGCCTCGCTCCTGGAACGTTTCCAGCACTTTGCGCACGCTGTCTCTGCCGTTCAGGATGGGCTGAAATTTAAATGATTACTTTTTTAAATAAAATTTGTTAATTATTTTTTAAATTACTAGAAGATGTCCGATGACTTCGTTCGCGTAGATTAAGGTTTTTCGGTTCCCGCGGGAACTCTTTAATTTTTCGGGATAAAAAATAGCCTACATCCTTCCCCGAGATACAACCTGTCCCTGTATCAAAATTGGTTGAACAGATGAGCCGTGAAAGCGTAGCAGACAGACAGACAGACACACTTTCCCATTTATAATATTAGTAAAGTATGGATTTAGCCAACACATATAAAATGTGAGGATTGACACAGTATGAAAAAACACTCAACGTACAAATTGCGTACAATCAACGTACAAATTGCGCCTTTGCAAATAGAGAACAAGAAACATATGTATAAATATGGTATTGCGAAATACTTGTAAAATGTATTTTCGCTTTTAAATAAATAATTAAATGTACTTAAAAGAGGATTAAACGTTTACTAGTAGTATGTTATCGAATAAGGGGGTTAAAAATAGGGTAGTAAGTTATTTTTGGTATATGGACTTTCTGTTGAAAATTAAGAATTATTTCTTGATTATAGATAGAAGTGTTTCACGATTTTAGAAAATTTAATAGAATACAATAATATTACCTTTCCCGCCATAGATCGTAATGCTTGGTCGGCCTTCGCCAGATCTTCTTTAAGGGACGAAAGATTCTGTGTCAGTGTGGTCTCTTTACGCCACAGCTCACTGCATTTTGAAAACTCATTAATAGGAATGATAACAACTTAAATCTAGCTAACTTTAATATGAGATCATAATTATAAAAATGAGATGATAATAACTTTAGTGTGAGAGTTGGTATAAAATTCGTGATATATAATAATATTATAGTCAATGGCAAGGAAGAAGTACCCTAGAGGCAGTGCTGGCAGTCGTAACAAAAGTAAGAATTTCAGTAATTGGTAAATTTGATTATCTACAACTTTTGTAACCCTGCAGTCTATGTTAATTTTCGAATTAAATAAAACTATTCAGAAAAAAATTCCACCTACCCCAGAAATGGGAATTAAATTACTAAAATTACAAATGTTACACAACGTCAGTCGCGTATTATTTTGAGCACACTTATGTAAGTACGCACGCATGCAACTAAAACTAAAACTATTCACATAACACCATTCAGAACAAAATTCTACCTACCCTAGAAATGGGTAATAAATTAAAAAGCTTTTACTAAAATTACAAATGTCAGATTGACAAAAATTTACAAAAAATTACAATTACTACGTCAGTCGCGTATTATTTTGAGCACACATAAGAAAGCAGGGGGTGAAACTGCCGTACAAATTCACGTAAACAAATATTGCGTAGAAAACACTGCCATCTGGTGATCGGGGAACAAAAACTCGTAAGCTATTTTTCTAGAGCGTACTATAGATGGCGTTTATTAGTAAAAATCTCTGAATCCAGAGCCCAAAAATTCCAAAAAAAACTGACAGTTATCAGTTGTGGTTGACTTGACAGTTTTTTCAATTAAATTCCGTTTATGTGCTCTTGCTTGCGTTGTGTTGTGTTTGATAATTCTGGATTATCTGCTTGTTTTGTTGTATCTTCTTTGAACGTTTGACCTCTTTTATGCCCTGGATCCGTGTTACCTGCTTTTGACGATTGACCTGTTCTTGCTAACTGGACTTTGCCACTGCCAACTTATCGACCCTGCTTTTCCCTACCGGACGTTGTTTGCCGCAACGAACTTGGCTAAGATTCCGAGAAAATCAGCAAGAAAATGTTATTTTTGATGTGCGACTAATTAAATGTATGTTCAGTCTTTGATTTTAATAAAAAAAACTTATTTCTTATGTGAAATAGGCTGTTTTTATTTAACAATAATGTTAATGTTATCTTCTATATTAGTATTACTTGAGTTTAAGCTCCATTTACTTTAATTCTCTGGTAGATAATATTAAAATTAGTAAAAAAAATCCTGTATCACTATTTTATTGAGATAAAAAAATATATAGTAAATCTAGTGGTACTGCCAGCTGCGTTGTACACGATACAGCAACATCTAGCGTACAGGGTACACCTTTTTAGACACTTGAAATGTGAGTGGCGCATCTATCTCTAGTATATAGTGTATTATCTATGTAAGTAAGTACGCACGCATGCAATTAAAACTAAAACTATTCACATAACACCATTCAAAACCACCTACCCTAGAAATGGGCAATAAATACAAAATTACAAATACTACACACACGTCCATCGCGTATTATTTTGAGCACACATACGCACGCACGCATGCACCCACGCATGCACGCACGCAAGCTCATGCAAACAAACAAACGCTTTCGCACCAAAAATTCATCTTTTAAACTATAGGAACCCTTTGCTTCTCAATTTCTTTAGTTGTTTCCTCTATACGTTTCTTTAGCTCCGTCAGTTTGACAGCATCGTGACGCAGGTACGCACACATGCAAGTACGCACGCACACATGCAAGTATCCATGCATGCATGCACTCACACACACAAACGCTTATGTACGAAACATTAATACATGCACACTGAAGCTCACACACAACACATACTTTTGCGCTTAATCTCTGTCCATTCATTTATTTTACTTTTGGCAGATGGAGTCAATGATGTTCTGACGCGTTACTGATTCGATTTTTGATAACAATCGACTTTCTTTATGAAGAAATTTTAATCGATTTGACACAGTGATATTTATCTTTGCTCAACATTTTTTTATGGTTTTATAAACATGACCAAGCGTTTAAATGACTAAGTATATTAAAGTATGTACTAAAACAAATCATTTATATACAACGTTACAGTAAATGTACATAAATCCGTCAGATAATGGAAACCATCCATCGCCAAAGATGTATGGTGCTTATAAGACTATCAAGAAAGGTAGTTTTGAAGCTCCGTGACTATTTTGAAAAAAAGTCTAAAATATCTACTTGTAATTACTAGATGAGATAAACGAGTTACGAAATATCGAATAAAAGGGCACGTCGCTTCACTATTGGATAAAACGATATGCGTCTATGGAGTATTGAATTTTTTTGTCGATGGTTGCACAGATGGTTGCCTGTCAATAATTATGATACTTCATAGACGTGCATATGCCAAAAGTAAAATAAATCGTTGGACAAAGAATAGTGGTAAAGAAAACGGACAAAAGAACTTACTTCCTAGCACTTTGTTCCTGATCCTTCCGTTTCTTGCACTCATAATACTATTTATTGTGCTGATCTGTAGCGACCCTTTGCGTTTCCATTGTTTTATACGTTTCTCAAGCTCCGTCAGTATGAAAGCGTCGCGACGCAGGTACGCACACACGCAAGTACGCATATCCACGCACGCATGAACTCACACACACATACCTTAGGCACTTAGTGGTAAATACAAGGGACAAAATAACTTACTTCCTAGCACTTTGTTCTTGATCCTTCCGTTTCTTGCACTCGTAATACTGTTTATTATGCTCATCTATAGCGACCCTTTGCCTCTCCATCTCTTTAGTTGTTTCCTCTATACGTTTCTCTAGTTCTGTCAGTTTGACAGCGTCGCGGCGCAAGTCTTCCCGTAACTTGGCTTCGTGGTCTTTTTTGTCCTTTATTTGCTTGACTAAAGATCTAGAAGAAAGAAATAATATCTAAAAGCCATTTTTTGATCGCAAATACCCAATTCCTAACTAATTATAAATGCAAACGTGAATTTGTTTGTTTGGTTGTTACACTTACACAGCCCATCTTTTAAACCAATTTTGATAAAATTTATTACAGACATATAGACTAATAGATATCTGTACTTTTGGTAATTATCACTAGGAAGTCTGATTCAGTATTTGGATGTAGGGCTCTCCTCTGGTTAAAATAGTGATGTACTGCCCGCATGCGGCTGGGGATCCGACTACTTATCGCCGCTCAAAGACGTTACCAAAAATTATCAATAACTAGGAAGGCTAATTCTAGTATAGTATTAAAGTATGCGCCACACCAATGTGAACAGTAAAAAAACTAACGCTATTCATTGGGGCGTTCACTAGATATGGCCACTTAAAGATGTGTTATGTATGGTTACCAAAATGAACAATAACTAGGAAGGCTGATTCTAGTATAATATGTGTAGTACCTATGTGAACAGTAAAAAAACTGACGCTATTCATCGGGGCGTTCACTAGATATAGCCGCTCAAAGATGTGTAATGAGTGGTTACCAAAAATGAACAATAACTAATAAGGCTGATACTTGTATAGTATTAAAGTATGCGCAGTACCTATATGAACAGTATAAAAACTAACGCTGTTCACTAGATATGGCCGCTCAAATAGTGATCAATCATTATTTTTGTAATCACGCGACATTTTAAAAATAAAATTAGAACTCGAGTTCGTCCCAACAACCATATCAAAGTATTTCGAGACTCGAATACGCTAACAGTCAGTGAGATAGTGTAACATCTTGCGGTAAGGATACTGAACTTATGCGGGAGTTCACTCACTCACTTAAAAATGGTTTCTCTATCTAATCTTTGATTGCTTGGAACTTCTTGGAAGTATCTGTGTTTGTGTTTATGAAACTTACTTGAGCTCCTTCTCGATCCATCTGTCTCGGTCTTGCTTTGAAGTGAACTGAGTCCCTCGTCCCTGTTTAGCATACAGCTCCTGTCGTTTCTGCTGGTTGAGGGTTAAGGCGCGCGTACACTCTTCCTCGCGGGCCTTCATCTCTTCGTATTTGGGCTTCAGTTCTTCTAACTCGCGCTCTTTTTCGGATATTTGCTGACGCAAGCGCTCGAGTTCCGCTTCGGCTCTTTCCTGTTAAATGATGAGTAAAAGTCGAAAAATTTCTAATGGAAAGATACATCATTAATGGTCCCCAGCTTCTTAAGTCGTGATAAAGGGGATTATAATAATTCGATACGTTGGGTCCATGCTGTATCGGGTTGTACAGAGTTGAAACATGTTGTAGGGTTAGATGTCAAGTATTTGGAGTAAAAATCAATTATTTAATTATTATTTGATTGAACTTGGGTGTTTAACTGTTGGGTTTTCCCATACTGTTCAAATATAAAAATTAAAAAGTAACCATTTGAGTACCTAATCTTACGTGAAAGATTCCTCCCATCAGACCAAATAAAAAAATATATATAAATTACACATTCATAATCAAATCAAATCAAATGTTTTTTTATCCAAATAAACTTTTACAAGTAAGTAATAAGTAAGTACGTAGTAAGTAATCTACGACTGGTTCGGAATGCCATTCCTACCGAGAAGAACCAGCAAGAAACTCGGTGGTTGCTCTTTTTAAATAATTCATTTACAATAATTATTATATCAATGTGTACATAAGTACGCGCAGCCATACCGGATGTTTTACACTGAAAATATTCGACATACCTTGGATTTGTTATCGCCATCGACGTCGTCAGTCAAGTCCTTTATAGCTAGTTCTAGTTTGGTCTTTTCCCGCAGCATTTGCTGCTGTTCAGTCGACAGTATGTCTTTCTCTTCGCGAGCCGCCGCCACGTCTTTGCGGGCGTCCTTTAGTTTCCTGCGGGATTCAATTGAACCGATAAAGATTTTCATGCAATCCTAATCCTAAAAAAAAAGTGTGTATGTCCAATTCACACACGGCAGAATTGAAAAGAAAAATAGCCTACGTATAGCCTATAAATATACATCAAATTCTGTTGAGGCATTTAGAAGTTATGGTGGTATAAGGAAACTCACATACATACATGAACCCTGAAAGCATTACACTCGGGCACACATTACGGGCAGTCGTGTATAAATACAGTTTTTTACAGTCCATACTATAATATTATAAATGCGAAAGTGTGTCTGTCTGTCTGTCTGTCTGCTACGCTTTCACGGCCCATCTATTCAACCGATTTTGATGAAATTTGGTACAGGGATAGGTTGTATCCCGGGGAAGGACATAGGCTACTTTTTATCCCGGAATATGCAAAGGTTCCCGCGGGAATCAAAAAAATATATCTGATCAACCGATTTTAATGAAATTTGGTACAGGGGTAGGTTGTATCCCGGGGAAGGACATAGGCTACTTTTTATCCCGGAAAATTCAAGAGTTCCCGCGGGAATCGAAAAAACTTGGTACACGCGGACGAAGTCGCGGGAATCATCTAGTTTTTTATAAACCGTTGAACAGATTTTCGTGAATCATAGCTAAGAATACGCTCGATCAAGTCACCTACCAAAAAATATAACAACTATAATCGGAATTTTAATTCGATTCCAGATTTGACAATTTCAGTGTTGCAACGTTATGACAAGTACTAAACAGTGACGTTGCGAAATTATTCGATACGGAAATATAATATTTCCGGATCGATTGCTCTCGTTTATAGTAGTATATCTAAACAACTACTACTTTAATAGAAACTAAGTATATCAGGAAATTAAATATTTCTGAACAGATAATTTAGTTATGACGATTAATTTTATTAAGGATCTGAGAGTTTTCTTTCTTTTCTTTCATTACAAACAGAGCGTGAGGTTATTCCCAATATGTCAGCAGCTTTGCTCATACATTCATTTTGTTCCACAACTTCAAAGGCCTCCAATTGCGCAGAAGTTTCATTTTTCACGTACTTGTAGGCGTTGCGGATCATTACTTTTTCAGTAACAGTGAAAGAAAGCTTTTCGTGGACGTTTTTTTCTTGGGGACAAGAAAACATCCACGTCTTTTTGTGATGTACTTGGCTGAGGATCCATTTTGATGGAAAACCAAAACAAATAGATTAACTCAAAGTTCACAAAAAACTATAAACGTAACAACAAACACAACGTAACAAAATTTTAACAAAAACCCAACAAAATAACAAAATATCGATTCGCAATGAAACAAGATATTCGTGCAGTCAGACTGGGAGTATGAAGCCGAATGACAAGATAAACAAAATGGCGATAGCTGCACGAGCGCGCACGGGTTGCCAATACAGAAAACTAGGCTCTTTTATTATAAGTTTTGTTTTTAATATAAAAAACAAAAATATTAACTTTTTATAAAATAAAGCAGCGGTTACTTATTAATAATCAATTATTATGAATAATTATGTATTTATTTAAATAAAAATCAATTATTAGTCTTTAATTGGCACACCAATATTATGATTCATAAATCGCGATTGTTTATCGATTTTTGTGTTCATCACTACACTATTATATGTGGTATCATTATTTTACAAAATGACAGTAGCTAATGTCAAATGTGGAATCGAATTATAATTCCGACTTTAGTAATCATTTTAGCATCTTAACAGGTTTTTAATTCGTTATTTTCTACATAATATAAGATGGCATATAATATTGTGGATGCTAATAGGTAAAAAGAAAGTATATCCATACATAGTCAATTGAACGGCTAATAGGCTATGCATGGCCAAATATGGAAAGTAGCAATCGCAATTCGCGGTCGCGTAGCAAACTTTACCTTAAAATATACGTATAGTCCCACAAACTTTTCCTGCCCGGTGGCCAAAATTGGAACTAATTTTTATGCTTGTTAAGGTTTTTTTTTAAATTTTATTTTTCATAATATTATTATACATATTATTTATTTTAATTTCATATTTTTTGAAGTGAAAACTTCTTTAGGCGCGTTGAGCACTGTTTGACCGACATGCTCGCGAACAGCGACATGCTCGCGTTGTTACGAAGACAAAAGGTCTTAAATATAAATATACTACATTCCATTTTTTAGGGTTCCGTACCAAAATGGTAAAATGGAACCCTTATGGTGCGACTTTCTCCGTCTGTCTGTCCGTCCGTCACACTTGATTATTTCAGTAACTACCAAAGCTATCGACATGAAATTTGGAATAGTTGTGTATATTAGTGGCCCAAAGACACTGGAATTAAAAAAAATTGGAAATTATTTTTGTTCTTATTTAAAAAGGGGGGAAAATCTGAGGGTTGAAATTTAAAAGTGAGATAACTGTACTGTGTGGGGTATCATATGAAAGGGTTTACTTTGTACATTCTAAAACAGATTTTTAATTATTTTTAGTTATGATAGTTTTTGATTTATCGGGGAAAATGTCTAAAAAAATACCGTTCCTCCCCCTTATCTCCGGAGTTTACCAATCGAAAAATTTGAAATAATTATGGTCAATAGGAATTTACGTATATTTTACAGGAAAACTATAGCCAATGCTCTAACTAGCATAGTTTTTTTGATATTAACAATAAACCTCTACAAACAAAGTTAGTCTTGCGGTTCATTAACAAAGGTAATTATTTATTAATAATGGTACGGAACCCTTCGTGCGCGAGTCCGACTCGCACTTGCCCGGTTTTTTTTTTCATAGCAACGCTGTCACCGGGTCAGATAAGTTTGTGGGACTAGAAGGTAGACTTTGAGCTACGCCTTGTCCACATACTTGTTAGATTCCCGCACGTGGTCTTGCGCCTCTCGCACCATATCGGCGTAGTGTTGTTGCTCTTTGCCGCTGTTCGCGCGCATCTTTTCCAACTACAAAAAAAAACCACTTGAGGCTCGAAGTTTTATAGACAACTAGCTTATGCCCGCGACTGCGTCCGCGTGGATTGAGGTTTTTTGGTTCCCCCGGGAGCTCCTTAATTTTCCGGGCCTGTGTGCTATTCCAGACTGTATTCTATCTCTGTGCCAAATTTCAGCCAGATCCGTTCAGCCGTTGGCGCGTGATTGAGTAACAAACATCCATACATCCATACATCCAAACATTTGCATTTATAATATTTATTTGACTAGCTGATGCCCGCGACTTCGTCTGCGCGGATTAAGGTTTTTGATTCCCGCGGGAACGCTTTAAATTTCCGGGATAAAAAGTAGCCTATGGTCCTTCCCCGGGATTTAACCTATCCCTGTACCAAATTTCATCAATATCGGTTGAATAGATCACTTTCGTATTTATAATATTAGTATGGAAGTATGAATTGTATGGATGGGGTGATTCTGTTGTACACAATCTCTAAACTAAAATGACAGCATTAAAAATATTGCTAACCCTTTCATAACATTCCCTTGCGGAAAGGGACAGAAATAAATGTAAAGCTGTCAGTTTAGTTTAGAGATTGTGTTATACAGAATTGGCCTCACTAACTGCTAACGTGAGTAAAAACAGTGGTGAGTAAAAACTCCAACAAAACTTAGCACTTAAAACCTTCATATTTTGCAAACGGATCCCTGAATCGAAAAATGGTTTTCCCACACTCGTAATATTTTCGTACAACCTATCCAACAATACCCCACAATATGGGATAGACGACAAAAAAGACCCCCCAACCTTACGTGTAGAGGAGGGAAATATTTTTTTTTTACAAATTTCTATTTCACTACTCTGTCGGCGTGATTAATAGGTATACCAGTGGCGAAGGGTGGATATTTTTAAAAGGGAAGCCGAAATAAAAAAAACGCACCAAATGCTACAGGCATGACCCCCAATTTAATAGCTGGAAAAAAGCCCCCACCTTCACCATATACTTAAATAGAAGCAGTTTTTAAATGTGATAATTTGACAACAATCTAAATTAATTAGTGCCATTGCCATACCTCATTTACACCAACGTTTTAATTAATACAATTTGACACACCTTCCACCAATAATAACTACTATTTTTATCAAACAACATAAAAAACACAAAACAAACCACACGACGCACGCGACTACAATACTATGTAAACAAACTCAAACGACGCAGGTTCAATAGAAAGACAATGTTACCAAATTCAAGACGTTATACTTTCTGTGTGATTTCCTATGCGCCGTTCGCATCCGTACACAGTCGCGTTACAGCGCGGCGGCGGTAAGCAATTTCTCTCTCGCTTACACTAATGGTGTAATTTTGATCGCTTTCTCTTTCTGGTCTCTCATAACACGTAAACTTATGGCTTGTATGGGCTGTGAATTACACGTGGGCTGAGCGTGTAGACAGAGAGGGAGGTATTGGCTAATTTGATTGGAAATGAAGGAGACAAAATATGCTTAGTAATTAATATGGACTTTATTTCTATGCAAATGCAACCCACGCCGGACCGGCTTATGGTTTGAACTAATTCGTTGTGTCATTATTGTTTTGAGTGGATAATGTTTTTTATATGTAATATTGTATATTCATGTGTAATTTCACTTTTAATACCTAAATATCTTGGATAAATACCTAAAAAATATTATAGTGAGTAAAAGAAAGGTAGTGTGGTAGTATGTAGGTATGAATGTCATTTTCTAAAGGGAAGCCGATAGGAATCGTGTTGTATGAACACTTCGCCACTGGTATATACTGATGCTAAATTACAGCTTTCTAGCACCAAGAGTCTCTGAGCTAAGCCGCGGACGAACGACCATGGTGAAACTACAAGGTGTAAGGTAAATGGTATAACATACCGGCGGCTACCCATGCAATTTTGACGTTATAATCACTATGGCAGAGTTAAAAAGTCAAAATTAATTATCAAAAACTTCCATACAAAATTGATTAGGTAATTAAGAAAAATAAATTTTGGCAACCCTATGGCGATTAACAACCTCATACCTATTATTATTATTATTACGTAATACATAACTTATGCAACATCAATTTCTAATGCCCTAGTACAACCGACAAAGTCGACGAACTTTTGCGAGTCCTTTGACCAAATGCCGCCGCGCGACTTTGACGTCACTGACGACCTGACCTGACGAAGACGGTATCTACTGTCTAGTAGTGTTGATGATAACGAGGTCTTGTGTTCGATTCCCGGATCGGTTCAAATCTTAACTATTGGCTATAAACCCACAAATCAAATCAAATCAAATGTTTTTTTATTCAAATAAACTTTTACAAGTACTTTTGAATCGTCAAGTGAATCTACCACTGGTTCGGACTGCCATTCCTACACATTAATACAGCCCGCATTGTTACGTGTGGTAGGTACCTATCATCTCATGTTATCGATATTAAGTAATAACTAGGATCGACGGCTTAACGTAAATTACCTACCTACTTGCCGAAAACCCAAGGTGAAACGAGATCGACCCCTATTTCCTAGCTGTGGGCTGGTGCCGGGTACTTATGAGAAATTCTTTACATAAAACTCAAACCTAAAAATGTTGTGACCGAAATAGGACTCGAACCCAGACTACGAGATTCGCAACCGAACCTGTAAACCACTGGTCACTCAGACGCAGTCATGTACCTACGCTATTTCATACAAAATTCAATCCAAATCAACTTCTCACTACACGCAATCTCTTGAAATTTTATGTACACCTGGTACAATGCTAGACGGACGGACGCTACCTAGTACCTCCCTACTAACACGCGATATCCTCTTTGCAAAACACCGCGCCTTTGATGATGCCGCCACGCCGCTCGCGCCGCGGGCCGACTTTGCAAAATGAATGATATTTTTAACCGACTTCCAAAAAAGGAGGAGGTTCTCAATTCAGCGCGTATGTTTTTTTTGGAAAGTTGTACTTACACCTAATTACGAATACTTCTACCTAGGTACTGACTTACTAGGTACCTAATTACTCAATAAACAGTTACTAGTAAGTACTACGTTTTTTTTTTTTTTGGTAATCTAGACATTCGGTGCACTTTTGGATTTACGTGGGCCCACACATGTTGGTTATGGCAGTTAATGAGCCCTCCTCGCGTAAAAGATGCCTCGTCCGTCCATAGGATGTTGCGGCTGAAGGACGGGTCACCTGCCGCTCGCTCACGGAACCATTGAGCAAACTGAACGCGGGGGTCAAAGTCACTGCTGGATAATTCCTGGGTCTTACGGTAGTGATATGGGTGCTGACCATCACGGTTCAGTGTATTCCACACTGCCCAATGGTTAACACCTAAAACCTGCCCCGCACCACGAGTACTACGGGTCGGATCCTCTTCAAAATAGTCCAAAATTGACTCTTGCAAATCGGTGATAATAGTCGTAGGCCGGCCTTCGCTTTGGCGTGGATGAAAAGATCCAGTCTGGTGCAGCCTATTCACCAGACCTCGAAAACACGCCGATGATGGAAGCCGTCGCGGGTTAGGTCTTGTTATAACATACAAGTCACTATACCGCCTTCGAGCTGCTTCTAAATTACCACTACAAGCTCCTACACACATAATCATATCATAATACTCTGAATTAGAATAACTCATTTTCACTTACTTGCCACCGTGACAGTTTACGCGCAACTGTTGAAATCTCGAAAAACTAATAAAATAATGCGTTTAAAAAACAGGGTTTCCAGTCACGATGTTGATTTTACCCTAGTAAAAAATATCTTTAGAAACCCTTAAAAAATTCTCAGTTACTAAATTTGACAAGTAACTTTTTTAAACGGATTTTTTTATGTAGGATGTAAAAGTCGGTAATTTTTACTTTACAATTTTCTTTGTAACTTTACTATACTTTTTCTTTGTAATAACTTTACAGTTAAGCTGAAATAAATATTTTCATTTTCATTACCATTTTAGTAAAGTACCTAACAATTTAAACAGATCATTCGCAGTTTTACCCAAAGTCATTCTGTAAAATTCTTGTTTAATTTGTGTTATGTTTTTCCCCAACCTAAGGGTAAAATTCCGAAAAGAAACACTATCAAAAATGTATTTTCTAAAAATCTCCATCTTCCATGTGTTCCTAGTACCGTTGCCCATCAGCTCGGCTTTGTTTATTTACCTACACTCTCTACTACGTACACAGACATACGTCTAACTCCGCCCTACGACAATATGGCCGAATTATTAGGGTTCCGTTGTAAGATATTGGCAATTATGAAATTATCTTGAGTCAGGTAGAAACTAAGTACTTACTAGTTATAAAAAAAAATGTTATTTGTGTAGGAGTTGAAGGAATTTTTGTTCACCAATTAATCCATCATTGGGCACTGCAGGCCTCCTCCTACTAAGAGAGAGAAATGTAGAAACTAACCTTCCACGCTGCTGCAATTGGTGGGTTCTAACGATTATTTTGACTTCAGGTGAAATACTGATAAGTGATATTAACTGGGACCACCGTAGCGTGGAGAAAAATTCTTCAATCGACCGAAGAACGGGTTTCTTTTCTCATTGGTACTAAAAATGTCTTGGCAGAAAAACTCACATTCTAAAAATTTTATACCACTACAGCCTATTAACGTCCCACTGCTAAGCACAGGCTTCCACTCTCATAGGAGAGAGGGAAATAGAGCTTAGTCCCACCACGCTGCTCCAATGCTGGTTGGCGGGCAAAAATTTGATAGCTGACAATAATCTAGAACCCCAAGATCTGCATTCGATCAAAGTACTACCAAAGACCATTAGAGACATTGACCTTAAAATTTAAAAATACGGAATCCCGGAATATCGGAACCCACCTCGTGAATTAAAACGATTTATTATGTAAATTGATTCATGTTAGCCTGGTAAGTGGTAGGTATCCCGATTAAGTTTACTTACGTAAAATGGCGATGGAGTGGCTAAAGTCAGAACTGTATTACAAGCGATAATATCAATTATTATTATTGTATCGTTATCAATTTGGCAAATCATTACAATTTACAAATCATTCAAAAACAAACTACACAGAATCATTTATTATTGATTAAAACTTCAACGAAATAAGACGAGAAATTAATCACAGAGAACGGCGGCTCATAAATTAAGGATAAGGGACTGACTTTGACCTACCAAGTCCGAAACTAGTTGGGAATTTTTTTAAAAAAATACGTGAGTTCTAGCCGGGCTTTTACTTTGAGAATTTTATTTCATGCCGAATAATGATTACTTAGTATCGCGACTGGATTTTATCGCAACGCTCGCGCTGGCAACGAGGCTTAACATACGGTATTATTCGCAGGTCATTGATATTGAATCAGCTGTTTTAAGGGATGCCACCTGAATATTTATGCTAAAATTTTGAAGTCCTCATAACTCCCCCAGGATATGAGCTACACGTCTCATGACATTTTTCCAATATATCTATACATCATCTAACATGGTTAGCCGCGGGTATGTTATACTAATTACCTTACACCTTGTATAAGGGTTCTTTGTTGACTATGGAACACTAAAAATGAAAAATTGCCATTTTCCATGACTCAGTGAGAAAAAACGACTTGCTCACTGGTCCAATCAATTTGCAAATTATTTTTCTTGCAAACAGAAATTTTAAGTGACAGTATAGTCAGTTATGGCAGAATGTCCATCTCATCATGTCATTTCTGATTACTGCCTCGTTGGTCTAGTGTTTCGCATGTTCGACTGCAGCCGACAAGGTCCCGGGTTCGAGTCCCGGGTCGAGCCACAGTTAAGTGTTGGGTTTTTCTGACTAGAAGTTCTCAGTAATAGCCCGGAGTTAGGAAGTTGGCGGTGCTGGTGTTTCACCCCCGTGCCTCGGAAAGCACGTTAAACCGTCGGTCCCGGTTATCATCGCTAACATCATAATAGCCGTTAAAGCCCGCCAAGTTTGAGCTCTAATTCCCTCTCTCCTATGAGAGTGGAGGCCGGTGCCCAGCAGTGGGACGTTAATGGTAAGTGGTGGTCCGACTCATTCTTAATTTGATGTACGTACCTCTTCAAGTTTCCGCTTATTTTCTCTGTGCTCAGTGTCATGGATGATGAACTCCAATACTCGTCTCGCGCGATCCCACTTCTGATACTCTTTCAACTCTTCCTTTTCTTCTTCTAACGTTTTGAGACGCTCTTCTATCGTTTGGAGGAAGTCGTTGATCTTCTCCACCTGTAAAGGGGACAACTGTTACGCTTAATATATACTAATATCACAGAGTAAGTATATTATCATACAGTGGGTCGACGCCCAATATTTGTTTTAATCAAAGCTAAACTGATGAAACCACTAGATGATGACCGCAACTATCACCGCGTGGAATAAGTTTTTCCATTCCCAGGGAAATTCTCTAATTTTGCAGGATAAATATTACCCAATGGATGTAACCTTTCTCTATACCAAACTTCATTAAAATCGGTTGAAAAGATGGACCGTTGAAGCGTAGCAGACAGACAGGTAGACAGACAGACGCACTTTCGCATTTTTAATATTAGTATGGATTTTGATTTTGGGATAATTTATTTTTTGAAGTGATACTTCTTTAGAATAGTTGTAAATAGTTCTTTAGAGTAGTTGTAATTTTAAAATTCGATGAAACGGAAAAGCGACACCAAAAAGAGACAAACATATTCATAACAGGATTTAGCCTGCGAGAGAATGAGAAAGAATACAAGCTATATTTATCTCATTCTCTCGTAGGCTACTTTTCTTTCTTTTAATTTCACACACTTTTGAAGTGAAAACTTCATTAGGCGCGTTGAGCACTTTTTGGTAGGGGGTAAAAATGTGGAACGTTCTTCTTAAGACAAAAGGTCTTACGTATAAAAATATAGTACTTACATTCTTAATTAAACTTTAATGCCTCGGTTAGGTTTATATTTTTAGTATCTTTTTAATTAGAAAAATAAATAAATAATGATAATAAAAATTAAAAGTGAAAAATTATTCGTTTTCACTTCTATCGGCGTCCCTATGACTGCCAATTTTTTTCTTTCTTTCTTCCTACTGGGCAGGTTTCCGCATTTTCACAACGTACAACAGGCTTCCAGTTGAGGGTCAGCAGTTGTACGTTGTGAGTTGCCCCTCCCCGCCAGAGTTTTCACTCCAGCCATCCGAGCTCGCTCCAAAAGCCTAGAAGACCTCCCAGGTTTGATGACAGAGGTCATCTTCGTCTTAGAGCGTTGTCTTAACGTGCGGAGGTCCCGGGTTCGTTTCCCGGCAGGGGCAATTTGGGAATACATAATTTCTGAATTTTCCCTGGTCTAGCCTGGTGGGAGCCGTGGCTAGCTACCGGCAAAGACTTTAGCCAAGTTATTTAGCGCTCCGGTATGATGCCGTGTAGAAACCGATTAGAGGTAAGAAAGAAAGAAAAAAATGCAGGGCATGTGTGGCAAAAAAAAAGTAATTTTTTGCCACACAAACCCTTAAGGGTATGCTACCCCGGCGCTTCCATCACCACCACCAACAACAAACTGCTAAGGTGACAGAAGCGCCAGACAACAGGAGTCAGGTTTAATAACTGCCATGCCCCTAACAGGTTAGCTCGCTACCATCTTAGACTACATTATCACTTACCATCAGGTGAGATCGCAGTTAAGGGCTAACTTGTAGTAGATAAAACGAAAGATTGTCGAGGGCCTCTCGTAGCAAGGTTCGGGATCCAAGGTGTCGTTCGCGTTCGTCTGTGACGAATTTATGTTTTACCAACTATCGATATATATGTAGGTACTAGATGGGCCCTTTCATAGTAAAAATTTGGGCGTCCGACTTGTAGGGCATGCCCCTCACTTGTATAAGCTTGTCCTTGTCCCCGCCATAGCGCTGTGCCACTTTTCATACCAGATGGCGTTAATAAAATAAGTTCATATTCTTTGTTTGACAGGGCCCGTTCACAATGAAGGGACCAGAATTTAATTCGCTATAATCCGCGACAACAGGAAAATCTAAATTTCTGATGTGTGTTTCTGGATTTCTGTGGTGTGGTGAGAAAAAAAAACCGGGCAAGTGCGAGTCGGACTCGCGCACGAAGGGTTCCGTACCATTATTAAGTAAATAATTACCTTTGTTAATGAACCGCAAGACTAACTTTGTTTGTAGAGGTTTATTGTTAATATCAAAAAAATTATGCTAGTTAGAGCATTGGCTATAGTTTTCCTGTAAAATATACGTAAATTCCTATTGACCATAATTATTTCAAATTTTTCGATTGGTAAACTCCGGAGATAAGGGGGGGGGGAATGGTATTTTTTTAGACATTTTCCCCGATAAATCAAAAACTATCATAACTAAAAATAATTAAAAATCTGTTTTAGAATGTACAAAGTAAACCCTTTCATATGATACCCCACACAGTACAGTTATCTCACTTTTAAATTTCAACCCTCAGATTTTCCCCCCTTTTTAAATAAGAACAAAAATAATTTTCAATTTTTTTTTAATTCCAGTATCTTTGGGCCACTAATATACACAACTATTCCAAATTTCATGTCGATAGCTTCGGTAGTTACTGAAATAGTCGTGTGACGGACGGACAGACGGACAGACGGACAGACGGACAGACGGACAGACGGACAGACGGACGGAGAAAGTCGCACCATAAGGGTTCCATTTTACCATTTTGGTACGGAACCCTAAAAACACTGTACCACATAGATTGAGGTCGTACATACGTCTATGTAAATTGAGGTCGTTGCTATCAACACATCAGCTTACCACGAGTCGATTTAGTCATTTTCTCCATACCTTGCCAACAGTCTCCTTGAGTATGGTGACGGATTCCTCTCTTCGCTCGTCATACACCCTGGTCCCGGCGACTTCTCGCAAAAGCTTTAACCTTTGGGAATCTGGCGCTACTGCCATTTGGTTAATCTGTAAAACAATATTGCATGCTTGAGATTACACGGTACACAGCATTTTGGTTTGAAAATACATATTTCTAAAAAATGATATGAAATGTGCACATTTCATACCCTGTAAATGAGTTCGAAAGTTAAACTTCCGGGCCTAGGCCAGTAAAGAATGTATGTATTTTCATCACATATCATAAGTTTGAATTTGGAATCTTTCTTCCTGAATATCTTGTAACTTGTTATAATGTTCTTTGCCCTAAATAGTTTAAATTTGGAACTTTACCGTATTACGCGTCCAGCACTCACAGCGCAAAAAAATATTAAAAGTATAATATTTATTTTTTATCTTTATAATATTAAAAGGCGGGAACTAACTACATACCCAATCGTTATAATTTATTATTTAAAAGTGACGAAAAAATGAGTTCGAGTGAAGATATTATGGATTTAGATTGTACGCCTCCTTTTCTGAGAGCGGAGGCCGAGTTAGCTAAAAATAATTTGCTTCCGCCGAAATCCAAAGAAAAGTCACTTGTTTCATTTTTTAGAAAAGCACTATAATATACACCTCGACCGGGAGAGCATTTCTGGTCTCGTATATAGCCAGCCTCGCGTAGTTCGGCCGTCTAACTAACACTCGACCAGAATACGCGTACTTCCCGGTCTCGCGATGTAATGTACTATAATTTTAGTAATCTATACCTCTGTTAAATAAACCCTTTTTTTCAAACGTCAAAACGCGCGCTTAGGGATTTTGTATAAAATACTGTTTACTAGTAACGTCATCAATTAAGGTCGATGCACTTTTTACTTTAACCGAGAATTATTATTTACCGCGACGTCGTCCGCGTGATTTAGTTATTTTTTATTCCCGCTGGAACTCCTTAATTTTGCGGGATATAAAAAGTAGCCTATGTCACTCTACAGATCCTCAACTATACCCATGCCAAAAATCACATAGATCCGTTGCTCCGTTGCGGCGTGATTGAAGGACAAATCAACTAACAATCAAACATTCGCATTTATAATATACTAGATGATTCCCGCGACTTCGTCCGCGTGGACCAAATTTTTTCGATTCCCGCGGGAATCTTAAATTTTCCGGGATAAAAAGCCTATGTCCTTCCCCGAGATACAACCTACCCCTGTACCAAATTTCATTAAAATCGGTTGAACAGATAAATTTTTTGATTCCCGCGGGAACCTTAGAATTTTCCGGGATAAAAAGTAGCAGCTATGTCCTTCCCCGGGATACAACCTATCCCAGTACCAAATTTCATCAAAATCGGTTGAACAGATGGGCCGTGAAAGAGTAGCAGACAGACAGACAGACACACTTTCGCATTTATAATATTAGTATGGATATGGTTATCAAACATAGAATTAACAGGAGACGTGGATATTACGTATTTTGGTAGGTCCTATTATCACTAAAATTATTATTTTTGACATAGGCAACATCCCATTGTGATTGTCTGAATCAATGCGATTTTTTCTGCAATAATGGATTTTTAGACAATAGCGGAAGAGAGTTAACCAATCAGAGCTGATTTAGGTTGTCAGAAAAAATAAGGCCTCTGTAAATTGCATTTTCTGGCGGGAGGTTTATGGCTGGCTTATTACCAGCTGACCGGTAGGTAAAGACATACCGCCAAGCGATTTAGCGTTTCGATACGATGATGACGTATTAGAAACCGATTACCGATACCGTTAGTTGTAATAAAAACCCAATTTTTTCTACCATTCCATTGTAATGATCCTTACATGAAACTGTGAAGATTGCTAAAATAAATTTCCTTATTTTATATTATTCCAGTACTTACTTTTATAAACAACTGATTAAAAATACGCTATGACATCCGTCAGATCTCCTATAGCATAAGATTTTTCTATACTGCCTCAGTTAACACACCAAAATATGCAAATTATACTAACCTTTCCCTGTTTGACAATGTAGTATGGATTAGAGTTGGAAAGGCCGGCGCTCTCTAGGAGATTCAACACTTCCGATCGAGGAACCACCTTCTTGTTTAGGAAGAACTGGTCTTTCTTGGTACCGATCACTCGCCTCAGGAAAATCTCATCTTTTTCGATCTACAGAATAAAATTTAATAAGAAAATTGATATTTTATTACGAAGGAAGAGTTGAAGAAGACGCGTATTCTTAACACTGTCTAAATCGAGCATTATTAAAAGTTGAGCATGAATGAATGAATGTATACTTAATAATTTTATTTTGCAATTTTTTCTATTATTGTAATACTTGTATTAGTCTAAGATCCGTATCCGTATCCACGACCTTCACCGAGCTGTTTAATGGATGAAACCTAGTTTTTATTTTTATTTAGTAATAGATAAATACACATAAAATAGGTTGCCTATCAAAATCCGGTCCAGGCTATTTTTAAATTAATTAATTTTAATTAACTTTTTTTTGTCAAGTTTATTGTAGCCAATGATATACCATCGCATTTGTTATAAAATTACCTATATTTTGATATATAACTCAAGCGGTTCCTATCTGTTACGTTATAGTTAAGTTAAGTTCCTATCTGTTAGATAAAAATAAAAAGTAGGTTTCACTTTCATCCATTAAACAGCTCGGTGAAGGTCGTGCATACATACGGATCTTAGACTTTTATAGTTTTCATTGAATACTGAAATAATTAACCGAATTATTATGAATATTATAAGCAGTTTCATGTGTTTTTCAGAAAAATGACGTAAAATTTTGCAGTATTTCATAATAATATGGTTTTTCGTCATAAGCTGATAAGTCAGGTTGGCCGAGTGGTCTAAGGCGCCAGATTTAAGCTCTGGTTCCCGAGAGGGAGCGTGGGTTCGAACCCCACACCTGACAATGTGAACAATTGATTTAGTTTTTTTTATGAAGATTTAACCCAAATTCTAATTTATGCAAATACTGCAATATCCAAAAATTTTAGGTAAGTAATTTTTTTTAAATAATAATAATCAACTCATGAATATGTCACCGTAAGATTGCAAAGGCCGTTGGATTGTAATCTAACTAGCGATATTGTAAACTGTCGACAGATTACAATTTAACGCGTTATTTTTCGGTAGATTGTAATCTGTTAGGTAATTAACCCGATAAAACCTAACCTACCTAGTTCTTTATGTCGAACCCTAACCTAACCTACAAGAAAGAGACAAGAAAACATCTTCTTCCTCCTGCCCTTGCAAGGGCGGATCCAGCTTTGGCGCCAGGGGGGGGTCACATAGTCGTGGTTAAGACACAAGAACTTATAATTTAATTTTGATTATAATAGATACAAGTATATTTAAATGACAAAATAAATTTTTCTTTTACGTCTTCTCCCGAAACGCGTTATCACTTCATCTACTTCAATGGGTACGTTTTTATGGACGTGGAGAAGTGCCAGTCCGGTTAGACGTTCTTCAACCATGGAAGCTCTTAGCCACGATTTGATTTTTCGTAACGTAGGGAACGATCTTTCCGCTGTCGCTACACTAACAGGTAGTGTAGCCTTAATACATAAAAAATTTCTTATATTAGGAAACATCTCAATATCGCAATTTAAAGATTCCCGCGGGAACTCTTCAATTTTCCGGGATAAAAAGTAGCCTACGTCCTTCCCCGGGACACAACCTATCTCTGTAACAAATTTTATCAAAATCAGTTGAACAGATACATTTGTTTGATTCCCGCGGGAACTCTTCAATTTTCCGGGATAAAAAGTAGCCTACGTCCTTCCCCGGGATACAACCTATCTCTGTACCAAATTTTATCAAAATCAGTTGAACAGATACATTTGTTTGATTCCCGCGGGAACTCTTCAATTTTCCGGGATAAAAAGTAGCCTATGTGCTATTCCAGACTATAATCTATCTCTGTGCCAAATTTCAGCCAGTTCCGTTCAGCTGTTGGGGCGTGATTGAGTAACAAACATCCATACATCCATACATCCATCCATCCAAACTTTCGCATTTATAATATTTATTTGAATTTGATTTGATTAAATATTGAATAAAATATACTTAAATAAAATCTATAAAAAATCTATAAAATCAGTATGTTTAACAATTTTACTTAGTGGTTCACCTAGGACCTGGACCCAGCCCAGGGGGGGTCATGACCCCCATGACCCCCCCCCCTGGATCCGCCCTTGTGCCCTTGTCCCACGCTACGTGGGGTCGGCACAACATGTTTTCTTCTTCCACTCACTTCTGTTATCCGTCAACCTATCATTCACCCCTTTTATACGCATATCCTCTTTCACACAATCCATCCATCTTTTCTTTGGCCTCCCTCTACTCTTTCTTCCTTCCACATGCATATCTATCATTCTTCTCGTAATATGCCTTTCTTCCCTCCGCATTACATGCCCATACCATGCTAGCCTATTACTCCTCACCTTTTCTATCACTGGCGCTACTTTCAAACTTCCTCTTATATATTCATTCCTAATCTTATCCATTCTAGTCACACCACACATCCATCTCAACATTCGCATTTCGGTCGCATGTACTTTTCTTTCATCCGTCCTTTTCACCGCCCAACATTCTGAACCATACAATGCGGCAGGCCTAACGACTGTCTTATATATTTTCCCTTTTAGTTTAAGGGGCATTCGTGGGTCGCATATTACACCCGAGACCTGTCGCCATTTCATCCATCCCGCATTCATTCTTTTGTTCACGTCTCGGTCAATATTGCCGTCGTTTTGAGAGACAAGAAAACATAATTACAATGAATATTTTAAAAATTGACACTCGGAACTTTTAACGGTTCACAATCTGTCGACAGTTTACAATATCGCTAGTTGGATTACAATCTAACGGTTTATTGCAATCTTTCGGTGACAAATACGAAAGAAAGTGACAATATTGATGTGAAATGCTGCAGGGCGACCTCGTATCTTTTGCATCAATCATTGATACATCGCAATCACCTCCGATTGGTTAACACTCTTCCACTATTGGACGAAATCCATTGACGCAGCAAGAATACCATAAATTCAGCCAATCGGAGGTGATTGCGATGTATCAATGATTGATGCAAAAGATACGCGGTCGCCCTGCATATTTATTGTGATTTGAAATTATGAATGATATGAATGACATTGTTGCTAAGTCAGCAGGGCGACCGCGTAGGTAACTTTTGCATCAATCATTGATACATCGCGATCACCTCTGATTGGTTAACACTCTTCCACTATTGAACGAAATCCATTGACGCAGCAAGAATACCATAAATTCAGCCAATCAGAGGTGATTGCGATATATCAATGATTGCAGATTGATGCAAAAGATACGCGGTCGCCCTGCTGTTGTACGCAAAAATTACAGCTCTTAATATATTGCTATCCCTTTAATAATGCTCGCCGCGGAAAGAGACAGCACTAGTCAGTACTCAGTTAAGAGATTTTGCACAACAGGCTCAAAGTCAGTGAATCAAACAACCCTTTGTTACACTAAACCCAGCTCATTTTATAGGCTATTGATTTTATCTAAAAAACTTGTCAATAAGGAACTAAGACTAAGACGTTCATAGGTTTTTATTGCAAGAATCGTATAATGGGTTCTAAAAGAAGAAAAAACCGCGGAGTGCTATAGATATATTAATTTACTCCTAAGGTATTTTAACATTTATTCTTACTACTAGCATTTCTTGGCTATACACATATTATACTGTGATAATAAGTAAACAAAGAGGTCAGATATTCGGATGCATATTTACCTAAAGTAAATTATTGGCTATGACAAATTGAAAGCAGCTTCATAACTTTTTTTAAAATATCTCAGTATGTCAGGAAATACGGGAATGCATAGATTGGAAGCAACTTCGTAAAATCTATTAATTTTAAAAAATCCCGCGATTCCGGCATCGACAATATTATTAATGTATTCTTAAAAAGAATGAGATATATAATATTCATTCATTTCTTAAAATTAAATAAGGTAAGTCGCTTCCATACCGTGCATTCTCAGATTTCCTGGCATCCGTAATTATTTAATGAATAAAATAGACCTTTATTTCGCTATAATCCGCCACGGTAGACAAATCTATGTGGTACAATGCGTGTCCCTCATCAACAGCACGGCACAGCACAACACCACAAAAATCCTCCAAATCACTCTCAACGTACGTTTTACTCCGAAATCGGAGCATCTTCAGGAGACGTTGACTCAACAACGCACGATTGTGAAGTGAATATCGTGTGACGTGTCAAAAGTTCTGGCTTTTATACCTTTTTGACATGACTCGTACTGAAGCCCCGCTCCCTATTGGGTTCTAGATTCAGGGCACAAAGTCTGCAGGGCCCACTAGTTAATTATATAATTTGAATAAATGACTAGGTAAATATTTATCAGAATAACCAATATCTCGTACCTAATCACTGTTGTTTTACATTAAAAATGAACCGAATTACAGTCTAAAACCATTATCATCATCATCATTTCAACTCATTGCTGGCTCACTACTGAGCCAGAGTCTCATCTCGGAATGAGAAGGGTTTGGCCATAGTCCACCACTCTAGCCAAGTGTGGATTGGCAGACTTCACATACCGGGGTCATACCCGCGATCCCATATAGGAGACCGGGTGTCTAAACCACTAGGCCAGTGTTTCCCAAACACTGTTCTGCCATGGCCCGGTAATTTTCACTCTGCCTCTTCGTGACCCATTTAATACTTTTAAACCCAAGCTGGTTCTATTAGGTAAACTAATACACATTTATTAATACAACTACATATTTCGGTATCGCCTATTTAGTCACTAAATTTTAGTGCGAAGTATGGAGCTGCTGCTTATATTTTACCAAAGAGTTCATGGAAAATTACGAAAGTTTTATCCTAAGATCTGGTTCCACTTCAAGTCGCCTTCTATATTTATTTTTAAGGTAAACTAGTGTTGAAAACCCAGCTTCACATATTATAAGTTGTGACAAAAGGCATTAAAAAAGTTATTGCTTGATGAGCTAATTTTGTGTATTCTTGACGAAAAGATAACCAAAAATCTATCAATGGTCTTGTGTCAAATATATCCTTGAGTGCTGTATCAGTTGACAGTTCAACTAACGAGTCGACATCTAAATACGGCAAATTAGTTTCGGAATCTAACTTGGATGTTAATGGGTTTGTTGTTGTCGATTGGAGGAAAATATTCTTGAAGATTCCACTCCAGTCCTAATAAATGTTCTTTAATTTATGGTGGGAATGTTGCCACCCAGTATTTAATTTGATGGCCCGGTACCGGGTCGCGACCCGGCTAATGGGAAATGCTGCACTAGGCTATCACCGTTTCAACCTAGCTTTAATAACATACTTGAATACAAATAATGGAGTGTATCTATCTACCTACCGGTATCCGATTGTCTGAATTGTCAAATATAATCTCAACAAATGCAGAGATCACCCGAGGGCCCGTACCCTCGTGGAGCAGCGCCAGCCTCTGTTCTGGACGCAGATGTGAGAACTCATCGCTCAGGACAAACTGGATAGCTGGAATTTGAGCAGTATCAATTTGGTGTTGACTATTTGACCTAATTTTGGCCATAGCAGCCAATCTCCACTGGGATTAACTATGTATGCGGGATATAGTACTTGACTTTTTTTTTTAAACTTTTAATGCACAATAACACAAGTGCACTCTCCATTCCCATACTCTCATAGCCCAATGGGATGGAAAATTCAACACAACCTGAGAGAGATCACATAGGGACTTCAAAATACTATCACATCGCATCATATCGCTGTAATTGTGGTCAAATCTGTATTTAAACACAATCTCTAAACCAAAGAGAATATAATCACTACGTTTTTCTCTAAACTAAACTAACATGACAGCTTTAAATCTAATTCTGTCCCTTTCCACAGGGAGTACAGTAGAATCTCACACAAAAACAGACTTTATTCAAGTTTTTTTTTAAACTATGTAATTATTTAGTTGTGATATTTTACAGATAAAAAAAAGACGTTTAGAACAAATATATCATATTATATTTATGAAATTCCTTATTTTTTTATTATGAATTTTTCTATTTATTCCAATAATCCGAACATTCCAATATTCCGGCACCGTCTGGTTTTTTAATAGTGCCGGATTAGTGAGAATCTTCTGTATTACGAAAAAGTTAGCAATATTTTAATGCTGTCATTCTAGTTTGGTTTACAGATTATGCACTACAGAATCAGCCCCATTGATGTATAGACTTAAATGTGAATATATAAAATAAGTTTATTGTTATTTGTTGTAAGTAGGTACTTGCCATGGAAGAAGTTACTTTTCCCAGAACCGTTACGCCCAACAACTACATTGTGCCGTTTGTCGAAAGGCTCTACAACAATTTGTTCGCGATAACTCTTGAACCCCTGAATTATCACCTGAAATTAAATGCAAACACTCCCTACATTACACTACGTGACTACCAATTTTACGTGCGAACTGAGAAACGACGAAGTTTACACCAATGGTTTATTCAATTGCAACATGTCGTCATAGTTAAACATTGAAATAAAACAATCCTTATGGCATTTATGCAAGAACATAACATTAGAAATCCCATTTAATTTACCTGTTTTATATGCATTTTTGCAACTAAAAACACATTATTATTATACAACTTACAACCCGAGTGTGCCGAGTTTGTCTCTGCCGAGTAGGTAGTGAGTATTTTTTTTCTGGTCGGTGGTGAGTACTGAGTACTGACCCAGGAGTAATCACAGAACATTATTACTCCTGGCGGAGTAGGCAATAATGTTCTGTGGTACTGACCAGCACCGACCAGAAAAAAAAGCTGACCAGATACACAAGTTACAACCTATACGTATAGTCTATGGTTACAACCAAACCAGAGGTACCCCCCCTACTCCAGCCTGCGAATTTGGGATATTGAAATAAATAAAAATACGCATAGATGTATTTTTAACACTTCTCAAAAATGTTTATTAGTTGAAAGCACCCTCGTAGTTTATGAATAAAAAATTGGTAAATATCGCGCATATATAACGCGCTTATAACGTCGATATCTCTTCAGATACTTACAATTCGGTACTTCTTATAATTTAAAAAAAACTGCAGCCTGCTTGAATCAAACTGCACCGTCGCTGATTGTGAATAATTTAATTATGCAGGCAGGCAGTACAAATTGAAGTGGTTAAATTTTTTTAATATTTTGTAAATACATTGGTTAATAAATGTTCCTATATTATTAAAGTAAAATAGGGCAGTTCACTGCATTTTTTTATTATTTGCAGAAATAAAAAGGATAAATGTGTATTCATAAAGGTTTTTATTCAATCTAAGTATAGTAATCAAAGTAAAAATAAAATAATTTTTATTTTATTTTATTATTATACAAAAGTTATTTAAGAAGTCATACATACAGAGGTAAAAAATAGGTGTAACGCTGCAACGACGGACCATTCAGTGCTGTCCTCGGTGCTCCAAAAAATCAAACGCCTGACAAAGTATGAGCACGAGATTGGCCTCCAAAGCGAGTCTCATATTGTTTTCTCCATGGAATCAAACCAGATATCACTGCTCGAGCCATATCAGCCCCGTCTCTCGATGGACTACCCGGCACTTTACTTTGGAGGTTGTCGTATGGCACTAGAGGTGGAACCGGAGTTGATAAGTTACACTTTGTAATTTATTTATTTATTTATATTCACTAATAAATTATGAAAGGAAAATGTTTAGTTAAGCTATATTTATATTGCAAAGGTAATCTGCGTGAAGTTGCCGCTAAAGAGAGACCTCTCAAAAGCGCCGCGCATGCGCGAAGACGCCGTAAAGTTCGGCGATTGATACCTTGAGTTTTAATATCTTTTTGCAATTAATATTGCATTATATGGATCTTCAGCAACGGTGCAGTTTGATTCAAGCAGGGTGCAGTTTTTTTAAATTATAAGAAGTACCGAAATGTATGTATCTGAAGAGATATCGACGTTTTAAGCGCGTTATATATGCGCGATATTTACCAATTTTTTATTCATAAACTACGGGGGTGCTTTTTAACTAATAAACATTTTTGAGAAGTGCTATTAAAAATACATCTATGCGTATTTTTATTTATTTCAATATCCCAAATTCGCAGGCTGGCGTAGGGGGGGTCTCTCACTGGGGAGAAATTCATTTCCTAAAGACTGACAGTATATTGCCGCAGTATCCTAGGGAAATATAATTATGACGTCATAAATATATAAACTAAATATATAACGTTAATAAATAAAAAATATTCGAGGATATTGAAAGGAGGGCTCTTAGGTGTAACATGCTCGCACGCCGATTTGCGAGGTGTAGTGCTGAGTCAAAGCTGACGCTGTTTAAAGCATACTGTCAATGCTTCTACACGTGTCAGCTTTGGGTCAACTGCACCAAAAAAGCACGTAGCAGCATCAGAGTACAGTATAATAACGCATACCGTATTCTGATGAGACTGCCTAAATACTGTAGTGCATCGGGCATGTTTGCCGACGCCAGAGTCCCCGATTACTTTGCAATTATAAGATCTCGAATTGCGGCGTTTTGGTCCCGCATTCGCACCTCTGGAAACGAGATCCTCAGTGTATGCGCTGGGTGCCCGGATAATGCCATCGTAATATACTGGCTTGCCGTACATCGTGACAAGAACCGCAAATAGGTTTTAAATTGTGCACTATTAATTAATAATTTTATTATTAATAATATAAATAAAAAATTTATAACTATAATTTTATTTTAATTTTAATATTATGGTACAATAACGTTTATATGACATTTTTATTCGTATTTATCTTTTGTATTTCTTAAGGGTCTATTGCCTGAAAATAAACGATTATTATTATTATCGGTATAAATTTAGCTCTCACGCCCACATACAAAATAAATACATATATGGCCAAAAGAGTTATAATAAACTTACGTAAATAAAAATAAATGAATAAACTTACATACATAAATACACAAATAAATAGTTGCAGCGGGCGGAGGATTACACCCCGGCAGGGGAGACCAGACGGCCGGGGGTCAGGGAGACAGTTTGAGAAACCTGCGGACTATCCTAGCCGAGTCTAGCAACACCGCTTTCTGCATCCTGGCTGCGAGCGAACTGCCACGGAACCCCAGTCGCCTCAGATGGTGAGCAAGGCTGACTGGGACTAACCCATTCGCAGATATTACGATTGGGATGGTTTCAGTGGATGCCACATGGCGGAAACCTCGTGAGCCAGATCGAGATACTTTCGTTTTTTCTCCATCTCAGCTCTCACAAGGTTCTCATCATATGGAATGGTGATGTCCACCAAAAACATCCGCGACTGTGCCCGGTCCAACAGCACGATGTCAGGCTTATTCGCTAGAATAGTCCTGTCCGTGATGATGGAGCGGTCCCAATAGAGCCGGACTCCGTCACGCTCGAGTACAGGCACCGGTGGTGTGTACTTATAGTACGGCAACCTCTCATCCAGGAGACCGTACTTCAGAGCAAGCTCCTGGTGAAGGATCTTGGCCGTTTGGTTGTGTCTGTGCAGATACTCAGTATTAGCAAGCGCCGAACATCCCGAGAGCACAATATGTCTGAGTGACTCACCGGGATGGCGACAGGCTCGACAGATGTCGTGAGTGCCATCCTTCAGAATGTACTTTCGGTAGTTCCGCGTCTTAACCACCTGATCCTGTATTGCACAGACAAAACCCTCGGTTTCCCCAAAGAGGTCACCAAAGCGCAGCCATTGTACGGACGCTTTTTTATCGACGTGTGGCTCATTAAGAGCTTTAAAAAAAGCGTCCGTGCAACTCCTTCTCCTTCCATACGGTCTCCCGGACAGAGGTGCTAAGTACCACCGGCGCCTGCCACTCGATTTTGGCTAAGGATAGGGGAGTGAGTCTTTTATCACATTCTATGACCTCTCTATGCATGGGTGACTCCCTCTTCGTCTCGAAGTATGTTCTGAGATTGGCTATCTCCCGGTTATTATTATTATTATAAATCGTCGCCATTTTTGTACTTTGAGCACTGGCGTTGTCGAGGTAAGGTGCTCTCAGTGCTGACTGCGTTCCGTTTTAAACAGTAACCAGCACAGCTAACTATACTACATTATACATGCCATACCCTTTGATTAGGTATATAGAGGGGATGTGCCCTAACATTTAAATTGAAGCTTCCTTTATACTTAAAATGGCGCATGGGCGGAGCTTAATGCGGGCATTAGGTCTGAAATTATCGATATCTTTGATTATGTCGATACTTATATACTCGATATAAAATTATCAAAGTATAGTAATTAATAAATAATTAATAAATATAATTTTTGAAATACACTACTATTCGTATTTTATAATGAACAAGCTGATGCCCGCGACCCCGTCCGCATGAATTGAGGTTTTTTGTATGAAAAAATTTTGTATGAAAAAAAATTTTTTTACTCATCGTTTCGTATAGAAGACAAAAATTCATTCGGAGGAAAAATACGGAGAGAGCTGATGATTGAGGATTTCGAAGACGGATGAAGAGCCGGGGTATTCAAGATAGGTGGGGTGTGCTCGACCAAATGTCACTCGAAACTTTATCCAATTGACAATGTGCTGAAAAAAAATTCAAAATGGCGGATTTAAGATGGCCGCCATACAAATTTCGTCGGTGTCTATCTCGAAGAGTATAAAAGATGGAAGAGTGGTTTCTGGGCAAAAGATGATCAGGACATGAAGATTGAAGGTCTACTTGATGAACAGGAAAAAATTCAAGATGGCGGAATTTATTTTTCCAAAGAAAATGTATGACGAATATTGAAGAGGCTTACAAGTGTAGAACTATGCAAGACTTTGATGCGGATTTTTTACAAGATTTGTTCTGTATGGAAGAATTGTCGGAGAAGCTGACTGTTCAATTTCATCTCTCTACCCCTCTGAGTGAGAAACAGAAAGAGTGAAACGCATCATCACTTACCATCAGGTGAGATCGCAGTCAAGGGTTAACTTGTAGAGGATTAAAAAAGAAAAAAAAAGTGATATGAAATTATTTTATCAATACTCAATTTATTTGTAAACAATACAATCCCCACACTATATAAACACTTAAACAAAAACTAATGAAATAATCCAAATTATCGGGGATAGCGTAAAAATTTACGTGTTTGGATTCAGTAAAGAAGAAACTAAGCTATAATTAGTTGAAATAACTTAAAATACTCGCCACAAAAAGAAAAATAAAAACAACTATGTTACTCACTTAAGAAATGAAATTCCTGGGCGTTTCACAATACTATTATTACGACACCCCACAACTGAGCACTTCACCAGATTGTTGATTAGTTACATAAAACTGCATAAAACTAAGCAAAAACACAAAAATATTATGAAAATATTCACAAAACTGGTAATTAGCCACAACCAAAACACCGGAAGCAATACAGACGCCATAAGTATAAAGGTACAAAAAAATTGGCTTCAATAGCAAAATTTGATGACGTCATATGACAATTGCCTGACACGTCCACGCAATAACATAATACACCTGTCTCATTCTAAAAACGTAGCTTTCATTATGTAAGAATAGTCAAAACATAGTAGTACATGTTTTATCCTCTCTATATACCTAATCAAAGGCCATACCATACTACTCTATGGTATAATGTATATTTTTGACTCCATAGATAATACACCAGAGACAAGTTAAGACTTTATGTGAGACAATAGTCATTATACTATTTGACTCTGAAATCAGAATTTTTCGAATTTTGAATTTTGATTAGCTGTTTGGCTTGAAAAATTATTAATGCGATTACTCAGTGACTTGTTTTTCATCTTTTACCTGTGTCTGTTGCTACCCTCACCCTGGTAGGTACAATACGGTTTGTTCTAACAAACTTTTCAAAGTTTCGCCCATTAAAGTTTCTCTTTTTCTTTAGTGTCATGGAAAACAATTTTATCTAATGGGCCCACAAAAATTATCGTCGTACATGGTCGTACATATCGTTTCCAAACTAAATAGGACTGAAATAATAATAGGTAGTCTTTATGAATAGGAGGCCCATTATGCTGTCCACGTGGGCCACGTGCTGTGCCGACAACGTGCTGGGTTGTGGGTTTACTATCTACGAGACTGCCTAACTGGACTGCTGTGTGCCCTGCAAAAACATTGCGGAAGTCGCCTCCAAGTTCGAGGCATCTACCCAAGTGAGTCGCATTTACAAATAAATTCTAACTTACAGATAAGATTCCTTGCATGCTTCATAGGCTTGCTTTGTTGTCTACAGTTGTAGATTAATGTCACATGTCAGCTAGGTACTCCATGCCTGCCCTGTCGGCTAAGTTTCATGAATGTAACTTGAAAAATGATAGACTTTCATACAAACTTTCAACCCCTATTTTAAAGGGTTGAATTTTCTAAAATCCTTTCTTAGTAGATGCCTACGTCCAGGGGTTTGGGCTGTGTGTTGATAGATCAGTCAGTCAGTCACCTTTTCTTTTTTATATATTTAGATTAAATTATTATTACTTAAGTATAACATTCAATAAACTGTTAAACCAGAATACCAAGCTAGATCTCTTTTATGCCAAGGCCACCTCCATGCGTTGAATTCTAGCCAGTGAATTCTTTGACTCTCACAGCCTGAGTTGGTTTAATCAAAATAATTAATAATTAGAAATTATCCCATACTATACTACTTTACTCTCTTGTATTAATCTCATTTTCCTAACTATAAGCTTTTTATATTTTAATCGCTTCATAAGTAGCATATATTAATATTTACTTTTTCCACCTATGCTACTTCTATCTCTTGTAAATTCTAGGTATCTGTTAATATGTACTTGTAATTGGCGTTAAATTTATTCTTTATGTTTATCTCTTAAGGTTATCTCGGTTGCTGCTTTATGAAAAGCTTTTCGTGAGTTTAAAAAAATAACGCATATTTCATAGATGTATAGGCTTAGGCAGGGCAATGGTAGTACACGTAAATTTTTATAATGTGGTTGACATGATTCCTGATAAAATGCTCCTATCATTGTACTTATGCATTTTTGTGCTTTAAAAGCTTGATTGATTTCAACTAGAATACCCCATAGAATCAATTGCGACGGACAGATGAGATGTAGCTATAGAACCTACATTTATGAGCACTTGTAAAAAGTCTTTTTTTTTTTTTTTTTTTTTTTGTTATTTTTATGCTATCTGCAATCAGTCATAATTGATTCTGGACTATAAGCAGATTTTTTGGATGCGTAGAGGGTTGGGAGAAGGTCACTCCATCGAGAAACTCTTCTTATGTTTTCAGTGGCTTTATTGTTCACAACACAGTTCTTCCACTGTGGATCGTTTTAGCCTTTTCACTCTGCTGCATGTGGTAAGTGACACTGCCAGACTATTTACATGACCTTGAAGCCTGCTCTTATGTTTTATAGCATTTTGACGTATTTCCTCCCTTATAGTGAGCATTTCAAGATACTCGTGTGTTTCCGTTGTTCTGGTAAACCATGGAGCATTGAGTATTGTGCGAAAAACTGAGTTTTGGTATCGTTGTAGTATTTCTATGTTAGAGTTACTGGCTGTGCCCCACAGCTCCAGCCCATACGTCCATACCGGTTTAAGACAGCTCTTGTATATGAGCAATTTATTTTTGAGCGAAAGTCTTGAGTGTCTGCCAAGCAACCACATAAGCGATCTAGTGCGAATACGCAGCTCTTCTCTCTTTTTTTTGATATGCGCTTGCCATGTTTGCCGTCTATCAAGATGCATACCCAGATATTTAGCTACATCACTATGTGGAAGAGTCTCATTTCCAAGTTTCACCTGTGGACAATTTTCGGGCCGAAGTGTAAATGTTACGTGGGTTGATTTTGGTGCACTGACTTTAATTCTCCACGTTCGCATCCACTTGTCAATGTTATCTAAGTGGCCCTGAAGTTGTTCAGACGCTACTTTTGGATTAGAGTGACTACTCAGTGCCGCTGTATCGTCAGCAAACGTTGCGGTAAGGATACACGGTGTGTCGGGTAAATCGGCTGTGTATAGGGTGTACAGTACCGGCCCTAGCACGGATCCCTGTGGGACACCTGCTTCAACATCGTAGAAATGGGAACAACTTTCTCCCACTACGACTTGAAATATCCTATCTTGCAAGTATGACTTTAGCAGGGTATAGATGTTGTGAGGAAAGTTTGTTTTTATTTTATATAGTAAGCCCTTGTGCCAGACCCTGTCAAAAGCTTGCTGAACATCTAAAAATGCCGCAGAGCAGTATTCCTTCCTTTCTAACGATTGTCTTATTTTGTTAACAACTCTATGGACTTGTTCTACTGTTGAGTGACCTTCTCTAAAGCCAAATTGGTGATTTGGTATAAGACTTTCTTTTGTTATTACAGCTTTCAAGCGTCGCAGAAAAAGTTTCTCGAACAGCTTTGATAGAACAGGCAGCAGGCTGATGGGTCTATATGATGAAACAATAAGAGGGTCTTTCCCAGGTTTAGGTATCATAATAATGTGAGATACTTTCCACATTAGTGGAAAATACGATGTTCTGAGTATAGAATTGAAGAGAATTGTGAGGAAGACAACAGCTTTCTTTGGTAGCTGCTTAAGGACTTCTGCAGTTATGAGATCAAATCCTGGTGCTTTTTTGTTGTCAAGATGTTTTATTGCTTGCAGGACTTCAGCTGGGGTAAAACACTTGATAGGAAGACTAAGTTGAAGGTCACTATTCAAGAAATCATCAATTTCCTTCTCATTATTATAAGTTTCATCGCTCGCGTTTGGTGTAAAAGTTGTATTGAGAAATTGTGCAAATGCTTCTGCTTTTTGTGAGTCCGTTTTTGCCCATGTGTTATTAGCAAGTTTTAGTGGGTGTGATTGAATCTGCGGGCTAGTACTCGACTTTGTAGCTTTCCATAAGGAATGTTCGCTATTGCCTACTGATGACATATTTTCAAGTCTATTTTGAAGGGTTTCATCTTCTAATTCTCTCAAGTAAGCCTTGAGGTCTTGAATGGCTTTATTCAGTCGTGTTTTATCTTCTGCTCTTCCTTGTGTTTGCCATATCCTTCTTAGGCGTCTTTTCTCCAGTACTTTTTCTTTAGTTAGAAATGGCACATTCTGAAGCGCAGTTTGCTTCACTGCTTCTTGAGGGGTACTTAACCAGCAAGCTTTTTGCACCAACCCTGTGAAGTTAACCGTCGCTATTTCAATTTCATCTTCCGTCTTGAGAGGGATATTAAGGTCAAGGTGTTCAGCAATAAACTCACTAAATGCATACCAGTCGGTCCTTCTATTGTACAGATGTAGTTTAGGGGTTCGGTCGATTATAGTAGTGCTGATGGTAGCTATAATAGGCGAGTGGTCATCTGATGTGTCGTAGCAACTTTCTATCTTTAGATAGTGTTCTGTAAAACCTTTATAGAGGAAGAAATCTAGGAGATCGGGTTTCCTGTTTGGATCTGCAGGAAAGTAAGTTGGCTCTCCTGTACTAAGCACTTTGGTGTTGTTCCTATCCATTGCACTCTTCAATTCTCTACCCCTAGTAAGGGTAAGTCTGGAACCCCAGCATTCATTTTTCGCATTCCAATCGCCACCAGCTAGGAATCTTGGACCCAGCGTTTTAATAAAGTTGGTAAAAGTAGCTTCATCTATCTTATGCTTCGGAGGGCAGTATACAGCAGTCACATTAAATACACCAACTTTGTCGTGTATACAGATTGTTGTCGCTTGTATGTACTCTGTGCGAAATGATGGTCCAACATTGTGCTTGATGTTCTTTCTCACGATTATTGCAGTGCCCCCATGGCTTGTGCCGTCGGGATGATTAGTTGTATACACGCAGAATTCTTGTAGCGAAAAGGATGTAGCATCTGTTAAGTGTGACTCACTTATAAGCATGATGTCAACTTTATTCATATTTATCATTGTTGATAATTCGAGTTTGTGGCCTAAGAGGCCGTTTATATTCCATGCTGCTATTCTTAGGGCCATTATTTGGCAAGTTTGGTAATGACTGTAGTTAGCAAGCCCATAAGAGTGCTCATTTGTCCTATTAAAATATCTAGCTTTTCAGCTTGTTTTGTGAGGAAATATTCAAGTTTTTCTAGATTAGTAGCATCTTTGTTGGCAGTAGCTTGTGCATATGTTTTTCTATTAGATTTAGGAAGATCTCTATGATCAGGTTCAGGTTGCTCTGTCTTGCGGTCAGCATATTTTTGGCTATATTGTTGGTGTTCTTTTTCCCAGGTTCCTTCTGGCTGCCGGTTTGTAGCCTTGGCTTGATTTGGTGCATTTGGATGTCTGGGTTTCTTATTGAATTTTCGATTCTTAATTTCCACATAAACGTTGCAACCTTTGTAATTGGCAGGATGGTCGCCAAGACATAGGGCACATTTTGCTGGAGTATTTCGATCTTTTTTAGTGCATTCAGTGGTTTTGTGTGCTCCTGCACATTTGACACACCTATAGGGCCTCATGCAGTTGTTTTGCGTGTGACCATATTGTTGGCAACGTTTGCATTGTGGCACAGTCTTTTTGCGTTTGGGGTCTTCTATAGTCACAATAGTATTATAAATCTGTCTGATTTCCTTAGCTGCTTTGTTATTTGGTCCAGGCTCTAGATTGACAAAAAATGTAGAGAGGGGGATTTTCTCGGGCCCATACTTAGCATTTACTATTTTGCCTTTGACTTTGTTTCCAGTTTTTTCTATAGCTTCATTTATAGCTTCCAAGGGTGTGGTGTGATGTAGGTTTTTTATTACAATCCTGTATGGTCTTTCATCTTTTTGTGTGAACGTATGGCCTATAAGATTATGTTCTCTAACTAACTGCATAACTTTTTTGTAGGTATCTGTGTTGTTACAGGTAACTCTCATTTGTGTTTTAGTAACTATCTTGAATGAAAAGTCTGTTTTTTCTACCACAGTTGCTATAAGGTTAGTTAGCTTAGTGACATCTTTGATTCCATATAAGACAATTGGTGGAGGTCTGTTTATCCTTTTTTTGATGGTTTCCTGTTCGTCGTCTTCTACATATAATCCGGAGAATTTATTGTGAACAGGTACTGCATTTAACTGCGGTGGGGTCGTACTCACTCTTTTTCTTTTGTTTTTGCGAATTTCAGGCACTGATTGCCAATTGTTTTCTGAAGATTCTAGTGTGTCATCCAGAGATACCATCTCTATGGGTGCGTCTTCAGCCTGTGGATTATCTTTTGGTGCCACATCTTTATTCCTATTTTTATGGAAGAAGCTGGGATGGAAAGCTTGTTGAACTAGTCTTTTTCCAGTAACATTAACAGGCACCGGAGCCTGGTTACCCACTCCAGTGGTGTCTTCGGTAGCAGATTTCACACTCTCCAGCCCGGGTACCGGAGAGCGCCGGGGGTTAGCCGGATCGCATGACATAACATTCTCTCTATTTATCGACATTTCATGAAAAAAGGGGGGTTGGGAAATAATTCCAGTAACACTTTCCCAAGGTTCTACTGCCACACTTTTTGAGGGTATTTAGTGCCTCAGGGCTCGTGGTAGCCATTGGACAGGTTATTAACCGCCGCCTGTTACTCGGCGTTGTCGCTCGTTTGGCACCACCCAGGGGACACGTGTAGGGTGGGCCTTATTCGAGGAAAAGGTGGTAAAAATCCTACGGACGCGAGCGACATCGTCTGTAAAAAGTCTATTTGAATAAAAAACATTTGAATTTTGAATTTTACAGATGGTAGGCTGCAAGAACCTGTGTGCGGTAATGATAGGTATTTTCTCAATCTGTATAAAACATAATATGCATAGTATATAGAGCATAGGCATGATGACAGTAACCAAGAATCAATGAAATTATGAATTTATTTACGTAATGAGAGAGGATTCATGGATTATAAAAAACGTATTTTTTTTCTATTTCGAGTGAGATTGCTATTTATTTTGATTGAATAAAATTATAAAATACAGCAATCCACCATATTGGACAAAACACCAAGAAGTGAATGACGTCACAATTGTTTGTTTTCGAGCTTTGACAATCACACTATTGTACTGCACACTGCACAGAGTACATTGGTAAAAACAATAGTGACGTCACAAACGACGCCATGACACCGCAGAACGTTTTGGCGTGAATTTTAAAATTTAAATTTCAAATGCCAATTTTATCGACTAAACCTTATTTTTCTGCTGAAATAAGATATTTTTTCGAAATAGTAGATAAGTACTTACGAACAATCTGACCATTTTTCAAAATCAGTCATCATGCCTATTATTTTTTGGCACACCATGTTAACATATTCTTTCCAGTGTAAGGTTTTGTCTATTTGCAAAACTAAAGACTTGATTTGTTGAGCTTCCTTTATTGAAGTACTAGATGATTCCCGCGACTTCGTCCGCGTGGACCAATTTTTTTCGATTCCCGCGGGAACTCTTAAATTTTCCGGGATAAAAAGTAGCCTATGTCCTTCCCCGGGATACATCCTACCCCTGTACCAAATTTCATTAAAATCGGCTGAACAGATAAATTTTTGAATCCCGCGGGAACCTTTAAATTTTCCGGGATAAAAAGTAGCCTATGTCCTTCCCCGGGATATAACCTACCTCTTTACCAAATTTCAGCAAAATCGGTTAAAAAGATGGGCCGGGAAAGCGTAGCAGACAGACAGATAGACAGACAGACAGACAGACAGACACACTTTCGCATTTATAATATTAGAATGGAAGTATGGATTATCATAATTAAGTAATGCCAAGTTGTGGTTGGGGTTTTTTGGGCACTAAGATATTACGAATGCAAGTTTGAATGTGAGTAGGTATAAAGTTTTTACTATTCTTGCTATTTTTTGACGACCTTCCTGGCGCAGTGTTGAGCCCTGTTGTTTTAACGTAGGAGGTCCCGGATTCGATTCCCGGCAGGGACAATTTAGGAATTTATAATTTCTGAATATTCTCTGGTCTGGACTGGTGGGAGGCTTCGGTCGTGGCTAGTTACCACCCTACCGGCAAAAACGTACCGCCAAGCGATTTAGCGTTCCGGTACGATGCCGTGTAAAAACCGATTAGGGGTATGGGTTTTACCTTTCTGCACATGCGACCAGGTTAGCCCACTACCATCTTAGACTGCATCCTCACTTACCATCAGGTGAGATCGCAGTCAAGGGCTAACTTGTAGTGGTAGCTTTTCGGTTTATGGTTCATTTTTGGAAACCATAAACCGTTTTTGAGCGGCCTTTTCTAGTGAAAGGCCCATTTGTATGCGGTCAAACTTTCACTATCGTCATGAGTAGAGAGCCCTTCAACCACCTAATACTGAATCAGCTTTTCTGGCGATCGTTACCAAAAGTGCAGTTTCTCTCTAAGTGCAGTTATCTCTTAGTATAATTTGTTTTAACATTTTGTGCTCTTAAGCAAATTAATCAAATTTTTAACGGTAGCGGGCAGTTATTAGATCTTGTACTTGTAAATGAAACATTGAGTCAAGCGGTGGTACATAGGGCCGAGGAGTCGATTGTATCTCCCGATAGCTACCATCCCCCGCTTGAGGTAGGTTTTGACTGTATTTTTGACTGGAAGCAAAATAAGTACTCTTCGCATAGCATTGAAACTGAATGGAATTTTAAAAAAGCTAATTTCCAATTACTGTACGAACGGTTATCTAAAGTTGATTGGTCACTTCTGTATGAAACTGTTGATCCTCAGAAAGCTATCGAATTGTTTTATACAATTATTGAATCCTGCTTTCTCGAATGTGTTCCTCTTAAACAGCAGTTAACGGAAGAACCGAGGCATGTTTATCCCACTTGGTATTCTAGCAGGACTAAGCGGAATATAGAGTCAAAAGCGAAATATCATAGATTGTTTAAAGCAACGAAAGATCAGCAGTACCAAAAACTATTTTCTGACTACCGATTGCTAGTTAAGTTAAATATCGACGAGGACTTTGAGCGCTACAAGTTAAATATGGAGCGTAATATCAAGCGAGAACCAAATATATTTTGGGATTTTGTGACCTCTAAGCGGAGTGTTATTAAAAAAAAAATATCAAAAAATGGAGAATTGGTCCCACGGGATAAGTGCGCAGGACTATTTGTGGAGTATTTTAGATCTGTTTATGCAACGGAACCACCGCAACTATGTGTCAATGATGCGTTAAAAGCTTGTGGAGGGGGAAGCGAGCGCATACACTTACGGTCTTATTCATAAAAATCCCTTATTATAGGTTTACAATGTTCATTAGCTAAAATGCTCATTAGGCCTATTAAACGTTTCATAACTTTCTTTATTCATAAAGGTTCAATAAACCTCTCACAACTAAATTCTCGCTATAGTTCGGTTTTGCTTTATTAAGTTGTCGTTCTGACGAATTCATAGACAAAATGGCAAAAATACTAGCGTCTACGCTCCGTGATTAAAAAAGTAACGCATGTTAACCGCCAAAAGTCTCACTGAGTTGAATTTCTGTCATCTGGGTTTGCGAAGTTTTGTTTGATAATTTACTGTTTTAAATTGGAAAATATGGAAACAGAGACTTCTGTAAAAATGGCAAAAAAGAGAGACAGAAGTGAGAATTGGCTAAGCGAAGACAAGGTTAGCACACAAGTTCTAAAAGCTACACAAGTTTCAAAACAGTGTGAATACACCGATGTCCTATTTTAATATTTCCACCTCATTTCAAAGTGCTAATTTCTTTCCGTAGCATTTATTAAAGGAGTTGGTAAGAGAGAGGGTATCCGTAATTGAAAACAAAAATACGGATACCAACACCAATTCCAATAAACAGAAAGCTTGGGCAGACTTGTTGAACAGGTATGGTTTTTTATTGTAAGTCAATATACGATGCACTATTATTGTATATAAACATTAACATGTAATATTGTTACAGCTTTAACTGCATGTGTAAGGGGAGCAAGCGGAGCCTTTCACAATTAAAATCACAATGGGGCATCATTAAGATGCACCAAAAGCGGTTGAAATCTGCGGAGAGGAAGCAAATTATTGCTACAGGAGGCGGTCCACCGCCACCGCCACAGCAGGATCCTGAAAGCAGTGAAGACATCAGTGCGTGGCTTCCTAATGAGTTTATCATTGACACCAATGAATTTGATTCTGATCAAATCAATCAGGTGAATGTTTTATATTGTGTAGGTACCTATAGTTTATGATTTGCGCATTGGTGTTCTAGTGTTCCATTCTGTACTCTCATATCCATTTATACAAGTATATCACTTGTATAATATTATATCCATATTAATAATAATATAGTTTCAGGTCAAGGTTGGAGAGGCCCCAGAAATGATCGTAGAGGTTAATCAGGAGGATGGAATTACACAAAAGGTAAATTAATATTTAACAATATAGGTTGATCAATGAATTTTTGATAGTCTATTGATAATTAGCCTATTTGATAATACTTTTGTTGCTTCAGGTCCTACCTGTAATTAATTATAATGAGAAAAAAGATGAAAATAAGAATAAGGTAAATATCATAATGACTTCATATCAAATACTAGCTAAGTGTAAGTACCTACAGGTTGATCAACTTCAACTCTGCAAGTGCAGTTTCTTTTCAATTTTTGTTCCTTGGCACCCGCTGAACTGGTTTTCACCCCTTACCTTTGCCTTGTTACACTGATCACTAATAAATATACATATAACATTAGAACAATAAATAAACAAAGTTAAATTCGAGGTTGGTTTTATCAATTTGTTTTGATAACAATTTGAGTATTGTCGTACCAATGCCAATGAGTTGATTTTAACAAGTAATATTATTCTAGGTTGTGTCTCCTCTGACCCATCGGCTAGGAAAAAGGAAGATTGGGAAAAAGGAAAACATGAACAAGGTAAAACAAATATTTATGAGCATCAAGGTAGTGGGAGCAGTCTTTGGATTTGAAATGTTTGTGTTAGTGCTTTTATATCCATCCAGACCTCAAATTGTGACAATGTGTTCAAATTCTCATAATTTGAGCATGTCATCTTTTGACTTCAAAGCACACTTTTTTTTGTTACTGTACAAATAGTAAGTAAAATGAAACACCATCCTCCTCTAGAAACAAATGTGAAACTTGATCCCACTGTCTTGATGCTCAAAAATATTGTGTTGGTCACAAAATAATGCCAATTCATTATAAAACATTCAAATTATAAATTACTTTGTATTACAGATATCTGCTTCTGCTGCAAATAAAATAGCGAGTATCGAAACAGATTGTAGGAAGGAGCTTCACAAAATACAAATGGAAAATGAACAAAAAAAGGCTAGAAATATAGACTTGAAAGAAGTTTTAATTAAAAGAAAAATTGAATATTATGAGAAAAAATTAAATGCCTTACAATAAATTACATACTTTTTTCATTAATTTACTACATAATAAGTACATAATGTTGTTTGTTTTAGCTAAAATTTTCATCAATAAATGCTCGCAAGAAAGCACTGTTTCCTCCTCTTCCTCTTCCAGCTTGATTAGTATGTGCTGCAAAATCATCCTCCTCCTGAACAATGTGATTTTCATCATCATTTTCTAAAACAAAATAATAAATGTTAAAAATATTGCTTAACAAATATAAACATGTTGATGTAAAGTTATAACAAAGTATTAATTACCTGGAACTGAGTCCTGCTGGTCTATTGCAATATTATGCAAAACTGCAAGAGCCACAATTGTTGGTTTTACATTGTGCATATGAACAGTGAGTCCACACAGCAAGCTTTGAAACCGTTGCTTCCACACACCAAAGCAACGTTCTACACAGTTCCGTGTAGCGATTTGAGCATGATTATATCTCTCTTCACGTGCATTCTGAGGTCGCAATATTGGTGTGAAGAGATATGGTTCTAATCGGTAGCCTGAATCTCCCAAGAGTCGCCCCCTAAACTCTCCTCGCTCAAAGCGCTCTTTAAGGGTGGACTCATTAAATATGCGGGAGTCATGTGTACTACCCCGCCATCTAGCAACAATATCTCTTATGTGAAGTCTAGCATCACAAGTTACCTGAAAAAAATTACAGTGATTTGAGACTTATTTCGTGGTTTGAAAACATTATTATGTATTAAAAGTAGGTATCCATGCAACTGGGTCGAAATATCGACAAACAAAATCATTGTTTTACATCGTGGTATGTACCCGTTTTAATACATAATAATAAAATTACAGTGGTTTTACATTTAATACAAAAAGCTACTATGTAGATAAAAATTATGCATTAGGTACGCTACCTGGACATTCATGGAATAAAATCCTTTTCTGTTTATGTAATACTGAGCTGCATCACCACCGTATTTCTTTATTTTGATGTGAGTGCAATCAATACACCCCAGCACAGAGGGAAAATTTCTGATTTCTAAAAATTCCTTAATAACTTTTTGCTGTTGTATTAGGGTCTGAGGCATTTTAATATAAGTCGCAGAGTGCCGAGCTATTGCACGAGCTACTCTGGCACAAATGCGGCTTACAGTTGGTTGAGACAACCCATGTAAATCTCCCCCATCTTGTTGAACCTAGACACAAAAGTAGATACATGTTAGAAGAAATCACATATGTAAAGGAATATTTACATGAATAGAAACTTCGAAATTAAGTAGGGACTTACTTCACGACGTCCCCAGCATCTTATGGCAGTTAAAACTTGCAACTCTGGTGATGTGCCACAGCCTCTCAAATCGAGTTGCAAATCTTGCCTAACGAGATTAATTATAAATCTTGCGGTATCTTTATTGAAGCGGTATCGCCGTTTGAACTCAAGATCTGGCAAAGAAAACGGGTCATATCTCTTCTGGTACAGCTTCTGACGACGTGTAGGGTTTTCTATATATTCAATGACGGCAATAGCTTGCAGAGCTTGCATTGTGATAGGTGTTATCTTGGTATGATACACAGCAAATAATAAAATATGAACTTTTACAATAATGCAATGTCACTTCACTTCACTTCTTATGTGAATGGCTTTACTCGTGCACTAGGCACAAATATTTTGCCAATGTCGCGTTGAAGGAGAGTACACACTACTGGAGAAACCTGTGAACTTGTCTCGCATTTGCTAGCATTCAGCCTGAGTTATTGGTTAGTTCTACAACAACACAAATAGAAAATATTAAATAAATTAATTATAATAGGTACAATTATTATTTACACTTAAATATTATTACTTACTAATAACAATTAATACATAAAAGTAATTAATAATTAATATATTAAAAATATGTTTCCAGCACACCTATTGCAATGTCAAAAACGCAATAAAATAACCTCACTGACATTTCACTTCAAAACTCACAATCAAATTATCAGCTGTGTGAAGACAAGACGGCCATCTTGTTCTTTATTATGGGTTTATAGTAGGGTTCACCATGTTTTAAGTTATAGAGCCGCTATTGAATACTTATAGAGCGATATAGCACTATTGAACGTTTATGAATAATGTTTTTTGAGAACTTGCTTATAACAAGCTAATAAAGCTTCTATATCTTTTTATGAATAAGACCGTTAGACTCTATAAATTGTAGCGATATACGTAGAGCGCTTAAGAAGCTCAAGCCAAAACGTTCTGCTGGCCCCGATGGTATTCCACCATACGTCATCAAGGATTGTTGTAGCGTATTTGTAGCGCCGTTGCAATATATTTTCAGTGCCTGTTTGAAGCATTGTTTCTATCCAAAAGTCTGGAAAACATCTAGAGTAGTGCCTGTTCCTAAAATACAGTCTAGTTCCGACATAAGCGATTTCAGGCCTATAGCTGTTTTATCAGTCTTTGGCAAGTTATTTGAGTCGATATTAGAGTGCCGTATACGGAGACAATTTGAGTACCAACTTTCCGAAGCTCAACATGGGTTCCGAGCGGGCCGCTCAACCTGCACTAATTTGTTAACATTCTGGACTTATGTCACTGGAGCTGTAGATGACGGTGCGCAGGTGGATGCAGCTTACTTTGATTTTCAAAAAGCGTTTGATACATTTGATAATGACGTTCTTCTGAGTAAGTTTGCATCTGTTGGTTTTACTCCGTCTCTACTTAAGTTCTTTTCCAGTTACCTGAGAAACCGGAGACAGTATGTGCAGTATGAGGGGCATCGTTCGGATCCATACTGTACTTATTCCGGCGTAAGTCAAGGAAGTAATTTGGGTCCATTGGAGTTTTTGATATTAATTAATGATTTACCTAACGCAATTGGTCACGCAAATTGTTTATTATTTGCAGACGATCTTAAAATCTTTTTTAAAATAGAGAATTCTTGTGACGCTCGGAATCTTCAGGGTGATATTGATAATGTCTTGCAGTGGTGCAACCAGAATAAGTTGTTTTTCAATAATAATAAATGCGCCGTGATTACTTTTACTCGAAAATCAAAACCAATTGTTGTGAACTATCGACTAGGCGGATCAGATATTCCGCGTGTAACTGAAATAAGGGATTTAGGCACAAATATGTCTGAAGATCTGACATTGCGTAGTCACATACAAAATATATGTTCAAAAGCCTATAGAACTTTAGGGTTTGTACTCCGTCAGGCACAGCACTTCAAGTCAATTGATGCAATAAAGCTTCTCTATAACGCTTACGTGAGGAGTAAACTAGAAAGTAATGCTATTATTTGGAATCCTTTTGAAGCCAAATATATAGACATGCTTGAAAAAATTCAAAAGAAGTTTGTTCGGTGGTTGTATAGAAAGCATTATGGATATTCAGTGGGTTATCCTACCATATACCCAAGCTTATTTCTTCTTGGAATGATAGGATATGATAGACTGGAAGTGAGGCGCAACATTGCTTTACTCTTATACGTGGTCAATCTGATCCAGGGGAAAAAAATTAATTAAGCTATTTTAAATTGGATAGGTCTGCACGTACCGGATGACTACGCAACTTCGTAGTCGTCGTAAATTGTTTGCTTTGCCCTACTGCAGAACAGCAATGGCTAGTCAATCACCACTTTTTCGTGCACTACGTTTGCTCAATAATCTGACGCAAAAACATTTAGATCTAGACATTTTTCACACCCCACCGCTACAACTCATTAAACAAATAAAGCCTTTTTTAGAAATAATTTAGCTGGTAATTTTTTTTTTTATTGTCATGTGTTTTTAATTCTATATTTTGTACTGTAATTTTATTTTAGTTAGGTAAACATGTTTTTTTTTATTTTTTGTAAAGATTTAGTTAAGTATTTACCTGTATTTGTTATGTTTAAGTTGTAATTGTAGTTGTAGGTAATTTTGTAGCCAGAGGAGACGAATTGGGCGACTGTAAAGTCTTCCCTGGCATGTTTTTCATAAAGAATAAAGAATACGCCCCCGAGGGCCGTCAGGGTCAGACGTGTGTCGTGCTCTCCGAAATGACGTTTAAATCACTGTTCCATTGTTTATCATTGCAGCCACTACCATTGTTCAAAACTAATCATCTGATTTTTCTCACTGATATTTATACATATAAAAAAATCTAACTAGACGATTTCTATATATAAAATATTTATTTTGAAAATTTAACTGGTATGTTATTCTTAGGCATTAAACTACTGATTAAATTAAATACAACTTTGTTAATTTGCATAATTTGGTACTTATATTTCTGAATTCTCTCTATGATTTTTGTCCATTGAAGGATTGCTATGAAAATGTTATTTTAATTCATAACAAACCTTCAATGGTTAAAAAAATTACATATATTTTTCAAAAATTACATGGCTTTCTTTTTTTGATAGTCATTGTGAAAATGGGGGTACAGCGTTCAGGTAGCTGACAGGTTAACTCGCTACCATCTTAGACTGCATCATCACTTACCATCAGGTGAGATTGCAGACAAAGGCTAACTTGTAGTAGTATTTAAACAAATAATACGCGAGATGGGGCACATGTATTTAAACTGTTCATATAGCCGCAACTACGTCCGCGTAAATTAAGGATTTTAATATGAATGCTCTTTTTTGTGATGGTAAGTGGCCAATGTAAAATTCGCGTCAATCCGTTGCTCTATTGCGGCGTGATTGAGGGACAAACCAAATACACATTTGCATTTTGAATATTAGTACGGATGACAAGATGCAATCAAATATAATTTAATACTAGAGTTCTATTGTGATAGTCAAAAGATAGGAAATGACATTTGTTGTCGATATAATTATATTTTTTATTTTTATATTATATTTTATATTGTTTTTTAAATTAATATATAAAAGTGAAATGCCGCTCACTCACTGACTAATCATGATATCTCAGGAGTCAGGAACTATAAACCATACAAACTTGGAATTTGGAAGGTGGGTCTTTCTATGACGTAGTCATAGTTGACAGGTTTCGTTAAACCCCTGTGTTATTAATTTTGAGTGAGAGACATCAAAATAGGCATTCAGTTTAATATTTTTAAATAATAAAACCTGATTATGTAATTTTACAAAATCTTGCCCTTAGGGGGCGAAATGGGGGATTAAATTTTTTATGAAAAGCCTTCATTTATCTAGATACATTTTTTGGTTACATTAAAGAAGTGTGTGTTTCACAATTTTTTAAAATACCACTCACAAACGTTAAAATAGGGGTGAACATTTTTACGAAAGTCCGTAATTTTTCAAGTTATTTCCATGAAACTTTGTATTTGGTTTTTCGGTTAAAAATTAACAAATACTTATGTATTACACAGTTTTATTTTTAAATTCAAATGTTTTTTTTTCAAATAATAGTTTATTTGAAAAAAAAAACATTTGAATTTTGAATGTATGTATGTATGAGGGTACATTACGTACTAGCGAACGCCGGCGACTTCGTTCGCGCGGCATAAGTTTTTAATTCTCATAGGCACTCCTTAATTTTCCGAAGTACCTATGTCACTCTCCAGATCCTCATCTATACCCATGCAAAAAATCATGTTAATCCGTTGCTCTGTTCCGGCGTGAGTGAAGGACAAACTGTCTATTTAACGTCATTTGGGATAGAAATTACAAAAAATTGTGAAATACGTATTTCATAATTTTAAAACAGAAGTCCAAATAAGTACCAACTTTAATGGCTATAACTTGATAAACGATGGAATTTCATACGAACTTTCAACCCCTATTTTACCCCTTTGGGGAAAGAATTTCGAAAAATCCTTTCTTAGTGGATACTGGATACCTACTCTTCACAAAGAACACATCCTCCAAAATTTCATGTCTCTAGAACCAGCGGTTTAGGCTGTGGGTTGATATATAAGTCAGTCAGACAGTCAGGATTTTGAACTATATATATAAATATATATGTAGATTTGGTGGGTAAAGGGCTCTCCACTGATGGGAAAATGGACAGTCTGCCCGTATGAGACTGGGAAACTGATTACTTATCGCCGCACAAAGACGCGTTATGGTTACCAAAAAAAATACGCGCCGAATTGAGTACCTGCTCCTTTTTTGGAAGTGGGTTAAAAATCATACTCAAGAGGAGGACCGAGTTTCTTGCTGGTTCTTCTCGGTAGGAACGGCATTCCGAACCAGTAGTAGATTCATTTGACTATTCATAAGCACTTGTAAAAAGTCTATTTGAATAAAAATCATTTGAGTTTTAGTTTGAGTTTGTTAGGGCAAGAATCGGAAAATTTGAGAATACGTATTGAACAATTCTATTGCCGTCGCGCTGCTCCTCGAATAGAATTCCTTAATATCCGATAGAGCCAACTGCAGCTTGGACCGTAGGTAGGTTGAGCTAGGTATTATACCTATGAAAAACAGTCGAATTCATACTCTCGTATTTTTCTGTTTCCTCCTCCAAAACTGAACCGTTTTTTTTTTTCAAGAATAATTATTTAAGAAGGACTCGGGCTTTGTCATATTTGTTTGTGGGATGTCGGATGATGCCGGGCAAACTCAGCAATTTTTGCCATTTTTGAAGGTTCCTTATTCTTGAAATTATTTATTTATTGAAAAAAGAAAAACATAGGGACATAGAACGGACAAATAATATGGATTTTATGGTGCAAAAATATGTTCTCTATTGTAATAGGCATGATGACAGTAACCAAGAATCAATGAAATTATGAATTTATTTAATGAAATAGGATTCATGGATTATAAAAAACGTATTTATTTTTCTATTTCGAGTGAGATTGCTATTTAACTTGATTGAATAAAACTATAAAATACAGCAATCCGCCATATTGGATAAAACACCAAGAAGTGAATGACGTCACAATTGTTCGTTTTCGAGCTTTGACAATCACACTATTGTTTACTGCACACGGCACAGAGTACATTGGTAAAAACAATAGTGACGTCACAAACGACGCCATGACGCCGCAGAACGTTTTGGCGTGAATTTTAAAATTTAAATTTCAAATGCCAATTTTACCGACTCAACCTTATTTTTCTGCTGAAATAAGATATTTTTTCGAAATAGTAGATACTTCCGAACATAATCTGACCATTTTTCAAAATCAGTCATCATGCCTATTATCCACGGAGAAAACAGACTAAAACGATTGTATGGGGAAACCGCCCTCCCGTATCGTCTTCAAATCTATACTAATATTATAAATGCGAATGTTTGGATGTATGGATGTATGGATGGATGTTTGTTACTCAATCACGCCCGAACGGCTGAACGGATTTGGATGAAATTTGACAGAGATAGATAGAGCCTTGAATAACACAGGCTACTTTTTATCCCGGAAAACTAAGGATATCCGCGGGAACCTAAAAACCTCAATCCACGCGGACGTAGTCGCGGGCATCAGCTAGTAATAGTATTTAAAATGCGAAAGTGTGTTTGTTTGTTGGTTGAAAACAAGACACAGGTCAATCCAGAATTTCATAAGAACAATCCAGAATTTCATAAAAACAAGACACAGGTCGGCGTAAATAGAGAGAAAATTAAATGGTCTTAGTAACTGTAGGTAATATCTTAAAAGAAAAATGTATGCATAGTTATTTGTTGTTCCTTTAAAGATAATATGCAGATAGCGTAACGTAAATTTAATTTATTAAAAAGCCATAATTTATTTCATAAATAAAAAATAAAAAAAATTCAAAGTTTCACTTACTTGCCACCACAGGGCTGAATTTGTAAATATCGTAAATTTTTAATCTGTAAAGTATGGCTATCTCTTAGTCTATATGTATGCCTGTGACAGCCACTGCGTACCTCCGCCACTCGATTAGAAATAGTTAACCATTAAGTCCATAGAAATAAGAACGTAGTTAAGCTAAGTAAATGTGTTAGCTAGACTTAAGTCCTTTTGTTGGTCGACCAAATTATGTAATGTGCCCCTATAATAAGGTAGACTAAGAGAACAGTCTCGATTAGAGAGCTTGTGAGCAAAGACGTGATGTTTCATTTAAATCCTGAATTAATTAACCCCTTCTATGATACCTTTTGCTATCACCTGCGTAGATAGTGGCTGTATGTGCATAGAAACAATTGACAGCGGCTGACAGCTACGCCTAGATGTCGGCCAAAGTTAGGAGCCGCTGAAACTGACTGCAGATAGAGTAGGTACAAATAAACAAAAAAAGAAATTTTTATCCCATCTATTCGAAAAGGACGACTTGGTTCGCCTTTAAGTGCGCCCAAAGGTGGTGTTTTCTATAAGAAACTTTTAGCGGGCGGGAATGAGTTTTTAATCCTCTTTATTTCAAAAAGTGCGCCGCAATTATCTTTTCCGCGCACTTTTTGAATTTGAAACATCTTAGTGTTCAGCGCTAAAGAAATCGAACGCAAATATTGTTTGAATAGAGACTGAATAGTCGCGCCGCCGGCTTTTAATATGGTTTCCTTTTTTTTAATAAAAAAAAAAGGAATCCAAATTAAAAATGCGCAAACTACAGGCCGCGTTTTCGTATATATTCACGGATTGTTAAAAATTCATGGTTTTATTTTGAAAAATGAGTTCTTCAGATGACAGTGAAAGTTTAGAATTAATTCCTGAAAGTATTGGAACTGACGCAAGAAATGTGATCTATTACTTGCAAAATCCCGGGAGAAATATATGAAAGCCTATGGTAATTTTATTGAATGGAGAAATGCAAGAGGCGCCAAGAATTGTTTAGAATCTGTGTTTTGGCCTACTTCCAGTACTTAGCCAAAACTAAACAACCTTTGTACCTACTCAACGCTAATGCTAAAATCAACAGTCAGTTCTAATAACGACGTAAAACTGGGCACATATTCGAAATTAATAGCGTATCTGAAGAGGATGTCGGATGGATTTGTAGTTTTTTTTTCTCATAGAGGGTGATGAAAAGTAGAGTGTATCATTCGGGCGCAAAATATTTTTGGGCTCGGGCGATGTACTTTGAATCCCTCGCTACGTTCAGGATTCCACTAAAGAATCCCTCGCTACGCTCTCACTTCGCTCTGGATTCAAAAAAGCGCCCTCGCCGTAAAAATATTATTTTGCTCCCTTATAATACAATCTACTATTGTATAGAAGTGTAGATGTCAGTACCAATGTCAATTCTTTTTTACAGACTTTTATAACTTTGGTAGACACTTCCTCGTACCCTCCTGATTTTGTGTTTTTAAGTATGATACTTCATTTTTTAACCGACTTCCAAAAAAGGAGGAGGTTCTTAATTCGGCGCGTATCTTTTTTTTTTTTAAGCTATTGCATAGCTTCTATCGCGGGCCTTGAGCGTGGAGACCGAATCCAGAAATTCCGTAACGAAAAAAAACCTAACGCTTTGGTTGCTATGACTACTTGTGTTGTTGACTTCAATTTGTTGAAAATATAAAGGCGAAATAATTTTAAAGAAATAATTTTAAAGAATTTTAATTTTAAGTTTTCGATAGTCCTGGTGTCCAAGGGGAATCAAAATATTGATTCCCCTTGGACACCCGGACTATCGAAAACAGAATTCTTTAAAATTATTTCGCCTTTATATTTTCAACAACACAAGTAGTCATAGCAAGTTGATAAAAAATGCTATGCCATAGCTTTACCGCGGCAGTCTCCGAGTGCCACACGTGTTTTTTTTTTAAATGTATGTCGGTGCATATCTCCGTGGTTTCAAAACCGATTTGAACAATTTTTTTTCATTGGTTAGAGGACGCTCACAAAGTGGTCCCATAAAAAATTCTGACTCCAAATTCTCAATCCTGATGCTGTAGGTGTACCGTACTACATGAAATCATCAAAACTAGTGAGTTAGGAAATGATGGTGAATTCATATAGTACCTAGGTATCAAGTCACGTGTATACGATATAACTCTGAGTCCCAAATCCTCAACCCTGATGCTGCAGGGTACAGAACTCCTTAAAAATAGCGATTTAGGATTTTTTTATGGTGAATTCATATTGTAGGTGTCAAGCGACGACTTTATACTTAAACCCAAGTCCCAACTCCTCAACTCTGATGCTGCAGGGTACTGGATTAAGAGTAGGTACACTAAAAAGTTAAAAATAAAAATTCTTTTCAAAAAACCGACTTCCAAAGCCACTGTAAAGTAAAAAATAATTTTGATTTCTACAAACTATGTTGAAGTCGGGCGAGTATAACAAAGATAGGCAAAGTTGACGCGTCAGGCTCGCCCGACTTCAACATAGTGTGTAGAAATCAAAATTATTTTTTACTTTACAGTGGCTTTGGAAGTCGGTTTTTTGAAAAGAATTTTTACCAGTGGTTGAAGAAACATACTATAGGTTATTTCCTTAACTTCTTTAATTATTATTTTGTTTAAATGTATTCACCATGCATAAGAAATTCGCCATTATTGTGTCTAGCAGATTGTGGGAACTCTTTGTTTCGTTTTTTGTCATTTTCCACGAAGCGCCGCATATATTACTGTTGTTCGCAGTACGCAGTTCGCAGTTGTAGAATCGCAGTACTTTGGACCATCAGTTGTGTCACACATGCAAATTTTAGAACTAACTGTAGTGGTCCCTTCAGCAGTGATCCCAAACCAAATCAAAATATTATATGTATAAGTAAAATCTATTCAGGGAGCAGATTAAAAGAATCCTGAAAAGCCCTAGCCCTTAACGCATTTGATGCTGCAAATACAGTGGTATGCAGACCTAACATAAGAAATATTGCACCTCCTATAGACTATTTAAAGCTCCTTTTGCTAACACAATAAACAATGAACCCTGTCATAATTCGAGTAGATATTTCACACATAAATAAGCCATCGATTTCGTTCATGCTCCTTAAGCAGTATTTGTTTACTCATTAGATGGTGCACGCGACTTCGTCCGCGTAGATTAAAATTTTTGTTTCCCGCGGGAACTCACATTAATGGAGGAAATGGTTTAGCTGATATCTGATCATGAACATTTTGTGTTAATTTGAATATTTAGAATTAGATGATTCCCGTGACTTCGTCCGTGTGGACTAAATTTTTTCGATTCCTGCTAGAACAGCCTATGTCCTTTCCCAGGATACTACCTATCTCTGTACCAAATTTCATCAAAATCGGTAGAAAAGGATGGGCCGTGAAAGCGTAGCCGACAGACAGATAGACAGACAGACAGAAACACTTTCGCATTTATAATATTAGTATGGATTTATACCTAGTTACATCTCGTTTGCGCCGGGTCTGGGTTTTTATGAGCATTGCCATTTGCAATTAATATTTCTAGTGTCTACTTGCATTATGTACTTTCAGATGTGACTGAAAACAAAATGTTTGGTTTCAGTTGGTGCCATGGGCATGAAACTCAAGGAAATCATGGAACTAAAGTGCATCTAATTGAAGCTATGAAGAAATTACAAGTTATCTGTTTCCAAGAGACATTTTAACAGAACTGTTCCTTAATTAGCTGCATTAGGGTACGTGTACTTCAAGAACAAACATGAGAACTCACACAGGCGAGAAGCTTTTTTTGTGATATATATAAATACAGATACATAATAAAAAGTCATTTAATAAGTCACATGAGAACTCACACTGGCGAGAAGCCTTTTTCTTGTGATATATGTAAATACAAATATTATGTAAAAAGTAGTTTAATGAGGCACATGAGAACTCACACTGGCGAGAAGCCTTTTTCTTGTGAAATATGTGAATACAAATGTACAAGAAATTATGATTTAATAATCCACACGAGAACTCACACAGGCGAGAAGCCTTTTTCTTGTGATATATGTAAATACAAATGTAATAGAAAAAGTTATTTAATAAAACACATGAAGACTCACACTGGCGAGAAGCCTTTTTCTTGTGATATATGTAAATACAAATGTATTAGAAAAAGTTATTTAATAAACCACATGAAGACTCACACTGGCGAGAAGCCTTTTTCTTGTGATATATGTAAATACAAATGTATTAGAAAAAGTTATTTAATAAACCACATGAAGACTCACACTGGCGAGAAGCCTTTTTCTTGTGAAATATGTAAATACAAATGTAATAGAAAAAGTTATTTAATAAAACACATGAAGACTCACACTGGCGAGAAGCCTTTTTCTTGTGATATATGTAAATACAAATGTATTAGAAAAAGTTATTTAATAAAACACATGAAGACTCACACTGGCGAGAAGCCTTTTTCTTGTGATATACGTAAATACAAATGTATTAGAAAAAGTTATTTAATAAACCACATGAAGACTCACACTGGCGAGAAGCCTTTTTCTTGTGAAATATGTGAATACAAATGTACAAGAAATTATGATTTAATAATCCACACGAGAACTCACACAGGCGAGAAGCTTTTTTCTTGTGATATATGTAAATACAAAAGTACAAGAAATTGTGATTTAATGAGGCACATGAGAACTCACACTGGCGAGAAGCCTTTTTCTTGTGATAAATGTAAATACAAATGTTCTGTAAAAAGTAGTTTAATAAGTCACATGAGAACTCACACAAACGTGAAGCCTTTTTGTTGTGATGTATGTGAATACAAATGTTCTTTAAAAAGTAGATTACTGAGTCACGTGAGAATTCACACAGGCGAGAAGCCTTTTTCTTGTGATAAATGTAAATACAAATGCAAAACAAAAAGTTGTTTAGTAAGTCACATGAGAACTCACACAAGCGAGAAGCCTTTTTCTTGTGATATATGTAAATACACATGTACTATAAAAAGTTATTTAATAAACCACATGAGAATTCACACAGGCGAGAAGCCTTTTTCTTGTGATATATGTAAATACAAATGTAATAGAAAAAGATATTTAATAAACCACATGAAGACTCACACTGTCGAGAAGCCTTTTTCTTGTGATATATGTAAATACAAATGTAATAGAAAAAGTTATTTAATAAAACACATGAGAACTCACACAAGCGAGAAGCCTTTTTCTTGTGATATATGTAAATACACATGTAATATAAAAAGTTATTTAATAAACCACATGAGAATTCACACAGGCGAGAAGCCTTTTTCTTGTGATATATGTAAATACAAATGTAATAGAAAAAGATATTTAATAAACCACATGAAGACTCACACTGTCGAGAAGCCTTTTTCTTGTGATATATGTAAATACAAATGTAATAGAAAAAGTTATTTAATAAAACACATGAAGACTCACACTGGCGAGAAGCCTTTTTCTTGTGATATATGTGAATACAAATGTAATAGAAAAAGTTATTTAATAAGACACTTGAGAACTCACACAGGCGAGAGGCCTTTTTCTTGTGATATATGTGAATACAAATTTTCTGTAAAAAGTTATTTAATAAGACACTTGAGAACTCACACAGGCGAGAGGCCTTTTTCTTGTCATATATGTAAATACAGATTTTCTGTAAAATATAGTTTACAAGAGCACATGAGAACTCACACAGGCCAGAAGCCCTTTTCTTGTGATATATGTAAATACAAATGTGATAAAAAAAGTAATTTAATAAACCATATGAGGACTCACACTGGCGAGAAGCCTTTTTCTTGTGATATATGTGGATACAAATGTTCTCTAAAACTTAGTTTAATAAGACACATGAGAACTCACACGATTGAGAAGCTATTACCTTGTAAGTTTTGCGAGCAGAAATGTACTGACATTAGTACATTATCAAGTCACATGATAACTCACATTGGTGAGAAGCGTCTTGCTTGTGAGTTATGTAAATATAAATGTTTCGGAGAAAGTACTTTAATCAAACACATGAGAACTCACACTGACGAACAGCGTTTTGCTTGTATGTTTTGCAACTTCAAATGTTCTAAAAGCAGTACTTTAGAGTGGCACATCAAGTATACTTGTAATAAAACTCTCGGTCTAAATATATTTTAACAGACACTACAGTGTAATATAGTATATTACATTGCAGTGTCTGTTATTATTAATTATTATTAAGAGGAAAGATTTGTTTGTTTGTTTGTAATGGATAAACGCAAAAACTACTCAACCGTTTTAAAAATTCTTTCATCTATAGAAAGCTACTTTATCAGCGAGTAACTTGCTATATTTTATTTTCAAAAAAATAAGAGATCCCTACGAAAATTGCAATAAAGTGAATGAAGTCGGCAAAAATCGTCTCGTCTCATTCCTTGGCGAACGTTGCGTAAATACCTAGTTTTTTTTTATCCACTAGGGTGGTAACTAGCCAGGGCCGTAGCCTCCCACCAGGCCAGACCAGGGAATATTCAAAAATTATAAATTCCAAAATTGATCCTGCCGGGGATCGAACCCGGGACCTCCGCACGTGAAGACAACAGCGCTACACACTGCGCCACGGAGGTCGTCGTAGTTAAAGTTACATGAAAATAATTTACTTACGGTGGAATTGTTCGTCTCAAAAAGTTCGCGATGGCATGTGTCTATCATTTAAAGTTTACTAACAATAACCATTTTTATGATTTTCATATTAGGTCTAAAACAATGCTTTGCTTGCGAAGTTGTTTTTACCAACAAAGTATTCCTTATCAAAATAAATATGTTAATCATCTCAAGTATTTAACTACGACCGAAATTGTTCTTTACATTATTTAGTTTCGATGATTATCTTATGAGATACAAGCTAACGCCCGCGACTTCGTCCGCGTGGATTGAGTTTTTTCGGTTTCCGCGGGAACTTCCGGGATCAAATTTAGCCTACGTGTTATTCCGGACTATAGACTATAATATCTGTGCCAAATTTCATCCAGATCCGTTCAGCCGTTGGGGAGTGATTGAGTAACAAACATCCATCCATACATCCATCCATTCAATAATAAGACCACGGGCGGTAGTGCCAGCTCTATGTTTGATACAGTATGCGCACTCATACAATGTGCTAATTTGTAAAACCTGATGTGCTGCCCAGTGCCCACTGGGTATCCAGGACTATTATGATGATAAGTCCTACCCGTGCGAAGGCGGGGCGGATAGCTAGTATATATGCGACATATAATATATATATATATATATATATATATATATGTCGCATTTGAACGGCGGCCTATGTCAGAAAAGACGTGACGCGTCGGTAAAGCGCGTCACATTTTTTATTTTAAATCAGCAGAACCGCTGACCCTTAGTAGTTCACCGTCTCTGCTGTCACTATCTACAGTACTAGAACTAATATCACAAGCAAGTGCCATCCAAATGAGGCACTGAAGTTAATTATCGAAAAGCAGAACTAGATTAACGTTCCGATCTTGACAATGACCACCGCAAATGCAGATACGTCACAGATTGCAACTGAAGGTTACTATTTGAATGAATAGCTTTAATTACTGATTTTAATAGTTGCCTAGCAATCACTAAATAAATCGACTACCTACAAATGCAACTCATAGAAACACTACGCCACTATAAGACATAGGTTGTAATTATAATTAATGATTCTAATAGTTAATCCATCATTGACTTGCAAAAGCCTTACTATTATCACGATTAAGGAAATCACTGATAGCAAAGGTGATCAAAAGAAATACTACGATAATTACCATACTTGGGTAGGTACGCAGGTAGTTTAATAATAATGATTTAACCTCACAGATTCAAATCCTTAATTACTTAAAAGAAACACCGATTTAGATGTTAAATTCAGATGGTTTTTATTCAAATGATCAAATGAGTCTACCACCAGCTCGGAAGGTCACTCTGACAGAGAAGAGCTGGCAAGAAACTCTGCGGTAGCTCTTTTTAAAAGGTTTGACAAACATGTTTTACAATATTAACACGATATTCAAGATGGAAACCGATTCACAATTATTTATCACAACTTAAACAATAATAAACAAAGTTAGTTTGGTCTAAAATCAAACTAAAACCTAGTGTTAGCGTTTATGAATAATAAGAGCTCATTTGACTTTAAATTGAATCAAGAAATATAATATCATGACAAAAACGTCATTATACTAAATGTGTCTTCCATAAATAAGATCGCTTGGCGGTACTTGAGTCATTCTTTATCTGTTAGTGAAAGTGTAATTATTATTGTCACCAGTAATTGTGATTGGTGTTTCGGGTTAACTAAATCGCATTATATGTATTTAACACATGAAATAACCGAACGTGGAATTATACTATACGAAGCATCATCTGTGTGTATTATTTACACGAGTTTCCTGCCTTCGTGTAACAGCTCAGAAGTGTTGATGAACCTCGTCTTCGGCTAAAATTAAAGGTACGTGTGAATTGATTATTATTTTTATAGTAAATAGTATCTTAATTCAAATCAGATTCGAGTGTTAACCAAGCAATGGTATATTGAGTTTAACAAAAATGTGATAGTTGTTTTTATTATAACTTGCTCATAAAATGTTATAAATTTTTGAAGAATATAAATAGTCTTATTTTGGAAGTAGTACTAAAATTGTAAAAAAATAAAATAGAAACTAAAATAGTATCTGAGTGTAAAAAATATATACTTATAATAGATTATGTTTCTAAATGTTTATACGCCTTGTAGTAGCAATTGCATAAAATAATTCTATTGGCAGCCTGCATACATTCGATTAAGTTTTTTTTTTCGTTTCGAATAGCTACTTCGATTTTCGATAATTATGTACCATGATGTATTCCTTTTCTGTGTTGGTTTAAGTATTAGGCAGTACTTAGCTGTACCTTGCCATACCTAGTACTGAGTAGTGCCAACATATCAATAGTAGTAAATTGTTTTGTTTCGTGAAATGTGTTGTGGTTCCAAATAAACGCTTTTTCTTTCTTTCTTCTTTCTTTCAAATTTTAAAAGCAAGCATGAACGAAAATAATTTAAAACACAAAACATTTTTTGGAGCAACCTCTATAGTTGATAGTTATCACGCATAAACTGCAACCTGAAACCGGTTTCGCTGGCAGCGACGCGATGTTGCTAAGCGCTAAGCTAAAATTTTTGTAGATTACCTACCCACTATATTTTTAAGTTAGTCACATGTTTATTTCTTTAGTTATAATAATTATGTCTTTCCTATATATTAACATGGGGCAAAGTAAAACTGACTATGTTACTGTTTGTAACACAATTTCATATCAAATTATAATAATAATAAAAAAAAAAAACTAAGATAATATTATGTAGATGTCATTTTTAGTAAGCTGAAAAATAATTCCACACACATTAATTTTTAATATTATTTCCCAAGTTTACTACCGATGAAATATTTTTGTGTATTTCTTCTGCACGATTCATAGTAGTGGCGAGCCGAAAATTAACGTGTTTCTGTTTTTTTTTCATGTGGATATCAATGACTTCAATGAGTGCCTGGCGCCTGCGGTGTGGGCAGGGTGTGATGATGGTGCTCTGACGCTGTGAACTTGATGGCCTGAATGCTGACATGGAGGCGCGTCGGGGTGTGATGATGGTGCTCTGACGCTGCAAACTTGATGACGTGAATGCTGATATGGAGGCGCGTGTGTACTTGCGGTGTCGGAGGCCACATTGCTGCGATGGGCGAGTGCTGGACTGTGGATGACATGGAGGCGCGTGTATACTTGCGGTGTTGGAGGCCACATTGCTGCGATGGGAAAATACTGGACCTCGAATATGGTGAAATCATTCATTAATTTATCTATTTTATCATGGGTTGATATAGAATCATGTACTTATTGCTCGGTCGAATAAGAATGTTTTTAATGGAATAAGGGCCGGTTGATTCAAATCAATGGTTATCGTACGTTGACTTCTGTTAATTTACTAGTGTTGCTTCATGGTAAAAATAATGATCGACGCCTTCTTTGACTAACGCTTGTGGGCGCCATATTGGAAGGTTACGATCCGTCAAAATGTGTTGATGCAAACCAACCTAAGCTGTAAATTTAAAAAATCGTTAAGACTGATTTTTAACAATTTCATGATTGGTTTTGAAATAGAATTTTGAAAACGAAAATAATGATTCATCTTCTTTTTATTGAATTATCTAGTATTTACGTTGTCTGTGTAATAGATGATGAAGATATAAATTAATATTTGTCTTAGCCTTTGTTATCTAAAGAGAAAGAAATCAATTCAATTGAAAAAACATTTTTTTTTTCGTATTGTCTGAGGAATTAATGTTATTCTGCTTGTTCAGGTGCTTATTAAAACATAATATTACTTTATTAAACTTCCTATATTATTAACCACAATTATTAGACATTTTTCTATTAGTTGTATTACACATTTCCGTTAAGCCATTTTGCAAGAAGGGGGGGCAGAGACAAGGGACGCTAACTTGACAATTCAAAGTAATAGACTAAAATACAACCACAGATTAATATTACAACACCACCCCTCGATTCATAATCTTTTAAGATATGAAATCGCATACATATTACAGCTTCTCTTACAAATTACAATTACAATACTAGTTAAACATACCTACATTATACAAACATTTTTTGAATCTTACTTAATATTCTATCTCTAACAATTTTAACTTTTTACCTTTTTAAATCTTCCCTTTTGCTTTTACTTAAATTATCTTTACACAATTTTTAATGAATTTCTAATATAACAAAGTTTCTCACATGGCAATATTTTAGTAAATAAATCTGATAAATTTTTCTCTGTAGTTACATAACAAACATCAAAAATCCTTTTTTCAACCAAATCTTTTATGAAATGCATCTTTATGTCTATGTGTTTAGCTCTCTTAGAGTTTTCAAATGATTTTGTTAGTTCAATCGCACCTCTATTGTCCATTAGCAAATAACATTTTACATTACTCACACTTTTCACACACAAGTCATTACAAAGTCCTTTTATGTATAACAAGTCACATGCACTGGTGGCTGCCGCTACATACTCAGCTTCTGCTGTTGATAATGCGACACAGTTCTGTTTTCTGGTTAACCAAGCTACTACATTATTATTATACAGGGTCACTGAGCCGGTAACACTTTTCCTATCCACATTACATCAAGCCCAATCTGCATCGGAGTAGCATACAATGGAATTGTTTTCTAAACTTTTATTGTATTTTAGTCCAAGATCTATTGTTTCTTTTAAATATCTTAAAACTCTTTTGGCTTGTATCCATAAGCTCTGTGTTGGTTTGTCTAAGAATTTACTTAAATAAGATGTTGCAAATGTTATATCTGGCCTTGTTGACGTAGACACAAACATCAATGAGCCTATTAACTCTCGATAAGGAACATCAATAATCTCTTCATCTTTGTTGTATTCAAAACCTTTTATCATTGGTGTGGATGCGCCTTTACAATCTGTCATATTGAATCTTTCTAACATTTTATTTATCTGTTTCTTTTGTGTCATTTTTAAATACTGTTTATTTCTCTCAATTTCCACCCCTAGAAATAAACTTGGTTCACCAAAATCTTTGATGCCAAATTCCTTTTTTAAATCCTGTACTATATTTTCCACATTCTCAGACTCTCCGGTAATTAATATGTCGTCCACAAATATAACTAACCAAACTCTTATATCTTTTCTTAAATAAAAACAAAAATCATTCTGAGATCTTTCAAATCCTTTATGCTTTATGTATGAGTCAAATCTTTTATTCCAACACTTGGGACTCTCACGTAAACCATATAATCCTCTATTAAGTTTAAGTACTTTATTGTTATTTACTTTTATTCCTTTTGGTGGTTTTATGTATACTTCAGATTCCAATTTTCCATTTAAAAATGCTGTTGGAACATCTAATTGTTTAACTGTCCAGTCATTTTGAATTGCTTCTGCTAACACTGTTCTTACTGTAGATAATCTAGCAACTGGTGCATAATGTTTTCCAAAGTTATTTTCTTCTTTTAATTGATATCCTCTTGCAACTAATCTTGCTTTTTTAATACCATTGTCTTTAATTTTAAATATCCAACGAGTATCAATTATCTGTTTATCTTTAGGTATGTTTGTCTCAGTCCAGGTGTTCATTTTCTCCAATGAATTTATTTCGTTTTTAATCGCTTCATCCCATCCATTTTCAATTGCTTCTTCATATGTTTTAGGTTCATCTTCTTCGCCTATAAAACAATATGCTTCGTATAGCTCATAATCATTTAATGTTGTAGGTTTCTTAATAATTCTTCCACTTTTTGTAGTTCGCTCTTCATTTCTATTATTAGTGTCACTATCCTGATTTTCTTTACTCTGTTCTATTTCTTCTTGTCTCTGTTCATTTATATTTTCTTTCTCTAATGTATTTTCATCTTCATCTTCATATTCATTCATATTTCTATAAACATTAGTTGTTTCATCTTCATTTTCTCTATATCTTTTATCACTTTCATCAAATCTTACATCTCTTGAGCTAACCACTCTATCCATTTTAGGGTCCCACAATCTGTATCCTGTTCTTGCATACCCAACCATTCTCATTTCTTTTGCTCGATCATCAAGTTTATCATTTTTAGGTATATTCATCATCCAAGCTTTAGAGCCAAAAATTCTTAAACGTTTCAAGTCTATATCTCTTCCAAATTGTTTGGCAGGTATATTAAAATTAATAGCCCTTGAGGGTGTACAATTTAAAAGATATGCTGCACAGAGTGTGGCTTCGCCCCATAAATGTTTCGGTAGGTTTGATTCATTCAACATAATTCTAGTTTTATCATATAGTGTTCGATTCATTCGCTCTGCTGTGCCATTCATCTGAGGACTGTACGGATAAGTATACTCTATTCTGATGCCTTTCTTTCTACATATATCTTTGAAAAATCTTGATGTAAATTCGCCTCCATTATCACAATCTAATCCTTTTAATTCTTTTCTCTTTTTCAGTTTCAAATCTTCTTATATAATCCAGTAACTTGTTTTCAGCTTCACTTTTATTTCTCAATAGGTACACAACAGTATAATGTGAATAATCATCAATAATGGTTTGAAAGTATCTATAACCTTCTTTAGTTGGAGTTCGCACTGGTCCGGCAATATCCGTATGAATAAGTTCGCCAATTTGATGAGATTTAGGTTTAGTCACAGTTTTAAATGGTAAACGGGTACTCTTCCCTTTCATGCACGCATTACATACCTCTGTACTGTATGGTAACTTCATAATACTTAAATATTTTCTGTTAGGATGGCCCAATCTTTCGTGCCATAAATTGTCCTCTTTTGATGTTACATTACAAAGTTCACTGCTATTTATGTTCATTTTTAATACACAATTTGCCTGCGATTTCTCCATAGAATGTTTTCTCGCCTTTAATGATTTTTAATGTATTATCTTTAAATATTACTATATAACCCTTGTTCATTAATTGTTTCACAGACAGCAAGTTATTACATAGACCGGGGACAATCATTGCTTCAACATGTAATATAGCCCCTTGGCATTTTGCTGATAATATTCCCTTTTTTGTAGCTGTTAAATACGACCCGTTGGCAATTTTAATTTTTACTTCCGTTCTTAAATTTTCAATTTTTGTCATATACTTCATGTATTTATCTTGCACCAAATTTTCTGTAGCACCTGAGTCTATTACATAATTTATTATGCCGTCACTTTCTATAAAATTAGCTTCAATCTCATTTGTACTGGCATGCATATGATATTGATAGTCCAAATCCTGTAAATTATTCTCTTGTTGATCTTCACTCATATTAGCTTTTTGGTAATTGCCTTGATAATTATTTCTCCGACCTCTATAATTGGTTTGTCTGCCTCTATATCTACCACGATAGTTACCTCGACCTCTTGAAAAGCACTCAAATTTTTTATGGCCTGGCTTTTCACACTTAAAACAAAGTTGTGCACTAAAATCTACTGCATTATCAGACTCACTATTCTCTTTCGTTTCATCTTTCTTATTTTCTTCATTTTTCTGAGTAAATTTAGTCTCTGCATCTAATAAGCGAGCTTTTACAAAATCTGTACTTAATTCTCTCTCACAGCTCATAGTTTCTAAGGCAGTTATCACTCCTTCATATTCAGCATGCCCAATAACAAATAACATACCTTCTCGCTCTCATCCATTTGACACATGTTTTCTAATGAACTTATTATATCGTCGAAAGTCATGAAATATTCTTGTAGGCTATCATTATTATTGAATTTTAACGTTAATAGTTTTTTCCTCAAATTTAATTTATTCAAAACCGATTTTCTTTCAAAGAAATTATCTAAGAAATTTTAACATGGACTTTGCACTGTCCGCTTTTTTGATTATTGAAATATATTTTTCTGCGACACATTGCGCAATAATCGACCTTGCGCGGGCGTCGTCCTTCTTAAAAGAATCCTTAAGGTCCTTGGACTCGTTTAACACGTGTGATACACCTTTTTCTTCCAAAATTAATTTGAGCCTGAATTTCCAATTTCCGTAATTTGATTTGTCTTGAAGTTGAGGCAGGGCGTGCGTCGCGCAGTCTGCTGGCGCCATAACCTAATGTTATTCTGCTTGTTCAGGTGCTTATTAAAACATAATATTACTTTATTAAATTAAACTTCCTATATTATTAACCACAATTATTAGACATTTTTCTATTAGTTGTATTACACATTTCCGTTAAGCCATTTTGCAAGAAGGGGGGGCAGAGACAAGGGACGCTAACTTGACAATTCAAAGTAATAGACTAAAATACAACCACAGATTAATATTACAACAGGAATAACGTGATTTTATAACATGTGGCATTGCTTTTGTAGGTAAATTTTATATTTAATTATATTACGAAATTGATCGATCGAATTGAATGATGATTGAATACTGATGTCGACAATGTTGTGAATATAATGGACAATCTCAAGGTTGAAATGAATAACTGGCTGTTAGTTGACAAAGTTATTTTAGTCGCCACAGGGTTTCTTACTGGTTTCTTCTCGCTAGATTGTGAATGAAGGTGGTCACTCAATTGATAATGAGAGAGATATGTATGATTTTAGTTGTGATGGACGAAGGAAGTCCACAAATGTTATTGTGAAAGTTATGTATGATTTTAGTTGTTGTGAACGACATTGTGAAAGTTAGAGTTAAGTATTAGGATTACTGATTGTAAACGTGAAGTCTTCACTCGTTTGTTGTAATCTCAGTTCAATAATGTGAAGGTTACCTGGCTGCTTCACAAATATCCGATTGTATAGTATTCCTTTTATGATCAAAACACCCAATAAACTAGTTTATCTAAACAATTATAAAAAAGGTATATTTGCTTAAAAAAAAGAAAACATAATTTTTCACTGTAAAATCATTTTTATGTGGGCTATTCTTTTAACATTCTTTTAAATATATTGTAGTTACAATTTGGTATTCTGACTGACTGTTCTAACAATACACAGCTGGACGAATCGGGCTGAAATTTAAAGATAGCTATTATGACAACGTATAGAAAACGGCAGTCTGACCTGCAATGCTTGTACGGCACAGAGTGCTGGGCAACCAAAAAGACTCGCGAATAGAAATTGCGTGTTAACGAAATGAAGATGCTTAGATGGGTGCCCAATGAAACTAGACCCGATAAAGTGCGGAATGGGTAGATCAGAAGAAGTTTTAAGGTTGCCCCAATAACGGACAAAATGGTAGAGGGTCGTTTACGTTAGTACACATTATGCGGCGAGAAGAGGATCATGTTGTGTGGAGAGTATTGGCAGAACGCGAGGCGGAGAGGGTACCCTGCAGCCACGTGGTGGACAACTGTAACCTGATATGGAGCGCGAAGCAGTTTCAGCAGCAGACAACCCAAGACAGAATATATTGGTGCAAGCAAATGAGAAGAGCCGACTCGAAATAATGGAAAAAGTCTAGAAGAAAGAGAAAGAGAATCAGTAAGGGGATAAGATAGGGGTTTGAAAAAGGAAATTTTAACTCAAGCTGCAGAATTATTACTTTTTGCTACGGAACCTAATTTCTGATGTTATTAACTAAGCAACGGGAAAATGAGTTTTTTTTTGCAACAATCACTAAATATTTCAAAGAAAGCGTCAAGTAAAGAAAAATAAACTACTTGTCCTACTGATATAATATATCGCCATCAAATTTACAAACTCAGCCACAGTTTTTACAGCTCACCATATTTCACGTTTTAAAGCTTCAACATAATATAATGTTCCTCATTTAAAGGAAGAGCACCATTCGAATTTATGCAGTTAAATCGTTTTTTGAAAGTGCTATATGTGTCAAAATCTTAGGTTAGGATTCAACATAAATATTCAACAGTAGCTATGCTATTTTGGGCTAATATAACTTCATTCCATATTATTTATTATTGCTTTCATGTACAATGTTCATAATACAATTACAGAGACATGAGGCCCCGTCAGGGTATTGCAATATCGAATATTTTATACAATCAATTAAACTTATTTAATAACAATGTCAACTTAATTTATAAAAATTCATTTCGAATCAAAAATTAATTCAATAAATTTATAGGTAAGTACATAATATTAGACTTTCACCCTTAACATAAAACTTAATTAACATACTAAGAAACTGTAACGGTTTTGGTAAATTGAATTTAAACATGGCATGTCATGGCGGTTAGTTTAATATGATATTTTTAAGTCATTTTAATCGTATTTAAAAGTCATACTATGTCCATGGAACTAATTCTATTACGTCATGAGTATATTCTATTACGAGTAATTGAGCAATTAGTCAAATAACCAGTTAAATAATAAGTCAAATAATCACACAATAAAATAATAAATAAATTTTTTTTTTTAAAATTTCCTATTAAATTACATTACATTCGATAAAAGTTAGTGCTACTTACTCATTTAAAATTACTAAAAACATTTAAAAAAAAATGTTAAATGTCACCGAAAAAAAAATTCGAAGAAATATAGCGCATACGATTGTATTTTTCAGACTTACTTTGATAGTGTCTGACTTAGTGATTTGGAGGACGGCGGCGTGAGTTTTTGGAGGCGAGTAGTGCTATTGAGAGTGAAGGTTTGTTTAATTAGCACCCGTTTGAAATTCGTAACAACGCGGTTTCGGAGACGCGAATACACAAGTTTACTCCCGACCAAAAAGTGCTCAACGCGGCTGAAGAAGATTTCAGTTCAAAAAAATAAAACGAAGCGAAGGAGAACGTATTGTGTTTATACGTAAGCGGATCGGTAGATTAGCCTTAGAGATAGCTTCTAAGTTTTGTGATGATTAGAGTTAAATAGAAATAAGTTTTGTGAAAGTTAGATTTAAAGAGAAAAGCTTTATGACGATTGAGTGATTTGAGTCCTGAGATGACTCCTAAGTTTTGTGATGTTTAGAGTTAAATAGAAATAAGTTTTGTGATAGTTAGAGTTAAACAGTAAAGTTTTATGACGATTGAGTGATTTGAGTCTTAAAATAACTCTTAAGGGTCGAAGTACTGAAACATTGTTTTCTGTTCCGACGTTTTAGGATAGGAAAAATGAAAATTTCATTACTAAATTAATACCATTTGCTACTCAGTTAAATGAAGTATGACGTAATTAAAAAAAGTGGTCATAAAATCGTATAGTAACTGCAGAAAATTATCGAGAAATTCATGGAAAACTCAAAAAAGGCGTTATCGCGTTCCGACTATTGTGATTTAATCTGAGACCTTATATAAACAAAAGTTATTTCAAATTAATCATTAAAGATCAAGGAACACTTTAATTAAACAATATTTTCAATACAACTTAAAGTTTTTGTACAATCTGGTTCCAAAGAACCCTCATACGAATTTTTCATACAAATTTACACTGGCTCGTCCAACCCAAATGTCAAAACTTATAGCCTAAGAGATAACTGTATTTGTGGTAACTATCTTTTGGTAACTATAATTATATCTCCTTACTATTAATTTCCATGTTTCAGATTTATGTTAGTATTATCACAGGTGGTCTAAGAGGTGATATACGTAAATTAAAATACTCGTAACTTAAATGGGAGATATTTAAACACTACACATTATCACATCAAAGCGGCGACACTTGAGCTATTTTTACCCATGACGGAACGGACGGTATATATTATTATGTGTTTGCCCTAAGAGGTTGTGCTATTGTTTGTTTGTTTGTGTACTTTTTAGTTACCATTTTCCTGGAAAACTACTGGACCGATTAGTATGCAGTTTTTTGCAATAGATATGCATAACTTCTGTCAAGGTTCTTGAATATGTTTTAGGGCCATAGTCCACCAAGCTGTGCTGCAATCGTGATTTGGTAGGTGGTCGAACTCCTTCTCATAGTAAACCCGTCGTGTTTGGACTCTTGATTTGCCTTGACAAGCGCTAACCTAGATGCTGTGGTCACAGGAACTCCAGTTTTTTATCCATTATATTTTATAACGTATTTTTTGAACTGATATATTTTAACATTTATTTATCAGAATATTAAAGTTTGACACAATTTGACACCTCTACTCATTACCATTTGGCCATAGTCCAACACGCTGGTCAAAAAAACTACTGAACCGACAAAGATGCAGTTTTGTGTTCATAAAACTACTTCTGCGAAGATCTAATTGTTGTTACAAAGTTATAGGGTCACAAATTATAATGGAGCGCTGCAGTTCATCGTGGGTTTTTTTAAAATTTTAATTTTATTACTTGACGTAAGTACTACTTGACGTACTTAACGATGTATTATGTATTTGAGAGGCAATATCTAGTAAACGCCCCGATGAATAGAGTCAATTTTTATACTGGTTACTTAGGTACAGCGCATACTTTAATACTATACTAGAATAAGCCTTCCTAGTTATTGGTCATTTCTGGTAACAATAACTCGTATTTGAGCGGCGATAAGTAGTCAGGTCCCCAGCCGCTTGCAGGCAGACCATCACGAATTCCACCAGACGATAGTTACTGTTGTGAATGATTCGAGCACTTGATGAGAACTGACATTTATTATTACTGAAATATATAACAATATTATATAAAATTCACATCATCTTTCCCTTTTATTTTTTAATGTATATTATAAGTACATCTAGTTTTATTATAATTTTATAATTGGCTTAGATATGTAATTATATTTAAACAATACCTACGTATCTAATCCTAATTTATTTTTACTGAAATACCAACATAACAATATTATATGAAAATCACATCAGCAGCTATCTCCTAGCCTATATATTTTTTGAAAGCTTGCCCCCTTAAGTTTTGTGGTCTTTGTGATGATTGAGTGATTCGAGTCTTATAGATGACCCGAAGTTTTATGATGGTTAGAGTTGATGAGAAAAGTTTTGTGATTTTAGTTTTCGTGATTTTGGAATCCAGTCTAAGGTGTATCCTTAAGTCTTCGAGATTTTGGAGTAAAGTTTTGGAGATAAGCAGTATGTGTGATGAGCAGCTGATCTGGCAGTGTCTTGAGATTTTGGAATTAAGTTTTGGAGATAAGCAGTATGCGTGATGAGCAGCTGATCTTGCAGTGTCTTGAGGTTTTGGATAAGTTTGGGGGATAACCAGTATGAGTGATGAGCAAATTAGCTTAACGGTATTTGATTTTATGTTATGTGCTTAGAAAGCTTTGAGAAAGCTTGGAAAATAATTATGTAATTTGAGAAAAATCATAATTATTTATACCATCAGTGCAAAATATCAATAGTGAAACTAAAATTATGATGACGAATTTTTATAAAAAAAAATTGTTCTTAGTCACTTATTGTTGAGTGATGAAATCAAACTAAATTACAATAGATTTTAGGATCGAAATTATGCATACTATAATTAATAAAAAACACTTCGATTTCCAAAAAATATAGTAAAGATATCATGTCAATAGCAATTGGAGGACCAATTAAATGACCAATTTAAATTACTTAATGAACAAGTTAATGTTTCAAATTCACCACTGCTTCGTTTTTTTGAAGGGGGTAGGTTTCCGGGGGGTAATGGGCGGGGCAATAGTAGTGGGGGTTTAAAACACTGTATATAACACCGCGCATTTGACACGAACGTCACTAGACAATCTTGCATTGTAAAGTCGACATCTCTTGAAGATGCTCCGGTGTCGGGGCGAAACGTGCGTCGAGAATAGTATAAAAGTCTTGTGTGGTGGTGCATGTGAGTGGTGGTGGCATTGCTTGCTTGGGAACTTAGCTTTCTTGCTTGGTGAAGGTAAACGGTGCTTCGCTTTTAATTGCATGCTTGACCATACAGAATTTTTTCTGTTGGCGGATTATAGCAAAATAATTGTATTCTTTTCTTGCTAAATCATGAACTTCCGCAAAGTAACGCCTGATTCTATCCAATATCATTCTTTATCTGTTAGTGAAAGTGTAATTATTATTGTCACCAGTAATTGTGATTGGTGTTTCGGGTTAACTAAATCGCATTATATGCATTTAACACATGAAATAACCGAACGTGGAATTATACTATACGAAGCATCATCTGTGTGTATTATTTACACGAGTTTCCTGCCTTCGTGTAACACCAGGCACACAATATAAGTAGAAATTGGTCTTACAACCTTTCGCTTACCAGAGCTCCAACAATTATGATCCTAATCGGCCATTACAATGCTTTTTAAGCGCACTATCGCGCCCCCAACGGCAGCTCGCGGCGTTGCAATAGCCGACTCGCCCCGATTGGTGGAACGATATAGCGGGTAAACAATTGAAACTCTTATTATTAACAAATCACTTAACTACAGTGTTAAATGAGCCCAAATAGTCTCTTAAATTATTAAAACAAATCATTGTTAGATTTACGAGTAATTAAACAGCAAAATCTCTGCATAAAAATAAATAGGAAACTAACTAGTACATGCGGCCAAGACTAGCCATTTAAATCTATAAACTCCTCTTTAAATCTCACGATGTTAGAAACAATTAATAAACTTTAACAATAAATTGCTAATATTATCATAAAACTAATCAGATCGGGTTGCGAGTTCGACGCCCTTCTGGCTTCTCCCCCGACATAATATATAAAAGTATATTATTGTCTATTTATATAATATGTTGTTATATAATTTTATTTTATGTGTATTTATGTTACTTTACCTAACCTAACCAGTTTTCTCACTGGGTTAATCCGTTGTGTGCATGGTTGCCTGGTAGGGAGCGCTTTAAAGCGATAAGGCCGCCACTTGTACCATAGCATAGTTTTATTGTTATGTAGCGTAAGTATGTGTTTCTTGGTGTACATTAAAGAATTTTTCATTAAGTAATTCATTCATTCAATGTCAGTAAACTCCTTCATGACTCATAACAGAGTTGACAATACAAGCGACCGGTGTACGTTGCTCGTTACCGATTCCGTGGCTCAGTATTTTTCTACATCTGCCTTACCCGTCAAATAATTCTATTGTTTTCGTAATAGTTTTTTACTTTAGACAAAATAATAATTTATTGTAAGACTTAATACTTACACAGGTATTTTATATTCATCTAGTTACTAATTAATTAACCTTAAAGTGCTTTATAACATACATAATAAGGCACATTATCATTGTATTATGTTTCTGTGATTGCTCATTACCTAAAATACCTATGTTCTAATTGTTAGTGCTCATATTATGTTATATGTTTATAGAGGTGAATGAACCTGGACAACATTCTACCTTAATTATGTTAGCAATAAGTTACCTAACTATTGTTCAACTTTTTGTAATTTTTATGCCACAATAAAGACATTTAAAAATTAAATCAATGTCAGTTAACAGGCGACAATTTGATAATAAATAAATAAATAAATAAATCGTTTATTTGCTGGAAAGTTACTATTTTCGTCCTACCCACGTGTCTTACAAATAAGATTCACCGTGGAAAATCGACATATTATTGGTAGAATTGTCGCGACGATTAGACTCTTAAATGGGTAAGTTTAGTTCAGACCCAACGGAAATACTCGTGCTTTTATTGATGTCACTGAGTAAGAACTGTATCAGTATTGACTTTGTACCTATATGTCACCGTAAGATTGCAAAGGCCGTTGGATTGTAATCTAACTAGCGATATTGTAAACTTTCGACAGATTACAATTTAACGCATTATTTTTCGTCAGATTGTAATCTGTTAGATATATTAACCCGATAAAACCTGAGTGCAGGGCACTACCTTGTCATTTATGTCGAACCCTAACCTAACCTACAAGAAAGAGACAAGAAAACGTAAATACAATGAATATTTCAAAAATTGACACTCGGACCATTGAACGGTTCACAATCCGTCGACAGTTTACAATATCGCTAGTTGAATTACAATCTAACGGTTTTTGCAATCTTACGGTGACATATACAATTCGAAGCAGACAACAAAGGATAATCTTCTTAAAATTCTATCCTCTCACTTAAAGGAAGCTACCCATAGAGGTAATATATAAACAAGAGCGCGTGTATCAAACTAGGCACAGTAGGCACGGGTAGGATCATAGCATCGTTCCGTCAGCGAGCGCTTTAGCCAAACGAACACAAGCGCTGAGAGCGCCCATTGCGAACTCGTGGCCGAAATTCTGTTTTTAAACTGAAAAAAAATGGGTAAATGTGTTATAGAAACATGCAAACATGATACTCGTTATCAAAATAAACAGAATTCTAACATAACATTTCACTGGTTACTTAGTCATATTTTCTAAACTTTTAAGTAAAATAGAAATACGTGTCGCGGGGGTGATACAGACGTGGGACGCAAGGAGACATAATACCGCCCGCACCGCCCCGCAACCCCGCTACGATAGCCGTCTGAGTGCATGTGATACATTCGACGCGGGCACTGTCGACGGACGTTACGAAAGAAAGGTTATTAATTTTAAAGAATTTAATTTTTTGTTACTTTTTTAATAAAAGCGTCACAGAATCAAACTTATACTTTAATCTTATAATTTCAATTAAAACACAGATTTGCACCTTTTTAGGGTTCTGTACCTCAAAAGGAAAAAAACGGAACCCTTATAGGATCACTTCGCTGTCCGTCCGTCTGTGTGTCAAGACCCTTTTTCTCAGGAACGCGTGGAGGTATCAAGCTGAAATTCATATCAAATACTCAGGTCTACTGTCCCTTGGAGCAGTGAAAAAATCAAACTTCAAAGCCAACACAATCAAAAGATACAGCCGTTTATGCTGCAAATTTTCCAATTTTCTTGCACTCGCAAGGGAATCAAAACCTTGAGGGTACTTCCCGTGAACTCAGAATCTTGAAACTTGGTACGAAGCAACGTCTTATAGCACAGATATAGGAAGAATTGCGAAAAACATAAATTTTTAGTTACATTATAAAAATAAAAAAAAGACGTGTGGCACTCTGAGACTGCCGCGGTAAAGCTATTGCATAGCATTTTTTATCAACTTGCTATGACTACTTATGTCGTTGACTTCAAATTGTTGAAAATATAAAGGCGAAATATTTTCATAAAAGTAGTCTTTTTATTTTCAACAACTTGAAGTCAACAACACAAGTAGTCATAGCAACCAAAGTGTAAGGTTTTTTTTCGTACAGAAGCTATGCAATAGCACGGTAATATTATCATTAATATTACCGTGGCAATAGCTTAAAATATTTTTATAAATGCAAATTTTCTACACTCGCAAGGGAATCAAAACCTAAAGGGTACTTCCCGTCCGCGGTCGCTCGGCGTCTCTCGGCGTTTCTCGAATGTTCTCAGCTCGACGCCGTGTTGACGGTCACGTAGGCCCTGTTGTGACGTCACCGTTGCACAATTTAAAGGTTTGAAACGAAATACCTAAGTACCTATCTAATAAATATTTACGGAAGTTATAATATTTTGTGTTTGGGTATGTTTTAAAGCGATCTAGATGACCTTAAATACCTATAACAAATTCAATTTCAAAATAATTATAAGATGCGCAAAATGACCTCTCAAACTTGCCCCTGACTTAGTAAGGCCCTGGCCATGGTATTGGTAAACTAGGTACAAAATATAATGCCGGCCAAAAAACCTCAATCCCGCGGACGAAGTAGCGGGCATCAGCTAGTGATGTATTATATTGATTAGATTCAATTTCATAAAACGCACATAACTCCAAAAAGTTAGAGGTTGCCCGGGGTCGAAACCCGCGACCGTTTTAGGTCTGGTGTCTAAACCGCTATCACCAAAGTATTGGTATAGAAACCAATACTGTGCTATCACCGCTCGTTGGACTGAGTAGGTAGGTACTCTACAAGTCTACATCAAACATCCGTCTCTACATCAATTCTACTGTCACCTGACGATTCTGTCTACGAGACCTGCCGGGCGACCGTGTATCTTTTGCATCAATCATTGATACATCGTAATCACCTCTGATTGGTTAACACTCTTCCACTATTGGACGAAACCCATTGACGCAACAAGAATGCCATAAATTCAGCCAATCGGAGGTGATTGCGATGTATCAATGATTGATGCAAAAGATACGCGGTCGCCCTGCTGCAGATGCAGAATGGCATTTACAGGAAAACAGGTCCCTTACCTACCCGTAAATCTTAAAATAACCGATTAGGGGTTTAATATAACTGCCATGCCCCTAACAGGTTAGCCCGCTACCATCTTAGACTGCATCATTACTTACCATCAGGTGACATCCGCAGTCAAGGGCTAACTTGTAGTAGATTTTAAAAAAACCTAGCTAGTTCGCGCGCGAGTTGATAGGGAAATGTACCTATACAGTGTCACCCCACATTTACCCTGCATTTACCCTATAGGTTATCGAAATCCTAATTTCGTAAACATTTTATTTTTTATCCACTACAAGTTAGCCCTTGACTGCGATCTCACCTGATGGTAAGTGATGATGCAGTCTAAGATGGTAGCGGGCTAACCTGTTAGGGGCATGGCAGTTACATTAAACCCATACCCCTATCGCCATCGCCATACCCCATCGACATCGCCATGTCAAACCAAATGAAGATGTTGGGAGTGACGTTTGATGACAAACTCACTTTTAAATTGCACGTAGCAAGTGTCTGTAAAAAGGCGGTAAATGTATACAAACAGCTTGCAAGAGCGGCGAAAGCGAGCTGGGGCCTACACCCAGAAGTGATCCGTACAATCTACACGGCGACCGTCAAACCCATAATTTTGTACGCGGCGAGCATTTGGGCACCAGCAGCCGAGAAGCTTGGAGTGAGGAGACAACTCGGTACTGTACAAAGAGGTTTTGCGCAGAAAATGTGCAAGGCTTATCGCACGATCTCCCTGAACTCAGCACTGGTTCTGGCGGGAGTGCTCCCACTTGATCTTCGTGTACGTGAACTAGCTTCGCTATACAGGATCAAGAAGGGGGCGGCCTTGCATGGATTGGGGGACAGGGAGATCGAGCGATCAACGCCTGCTGCAGAAACACCACATCCCGCAGTACTGGCAGACCTCGGGCTGACTTGCCTCAGAGACCAGAACGACGTAGACGTGAATAGCAACTGTGCGGTAAAAATCTTTACTGACGGCAGCAAGATCGGGGGAAGAGTTGGCGCGGCGCTGTCCGTGTGGGAGGGCGAAGCGGAGACCAAGACCGTGCTTTTCTTGCCGGCTTACTGCACAGTAGGTATACCAGGCAGAATTGCTGGCCGTCTGCAAAGCCTCGAGGTTAATAAAGAAACACAAAGCAGTCACATTCGGCATATACAGCGACTCAATGACGGCACTGCAAACCATCACCAACCTCAGCTCCCTCCATCCACTAGCCGTCGAAACACGCGAGAACATAGTTTACTCATCTCGACAGAACAAAGTGATATCTTTGTTCTGGATCAAAGCACATGCAGGATTGGAGGGAAATGAAAGGGCAGACCAACTTGCCAAAGAAGCCGCCTCGGTGTCAACTAAAAGGAAACCAGACTACGACTTGTTTCCCGTCTCATTCGCGAAGCGACAGCTCCGACAGCAATCGATTCGCGAATGGGATGAGAGGTACAAGTCCGGGGAAGTTGCCAGAGTTACAAAAATTTTCTTTCCTGATGTGGCTGCCGCGTAGATATAGCATCACCCGAAAATTCGAACCGACTTATCTCAGCACTCAACTGTGTACCGGTCATGGCGGATTCTCTGAATACTTATGCCGTTTTAAGTGTAAGGAGAGTCCTTCATGTACCTGCGATCCCAATGTTAGCGAGTCTGTCCCTCACATTGTCTTGGAATGCCCAGTATTCGGTTATGAAAGATACGAAATTGAACAGTTATTAGACATAAAATTAACAATCGAGAATATAAAGATCATAATGGCAGGTAAAAGCAGAAAAAAGTTTATGGATTAGGTACTGCTTGAAAATAATAGAGACGGTGGTAAAAAGAAACAAGTAACTATAAGTATGATGACCATATAATATTGTGAATAATATAATGTACATCGTACAACGACATTATAAAAGTATTGCAAACTAAAGTAGAAATAAGCATAGTTCTAAGACATAAAATAAGATTTAAATGTAAAAGTAGATAAATAAAAATATTATAGCGGGAAATGTAAAACCGAAAAATAGAAATAAGAGTTAAACTATAATATATAAAACTAGTAATAATAAAGAAACAATAAAGAACTGGAGTGGAAGAGTACCATATGAGAAAATAGGCTCTGATTTGTGTCAGAGGGAGAAGTATTAAAAAAAAAACCCATACCCCTATTCGGTTTCTACATGGCATCGGTACGGAACGCTACATCGCTTGGCGGCACGTCCTTGCCGGTAGGGTGGTAACTAGCCACGGCCGAAGCCTTCCACCAGGCCAGACCAGGGAAAATTCAGAAATTATAAAATTCCCAAATTGACCCTGCCGGGGATCGAACCCGGGACCTCCGTACGTTAAGACAACAGCGCTACACACTGCGCCACGGAGGTCGTCACATAAACCAATTTTGTTCAGTATAATAATAATGGGCACGTGCCCTTGTTGTAGGTAGTGCCTCAACAAATGTTAGATTCCCGGCACATCTTTTAAAATACCTAATTAAAAATAATATTATTTTAATCGTTTTATAGGTTAAAAACATTTTTGTATAACGTTTTCTGATTTGTATTTAATGATAAAATAATGGTTAACCTTATCAATATTGTCAATTCTTGGTAGGCAGTAGGCACCTCCCCAGTCGTGTTTCATGAGTCATGACTTAATAACAAAATTATTGTGTACCTACCCGCGACTTAAATTAGGCGGTTTAAGTTTTTTTTGATTCCCGCGGGAACTCCTTTGTTTTCCGGAATAAAAAGTAGGTAGCCCATGTCACTCTCCAGGTCCTCAACTATACCCATGCCAAAAATCACGTCGATCCGTTGATTGAGGAATCCGGCGTGATTGAAGGACAAACCAACAAACCAATAAACCAACAAACCAAAAAACAAACACACTTTCGCATTTATAATGTTAGTTAAGTGTATTTTTCTATGTTCATACTAATCTTATATTATGCGAAAGTGTGTCTGTCTGTCTGCTACGCGTTCACAGCCCATCTGTTCAACCGATTTTGATGAAATTTGGTATAGGGATAGTTTGTATCCCTTGGAAGGACATAGGCTTCACATTACAAGTACGTACATTCTAAATTAGAGATTTATTTATTTTTAAGCACATCAGTCTTGACTTAAAAGAATACCGTCCCCCAACCTTTATCTCCGAAACTTTATTGGATATAAATAAAATTAAATCTGGAAAACTTATTTTGATACTGTTGACTCATATTTCTTTCCAAGCTACGGGACACTGACCGAGGTAGGCGAGTCAGAATCGTTCGGTAGTTATTTTTTTTATTTTCAAAGAAATAAAGTTACGTAAAGGAGACTTCGTACGAATGAAAAGCTACCCGGCGCCGACGGGCTTTCAATTTACGGCGCCGGTTGAGCGCCGGTCATAGAGACATAAAAGTACTGCTTACCCTATTTGAAATAGCTCATTAGGTACTTTACATTTTATTTTCCAGTATCGAACTAGCTATCTGTGGCCAGCTACTCTCTAACGATCGAGAATCTCTGTTTGCAATATCACTTGTGCGCTGCTGATCAAAATAAGTGATTCAATGTCGTAACTAGAAGAGTATAAATTCATACAATCGGAGATTGTAGCTATTAGGTATCAATGATTGATGCAGATTTCGCGTGATCACTAATATAATCAGCATTCAGCACAAAAGGGGCCGTCGCGCCATTTTCGGTATGGATTGAACTTTATATAGGTAATATATTGAATATTGACTTAGACAAACCTTAAAAAAAATACTAGTTATCCGATTGCAATATAAATAAATATCCAGATAATACAAAGGAGAAAGTAGAATTACCAGTTTAATGACGTCTACTTTGCACTGCGGAATATGATGTTCGCCCGTAGAGTTCTGTGCTCACGCTTCGCGCGAATCCTTGTCATTTGACGAATAGGTACGCGTCATCTGCGTATCGCACGCACTTCAGAGATGTATTGTTATATTTACAATTAGTACCTTGTCTGCAGCCGTATCCACCAGTGATCGGCATACAAGGCTAAGCAATATCTCTAGTTTATAGTGAAGTGTTTTTTAATTTTAAACTAGTGCTTTGATAGCAGTTGTGCCAACTAGAGATCGGTGTTCGGTTGATTATTAAGTAAATTCATAAATAAATATTTTATATTGCATTTTAATTTCAATATTTAGTTAACGGTGTACTTACTGATCAAAATAAATAATAAAAAAGTTATAAGTAATATAAATAAGTGGACAATTTTGAAATATGGCGGCTAAAACCGAAAGTAATTTAAGTCCGGACGTTTATTTGGAATTTGAGAAATTCGGTAGATACCATTTCATACAGTATGCATTGGTATGTTTGCCACTCATGATGGTCTCTATGATACATGTGAATTATATATTCGTCGCCGAAGACGTCGATCACAGGTAAATATAAATTTATCATTTTAAAGTAAAATTACCTTGAGCAGTTTTAAATTCAAACAGTCTGTAACGGACGTTCTACTGAGTTAGAGCACAGAAAAGGAACATAATAAAGCCTAGACATATTACCTACATATATACCTACACATATTACCTACATATATACATATTTAGAACTTATTCTTAGAATCAAGATATTTAAATAATAGTATTTTTCTAATTAATTATACCTAATATTTTTTTCTGTGGCAACTATGATTTAGTAATTTGTATATTTAATGATGTCACATGTAAAATGTATTGAATTTTTACATGAAAATGTTTCTATATATACCTATACTATGTCGGTTGGGATTTAATTCTTGAAATACCATTTTTTGTAAATTACATTTATCACAACATTTTTACAAACCAATTTACTAGCCTATCTAAAAAGTCACGCAACTTCAACTGAATCATTTTAATTCCTACTTATTATCTTAATAATTAATTATAAAAATCTATTAGTGCTCATGTCATTCATCATTTCATCAATGATTGATTACGAGGTCGAACAGTGTACTCCTTGTAGTAAAACATTGGGGTCACTGTTCCGGTTTGGCGTCCAGCCGGCGCCTGACTACTTGACCCACGATGATGATGGTACCTACCGTTTTTTTAACGCGGATGGTACTTTAAATAAACAGCGGAGTGTGCTTAAACTACTTACGAACTACACTCCTCGTTGGCGTAGTGGTTAGCAATTAGCATGTTCGACTGCGGCTGACGAGGTCCCGAGTTCAAGTCCCGGGTCGGGCCCTAGTTAAGTATGAGGTTTTTCTAACAAGAAATTCTCAGCCCGGAGTTAGGAAGTTGGCGGTGTTTCCTCGTGCCTCGGAGAGCACGTAAAGCCGTCGGTTCTGCACCTGTCTCTCTCCGGTCATATCGGATATTCAGTCCCATCGGGCCATGAGAGTAAAGGAATAGAGAGTGCACCTGTGTATGCGCACACACTTGTGCATTAAAATATCTACCGCGCAGATGGCTAATCTCTCTCGAGATTGGCCGAAATTTGGTCGGGAGGACATTATGGAGCTTTAAGTTTAAACACCAATATTTCATTAAATTATTACACAAGAATTTTGATGAAATTTGGTCCCTGTACCAAATATAGGGCTACTTTTTATCCCGGAAAATTAAGGAGTTCCCGCGGGAATCAAAACCTTTAATCACGCGGACGCAATCGTGGGCATCATCTAGTCTTACTAATATTATGTTTGTTACTCAATCACGCCGCAACAGCTTAACGGATCTGGCTGAAATTTGGCACAGATATAGATTATAGTCTGGAATAGCAAATAAGCTACTTTTAATCCCGGAAAATTAAAGAGTTCCAGCGGGAACCACAAAACCTCGATCCACGCGTACGAAGTCGCGGGCCTCAGCTAGTTGGCTATACTTAAATGAGAATGTTAACAAATCTGTTACCTTTTAGATAAAGACAAACTTACCTATTGACCATACCTTTTGGATAACCCCGTCGCGTGATACCTCGATGTTTAGGTATATTTTAAAAACATTATGAAGTTACTAAGACAGTTTTTGAATGAACAAAAAAACTACTGAGTATACTACTACGAAAAGATTTTAGCAAGTACGGAACCCTACCTTATGCTTGCACGCACTTGGCCAGTTATTACTTTTGCTCAACACGAGTTAGTGATTGCAATAAGCACACGTGAGAAATTAAGTAGTTTTTCCAGATTTTTTTTTCTAAGTTTGCAGTTTTGTATATTTTGATTTTCACGATGTACCAAAATCTGGCATATTTTCGACTTAATACCCATTAAAATATTACTAAACACATAAATAACTATTCGTCTTAATTTGACGGAAAACAATAGAAAATCACACACACATCACAAAATTTAAGCAGTAACCATAAAATCGTACATCTTCGGACACGAGTCCCAGTTAATAGATTAAATAAAAATAAAACTTTTGGGTAAATAACTGTATTTAAATTCCTATTTACGATTCTAAAATTAGTTAGTATCTATAGAATGGAAAATAACACCTGCATAGCCTTATGCCTGCAAGTCATAAAAAAATAGCGTTCAATGTTATTGCTTGACATTTAGCTTTTAGCATTGTTTGATTTCGATTTACCTACTCTATTTCTTCAAGTGATCTGTTTTGCATATTTGATATTACGTCCATAAATTAACTATAATCATTGAAACCAATGTTGTGACAGAACCTTCGAAGACAATAATATTTGAAGTAGGTATGTGTAGTAGGTACTTTGTAGTGTGGTACTTTGCGTTTTGAGAATGAATATCGTCCATTTAAAGCATTCTTTGCATTAGGTAGAAATCCTCTAGATGGAATGTTTTAAGAATTTTAACGTGTAAACGTGGGTATTATAAATCAAATATTAAGTACATACACCATTCATCAATAACAATCAAATCATTTGAATTTCAAATTAATATCAAAGTCCTTATAAAGTTCCTTGACTATTATCAAGTATTTTCGATTTATGTAAGTAATTAGTGCCTCAGTGTCATATATATTGCGAAAACGTACTGTATGACGCGTGTCTATTTTGCCATTTACACGTGAATGGCGAACTAAATAAATATTATTACAGAGGGCTACTTAGTAAAAAAATTGCAAAATGCAAACGATGACGCTCACATGAGTGTTTGCTGCCATAAGGCAAGAAAATGGGAGTTGGGAGACTATCCACGCAAAAAATACGTGAGGCGAACTAAAATTAGTTTCAGGTTGAAGTCCAAAGAGGTAGCGAGCTAAAAGCAGATTTCCGCATATGTGAAATAATAATTGAGTGACATAACGAGTAATTTTCGTGAAATTGACAAAGTACAAAAGTTCTAAAAGTACACGAGTGGGTGCTAACTGCGGAGTGCGAACTGAACGCATGCCAGTTGTGACTTGCGAAACCAAATCATGTGATGACACTGATTGAAGTTCAACTGAATATTATGACCTTTTTCCTTTGAGTATAATATATATATTTCATTCATAGAGTTTTGATTGCAAGCGGTGATGCAGGCTAAGGTGGAGCGCGCTTGTCTAGAAGATGCTTCGATCTATTTATCTAATGAAAAATTATAATTGTTGTTTTGATAAAATGGAACGGAAAACTGAAAATTATCTTAGGATGTGGTTGAAAATTATAGACGTGTAAATGAAATTAAAGTATCTTTATAAACTTTTGTTGTGATGTGTAGATAACAATATATTGTTTTAACCGAAATTATTGTAATGATTTTTGGAACAAATAAATGAAATGAAATGAAAAAAAAATATTAAAAAAATTATGAATTTTTTTATAACCTTCATAAATATACCAACCAAACAACCAACACCATAATATTACATTATTATAGTTTCACAAAACAAAAATCGGCCAAGTGGGAGTCAAACTCGCGCAATGAGCATTCAGAAGCTTGATAGGATATAATTATTAATTATGTACAATGGTGCCACCAACTTATAGATGCCAGAGAAACAGCAAGGCGACAGTAAAACAGGCGCTCATTAAATTGGTAGCACGTGACAATTCGGCACAACTCTAAATAAAAAAAAGGGTTATACTATGATGCAGGCTTATATTACTCGGATTTTTTTCTGATAAGGGACTAGATATTTTATTTTAACATTTAAAACATTAAAAAAAGAATAAACACAATTTATTATTTAATCGTATGGCATTTTATTCATACTAAGCCAACAAATAAGCGCATTATACTACATACCTACTATATTATCTTTTAATTCACATGTCAATTTTAATGTATTTTTTTTATTATTATTGGTTAATTACTATTATATGTCAATGTCCAAATTAACACCTTTTCTTCCTTCGTCCTTTCAAGCTCAACCGGACAGATTTTTCTCAATAACTTTCGTGACAAATATTCGTGCCAGATACAAGAACAAGATTCGCGATTGCATGTTTGCATTTCCAGGCTTGTATTTAAGGTGAATTCAAATATAAATTTTAATTATTATGCTAGCGTGCAACGTAGAATTCTTTAAAATTATTGATAAAGTCGGACTGTTTTATAAATCACATTTTAATATAAAATAAAATGTAAAAGGATGTCTTACGTTACGACATCGCATCGTGAGGAACCTACCTTTTACCAATATATCATTTTTTTAATAAATAAACACTAATTCTTCCAAATTATCCTTAAGTTTAATTAACCACAAATTCATCATCGGCTACTTTGTATCGTCGCGTCGGGCGTCGCTACGAGATTTACCTCTATTACCTTATTATTCTGTGCTAGCAGATTCAAAAAAGCTTAAATGGAAAAGTAAATCCTCCAATCAGAACTCAGAAGGCATCAAAATCGCGCTATTTTTTAGCCGTTCGCCGAAGTCTCACTATGTTTAAAATCTTTAGAAGGAATTTAGAGGAAAAGAATTTCTACGATAGAATATAAGTTTAAATAGTTACATATTGTTTAATTTTATGCTAAAATATGAAATATTGAACATTTATAAATTTGCATTGACATGCTCTTAGGTATGGGATACATAGTTTTGCAGATAGTTTTCATTAGTCCTAAGCATGCGGGATCAATTGAGCCCAAGTGTAACCCATACAGACCACTTAGTGATAATTGTTTGCTGGGCATAATTGAACGATTTGTTTCAATGCTATTCCTTACGACATACAGAGATGAGAGATGAGATGAGACTTCTTGGAGATACGTTATTAACATGACTTAAGGCTGTACTATATGTTTATTATTACACACTACCACTTGTAGTAAATTGTGAGTAAAAAAGTAAAGTAAATTGGACTATTTCTATGAAAACAAAGAATGTTTTTTGTTGTTTCTTTTATAATTTTAAAATTTGTATTGGGTACGATAAGGTTCGCACACACCTATATAATGTAAAAGCTTTTAAATAAAAGAATAAATACTTACCTATAAAAAAACTGTGGTTACCCACAATTTGGCAATTGTTTTTTTATGATTATGATTACAATTATTTTCATCACTAAGTATAATCTTTTGTTCATTGTAGAAACAGTTCTGGTAAAAAGAATTTCTGTCTTACACGTCTACTTATAATCATCAAGGGTCGTCAATTTACCACGGGTTCGGAATGCCGTTTATATCAAGTTTCTTGAGTCTAGAACCAGTTTTGCATTATAAAAATAGATGGCTAGTTTTATTTTATTTAGCCTTTAAGCAACTCCAGGTTACGTACCTTTTTGCATACCTCTTCCTTTGATTATATACTCCCCTCTTCTTGTTGTATATAATATTTATGTGTAAAGTGATCTTTACGTCTCAGAGATTATTTTACATTTGAAATGCCAAGTATGTCATAAATTCGATAACATCCTCATGTTGACTGATGACTGGCTAGAGTTCACGAAACGGATAGTTACGTAATCAGAATGCATTTTCTACGGATTCGTATTGAATAATACATAAATTGCAAATTTATTCCAGATGTCTCGTCCCAGAATGTGAGGATGCAAATCCAACTGTGGATCTACCAGTTTGGTGGCCAAAGAACGTGGACGCTAAATGCTTCCGACCCGTGGTCGATATGCGAAAGTATAATAAATCACACCAAACATGTTCAAATAACACGTTCGTCGAGATACTGGAAGACTGCCACGAGTGGATCTACGAGAATACTAATTCGATCGTTTCTGAGGTAAGTCTGGGTGGATACTAGAAAAAAAAAAAAAGATCGTTTAATAAGGTGATTGTCTCTTAGAAAAAAAGACGAAAACTTTTTGTCACATTGTCCACAACTTGACTTGACATGAGCGTTTAATAATTTAAAAAATTATAAAAAATACTTTTTAAACAACCGACTTCAAACTCCCGCGCCAACTTTACAACAACAAGCACACGCGATACAAAGTACTTATTTTATTGTTGATATTTTAAAAACCGCTCGACCGATTTCGATAAAATTTATATGGGACCACATGGGAAGTATGCTCTTTCAAATAAGAAAAGAATCATCCAAATCGGTCCACCCAGTGAAAAGTTCTGAGGTAAAAAAAAATACAGTCGAATTGAGAACCTCCTCCTTTTTTTGAAGTTGGTTGAAAAATGATACGTAAATTCCTCAAGCATATAGAATTCCTCTATGATTTTAAGCCCACGCCCCACAGTCAGAAAAAGCGACGAAATAAACGGTGCTTTATGGCACATAAAGCGGCGTCCAGATAAGCCGTTTAATCATTTCAACTATACATAACTAATGGGTATATCTTTGGAGAGTAATACAGCGTTTGTTAAAACTACTTGATAAAGCCTATTACAAATTAAATGTTTTTTTTGAAGAAAAATAAGGCAGCCGTCTCTCTACTACCACTGCTGTGTCCCACCCATTGAATTATATGGTACGTTAGTACATAATACCTCAATGGTCCCACCGGGGTTCCAATATTTTAATAAGAACTTTATTATTCTACTGATCTTATGTAAATTACTAGAAGAATAATTATTGTATTAGAATGCAAAATAAATGAATATGAAATATAAATTCACGTGTTATGTCGGAAAATGCCCGACGAGTTTAATCGTGACGTGAATACTGCGACTTTGTCGATAGTGTAGTATGGACATCAAAATAAAATAGGTTACGGAACCTAATATAATTAGTTAGCAATTAATTTCTATTTTGATTGTCAATAGTATTTAAATTAAATAATACTATCTAATATAAATATAATAATATTTTATTTTAATATATTTTCTACCGATTTCGATGAAATTTGGTATAGTGATAGGTTGCATCACGGGAAGGACTATTTTTTATCCGGAGTTCCTGCGGGAATAAAAAAACTTAATTCACGTGGACGAAGTCGCGGGCATCATCTAGCTATGTATAAAGACATTGTCACTAATTATTGTTTCCTCATTGTTTAAAACATGTTAAGTACCACCTTGTCATACATAAATTAATTTTAGGGCTTTGTCGTGAATCGTGATCATGATCGAAGTACCTGGGTCGAAATATTGTAACATAATATGCTATTGACAGAAGGAAACACGTAGTACGAAACCTGACTTGACAAGTAATAATTAAACGGAACATTTTTTATACTTAATTATAAATTACAAGCTGATGCCCACGACTTCTTCCTCGTGGTTTAAGATTTTTTTCCGGGATAAAAAGTCTATGTCACTGTCCATACCCATGCCAAAATCACGCTGATCCGTTGCTCGGATGCGGCGTGATTGAAGGACAAACACACTTTCGCATTTATAATATTAGTATGACACTTACAGGACTGTCCCATGGTATACAAGTAGACTTGTCACATTTGTTAATGCCGTTGCGCACATCTAACGTCAAAGCTTGTACGAGTAGGTACATGTGTTTTTGCTAAGCTCGTTGTGTAGAACAGGTTGTACAAACACGTACCTACTGGGTTATTTATATCTCTATTAATTTACTCAGAGGTGCTAAACTAATTAATTATCTACGTACTTAAACTAATCTATACCTACTAATACTATAAATGCGAAAGTTTGCATGGATGGATGGATGTTTGTTACTTAATTACACTAGAACGGCTGAACGTATCTGGTTGAGATTGGGCACAGATATAGAATTACTAGCTGATGCCCGCGACTTCGCCCGCGTGGATTTAGTATTTTTGGTTACCGCGGGAACTCTTTAATTTTCCGGGATAAAAAGTAGCCTATGTGCTATTCCAGAATATAATCTATCTCTGTGCCAAATTTCAGCCAGATCCGTTCAGCCGTTGGGGCGTGATTGAGTAACAAACATCCATACATCCATACATCCATCCATACATCCATACATCCATCCAAACTTTCGCATTTATGATATTAGTAAGAAGTAAGATAAGAAGTAAGATAAATTATAGTCTGGAATAACACATAGGCTAGTTTTTATCCCGGAAAAGAAACCGAAAAACCCCAATCCACGCGAAAGAAGTCGCCAGCATCAGCTAGTTATGAAGTTAAAATGTATTTATTAGTTTTTAATTACAAGGAACGAAATAAACCTAAAATCTAGCAATTATAAAAAATAATACAATGAACCTTGCAATTAAAATTGCTAGAAACCAATAAATCAATAACAGATTTAATATTTTGCTTACTCTATTGTGTCATTTTACTAGTACCTACCTAACCAGTTCGAGGAAGGTGTGGCTTTGACGCCAGATGGCTATTTGCCAAGCCTATCATCTACATAACGTGTTAATAATTATAAGTAAGGTACAAACTTATACTAATAGTAACAAGTGAATATAATTAAAATTATTAAAAAACTAGCTGAATGCCCGCGACTTCGTACGCGTGGATCGAGGTTTTGTTGTTCCCGCGGGAACTCTTGAATTTTCCGGGATAAAAAGTAGCCTATGTGTTGTCCAGACTATAATCTATCTCTGTGCCAAATTTCATCCAGATCCGATCAGCCGTTCTAGCGTGATTGAGTAACAAACAACCATTTGAGGTTTTTTGGTTCTATACCCATGCCAAAAATCACTTCAATCCGTTGCTCCGTTGCGGCGTGATTGAAGGACAAACCAACAAACGAACAAACCATGTATGATATGATACTAGCTGATGCCCGCGACTTCGTCCGCGTGGTTTAAGTTTTTTGTTATTCCCGCGGGAACTCCTTAAATTTCCGGGATAAAAAGTAGCCTATGTCACTCTCCAGGTCCTCAACTATACCCATGCCAAAAATCACGTCAATCCGTTGCTCCGTTGCGGCGTGATTGAAGGACAAACCAACAAACCAACAAACCAACAAACAAAGTGACTTTCGCATTTATAATATTAGTATGATGAAGTATGATGATGATGATATGATGATATGATATGATATTTTGTTAATTTTATATCGAGTATATAAATATCGACATAATCAAAGGTATCGATAATTTCAGCCCTAATGCCCGCATTAAGCTCCGCCCATGGGCCATTTTAAGGTTATAGGAAGCTTCAATTTAAATATGTTAGGGCACATCCTTCTGTATATACCTAATCAAAGCCACGTTACTTCTAAATAAAAAGTTTTCGTGCAAGAAGGTTCATAGTGGTATTGACTTTGTATAGTAGAAAACCTAAAAAAATAATTAAATTTAGATGTGAATTGATGAAATTAATTCATAAGATAAAAAAAAATATATTAAATATAATTAATTAAAATTGTTTTAAGTTATAAATCATAAAAGTAAAGGCTGAATAGTCCAAGATGGGAGTTGAGAACTAGAACCTAGAGCCATGAATATAATTAAAAAAAAACGCAATTACAACAACGCGCCGTAGTCTATACTAAATCTTTAATCTGTGCGCGGCGCGCGCTATTTTTAAAAGAGTCATTGAGTATTTCTTATAAATTATTAAATAATTTATGTGGAATAATGAAATTAAATCAAAAATTAGGTTTTTTAGATGTTAGAAAAAAATCACGCTATTAATAGCCGCCTAAAATCTCGAAATAAGAACGGGCGTGAGAAACCATCTTCTAGTGAGTACCTTGTACCTACCTACTCGAGTTTTATTTTCAAGTTTTCTCACAAATGTATTGAAAAACGTCGCGTGATATACGGGCGTTAAGGTTATAACAATCTCGTGAAGATGGTAAACCCTCGCCTGTGGCTCGGGCTTACAAACGTCAGCTCGATTGTAATAACCTATTTACTACCCTTATATCACAATGTACTATTGGAATCTTATTCACATTTTTATTTAAATGATATTTTTTGTGAATCACTGGATATTGAACTATAGTGTTATATATTTTTGGAATCTACTCATCATTTTCTAGATGATTATATAGTTAATCTTATTTTAGAATATTTTTTTTAACTTTAGTCTTTAATGCGGAACCATCAACCATGGTCACCCCATCAATTTTTTTTTTTAATTTTACTAACCTATGTCACCCGGAATAAGCTAGGGATACCTCATTTATCAAAATCGGTTCAGGCGTTTAGAAGTTATGGTGGAAAAAACAAACTCGCATACATACTTGAAACCTGAAAACAATATACTTACTCCTTTTTAGGGTTCCGTACCCAAAGGGTAAAAACGGGACCCTATTACTAAGACTCCGCTGTCTGTCTGTCTGTCTGTCTGTCTCCAGGCTGTATCTCATAGACCGTGATAGCTAGAAAGCTGAAATTTTCACAAATGATGTATTTCCGTTGCCGCTATAACAACAAATACTAAAAATTAAAAAAATATATATATTAAGGGGGGTCCCCATACAATAAACGTGTTTTTTAATAATTTAAAACTTACTACATGTTTGTACGGAACCCTCGGTGCGCGAGTCCGACTCGCACTTGGCCGGTTTTTTTTTCAGGCAGTCGTATAAAAAGAATAACGCGTGTATAACCTTTGTTCGTTTGTTTGCGGTTAAAGTATTTAAAATAAACGCGCGTAGGATTTCATTTTTGAGAATGACTCTGCAAAAGGTTTTCTGTAAAACTCGCATCGTCATTCTTCTATAGACAGACAGTGAATACTGTGGTGAATACTAATTTCGATACAAGATGGCAGCCTTAAAACGGCGGTCATTAGTGACGTCAGCATCCGTCCGAAAATGAGCGTTAAACTCAAGTCACGTCTAAAACATTACCTCGTATGTCGTCATATTCGATATTATTGTGAAAGTATATCTATTGAAAAAACCGGCCAAGTGCGAGTCGGACTCGCGCACCGAGGGTTCCGTACTCAAGAAGTAGGTATAATTACCTTTGTTAATGAACCGCAAAACTAACTTTGTTTGTAGAGGTTTACTGTTAATATCAAAAAATTACGTTTGTTGTATGGGAGCCCCCCTTTAATATTTACTTTATTGATATTTAATTATTTATTTTAAAAGGTAATATACAAGTTAATATTCTGTGAAAATTTGAACCGTCTACCTGTTACCGTTTTTAATATTGAGCAAAAAAATACGAAAAAAAACACGTTTATTGTATGGGGACCCCCCTTAATATATATATTTTTTTAATTTTTAGTATTTGTTGTTATAGCGGCAACGGAAATACATCATTTGTGAAAATTTCAGCTTTCTAGCTATCACGGTCTATGAGATACAGCCTTGAGACAGACAGACAGACAGACAGACAGACAGACAGACAGACAGCGGAGTCTTAGTAATAGGGTCCCGTTTTTACCCTTTGGGTACGGAACCCTAAAAAAAAGATATCCTATGAGTCATTCTAAATCACAGCGGTCTACGAACTAATGTATAACATTACGCGTTTATATTTATTAATTTACGCGCGATCTAGTCAAATAAATTATAATAACTATAAATAAATTGAGATAAGTTAGCTCTTACTGCTTAACCCATAAAAGTGTAAGGTAATGATGCAACTATTGGTTTAGGTGTTTACGGAAAGGAAAAGGTTCATTTTAGGCCCACTCTTGTACACTCTACCATAAAAAGAGGAAAATCCATGGATTGTATTAAAAATATAATAATTTAGAACAGTAAAGTAAATAACGAGCAAAAACATTAAATGTTTTTCAAGTTTTCGATACGTTTCCAAGATGGCAACCTTTAGCCATAGCCATAGCCATAGAAGGCAGTAGGCTCGAAATGTATTAAATGTCATTTCTGACAGTCACTGTCAAAATATCGTGTTTTTCTTTTGAAAGCGTCAAAAAATATAAATCCGCCATTGTTACCCACTCATGTTTAGTGTTCCATAACTTGGAAAGATTTTAAATAATTTAACCACTGAAATTACGACGAATTCGTAGATTTGACCAATAAAAACTGGTCTAGTAGTTTATTTCCCTTCATTTCTCTGCTTGTACAAGACTTGGCTTACGCCCCATACAAATCCGATTCTTTATTAGTAAATTGCAATATCCTTATAACATCAGCTGTAAACAAAAATAATTCTAGATATGCTAACTACTGTTGTAAAAATAGATATATATCGTAGGCCTTGACGTTTACATATTTCGGTGCAGCGGTGCTAGTGCCAAGGGTCACGCTTATTTTCCGGGTGGATCAATACATATAGTAATCTGTCGCCTTTGGCTGCATTTGGCTATGACGACCTCCCTGGTGCAGTGTTGAGCGCTGTTATCTTAACGTGCGGAGGTCCCGGGTTCGAACCCCGGCAGGGTCAATTTGGGAATTTATATAATTTCTGAATTTTCCCTGTTCTGGCCTGGTGGGGGGCTGCGGCCGTGGCTAGTTACCACCCAACCGGCAAAGATGTGCCGCCAAGCGATTTAGCTTTGTTCCGGTACGATGTCGTGTAGAAACCGATTAGGGGTAGGTATAGGCATAGGTTACCTACCGGCAAAGATGTGCCTGACGCCAAGCGATTTAGCGTTCCGGTATGATGTCGTGTAGAAACCGATTAGGGGTATGGGTTAATTATAACTGCTATGCTCCTAACAGGTTAGCCCGCTACCATCTTAGATCATCATCACTTACCATCAGGTGAGATCGCAGTCAAGGGCTACTTGTAGTGGATAAAAAAATAATAATTTGACTATGATTAGGTACCAATTTGCCACTCTCCTATACGAAGATTAGGTTTCATAATGACTACTTCGTCCATTATATGCCGCCACTATGCTTACAACAATCCGTTGCCTCGATCAGAGATCTCAGCATAAGTTTTAACATTGCAAATACGATTGATCGACGTGAGTGCTCACCACGCGAAGCGTCAAAGTAAAATGGACCCAAAAGCTCTTGCTTTAAAGTCACAAATTCAGCGTTTGGAGCGCTGGCTGTGAATAAATACACGAAATGATGAAATGAGCTCTAAACCAATTCAGTTAAGGTTCATTTTACTTTGACGCTTGGCGTGGTGAGCTCTCACGTCGATCAATCGATTTGCAATGTTAAAACTCAGAGTAAGCGTACAGTTATCCACTCAAAACGTTAGGAAATACAAAATAAAGTGAGTTAATCGTTCGAATTAATCGTAATTATAACGAGTTGTTAACTAATCAAAGTGATTATGCCAGAGATACAGAATAGCTGAACATTGATTTTGTGCTTATTTCCTGATTTGTATCACACGTGGAGATTCTTGAGTCGCTTCTTTAGTTGCATTTGTTGCAAGATCAATGGCAATAGGCTTCAGAGTAAGAATTATACTAACTCTATGCAATAGACGGGTTTGTTATCGATATTGCTCAAGATATTGCCGCTTTCTAAACTTGACATGTGTGACAAATTCTATTTTCTTGTTTATTCTCCTCATAACCATCTTAGATCTCCATTACGCCCTTTCAATCAGCCACAAATTTTGAGGATGTACCCACACAAACAATATTTTTAAAGATGGGAAATGGACGAACCTTGTCACTCTATGGCCCGGTATCCCCCAGAGCGGAGGAGTGTTTAAACTTAAACAGGCCAATTAGATAATTGAGTATTTGGCAAATAGTCAAATGAGCAACTTTTTAAGCTATTGCATAGCTTCTATCGCGGGCCTTGAGGGTGGAGACCGAATCCAGAAATTCCGTAACGAAATTGAAAACCTAACACTTTGGTTGAATAATTTTAAAGAATTATGTTCATAATTCTTTAAAATTATTTCGCCTTTATATTCCAAATCATCTTTTCATAAAAATAGTCTTTTTATTTTCAATAATTTGAAGTAAACAACACAAGTAGTCATAGCAACCAAAGTGTTAGGTAAGTTGATAAAAAATGCTATGCTTAAAATAGCTTTACCGCGGCAGTCTCCGAGTGCCACACGTCTTTTTTCAAGCGTCAAAATGCGTCCTAAGTATGGGATTTTTAAATGAAGTTCTGAAATGTGACGTCATTAAAGTGCGACGCACTTTTTTTTTACAATCGATTGTTGAAAATGGTTATTCAGCATAAAACTATCAGGGGACGTGGATATTACGACTTTTGGGAGATCCTCTATTGAATAATCACTAAATAATTTAAATAAATAGTAGTCAACTACCCAATTGACAAATGACGTGATAATTTTTTCACGTGATCTATCAATATTATCATTGGTGGATTGGCTGTGTACCGGGCGCCTATCAGTAGCTATAATAGGCATGATGACAGTAACTAAGAATCAATAAAATTATGAATTTATCTAATGAAATGGGATTAATGAATTATAAAAAACGTAGGTAGTTATTTATTTTTCTACTTCGAGTGAGATTGCTATTTATTTTGATAAAATAAAACTATAAAATACAGCAATCCGCCATATTGGATAAATACCAAGAAGCGAATGACGTCACACTTGTTTGTGTTTGAGCTTTGACATCTCTATCTCTAGGATAGAGACGGCTATGGCTTTGACAATTGGACGCTAATACTCGAAAAGGAACCAACCCACACTTTTGTCAAAATTGAGTTAAGTACACAGAAAGCTTTCAAAATACACCTTCTAGCAACTGTGTAAAGATCACATTGATCTGGCAATTTTGACTGAACAAAACATTATCTCGACAAAGATACTAACCCACACATCAACATATCTACAATAAATTAACAAGATCCATGCGTCATGGTAACCCGATAATCTAAAAAAACTTAAAAATTTATTTCTTTTAAATAGAACCAAACCTCATGGTCCCTTGTGTAAATATTGTTTTACTACTTTTGTGGGTTAGTTCTTGTTTGCATAATGGATATGGCTTAATCTTAAATTTTTACAAAGATTCAAGTCACATAGTACCGTGTTAATATTTTATGTAGCATCAGTTGTACAAAAAAATAATAAGATCCATGCTTCATGGTACCCCAATAATCTAAAAAACCTAGAAATTTTATTTATTTTAAAAAGAACCCAACGACATGGTCCCTTGTGTAAATATTTTTTTTATTACTTTTGTAGGTTGGTCCTTGTTTCCATAATCAAAATGGCATAGTCTTAAGTTTTTACAAAAGATTCTAGTCCGTATTAATATTTTTCCATTAACAACATCGAAGAAACCATGTGTTTTGTATCTGTATTGTGGAATGAAGTCTTTATAGGTAACGTATTTTTAATATTATTCTGATTTTTAATTAATGCGCATTACCTAACGTACATTTTATTTTAATTTTATTAGTATTGTTTTGGTATGAATATGGCAATTTTTTTCTAAATTGAGTAAGTGGATAATTGAACTTTGCTATGGCAACACTGTGTCAGTTGCCGAATGTTTACTTTGGAAAACGGGTATTTTTGTTTGATTTCGCTGTGTTGTTCAAAATTTCCAAAAATGAAGAGGCGAAGAGATGCGAGAATAGAATACATGGTGTCTAGTTGTCTTAACCACGTGTATGACGATGAAGGCAACGACAATGAAGGTTGGTACCTATTTGAACAATGTTGAGGTTATACTTACAAACTTTTTATCATGAAACTTTTTGCAATTTGTACCTAGGTATGCCTGGCTGTATTAAACAATACCTACATAAATTTTCATAGCTACACAAAAATAAATATATTTATTCATTCAGTAAATCTGTTGTAGGTATCTGACTAATATTTAGTTGTTTTTCGCAGATGTTTATGATAATTCACGCTCAAGCAGTCCAATACAGCTCTCTTCAGGTATTTTATTTTCTTATTTCTTTGTTTTTGAATGCGTTCGTTAGTAAAAGTTGAATAGTAGGTATCTACTCTATAAAAAGGGGAAAGTGGGCAAAAGTGAATCAAGGGGTAAAGATTTTGATTCTAACATCACCTACCATACAGCTTTTTTCCAAAATTGCCGCACACGGTATATGTTATATTATTTGGGTAAAGAACACATAAACAAATAAAAAAAACCCTGAACATAATTATTATCCTAAAGCTACAGTCTGAGATACATGTGAAAAATTATTAGAGTAATAGTTATTTTCATCTGTGAATATCTCAGAAACCTGACGCTCTAGGGCATTACGGTATAGGACATATTTTATTTGGTTAAGTGTCATCTATCCAATTATAAAGGGTGGGGCAAATTCTTGGCCCCTTAAGGGTTCCCCTTTTCTTTAATAGTTAGAAGGTTTTGTTCTTAGGAACCTTCTGTTTTATTTTGAAGAGAAAAATATTGGCATTTTTAGATTTTTGAAAAAAACTACGGTTCACCTAAAAATGACATTTGTCAAAAAAAAACAAGTTGGTCTTAATCGACTCTATTTCCCACCAGGAACACTTTTCCTAAAGTAACTTATCAAATCAAATCGTAAGTTTTTGCAATAATTAAGAAAAAACTATTCCCATACATTTTCTATGAAAAGACGAGTTTGTGAAAAGTACAGGGCTACCCTTAAGGGGCCAAAGATTTGCCCCACCCTGTATAACTTTCATGGTGCGTGGCTATTTTGGATGGAAAAAAAACAGTGTGGTAGCCGATGTTAGGGCCGCCAGTCTTCAAACCCCTTTGAATAATTATTGCAGTATGCTATTTTGCGATTAACAATGGGCAATTACTTATTCTAGATTTGCTGGGTAAACGAGGGAAGTTTAACAAGGACAATGTGACTAACAAATTGCATGATGACTTGACTGGCAAAGGGGGTGATGAAGATTTTGTTGAAAAGCCTGCTTTGTGCTCTAAGTTACTAAACAAATTTTCTGACGTAGCAAACGTCTCTGCTGAAGCTTCCTATTTGTCTCCGATGTCCCATCAGCGGTCTATGTCTACTAATCTGGTGAAGGAAATGGTTGATACTAAATCTTTAATTACTAACCATAATCAATATATTACAACTGCTGCTGAAAAAAACATAGAACCACGCCCATGTTTTCTGCTGACACCACGTCCATGCAATGCTTTAAATGACGAAGCTTCTTGTGTGTTAAGTACGAATCCTAAACTGAAAAACGCATTACAAACGCCTAAATCGCATGAATCTTATAGCAACGCGCTAACCGAAACAGCTGCTGAAAAAAGCATAGAAGCACCTCCATACTCGCCGCTGACTCCTCGTCCACTAGCTTTTAAGTCGTTGCATGATCATAACAATCCGCTAATCGAGACTTCTGCTGAAAAAAGCATAGAAGCACCTCCATACTCACCGCTGACTCCTCGTCCACTCGCATCTAAGTCGTTTCATGATCATAACGAGACTTCTGCTGGAAAAAGTGTAGAACCTGTCTTGCCATTTTCTCCGCTTCCTCTTATGTCACCTGAGACGACAAAATTGTTTCACACTTTAGCAGATTCAATTTCCAACAGCGAAGATGAAACCAACGCGTCAATCGCAAGTGTGAGAAGTAACGAAACTTATTTTCCTGACAGCGATGATTCGGCGAGAGATCCTGATTATTGTGCTTATAATGTTAATGACCATTATAGTTCGGGTGATGATAGCTCTAAAGATTCAATTTCGTTGGTCACTGGTATTTCAACGGCAGAAATCAACCAATTACCCGGAGAAATACACGAGGTCAATAGCCATTTTCGACCTGATTTAATGGATCTTCCTTTAAATAATTCTAGATCTCATGGTGCTGACCATCAAAATGTTGAAGTCGAGGATGAAATAGTTCCCATTGTAGAGCCTGCTATAATAGAATATGATGATAATTTGATGACAGTTTCTGTTCAAGAGACCACACAAACGGAAAGACAGTTCATGGGAAGACCAAAAAGGGGTAGAAAGTCCAAATATGGCGGGCTATCAAGAGAAGAAAGAAAAAGGCGAAAGTACTTGAACTTGTCATATGTAAACTCCAGAAAAAAGACTATCAGCCCTAAAAAGTTTATAGATTTTCAATGCAGCTGCTCAAAAAAATGTCACGAAAATGTACCAGCAGACAAACGATTAGCTAACTTTGAAAACTTTTATTCTCTGGGGTCGTACGATGCGCAAAATATATTTTTAACAACTTTAATACGCGAAAAACCTGTGGCACGTCACTACGCTACAGATAAAAACAAAATGTCAAAGAAGAAAACTTACGCACGTCAATTTTTTCTGGACGGTATATTAGTTTGCAAAAATATGTTCATTAAAACATTCCAGACGTCGTCAAAAAGAATAAACTCATCGCTTTGCAGGCTTCGATCAGGCAGTAACATAACAGATAAACGTGGTTTGAGTGGCGGTCGCAACAGAGTACCTCTAGAAAGCGAACAGTTTGTGATAGATTTTATTAAAAAGTTGCCGACATACATATCTCATTATCGAAGAGAACAAACAGGAGGGGCAAAGTTTTTGAGAGCGGACATGACATTTTCAAAAATATACGAACTTTATAGCGATGAAGCCAAGACGGCTGAAGTGAGAATATTATCTGCTGCAAAAGTCAATAAACTGTTTTTGACTAAGTTTAATCTGCGTACCAAGCCCCTCAAAAAAGATACTTGTAATAAATGTGATTACTTGCAAAGTCAAATACTGCATGCGTCGTCTGAAGAGATAAGAGCTAATATTGAGCAGAAGCGGATAGACCATCAACAAATCGCTGAATCTCTGCAAAAGCAAATGAAAGCAGATTTAAAGCTTGCTAAAGATGATTCGTCTGTTGAAACGATTACTTTTGACCTAGAAAAAACGCTTCCTTTACCGCGTATACCCACAAATATTGTCTTTTACAAAAGACAACTTTGGGTGTACAATTTAGGTATACATACTGGGACCAATGATGAAGCTCATTGCAACGTGTGGGTAGAAGGAGAAGCTGGCAGAGGTGCACAAGAGGTGGGTTCTTGTCTTATCAAACACATTTTAACAAGGGTTGATAACAATGTGAAACGCCTTATTCTATGGAGTGATTCTTGTGGCGGGCAAAATAGAAACATCAAACTAACTTTAATGCTCAAAGCCATATTGAGTGACCATCAAACTTTAGAGCAAATCAATATGAGATTCCTCGAATCTGGACATAGCTTTCTCCCAAACGATTCAGATTTCGGGAAAATTGAATGTGCTTTAAAACGACAGCAACGGCTCTACACACCGGACGATTATATTCAAATCATGAAAAAATGTAAACAAAAGAAACCCATGCACGTACACAGAATAAAAAATGAAGACTTCTTATCATCGTTGAATTTAGAAAAAAATATTACAAACAGAAAGAAAACGACTGGCGGAGAGAAAGTTTCATGGCTAAACACAAAAGAAATATTACTAAAAAAGAGTGAAATGTACAATATATATATGAGATCTGATTTTAATGAAGAGTATAAGGTAATAGATATAAGAAGAAGGACTCGTGGAAGTCCAGAAAGTCTTAACAAAAACATGATGACGCCACTTTGGCCAAACGGAAAACCTGTCCCTGAAGCAAAGTTAGTGGACCTTAGAAGCATGCTTCACTTGATTCCCCAAGACTCACACGACTTCTACGTGAGGCTTGTTGGAAATGAGGCCATAGCAGATGATCTGGAAGGTTTTTCAGGTCACCCTGATTTTGAGATAGAGGAAGATTAGGTTAAGAATTAATATAAACAAATAAATTTATATAATTTTGTAACATTTTTTATTTTTATTTCATTAAAAACTAGGTACATTTTTGATTTAAATAAAATTCATGAAAGAAATAAAAGCATTTTTCTATTTAGACTACTATTCCCTAAAAGTGCTCATAAGTTCAAAAGGAACCAACCCTCACATGTGTGTGGGTTGGTTCCACACAAAATTCGTTTTATTAAAAAAAAACATATTAAAGTTAATATTTTTCTCCAAAATCATATTGATATAGGTAGAACTAAGTTTGTTGTACAATACAGTAAAAAAACTTTGTTAAAAATGACAGTACATTTTTTTCTTCACACAATTTAGACAAAAGTGCCTTTATCTCAAAACTATCATTGTGTGGATTGGTTCCGGTTCGAGTATTAGCGTCCAATTACACTATTGTTCACTGCACACTGCACGGAGTACATTGGTAAAAACAATAGTGAGTTAGTGACTCACAATATTATGTCTGTGCTCACAAACGACGCTATGACACCGCCGAGCGTTTTGGCGTGAATTTTAAAATTTAAATTTCAAATGCCAATTTTATCTACCAAAACTTATTTTTCTTCTGAAATAAGATATTTTTTCGAAATAGTAGATACTTCCGAACATAATCTGACCATTTTTTAAAATCAGTCAACATGCCTATTAAGTCAATCTAAGAGCTATTTTCCAACCTATTTACCTATTTTTATCCGTAGCTTTAGTTTCGAGATACCGTAACAGATTATCACCATCATATTTTTATGTAACTGGACGTCAATAAGTGCAGATTAATTATTATTATTATTATTCATTTTATTTTAATATATTATATATGTTATTATTTATTTTATTTTATTTACTTACCTAAATTGAATAAATATTTATGACTATGACTGCAATATTGTAGGTAGGGTAGGCTAACGTCCAAAGTCGCAATTTGTTTTAACATATTAAGCTTGCAAGGTTGTGTGTTGTGACATTTTGCTTCACTGATGGTACCTATCTAAATAAACCCGTGGCACGGAAAGTAAATGTTTCGAAAATGCAGAAATTGCACAACGATTTTAATGCGTCTGTATGCAGTATTTCTTGTTTATTTTCCTCATAGCCATCACATTATGCACTTTCAGACACTTAGATACTTTGAGAATGCGTCTGTAAACCCACATAAAGTTGAGGGCTTGTCTGCAAACATGGGACATGCATGAAACGCTGTCACTCTATCGCCCGGTATCCACCAGAGCGGAGAAGTGTTTAAACTTTTCCGGGCCAATCAGATAATTGACAAATGACGTGATAATTTTTTCACATCATCTATCAATTTATCATTTGTCCGCTCTATAGGTACACATCTCCGCTGGTGAATACGGGCTTAAAAGTAGTCTATTCGTGATTCATACTCTATCCATATTAGGTACAGTGTTTTAACTAAAATATATCAGAGTTATTTTAGTCAAAATATTTTTATATCATGTAAAAAGGATTAAAGCTGTATTTATTTTTATACCTAGAAACAAATGGGCCAAGTGTAAACACTTTTGACTTTTATTATAGTAATCATGCTTAATATTATAAATGCGAAAGCGTGTTTGTTTGTTGGTTTGTCCTGCAATCACACCGCAACGGAGCAACGGATCGATGTGATTTTTCACATGGGTATAGTTGAGGACCGGAGAGTGACTTAAGCTACTTTTTGTCCCGGAAAATTAAGGCAATAAAAAAATTAAACTACGCGGACGAATTTGCGGGCTAGTAACTGAATAATAGTAGTTTTTAATAATAGTAGTTTGCTAGTTACTTAATAATATATAACAATAAGTTATTTACTTGTATAATTTTTAAGTTCCATACATTATAATAACATTAAAATCTAAATTAAAAACTAAAAACCTAAACATTAAAAACATCATCTATGCCGCTGCAATGAGGCAGTGTGCCCAGAACGCTGGCTGCGTTACCCCGCTGAATATTCTAAGTTATGAATTATTTTCTTTACAATAAAGTTACGCAAGCATTAATTTAAACTATTCCTACTATTTAAGTCGATGGCATTATTAGTTACTGAATATATGAATAATTTGCCAGTGCCACAGACATCTGATAGACGGACAAAATCACATCTAACAGGTTCCTTTTTGCCATATATACGAAACCTTGAAACTAAATAGGTATTTGTTGTTTGTACCTACTAGGTAGTAGGTAGGTATATGATCCATTTGGTTCCTTATGGATACTCGCAGGTACCTGAGGATAGATAAAATCAAAAAAATCAAAATCAAATGTTTTTTTTATTCAAATAAACTTTTACAAGTACTTTTGAATCTACCACTGGTTCAGAATACCATTACCTACTACCGAGAAGAACCAGCAAGAAACTCAGTGGTTGCTCTTTTTAAATAATTTATTTACAAATTATTATTATATCAATGTGTATGTCACCGTAAGATTGTAAAAACCGTACACATGATCTTCAACAGTTTAAGCTTTTTTCACGAGCAGGTGATAGATACCTGTAGAAGGTATCTATCACCATGACTGTGTTATATTTTTTTGTTTGGAAAAATGACCATCGCCTCTAGAAGGTCATTTGACTAGCTGTGACCCATACAAATAGGTGGCATTAAAATACGCTAATTCTAGTTAAACCAATTTTATTTACTTAAAAAATACCTGTCCGCGTCATTGGAACCTGTTTACGAACGATCTACATAGCCTCGCCCAAACGTCCTTCACACTAGGACAAATCCGGGTAAATCCGAAATCATGGCGAGCCTAATTATTACGGAATTTATGCTGAAAATATATTTTGAAATTAATCATAGGTACTTAAGTGTCGACACGATTAGATGGTATTATAGAGCTTAGGAAATCCTTTAAAAGTAGGTACCTAAGTATTGCGACTGCGCATAATAGCCACAGATTAAATAATAATAAAGTATATAAATAATAATATAATACTGGATTTAAATTAACATGCGACAACTAGCGCCACATATGCATTCTATCCTTTTCTCTCGAGTGACTGTAATCATAAGAGGACAAAGAGATAAACCTCTTTTAATTATCCTAATAGCATCAGATCCCCGATTGCTTATGGAAATCGTTAACCTAGTCATTTGTCAAAAGTATTATTCGACCTAATAAAGGAGTTCACAGATGTCACAAAGCATGTATGGACTCCATATACAGTTCGAGTAGTACTACGTTTTATGCTGTCAAATGATTACGATTTGCTTAGACAATTGGGCCTCTTGATTGGGTTTAAAATTTTAAATACCGTCAATGACCAGCACTAATGTTTTTTTTTCTTTTTAGCTCAACTTGGGTTGCCATTCATGGAAGTCCACTCTAGTTGGGAGTCTCCACAATGCTGGTATGGTTATGTCCATGATAATAACTGGATGGATCTCAGACAAGTAAGCATTAATTTATTGCTTATAATCCGTGTCACGAAAGAAGTCACTTATGGCCTTATGGGACTAGAATTAGGGCCGTAAAATTTTACAAAGAAAGTCTCCTAGAGCCGGCGCGGCGCTAGTAGTCGAATTTTGTCCCACAAACTTATCTGACCCGGTGGCCAAAATTGGAAGTAATTTGTGTCTGTTTAGTTTTTGTGTTTGTTTTATTTTTCATGTATGTAATACTAGCGACGCTGTTACCGGGTCAGATAAGTTTGTGGGACAGTTCCAATGACTTTTCGTGACACTGACTATATAAATAACGTATTGACATTATTCACCGTAGACAGAGAAAGTAATATAGATCAAGCCATATCTCCTTTTCACTCCCACATGAAAGAGATGCAGCGTTGAGATGTTACACAAGATAGAATGAGAACAAAATATGATTTCATCTATCCCTTTCTGCGTGTCACGGGTTTAGTTTGTTTTGTTCATGAAACACATTATGTGCTTGGTGCATTGCAGCGTTTTACCTATTATTACATCACTTTCGGTTACACGCTGACATTGATTCTAGAGGTTTAATTATTCTATGTTATACACAGACATCTTAGGTTTGTGACATTATTAGTTACTGAGAACAAGAAGGTAGATGACCTGTAAGTTACTTTAAGGAAAATCGATACAAGGAAAATCTTATGAGATCGATTTATTAAGATCAGCTTTTGCATAACTTAAGTAGGTAGTAGGTATTATGGGCGTTACTGTAAATCGGTTGCAAATTTATTAAAAATTTTAACGCCATAAAAAACGAATCACTGATTAAGTAATAAGTTCTGAAAAAAAAAAACTAGAACCGAATCAGAGCTATGCTCATTTTTGAATATATTTTAATTTTATATTAACTTTTAATACCCGACTACGGATAAGACTACCTAAAAGTAAGGGTTATGATTTAGCAGTCTATGTATGTATGTTACTCGAACTGCCTCGTTGGTCTAACTCTAGTGGTTAGCATGTCCGACTGCGGCTGACGAGGTCCTGGGTTCGAGTCCCGGGTCGGGCCATAATTAAGTATTGGGGTTTTCTGACTAGAAATTCCCAGTACTAGCCCGGAGTTAGGAAGTTGGCGGTCTTTCACCCCCGTGCCTCGGAGAGCACGTTAAGCCGTCGGTCCCGGTTATTATCACTACATGATAATAGTCGTTAAAGCCCGCCAACCCGCATTGGAGCAGCGTGGTGGGTCTAAGCTCTAATTCCCTCTCTCTCATGAGAGTGGAGGCCTGTGCCCAGCAGTGGGACGTTAATGGGCTGTAGTGGTATGTATTTATGTTCCACCGTAGCGCCTAAAGTACTGAGCCGATTTTGATGAACGAGGTGTCAATCGATTCGTTATTAAGGTCCGGGGTACATTTTACACGATTATATCGATATAACGGATTTTACGTCGATTTTGTATCACAAAAAGTGGGCGAAATTGTTTCCGTTGTCGGGTTTCTTGATTAATACAAACTTAGGTAACTACTACTTGTGTTAATTGTATTATATTTGAACGCCAATATAACTGGCCTAAAAATATATGCCTGGAATATACCTACTAAAACTTTGAATATACTATGCAATCACACTTAATATTATAAATGCGAAAGTGTGTTTGTTTGTTGGTTTGTTGGTTCATTGGTTTGTTGGTTTGTCCTTCAATCATACCGCAACGGAGCAACTGATCGACGTGATTTTCGGCATGGGTATAGTAAAGGACCTGGAGAGTGACATAGGCTACTTTTTATCCCGGAAAATTAAGGAGTTCCCGCGGGAATAACAAAAAACTTAAACCACGCGGACGAAGTCGCGGGCATCAGGTAGTTTTATAATAATGGTAAGGAATCGCAGACTTGATAGCATTCTGAAATAAAAGAACTTGCTATACTTACCTGTAGTATAAGAGATGGTGTAATTTTTTTACCTCATTGAGTAGATATCATTTTTTTTGCAGAGTTGGAAGAAAACCTACGATCATTGTTTGCTCGATCGGTGGTGCAATTGGCCTGGCGAAAATATTCGTAAAAAATTACTATGCATACCTTGGCGTTGAGTTTTTGGAATCCGTTTTAGCATCAGGGTTATATACCGTTGCTGTTGTTCTATGTAAGTTTGTTCATTAGTCATATGATTAATCTTTAGTCTTAATTGATCGAGCGAAGCGAAGGTCTCTGAGTCTACTTGAGTGAATTTGCACTTGTCCGTCCGTCCGTCCGTCCGTCTGTCAGAGCCTTATAACTTCTGAATTACTGAACGTAATTACTTCAAATTTAAAATATAATATGTAAACCGATGGTCTCCAGCCGAATATGGCCTAAAAATTTATAAAAATCTTTATTTCAGGGAGGCTCTCATAGTAGCGAATGTGAAGTAAAATATTTTTTATAGCGTTACATAGGGTTGCGGTATATCATTTTAAAGATAATCAGGAATAGGGTCTAAAAAATTTTAATTTTTAATTTTTCCCATAAAATTGACGAAATAGGGGGCTTTCAAAAATTTTCCTAAAGGCTAAGCCTGAAACTAGATCAATTATTTGAATTATATCCTGTAATTGAACAACAAATACTAAAATTAGATAAATATTGTAAGGAAACGAAATTATTTAATTTTTAATGAGCTTCAGTATTTTTAACAGAACTACACAGTGACGTCAATAGATGGCGCTCTGTTATGGCGATACCGCGAGGTCTCAGTTCGGGGTGAACCACTAGTAAAAATAAAAAATGATAAAAAATAATTAAAAAATATACTTATATTATTTACATTGACTTACCAATACCTTAAATCGATGATTATTTAGTTAATAAATTTTATTGTTCTTGTTTCAGTAATAGAAGTAGGTGGCGAGCCAAATCGAGTATTGGCTGGAGTGATATTTTCATATGCAGTTTACGTAGGAGAAGTACTGTTTGCCTTCATAGCGATGGGCCTAAAATATTGGAAAACCCTTGTTCTAGTCGTATACACCCCGATGGTGCTGTTCGTAACATACATAATAATCTTAAAAGAAGGCACGAGATGGCAAATGCTCAGAGGCAGAACAGAGGAGGCGAAAGAAACCTTAAAATTCACAGCTAGGATGAACAAGATAAATGTTAGTGCGGAGGAAATTGATGAATTGAGCGCTGAAGATCTAAGATTTAAATTCAATGTTGTGATGCAGAAGGAGAAGGAGAGCATAAAAGATATCCTGGCTTCCAGGGAGACGATGTTACGTCTGATAGTTACTTCTTTTTGTTTCTTCACCTCAAGTTTCGTGTACTACGGTTTAGCAGTCCATTCAGTATTACTACCAGGGAATAAATATACCAATTTTGTTTTAACCTCTCTCGCCTCTTTTCCCGGAGACCTGTTAGCGCTATACACGTTCAAAAAGTATGGAAGGAAGATATCTCTACAATGTGGCTACGTTTGTTCTGCAATATTCCTTATCGCTCAAACTTATACACCTGATTGTAAGTATTATTTAAATTACTTTCTTGCCTATCATTATGACAAAAAAGTAATGTACAGTAGGTACCTACTTAGGTATTTCAATTTAAATGCATTTTAATTGTACTAAGTTGCCGAATAAGCTGTTCTACGGTGGGACGGTGGGTATAGAAAATAAAATCTATAAACAATTTAATTACGATAAAATACGGTTTTCTATTTTGTGAGCAAAAATATTTACATTTCTGTATGTATTAAAAAAACTATATCAAATTATATGCATAAAACACTTTAGGTAGGTATCAGTTTTTCATGACTGTTGACATGACTTCTTTTGTTTCAGCACTATCTTGGTTGAAAATATTGTTATTCCTATGTGGAAAACTTGGAGTAGTAGTGTGTTTTACTGGAATATACACATACAGTCTGGAGTTGTTCCCTACTAGCGTTCGCGGGACGCTTGTTGGAGTTGGCAACACTGCTGCTAGGCTAGGCAGTATGCTGGCGCCGCTAACTCCTCTACTGGTAAGATTTTTATACAACTACCCTCCAAACCATACCACCCATCCCTCAACACACTTATCTTCCAGGCTAGCTTATATACATATTAAACTGTCAAAATCGATATGTCCGTTTTGGCAATTGGGTATTTGACAACTATTCAAATAAATTCTTTTTTTGTGATTATTAAATAGATTTAACAAAAACTTTTAAAAACCGGATTTAAACTTAGAAACCGGACTTAGAAGGCAAATCCTGAACAACAGCAACAATTGAAGTTATTAGCACCTTAGTTTGTAATCACGGACTGTTTGCATAATACTTTGCAAATTGCATATTATTTTGCAGTTTTTTTTTATCCACTACAAGTTAGCCCTTGACTGCGATCGCACCTGATAGTAAGTGATGATGCAGTCTAAGATGGTAGCGGGCCAACCTGTTAGCGGCATGCCAGTTATATTAAACCCATACCCCTATTCGGTTTCTACACGGCATCGTACCGGAACGCTAAATCGCTTGGCGGCACGTCTTTTGTCGGTAGGGTGATAACTACCCACGGCCGAAGCCTCCCACCAGGCCAGACAAGGGGAAATCCAAAAAGTATAAATTGCCAAATTGACCCTTCCGGGGATCGAACCCGGAACCTCCGCACGGTAAGACAACAGCGCTACACACTGTGCCACGGAGGTCGTCAAGTTTGATTCATATATTTCTATTTTTTACAGACAAGAGAATTGAACGCGTTGCCGTCCATCTTATTCTCCTCGACGGCGATAGCGGCGGCCCTCCTCTTGTCCATTACGCCTGAAACAATGAATCTACCTTTATTTGATACGATAGCACAAATAGAAACGTATAAATCTAAAGTTATGACGCATTTGTAATGGTGTCAATCAATTCTAGTTTAAAAGGTCATAAGTTCACTACGCGTTACTATCGTCTGTTCTGAGAAGCTCAACTTTTTTTTATTTAATATTATTGTTAATTATTATTAAATTATTTTGTTTACGTCTTTGGAGGCCTATTGCGTACCTCAGTGGATTGGTATGTCATTTAGTTAAATACCTTCCGTAAGCTTAAGTATGCCATAATATTATCTTTGCCTATCACTGACATTCAGTGCTAATTAATCAATTACTTAGGTACTAGGTATTCTGATTTTATGATAATAATAGGTAGGTGCTTGATGATAACTCTTATTATAAGAAAACAATATAATATACTTAGCCTATGAAGAAGCTTAGCTTATTAAGTCTAAATAAAATTATTTAATTTAGTTAGCAAAATGTTAGATTAAGTATTTCAATAATGTGACGAAAAAGGCAACAGCAATTCCATGAATTGCAAAAAATAATTGTGTCGTAAGTAATTACAAGCTATGTACGTTTATGCATTTTTTTGGTAATCAAATAGATTTATTTAAACAAGTATTTATGCTATAAGACACAAATGTATTGAGCCTACGTTTAAGTATTATTTTTTCAGTATAACAATATTATTTAAGCTAAAGTTATTTAATTCTTACATTTGAGCTTTGTATTCTAATGTAAATAATGTGGTCCACATTATAATAGTTTAATGTAGAGAGAAATTTTAATAATGTACCTTAGCCTTTGTTAAGAAATACGACAAACATAATAAATAAATTGTTATTCGTCTTCAATTCTTCATTTATTTCAATTTAAAAAAAAGAAATGATTGTGCGTTTGCATTTAGGTTATTAAATTAACTGATTAATGGCAAAATGGCAAGAAAATTGTATTAACCACTACAGCCTATTAACGTCCCATTGCTGGGCACAGGCATCTACCCTCATAGGAAACATAGAATTAGCGCATAGACCCACCACGCTGCTCCAATGCGGGTTGGCGGGCTCTTAACGACTATTACCATGTTAGTGATAGTAACCGGGACCGACGGCTTAGCGGGCGGTATTTCACCCCCGTGCTTCGTGGTATAATGCACACTGTATTATATTCTTGATCCTCCAAACTCCATTGCATTATATTTTGCGTTTTCGTAGGATAGTGTGGTGCGAATAATCACAAACGATCCCGATCGTTCAATTACTACAGGAGAGCTCACACTGATGCGAGATAGTCGCACGTACGTTTAATTCCGACGACCGAAATCATTGAGTAAAAGATGGATGTAGAAAAATGATAAAATTGGTTTACTGAATTTCTTCATACGTATTGCGTACCTACATAAAACATGAAACAGCATAAAGGCATTATTTAAGTCTTCCATAGTATGGAATTCACCGAATTCGTCTCTTCTATACTAATATTATATAGTTAAATGCGAAAGTTTGGATGGATGGGTGGATGTTTGTTACTCAATCACGCCAGAACGGCTGAACGGATCTGAATGTTTGGCACAGAGATAGATTTTAGTTTGGAATAGCACATAGGCTACTTTTTATCCCGGAAAAATAAATAGTAGGGGAACGGGAACCTAAAAACCTCAATCCACACGGGCATCAGCTAGATTTAAATATATTTCGCGTACTACGACGGTTCTACGATGACTCCGTAAATATTATGTTCCTTGACTCCGCCGCAGTCTCGCAGTCTAGTTGTTGATCACGTGATTAAAGCACTAAGAGCACCTTACCTCGAAAACGCCAGTGCTCACAGTACAAAAATATCGACGATTTTAGATTTATGATGTCATCTAGGATACGCGGCAACTGTCAGTCCATAACGGAACGAATTAGTTTAAGTTTAATTAAGTTTAATAATAAGTTTAAGTTTAATAAGTCCAGTAAGTTTAATAAGATATGTTCCGATATCACTGCGAGTGAACAGTGTATATCGGAAGTCGGAACATACCCAAAATATTTTTGTGTGCGTAATTAAAGCGAAAGGTTCTGGGGGAAACAATGCAAAATGAAAGAGATGGACTAATCCGTTATAACTACAATAATTAAAACAATGATACCTTGCTCAAATTAAATTCTCTGTCATACGTTCTGAAAGCATTTCTTTGATACTCAACTCAGAAGGACTAGAATCAGAGCCAAACCAGTTTAAAAAAAAAAAAAAAGTCACTAAAGTGTCACTCTGACATTTCTGATTTTACGAGTTACGACGGTGTTTTTGATTCTAACCTTTGAGCTAAATAAATAAATTTAATTCCCTTTTTACAATAATAAGTGGAAAATTAGCGAATAAAACAACATTATGGAAGGATTTGAAATAAGAATATCCAACAGCAAAAAGGTATGGTTGTTTTCTTCCAAAGTTATGAAACACCGAACGTGCACGGCTTATGTGAAATTCATTGTTTTTTAGGGAAAAGGTCTGTTTGCCACGAAACAGTTCACTGAAGGTGATGTTATTTTGGCGGAGGATCCTTTAGTTTCCTGTCAATTTGCCTGGAACGCCACGTATAGATATCTAGCGTGTGATCATTGTATGAGGTGAGTACTTATCGAACTTTTGTATAAATATTTGTGGAATCTACAAACTGAGTATTTAAAAACAAATTTCTCTTTGAGCCTCGCAACCCACGTATGCCTTACTCCTTAAGATTGTGACCATTTATCAATTATCTCATAGCAGGGATTTCCTTGGGATATTAAATAGTTACAGTCCTATAAGTAAACTAACCTAAAAATCAGATTTAATGATAGTAACCAGGCTTAATATGCTCTTTGTGGTAAGTAAATATAAGAATTGGACGAATTGGGACATCAGAAGGGGAATTGGGACATCAATCATTGGTTAAGCCAATAATTGACATAACCAAACCATAACCATTGATATGTGCAATAATTGCAGCTAGAACACAATTTATATGGGAGAGAACAATTTCAATTTCAAAACAATTGTTTCATTCATGGGAAGGTATTGTACAATGTACGTTTACTAAAATAAAATTACAAGTTGGCCCGTGATTGTGATCTCACCGAATTGTATGCAGTGATGCAGTCTATGAAAGTTGAGGTCTAACTTGTAATGGATAAAAAAAAGGGGGGAGGGCAGTTACCTACATTAAACCCCCTTATAACTCTTGGTGCCACTCTCTGCCAGTTTCGTGTTAACTAATTGCCAAAGACTCCCACAAGACCAGACCTGAGAAAATTCAGTAATATAAATTCCCAAATTTACCCTGCCAGGAAACAAACCCTTACTTAGGTTCTGTACCTACACAAGCATTTCAGTTATTAATTATTCTCACACCTAGGGCATCTGGAAGAAATCCACATTTTGTAGTGATAAGATGTCCTTGTACACGTCCTTTCTATTTTTAAGTTTAGTTTTAAGTTATATTTGTGCAGAATGAATAAATAAATAAATAAATAAACCCACGACCTCAAATTTATAAAACACTACAAACCAGAGATCCAGAGAGGTTTTCAGAAAGTACTAAGTAAGATAGGTACTTGAAAAGTATTCTCTGGGATGCAAGCTATATATCTGTACCAAGTTTCCTCACAATCAGTTTCAGCAAATTGTGAAAAGGAACCTGGAAAAATATTCCTATGAATATTTTTAAATTTATTATTTACAATATTTATTTGATTTGATTATTTGATATTTGATAATGTATGGGCTTGGTTCAAAATATTTTCTTCTACTTTCAGACCCCTGGAAACCCCAGAACAGAATGTGAGACGCCTTTCTGCAAAGCCTGATATTGTGTTGCCACATTCAAATTGCTTTGAAACAGACCTTCTGAACATTACAAGTTGTAACCAATGCGGTATATTATATTGTTCAGAGGAATGCAAGGAGGTCTCTTATGCAAAATACCACAGAGTGTTGTGTTATATACAGAATGAGACACAGCATCCCATTAATGTTTTATTGGAGACTTGGAAGTAAGTAAATACTCTCTTTGTAGACAGACAGACAATGAAGTGATCCTATAAGGGTTCCTTTTTCCTTTTGAGGTATGGGACTCTAACATTGCCCATAGGTGAAAACAAATAATCATATTTAGAATTATTATCTAAAATAACAGTACTAGTAGTTAAGGATTAACTATCATACAAATTAATGCATTTCCTATTAGATTTTCTAGCACAATGTCTAAATGAGCGGCGGTGGCGGATAAGTCGGAGAGCTGGCAACGAATTTCGGCGCAATTTTGTCGTACTCATTTGAAAACTTTATTCACGTTTAAAACCGCAAAATTTGTCAGGCAATTTGCAGGTATTATTGAAATTACTCAATAAATACGTGATTAAAATTTCACATTGCCAAAAGTATATTTTTTGGGAATTTTAATAAAATATTTTTGAAGAGAAATAACCGCAAACGCTCTACCAGACTGGCAGGACTGGATTCGCCAGTTGACGAAATTATATTTTTTCACAATTTCAGTTTGCCTAAAGGGCCTTCCCGAAATTCATCACTAGCTCTCGTACCACATCGCCCCGCTGTCGCCGTCGCTCTGCCGTCGCTAGTTTCGTGTTTTATCTTCTAATAATGTACGTTTTCAGACAAATCCATTACCCACCAGAAACAGCAAACGTAATGCTGCTGGTTCGAATACTAGCATACATCCAACAAGATTCAGACCCCGAATCAGCAGCGGCTACGGTCAAGCAGTTCTGCCATAGAACTGTTAACGAGGATGCTGAGTTGGTCCACAAGTTGCTAGGAGATGAGTTTAGAAGTCAGATAAACACGCTCAGAGAGATGACTGCCAATGTTATTAATGGGGAGTATATACAGGAGGTATGATATTTCGAGATTTTCTTAATTTATTCTACTAGTAGCTGATGCCTGCGACTTCGTCCGCGTGGTTTAAGTTTTTTGATTCCTGTGGGAACTCCTTAATTTTCCGGGATAAAAAGTAGCCCATGTCACTCTCCAGGTACTCAACTATACCTATGCAAAAATCACGTTGATTTGTTGGTCCCTTGTGGCAAAATTGCAGGACAAACCAACAAACAAACACACTTTCGCATCTATTAAATTAGTATGATGACATGAGGTCATGAGAGTAATAACAATTATGTACCACAATAAATACGACAATTATTTCAATTTTTTTTAAATAATGTAAGCTCTAATTTTGCTGTGATCTGACTTGCTTGCTTGGTGATGCAGCCAGCACTTGCCTAGAAGATCATTCACTTTTCATTTGATGGTACCCAGAATTATTAAAAGTAGAAGGAAAAATGGAAGCCAAAAGGACATTCCGTATCCAAGCGCTTCAAACAAGAAAGGAAGAAGCAAATCGCTTTGTAGGTGTCCATGGAAATTCGACTATGTATGAGTGCAGACCTTGATGATGCCTTGCGATTGTCGATATTTCGACCCAGAGGCATGGATTGTGGTCACAGGTTACATTTTCCTTAAATACAGTCACTTCCACTTTGTCACTCTTCGACCCATGGTGGTGTAATTCAAGGATAATTAATTACAGTTATAAGTTAAAATAGCGATTGTACATTTTAAAAGCAATGTAGATAGATACTTATAGGCTAAACTAAGTTTAAATGTGTACATGCAATTTGTTTAATATTCACGTCTGAGTACAATAATTTTTAAAGTAAACACAATGTCCTTAAAAATTCCATACAAATGCATAAACTTCCAATAGTGATAAATGAAATAGATAGTGATAAATGACTGTATGACCAAATACAATCATACTAATATTACAAATGTGAAAGTGTGTTTGTTTATTGAAACATAGGTAGTGACTCGGCCATAGATTCGTCGTAGATCTAATAGCGCCATCTGTTGGCGACCGCTAAACTAGTATAATAGTAAAAATATTCTAAACAATAAATATAAATAGTATATCAAAAATTTTCGAATGGGTAGGATGTACTTTTCATATAGGTATTTAAGTTTGTTTAGATATTTTTTAATAGGCATGATGACAGTAACCAAGAATCAATGAACTTATGAATTTATTTAATGAAATAGGATTCATGGATTATAAAAAACGTATTTATTTTTCTATTTCGAGTGAGATTGCTATTTATTTTGATTGAATATAAAACTATAAAATACAGCAATCCGCCATATTGGATAAAACACCAAGAAGCGGATGACGTCACAATTGTTTGTTTTCGAGCTTTGACAATCACACTATTGCTTACTGCACACTGCACAGAGTACATTGATAAAAACAATAGTGACGTCTTTCTTCTTCTTCTTTTCCTTTTGAGGTTTCAGTCCCTTATCTCCTGTATCACTGCGACCGTTTCCGATCTATTGTGATATGACCTCCATTTTTAAATTTCCTCGCCAATGTCTGCTTCAGTCAGGAACAGCAGCATTTTCTTGACTGGAATACGGGAAGCATCCTCTGGGTTAATAATATGTTTGCCCAGATGGATGCTTCGTTTATGCATTAGAGCGGGACATTGGCAGATAATATGCATCGGAGTCTCACAGGATTCCTGGCATAGTCTGCAGATATCCGTGTCCCTAAGCTTAAGGTTAAACATGTGTCTGTTAAGACCGCAGTGACCTGTTAAAGCTCGTGCTAAAATGCGTAGGTTTTTCCTGCTGAGCGCTAGCGCCTCGGAGGCGGCCTTCTTATTGAAGGTTCTGACTAGCGCCTTTGAATGGTTTAGACCACGTAAGTTTCTCCAACGAGTGAGTGTTTCATAGAAGCAGTAGGTTAGCAGGGTGAGCTGCACCAGGCTTTTAGGTATACCGCAGACCGGCTCTGGTCCGATCTGCCTTACCTTAGCGCCCGTTTTAGCCAGGGTATCGGCGTTTTCATTGCCGGCTATACCCATATGCCCTGGAACCCAGCGAAGAACCACCTTGTTGCTACGGGCCAGGGTGGTTAGTGTGTCCCTGCAGCAGTCAACCAGTCTGGAGGTAATTACCTCTGACGATAAGGCTGATAGAGCTGCCTGGCTATCCGAGTGGATGTAAATAGTTTTGTTGCCGTAGTTCTCCTGCAGGATAGTTTCCGCACAAATTATTATGGCGTAAACCTCCGCTTGGAATATGGATGAGTAGACTCCCAGGTTACGGTAGAGCTTAGCCCGGGGTTTCTCTCCATAAATTCCACAACCTACGTCCTTGCCCGACTTCGAGCCATCGGTGTACCATTTGATGCTGCCCGATGGCCAAGTGATTCTGTTGTTTAGCCAGTCATCCCTATCCGGAATTTCTACCTTATAGGGCCTTTGGAAGTAGTGTTTAGGGGCCATCATATCGGATGGCATTCCTAATACCGGGATCTCAAGCAACGAGTTATGAAAGTCCCTCAGTGCCCGGGAGATCCAGTTTTCCTTCCTTTGGCAGGTGATCCTGTATAAACTCATTCTCGCCTCCTTCCTCAGAAATATGTGGAGAGGAGGTAAATTTAGAAGAGCTTCCAGGGCTGCTCCTGGCGATGTGTTCATAGCTCCAGTAATAAGCAGGCAGGCGGTTCTTTGAAGGCTGCCAAGCTTATTCTGGGTAGTAATCTGTGTCGTTTTGCTACACCAGACTGCTGAGGCGTAGGGTATCATTGGCCTCACCACCGCTGTGTAGAGCCAGAAGGTGAATTTTGGTTTTAGTCCCCATCTGTCCCCTGCTAAACGACCGCAGACTCCTAGTGCCATTTTGGCCTTTTTGAGTACACCATCAACATGTGTGTTCCAGGTTAGTTTCTGGTCTAAGGTAATTCCCAGGTACTTAACCTCTGTTGAAAATGGTATACTCTTATTGTTTAGCTTAGGCGACTCGAGCTTGTCGAGGTTGTGCCTCCTAGTGAATGGAACTATAACTGTTTTCCCCGCATTTACAGTTAGCTCGTTATCTCTACACCATTTATCGATGATGAGGAGTGCTCTCTGAATAAGGTGCGAGAGCATGCTTTGACAGCTCCCTCGCACCGTGACTACCAGGTCATCGGCATATCCCTGAGTGTCAATACGGAGCACAGCCATCTTCTGCAGAAGCTGGTCAACGGCAAGAGTCCACAGCAGAGGCGATAACACGCCCCCCTGTGGGCATCCCCTCGTCGTGAGCACCTCCGCAGAGACGTTATTTAGCTCAAGCTTGGCTATGCGGTTTGAAAGCATTGCCTCCACCCACCTGATGGTAGTCGTGTCGGCCTGTTTGTTGGTCAGCCCGCCCACCAGTGTGCGGATGGGGGTGTTATCAAATGCGCCTTCAATATCCAAGAAAGCCGCCAGAGCGATTTCTTTGTCCTCCAGTGCCTTTTCAATCTTGTCAACAAGGTTGAGCAGGGCAGTTTCCGTGGACCGCCCCTTGCAATAGGCATGCTGGGTATGGTGAATGGGTCTCTCAATTAGAAGCGCATCCCTTAGATACCTGTCAAGCACCTTCTCCATTGTTTTTAAAAGAAATGAGGAGAGGCTTATTGGTCTAAAGGACTTCGGCAATTCGTAGTCCTTCTTTCCCGCTTTCGGTATGAATATGACTTTTACTTTAGTCCAAGAGTCTGGTATATATCCCCTGGCGTAACTTGCTCTGAAGATCTTAACCAGGAGTGGGATTAGCAGGTCCACACCTTTCTGCAGGAGAAGAGGCGTGATACCATCCATCCCACTGGATTTGTTTGCGTTAAAGGAGTTAACAGCCCACTTCACAGCTCCGGGTCTGAACACAATGGCAGCTCTCTTCCAGTCCTCTGCTCGAGGTCTGCTGGGAGTGCTCGCCAAAGTATTCCTGTCTTCAAGAGAAACAGCCCCCGGGAAGTGCGTACTGGCCAATAACTCAAGAGTTTCCTTCTCGTTAGAAGTGAACGATCCATCTGGTTTTTTTAAAAGACCCAGAGGGTTAGAGTTGGCCTTAGCGAGCATTTTATGGAGTCTAGCGCCTTGAGGTAAACTATCAATTTCCTCGCAGAATTTCCTCCATGATGCTCTTAGATAGTGACGTCACAAACGACGCCATGACACCGCAGAACGTTTTGGCGTGAATTTTAAAATTTAAATTTCAAATGCCAATTTTATCTACTAAACCTTATTTTTCTGCTGATATAAGATATTTTTTCGAAACAGTAGATACTTCCGAACATAATCTGACCATTTTTCAAAATCAGTCATCATGCCTATTGCGAGATAGGCTTGCGCTTGACGACAATCATGCTAGTGCAAAGCAATGATGAGCGTCTAGGTCGGAGCGAATTTCCTTGTGTGGGCGAAAGTGTGGGAAAAAGTATGATAAAAAATTATAAAATTAGTCAAAATATTATTTTTTCAGTTCCTAACACCGGAAGGATTCTGCTCTCTAATGGCTCTGGTAGGAACAAATGGGCAGGGTATCGGCACAAGTCCACTTGCTCTGTGGGTCAACTCAGTGTCTAATGTGACAATGTCAGACGATGAGAAGCAACAGCTGGACATGTTTATTGACCAGCTATACCAGTATGTGGAAGAAGGTTAGTATCATACTAATATTATAAATGCGAAAGTGTGTTTGTTTGTTGTTGGTTTGTTGGTTTGTCCTTCTATCACACCGCAACGGAGAAACGGATTGACTTGATTTTGGCATGGGTATAGTTGAGGACCTGGAGAGTGACATAGGCTACTTTTTATCCCGGAAAATTAAGGATTTCCCGCGGGAATCAAAAAAACTTAAATCACGCGAACGAAGTCGCGGGCATCAGGTAGTTTATCTATACTAATAGTATTAACGCGTCTATCTGCCCGTCTGTAAGAGTACGTTCTCACTGCGAAAAACATTCGCGCGAATTTTATTCTCGTGATCTATATTTTGCTCTCGGATTTCACCTACACTGAATGCGGTGAGCGTCATACAACCATATACAAAATATTCGCGCGAATATAATTCTTACCGCACCGCGTGAAATAATATGACAAACCAGCGATTTTATTTCAATTTTTTTTTAAATTTTGTTTGCTAGTGCGTACACCTCCATAGGATTTCTAGTGTTACAGAATTTTGGAAAAAAATATTTTTGGCAGTGCGAATGTAGCCTTACCTCTACATAACTCATCCTTTTACAGTGTATTTAGATTGAATTGAGCAAACAAACGAACCTTTTTTTACAAACAAACAAACGAAACTTTTACTTGCACTAGCAGTGGTCTCGATTGAGTACAACTTACGAATAAAGCTTAAATCGCACTATAGCGGTGCGGCACGGCGCGGCAGCAGACTGGCGGCTCCACACGACAATATGGATGATGACAACTCAATCAAATCAGCAACTCTTTATCAAACTTAAAAACGCGCTTCTAGTATGGAAGTTGTATGCAATTCACAATAGTGACATCATCAAATTTCAAAGCACTTTTTTTCTTTATTTTAAAATGGTTACCAAACTTAACACTATCCGAGGATGTGAATTTTAGGTCTTTTGGAAGACCCTTTATTTAATAATCAGTTAGAAATAATTTATTTTTGATATAGGCATCATCCGTATTAATATTCTATCTTTAAGTTCATACTTCATATTAGTAATAACTGCACTACAACGACGTGGCAGTTGAGAAGCGCGCGCGGCGTGGCGCATAGTGCGGTTAGGGATTTAGCAGATAGGATTTAGGATTTAGAAGCAGTGTAGAAACCAATTAGGGCTCAATTTAACTGCTATACTCCTACTGCGGTATTCATATATCAAGGTAAGATAGCAGCAGGAGAAAATATTAGTTTGTGATAATATAAGAGCGGTAAGTAGGTTTGTGAAAACCTTAACGCCCATGTATCACAATATATTTCAATACATTTGTGAGAAAACTTGAAATTAAAATCGAGTACCTAGGTAGATATTAGGTACCAACTAGAAAATGGTTTCTCACGCTCAATTCACGCCCCCATACTTATTTCGACTTCTATTTATATCAGCAATTTTTTTCTCACATCTAAAATACCTGATCGTTGATTTAATTTTATTATTCCAAATCACTTAAAACTGCAAAAAAGTAGCACGAGGGGAGTTAATTCTGTAAAAAATAGCACTAGGGCTGTAAATTTAACTTACAAGCCCTGTTTACTGCCTCTGCAAGTGCTTTTTTCGGGCAACTGTATTGAAAAAGTCATTCAAAGTTTAAAAAACCCTAGAGGATCTAAAGCAAGTGTTATTATTATTTACAGAATCCGGTCAATTCCTCAACACAGAAGGTTCTGGTCTATTTCTATTGCAAAGTGCTTGCAACCACAGCTGTGCACCAAACGCTGAGTCGTCATTCCCTTATGGCAACCATAGGATAGAGTTGAAAGCTCTCAAAACCATCATGCCGGGGGAGGAAATATTTATCAGTTATCTGGATGAGTGTGCGTTACAGCGGTCTAGGCATTCGAGGCAGAAGGTATTTATACTAATACTAGTTCCCGCGACTTCGTCCGCGTGGAATGAGTTTTTCGACTCCCGCGGAAACTCTTGTATTCTCCGGGATAAAAAGTAGCCTATGTCCATCCCCAAGATACAACCTATCCCTGTAGCAAATTTCATCAAAATCGGTTGAACAGATGGGCCGTGAAAGCGTAGCAGACATTCGCATTTATAATATGAGGTATGGATTATAAATTCGAAAGTTTCGAGGATGGATGGATAGATGTATGTTTGTTACTCAATCATGCCAGAACGGCTGAACGGATCTGGATGAAATTTGGCACAGTGATAGATTATTATCTTTAGTAACACATAGGCTACTTTTTATCCAAGGAAAGTAAAGAGTTTCCGCCGGAACCAAAAAACTAGGGCGTCAGCTAGTTTTTTATTAGGTTATGATATAAAAGTGGCTATGAAGGAAAACATCGTGAGTAAACCTGTATGCCTGAGGGTTGTGCATTTTTGTGTATATACTTTTGTGTATGTACTTAAACATTACAACTTAAAAATTATACTGCAACTTAAAATTAATGAGATCCTACTTAAAATATTGTAAATAGAAAGTCGGAACGTATTTAATACCTATTACTCAATACCAAAGACAATATATAAACCAGGTTGAGACTGTTCACTTCATACATTCAATCAAAGCTCGCTAAATGCGCATTAAAGTCGCCGGTACCCTGTAGTTCTTCGCACAATCTGAGATGGCGTAACTGTGCAAGCTGTTTGTTAAAATTAGTTGAATGTCTATTTGCTCAAGTGATTTTATCAAATTTTTGTATTTTGATAATTTTATATAAATAATTAATACAAATTGAACCAAAAAAATACGATATTTCACCGATTTTACTATAATCATTTGTCGAGCGAGCCTGGTAGCGCCACCTAGCGATAGTATTAACCTAGAATTTTTTTTATAAGGGAGTTAGCAATCTATACTTGGTATTATAATTAATCTATGCTCAGTACCAATATTTTTCTCCTATCACTAGTCTGGACATTGCTATTACAAAATATTGACAGATGCCAAACACTAATTTTATCTGATTCTTTATATAACTTATATCAACAGATTACAGATGGAGCATTCTAAAGTATGATTCACATCCATATCAGTTCTACTAGCCCGGAGTTAGGAAGTTGGCGGTGTTTCACCCCCGTGCCTCGGAGAGCATATTAAGACGTCGGTCCCTGTTATTTTCACTAACATGATAGTAGTCGTTAAAGCCCGCCAACCCGCATTGTAGCAGCGTGGTGGGTATACGCTATAATTCCCTCTCTCCTATGAGAGTGGAGACCTGTGCCTAGCTGTGGGATGTTAATGGTTTGATGTGAATCAGACTTAATTGCTGTCAATTTCATTAATATTTTTTTTTGTGTGAAATTCCAGGAGTTAGCCGAGAACTACCTGTTCATATGCTGGTGTGAGCGCTGCGTGGCTCAGGGTTCGGAGCCCGACTGCAGTAGCGAGGAAGACATGAGTGAGGAAGAGGAGGATGCAGATGACTGATGTTCTAACTTCCTCGCCCTGTGTCTGCTGGGCCTCTGAGACACACGAGTGAACAGGAAGTGAAATGAAAGTGAACAGAAAGTGAAAGTGAACAAAAAGTGAAAGGAAAGTGAACAGAGAATGTGAGGCTCAATTTTAACTGACTTATGACTTGCAGGGAAGAGTAGATTATATTATCATAAGATGATAGTTTTGTTTTGACATTGTTATTAGTATTAAAAGTTTTGGTTGAACTTTTGCTTGTATGCAATCTCAACTAATGATATTATATCCCCTGTGTAGGGCATAAGTTCTGAGCAAACTATTGGGTCTTATTTAAATATTTCAATAGTTACCTTGATATAAAGTGAGTATTTATTTTTATATTTTAATAATAAATTATGATGTAGTACATCATCATCATGAATGAAATTATTTAGTTTGAACTATATAATACTACAGTATTCTATTGGAATATTTAAACAAGACCTATTTAGTATGTGTCACAACCTATACTGGTACTTACCTTTACGTCTGCTATTAAAAACATGTATTTTTATCAAAAATAAAACAGTTTTTTTAAGAATTTTTGCTTCAGCCATTACTAAATATCAATTATTGGGTAGTGTCAAACTATATATTGCTGGATAATTAAATAATTAAAATAAATATTTATATGGGAATGTTTTCCAAGAAGTTGGCAATGTATTACGGCAACATTAAATTATTCAGTTGAAACACAATAATGTCAGAGTAAAATAAACCTAATCGCCTTTGAATTAAAGTTGTAGTTTTACGAATACTGATTTTAATTAAAAAAGGTTCCGCTTGGAGCGCTGCCTGTTCGTACGAACTTGAGCCAAAATATTTAAAGTCCATTTCACTTATTTATTTAGATACTAGCTGATGCCCGCGACTCCGTCTGCGTGGATTAAGGTTTTTGGTTCCCGCGGGAATTCCTTAATTTTCCGGGATAAAAAGTAGCATATGTGTTATTCCAGACTATAATCTATCTCTGTGCCAAATTTCATCCAGATCCGTTCAGCCGTTGGGGCGTGATTGAGTAAGAAACATCCATCCATACATCCAAACTTTCGCATTAATAATATTAGTACTTATAGATCTTTATTGCATACACAATATACAGTACTAATACATAATACTTATATGTGTCACCGTAAGATTGCAAAAACCGTTAGATTGTAATGTAACGCTTTTTATCTCGTAAGATTGTAAACTTTCGAAAGATTGTGAACCGTTCAATGTTCTGTGTGCCAATTTTTGAAATATTCATTGTATTTACGTTCTCTTGTCTCTTTTTTGTAGGTAAGGTTAGGGTTCGACATAAACAATCAGGTTAGGTTTTATCGGGCCGGGCACTTAGGTTTTATCGGGTTAATATACCTAACAGATTACAATCTACCGAAAAATAATGCGTTATATTGTAATCTTTCGACAGTTTACAATTTCGCGTGTTAGATTACAATCTTACGGTGACATATGCATTATATTAAGAAGTACTAGGAACTACAAAGAAATGTGCAAAAGCGGGTCTTATTGCTTTCTTTTTGGTGGTCTTTAATGCTTAAGTGTTTGGGCCCTCAAACTTTATCAACTGTTGACGTATTTTATGTGAATTGTGAGGGAAAGTTCATTGAAAAACTTCATGATAAAACGTCAGACCAAATAATACCAGTACGGAATTCAGAATAGCTCCAACCAGGTAATAATTGATTTGAAGATATTAAAACTGTAAGTGATTGATAGATAGAAGTGAAGAGATATTAAAAGTATAAGTGATGCTGATTTATCGTGTAATCCTGCTGATAAGAATTTGGTCCATTTTAAAGTAGGATAGCTAGGATATAGATAAAGGCATGTTTTACGTGATACTTCACACCAGACGGCATAGTCAAAATATTTGCGCACGGATGAGACAGGGGTTCAAAATGATGAGCTTTTTAGGGTTCCATAGTACAACATACCCTTTTTGTTTCATCCAGGTATGGAAATTTAATTAAAACCACATCCCTAATCGATTTCTACATAGCATCGTATTGGAACGAAAAAATCGCTTCAGGGTATGGTTTTACAAGATAGTGACAGTGATGCTTGATGAATGTAGAAAAGAAAATAATGTTATCCTGGATGAATTTTGGCCATGGCGGTCAATCTCCACTGAGATTAGCCCAGAAATAGCCTAGCCTTAGCAATAGTGCACCTGCACATACTCAGGTGCACTCTCTATTCCTTTGCTCTCATGGTCCGATGAGACGGAAAATCCGACACGGCCGGAAATAAATCAGGCGCAGGGCCGACGACTTTACGTGCTCTCCAAGGCACGGTGGTGAAACAGACAACTTCCACCTCTACTGAGAATTTGAGCCTGTGTCTATAACAGGAGCTGATAAAATGTGCAAGAAAAGAATACAATTACTTTGCTATAATCCGCCAACAGAAAAATATCTGTATGGTCAAGCATGCAATTAAAAGCGAAGCACCGTTTACCTTCACCAAGCAAGAAAGCTAAGTTCCCAAGCAAGATGTTGACATCTTGCATTGTAAAGTCGACATCTCCTGAAGATGCTCCGGTGTCGGGGCGAATTGTACGTCGAGAAAAGTATAAAAGTCTTGTGTGGTGGTGCATGTGAGTGGTGGTGGCATTGCTTGCTTGGGAACTTAGCTTTCTTGCTTGGTGAAGGTAAACGGTGCTTCGCTTTTAATTGCATGCTTGACCATACAGATTTTTTTCTGTTGGCGGATTATAGCAAAATAATTGTATTCTTTTCTTGCTAAATCATGAACTTCCGCAAAGTAACGCCTGATTCTATCCAATATGATAAAATGTGCTTGTTCGCGTGTCCTGCGTTTCAAACAAAGGCAATCACCCAGCCTCTATATTTGGGATAATTTTGAAAGTGCCGGCCAGCTAAAATAAACTTTATATTATAGTAGAGTATAGTAATATACGAAATAAACACTTTTTCAATTTTTTAATTTTCTTTATTGTTTTGTTAATTTTGCCTTTTTTATACCACATTTGACAAAATGAAAATGATTTGTGATTTGTGGCTAGATCTTCAAAGTTCAGACCTAAATAATATAATCTTAGAGAATTACAACATAGACATAACGTAGTAATGAAAAATGTTTTTAATGCGGAGTTATATATAAAAAAATGTTTGTAAAATTTGTTGGCCGGCAAAATAAAAATTAGCCGAATTTTGGTGATCTTTTTTGGCGTTTCATCCGCGCGCATATAATGCAAAAGTAAATTCAATTTAGAAATCTGGTGTAGCCAGAACGAAAATAAATATATTTAGTTTAAGGGGGCTATGAATTAATTGTTCCTAAGTTTAAACGAATTTGGTAAGGGGCCTAAAATATAAGCACGGCCTAATTTTATGATTGAAATAATTCTAATATCATAATTACTAGATTACGGCTACGTCCGCCTGGATTTAGGTTTTAAAGACGAGATGAATCCTCGTGATTCTTTTTGGGTCGCATCGGGTCGATCCGTTGCCCTGTTGTGGCGTAAGGATAATCCAAAAAACAAACTTCGTTTCATACTAATAGTGTACATAAATGCGAAAGTATGTTTGTTGGTTTGTCCTTCAATCACGCCGCAACAGGGCTACGGATCGACGGGATTTAGGTGTCTTTTGAATTGCGTCAAGAAAAGTTCAAGTTTGTATTGTGATAGATTGTGAAGATATGTATTGTGAAACTCACAAAAAGCCCAAGTTGGCAAGTTGACCGAGCCACCAATGTGTACGGAATTATAAGGAAATACCAATAATAATTTTTTCGTACCACTTGCTCAAAAAAGTGACATTCTATGCCACAAAAAGCGAACACAACAATAGTCATTTTTAATCAGTTAAAAACAGGGAAAGAAAATTGTACTGAATTTCATTCATTAGGGGGAGTATGTGATTTAAATTTGGAATACTTGAACTACATCTGTGTTTACAACATTGAGTTTGTCTATAAAGCATTAAACATCTTTTTGAAAAAGGAATACGCATTTATTATGCAGTTATGATTAATAAATAAAATTACGAAAACCGACGAGGCCGTATGAGCTTGATGCCTTTGCTTTTCCGACAAAAAAATATTAGTCTAGGAATTTGCCGCGTTTTTGTTTTCTTCAAATACATAAACGTAATTGGACCAATGTTTCGAATGTTAACTTTTACTTTTAATTGTCATTATTTTTAATAAATGCTTATCTCATATTATTATTGTGTTAATTTTTTCGCAAATGGTACGAAAAGAAGAGTATTTTCCTCGGTGATAAAGCTGTCTTAGTCTTGGGTGAACTTAAATCCCTCGCTACACTCAGGACTCGTCTTAAATACCTCGCTACGCTCGGGAGTAAACCTGGAGTCCTTCGTTACGCTCGCGATTTAAATCGTCACCCGCGACAGAAGACACTGCTTTATCCCCTTGGTTAATAATCTACTAATTATTTACTGTATGTTAAGACCCTGAAGATGAAAACCTATCTATTGAGCGAATATCTGATGTTGAATGTTAAATTACATTAGTGAATATTTAGTAATGTAGAATATTTAGAATATTATAAAGTATGGTATAAGTATGATGATAAAAAAGATAAAAGTTTGATGCGAAGAGCGCTTAGCGGTCGCCAGCAAAGTGAAATGGAGCCGAAGCGTCTTTTGTGATAACAACTCAAACTTCTTATTCTTCTTTGTATCCTGGGATTATTTTCCGCACTTATAGTACCACAAACTTATCTGACCCGGTGACATAATATTAAAAATAAAATAAAAACAAAAACTAAACAGGCATTATAAATTAGTTCTAATTTTAGCCACTGGGCAAGATAACTTTGTGTGTGACGTAAGACCAAAATATGAACTTGATTGGCCTGAATTGGTTTTATAAAAAAAATATCTTAGTCTTTTTACATATTTAAAACCATACCGGATTTTTGATAGCATAGTTGTGTTATTAAAATGTAGGTAATGTTCGCGACTTCGTCCGCATGCATTTAGAGTTATTAAAATTGCCGTGCGAATTTTCTGATTTTCCGGAATAAAAAGTATACCTATCTCTGTAACTGCAGAAATATATTTAACAACAGACAGGCAGACACAGTTTCGAATTTATAAATATTATACTATGGACTTTCCTATATTTATAGTAAATGAGATATTATGTTTATTCTATGTTATTATCACTTGAAGTGTTTTTCGTTTATAAGTATCTTGACTGTTCATAATAAAAGAATGCTGAAATATTACTATGAACTTTTTTTTCTGTTATGTACTTAAGTAGCATTCTATACCTACCTACAGTTGCTGTAATCGCTTGAAACGATGACTAATGGTTAAGACACCCGAACTCCTGTACGGGGTCGTGGGTTTAATCCCCGCGCACCTCCAAATTTTCCAGACCCTGCATTGCTAATCCGCACTTGGCCGGCGTGGTGGACTATGGTCAAACCCTTCTCATTGTCAGAGGAGCTTCGTGCTTAGTAGTGAGCTGGCATAATGAAAGGAAGGAGTAAATCGAATTACCAGACCTGAGAAAATTCAGAAACTATGAATTCCCAAATTTACCTTGCCGGGAATCGAACCCAGGACCTCCCAATATGACAACAGCGCTCCCCACTGCGCCAGGGAGGTCGTTAAATGTCATCGTCATCAGATTTTAGGTTCAGATTTTTACATTAATCAAAGTGTATCTATCCAGCTCCGAAAAAACGAATTTAGTACGAGAGAACGACACAAAAATACAAATGAGTTTTATAGTAGGTAAGTACGTCTTACTAAATTGGTATAAGGAGGTAGATAGGCTCTTTAAAGTTGTCAGATCAACCAGATTATTCTGCCGGACCCTAATTCCCTAAAAACAATTTCCAAACAACAAAGAAACTTTTCCGGAGGGCTGATAACGTCAAACGTGCAAATTCGCTGACGCCAATTGAATTTGGAAACAAACTGCGTTACGAGAATCGTCCTAAAGCACTCTAATGCCATTAAATTATACGCAGGACTTCGAGCATTGATATTATACCTACGAAACTCAAGATAAGTACATAGATCTACCTATTTCGACTCAAGACTATTCATTTGAGTTGCAAGGGCTTGGGTCATTATTTAGCTTTTTTTGCCCCTGATATTTTATTATTCACTCAAAACTTATTTTTAACACTTTCGCTGCGTTACGGCAAGTATTTTGCCGTATTTGACGGTCAGCCAGTGCGGCAGCTAGTTTTCCTTGTTTTGCGCACGGTGCGGGGGTGATTTATCTATGTTCCCGTACGTGTAGGAAAGAGACAGAGATTTTTTCTATATGGTTGCTTTTAATATAATGATATTGTATACTAATAATGTACGGCAAAATAGTTGCCGTAACGCACAGCAAGGTAATTATTTTTATTCAGTGCGGTACGGCGACTATCTTGCCGTACCCCCCCAACCCCGCGCCTCACTGCATGCGTCCGCGCGGCCTCGCAGTTTGCATTAGTGTTGGCCGTAAGTGCTCGATATTTTTTATGCAAAAAACTACGCGACGAGACTTTCACGTAAAAAACATGATATGAGTAAGGGAATTACCTACTTTTTAAAATTTATTTTATTTCGTTAAAGTTCCTAATATGATCTCATCATAGATTAAAAATAAAAAGTAATTACTAGTGGTTCGCCCCGAACTGAGACCTCGCGGTTTCACAGAGCGCCATATATTGACATCAGTGTGAAGTTCTGTTAAAAATATCATCATCATTAAAAATTAAATAATTTCGTTTCCTTATAATATTTATCTAATTTTAGTATTTGTTGTTCAAGTACAGGATATAATTCAAATAATTGATCAAGTTTCAGGCTTGAGAGTTCAGAAAATTGAGAGTTCTGAGGTCAACTTTGGACGTTAGAAAATCGCTACTTTGAAAGCCTCCCATTTCGTCAATTTTAGGGGAAAAATTCAAAAAAAAATATTTTTGGACTCTATTCTTAATTATCTTTAAAATGATATACTGCAACCCTATGTAACGCTATAAAAAATATTTTACTTCGCATTCGCTTCTATGAGAGCCCCCCTGAAATAAAGATTTTTAAAACTTTTTAAGCCATATTCGGCGGGAGGCCATCGATTTACATATTATATTTAAATTTGAAGTAATTACGTTGAGCAATTCAGAAGTTATAAGGCTCTGACAGACGGACGGACAAGTGCCAATTCACCCAAGTAGACTCAGAGACCTTCGCTTCGCTCGGTCAATAATAATTTGGTACCCTAATATGAATCAAAATTTAAAAAACCTATTTGTATTTATTATTATTTATTTATTAATCAGTGTATTTGTACTAAACTTACATGAGTGACTGCTTTTTATTTTAATTTTTTTTATATTTAAATATATTTTTTTAAATTGGCGATAGGTACTTGTAAGAGTAATTATTATGTTGACTAATTATGAAGAATTATGTTGATTTATACACTTAAATTTGTTGTGTCTTTAATAAAGAATATCTTTAAAATATCGATTGTCATTTCAGAAGTAAACCCATCCCTAGCAATTTTTTAACTTCTATGCTATACGGCATATATATTGCCGTAAATGACTGATTTTGAAAAATCTCTGTATCTTTCGAAATATCATAGAGAACCCGGGGCTACCGCAGCTAGGTATACACGAGGATGTAGCCTATCGATTTGTTCAAAAAACCCATTGATATGGTGAGTTTCCACGTCTCCATGGACTTTGAAAGTCAGGTTCCGGTACGGCAAAATAGAGGTCGTAACGCATATCAGGAAATATAGATACGGGCAGTATTTGTCTCGTACCGCACGAGCCGTAGGTTTAGGATCCAATGCTGCCGCAGCGAATGTGTTAAGTACCGATACTAAATTGTAGGCAATTTTCTGATCTACCACAATCTGACAACATTTTGAAATTAATTAATAGATTGTTCCTTATTGCGAAAATAACAAGAGGCTGTTTTTCAATTTTGGGTTTTTGTGTAACAGCGTACTAGTAGCTTAATAGTAGTTTATGGTCACCTATATGTATAAGCACTCAACGTACTAAGGTAGATAGATACGTTTCACTCGGTGTCGAAGTGAAATGTTCGTTGAGAGTGCTGGTGAACATTTGTGTGGTGTGTTGTGGCGGTGCGTATTGCCTGCTTGGTTGCTTGCTTTTCGGTATATTAGCTGTGTTTTCGTGGAGTACACACAGCTGTACCCGGTGACTAGTATCTATGAAAAATAAAATAAAAGCAAAGGCATAAAAATTCGTTCCAATTTTGGCCACCGGGTCAGATAAGTTTGTGGGACTGTACTCAATCGTACTTTCTTTGGTCGTGTAACTAGACGCGACGAGAGCATCTCCATTGAGTGTCTGGTTGTTTAAGTAAGAGCCCTCACGTGGCAGATCACCACGTGAGGGCTGCGGTGGACGTCCCAAAGCCCTTTGGCGGCGGACCCGGGGGTCCAATGATAACTCTGGTAGCTCCGTTAAGTATGTAATAATTATTAATTTGTATGTTTTACAACACAAGAGAAATACAATAGATGTTAGTCGATCAAAGTGACAGTGAGTACATAACAAAAGAGCGCGCGCTTTCGCGGCTCGCGCCAGTAGTTGTCAATTTTAGTTGACAGTGACGACTGCGTTCGGAACACGGAGATCAGATCATAGATAATATAAGAATGATGAATTCTATGGATCTGAGCCAAACGCAGTCGCCACAGCCCTTACAAGGCTGCCATCAGAGAAGAGTGGAGACGGATAGTTATGCGTGCCACAACACCAAAAGGGACGACCACGACCGCTCTGACAAGAGCGATACGACGAAGAAGAAGAACGAGATGTAATCCTCGTTCTGTGATCTCACAGAACCAGCAATCTGCTTATGGCGAAAGTAATAATTTTATGTGTATCTTTGGCATTGTATTTCCACGATTCACGACTTTAAGTCCAACTTAAAATCCTACACAATAGATATACATATTTATATTTTTGCGGCCTCGTCTGCCGGAAATACCTACTGAGTCTTTGATCTTAGAAAAAAGATGGACGAAAATGCACTTCAACTGTCTTCATAAAAGGGGGAAAATATAATTTATTCACGAGATAATTTTCTCCCACCCCTTCAAGGAGACGATTAGGGTTGCTACGTCTATTACCTACTTAATATTTTGTACTCAAAATTATAGTAGACAAATAAATAAAAAGTTATGATGTCTATCTGTCTGTGACGTCTAATTTTCGTCGGCGATGCAAATCTTTTGTCGTTACGGTCCTAACTCATACCGGCTGGGTCGAGTATGTTCATGTGACTCGCCTTATAAATTATAATAGCATGTGCTTTTAATTAATCTAAATAACACCTAGATAATTAATTATTTACAGCACCTTAATATTTTTTCAGAAATATTTAGTACATTTATTTAGTTACTAGATGATGCCCACGACTTCGTCCGCGTGGATTAAAGTTTTTCGATTCCCACGGGAATTCCTTCATTTTCCAGGATAAAAGCCTATGTCCTTCCCCGGGATACAACCTACCTCTCTACCAAATTTCGTCTAAATTGGTTGAAAAGATAGACAAACAGACAGATAGACAGACAGACAGACAGACGGACAGACGACACACTTTCACATTTATAATATTAGTATGGATGTTAGTTTAAACTGAATGATGCTGTGGCGAAGTCCCACGAGACCTACTGAACCCTCGGGAATTTCCGTTCCGACTCGCTTTCGGTCGGGATTCTCCCGGGCGTTCGAATCAGTGAATCTTGAACCCCTACGCAGGGAGGCCGCGTACACGCACGGCTAATTCACTCGATACCAATCAATTAATTATTATACTTGTTGTAACGTCCATAGTTCGTAATTAGTGTCTTAAATCGTTTGTCATATAATATATCAATAGACTTTTGTAACTAAATAAATAATCAACTTTCAATAATATAATATTCGTAAATTACATTGGGTTTGTTTTAACTTCGATCCTAACATTCCCATAACTGGTGACACCCGACGTTCCCATAAGTGGTGAACCGGCGACGCGTCCCGAACTCTCAAGTGCTTGCATATTTCGAACATTCTTTGTGTGCATAGTGACGAACTTGTTTTATTCCGAAAATAGATTCAGTGCAACAAAAGTTTTTATTTTATTTTAAACAATGGCATCGCAATCCAAAAGTAGCCTCAACCAGCTGGCTACGCATGCGTATAATAATGTGATTGGTACTGCGGCGCAAGTTCATCAGCTGTCCACGTCGAATGATGAAATTAGCGAACTCAAGCAATCAATCGCTAATTTGTCGCGCCAAATCGACGCACTTACATCGTCATCGCGATCCCGTTCGAGATCGAATAGCAGTACGAGATGGCGCCGACGTTCCCGTAGCAGATCCAATGATTCTGCGACTGATGCCCACTGCTGGTATCACCGCAAGTTCCAGAGCAAAGCTACAAAGTGCCGTAATCCGTGCACTTACTCGTCGGAAAACGAAAAACGCAGTCATTGATGGCGGCTAACGATGACTGTCGTGACGTCACACCGAGTCGCGTATTTGTAACGGACAAACACTCCAACGTTAAGTTCTTAATAGACACTGGTGCTGATTTGTGTGTGTTCCCAATTAGAAATGTAAGTTCTAATAAGACAATTGTTAAGAAGACTGACTATAAACTTTTTGCCGCTAATGGTACAGTGATTAATACATATGGAACAATAAACTTAAATTTAAACTTCGGGTTGCGGCGAGATTTTCGCTGGCGTTTTGTAATAGCCGACGTAACCCGACCGATCATAGGCATAGATTTTTTATCATATTATAACCTACTCGTAGATGTAAGGAACCACAGATTAGTTGATAATACGACTACGCTCATTGTAAATGCTAAACCCGTGTTATCTTCCTTAGAGTGCGAAATTAAGACTGTTACAGGTAATTCTCGTTATCATCAGTTACTCAAACAGTTTCCTGAGGTCACGCGACCCTCTGGTGAGCCAATGGTGCGCGAAGTTAAGCATCAAACGCTGCACTACATACGCACTACGCCCGGTCCGCCGGTGTACAGTCGACCTCGCAGATTGGCACCGGACCGGCTCCGCCGAGCTAAGCGTGAGTTTGAGGATATGGTAAGAGCAGGTATTGCACGTAGATCCGATAGTCCGTGGGCAGCGCCTCTCCATCTAGTACCTAAAAAAGACGGTACTGATCGACCTTGCGGAGACTACAGAGGTATCAACGCTCGAACAGTACCCGATCGATACCCAGTACGCCACATCGCAGATTTTTCCCATAATCTACATGGCTGTACTGTGTTTAGCAAAATTGATTTGGTGCGTGCTTACCATTTGATTCCAGTCAACCCTGCGGATGTACCCAAAACTGCCATAACTACGCCGTTCGGATTATTCGAGTTTCCGTTCATGAGTTTTGGTCTAAGGAACGCCGCGCAATCGTTTCAGCGGTTCATGGACGAAATCTTAAGGGACCTGGATTTTGCTTTCCCGTATATAGATGACATATTGATTGCGTCACGCGACCACAACGATCACGAATTTCATCTCAAACAGGTTCTAGAGCGCCTTCGAGATCATGGTGCTGTTTTAAACTCCGCTAAAAGCGTATTTGGTGTTCCAGAAGTCGAGTTCCTCGGCTACTTAGTTACGGCAAACGGCACGAGTCCTACGCCAGAAAAGGTAAATAGCATCCAGAACTTCACGCAGCCCAAGACCTTGAAAGAATTAAGGAGATTTCTCGGTATGATTAACTTTTATAGAAGGTACCTACCGAACGCTGCGAAAATCCAAGCACCTTTACACCAACTACTTAGCGGCACGGATACCAAGCCAAACACTCCAATCACCTGGACGTTTGAGCTGGAACAGGCTTTCAACGAATGCAAAAAGAGCCTCGTCGATGCAACACTGCTTGCTCATCCCGATCCTACAGCGGATCTGATGTTGGTCTGTGATGCGTCCGATATCGCCATCGGCGCCGTATTGCAGCAGAAAGTTGAAGGTAATTGTCAACCCCTTGCTTTCTTCTCCAAGAAACTGACCTCAGCTCAACGTAAGTATAGCCCTTTCGATCGAGAGCTACTCGCAATTTACGAAGCTGTGAAATATTTTCGTTTCATGGTCGAGCTGAAGCCGTTCACGATCTGGACAGACCACAAACCTATTGTTGCTGCGTTTCGTAAAGCGTCTGAAAAATGCTCTCCACGTCAGTTCCGATATTTCGATTTTGTGTCACAATTCTCGACCGACGTGCGACACATTTCCGGAGAGGACAACGTCGTTGCCGATGCGCTCTCTCGGACTGAATCTGTTACTGATAGCATTAATTTAGATAAACTCGCTTCTTCAAAAGAAACGGACACCGAGTTGAGACATCTTTTGCACGCTTCTTCTTCGCTGGATTTACAGAAAATAAGAATTTCTGCCTCTAGTGCATGCAAAGCGTATAGCGATGTTTCTGGTCCAAAACCACGTACGTATCTTTCACCTGTTACTTCAGAACCGCCTGCCACCAAGCCTGATACAGTTACTCGCTCTGGCAGACGGGTTAGATTCCTTCGTATGTGAGTAAACTCACATATCATAAGTATGTAGAACCATTTTTGGAGAATGCATTTAGCTATTAATATTGTACGTAAGCTTCTAATATTGCATTGTATCGTTTATTTTTTGTAAACATGTAATAGTTAAATATCTAATTAAGTTTTATGTTTAATTTTAATTATAATACTTACTTTTGTAACGAGTGAAACGAATTGTGTAAAAGAACGAATTCTTTATTCGTCATGATCGACCTAAAGGTCTCCGGGGGGGCTGATGTGGCGAAGTCCCACGAGACCTACTGAACCCTCGGGAATTTCCGTTCCGACTCGCTTTCGGTCGGGATTCTCCCGGGCGTTCGAATCAGTGAATCTTGAACCCCTACGCAGGGAGGCCGCGTACACGCACGGCTAATTCACTCGATACCAATCAATTAATTATTATACTTGTTGTAACGTCCATAGTTCGTAATTAGTGTCTTAAATCGTTTGTCATATAATATATCAATAGACTTTTGTAACTAAATAAATAATCAACTTTCAATAATATAATATTCGTAAATTACATTGGGTTTGTTTTAACTTCGATCCTAACATTCCCATAATGCCTTAAACTACATCTGCGAGGATTTAGGTTTTTCAACAATCCTAATCCTCTTGGAATTGGGTTCCCCATAATGCAAACCAATTCTACAACAATTCGTCAACATCGGTTTGATAAATGAGCTGTAAAACTAGCAGGCAAACATACCTAAGAAGGTAAATGGGAAGATAAAGTCAAAGGATTTTGGTGACGATTGTGCTCAATTATTATAACACATTTTTAAAACAATTCTATAATACAGAAATGTGACAGGTGTGTGGCAACCCTACTCGGACACTTGAAGTAGGGGCGGCACGAATGAATGTTTGTTCTGTATAGAGCGGGCTTCGCTGCTCTAATAGCTCAGCAGGACTTTGGAATGTCTTGTTGCTGCTTATATTTTCCTTTCAAAGCTCTTACCTCCCCCCTGTCGCCAAAGTTAATAATTTGTATGCGCTTGTGAAAATAACAAGCAATAACAATAAAGGAAGGTTCAGGTGCGATGTCGCCTAGAAAACCAAAAGTCTCTTGGAGCACATACTAGCGCGACAGCACAAAATATGTCCGTCCCCTCCGATGCGTACTTTTCGCACAGACGTTTTATCCTGTCCGGTCCGTAGTATGTTTCAGTGTCCAGTGTGTTTTATCATAAGCACACAGAAGTAACTAGATGACTTCTATATTAATAATGTTGGGTTTCAATGGATTTATTTATTTATTTACTAGCTAATGCCCGCGACTTCGTACGCGTGGATCGAGGTTTTGTGGATCCCGCGGGAAATCTTTAATTTTCCGGGATAAAAAGTAGCCTATGTGTTAGTCCAGACTATAATCTATCTCTGTGCCAAGTTTCATCCAGATCCGTTCAGCCGTTCTGGCGTGATTGAGTAACAAACATCCATTTGAGGTTATTTTGGTTCCCTCGGGAACATCTTAATTTTCCGGGATAAAAAGTAGCATATGTGCTATTCCAGACTATATTCTATATCTGTGCCAAATTTCAGCCAGATCCGTTCAGCCGTTGGCGCGTGATTGAGTAACAAACATCCATACATCCATACATCCATACATACATACATCCAAACTTTCGCACTTATAATATTTATATATTATACTAGCTTATGCCCGCGACTACGTCCGCGTGGATTGAGGTTTTTTGGTTCCCGCGGGAACTCCCTAATTTTCCGGGATAAAAAGTAGCCTATGTGCTATTCCAGACTAAGTATATTCTATCTCTGTGCCAAATTTCAGCCAGATCCGTTCAGCCGTTGGCGCGTGATTGAGTAACAAACATCCATACAACCATACATCCATGCATCCATCCATCCAAACTTTCGCATTTATAATATTTACTAGCTTATGCCCGCGACTACGTCCGCGTGGATTGAGGTTTTTTGGTTCCCGCGGGAACTCCTTAATTATCCGGGATACAAAGTAGCCTATGTGCTATTCCAGACTATATTCTATCTCTGTGCCAAATTTGATATGATTCCACTACAAGTTAGCCCTTGACTGCAATCTCACGTGATGGTAAGTGATGATGTCTAAGATGGTAGCGGGTTAACCTGTTAGGGATATGGCAGTTATAATAAACCCATACCCCTAGGTATATAGTCGGTTTCTACACGGCATCGTATCGGAACACTAAATCGTTCGGCAGTACGTCTTTGCCGGTAGGGTGGTAACTAGCCACGGCCGAAGCTTCCCAGACCAGATTAGAGGAAAATCAGAATTTATAAATTCCCAAAATTGACACAGTCGGGAATCGAACCCGGGGCCTCCCATGTTAAACCAACAGCGCTTAACACTGCGCCAGGTCGTCAGGAGGAAATTCTTGGAAATGTTTCAATAGGTCGGTACGGTCAATAGACCGTAGTTCGAACTTTTACAGAAACACAAAATATTTAATTCTACCAATTGAACTAAAATATAATAGAGTCCAGGATATGAGCACATCTGAGGGCCAGATTCAAATTAAAACGGTCCCCTTTTCTTTGAAGAAATGCGGAGGGCATTTAATTGTGATCCGAATATTGGCCGCCGAGCGGGTTGCGAATAATTGACGAATTTACTGCTCAAATGCCCTTTGTGCTCAGTTATTGAATTAGGCAAGCGGCGGGAAATTTCGCCTAATGAAAAATTTTATTCCGGTCCTTGCGGTTTTTGGATCTTATTACATAAATAGTTGAGTGAATCTGAGGCACTATATAGGCAAAGCAATTTTACGGTTCCTTGGTCAACAAGGAACCCATATTATATAGCACATACCTACTTCCATATTAAGTACCTACCGATTAGAACTTAAAATAATACCTAACTAACTAGCAAAAGCCCTGTCTACTTTTTAAAAATGAAAGTCACCTGGGTCAACCGCCAAAAGTAAAATTGATTTTGGTTCATGGTCTTAGAGCTTTTCCTACAGAACACTGATTACTTTGACCAGCACTAAATTCCGAAAGGGAATGTAGCTACCTACCTATGTTTTAACTTTTACTGTTATCGCCGTACCCAGAAAACTATTTCGAAGGAGCCTCCCAGTAAATTGGAAAGCCTCTGCCCATATAACGTTTTTCGCGTAGCTTCAGAGAAATAAAAACAGGGAAATGAAAATAGGTTAAGCGGGCCCCCGGGCAAGAACGACTTGAGTATACGGGTTGTATCAACTTGCTTAGTCTGTAGTGGTCGTAAAGATTTGGTCGAAACCAGAAGATTACCTAGTAATTAAGTAAGTAGTAGGTACCTAATAGTTAAGTAAGTAACTAAATGTTATGTATGGTAATAATATAATTATATTGGTATACAATACCAAACGCAGATGCGCAGATTAGTTAAAAATCTATTATTCTAATGAGACCAACATGATACTTTTGCTGAAAATTCCCACAAACTTATCTGACTCACAGCGTGACAGCGTCTTTATTTAATTTAATCGGAAGCCAACGGTAATACAATGATCTTTTGCCTCATTCTATTTCAAATTAGTTATTTAATCTCATGACTATCATTGATTACACACTTACAGGGTAACTCAACATGCAAAAGAAGTTAAAAGTACTTAGATTAATTTTAAAAAAAAGAATACAAAAAATTACATTAAACAGAAAAATAAACAGGCCAATTTTTTTAAAATATTTATACAATAATTTAGATAGTATAAAATTAAATATCTATGAATCGAAAGTGATAAAATAAAAACCGGCCAAGTGCGAGTCGGACTCGCGCACCGAGGGTTCCGTACAAACCTGTAGTAAGTTTTAAATTATTAAAAATATTTTTATTTTAAACATTTGAGTTGATTGAATGAAAGGTAAATTGCGGTTTACGATTTATGACGTATTAAAAAAAAACTACTTACTAGATCTCGTTCAAACCAATTTTCGGTGGAAGTTTGTATGGTAATGTACATCATATATTTTTTTAGTTTTATCATTCTCTTATTTTAGAAGTTACAGGGGGGGGGGGGGGGGGACACACATTTTACCACTTTGGAAGTGTCTCTCGCGCAAACTATTCAGTTTAGAAAAAAATGATATTACAAACCTCAATATCATTTTTGAAGACCTATCCATAAATACCCCACACGTACCTATGGCTTAGATGAAAAAAAAATTTTTGAGTTTCAGTTCTAAGTATGGGGAACCCCCAAAACTTATTGTTTTTTTTCTATTTTTGTAAGGAAATCTTAATGCGGTTCACAGAATACATCTACTTACCAAGTTTCAACAGGATAGTTCTTATAGTTTCGGAAAAAAGTGGCTGTGACATACGGACGGACAGACAGACAGACAGACATGACGAATCTATAACGGTTCCGTTTTTGCCAAATTTGGCTACGGAACCCTAAAAAGTAACTAATTCACTAGGAGTTTTTTAATTTTTGATTTAAAAAGCGTCGTTAGTATATTATATTAAAAATGAAATAAAACAAAAAGTAGACAGGCATAACAATTAGTTTCAATTTTGGCCACCAGGCGAGATAAGTTGGTGTCCGGGACTAATAACCCCTGAAGAAGAAGAAGTTACACACATTCCTTCATTGACTACAAAAGAGGCTAAAAAAGGCAAAGCTAATAATTTCGACGACCTCCGTGGCGCAGTGTTGAGCTCTGTTGCCTTAACGTGCGGAGGTCCCGGGTTCGATCCCGGGCAGGGTTTGGAAATTTATAATTTCTGAATTTTCCCTGGTCTGGCCTGGTGGGAGGCTCCGGCCGTGGCTAGTTACCACCCTACCGGTAAAGACGTGCCGCCAAGCGATTTAGCGTTCCGGTTTTTTTTTTTTATCCACTAAAAGTTAGCCCTTGACTGCGATCTCACCTGATGGTAAGTGATGATGCAGCCTAAGATGGTAGCGGGCTAACCTGTTAGGGGCATGGCAGGTATATTAAACCCATACCCCTATTCGGTTTCTACACGGCATCGTACCGTCTTCAAAAGACTGAACCGATTTTCTTGAATCATAGCAAAGAAAACTCTCGATTAGGTCAAATTTGAAATCAAAAAACAGAATCAAAATTGGTTCATTCAGCTCGGGCTACTCATACACAACTTCCCCCACCACTTCGTTTGCGTCAGGGGTAAAAATGTAGGTATGTAGGCAAGTAAAAAAACGTGTTACGTTATATTAAGTTTAGTGCCTTTCTTTCTTGCTTCTTTGTTTCAACGGTAAAGTTTATCCTCCACTGATAACAATATTAGCTTCACTTGTCTACCGAAGTTCAACTCACGCTCTGTCGGTATACCCTAAGACATACCTAATTTAAGTCTTCTTTGTTAAATGAAACCAAGCACCTGTCCTACTTTACTTAAATCATAAAGTCTGTTTCACAAGTACACATTTTGAACGCGGCAGTTTAGTATGACACAACCAATACAAGAACTGTCTAAAGGCGCCAAGCCGAGCGATTTTTTGCGTTCGAGTGCAATGCTACGGGGAAAACAAGAAGCCTACAGAAAAAGATTACAGGTAGGTATCTATATGAAAATCTAAAATAAAAATTATCTTGCAATTAATTTTCTTCCGCTTCAAATCTCAGATTGCAGCAAATCATCCCTAGGTATTAATCGAAGATTTTTCCTCATAGTTTTCTACGGTGCTATTTTACCGGAAAAAGCGCTTAAGCGACACGTTTTTCCCGTTCAAGCGATAGCTAGCCACGTTTGAAACCTCCAGAATAGTATTTTTATTTACTTTTGTCTTTCTGCAATGTAGTCAGGGACCTACTCGTATAATGGGGTAAACGGTCAGCGCGAAACGCCCGTGCTGGAGAGGAACCATATTTTGTCTAGTGCCGTCATTCAGTGGAGCTCCATATTATAAATGTGCCGACGCGAAAGTTTAGTCCTGTCCGGTGTGTTCGCCCTTACGTGACATAACTGCCTGCCAGTATTCATATCGCTCCACGTCTGAAGCGACTTTAGCAGAAGCCCGAATCAAATATGGCTGAGTAATTACGTCGGGAAAAGTTAAGGTGTAACATAATTGGGGCGCGCCGGCGCGTCACTAAATGACTCTGTGTAATCCCGCCCCGGCCTCTCCGGGTACGGAAAAAGCTAGCGTGTTGCCTTTTATAAAGATTTCTATTTATTGAGGAAAGGGGAATATCAGGTTGATGGTAATGACTACAAAGTGGCATCTTCTCAATCTCAGATGGCTGACTATTACTTCTTATTCTGAACCTTCTTGAGGTCAATGAAAATTACGTAGTTAGTAGTCTGTGTTGACTTGACGACGTGACAATAGGGTATGTCTTTCGTAATCGTCGTTATATTCACTACAAATTAGCCCTTGTCTGCCTGACTTGTCTGATTTCACCTGGTGGTAAGTGATGATAATTATCGTTATTATATCCACTACAAGTCAGCTCTTGACTGCCTAATTGACTGATTTCTTCTGGTGGTAAGTCATGATGCGGTCTAAAATTTTAGCGGACTATTCTGTTAAGGGTTATGTGGCAGTTATAGTAAACTAGCTGATGCCCGCGACTCCGTCCGCGTGGTTTAAGTTTTTTGTTATTCCCGCAGGAAATCCTTAATTTTCCGGGATAAAAAGTAGCCTATGTCACTCTCCAGGTCCTCAACTATTCCCATTCCAAAAATCACGTCGATCCGTTGCTCCGTTGCGGTGTGATTGAAGGACAAACCAACAAACCAACAAACAAACTGACTTTCGCATTTATGGATCCACACCTCTAATCGACTTTTACATGGCATTGCACCGGAACGCTAATAAATCACTTGGACGCACGTCTTTGCGGGTAGGGTAGTAACTAGCCATGGTCAAAACCCAGACTAAAGAAAATTCCGAAATTATTAATTGCCAAATTGACCCTGATACTTAAAAATATATGTGTGACCTTTACTTAAAACAGATTTCGCGGAAAAAATAAACCGAAAGTGCTAAAAAGCTCGTTGTATTTTTGCTCTACCTACTCATACTTTACAGAACTGTCTAGTACACGGATTTGCTCTCTGTCTGACACAGTAAACCCCACTTAGGCCGCGAAGTAAGTCTTCGCCCACGCAAGGCCTAAGAAGTAAAGTTTTCAATGGTGAAATTGTTCGAGATTTTTATTACAAGATAGGCTTTTGACAATCATGCTTTATGAAAAGCATTTAGGACCTCTTGGTTGGAACGCGCTTGCATGGAAGGTGTTTATTCACCTTACCGTGACATAGTTAGTTAGTCACATAGTTTAGTCATACGGGGCAGGAGCACATAATGATGTCGGATGGGAAGTTCCAAAAGGGATTTGACGACCTCCCTGGCGCAGTGTTGAGCGCTGTTATTTGAAACCTATTAGGGGCACGGGTTTTATTTAACTGCTATTCCCCTAACAGGTTAGCCCGCTACCATCTTAGACTAAAAAAACATAAACGGTACTTACCGCATTGAATATTCCTCTGGCACTGCAAAGGTTCATGGGCGGCGGCAATATAATTAATCACTTATTGGTTCCTAAATCGTAACAGAGACGTTTCAACTTTCAACGCACTTTTTTCTTTAATCTATTGTTTAAAATGGTTATCAAACTTAAAATTGGAAGACCCTCCATTTAATAATCAGTAAGTAAATTTATAATTGCTATCTAATATTCTAATAGGTATTATACCGGTTAATCTAACCCATGTCTTGTTTAATCATAGCACTCATCACTGAACCAGGGAGACTGTTAAAAATCTGAAAGAGGCCTTTGATATTATGGCATTGAAATCTCTAAAGTACCTACTTCAATAAATTGCTATACAGCTACATTACCGGAGGCCTTGTAAATTGAATAAACTTGCGTGCAAAAATGAACAGAGCTATTTATGGGTCATAATCCTGTGGATTCTGAGGGTTAAGCCGTCCGTCGGTCGTCATCAATCTTACTCGGCCCGCATAATCGTTGGCACCGCCTAGGGTTAGGCGGACCTACGTTTTAAATGGACCTATCATTGTGTAAGTACATAATAATATCTTACATATTATGATTCGAAAAAAAAGAAACGCCGACACGTTAATTACCTCACGAAATGTTTCGTTTCGAAATTTCGAAAACAACGTTGTCCGTACCCTTATTGTAAGTTTTAATTCGATTGATCGTATGCAAGCATTCGATGAAATTAGCGTCAAAGTAAAATGAACCTTAACAGCATAACTTTTTAGTAAAAAAGGAGGGTTAAGAGTTAAGGAAAATGTAACCATCTGGCACTAAAGGACCAACACTGCATTTTCAGAGACGTACTTTTAAATAGTAAAAAAAAAAAATACAAGAACTGTTTATTCTGTGAAAAAAATTATACAGAATAATTTAAAAATAAAAGGTATCTTTTTAGGTGCATAAAGGTATCTTACCCATGTAATTATACAAGTAGGTACCTACAGTGCAAACAAATCACGATAAAGAGCCGAGCTCACTTTCATCCCATTAATGTCGTGGACGCATTTAATTAAAATTCACCCTCCGAACCCGACTTTATCTTTGTAGGGTTTGAGCAATGAGTTGTACAACGTAGAGGAACAGACCTTAAACACCACCTAGTGTTTAAGGCCTGTCATAATATAGGCTACTTGAGTTGATAGCTAGTACCTACCTAATTATATGAAGATATCTCTCTCTTCTTTATATAGTATTTCTCTGTGTGACGTGTTATTACATTTAGGGGTTTCCTAGCGAAAAATAAAATAAAAATAATAAAACGGCGGCTATGTTTTTACTAGATGATCGCCCGCGACTTAAGCCGCGTGGATTAAGATTTTAATTCCCACGAGAACTCCTTAATTTTCCGGGACAAAAAGTAGCCTATGTCCTTCCCTGCGATGAAAACTATCTCTGTACCAAATTTCATCAAAATGAGTTTAAAATATGGGCCGCGAAAGAGGAAAGAGTGCTTGTAGCAGTCAGACAGACAAACAATTTCACATTTACAATAGCAGGCGGGTGCAACAATTAATGTTAAGTGATTACCACCACCCATGAACATTTTTAGCATCAGACTTGCGTTGTTGGCTTTTGAGGAATTTGTTCATCTGCCGTTTGAAAATATTGTAGTTTTTATTGACCGAGCGAAGCGAAGGTCTCTGAGTCTAATGTTATCGCGAGTGCTGAACGCGTAATACGGTAGAGTTCCAAATTTAAACTATGTAGGCCAAAGAACATTATAACAAGTTACAAGATATTCAGGAAGAAAGATTCCAAATTCAAACTTATGATATGTAATGAAAATACATACATTCTTTACTGGCCTAGGCCGGGAAGTTTAAATTTCGAACTCATTTACAGGGTATGAAATGTGCACATTTCATATCATTTTTTAGAAAAAATATTTTTATAGCGTCACATAGGGTTGCGGTATATCATTTTAAAGATAATTAGGAATGGAGTCCAAAATTTTTTTTTAATTTTTCCCCTAAAGTTGACGAAATGGGGGGCTTTCAAAGTGGAGATTTTCTAACGTCCAAAGTTGACCTCAGAACTCTAAATTTTTTGAAATGCTGAGCCTGAAACTTGATCAATTATTTGAATTACATCCTGTACTTGAACAACAAATACTAAAATTGGATAAATATATGGAAACGAAATTATTTAATTTTTAATGAGCTTTAGTATTTACAACAGAACTTCACAATGATGTCAATAGATGGCGCTGCGAGGTCTCAGTTCGGGGCGAACCACTAGTTATTATGTGGTCAACGTCATTAGTACACAGCAGCCTCTAGTATACGATACCTCTCTGGGTTTGAGCTCGTTATTAGCACATTCCACGGAACGTCTTTGGTTCCTCTTCTCGTAACGGAAATTGGATTGATATGGTTTTGCTCCACACGGAATTAGCTAGCCTAGCCGACTATAGGGCCTTTGTAATGGCCTGTGCATGGGTAATTAATTTTTAGGGAAAGAAAGAAAGCCATTTTCTTTTGACGACCTCTCTAGCGCAGTGGTGGCGCAATATAAGTAGTTTAGAAGAAGGTCCCTGTTTCGATTACGGTAATTTATATATCGCTAAATATACTTATCTATATTAGGCTGGTCTCGCCCTATGCTAGCTCGTCTCCGTGAACAGACTATAGTCTGGGGGATTACAACCGTCGCTTAAAGCAGTATTATTTAAAAATGACAGTTCTATGTCATGTACCTTGATATGCTTAAAATAAGGATTACAATTTAAAAAAAACAAACGTCAATGTTAAAACAATACCTACAACTTTAAGTGATCGTAGTACGCCCCCTGGTCTAGTAAGAGACTTTTACTGGTAGAAAAGTTTTCACAGAGCGATGGTACGATGCCGCATTGAAACCGATTAGGGGCATAACAAAAAATGCTAATAAAAAGTTTTATTTTAAGATATTTTTCTCTACTCTACTACCTAAGTATTTATCAGAAGTGTTTAGTATTAACTAAATAATGCCTGCGACACTGTGAACAGATTTAGGCTTTTTTTAAATCCGGTGGGAAAATTTTAAATTTTCCGGGGAAAAAAGTACCTACCTAGGCTATGTGCCTAAATACAGAAAAATCACCTATTTATAATATTTAAGGAGGACATAACTGAATAATATACTTAAGTACATACAAGCCGATACTTAGAAGATAATATTTTCTTTCGTTAAAGTCAGTAAAAGATGCTTATCTGACCTTATTAATTAATTAAATTAATTTAATATCTTCAAAACGTCTTCAATTGAATGAGTCTTTATTAGAATTTGCAAACTGGGAAGAAAATTTCTATACATTGTTGTCAACTCGGCAAAACTTTCTTCATTTCATGTCGCGAACTTTAAACTCGAACAATTCCAACGTTTGCAGAAATTTCTTGTGACTTCAAAATATTATAAGCACCTATAATAACTCGTATTACTTGTACTAAAGCTATGTCAAACAAAGTACGTCATTCAAATCGTTACGAACTATAGCTATAGATTAAAGTTTAAAAGGTAATCGTGTGAGGTAATCGCTCTTCTATATGGTTTGCACAGAAAAATAACACAGACATATAAATCTGTGAAAAATAACAAATAAAAAACAAAAATGACCCTGTTTTTTTTAAACTCAATAAAATAAACAATTTAACCCGTATCTGTATTTTTAAGCGTTGGTTTACTCTATGGTTAGTCAGTTTAGAGTAAAAACACCTGTGAAAAACACACGAAACAAAGACTCTTTTCCATATTTCTCACTCTAGAGCAAAAACCAAAAAAAAAAAGACGTGTGGCACTCGCAGACTGCCGCGGTAAAGCTATTGCAATTTGCATAGCCTGTAGTCCTGGTAGTCAGGGGGCGGTGCGGGTAGGGCTAAGCTAAGCTTAACCCGCTTGTCCTCCTGATTTCCGGACGAGCCTGAGGAGGAGGAGCTCGGACGTGCGCGCTTGGCCAATTCGAAGCCAGGCGTAGGTACAACTACGCGGGCTACGATGGCAGGCGTATCGTCGTCGCTGTCTTCGCTTGTTTCCGATTCTATCGGCGAGGTGGTGGCGGCGGTAGTAGTAGTGGTCGGAGGACGACTGACGAACTCGGCGGCAGGGAACGGGGTAATGGATTGGTCCATTAAATTCCAGCGTACCACTGCGCGCGGAATCCCTGTTCGTCCTCTTCCCTGTTTCGGCGGCCTCTGGTCGAGCGGTTGCTTGTCGGCCATGGCGATGCGATTGAAGTACGTTTAAAATGTATTTAAAAACGATGAAACGATAAAACGATAAAAATAATGATTTAAAAACGGGTTAAAACGGTTAAAACTATTAACACTTAAATTTTTTTGGTAAATCAATTTAAATTAAATTAAAATTTAATAAAAATAAGAATAATAATAATCGAAAAATAAAATAAAAATAATAATAATAACCGAAAAAAAATCGGACTGGAGATATCTGGATACGAACCGGGGTCTTCTAGTATCGTGACCGCCCATTTCCCAACTGAGCTACTTTAACCTTGTAGATGGTGGCGAAATTTACCTTCGTATTGACAAATTGTAATATTTTTTTCGTTACGGAATTTCTGGATTCGGTCTCCCCGCTCAAGGCCCGCGATAGAAGCTATGCAATAGCTTAAAAATAAATTACAGTTCGTGTCCTCCGTGTCCTTGCACGAATTTTCTACCCATAGATTTCTATTTTCATAGAGTAGGGTCTTCAAAAAATTCCTACTGTGTCCTTGTCTATCCTATTAAAAACTGATTCAACTCCTAAATAATATGTCATCTTCAGCATCATCATCATCTGCTCATCGCCGGCCCATTACTAAGCAAGGGTCTCTTCTCAATATTATGAGAGGAGCTTAGGAAATAGTCCACAACGTTTGCCAAGTGAGAATTTTCATACTTCACACACCTTTGAGAACAATATTTATAACTAGCTGATGCCCGCGACTTCGTACGCGTGGATCGAGGTTTTGTGGTTCCCGCGGGAACTCTTTAATTTTCCGGGATTAAAAGTAGTATATGTGTAAAGTCCAGACTACAATCTATCTCTGTGCCAAATTTCAGCCAGATCCGTTCAGCCGTTGGGGCGTGATTGAGTAACAAACATCCATACATCCATCCAAACTTTCGCATTTATAATATTAAGTAAGAAGTAAGAAGTAAGATTCTGGGGCGTTCAGGTAACCTCACGAGTCACGATGTTTTCATTCACCGTTAAAGCAAGTGATATTAAATTGCATAAAACGCACGTAACTCAAGTTAGGGGTCGTATATTAAGTATACTTGAAATCTGGGTCCCTTAATTAGAAGGCAGTCATGACCACTGGGCTAAGGGCGGTTTCAGAGTTAACCTTTTTTCGGCGCGCATAAAATAGTTTTTGGAAGCGCGTGTAGGCATGTAAGGTATTTGCGCGCCCACTGGCACACGCGCAACTCTTACGAGCGTGACGCGTTTGTAAGTTCGTACCCTACTGACTACTAAGTGCCTACTACTGACTGAGCCACGGTTTCGAGCGAACACGCCGGAATAAGCGCGTGTGTGTTTTTTGAAACGCAAAATATAAGAGCATAAAAATACTGATCTGATCTTTTTTTTTTACGACCTCCCTGGCGTAGTGTTGTGCGCTGTTGTCTTAACGTGGGAGGTCCCGGATTCGATTCCCGGCAGGGTCAATTTGGGAATTTATAATTTCTGAATTTTCTCTGGTATGGTCTGGTGGGAGGCTTCGGCCGTGGCTACTTACCACCCTACCGGCAAAGACGTACCTTTTGGGAGGTCGTGTGGATCTTACGACTGCGTAGATGGAGACATCGTGGTGAGAAATAATTCAAAGGATCTCAATACTGAATTTATTATTGCACAGAATAAAAAAACATATTGGTCTTCAAATAGTTATGATCGATTTTAGATTATTAATAGAATATCAATAGTTACAATATCACACGCACGGTTCGAAGGTTTTATAGACAGAGAGAGCAGATTGTCAAATTGACATCAATCAATCTTTTGTCACAAACTATGTCTACCTAACTAATTATATGTCACAGATAATATTACGTTCTATGCATACTTACAATATATTTTAACAGTGCCGCCAAGCAATTTAGCGTTCCGGTACGATGCCGTGTAGAAACCGCCTAGGGGTGGGTTTAATATAACTGCCAAGCCCGCTACCATCTTAGACTGTATCGTCATTTACCATCAGGTGAGATCGCAGTCAAGGGCTAACTTGTAGTGAAATAAAAAAAATCTGAACCTGCCCTAAAATAAGCTCTCAGACCAATAAAGTGAATCACTTAACACTTAGTAGGTATAATCTTATTTTAATTATTTGACTTTAATCAAATATCTTAGACACGGAATATGGCGTGACCCGGTGCAAGGCGCGCCCTTAAGGACCCCATAAATTCACCATTGACTGTGACAAATCTCAGTTCCTTTTAGCAATTGAATTTTGGTGAGCTGTCGTTCACGATGTTTATTGGTATAGCTGTTCGTATACCGAATGTTCTAATTTCGAGGTTCCGTACCTCATAAGACAAAAAGGAACCCTTACAGGATCATTTGTCCGTCTGTGTGTCTGATTTTTCTCAAGAACGCATGGAGGAGGAAATTAATAGAAAATACTGAGGCCTTTGCGGTCCTGCGGTCCTGTAAAGACATCAAGCTTTTAAGTCAACGCAGTAAAAAATATGGCCAAGTTTGTTGTATCGTTCATTTCGCATAACACTAGCAAAGGAATTAATCCGAAAAAAATTGTAGTTATATATCACATAATATAATTTTTTTTCAATACATCCGCCTTAACTTTTCGTTTCGTAAAGGCACTTGGCCGGTTTTTATTTTTAGATGATAAAGGGGTTACCTCGTCTCGTAGGGGTATAGCAGTTCTATTGGGTTTTCAACCGACTTCTAAAAAGGAGGAGGTTCTCAATTCGACTGTTTTTTTTTATGTTTGTTACCTCAGAACTTTTGACTGGGTGGACCGATTTAGATGATTCTTTTTTTATTTGAAAGGACATACTTTCCATGTGGTCCTATATAAATTTTATCGAAATCGGTCGAGCGGTTTTTAAAATATCAACAATAAAATAAGTACTTTGTATAGCGTGCGCTTGTTGTTGTAAAGTTGGCGCGTGAGTTTGAAGTCGGTTGTTTAGAAAGAATTTTTAATTATAATAGTAGTCGAATAAAGGTGTAGATGTCGTTGCGCAAGTTATTATTATAGGCCGACAAACTTATCTGACCCCTCTGACAAATTTTGACAAGTTTGTGGGACTATACTTATTATTAATTAGGTACTTAAGTCTGCCGTATTCCGGTATGCAACCGGCAGTCTGTATTGGGCATAAATCATGACTCTGCAAACATCGACGTCAATCAATCCTACTCAATATTCACCGTCGCAATGCATCGTAGTTCGCCGGTATGGTAGAAATTTAATGGATTTAGGCTTTAACTTAGATTAATGAGGGACATAGTGACGTATTGCATATTTAACCAAGGTACCTCCACAGAAATTTTTGTACGGCGCAAAAACAGAATTACCTACTTGCGTTTATGGTCCTGAATAAAGTGCAAATTTTGACAATCTAAATATTTGTAATATTTAATAATAAAAATAAAAATCTTCCCAAAAAACCGACATCCATAGCCACTGTAAAGTTAAAAAAAACTAATAACTAATAATAAAAACACATACGTTCAAGTCGGGCGAGTGTGACACGCACACGTCAACTTAGTGAAGTATAAGTATTTTTTATGACCGCCGATGATGGCCAAACAATCATCATAATGAAGACTGCCAATGGTCAGCGTGGTGGATTATGGCCAAACCTTACGCATCCTGAGAGGAGACTCGTGCACAGTAAGTAGTGGAATGACGATGACGATCACCTTCCTAAAATTAAATCATATCATAAGTACTAATATTATAAATGCGAAAGTGCAGTGTTTGTTTGTTGGTTTGTTGGTTTGTCCTTCAATCACGCTGCAACGGAGCAACCGATCGACGTGATTTTTGCCATGGTTATAGTTAATGACCTGGAGAGTGGCATAGGCTTTTATCCCGGAAGATTTAGGAGTTCCCGCGGGAATCAAATTAAACTGCAGACGGAGTCGCGGGCATCAGCTAGTATCAGATAAATCACGGAATCCGAAATACCGTTTCAATATTTCATTAGAGCACTCTATTCAACCAACACGTTCGGCTGGCTCTGAATCGCGTATTATGAGCAACGTTTCATTTATTTCCGGCACCTTGCACGAACCAATGTACGTTATTCGTACAAACCAATTTCCCTGCTTTATTATTCTCCATGTGCACTGATTTTGTGTACTCTGGTGAAAATTTATACCAGCTTTTAATTGTTGCTATTCCATTCTAGCTACGTACATTATAGCTGACATAAAATGTTGGATAGGATTCCTGATCCTACTAGGCGTTACTTTGCTGAAGTCCCTCATAAGGATTTGCACGGAAATTGATTAGTTTGATTGTTTCTTTTTTTTATCCACTACACGTTAGCCCTTGACTGCGATCAAGGGCTAACTTGTAGGGCAGGGGCCATGCAGGGGCATGGCAGTTATATTAAACCCATACCCCTATTCGGTTTCTACACGGCATCGTACCGGAACGCTAAATCGCTTGGCGGTACGTCTTTGCCGGTAGGGTGGTAACTAGCCACGGCCGAAGCCTCCCACCAGGCAATTTTGTATTGTTGATTGTTTGTATAAGAATTGATTAAGCTCGGTTAGGTTCTATAATTATTTTAGCTACTACGGCAGCGGGCAGACGTTGTCCTGCCCAGAAAATAAAACCAGATTGCGGCGTCACGGGGTCCAATTGTGAATATAAAACATCCCGGGACGCACGCACTCAAACACACACAAAAATTCCATCAAAATCGGTCAAGCCGACGATGTCGGAGGACGAATAATTTAGTTCGTTTATTTGCAAACACATTATTGCAAAAGTTAGTGCTTCAACAGAAAGTTAATTAAGGCCGAGAACTTCATTACTTTTTTTGTGACGTAATTAGGTAAGTAGGAGCATAAGCTTTAGATATTACAGTGACAGACGAGTCTGGTAAGAACTTGTGCATTGTTTAAAGTTTATACTAATTCAAACGGGCTCGTTCACAGTATATAAAAATAGGAAATAGAAAACATTACACTGCAGGCCTTTGCCGTCGTCCCTTTCACAAAAGTTGATTCAATTTACCTTCTGATCTGAGACATAACCGGATAGACAACAAGTTAATGCGGACGATCTTTATAAAAATACATCATAGTTTAAGGTCAGGTGGACGTGGGAATGAGCTTTTGTGAACGCGCGGTCTTTGTAACACAGATAATTAATTGACATTTGACGTTGAAAAAATTCGCTTAAATTGAGAAAGTATGAGATAAATATATGTAGTTGCTTCAGGATACGTAAAAGTGCATTACAGAAAAAAGGTCTACAACATCCTACAAGCTTTGCAAGTTTGCTTATAGCATATTAGCTGATGCCCGCGACTTCGTCCACTTAGATTGAGGTTTTTTGGTTCCCGCAGGAAATCTCTTATTTTCCGATATAAAAAGTACCCTATGTGTTATTTCAGACTTTAGTCTGTGCCTTTCATCCAGATCCATTCAGCCGTTCTGGCGTGATTGAGCAACAGACATCCATCCATCCAAACTTCCGTATTTAAAATATTAGTATAGATTGTGTCTTTTACGTCATCATGATGAGTCTCCTCTCAGAATGAAAAGAGTGTGGCCGTAGTCCACCACGCTACCAAGTGCGGATTGGAGAACATAGATCTACCGGGTACGCCTCACGACGTTTTGCTTCATTGTTATGGCAAGTGATATTTAATTGATTAAAACATGTTTGAAACATCAACATAACTCAGAAAAGTAAGAAGTGCATGCCCGAGGATCAAACCGCCGACCACCTGAACCGGAGGCCGAAAGTCCGAAACCACTGAGCTATCACCGCAAAGCCTATCTTTTAGGTCATAAAACAGACAGTAATAATTAATTGGTTGTATAAATACCCAGAATAACTCATTCACCGACTCCCGGTCCTTCGGTATCAAGGAGGTATCGAAGATAACTGCGTTTTGGTCGGGAAATAAAATTATAGAGTACCTTTTTCTCCGGAGGGGGCATAACACACTTTGTACGTGGATCGCATCGGGAAATTCGGAGAGCTACAGGTATCGATTTCTTGAAAATTTTATGCAATCCCTTAATTTATTTTTATAGATACTACTACTACTGTTTTAGTATTGATGCGTGCGTAATACTTAGATACTTGGATACTTAGGATATTAGGTTTTGTAGCAATATTGAACTGCGCCAGTGGAAGAGTCAAAGCAAAACGTACAAGCAAGTCAAAGTACAACCATGAAATAAGTAAAGATATTAGATTATTGAGTAAAAGTTTTCTCAAATATAGTCCACAAGTAAAACAAAAAAAAAGTCTTTTGCGGGTCCACTTACCTACTTGTATGAGCGCATCCTTGAAATAATGTTTTTTTCATAATATTTTATTCGATTTTCGACTTTGAACAATTGGATTGGAACACTTACCATCGGTTGAGATCGCAGTCAAGAGCTAATTTGTAGTGGAATAATAAGAAGATACGCGCCGAATTGAGAACCTCGTCCTTTTTTGGAAGTCGGTTAAAAAAAAGGATTATTTATAAGTTCGATGTACTTATTATTTATAACTACTAGCGAATGCCCGCGACTTGGTCTGCGTGGTTTGAGGTTTTTGGTTCCCGCGGGAATTCTATAATTTTCCGGGATAAAAAGTAGTCTATGTGCTATTCCAGACTATATAATCTATTTCTGTGCCAAACTTCAGCCAGATCCATTCAGACGTTGGGGCGTGATTGAGTAACAAATATCCATACATCCATACATCCATCCAAACTATCGCATTTATAATATTAGTAAGTTGTTCATTAATTCAGAAGTTACACTTCGTCTGTCAAGGCATTGACAGACGCATATGATATGAGATATGCACATGTACCTACATTCAGAGACCTTGGCTTCACTCAGGACATAAAACCTACGGACTTAAAATCTGCAGTCTCAGCGTACGAGGTAGGTAAAAGTAAGAAATCCAATGCCCTTCGTTCGACCACTTGGAATCAAAAGCGTTCGAGTCAACGACGCACCTGATTGAATGGGTAAGAGGGAGGGGTGAAAAAAGAGCAAAGGTAAATCTCGAGGCCAAACACTCGAGGATGTCCACTTAGCTACTGTAGACTTGAGCACAAAGCTAGCTTAGAGTTGGATCACATTGGCGGAGAGACCCGGCAAGGAGTAAACGCCCTGTATAGAGGCTTTACAGGGCGTAATTTGAGGTTTTGCGACCTTGAAATCCGCAGAACGTCGTAGAGGAATTGTATATAAAATTTTTAAATAACATGTTTTTTTTTATTAAATCACATGATTTAAAAATAATGCTCTTGCTTAATCATTGTGAAGTTTAATTTAAATACTTACTACAAGCTCGAGTTTTTATTCTAAAATATAAATAGCGCATAAAATGAACTGCAAAATATGCATTTTTCTGTTACTGTATTGTTGGCGACTAGATTAAAATTATTTCTCGAATGCGTTGAACGTTCGAGATGAAGACCAAATGTGCAAGCCAAAGAATTCATTCAGGGAATTTCAAGTGGCGGACGTCGCACCGGGTTGGATTTTTTACAAGTAGCCATAGGCGCGCGGCGGCAAAAAACAATTACAAAAGGGATATGGTCTTTGTTCAACAGCTTTCGAGAGTTAAGATCTTACTAGAAATATGTTTTTATGTGTTGACTTTAGAAATAGGTAAAATTTATTGGTGTTTTTGTCAACTTTGTTTTTAAGATGAATGAGTTACTAGAAGTTTACGAAATAAAGGGTCTCGAAGTGGTTGCACTCATTAGCGTTCGGGAATATTCCGTTAACGTAATGATTTGGTATAAATATTCCCGATAGACCGAACGCCAGTCAGTCAACCCTCAGCACTAGTACGGAAAATAACTCTTTTATTTCTCAGTACCTAGTCTAGTACCTCAAGTCTTCATACTACTACTACTCTACTGTCACGGTAGAGGTGCACGACCGGGGTGCACAGGACGGGACGCCTACCAGCGCAACATCGACGAGTACCGGCGGACGGGTCCCGATTTTTGCCCGCCCGCTCACTCCGTGGCCCGAGCGTTTCCGTCACCTTTTTTGTGGGACAAGTTCCCTGGCGTCGTCGAGGGTCTATGCAACCGACGCGCCTCAACATGTATCAATATTGCAAATTGCTCTACGCATCGCCAACTCTCGTGGCTCTAACCGTAGTGCGTACTCGTAGATTGCTTAACGTAGGTCTCGGTTATAATAGCTTCACTGGAGGCGGTCCGCGCATCGTGTTTAGTAGCCAGCTGGTCTGATTTGAGCCCAATGCTTTGGCCAAAATAAATAAATGAAATTCTTTTCACGGTCTCCCTAAGATGGATTTAGTTAAAGACACAGTAAAGGAGATTATAAGTAAATTACTCAAGTATGAAATAAAGGTACAGTTATTAGGATTGAGTTCTGAATAAAACGTGATAAAACATTTTAATAATTATGGAATAATCTAATCACACTATGTTTATTTGAATAACAAGAAAAAGAGCAGTATGTATAGCAAAAAATACATTTTCATCCCACCATCTCGGAAAGAGTATTTTTACGCTTCGATATCTGAATGCAAAAGCCGTTATTATCCTCTTGAGGATAAAGTAAATTGAATTTAGAACATCGTATGCACGTTAGTAAATATCACTCGTCTATGAAGTTTGTGAATTCAAAACATCATTAAAACCTATTTACTTCTACCTCTATGGTGCCGAATTTCCATACAACCGTTTTTAATTTGTTAAAAACTCAAAAAACTCACACTCGTAACCTTCTTGGTGTACTTTTTTAATTTGATTTGCAGGCACCATTTTCTTTCACGTCATATTGTTTAAAATTGAAACCTTCGATTAAAAACAAGAAAATTGAAAATTGAAAAACCTAAAATGAGTGATTATATTGACAAAGAAGTTAATTTGACGCCAACAGAATTGACTGAAACTGTTAAAAATGCGGAAATGAGCTTTCTCCCTCAACAATCACGCGAGAAGTATTTCATTTCCTCGCTGAGGTGGGATGAAAAGTTACGTGTTGCACTCGAGTGAAAAGATTTTTCACCTCGTGCTCTTTTGATTCCCTCGCTGACGCTCAGGATTCTAATTTTTGAATCACTCGCTGCGCTCGTGATTAAATTTTGGAATCCTTCGCTTGCTCGGTCATCAAAATTGAGCACGCGGTTAAAAAACAACTTTTCACTCTTGTATAACAAATAACTATTTCATCTTGATATTTATATAACCGTAGAACTTAAAATGAGACAAAATAATTTTATCGAGAACTATTGAGACTGCTTATCCCATACACACATACAGGCCAATTATATACCTACCGCCCGCATATTTTTCGCTGGTTTAGTTTGGTGGGAGGCTTCCGTCGTGGCTAGTTACCACCCTACCTTCTGGCAAAGTTGCACCGCCAAGTCGTGGACATCTTCTAGTTAAACATAAACTTTTGCTGCGACAATGCATTTTAGCCAATAGAGAAAGAGTGGATTGTCATGGTCGTCACACTGTACAGTCCCACAAACTTATCTGACCCGGTCATCGATTTGTAAGTCAATGGACCCGGTGGCCAAAATTGGAACTAATTTTTATGCCTGTTTGGTTTTTGTTTTTATTTTATTTTTCATAGATACTAGCGACGCTGTCACCTGGTCAGATAAGTTTGCCGGACTATATGCGAAATTCACATGTGCGATCTGTACCTATTATAAAAACAATAAGTGTTCAATCACACTAGGGACAAAAAAATTGTTTGAAGGACAAAAAGTCCGCGAAATTCACTTTTATATAGAGCCGCGCACACTAGCGGGATACCACCAAACGACGTTTCCTTTCAACGCGGACATTTCGTATAGACGTTTTGTTTTGTCCCGTCCCTTGTGTGTTTTCGTTCTAAGCAAGCTAGCAAGAAAGCTAAAGCTCTAAGTAAGCAAGCTCAAAGAATTTGCTAGTGTACATTGCAATACCAGCAGTAAGGTCTAGGTTTCATGTTCGTGTCACGTAGTTCAACTTAACTTTAAGTCTCGAGTTCTTTTACAACCGTTTTACTCAGCAACCATCGTAAATCTTTTACTGTTCTGAAAATTGGAAAGAAGATTTATTAGCAGGTATACAGAATGTTTGTAATTTGCTTACCAAAGGTAGGTTAGGTAGTTGGGAAACTAAAACTAAATCCATAATTTAATATAATAAATGCGAATGTGACTCTGTATGTCGGTCTGCTATGCGCTTTCACGGCCCATATTTTCAACTGATTTGGACAAAATTTGGTATAGCGATGGGTTGTATTTATCCCGGGGCATAGGCTTTTTATAGATTTCTTATCCCGGAAAATGAAACAGTGTCTCTGGGAATCAAAAAGTCTTAACGCGAACGAAGGAAATCAAAAATCTTTAAAAAGTCGCGGGCATCGTCTGGTAATCTGGCATCACACAAGCCAATCACAACAAAACCAAACTTGCCGATTCTTCTCAGTAGAACAGCTTTCCGAACCAGTGGTAGATTCTTACCAGTGGCACAAGTTGTCCTACGTGATATCATTTCATTTCACACATTCGAAATGTGACAAAGTGTCAACACTCCAAACAGGCAAAGGAAAATTAGAAAATCATATTAGAATACCTACACGAAACGTAATTCCCTTCACAAATAATGCCGCTCCAATAAGAATTCAGGCCGAAATGCGTGCCCAGGTGCACCGTTGCAGCACGTCGCCTCTACCCGCCTGCGAAGTAATAAATATTCCAAAATTGTGCAAACATTTTCCATTTCCATGACAGTAGCGACTGTAATAACGTTGAAGACGGGCGGCAGGTGTATAGTTCATTACTTTTATTACGTCCATGTTATTTGTAAAATCTGAAAAACATTAAAACTAAACTATTAAAAAAAATTGCCAGTCATAGGGACTGCCGATAGAAGTGAAAACGATTTTTTTTTCTAATTAAAACAATGATATAAAAAACAAAAAAATAACGATATTTAAAATATAAACCTTAAAACTAAGGCATTAAAGTTTAATTACGAATGTACTATTTTACTGTACGAATATACTATATTATACTTAAGACCTTTTGTCTTAAGAAGAACGGTGTCGGTCACTGTTCCACATTTTTACCCTCTACCAGAAGTTTTCACTTCAACAATCACTGGTTAATCACGCAAATATTATTTATTCCATATTAAATCACATAGACACGGCAGTCATCTTGACATTACGCACCGATCTCCCGCCAAGCGCCTCCAATCGCGCTGTCACTGTCGAGAGCCGTAGAGGTAGTAAGACCATGGATTTAATCTGTCAATAAACCTAGTTCTGTCCCTTTCTGCAGAGAGTATTATGAAAGGATTAGCATTTTTTTTAATACTGTTATTTTTGCCAAAAAAGAGATTTTTTTTTTAAAGATGGCTTCCGATCATGATGAAATCCAAACCCAAACCATAAATCCAAATCCTTGGTTTCTACATGGCATCGTAATGGAACGCTAAATCGCTTGGCGGAAGGTACGTCTTTGCCGGTAGGTTGGTTCCCTAGTCCCTAGAGTTGTTTTTCTGCATATACTCAGCTAGACTCAACAAAGTTTTCAACTCCTAGTAGTAGTATAACCGGTACAGATGGTATTTATAAAGTACTTTGCGAGGCATGGAGGAAACTATAGAGCCGAAATTAGATCATCCATCCAGTAACCGAAGTCGGTGTTCTTTATAAGCTACTTTTAAATGTGCTGTTACTACAAGACTACAAAATTAAATATTTTATTTTAGTAAATTATAAAGTAATTAAATAAAAAAGTACTTGTAAAGAAAAGCGATTTTTCAATAGGGCTGTTTAACAAAGCAAGTCTGTAATAATAATTAATCAAGTGCACAAGGGTTGACCTTTACCGAAGGGCTTATTGAAAGAGCCGACTCATTAGTCCGGCTTTTGCAATGATGAGAAAGGCGGTGGACTGGTAGGGAATATATCTAGGTTTTGAACAAAAAAAACTAGATACTAAAAGAAGACTTTAATTTGTGGTTTGCCCATTAACAAAGAATTATTAATAACTAGCTAATGCCCGCGACTTTGTCCGCGTGGTTTGAGCGTTTTTTATACCCACGGGAATTCCTTAATTTTCCGGGATAAAAAATAGCCTATGTCCTTCAACTTATCTCTGTACCTACCCAATAACATGACGGAAAATGGTACCTATATATCTCCAAGCTGGCAAAACTTTAAACAATACTCTTAGTTTTGGAACTATTCATACTAATATTATACCTAAAGGTAAAAGTATGTCTGTCTGTCTAGTCTAGTCTGCTACGCTTTAACGGCTCATTTTCTCCACCGATTTTGATTAAATGTTGTATAGGTATTACATCCCGGGGAAGGGCATAGGATACTTTTTATCCAAGAAAATTAAAGAGCCGCGGAAATCAAATAATATTAATTCACGCGAACAGAGTCGCTATAAATTAAAAATAATACCTACACATTCTGTACATACAGCTCGTAAAAATATTGAGTATCGCTATCGATGTTCGTAGCAACATACCTACAGTGGATACCTATCGCCAGCCACCCCTCCTCAAGGGTCTGAGTATGAATACCAAGTGGTCACAAATATAATTCGTCTAATAAGATTCTAAATAAAGCCAAGCTATTTCAGGGGGAGTGAAGAGGCTATTTTAGGAATTTTCGTTGCCATTATGTATAAGTGGATTCAGATTGTTTGCTTTATACTGAGAATACTGAATACCTATAAGTGCTATTATAATGTAAGAAACGTTAATATCATAAAAAAATTTGCGAAAGTATGTCTGTCTGTACGGTTTTCACGGTCCATCTGTTGAACTGATATTTACGAAATTTGGTACAAAGATAGTTTGCATCACATTGTAACGTTGTAAAAGTCGTTACATGTTTCTCTCTGTCTCTTAACTCTTTAATTTTCCGGGATAAAAAGTAGCCTATGTCCTTCCCCGGGATACAACCTATACCTGTACCAATTTTCATCAAAATCGGTTTAACAGATGGGCCGTAAAAGCGTAACAGACAGACAGACAGACAAATTTTCGCATTTAATTTAATTTCATTTTATTTACTCATTTATTTATAATAAAACTAGAATAACAACAATAAACCACGAACACAAATAACAGTAACATAAAATAGAACATTAAAGTTGGACTTACATCATAATTTGGCCATTTGCGTGGGTGGTAGGTCTGACTCCTAACTAGATACCTGTGTTTAGGATATCATTCCTTATTACGAACGATAGTTCGATAATTATAAGACGAGAAAGAGAATTCAGGAACCATACATCCCCAAATAGTTGGCAGCTTTGCCTGGCGCCAGAGAGGTCGTCAATAAACCTGATCCTGAAGAAAGTCCATAGAACCTTAAACCGTGGGACTCATCTCTATGTTCCAGAGAGGAATAACAGGACTCGATCATCACATGGGTACACTAACACAAGAATATTGCTTTCGAATTCTCCGAACGAAAGTATTACAGCAGCAAGCGAAGAAATTGCGCGGAATTTGCCCCCGTTACATATACAATCTTATTTTTGTTTACTACGCCCAAATATCTATGTCTTAGAATTTTAAGATATTAGATGCGTCGTAATGTATAGGCGACCCCTTGCCTATTCCGTTCAAGGAGGCCATTTGTATTCACAGGGGGGGATGCATTTGTTGCATACAAGCCGAGAAATCTAAGAATTCGCGACGTATTTTACTACCAATATTTTTATTACTAAAGGTCTAGCCCCACTTGAGATGTACGGAGAGGCGCGGCACGTAGCGACAAATATAATTTGTATGAGTTTGTATATCTTCGCGCAGTACATCTCCGTGCCGCGTCGTTTAAGTAGGCCCAGGTATGGCCCAGGTCCATACGATTTGATACAAAGACTACTTGCCGCTACGTGCCGCGTAGCGCCGCGCCTTTGTAGTTGGGCTAGACCTTTACCGCGTTATGCGGGAGTGAGACTTGACTTGAGTTATTTATTGAGTTCTTGTGCCCCTGTTTTGAATTTTCCCTTTCCTTTTTAGCCTAATTCAAAACGATGTTCTGTGTTCGACCCGTTTGGATGTAGGTATGTTTGTTTGCGATTATTTCAGAAATCAATTAACCAATTTTGATAATATATTTTTGATGTTAGTGTTGCCTAGATGCGGCAAATAGGAAAAAAAACATAGTTACTTAATTTTTTTAAGCGAAAGTGTGTTCATCTGCCGTTATAACTTATGCACTTTTCACGGTCCAATAGTGGCGAGTTACCACGATTTCGGCAATGCCGTGCTGCCAAGTGATTTAGCGTTCCGGAACGACTTCGCGTAGAAATCAATCAGGAGTATGGGTTTAGCAATAACTGCCATAGCCAATTTCCATCTTACTGCATCATCACCCAGCACCCAGCTGAAATCGCAATCAAGGGCTAGCTTGTACGTAAATAATAATAAAATAAAAATAAAAATAGTAACGGTAAAAAACAGTACAGTAAGAGAATAACAGTAAAAGAACGCAATAAACCCCCGCACTCGCGTATCAGGGGCGGCGGAGTTATTTAGACTTCTCGTTACTTGTGAGTGCTCATGTAATTCGCATACCTACCTACTAACTTTTCTACTGGATATTATTTTGCTGCTTTAATCAAAGACATACAAAATATATGAAAATACTAGCTGATGCCCGCGACTTACTCGACTGACTCGTGAAAGACTCCATACTAATATTATACTTAAATGCAAAAATGTGTCTGTCTGTCTGTCTGACTGCTACGCTTTCACGGCCTATCTGTTCAACCGATTTTGATGAAATTTGGTATAGGGATAGTCTGTATCCCGGGGAATTAAGGAGTTATAGAGTTAAGAATTAAGGAGTAGTAATTAAAATAAAAAATCCATGCGGACGAAGTAGTGGGCATTATCTAGTACAAAATATATGAAAATACTAGCTGATGCCCGCGACTTACTCGACTGACTCCTCCGCGTGGATTGAATTTTTTTGGTAACTTATCTGATTCTGTGACAGCGTCGATAGAAGATTTGAAAAATAAAAAATAAACAAAAACTAAACAGGCATAAAATTTCGTTCCGATTGTGGCCACCGAGCCCGATAGGTTAGACGGACTATAATAATAATTATTAAAAAACCGGCCAAGTGCGAGTCGGACTCGCGCACCGAGGGTTCCGTACAAACATGTAGTAAGTTTTAAATGATTAAAAAAACTACTTAGGTACTAGATCTCGTTCAAACCAATTTTCGGTGGAAGTTTGCATGGTAATGCACTCACTTCATATATTTTTTTTAGTTTTATCATTCTCTTATTTTAGAAGTTACAGGGGGGGGGACACACATTTTACCACTTTGGAAGTGTCTCTCGCGCAAACTATTCAGTTTAGAAAAAAATGATATTACAAACCTCAATATCATTTTTGAAGACCTATCCATAGATACCCCACACGCATGGGTTAGATGAAAAAAAAATTTTGAGTTTCAGTTCTAAGTATGGGACCCCCAAAATTTATAGTTTTTTTCCTATTTTTGTAAGAAAATCTTAATGCGGTTCACAGAATACATCTATTTACCAAGTTTCAACAGTATAGTCCTTTCTCCTTTCTCCTAAAAAGAAGTTTTTTTCAGACTAACTAGTTATTTATTTGTGTACCTAGTGACTCATTGAACCAAGTTAGATGAAAATAAAACTTTCGAGTTACCTAAGTAAATCTATATATTATTTGAGTGCGTGCTAACTGCGAAGGTGTAGGCTAAAAGTGATTATTAGGTAGGTATTCATATTCGTTTGAAACACTCCTGACTGTAAACAGATTTAGCATAACAGCAACTTTGAAGGGCGTTACGAGAACTTAATTGTTCAAGTAAGTACCTAACTTTGACTCAAGATGCTTGCTTGTAACTCCTCAATTAAAACTCCCAAACAAAAGAAACAACAATACTTAATTAACTATAACGCTCAATTGGGTAAAGTTCTGTACAAAATCCCAATGAGAGTTCCGAAATTTCTTAATTAGCACGTTAAATACATTGTCGCGTTTCGAAACTCGACTGTAATAATTACTTAGGCGAAAAAATAAAAGTTCTCTCGAATGATGTTTTCAATATTATGTCAATGGATACTATTGGTGACATTGGTGACATTTTTAGACATCTATGTGCCATTTTTTTAGGGTTCCGTTGTTAACAAGGAACCCTCAATAGTTTCGCCATGTCCGTTCGTAATAATTATGTTCACTTCGTCGTTGGTCTAGCGGTTAGCATGGTTCAGTGCGGATCACGAGGTCCTGGGTTCGATTCCCGGTCAGGCATATTGTTAGGAATTGGGTTATTCTTTTAAGAAATTCTCAGTTTCAGCCCAGTGTTGTATGTTGGCGGTGTTTCACCCACGCGCCTCGGAGCGCTAAGCCGTCGGTCCCGGTTAAAATCACTAAGATGATAACTAAGCTCTGATTCCCTCTCTCCTATGAGAGTGGAGGCCTTTGCCCAGTTTTGGGACGTTAATGGGCTGTATTGGTAGTGGTGGTTCGTATGTCCGCCCGTATCTCTGCGGTTTAGCTCAGAGACTCTTGACTAAAAAGCTGTAATTTTGCATGGACATAAAATAATTAAATCAAATACATAAATCAAGCCGAAAAAGTGTTAAAATAAAATTTGGAAAAAATATATATTACAGCTACAACATTTGGACAAAAACCTCTCTTATTTCAAATCTTTACTTGTTATATCTTGATTAACACGGCAAAAGACTAGATTCATACCAGCGGATAGGTACCCAAACCGAATAGTTGTACCCAAAGCTGGCGCGTGATTTCCCCAGAGTCTTTAATAATTCAGTTCGTCGTGTCCGAACCCGATTTTAGTTACGGGACAAATAATAATTAATGATTAATTTAAAGAACGTTCTAGCTCTGAGCTAATACTGTCACACTAAATACCTTTGACTTAGAAACAAACGTATACAGTTTCTGCACCTATTAGAATATTTCTTGTAGTTATACGTGGTCATCTTTCTGGACCCAAATACGGATTTTGCTAGGTAATTTATTAGATGAAACAAAAAAAGGCAAATAATAATAAATATAATAATAATAAAATCCTTATTTGCAAAATTACAAGGTTCAAAATTATAATTTGGCCTCTAACTCCCAAAAAAGTAAAGACTGTGTTATGGGAGTTAGTGCCTTCCCTGTTACATATTATGTGCTATTTTTGCAATTATTTGCTAAGGTTACAAATATAGAAAAATATAAAATCTATTGTGTGTGTGTGTGTGTGTGTGTGTGTGTGTGTGTGTGTGTGTGTGTGTGTGTGTGTGTGTGTGTGTGTGTGTGTGTGTGTGTGTGTGTGTGTGTGTGTGCGCGCGTGTGTGTGTGCGTGCGTGTGTGTGCGTGTGTGTGTGTGAGTGTGTGTGTGTGTGTGTGTGTGTGTTCTTCAGTATTTTCGTAACTAAGATTTGTAAGAAATGAGTTAATTTGTGTTTTGGCAGAGTACAGATTACTATTTTTAATAGGGGTTTTTCTGTCAATCGCTTTATATAATAAGGGTGCTAGGAAATTGAAATGACGTGTTGCTAGTGCCGATTTTACTGTTGGAGTTGGGTATCTGGTTACTCTTTTATCGCTCACTGGTAGCGTTGGTACAGTAATGCGGTGATATCTCAGAATACTTTTGTATATGAATAATTTCCTCACACTAAGAACTCCCGCTTCTTGGTAAAGTGAGTGTGTTGGGTATCTATATGGTAGTTTTAGTGCTACCTTAAGGACTGCACGCTGGGCACGTTCTAGGGTAATAAAATGTGATTTAGCCGCTCCTCCCCATGATGTGATACAGTAGGTTAAGACACATTCACAAAGAGTTTTATATATTTGTATTAACCGTTTTTTATCCAATAAAGGTCGTAGGTTTTTAAAAATTATGATTAATTTCCTAACCCTAGCCGCTGTTGCCGTGAGATGATTAGTCCACTTGAGTTGGTCGTCTATTATAACTCCAAGATATTTTGTAGTTTTTACTCTATTCAGGTTAGGACACGTACAGGATTTCATCATCTCACGGTTCTCTAAACAGGATGTGTTGTGTAGTTGTATAGAGAAAGTTGTTTCAGCGGTGCCAGGAGAACTGTTGCTGAAGCAAAGGCCATACAGCGTAGACAGAGAAAGGACTATGCAGCCTATTCAGTCATCAATTTTTTTATTCCATGCCATTTTACACTCTCGCCTCCCTTGACAGACTCTTATAAAAAGTAGTGAAATTTATTAATTAGTTCCAATGTAAATACCTAATTAATTGACAGTGCCCGCGACTGTGTACTCGTGAATTTAGTTTTGTTTAAATCCCAGGAAAACACTTTAATTTTCTGTGATTAAATTACTGCTACTACGAGTACTATTTCAGTCGCCACTTTGAATATTATAACCATATCCATGCAAAAAATGACTGTAGCACTTTGCTTCTTGTCGGCATGTTGGAAGGTCAGACAAACACATCAAGCAACAACACGCATGACGAAAAGTCTCACGATCACGATTTTTCTTTATATCGGAGAACAAGTCTAATGACTTCCTTGACATGCATTAAGTCTAATCCATCCAGCCATCCAAGGCCTCTTTTAACAAAAAAAAGAAATGCAAAGTACATCTGGGAATGGGTATTCCCAGATGTACAGAATGATGGTTGAGAGTGCAGAATGGCGGGTTTAAAAGAATTAGGTTGGGTAACCTAATTCTTTTAAACCCTCCATTCTGCACTCTCAACCAAGACCTTGCTTGTCAAAACCAGGCCACACTTCCTTCATTATCTATTTCACCATTGTCTTCAAATGAAGCAGAGCACTTCAACGCAAAGTTTGATCTCGTGATTTCCCCCGGGAGTTTAATAATTCACGTCGTCTCGTCGGTTCCTAATACCACCTTAGTTACGGGACAAATGATTAATTTAAATGATGGACTTAATTCCGGGAAAAGTTTTTGTTCTACTTTTGTCTAAAGCGTTCTAATTCTAAACTTCGGCAACAGATTCAAAATTTGCGTCCTTATGAAAATCCATATTTACTAATATTATAAATGCCTAAGTGTGTCTGTCTGTGAGCTATGCTTTCATGGCCCATCGGTTCAACCGATTTTGATGAAATTTGGTAGAGTTGGTTTGTGTTCCGGGGAAGGTCATAGATCGCTTGGTGGTTAAAGCTTGAGGGTCTAGCCCTACTTGTGATGCATGGAGCGGCGCGGTATGTAGCGACAAATATTATTCATAGGAGTTTCTCTGGTCTGGTCTGGTAGAGGGCTTCGGCTGTGGCTAGTTACCACCCCACTGGCAAAGACGTACCCGCCAAGCGATTTAGCGTTCCGGTAGGATGCCGTGTTGAAATCGATTAGGGGTATGGGTTTAATATAACTGGCATATCTCTAACAGGTTAGACTGCATCACCACTTACCATCAGGTGAGATCGCAGTCTAGGGCTAATTTGTAGTAGATAAAAAAAAACACTCCGTTTCGGTGCATTGATCACAAAACAAATTACGGTCAGATAAAACTCAGGGGTCATTGTAATTGTTACATAAGTACACCATTAGAGGCCATTAACCCAACAAAAAACAACCCATAAATTAGCACACCGCAGCCATGTGTCTTCCGGGCCCCACTAAATTTTGGCAAACGAGAGCTTTTGTACTCGAACAGCATTATGTCGGGTTTGATACACTGTGAACCAGGGAGTTGCATATACTAGAGGCGATAAATTTCACCTCTACCATACACGAAACGATCTCAAACTGACTGGAGAATAGAATGAGCTGATTTATCATTTTTTTTAACTCGGTAAGAGTCTAGACAGCAATTTGTCATGCAAGCAAAGTAGTCCCGAATACTGGGTCAGGCCATAATTAGGAATTGGTTTTGTAACTACACAGTTGTGCAAGTTATAATACCTATCTTTTGAGCAATCGCCATGGAGATTGGCGACCGATGCCGGAATTTCGTTCGAGAGGACATTATAAATATTCATGGAAGTTATGTCAGAAACCTTCCCTCATAAGGTCTAACAACTGTGCAAAGATTCTTCGCAATCGATTGAATTGTATAAAAACACATACGGGACAAAAAATATTACTATGGAATATTTTTTCACCTCTATGAGTATGACCTACAACTATATGCGGTTAACCATATTTTTATACTAACGGTCCTAAATAATTGGCTATTTTGTAAATATCCTCGTTCTATATTTTGTTGACCGTGGTCAGACCTGTATAATAAATTTTAGCCGTTGAATTATAAATTAGGTTCTGTCCGAGTGAAATTGGCTCGATTTTTACTGAATTCTTAATACTTATTGTACGGTGAGCTTTCGAAGTAAAATGTAGGTTTTGTCTTAAAATATCTCCTTGGAGCATTTCTCAATCGTTTTTTTTAAAAAACACTAAAAGTAAGCTCCTGAAAAAAAGCTTATTATTCCGTCAAAAATATATTAATGACAAAATAACGTGGATTTGACACGCTTCCAATATACTTGAAGCTACGACTTTACATGAGTATAACCTACCTTTTTTTAAAAGAGCAACTGCCGACTTTCTTGAATAAAATCCTTTTATTTGATTTAGTTAAATCAATCAAATGAACGATCTAATTGATAATTATAGATTTAATTAATTTAAGATGTTTTGCGAGATGGTGATGACAATAAAAACCCCTGGCTGAGTTTGTAGTGGGCTCTTCTCAGACCAAGGCGCATTCGCTAGCTTTACTTTTATTCGTCGATATCGTCAAGATATCGTCGTTATTTTCCAAAATCATGTCTTAATTTGTATGATCGACGTTCAAAAAGTGTACTGTGTAAGCACCAATTTTGAATAAATATTCTTTGGCTTTGACTTTGCTTTTTATTCGAATTAATGTCTCAAAAGTTAAATGAGAATAGTCTTTTACCACTCGTACTTTCTGTCGAACTACCCTCACCCCGTGTTGAAACTCAGAACTTGAGAATTATTACCACATACCCATTAGGTACTTTCGTGCTTATGAACGAAATTCCCGCTGCCCTAGAAACAGAGTAGAAAGGCCCTATACTTAAGTAACGTACGTACCAAGGTGCGATTTAAACTATACCCTACTTTACCTACTATCTCATGTAAACCACGTTCCATACATATTACATAGCAAAGGTACTCATAAAATCTGCTCGTTACAACTAGAGGTTCTACAAGGACATGTCGAAACCAACAACTACGAAAATTTTCGCTTCTCGTTAGCCCATTTCTAGACCTCGAAGATCCGGGCAACCGAGCGAGAAAATTGAATATCTTGTAACCTAGTAACGGACTACACACAACTTAGAACCTTAAGCTTGTTGAGTTTAAGTTTAATTTTCAATGATGTTCTTTATGGACAAGATGAGGCAGCAAAGTTCTTAACGTTGCATACATAAGGATCGAATGGAGGTATACGTGTCTTGGGGGCACGTCACCGTGTTGCCACGTAATTGAGGTACGTGTAACATATTGCATGTACAACAAAATTAAATTATTTATTATACAGAATTGAAAGAAATTTTATATAATTTTGACGACCTCCCTGGTGCAGTATTGAGCGCTGTTGTCTTAACGTGTGAAGGTCCCGGGTTCAATCCCCGGTAGGGTCAATTTGGGAATTTATCATTTGTGAATTTTCCCTGGTCTGGCCTGTTCAAACCAAAGACGTGTGGCCAAGCGATTTAGCGTTCCGGTACGATGCCGTGTAGAAACCGAATAGGGGTACCGGCTACCGGTAAACCGGCTTAATGAATATAACTGCCAAGCGCTTACAGGTTAGCCCGCTACCATCTTAGACTGAATCATCACTTACCATCAGGTGAGATCGCAGTCAAGGGCTAACTTGTAGTGGATAAAAAAATTGATACCTATAGATGATGCCCGCGAATTCTACTACTTAGTGTACTAGGTTTTCAAAATCAAGTTGAACTCTTTGATTTTCCAGGTCATCTTCGCCTTGATAAAAGCTCCACACTACCTCATCTTAGGGCAAACACATCTAATTTCCATCGTAATTATGCAGTGCAAGTAGTGAAAAAAAACTTTTAGGTCTAATTAAAGTTTACCTTTTAGGTTAGTTTATAAAGGTTTTGTATTCTTTTGTATCAAAAGTCCGTAATTAAAAGCGATTTTTCAACGACTGCTTAACAAAGAATGTTAGCAATTAATCAACTGAGAGAGGGTTGAATGCTTTTTCAAAAAAAAAGGGAGCTCGGGTTGAAATGGCCCACTAATTAGAGCGGATACTGCTATACTATATTTAAAATAAAAAAGATATATTTTATCACCCTTACGTCCATATCTACTTAAAAATAGTCTACAAAACCAAAGAGTATTTAAACTAGGCTAGAGCTAGGGCCTTCATTTGTGGACGAATTCGGACGCCTTTGGAAATTTAACGCTGACTCTGGTGTGTTACAAATTATTAAAAAATAAAAATTTCTTTTGATACTTGCTGACAAAGAATTACCATGAACCTCAACGGACGGCGAAGCTGAAGTGGCAAATGGTGCCACGCAATTGCAACTGCAATTGTAATTGCAATTGGTGCAATTGGGGCGCATATTACAAACAACCGATAGACCAAAGAGTCCCAATTCGCAACAAGCTGCTGGATACACAGAGACAGTAGTTACAACAGTTTCGGAAAATAGTTTCGAAATGTAATTTCGACTTAGAAAACATACTTAGACTACTCTTTAAGCCAGAAAAAAAAAGAAAAAAACACTGGATATAACATGAAAACACATATCCACTCGAACGAAGTCGCGGGGATTATTTTGTAGAAAATAAACATGACTACCTTTACTGGGGGGTTGCTACCATTGCTTAAAGCAGTATTATTTTAAAATGACATTTTCATGTCATGTAACTTGACGTCTTAAAAATAAGGATTATATTTTTAAAACAAGAACGTCGACAATATTAAAACTATATGGTTTTATGCGATGGTAGCTTTACCCCATGTTATTTGACATTTAAGGTGATCCAATTTTCCTACCTTTGTTGGGAACGAACATGGGTATATTATTTGATGGGAAACATTTTTTCAAAATTATCAATACCAAGGTAGCAAAATAAAATTATAGAGTGCCTTGCGCGGAGGAGGGGCATAACACACTTTGTACGTGGTTCGAATAGGAAAGTATTGGATTCGGTGAGAAAAGCTACAGGCATCGATTTCTTTAAAACAGACGTCAAGCTTCATCTTATTTTTATCACCAGGTGCCGTTAGATCAAAAAATTTAATAGTTCATTTGTTTATGTGTTTTCCCGAAATCTGATAAGCGTAGGTTTATATCCTATCGACTACGCCCAATGATCTTCTGCGCCGTATCGTTTTAAATAATTCGTTACATTTTTTTGTGTTGTTTATGTTTTCTATCCCCATTTGGGTATGTATGTGGGATACTTTGAAACATTCCAATGCTGGGTGAATATTTTGACGCCCGTAAAATCTAAAATAACAGTAGAGAGGACAAAAAATTAGTGCGTATGATATTAAAAAAGCTTCGTTTAATTACAGATCCTGATTAATGTGCAAGTAGGATCTCTAAGTGTGAGGAGAATAGTACATTATTAACCAAGGGGATAAAGCAGTTTCTTCTGTCGCGGGTGACGATTTAAATCGCGAGCGTAACGAAGGACTCGAGGTTTACCCCCGAGCGTAGCGAGGGTGTTAAAAACTTAAATAACGAGCGAAGCGAGGGATTTAAGACGAGTCCTGAGTGTAGCGAGGGATTTAAGTTCACCCAAGACTAAGACAGCTTTATCACCGAGGAAAATACTCTACTTTTCGTACCATTTGCGAAAAAATTAACACAATAATAATATGAGATAAGCATTTATTAAAAAATTAACAATTAAAAGTAAAAGTTAACATTCGAAACATTGGTCCAATTATTGATTTACATTTTGTTGAGAGTTACATTTTTGTTTGGTACATTTATTGTTGATGAGTTGATTTGAATATGTCTCTGTTCTTGCGTCTGAGGAACTGTTTAGAACATTAACTTATTTATAAAAATAAATAAAAATAAACTTAATGTTTATGTATTTGAAGAAAACAAAAACGCGGCTAATTCCTAGACTAATATTTTTTTGTCGGAAAAGCAAAGGCATCAAGCTCATACGGCCTCGTCGGTTTTCGTAATTTTATTTTTAATTATCATAACTGCATAATAAATGCGTATTCCTTTTTCAAAAAGATGTTTAATGCTTTATATAAAAACTCAATGGTGTAAACTCAGATGTAATTCAGTATAAATTTCGGTAAGTATTCCAAATTTAAATCACATTCTCCCCCTAGAGGATGAATGAAATTCAGTACAATTGTCTTTCCCTGTTTTAAACAGATTAAAAATGACTATTGTTATGTTCGCTTTTTGTGGCATAGAATGTCACTTTTTTGAGCAAGTGGTACGAAAAAATCATTATCTTTTACAAACATTAAAAAACAAACAAAAAATGCGCCATAGCGGTCTTATCGCTTTAAATGATCTTTGTCAGGCCAGCTTATTTATGAAAGAATCTAGCATTTCCTCAAGACTTTGAATTTCAACACAGTTTTTTATATTCAAGTATGCATTTTACCCTGTTTTATAATTCTACTAGCTGATGCCCGTGACTTCTTGGTTTAAGTTTTTTGATTCCTGCGGGAACTCCTTAATTTTCCGGGATAAAAAGTAGCCTATGTCACTCTCCAGGTCCTCAACTATACCCATGCCAAAAATCACGTCGATCCGTTGCTCCGTTGCGGCATGATTGAAAGATAAACCAACAAACCAATAAACCAACTAACCAATAAACCAACAAACAAACACACTTTCGCATTTATAATATTAGTATGATTTTTAAATTAAAACGAAATTCAAGATTTATCTGAGCAATATTTTAAACAAAAAAATGTTAACGTAAGATATGTAAACTTCATTTAATATAGATACTAACTTACTCGTAGTTAAAGAACAATAAAATCGATATATTGGTCCTCTGAGAGTTTTCAGGCAAGGAAAAGCGGTATCATAAAAACGTGTCGGACGTACCATGAAAACCGTAGCCGAGGGATCCTCGGTGAAACTATAAAAAGGTAAAAAAAGGGTAAAGTGGAGTCCTGTGTCCGTGCGACGTGATGCATCTCCTAAGGGTGAATACAAACGATATGTTAAAAAAATGATGATGGCAGCGATTGATAAGGATACCTTTTAAAATAGGACATAACATGACACATAAGTTTCTATGTGTTTTTATCCTAAGACATAGAAACTTGTATCTTATGGCATTTTTTAAATGACTTTCTTCAGAATTTCTTTTCAAACATTTGGCATTATTCGCAAACGTAAGAACGTGGCGATGAAACAAATCTCATATTTTCTTGGAAGGTAGTCTAAATATATGAAAGGAAACGGTGACTAACTGACTGACCCGACGAATCGGGCTGAATTTTGGCATGAATACAGCTACGTATTACGCCGTATAGGAAAAGTAAAAATCCGCTAAGAAAGTATTTTTGAAAATTCAACTCCTAAGGTGGTAAAATAGGGGTTTGGAGTTTGTGTAGTCCACGGGGACAAAGTCGTGAGCATTAGCTAGTCATACAATGAAAGCAATATTTCTACACGGTAAATTGACTAGCCGTTAAGTTACCAGCTGAAAGCCGGCTTTGTAGGCTAATAACTGTGCGATAATTTATTTTTATCGCCCTAGGGCGGTAAATGTCTACTTTCTAGATTTATTAGCAGTTAAAAGTTTACGGGAAAAATATGTATTCTAAAATTATTTTCGATAACGGAATCCAACAAGGTTCAAAAGTTTTCATTTTGATGCGGAAATAATGCATGAAACGTTCCTAGACACTTTAGCTTGGCAGCTTTGGACACATGTCAGCCATGTTTAGTGTCTAAATTGTCAACTGTCCCGTTCAGCTTGGCTTTTTGGTTGAATGCTCGCAGGTTTGTGGCCACGAAATGGGATTATATTTTTAACAGTTCAGATGTTTTCGTGAGTTTTCCTCTCACGTAACGTTCCTTAATGGTACCTGTGTTTGTACCACAGAGTACGTACAGAGGGGAAGCTTCATACAAACGGCTCGCGGCGACTTCACCCATACATAGCGCAACGATGTGTGCGTGAGCTCTCACCGACACATTCACTGACACGCCGTCTGGGTACGCGACGCCTCAGTCCGGGTACGAACGTAAGGGCTGACGATCGAGCGTATAATCTAATTTTGAATTAAAAATAAAACTATTTAAATAATTTATTTATGTAAATAGTGTTGTTTCAACAATAATGCCGAATATATTTTGCACAGTTTAAAGTTCCAAAGACAATAAGGATGTTTCCTATTTTTCATACCCGAGAGATAAAGAGAAGTAAGTACCTTTCTAAACTTGTTAACGATTTTCTCGGAAACCAATGAACTTATTTTTATGATTTTTCGATTAAAATCGATATTTAGGACTGTCTGGGGTTACAAAACAGGAAACTGGTACCAAAGTTTAAAAAAATCAGCGCCATTTTGAAATTCTTTGTTATTATAACCCTTCGTGTGGCAACTCAAAATAAACGCCCCCCCCCCGCGCACAGCGTTTCACAGGTGTCGAATTTCGCGGCCGCCGGTGGGCTCGCGCCGCTTTAGAAAAATAACAACTCCTATTACTTGTACTGAAGCTATGTAAACAAACTACGTCATTCAAATCGTTACAAACTATAGCTTTAGATTAAAGTTTGAAAGGTAATCGCTTTTCTTTATGGTTTACACAGAAAAATGACAAAAATAAAGACCAAAAATTACCCTCTTTTTTGGAGTTTACTCCTTAAGAATCGATTTTCATATATAAGGCGCCCGGTATGAGAAAAATATGAGACGTAAAATCTACTGATGAATGACCTCGTTACTTTTTTGGTGCGCACCTAGGGTGCGCACCTTTCTAATTTGGTTGTGACGTAAGAGTGAGACGTACATAGTGTATGCTGCAAGGCGACTATACCTATATGTTATTGGGCTTGTTTGTTTCTATCAGTGTCAATGTACTTATATTGCTGTTTTTGTTATACATATCAATATAGCTATTTATGCAACTGTATCGTAATGAAGGTCATTTTAATTCGAGTGCTGTTTTTTGATACGAGGCTTGCCGAGTATCAAAATAGGATAGTACGAGTAAACTCCAGTCGTGCGTCGGAGCTGACACACACAATTTTTTTTTTTGGTACCAATAAAATAAACAATATTACCCGTATCTATAGACTTTTTGATTGATGTGCACTATGGTCAATCATCTTAGAGTAAAAACACACGTAACGAAGACTCTGTCCCTTAATTCTTGTTCTAGAACAAAATCAAAAACGACAAAAAAAATTTTTTTTTTTAAAGTTGGTGTCCTCCTCGCACAAAATCTACCCACCCATTGATTACATACAGTAAGAACGTCAAATTCCTACTGTGTCCTTGTCTATCCTAGTATTTAATACCAAAGTTAGAGAGGAATCGAGACAGTAATCTATTTAAAAGAAACAAAAATGTCGGCAACCGCGGTGGACGCGATCCGCCATTTTGTTTGTAACCATAATATGGTTACTTGCCACATAACTCTGAAAACGCCCAGTAACCATAATATGGTTACTCGCCACACGAAGTTGTTAATTAACCGATTTCGTTCAAAATCGATAATTAGGACTCCCTGGTATTATAAAACAGGAAACTGGTACCAAAGTTGAAAAAAATTAGCGCCATTTTGAAATTCTTTGTTAATTAACCGATTTCGTTCAAAATCGATATTTAGGACTCCCTGGTATTATAAAACAGGAAACTGGTACCAAAGTTTAAAAAAATCAGCGCCATTTTGAAATTCTTTGTTAATTAACCGATTTCGTTCAAAATCGATATCTGAGAATCCCTGGTATTATGAAACAGGAAATTGGTACCAAAGTTTAAAAAAATCAGCGCCATTTTGAAATTCTTTGTTAATTGACCGATTTCGTTCAAAATCGATATTTAGGACTCCCTGGGGTTACAAAACAGTAAACTGGTACTAAAGTTTAAAAAAATCAGCGCCATTTTGAATCTACATACATACATACATTTATACATCCATAAATACATTGCAAGTTAAATAAAATGTTGTAATAATAGTCGACGCAAAACTGTTTTTGCGATAGTAAATGACGGTGCCATCTATTAACATTATTGTGAAGTTATGTTAAAAATACTGATGTTCATTAAAAAATAAATAATTTCGTTTCTTTATAATATTTTTCTAATTTAAGTATTTATTGTTCAATTTCAGGATATAACTGTAATTATACATTATATAACTATAGTATAATATTTTTATTTTTTCCTTAAATCGTTGACATGCATCAGGTGACAACCCTAGCAGAAAAGGTATACATTTTCGACTTTGTTAGGAAGCTTCCCCTCTGGTCGGATATATACTCGTGTGGTTTGTACACCGGAAAGTATAACAGTAATGAGTAGAGATACTCTTAAAGTTCAAAATCCAAAATTGGCTCTATGGCACTTAGCAATACGTGACCATAATTATGTAGGTTACAAATTTATTTATTACAATTTAATTTAGTTCGCACTTTGACACGTAGTAGTAAATGAGCAATATTTTATTTAGCATTTCATAATAATTACAAGGTTTTCCCCCACTCCAATGTACCTAATTTCTTAGTATATAAGTTTAACATTCATCTGTTAATACATGCCATATCAACACCGAGTCTGTGTGTATCAATAATTCTGCTTCAACTCACAACAACCTATATACACGCAATCCGCAACAGTGGTGACCCCGACGTGATACATGTTACGGTTTTCCCCATTGAAAAGGATATAATATTTAGGTGTAAAAAAATCATTCAGTCAAGCAGATTTCTAAAGATATTATTCTGCACTAGCTGATACCAATAAGGAATAAGTTTTTTTGATTCCCGCAGGAACTCCTTATTTTTCCGGGATAAAAAGTAGCCTATGTTACTCTCCGGGTCCTCAACTACATATATCCATGCAAAAAATCACGTCGATCCGGTGCTCCGTTGCGACATGATTGAAGGACAAACCAACGAACAAACACGCTGTCGTATGTACCTATTGGTATGATATGATAGTAAGTATAGTATAGTATGATATGAGAATTCTTGGTACGACTACATAATTTAAATTATGCCTTAGTCGTATAATAGAACATGCCGTTTGCCCATGCACCCTCCGTTGTGGTCAATCATGGATTATTAAACTGACATTGTCGGACATCAAACACCAAGCGACCTCAGTGCGAATTGGAGATATTATCTAAGGGTAAGTCGAACGTCCACTGCGTAGCTTACAATATTGACGGCTGCCATCGATATATATGTAGGTACTAGATGGGCCCTTTCATAGAAAAAAATTGGGCGTCCAACCTTTAGAGCACGCTCCTAATCTGTATAGCCCTGTCCTTGTCCCCGCTATAGCGCTGTCCCGCTTTTCAGACTAGATGGCGTTAGTAAAATAGGTCCACAATCTTTGTTTGACAGGGCCCGTCTATTTCAATTGAGGTCGTTGACGGCTGCATTACCTAGTGCTAGCCTATTGCTGGAGTAGGCCTAGTGGCAAGTTTTACCTTGTCGATTGCGTGTAATCTATCGGCCGTCGTACACGCGCTCTAATAGATAAAAATCTCTTAACCGTTGTACTAGATGAGCGACGAAAGCGACGCGACGCAACGCGACGCGATACGACTCCATAGAAAATGATAAATTTATCTACGCGACAATGTAGACCACGTGGAGAGTCAGCTATACCGCTTGTTTCTGTCGAGTCGCGTCGCATTACCGCGTTTGTCGTTTATCTAGGACAACGGGTTACTAGGCCCACAAAAATTTTAAAAATAAAAGAGCACTCGCTACGCTAAGTGGCTGTTATTTGATATTATTGATTGCAAGTGTGATAATGACAAATAATTAATAGTTATTTGTTATACACGAGGTGAAAAATCTTTTCACTCGAGTGCAACATGTAACTTTTCATCCCACTTCAGCGAGGAAATGACATGACGTGAAAGAAAATGGTGCGCGCAAAGCAAATTAAAAAAGTACACCAAGAAGGTTACGAGTGTGAGTTTTTAACAAATTAAAAAAGATTGTATGGAAATTCGGCACCATAGAGGTAGAAGTAAATAGGTTTTAATGATGTTTTGAATTCACAAACTTCATAGACGAGTGATATTTACTAACGTGCACACGATGTTCTAAATTCAATTTACTTTATCCTCAAGAGGATAATAACGGCTTTTGCATTCAGATATCGAAGATTAAAAATACTGTTTCCGAGATGGTGGGATGAAATAGTTATTTGTTATACAAGAGTGAAAAATCTTTTCACTCGAGTGCAACACGTAACTTTTCATCCCACCTCAGCGAGGAAATGAAATACTTCTCGCGTGATTGTTGAGGGAGAAAGCTCATTTCCGCATTTTTAACAGTTTCAGTCAATTCTGTTGGCGTCAAATTAACTTCTTCGTCACTAGAATCACTCATTTTAGGTTTTTCACTTATTTTCAATTTTCTTGTTTTCAATCGAAGGTTTTAATTTTAAACAATATGACGTGAAAGAAAATGGTGCGCGCAAAGCAAATTAGAAAGTACACCAATAAGGTTACGAGTGTGAGTTTTTAACAAATTAAAAATGGTTGTATGGAAATTCGGCACCATAGAGGAAGAAGTTTTAATGATGTTTTAATGATGTTTTTAATTCACAAACTTCATAGACGAGTGATATTTACTAACGTGCACACGATGTTCTAAATTCAATTTACTTTATCCTCAAGAGGATAATAATGGCTTTTGCATTCAGATATCGAAGCGTAAAAATACTCTTTCCGAGATGGTGGGATGAAAAAAATATTAATGTCGTCCCTTGTGGCGCCCTAATACAGTAAAACGATTGCAACAACCTCTGAGTGACCTTATACTCTTCACGGGTTGGCCAAAATTCATTGTTGAAGCTAGAACATTGCGAAAAATTCCGCTAATTACAACAATTGAGTTTGTAACATCTAACGGTTTTGACGACCTCCGTGGCGCAGTGTGTAGCGCTGTTGTCTTAACTTGCGGAGGTCCCGGGTTCGATCCCCGGCAGGGTCAATTTGGGCATTTATAATTTCTGAATTTTCCCTGGTCTGGCCTGGTGGGAGGCTTCGGCCGTGGCTAGTTACCACCCTACCGGCAACGACGTGCCGCCAAGCGATTTAGCGTTGCGGTACGATGCCGTGTAGAAACCGAATAGGGGTATGGATTTAATATAACTACCATGCCCCTAACAGGTTAGCCCGCTACTATCTTAGACTGCATCATCACTTACCATCAGGTGAGATCGCAGTCAAGGGCTAACTTGTAGTGGTATAAAAAAAAAAACAGGCCTCAGTAGTACTACAGGTGTTTTTAGATATATATAAAAACAGGTCAAATAAAACGAGATAAGTTATAAAATTAAATAAAAATATCATTAGTCTCAGGTAAGAACTTCATAAATAAAAGAGCTCCAGGATATCGTAAGACATAAAGATACTTTTTTCATTTTAACTAAAAGTAGCAACGATACGACTTCGAATAATTTAATCAGGAACAAATTTAAACGGAAACTTAGACGTAACTCGAATATATAGTTGAGAATAGTTGGACTCTAAATGAAAGACCATTCGCAATTTTGCATTACTTAAAGTCGCCGGTGAGTCCATTAAGAATATGAAATGGAAGCTGAACGAATGTTCTGGAAAAAACTTCTTGAACACTTTCCCGTTCATAAGATGGAGCTCCGCACTTTTTAACTTACTTCTTTTGAGAGAAATCGCGTCTGTTTCAATAATGTTGGGGCTATTTTGTGTTTACTCAACCAATAGTTCTTTCATGTATCTCTTCATTTATGTTCTTATCGATATCGTATCTTTATTATGGTTTTGAGACCATGTATATTTGGTTTTTATGATTAAATTACTTTGCTTAAATTTTGTATTTAAGCACACGCTAGGAAAAGTTTAAACCTGCTCTTAGTGTAAAGTAGCCCTTTTATTATAAAAAACCATACCTATCAATATTATATTCTAAGTCTATGAAAATTACCTTATACTTAAATATAAACACCGGTTGAAACTTACGTTTTTCGCCTAAACATGTGTTGGAGCGTCTAAGGGGCGCTTAAAAATACGTGGGCCCTGATTGGTCCACGTATCAAAATTGTAAATTTCAAAAACCGCCATCTTGATGATTCGCCTGTCATTCGAAATTCAAATATTAGCTATTCATTCGCAATTTTTTGCAACTCGTAATCTAACTGGCAATTTCGCAATTTTGTAAATTAATTAATCGCATAATAAAAGTTCAAAAGTATCTAGCTTTTCATTAAATCGAAGCGCAAACAACATGCCCAAATATAGTTGCGGACCCGTCCTTATTCGTAAAATCTGTGGGTAAAACGCAATGTTGTTTATTATAATTTCGCATGACCTTATAATAGTTTTATCTATAGATACTTGGGAGACTAGAAAATATTATAATACTGTTTGGAGTATTGTTATCTGATATTATCTATCTCAATAAAACAGATATTTATAGTTGTTTATGTTATCTAAGTACAAGAGGAGGTTCAGTTAAGGTCGGAATACCTGCCGAAACACATTCAGCCGTGTATATTTAACTTTAATGGAGTTGTTACGGCTGTTACAGTTTACAGGGCTGCAAACTACCTCATAACGGTGATAGTTTGTGAGCCCTGAGGGAACGTGTGAAATACGATCAATTAGATAGGAAACTTTGAAAGGCATACAACCCTGGGGAAATTATCATATTAATATGTTTATATGTGATGTTAATAAAGTGATGTTTATTGATGTAAAAATTCTTAGGAGTACCTCAGATCTGGCCATATTATTTAAAACCATCAAGTTCTTCATTAACCATCCAAAGATAGAAAGAGGTTCTTTATTTAGTTTGTGAGTTCCCTGATTTTGCGGCAATGCCTTTATTTAGGTACTTAAAAAAAAGTACAACTTAAGTACCTTCAAGGCATCTTCTAGGCAAGCGCACTTCGACCTAGACCTCATCATTGCTTTGTATTAAAAGCATGATTGTCGTCAAGCGCAAGCCTATCTCGCAATGAAAAAAATACTCCAGTGGTTTAGCTGTCGACGAATTGTTGTTATGACAGTTGAATTGAAAATATTAACTAATAGGTTAATTTAAAGTTACTCTGCTACAAGGTAGCCTCTGACTGCAATCTCTCCTGGTAGTAAGTTATGATGTAGTCTAAGATGGTAGCTGGCTGACCCATTAGGAGTAGGGGCATAAAAACCCCATACCACAGAATAGATAATAGTTGCCCATAATCGGTTCCTAAACGGCATCATAGTCGAACGCTAAATAACTTTTCGGCACGTTTTTGCATGTAGACACCGTGGAAGCCTCCCAATATTTTTTATAAGCTGTGGAAACATATATGAATACGAGCGGACGCCCGCGACTTCGTTCGCGTGGCATACATTTTTTAAATTCCCATAGGCATTCCTTAATTTTCCGGGATAAAAAGAACCCATGAAAACAAACACGTCGATCCGTTGCTCTGTTGCGGCGTGATTGAAGGACTATTTTACTTCCTTTGGGATAGAATTTATAAAAACTGTGAATTATTTATTTCATAATTTAAACCGGTAGCCCAAATATCAAGTTTCATGGCTATAATTTGAAAACGCCGGCCTATTACACCTATTTACAACCCCTATTTCACCCGTTTGGAGGTAGAATTTTGAAAATCTGTTACACACGTACTTCTTTATTTATTACCTAAAGCCAAAATACCAAGTTTTGTTGATACAACTTGAGAAATATCTTGAGAAATTAAGGACTTTCATATAAACTTTTATCCCCTATTTCACCCTTCGGGGGTACAATATTCAAAAATTGTGAAATACGTATTTCTTTATATTTTAACGATAGCTCATATACCAAGTTTCATGGGTATAACTTGAGAAATGACGGACTTTCATACAAATTTTCAACCCCTGTTTTCCCCCTTAGGGGTGGGATTTTAAAAAATCCTTCCTTAGTGAGCGCCTACGTCACAAAAGGAAGCTACTGTCAAAATTTCAAGTCTCTAACCCTAGGCGGTTTAGGATGTGCGTTGATATATAAGTCAGTCAGTCACTCAGTCAGTCAGGACTTTGAATTTTATATATATAGATTACTCTATTAACTAGCTTTTTTCCCTGTTATTGTATTGTAACCTGTTGGATGTAAAAAAAAAAAAAAAGTTTTTGTTTTTCTTTTTAATAATTACAATAAAGTAGAGGCTATTAGGATCAGGACACATTGCCGGAGCGTATCAATTCAGCTGTCGCCGACACTCGACAGCCACGAGTCTATCTACGACAGAACGTTGTTCAATTCTCGCCTGTGTCACTGGCAGTGTTTTTGACGATCAAGTTATTAATATTTGAGCAGATTGGAGATGTCTCTCAACAAGTACAAAGTTTTTGTTAAACGTAAACTAATTGTTCTTAAAAAAATCCTATTACAGTGTAAAAAGTTATAACGATTACAATTTATCTCGTCTTTACGACGACCGCAATTGCTCTGCCAAGAGTGGTACGATAAACAAGGCGCTGAATTTTAGTTTTTTTTTTAAATAATAAATAGCGAACAAATTAATAGGAAACCTTATGTTAAGTGATAACGTATACCCATATAAGTCTGTCTATGAAGATTAGATCTGAAGCTACCAATCGTTGCCTGCGTTTGAGTAATTCGTTGTTGTTTGTTTAATTTGTACTTGACCTTTGGGACCGGATTGTAGGCGGCTAATTTCAATATGGCCGCTTACAATCCGAATTTCCTGGAATTTTGGAACGTGTTTACTCATATCCAATTAATTACTTACCCTCATAGTCAACTTACAGCGTAAATATTGTTGTGAATTTCACGTAACATGTTTATTAAACTCAAATGTGTTGTATTATTAGAGCGAAATAATTTACGATAGGCTTCGGTGATGTTAATTATAGCCAGTTTATTAATATTTGTGAACTTTTGTAAGTTATCGACCTACTCGCACGTAACAATCGATACTTCCTGCATAGACTTCCTGATACTAATTATATATCCACTTTGGATAATCCATACTTCCTGATACTAGAATATTGTGAATATGTCTATCTATCTGTCCATAATTCTCACAAACACGACGGTTGCCGTCATTTTTCACAGCGATCTATCCTAGAATAGCTGATGCCCGCGACTTCGTACGCGTGGATCGAGGATATGTTGTTCCCGCGGGAACTTTTTCCGGGATAAAAAGTAGATGTGTTAGTCCAGACTATAATCTATCTCTGTGCTAAATTTCATCCAGATCCGTTCAGCCGTTCTGGCGTGATTGAGTAACAAACATCCATTTGAGGTTTTTTGGCTCCCGCGGGAACTCTTTAATTTTCCGGGATAAAAAGTAGCCTATGTGCTATTCCAGACTATAATCTATCTCTGTGCCAAATTTCAGCCAGATCCGTTCAGCCGTTGGGGCGTGATTGAGTAACAAACATCCATCCATACATCCATCCATACATCCATCCAGACATCCATCCAAACTTTCGCATTTATAATATTTATTTGATTAGTTTTGGCAGATGTACAACAGAGTTGACCATTGTAGAGGCAGTGATGCCATGAGTAATTCGTTTTAATTTTTCCCTCTAATAGTTCACAGTAAACTTTTTAACGTCATAATACAAAGTAAATAAAAGACGTGATTGTGATAAAGAATTACTAAAGCTACGAGAGCCCACAACAAACTCAGTCGGGTTTTTTTTTCTATTACCAACATATCGCAAATCCTCTCAAACTAATTAGGTATGAAGAATTAAGTTTTCGGAATAATCGCACATACAGTTTTCTATCTCTATAATATTATAAACTAGATGATGCGCGCGACTTCGTCCGCGTGAATTCGGGTTTTTTGATTCCAGCGGAAACTCTTAATTTTCCAGGATAAAAAGTAGCCTATGTCCTTCCCCGGGACACAAACTATCCCTATACAAAATAAATATCATCAAAATCGGCTAAACAGATAGGCCGGGAAAGCGTAGCAGACAGACAGACAGACAGACACACTTTCGCATTTATAATATTATAATATGGATGCCAGACACAGAAATAGAATACTGTTCTGTTATTACGGACGGTCTAATAGCCAGGCGTTGCGGTTTCGCCTGTGGACGAGCTGAGGTTTCCAGAATTGGTTCCCAAAACGTGCATAGATTACTTGCATAGTACGAGGTATATAACTACTAGAGTATTTGAATTAAATCGTAGTTACCCATAATTTAAAATAAAAAACCGGCCAAGTGCGAGTCGGACTCGCGCACCGAGGGTTCCGTACAAACCTGTAGTAAGTTTTAAATTATTAAAAATATTAGTATTTTAAATATTTGAGTTGATTGAATGAAAGGTAAATTGCGGTTTACGATTTATGACGTATTAAAAAAAACTACTTACTAGATCTCGTTCAAACCAATTTTTGGTGGAAGTTTGCATGGTAATGTACATCATATATTTTTTTTAGTTTTATCATTCTCTTATTTTAGAAGTTACAGTTTAGAAAAAAATGATATTACAAACCTCAATATCATTTTTGAAGACCTATCCATAGATACCCCACACCTATGGGTTAGATGAAAAAAAAATTTTTGAGTTTCAGTTCTAAGTATGGGGAACCCCTAAAATTTATTGTTTTTTTCTATTTTTGTAAGAAAATCTTAATGCGGTTTACAGAATACATCTACTTACCAAGTTTCAACAGTATAGCTCTTATAGTTTCGGAAAAAAGTGGCTGTGACATACGGACAGACAGACAGATAGATAGATAGATAGATAAATGCTTTATTGCCACACAAAACATTAAAAAGAAACAATAAAGTTAACAATCAAAAAGAAATAACAAGTGCGCAAAGGCCAACAGACAACCTTTAATTAAAGAAGCTAATGCAATGAAGCGGGATAGTGCAACAACATTAATACATATTTATAATATACTACATAAACTATACATTCTAATAATACATAAACAATTACACAAATAAAATACTAAAACATAAATAATAAAATACTAATACATTTAATCATAATACATATATAAATATTTCGGACCTACTTAACAAAAGTAAACAAATACATAAATAATTTATAGCATATTAGTAAGATAAAATTCTTTCCAACGATTCTTAAAAATACTCAAAGATTTTGACTGTCTAATATTTACCTGGTAGCGCATTCCATAACTTGACTTTTTTTACCGTAAAGGAATTTGCATACACCTCAGTCCGACTCAATGGTATTTCTAACTTGTTGTCGTCCCTTGACCGCAAATAAAATTGAATGTCTGTCAGACAGACAGACAGACAGACATGACGAATCTATAAGAGTTCCGTTTTTGCCAAATTTGGCTACGGAACCCTAAAAAGAGTGCGCTGGAACTTGCAAGTACCTCAATTTTCTTTAGAATCATTGCAAGTCACACCTAAATGTTAAAGGGAGATGGGCAGTAGGTAATATTCGCATAACTATGAACGTGCCTTATCTTGTACATAAAGAAAACGCGCAATCCTACGACTTTAGTACGACAAATTAGTCTGTACTTAAGAATTTTTGGTGGTTAAATGACATCAAATGAGTCGCAATGCACAAGGGGCCAAAAAACCAGAAAGTTTGGTAATGTACACGAGATTTATGTCCAGCTGTGGAAAAGGTTGACGAAAGTGACCAACAATCAATCGTTAAAATTACTGTTAAAAGCTACTTACGCCTGAAAATTAAGGAACATGAACATATCAATTTTGTCAACAATATCAATAAGACAAGTTACCTCGATAGTAGAGATACCGTTTTAGAAATTATCCTTATTTTTCCAACCTTGAATTGTTATTGAACTGTACCATGATCTCTTAGTATCTCTTATTGCCTAAAAACTAAATTTACTTTTCTAGACCACATCGTATCGCATGTTTGCGCTGCACACTACACCGTAAGGAGAAGTGTACGTAGGCTCTATTTTGTCTTGAACTTTAATCATAATTCAAAATATATTTACCGCTGGTACATACTCATTATAGTCCATGATAAGGCCCTAAGTTTGAGAAATGTTTAATTATGTTTGGAACTAGTTAGGAATTTTGGTGGGAAAATTAGTGCGCGTCCAACATTAAAACTTTTCATGTGAGCTTAAGCTGATTTTGGTGTTAGGTAGTTTTGTAAACGCTTAATCACCTATTTTGGAAACTATCCATACACATGTTTCATAAAGTTTTATTACTGAAACTAATTTGACCCCTGCCGTGCGATCGGCTGGCGTCGGGTGGGATCGGTTTTTTTTATCCACTACAAATTAGCCCTTGACTATGATCTCACCTGATGGTAAGTTATGATGCAGTCTAAGATAGTAGCGGGCTAACCTGTTAGGGGCATGGCAGTTATATTAAACCCATACCCCTATTCGGTTTCTACACGGCATCGTACCGGAACGCTAAATCGCTTGACGGCACGTCTTTGCCGGTAGGGTAGCCACGGCCGAAGCCAGGGAAAATTCAGAAATTATAAATTCCCAAATTGACCTGCCGGGGATCGAACTCGGGACCTCCGCACGTTAAGACGACAGCGCTATACGCTCACCACGCCACGCCACGGAGGTCGTCAAAAAGGTACCTACTTTAAGCAATTCTGTACGCTTACTCTGAGTTTTGACAATGCAAATTCGGTTGATCGTAGTGAGTGTTCGATCACATTAGCGTTAAAGTAAAATGAATAATAGCTCATTTCATGATTACGTGTATTTGTTCACGCCAGTGAAAGTGTATTATTATTTAAATATAGGCGGCATGCGAGCGTATGCGCTTGATTCCGATACAAGCGGTCGGCTGTGAGCGCATGCTTTCTGTCGCGCACCGACTTGCCGCATTGTGTGTGTCACCAGACCAGACCAGGGAAAATTCAGAAATTTTAAATTCCCAAATTGACCCTGCCGGGAATCGAGCCCTGGATCTCCCACGTTATGACAACAACGCTCAACACTGCGCAAGGGAGGTAAAATAGGACAGGAGGAGGAGTATCATAGGAATTTAGTCTTCATTCGTCAAAAATAGAGCTTTAATAAGTAAAGCTGGAAAACATTTTAACGAGTAATGTGTGAAAAGGTTAAAATTTGCATGGTAAATATGCAACGAAGCACTGAGCTGGGTGTGCGTGGTGGGTACAACGCGCAGTCTTTCGTGAATTGCATAGTGATCCGTTTACAGCTTCAGACATTACAGAAATTAAAATATCGTGCCTGATCTTATCAAGTTCACCAAGTATGTGATACAAAACACCTGTAACACAGCAAAATTGCCGTTTCGACTTTTTTAGTCTACAGCAGAATAAGAATAAGAATAAGAATAAGAACATTTATTTGCATAATACACGTAATACAGGTGGTTTTACAAAATAATTACGTCACAGTGTATTGCCATGCCAGCGTGCAAATACAATACAACTAGGTGTTAGTCTACAGCAGAGAAAAAAATAGTACTTACTCAAGTTCAAGTCAAGTTTTTGAACTTGTAAAAATAATATATTATAATGTAATCATTGTTAATATTATTTGTCAGATCGCAAATGAGCAGATATTTTCACGGTCATTTGATTGAGTAAGGTCATTTTATTATTCGAGCTCATTATCGATGTCTCTCTCTGGAGCATAATCGCATTCAAGCCAACGCATCTCATAAAAGAGCTCAAAATATCAACCAGTCTGTCAATTACCCGACCTTTAGTAATGAGGAGGACGACGCAGATAAATAATTATAACAATATAGCAGTACCCGGCTAGCGGGGTCGGCCTCGGTGGAGCGATTTATGATTTATGTAGCATACTCTTAAAATCATTTCTCATCGATACGATACGATTTGTCATTAGGTATAAACTAACCGAAAGTTTACCGGAACTAGGCTCCACAAATTTCTCTGTGCTAGTAATTACTCGGCAAAAAATAAACAGAACTAGATTTCTGCTTTTTAAGTAAATCGCCGGTGGGTTGGTATATTTAGGTTGTTTTTTCAAGCGCTGTTGGATTGATGCCTACATTTCCATACTATTATTATAAATGCGAAAGTGTGTAGTCTGTCCGTCTGTTTGTCCGTCTGGCTGTCTGTCTGCTACTCTTTCATGGCCCATCTGCTCAACCGATTTTGATTAAATTTGGTGCAGGGGTAGATTGTATCCTGGGGTAGGACATAGGATACTTTTTATCTTGAAAAATTAAAGGGTTCGCGCGGGAATCAAAAGATCTAAATCTATGAGGATGAATTATCTATTTAATTTATATTCTAGGTACCTATTTAGATGTTTTTAGTCTTAAGATCCAGTCTTGATTGTGATTTGTAAAATTTGCCGTTTTAAGATAGGGCTTTCTTTTCTTACTTGCTTTTAAATTCATAAACTTAGCCTCAAAGCAATAACGGGAAAGGGTTATTCTCCAGACAGTCAGATATATCTTTGCCTAGCTCTAGTTTTCCAATTTCGAATTTATTTATTTATTAACAAAGAAATTTACATTGACAATTGTTTCTTAGCTCCCCTTAAGGCTTGCCGTCTTGTCTGGGGGCTCCACATTCCTCTTAAATCTATTACTTAAATACTATATTATGTGGATGTTTGCCTGGCTTGCATGGCCCAGCATGGTTATCTGGCATCAATACCCATGTATTATCCTAATAGTAATCGCCCGTAGTTTCGCTGTAGTGGACATTTTGAATTCTTTTATTCCTTGTCTACTTTATAAAAGGAACCTCTGCAAATCAGATTTCTAAGTCAAAGCAATAACGTGTGTTGCTCGTAAGCGATAAGCCATTGGTCGCTCCAGTCTGTAAGGGTAGCCGACGAAGCAAAGCTTCACGGAAAAGTCATAGTAAATTTAATTTTAAATTATCTCGCTGCCAATGAAGCGCTACAAAATAAGGTGCTACATTTTAAGGCTTCACCGCACTGACTGCGTTTTCAGAGGATATTGTGATTATTTACGTAGCTACGCCCTTGTAGGCCCCTACCCCACTCTACGACCCACTACGCCTACGCTGCTACGAGAGTTGAACTGCTACGCCAACGTAGCTATTATTTTAATACTAGATGATGTCTGCGACTTCGTCCGTGTGGATTGTTGTTTTCGATTCCCGCGAGAAGTCTACAATTTTTCGGGAAAAAAGTAGCCTATGTCCTTCCCCAGGATGTAACCTATCTCTGTACCTTCATCAAAATTTCATCAAAATTGGTTGACTAGTTCAGCCGTGAAAGCGTTGCAGACAGACAGATAGACACACTTTCGCATTAATAATATTGGGTATTTGACAACTATTCAAATAAAGAATTTTTTAGTGATTATTAAATAGAGGATCTCCCAAAAGCCGTAATTAATATCCACGTCCCCTGCTAGTTTAATGTTGAATAACTATTTTAAACTATCGATTAAAGTAAAAAAGTGCGTCGAAGTTTGATGATGTCACTATTCAATATTTTATACAAAATCCCATTCTAAGCACGCGTTGTGACGTTTGAAAAAAAGTTACTGATTCGACTAGTTGTCAAATACCCATGATGTTCTGTGGCGTAAAAAAACGCAGCATGCTTTGCGTTGAGTGTGTTGATGTCTTAACCCCTCTTAACAAAATTACCGGAGTATATAAAAACCACGTTCGTGCTAGACTTACTTACGGCAGGCTTGGTTCCAAAAGCACCAACTACGCTTCATTATAACCTTTAAAAGGCGCTTTGAAAGACCAACCTGTTAGGCTGAAGTGTATCGTGTGAAAAGAAATTTGAGTAAAAAGGTTAAAAATACGCTGAGAAAAAACTATGATGTGACGTGGAAACTGGTAATTTTTTTGAGGATAAAGTTCGCAATTTTAGCTTATAATTATTCACATTTTGGTATTTATTTATTAACTAGCTGATGACTGTGACTGCGTCTGATGTTATTCAATACTGTAATCTATCTCTGTGCCTTTCATCTAGAACCAAAGTCAAAAGTAGCCTATGTCCTTCCCCGGGATACAAACTGTCCCTATACCAAATTTCATTAAAGTCCGTTGAACAGATACGCCGTGAAAGCGTAGCAGACAGACATATAGACAAACATACTTTCGCATTTATAATATTAGTATGGATTAGTAATTAGTGTAAGTATATATGCGACTTTCCGCCTGTCTGTGTCAGATTCGTATACAAACTTATGTGACCCGGGGACAGCATCGCTAGTATTATATTGTGAAAAAAAAAAATATACGCGCCGAATTGAGAGCCTCCTCCTTTTTTGGAAGTCGGTTAAAAATAAAATAAAAACAAAACTAAACAGGCATAAAGCATTAGTTCAAATTTTTGCCACCGGGTTAGATAAGTTTGACGAATTATATTCACAATAGTGACGTCATCAAATTTCAACTACTTTAATCTATATTTTAAAATGGTTATCAAACTTAAGGATGTGAATTTTAGGTCTTTTGGAAGACCCTCTATTTAATAATCAGTTAGAAATAATTTATTTTTGATTTAGGCATCATCCGTATTGCTTATGTACCCAAATAGAGTCCAAGTAACTTTTCTCACACTTTTGTTTTTCCGGTCAACTAACCAATAGATAGAGTTTTACTATATAGGAGCTGCAGGCCGAGTATTGGTAGGGCACAAAAATCTTATCCCCCGAATATAACAGGTTCTATAATATTTACATTGTAACTTATTCAAGGCCCGCTGTGCAAATTTAAGTTTAGTTAGCTAGCCCCTATTTAAAATAGATGAAATCAAATAAAGGGATCGTTCGGATCAACTGGTTTTACCTGCTCCGTCGTGAACTATTCCGAGTGCTATTGGAGTAGGCGGCCGACAAATTAACAAAGTTCTGATCGGATTGAGGGTATGGAAGTAATTATGTAATATTGAGCTTCGAACAATCGGTTGATTTAAAATTTAAATATAAGCTTATTGCAGCCGATTTCATTCGAAAGTAATCCCCATTCACGCTTTCGCATTTATAATTAACTAGATGATGATGCCCGCGACTTCGTCTGCGAGGATTAAGTTTTCTCCTAAGGATAAATGTATATTTATCTCAGTGCCAAAATTCATCCAAATCCGTTCAGCCGTTCTGGCGTGATTGAGTAACAAACATCCATCCACACATCCATCTATCCATCCAAACTTTCGCATTTATACTATTAGTATAGATTTCTGAAAACTCACTGTCACTCTCCAGGCCCTCCATGTCAGCAAAATTCCATCAATTAAATCCAGCAATCGAGTTTCAGTCTGCCTACAACCTCCTGCCTCAACATGCCCATGCAAAAAAATCACGTCGATCCGTTGCTCTGTTGCAGCGTGATTGAAGTACAAACCAAACAAACAAACACATTTTCCATTTATTATAGCTAATATGATGTATGATTCATAAATGCGTAAGTACATAGGTACCTATTTGGAAACTTACTTGTGAAATATAGCCAATTATAATAGGGTTGCATTAGCCCTGGCGTTATTTACTATGGATGATGTCTCTCGGGAAATTTGGTGTGGATATAGGCATTATTGTTAATTTTAAATAAGTTCGATATATCGAGTGTTTATGCCCATAGCAATGATTTGTAAATATTGAAAACGTATGACCTAAGTATAACTTAATCTTTTTTTAAATTCCAATACAAGTTGGCCCTTGACTGCGATCTCTCCTGGTAGTAAGTCTGGCAGTCTAACATGGTAGCGGGCTAACCTGATAGGGGTACGGTAGTTATATTAAACCCATACCCCTAATCGGTTTCTACACCGCATCGTACTGGCCCGCTAAATCGTTTCGCGGTACGTCTTAACCGGAGGGGTGGTAACTATAGCCACGGGCGAAGCCAAAGAAAATTCAGTAATTATAAATTCACATATTGACCCGTCGGGAACCTGGGACCTGCCACTACAAGTCCACAGCGCTTACCACTGCGCCAGGGAGATCGACAAATCCTTCTTTAAATAATCTCGTGTGAACTCACTGATTTTCCGACGTAAATAGCTATAGATTACATATTAAAGTCTTTGTTCTTGTCCGGGATGCAAACTGTCGCTTTACCTCATTTCAACAAAATTCATTACATTTACGGACTGTAAAATGGTAACAGAAAGACAGAAACTTTCTCCTTTAAAATATATATGGATGTGTAGGTAGTTTTTTCTCTGATTTTTGCTTACTTTTGCTTTTAAAAAGCCTTTTAAGAGCAGCGGTCTCTTATGAAGTATAGTGGAAGCTTTTTTAATTTAATGGACCGTAAGCAAGCCGCTTGGTGTAGACGCAGCTTAATTACGGACTGCAGTTTTCTATGGATGTTATGCTGGATTTTTATTAATAAAATCCTTTGGCGGTTGAGTGTTAATTAGTTATGAATATTAGTGAAGGATCTTAGGATCGTATATTAATGAATTGACATCAGCTAGGAAAAGGTTCTCAAGTGTCGGTCTATGCCTTAAATAGGACTTTAGGATTGACCAATGAGAACGTGTTCTTAGCTGATGTTGGTTTATTATTACGTTGTGTTCTGATTGAAGGACAAACCAAAAAACAAACCCACTTTCGCATATAAAATCCATACTAATATTATAAATGCGAAAGTGTGTCTGTCTGTCGCTTTCCAGGCCCAATTACTCAACCGATTTTGATGAAATTTGGTACAGAGATAGGTTACTTCGCGGGGAAGGGCATACGCACATTTTAATCCCGGTAAATTGAAGAGTCTCGGAAAAAGAAGAGAAAGAAAGAGAGAAGGATAAAATATGAGTGTGATGGTTGACGCTCTTGTTTCAGAATTACTGATGTAGGCGATGGTAGTAAGCCCCCAGTTAATCTAATTTATCATACCTACGTAAATTTAAGATGTTAACCGTTAAAATAGGTCAAGACTCGAGATGTGCGCAGTAATCCTGTAAGCCTAACGAGACCCCACGGCTATCATGTAGCTACGTCACGATGTAGCTCCATCCTACGTGACATGATTAAATAGATGATGTTTAGTTTAACTTTTCTTAAAACCATGGACTAATATTTTGCTGGCTATGTTTTTTTTCCACTACAAGTTAGCCCTTGACTGCTATCTTACCTGGTGGTAAGTGATGATGCAGTCTAAGATGGTAGTGGGCTAACCTGTTAAGGAGATAGCCGTCATAATTAATCCATACTACATCGGTTTCTACACGACAGGTTAAGTCAAGCCATGCCGTTAAGTGATAATATACAGGGTATATAGAAAAAAACATTTTGTTATAGTAGTTTTTGTAGGTAATATCCGTCCGAAAAAAGAGATTTTATTTGTTCATCCAAAAAAATATATGTAAATTCGGTGACGTTGAACAAAAGTTTTTCAGTATGCCTTATGTACTAATATTATAAATGCGAAATTGTGTCTGTCTATCTGTTTGTCTGTCTGTCTGTTTTCAGCCTGATATGATATTTTTCGAAGTAATTAAGTATTAAGACTAAGTTTTTCGATTCGAACTCCTTAATTTTCCGGGATAAAAAGAAGCCTTTATCCTTTCCCGGGATACAACCTATCTCTGTACCTTTCATCAAAATCGGTTGAACAGGTGAGCCGTGAAAGCGTAGCAGACAGATTGACACACTTTCGCATTTATAATATTAGTATGGATTCCAAAAGTAAACCCATCGGAAGCAAATATTTTGGTTAAAAATTAAAATAAAGCCAAAACGTTCTTTTTCGGATTACCGTCCGAGTAAATAGGTACTCGTACCTACTGTGCGGAAAATGTGACTGAGGGCGTGTTCAAGGAACTCGCGAGAGCGGGCGCGGATTGTATTGTAATTACATACATTTTGATCAAAGATGTGCTCTTAACATCAGGGCAGCTAAGGGTTTGATTCAGCGAGACGCCATCACTGCCACTCTGGAAACTTAAAGGGTAATAAATAAATGAGATTTTTTTTTAAATTACATTATTATTAAAAAATATACCTACACATATTTTCTTTATTAGGTAGTAGCTTATATTAAATTATTTCATAAGATCAAATTATACATCTTCTATATATATAAAATTCAAAGTCCTGACTGACTGACTTATATATCAACGCACAGCCTAAACCGCTAGGGTTAGAGACTTGAAATTTTGACAGTAGCTTCCTTTTGCAACGTAGACGCTCACTAAGGAAGGATTTTTCAAAATTCAAGAAATAGAGGTTGAAAGTTTGTATGAAAGTCCGTCATTTCTCAAGTTATATCCATGAAACTTAGTATATCAGTTATCGGTGAACAAGTGAATATAATTTAAATTATTAAAAAATACTACTGCTCTGCCGTAGACACACATACATACACGAACCCTGAAAACAAAACACTCCTTTTTTGGGCAGTCGCGTAATAAAAAATCCCCCTCGAATGGAAGTACGGCTATCACTACTACTACGTAACGATACCCCTTTTTGGAATCTTATTCACATTTTTATTAAATGATATTTTTATGTGAATCACTGGATATTGAACTATAGTGTTATATATTTTTGGAATCTACTCATCATTTTCTAGATGATGATTATATAGTTAATCTTATTTTTTTTTCAACTTTAGTCTTTAATGCGGAACCATGGTCACCCTATCCATTTTTTTTTAAATTTTACTAGCCTAAGTCACCCGGAATAAGCTAGGGATTTTAAAGATACCTCATTTATCAAAATCGGTTCAGGCGTATAGAAGTTATGGTGGAATATACAAACTCACATACATACATACATACATACATGAACCCTGAAACTCCTTTTTTCAGGCAGTCGTATAAAAATAAAGAAATACGTGTTTCACAGTTTTTGAAAATTCTACCCCCGAAGGGGTGAAATAGGGGATGAAAGTTTACATGAAAGTCCTTCATTTCTCAAGATATTTCTCAACTTGTATCAACGAAACTTGGTATTTTGGCTTTAGGTAATAAATAAAGAAGTACATGTGGCATAGTTTTACAAAATTCCACCCCTAAAGGGGTAAAATAGGGATTGAAAGTTTGTATGAAAGTCCTTGATTTCTCAAGTTATAGTGATGAAACTTAGCATTTGGGCTTTCAGTTAGACATGCAGACGTACGTGTTTCACCATTTTTGAAAATTCGACCCCCAAAGGGGTGAAATAGGGGATGAATGTCCTTCATTTATCAACATATTTTTCAAGTTATAACAACGAAACTTGGTATTTTGGCTTTCGGTATAATATAAAGAAGTACGTGTGTAACAGTTTTTCAAAATTCTACCCCCAAACGGGTAAAATGGGGGTTGTAAGTTGGTGTAAAAGGCCGGCGTTTTTCAAGTTTCAATCACGCCGCAACAGAGCAACGGATCGACGGGTTTTTTTTCATGGGTTCTTTTTATCCCGGAAAATTAAGGAATGCCTATGGGAATTAAAAAACTTATGCCACGCGAACGAAGTCGCGGGCGTCCGCTAGTTACATCATAAAATTAAATTATTACATTATTTACCTTTGTCAAGTTATTAGCATTTTACGTACTCCGACCCTTAATCGCTTAAGGTCATAAACAGTGCAGAGTCCATTCTCTGGAATATCGCCATGGAATAAATTCAGCGCTGTACGGCTCTCGGTTGATCTAATGTATGTGCGAATCAATTCATTGCAACCCCGTCGTAATAAACGACTTGCAAAGGCAGAGTTAATTGGACAATACGACACGATTTAATACCGATACTCAGCATTTTTATCCGTTGCTCTAGGTAAGCGACGCGATGCGACGCGACGCAATAAGATCCCATAGAAAATGTTACTGTTATTCTCTTTTATATTAAATTCCGAAACTAATACATGTGAGTTTGAGTGGTCGTGTGGCAGTTTCGGACTTTTAAATCAAATAGAATGCAGTAGAAATTATTAGGCGACTGAAATGATGCAACTCACAACTCAAAAAATTACACTCGGCTGACCTCACGCTAGGTGTCGCAGGTCTATCTTAGCATAAAACACCAAAAATACTGACCTGACCTAACTTATTTTTGCTCTCATGTCCTGTTCTATAATCTATTCCAATATTATAAATGCAAACGTGTGTCTGTCTGTCTGCTACGCTTTAACGGTTCATCTTTTCGACCGATTTTGATGAAAATAGGCTACTTTTATTCCCGAAAATTTTTCTTCCCCCGGGGAAAAAACAATTTTTGTTTTTAATATTTATAGCGAGCAAACGAGCAGGCGGGTCACCTGATGGTAAGTGATTACCGCCGCCCATGAACATTTGCAGCACCAGAGGAGCCGCTAATTCGTTGCTGCCGCCAATTTACGCGATCAAAGTCGCGAACATCATCTAGTCAAGAATATTTTCCTATGGTGGCAGGTAGTAGTCCAATTACAGACTACGGCTTTCCATATTTCATGTTAAACAATACCCTTATTTACATTTTGAGTTGAGCAACGCGTTTTGCAAATGTAATTAAGTAAGGGCTTCAACGATCTGTAATGTATGTGCGATGTAGGTACGTAAATACGAAATCTCTTTCAATTCATGTGCAGCCAATGGAAAAGAATGCGTTTATACGGTACGTATACGACACGATATTGGCTATGTTATGTATTACAATAAATTGTCCTAAGTTTATGAAAAAGCTCTCCTAAAGTAAGGATGGAAGTACTCATATTATAAACGCAAAACGAGTCTGTCTACTTTTTCAAGGTCCTTCCGTAAAACTGACTTTGAGGAATTTGTGTCAGAGTTAGTGAAGTACAAATACTACAACTTTTATGTCGCTAAGTAAAGGTACCTACACCCTTACTTTTAAAAATTTAAATTCATGCATTTTTAGCCGCGGAAATTTTCTTAGAATTAATTGAATATAATATTATTAAAATTGCATAAAAATATCAATTAAATTAAATAATATTACAAACAGACATCCCAATATTTAAATAGAATTAAATTAAATTTTTATCAATACAATTCAGAGGTAAACTGACCAATTTGGTAAAACTGTTTTTGTGAAAACTTTATATAAACCTAAAGGTAAATGATTGAATATTTTTTTTCTGATTCGACAATTAAAATATTTTACTAGATGATGCCCGCGACTCTGTCCGCGTGGTTAAAGGTTTTGATTTCCGCCGGAATTTTCCTAATTTTCCGGAATAGAATTTCCTGTCTTAATTCAGGGTATAGCTGTTATGCCATCTTCATTCCTAAATTTAGCCAAATCTGCCCAGCCATTGTGTTGTGAAGAAGTAACAAATATCCAGAAACCAAACTTACAAACACCCAAACACATCTGTATTAATATTAATTAATTAATAAATAAAATTTAATCATGTCTACTTATCGTCTAGTATAAATAATTTCATACAAGAGTAGGCTTTTCCCGTCTTAACCGTCGAAAATATTTAGGCACGTTACTGTGAATTAAACTTCGACGAGAATTAATTTCCACTCACACAACTTAATTAGAATAATATATTCCGCCATTTTGGAAGTGAAGTTTGTTGGCTTCGAGATTTTGCCTATTGTTTAGTTCCTTAGATCTCGCGATCTTTGTAACTGAAACTAATTAACATGGTGAAGCTATCAGCAAAGTGGTATAAATATATTGAAGCGTTTCAGGAGCCATACTACCATCGCTTAAAGCAATACTTAAGTAATATTACTCCAAATGCCTGTTTGATGTCACGTACCTTGACGTTCCTAAAATAAGGCTTATAATTCCTAAACACGAAAGTCAACAATAATGAAACAATATGGCTTTAAGTGTTGGCAGCATGGCCCCAAAAACAAATGCTAAGTATTGAGTATCGGTTCTCAGCTAAATTCTGCATCGTACCTACTACTGTACTATCAATAATTCTATGCTACAGTATGGTGTCGCCTGACTCGCCCAAGACCTGAAAACCAGACAATATAGTCCCTTCACAGGCCCATTTCTTAAACATTCATTCATAAACATAAACATAAACAGATGATACCTACTAACCTAATTTTTCACGGTGATACATGGGAGGAAGCCAAATATAATGCGGAGTATAGGCCTAAACAATGTTGTAGATTGGCTTGAGAATAATATGTTGACATTAAATGTAACGAAAACAAAATTTATGACCTACTTTTTATGATTAGAACACCTACTCCAGAAAACTTCGTCAACATACACACACACACACACACACTTTCTCACTCTCTCTCTCTCTCTCTCTCTCTCACACACACACACAGAGAGGACAGTGCATGCTTATTAAGGTTTTATTTAATTTAAAAAATCTTTCGTTTGTTAAATATATTATGTTTGAATTGTAAAACGACGTATATTTTTAACAATAAATTTCATTTCATTTCATATCTACGAGATTTTTCTAAAAACTACAATGAACCTTAGAAAGTTTTTTCTAGACCCAAATTATTATTATTAAAAGTCACGTATTATTAAAAGTCACGTTAGCGCCAAACTATCTAGATCTTTTTAGGTCTGGAAGGACTTTTTCCTAAATATAAAAAAATTAAATGCTTTAAAAACGATAATGTATTAGCCTCTTCATTTGCAAAACAATATTAGGTCAAACTTATCATGAAGATAATAATTTGATAACAGCGAATTTATAGAAGTTCGCTGAATTTGTAATATTCAACCGAAATTAACAACCTAACAAAGCTAATAGCGTCCTCATAATTACCGTCGGCTCGTTATTAAATAACCTTCTCAGCGACAAAATAAACAGATTACCTGTTCGTGTGAATAGCGGCGCGTGATAGACCACGTTTACATTGCGACAATACGATACTCATAATCGAAGTTTATCAGTAATATTCGTTTAAGTCTTAGTATCAGGCAACCCAACCACAATTGTAGGTACTACCAGAAATACAATAATTTCAATTTAAATATACCTCTTATACCTATGATAATTATTTCATAATAGAATTTCTAAAATATAATTTATAGACATACAACCTGTCTCGCTTAAGTCTGAGCAAAGCCAAAGTAAGGCATAAAGATATTGCGTGGTAATTAAAGCAAAGTTATAATTTAAACAACCTTCGAAAAATTGAGTTTGTAAAAAACACAATATATTTATATATATTACACACACAAAATAGCAAGAAACCGTCTGCGTTGGCATCCTTATGTGGTTGACATCCAGTCAGCTCGAATGGAACTGTTACACGGAGAATCTCAATTTGGTTTAAAAAAAAAAGATTATAGGAATTCACAATGTATTTAAACTTAATTGTTATTACATATAGTAATATTTAATAATCACTTTAGAACAGGATAATATGAATAACAGGAATATCAGCCATGTAACGGCTTAGATGGTCCGAGTAAGACTGACTTCCCCAACTCATGCTGCAGGCAGACGGTCAAGCCCGTTGCTGCTGATGCAGCACGCGTCAGCATTTAAGCTAGCAGAGGCAGGGTGTAACACCTCCCCTCATTAAAAATAAACTTCGAAAAACTTTCGAAGTTTATGTTTAATTGAACTTAGATGCCTCTTCTCGTTCTTGGAAGAGTTCTCTCCGTTTCTGCATCTGCAACTTCTGATGCTGGTTGGATAGCTTCCATAGGGGTCTCGGAAAATTTATTGTTGCTGCCAGTCTTTCTACAGAACTCACATTTAACGAATTTTAAAACCATGGCACAGACAATAGACAATATGACAAAATTAATTATTATAGAGTAATGGGTTCCATATTTTATAATGTGTGGTTCATTTATTATTTTATCGAGTTCTTTAGTTATATCTCGGTTAAAATTAATATTTTCTAAATCAATGTTTTGTAATTTAATAGGGGTTGCGTCCGTATTGTCTAATGTCTGTTTAAATTTAATAATGTTACAACATGAATCATTTATAATAATATTAAAATCTGAAGTGACAAGTAAAGGGGAACTAATGTTTAGCATATTACTATCAGAGTATAACCTTGTAGTTTTACAGTAGGCTGTACATTGTTTGGGCATATTTAGCATGCCTGTTCCAGAAATGCTGGTTTCATTTAAATCTAAATTGGTACATTCTATCGATAGTTTCGTAGGTATAGTTTGTACAAATATCCATCTGTTATTGGTGAGGGGTTTCCAGATATCAATAACACCAGATAGGAATTCCGTTTTGCACTGCACTGGTATTTCGGTAATAACTTTAGTTAATAGTTCACTTTCACATGATGGATTCGTATTTGATGAAAATATGTTCACGATGTTGCAAATATAGTTCGTCGATTTAATCACTTTGCAGAAAGAAAGCGAATTGAAGCCACTGTAGTACGCTTTATCTTTAGTAATCGCTATATACTTATTGTCTGGTATAATGAGGCTGAATGAGTCTGGCTTTACAGAGTTATGTGGAATTGGTAGTGGAATGTTGTGGTACAAATAGAATTCCTGGGGAGTCACAAGCGGCACTTGTAGAACAAACATAATCCTATTGTTTAAATAATAACATATTAATTTAGAAATATGAAAAATGAAATGAATTGAACTTAATTCTAATTTAAATGCTAATTCTAAACTTCTAGGCAAATGTTTGAAGTTGTCGACAAGTTCTCTGTACAATTGATGAGGTGTAATTACAAAAGGATGAAGAACATTCAAATTGGAGAAGAGCACTGCATTAATTATATCTTCTATTTGGAATGATAAACTCAGTAGTGATGTTTCTAAACAATTTAAGACTGAATTTATTTCGGAAGTAATTAATAATCTATTCGTAACCTCTGTTGCTTTCTTTAATTTGATGGAGAGCTTGTCCACAGCTTGACTTAAATTATCTTCATTAACCTTTAATTTGTGCAGTGAATTATTGAAAGAAGTAATAGCAGAGGTAGAAACCAGTATATTTTCTTTCATCAGTGAAGCTAACTTTCTGGTATCACTTTGAACAGAATTTATTGCGTCGTCATATTTAATGGCATCATTTTCATCTAAGGTGCCAAATATTTGCTTTAAAATAGTTCCTACACCACCAATCCATGCTCCACGTTTTAATCTTTTTTCGAGAAGGTGAGAGATGGAAAAATACTGCTTATAAACACTTTGATACCGCACAAATAAAGGTTCAAGCATATTATTGCATTCCAGGTCATCTGTGACATTTGTCTCTTTGCAGAGATATCTTATGTTCACGAACACAGAATTCATGTTTTGAATATGAGATTGAATATGAGAAATGTCAATTGGCATTAATATGCTTAAATGTCCATTAATAATTTTATGTAATCAAAATAGATTCCAGAGCCGGAAGAGATTGGATGAACAACACTTGATGTGACAAATGCAGATGCACTGAAATGGCAAACAACTTAACTAAGTACAATTAAAACTAAGACTTAAAGTAAAACTTAATTTATAATAAAGATAATAACTAAAACTTGTAAAATGATTTAGTCTTAAATTATTGGGAAGAAGAAGAAGAAGGACCTTCCGAAACTTCCGCCAACTTAACTTCATCAAAATGATGTTTGACATGCCTCCTGTTGATCAACAAGGAAAGGGTATTATTGCCATGGACCTTGACGACCTTGTAAGGTCCTTTCCAAATGGGTGAAAGTGCCTTTCGAAGTCTTAAGTGGTTTTTAAAATACACGAAGTCACCAACCTTGTATTGGATTGGACGTGATCTTTGGTCATAATAATTTTTTGATTTAGATTTAGATTTTTGTATATTTTCGAGAGCTTGTGCTCGGGAGAATTTAAGCCTATGTTGAAGCATTCTGACATAATCAGGATAAGTTACACTAGGGCTTTCATCGAAAACAGAGTCAGGGATATATGGTTTATGACCAAACAGAAGTTCATAGGGCGTATAATTTGTGGTACAGTGGACCGCAGTGTTGTAAGCTAATATTGCTGTATACACATATTTTGGCCAATCATCTTGGTTTTCATTGACATATGATTTAAGGTACTCCTTGAGCGTAGAATGACTACGTTCTAGAGCTCCTTGTGTTTGAGGATGGTATGGGGAAGACCATAACTGTTTGATTTTTAGAAAAGCGCAAGTGCTCTTAAATAATTCAGCGGTAAAATTAGTACCTTGGTCTGTCAAAATCATTTTCGGAATTCCAAACATAGCTATAAAATGAAGGAGGCTTTCAGTCGTTTCCTCTGCAGCTACAGAGCGTAGAGGATATGCTGCAGAGAATTTGGTAAGGTCATCTTGTAGTGTTAGGATATATTTAAGTTTTGCAGTTCCAGATTCAGGTAGAGGGCCAACGATGTCAAGAGCGACCCTTTGAAAGGGTGTACTGGAAGAAGTAGTGATTTGCATAGGGGCTCTATTGGTTCTTCTTAGAGCTTTGTTCTCTTGACAAAGAGGGCAGTTTCTCACATAATTTTCGATATCGGATCTCATGTTTTTCCAGTAGTACTTCTCCTGGATTCTTTTGAGCATTCTGACCGAACCTAGATGACCGGCGATCGGGATATTATGATTGTCATGTAGGATCTTTTTTACTTCGCTAAGAGTTGGGTAAATGATGTTGTTATGGTATATATTAATGATTATATTAGTATTGTGGAAAAGGTATGTTATCATATTATAAATTTTGACAAATGACAGGTTTTGGAATGGGTTCTTGAAGTCAGTAATAGCAATTTCGCATATATCTCCGATCTCCAATACACATTCTTTCATCTTTTTTAAGGTATGGAAAATTTCTGGGTACGCGCTATCGTCGAAATGATGGACCTTTGTATAAATGAAATAGACAATTTTATTGTTGAACTCTACTCTTTCGTAAGAATATAATTGTTTTTCAGAATAAATAGTTTCATTAGGATTCGTAAGGTTACTCAACACTTCTTCAACATATGCGTTGGAATCATCTAAATCGATAGATGAAGGTATGATAAGAAGCTTACAATGGGTTTTCATTAATGATTCATTGTGTTCTATTATTTTGGTATTAAATTGGTTGTTAGTATTAGAGATTTCTTTCAGGAATTTAGAGTATTCTTCATTTAAAGGCATTTGTTGTCCTTCAGGATTGGAGTTCGGTGATTCGACTCTGGGATTAGGAATTTCTGAATTAGGGTTGTTTTCTTCAAGATTAGGAACATTGATTTCAGGATTGGGATTAACTGTTTCAATATTGGGACTTGTTGTTTCAGAATTAAGGTTTTGTATTTTGGAGTTCGGATCAACGATTTCAGGAATTAAATCAAATATATCAATATTTGGATTTATTGTCCCAGGGTTTGATTCCTGTAAAGGAATTTCTAAAGGATCTATTTGTGAAAAGGGGTTTTCGGGAGATGGAATTTCTAAGTTACTGAAATCAAGATTGAGATCACCACTTTGTGGGCTTAAATCTAATAGACCAAAATCATTCAAGGGATCTTCAAGGACAGGATTCTCCTCTTGATTCGGAGAATTTTCATTCGTATCCGGGGTAATTTCTGGATGTATTGGATTAACTGGGAATCGGGAAAGAGCGTCAGCAACCGAATTGAATTTTCCTTTACGGTAAGTGATTTCATAATCAAACTCTTCAAGCTTTAATCGCCAACGTTGTAGTTTACTACTAGGGTCCTTATGGTTAAATAACCATTTAAGGGGTCTGTGATCGGTGACAATTTGAAATTTTCTACCGAATAGGTAGGGCCGGAAGGTTTTGCAAACAAAAAGTATCGCCAATAATTCCTTTTCAGTTGTACTATAATTCGATTCGCTTTTATTCAAGGTTCTTGATGCGTATGCAATGGGTTTATCCTTGCCAATCAGCCCTTGTGATAAAACAGAGCCGATTGCATGGTTAGAGGCATCACATGTAAGTATAAAAGGTTGTGTGAAATCAGGATAAGAAAGAATTGGGGCTGTAGTAAGTTTGTGTTTTAATGTGTCAAAAGCAAGTTGTTGTTTATTCTCCCATATGAAGGGGACGTCCTTTTTTAATAGAGTCGTGAGAGGTTTTGCAATTTTGGAGAAGTCGGGGATGAAACGGCGATAATATGACACGAGGCCAAGGAATGATTTGACATCTTTGGGAGTTTTTGGAGAAGGGAAGTGGGTTACTGCCTTAATCTTTTCGGGGTTTGGTTTGACACCTTCTTTGGTGATTAGATGGCCCAGGTAGGCGACTTCTCTTCTCAAGAACTCGCATTTGTCAGGTTGAAGTTTTAGATTGAATTCTCGAAGTCTTTCGAAAACAGAGGTTAGATTCTCAATATGAGAATTAAGGTCGTGGGAATAAATGACTATGTCGTCTAGATATACAAAACACCGTACACCCTGGAGACCCGTTAAAGCAGTGTTCATTAAACGTTGGAATGTTGAAGGGGCGTTTTTAAGTCCGAATGGCATTCGGGTAAATTCGAAATGCCCTTGAGGCACATTAAATGCAGTTTTAGGTGCATCATTTTCACTCATCGGTATTTGATGAAACCCAGAAGCAAGGTCAAGGGTTGAGAAATACTTGCTGTTTCCAAGTTGGTCTAGGATTTCCGTTATCTGTGGAATAGGGTATACATCACCTATTGTGATATCGTTTAGTTTTCTGTAGTCTATGACAACTCTCCATTTTTGTTGACCTGATGCATCCAACTTTTTGGGTACGACCCAGATAGGTGATGACCATGGAGAAACAGATGGCTTGATGATGCCTTGGTTTAGCATTTTGTCAATTTGATTGCTGACCTCCTTTTTATGGCACTCTGGAAATCTATAGGATTTGGTAAAGATTGGAATTGAAGAACTTGTTTTAATTTCATGTTGAATTGCATTAGTATGCGTTAGTTGATCGTCTGGAAGATGGAAAATATCGGAAAACTCGGAACATATATCGCAGAGAGCTTCTTTTTCTTCTTGATTTAGATGTGATAAACGTAATTGATTAAGTACTTCCTGAGTTCTAAGGTAGGTATGCGTATTGTTGTGAGTGTTTGTTTGCTCGAATTTGTTCACAGAAACAGCTTGAGAAGGAGAATGTGAAAAGGGAGTGAGAGTGAGATTGAGATTTGAATCTAGGGAGATTGGATCATCTGATATGTTAACAACGGAAATATTGATCCTTTTATTCTTTTTTACTGCGACAACACAATTTGCTATCAATAGATTTTCATTGAAACTTTGATCAAGCACAAGGCCTTTTCTCAATTCAGGATTGGAAACAGAACATTCTACGATCATTTCTGTACGTGGGGGAATGTGATACGTCGGGTAGGAAAAACTTATTTGAATTAACGTGGATTTAACCCTTAAGGTCTTTTTATTATAGTCTATAGTGCAATCTAGATCTTCAAGAAGGTCATTACCAATTATACCATCGTATAATAAATTAATATCATCCACTATATGGAATCTATAAGAAATTATCCCTTCGGGATTCAAATCAGAGGTAAAATCGAGATTGCAGTAGCCTGAAGTGGGAGTTAATTTATTTCCTGGATCAATTCCCTTCAAGTAAATTTTTTCTTTAATGATGTTCGGCATAAACTTGATGCATGTTTTTTTTATGAGACTTACTGAGGAACCTGAGTCAACTAGAAAGGACAACGGATTGGTATTCACGTTTGTGTAGATTGAGACATGTGGTAACGAATATTTATTTGGATTCGTTTTAATTTCATGTATTTTAAGAGGTGGTTCAGGATGATTTATAGAATTTTGTGAGATACCGCTTCTTTGGGGCTGGTTACCCATGTGGAATATCTCAGAAGGACTTCCGGTTTGAGGCTGGTTACTCCGTTGTGTAGTCCTTGGATGAAGGTCTCCGTTTTGGGGCTGGTTACCCTGTTGTATGACCTTGATTTGGTATTTAGAAGGACTGCCGGTTTGGGGCTGGTTACCCTGCTGTATAGTCCTTGGATGAAGGTCTCCGTTTTGGGGCTGGCTACCCTGTTGTATGACCTTGATTTTGTATTTAGAAGGACTGCCGGTTTGGGGCTGGTTACCCTGCTGTATAGTCCTTGAGTGAAGGTCTCCGCTTTGGGGCTGGTTACCCTGATGTATGACCTTCGATTTGCAATTAGAAGGACTGCCGGTTTGGGGCTGGTTACCCTGCTGTATAGTCCTTGAGTAAAGGTCTCCGCTTTGGGGCTGGTTACCCTGATGTATGACCTTGGATTTGGATGAAATTACTAATTTATTGAAACTGGGCGAAATATCCAACTTACTAGTATCTATATGTGGATGTGTGTCGGCTTTTTGATTTAGTCTCGTGCGACACTTAGGCGAGACTTTTAGTCGTTTAAAGTGTTAACCCCATTATCATCACAAACATCTTCTCCCTCTTGTTCTTCATAAGGTTCAGGTATGAAGTGTACACGGGAGGTGGAAGGCTTTTGTTGATAGAATTTTTTGAACCGATTGTTGTTGAATTCTCTTCGTTTGCAATTTTCAATAACGTGTCCCGGGGATTTACAATATCTACACTCGATATTAGCATTGTTGCTGTTGCTGGCTTGATTAGGTTGGGATGAATTGTTTTGAGATGCAGAGAATGTCTTAAAAGGACGAGGGTTTTGAAGGTTAAATGGTTTTTTGGGTCTGTTCTCCACTGAACTTCTTTTGTAAATAGTCTCCTGTATCCTTTCTTCGGATATTGCGAAATTAATTGCTTCATTTAAGGTCTTAGGTGACCGGCATCTGACTATATTGGAAATTCTGGGCAAGAGGCCCATTAGGAAGTGATGCAGAGCGAGCTCTTCCATTGACGCGGTACGTCCAGATAGTTCTTTTACTTTGCTATTGGATAATGAAACTTCTGTTAGAAGTTGTGAAAGGCACGTCTCTATGCGTAAGGAAAATTGTGTGACATTTTCATTGTGCGCCTGTCGGCATTCTTGCAATTCTGTCAAAAGATGTGAGTAATGTTTTCTCACGCTAAACTGTGTTTTAAGGAATTCTTTTAATTGTTCCCAGGATGTGAATTCTTTAATAGAGCAAGCTACCTCAGCTTTTCCGCTGAGTTGGCAGAGAATGTATTTAAAAACAACAGGCTTTTGGACTTCTGTAGCAATTTCGTAGGCATTATTGCAATTAATTATGAAAGAATTCAAAGTTTCTCGGTTCCCGTCATAAGGTTTAATGAACTTCAATAATATACTTCATTCTAACTCCATTGTGGAAGCAGTTCGCTTTGCGGATCGGGTTTTTCTAGTTTGATCGGAAGGCCTTTCGTCTTCCGTATCGGAAGGTAGAAGTGTGTCACTAGGTACATTTAGTGTAGGTTTCGACATTTTATAATATAATAGTTAATTTACTTTCAAAATAAATTCGTATAGAGACTCTAATAACAAGACAAAGGAATATCAAATAGCCAGACTCACAGCATAAATGCGTAGGCGATGGCGATTACGAGCATGGTTATCGCAGTCACGTTCTGCTGCGATGGCGCGCGCCGCTGGATTCTCGTTCTTGGACCACACAGGACACTAGACACTTATCACTTATTTCTTTACCTTATTATTTCGGTATTTAAGGAACACAGACACAATATATCACTTGGTATATGGTTCAGGATTTAAGGAACACCGAGGATCCAATTTTTTAGGATCCCTTTACGCTGCCACCAAATGTTACACGGAGAATCTCAATTTGGTTTTTAAAAAAAAGATTATAGGAATTCACAATGTATTTAAACTTAATTGTTATTACATATAGTAATATTTAATAATCACTTTAGAACAGGATAATATGAATAACAGGAATATCAGCCATGTAACGGCTTAGATGGTCCGAGTAAGACTGACTTCCCCAACTCATGCTGCAGGCAGACGGTCAAGCCCGTTGCTGCTGATGCAGCACGCGTCAGCATTTAAGCTAGCAGAGGCAGGGTGTAACAGAACGGTTCTGCTTTACGTTTCTGATTCGAACCGCCAGAATGTGGAATGCCCTTCCAGCATGTATTCCCTGCCTACGTGTTATACGTAGGCAGGGAATACATGCTGGAAGTACCTTCAAGGCAAGAGAGAATAGGCAACTTCTGGGCGGGCGTGCTTCAACCTAGACTTCATCATTGGTTTGTATTAAGCGTGATTGTCGTCAAGCGCAAACCTATCATGCAATAAAAAATACCTAGATAGGTATGTACTTCGTACAAGAGCAAGTGCAATAATTTTTTTTAAATACTATGATACAAGAACATCATGTTGCCACAATGAAAACGGTGCCATGCTAATAAGGTATATTTTATATAATATTATGTATAATAGCAATTTTGTTGACGTAGTTAACGATGTTTACAGGACAACATTTTGTTTTCTTCCAACAATGTACTGACATGTTTTGGGTTTACAGCCAAGCACGGATTAGTGTTGGAAAATTGTTTTCACACCTAGTAATTTTCATTGGACAGGTAAATTGTCCAAAACTAAATATGTTTGCAGTCTAGTTAAAGTTTTGTAAATAAGTTTATTGTACTGAGAAATTGAAATAAATGAATAAAAGTTTAGTTTATCTAACGCTAATTATTAATTTATTAATATGACTCAAAATAAAGCACCATAATATTATCCCAGCAATTTTTTGGTTTCTCCTTCAATCATGCCGTAACGAATCCTCATATTTTTTTGCATGGATTTAGTTAAAAATCTGGAGAGGGATATAATATGCTACTTTTATCTAGAAAATAAAAGATTTACTTTGGGATTATAAATCCTCAGTCGCGTTCAAAGTGTAAAAAAAAAACATTACGGGCTCAATTTATACCTATTCAACTTAATAGATTTGGCGACACCCCCAAAATTATAAAACAGTAGACTCGTGTGACAGTAGTCACACCGGCACAATACGCAAACACCAAACAGATACTGTTTTAAACAAACTTTCAGATCTGGTTTTCGTTGAGCGCAAACAGAGGGTAAGTCAACCGACCGAAAGCATTGACCTTCACGACGGACCAATTTCCGAGTAAACTGTATCGAAAGCGGAGGTCTCATTTATTTGGTTGCAGTTGTGCAAACTTTATAATTGGCCACCAATATGTAGCCCCTTGCGTCGGAGTAATAAACTCCTCGATTGTACTTGTCACTTCGTATGACAATAACCAGCGAATAATATACAAGGCCGACAGTGTTTACATGGAACTAGGAATCTGCTTAATACAATTTTTAGTTCTATCATGACCTAGTCTGTGGTTCTATTCAGAGTGTTTAATTGCAAATTATGGTCATTTAATTCGCTCTATGTATTGCACTTTTATAATCTTACTAATATTATAAATGTGAGTTTGTTTGTTTGAATGTTTGTTAAGCCGATTTGGCTGAAAGGAATGGGGATAGCTTAGACCCTGAATAAACACATTTAATTTTATTCCGCAACGCGAAAGGAATAGAAATACCCTTAATCTACGCGGAAGAAGACGCAGGTATCATCTAATTACACAATAATTTTCACTTAAAATGTTAATTCCATATCCATACTTACTAATATTACGATTGAAAAAATCTGTCTGTCTTTCTGTTTGTCTGTGGCTTATGTTATATATTCTAGGCATAACCCTTAAACCAATTTTCACGAAATTTACATGGGCTTTTAATAATTCATTAACGTATTGATTTTTATCGGAAAATTAAAATAGATTTATAAACCCTAAATCAACGCTATTTGTACATAATATGGAATACAAGCGTTAACTCTATGCAACTATGTAATTCCGCCATATGTAATCTATGCTTAGTGAAAGAGCAGGTAGTTAGCTAATTAGTATATTATAAACTGTGTTGTAGCCGAGAAAATTAACACATAAGCGCGTATGTAGTTACTTTGGAATTGCAAGCAACTCCCTATGCTATGTGAATATTCAGATTGCAACGCAGACGCCCAGACAGCTTTTTGTCCCAGTCCTTAATTAATACCCTTGCATCCGCAAGTATGAACTCTTGTTGGTCGTATTAAGGTGATCGTATGGCATCAAACTATCCGCTTTCAGTCCAAGATCTGTGCACACGTACAATGCATTTTTAAATGGGTTATGTTTAACTGCCAAATAAACTCAAAATGGGTAAATTTCAGTTAGGTCATAAGTTCACCAATATTTGACTATTTTATGCGAAATTACAACCAAAAATCGTACATCTTGATATCTATCTCATTAAAGTAATAACTCCAAAATAATAAGTAACCCAAAATTAGTAATAATGACTACCAAAATTATAACTAAATTTTAATTTAATTTTCGACGACCTCCGTGGCGCAGTGTGTAGCGCTGTTGACTTAACGTGCGGAGGTCCCGGGTTCGATCCCCGGCAGGGTCAATTTGGGAATTTATAATTTCTGAATTTTCCCTGGTCTGGCCTGGTGGGAGGCTTCGGCCGTGGCTAGTTACCACCCTACCGGTAAAGACGTGCCGCCAAGCGATTTAGCGTTCCGGTACGATGCCGTGTAGAAACCGAATAGGGGTATGGGTTTAATATAACTTCCATGCCCCTAACAGGTTAGCCCGCTACCATCTTAGGCCGCATCATCACTTACCATCAGGTGAGATCGCAGTCAAGGGTTAACTTGTAGTGGATAAAAAAAAAATTTAAACTTTTAAACTTAAAGTACTTGCGGTTCTTGCGGATCTCGCAGCCATGTGCGGTCACCTTAAATGCTCTCGTTTGTCGTAGTTTAGACGTAGCGAGCCTCGGGCAGTCTGAATGTCCTTTAATTTGCCAGTCCAGATGGCTGTCACATCTTGGCGGAAATAATTGGCTGAATGAATTTATTGATTGGTGCTCTACCGGCTATTAGGGTGCGAGAGGTTTGGACGATTTTTAATGGTTTCTAATTTTGTTTAACAATATATGTTAAATAGTTTTATTGAAGTAAAACTTTTTTAGAATCGTTGTGACTTGAAAAAAAATCGATGAAACGGATGTTGTCGTCACGCTACAAGTGGCGCCACCGGATGAATGTGTATACAAAGCGTTCCGTTTTTGTAATTTTCTGTTTGATTTTTAAGTAGCAGTAGAAAGTCTGATTTGACATATTCATAATACAATTTAGTATGCGAGAGAATGAGATAGAATATAGTCATATTTATCTCATTATCTCGTAGGTTACTTTTCTGAAGTTTCACTTCTGCCGTGTGTGAAAAAAAAGTGTGTGTGTGCACACTTTTTTTTTTAATAGCGCTTGGGTTCGTGGCGTGACCTAAGCAGATTACACAAGAATAGTCGCGGGGCATAGTCGCCGGAATCTGCGGTTTTTTAACCACTGTTTCAAGAAAACTACTGTTTTCTTGAAATCAAAACAGCACGACTAGGTTACGTGGCGTGACCTAAACGGATTACGGCGGGTTTCCTTCTTGTTTTCCGACGAGTCGGCGCTAATTTAAAACCTGAATCTCAAACCCTTGACAGCTTGACGGGAACATAGCGTGTTTGTCGTAACTTTTGTATGGAATTCTATGTTGTATGGAAGCGACACAGAATATATAGTTTATAGAGAAATTTTGTCGCTTTTGAAGAAGAAAGAGAAAAAAGTAATAAATCCCACGAAACGTGGATTACGTTTTCATATAATATTATGTAGTTTTAATCACTCAAATGATTACGATTTTCTCACACAATCGAGCCTCTCATTTAAATGCCTCATACTTATGTTTTTTCTAACCGAATGCACCCGAAAGAGGGTGATGCCGAGTTTCTTGTTGGTTCTTCTCGGTAGGAATGGCATTTCGAACCAGTGGTAGATTCACTCGATGATTCAAAAGCATTTGTAAAAAAATATCTGAATAAAAAACCATTTGAATTTGAATTTGATGGTTTTGCCACATTTCTCAACTCTAGATCCGTGTTTCAAACCCTAGACTAGACTGTGGGGTCCGCGTGACCGTTCTAAAATTTCCTTACACGAAAGCTCTTTGCAGTTGACAGTCGCCGGGGTGGGGTTGAAATTTTGTTTCCGTTCACAAATATTGTGCGCCCAAATTAAAGTTTTCAACTCCACCCGTTTCAGCTTGTTAGCGTGTAATTTGGATTTGTGTCTAAAATGACCCTTTGCGTTATTAGTTAAATTAGTGTTTCTTCTGTGCTGCAGTGTATTTTAGTGTTTCGAATTTTTAACCCTTAATTATTATAATGATTGTGGACTAAATGAACTGTTCAGACAAATACAAGTACCTACTGTAGGTACCAGTACCAAGTACCTTCGTCCAAGAGTTACCTAAAGTTAAATACATACCTACTACTACGAATTATTTTTACACTTTGTAATACAAAATCATATTTTTAACTTGACCTAGATTTACCTTTCCGATAAATGACATTAAGACAGCAAAGTTTTAACATAAAAAAAGAATTTTATAAATAAACACAACTTCTCCATTTAAACGACGCGACGTTTACACGGAAGGCGAATTAATTATGCCGCAGTGAAATCTAGAGACATTAGTTAAATTTACATTTTAAATAACGCAGACCTTGGACAAGACACTGACAAAAACCGGTTTCACGATTTTTGTAGGTGTATGCCCGACTGCCTCGTTGGTCTAGTGGTTAGCATAGTCGACTGCGGATCACGAGGTCCTGGGTTCGATTCCCGGTCGGGCATAAAAAGTTAGGTATTGGGTTTTTCAATTAAGAATTTTTCAGTGCCAGCCCGGAGTTGGAAGTTGGCGGTGTTTCACCCCCGTGCCTCGGAGAGCACGTTAAGCCGTCGGTCCCGGTTATTATCACTAACATGATAATAGTCGTTAAAGCCCGCCAACCCGCATTGGAGCAGCGTGGTGGGTCTAAGCTCTAATTCCCGCTCTCCTATGAGAGTGGAGACCTGTGCCCAGCAGTGGGACGTTAATAGGCTGTAGTGATGCCCGACTAGGTTAAAACTTATCTGGGGGTTTTTCAAGAGGTGACGAGGTGACCGCGTGACGCGTCGCATGAACAGGATCATGAATAAAGACAGACTGATTCAAAACAAGTCGGGCATAGTCCGACAAAAATGTAAGTTATATAAATGGCTTTTAAAGAAATTCTCTTTAAAAATTTGAAGCTATAGTGATATATCACACCTATCCATTTAACAGTAATCATGTTCGACTAGTAAGTTGCATGGAAGCAATTGGCTTTTCATCCAGCAACCCATAAGTCAGTGTAATACTTGTTAGGTATGTATTGTAAATTATTTACAAAGTGTACCATTTTTCAGTTTATGAAAAGAGCAACTGCTGAGTTTCTTGCCGGTTCTTCTCAGTAGAATCAGCTTTCTTAACCGGTGGTAGATTTTTGCGACTCATCATTTAAGTGGCACAAGTTGTCCTACGTGAAATAAATAATTTCATTTTCAAATAATCTAACAAACGTAAATAACATCAATTATTGCGATCGTCTTGTCTAAAGTATGAATCCTTACTATTTTATTAATATTATAAATGGGAAAGTGAGTTTGTTTGTATGTTTGTTCCGCTTTCACGCCGTAACTACTGAACCGATTTGCTTTGAAATTTTGCAGACGTAAAGTTAGAAGTCCGGATTAAATAATAGGGTACTTTTTGTCCCGGAAAATTAAAGAGTTCCCGCGGGAACTAAAACTCCTCAATCCACGCGGACGAAGTCGCGGGTATCAGCTAGTTAGTTAAAATTGGCATATTCTAGAACTTCTAAACGCTTTAAATGTTTTAACTTCGCGTTTCTACTTATCAATCTTAATGTGAATATACCTACTTAGGCTTCGTATTTGACGCAAAAGTGTTCGGATTGAAAGCTTTTTAGGGTTCCGTAGCCAAATTTGGCAAAAACGGAACCCTTATAGATTCGTTATGTCTGTCTGTCTGTCTGTCCGTCCGTATGTCACAGCCACTTTTTTTCCGAAACTATAAGAACTATACTGTTGAAACTTGGTAAGTAGATGTATTCTGTGAACCGCATTAAGATTTTCTTACAAAAATAGAAAAAAATCAATAAATTTTGGGGTTCCCCATACTTAGAACTGAAACTCAAAAATTTTTTTTTCATCTAACCCATACGTGTGGGGTATATATGGATAGGTCTTCAAAAATGATATTGAGGTTTGCAGTATCATTTTTTTCTAAACTGAATAGTTTGCGCGAGAGACACTTCCAAAGTGGTAAAATGTGTGTCCCCCCCCTGTAACTTCTAAAATAAGAGAATGATAAAACTAAAAAATATATATGATGTACATTACCATGTAAACTTCCACCGAAAATTGGTTTGAACGAGATCTAGTAAGGAGTTTTTTTTTAATACGTCATAAATCACAAACCGCAATTTACCTTTCATTCAATCAACTCAAATATTTAAAATAAAAATATTTTTAATAATTTAAAACTTACTACAGGTTTGTACGGAACCCTCGGTGCGCTAGTTCGACTCGCACTTGGCCGGTTTTATTTCTTGATAAATAATATAATTAAAAGTAAAAAGGTCAGGCATAATATTAATGCTAAGAATACTATTACAGACTGAAATTAATGTTAGGTACTCTGTACTAGAATATAAGCCTATTAGTGCTAAGGATCTGATATCTGAGTGTTTTAGCTTGAATTTGTATGGACTACTATTTCATATCACTAATTTCGACAGGCTGTGCAAAATTCGGGCGGAAAAATTACTCGAAATTTAAATGTGATTAACTTTTTTTCTTGCTTTAAAAATAATAATATAGTGAAACGTTCAGAAACATGGTTCATCGAGGAGACCCGCGGTTAGGGGGGTTACTATAGCTGCGGTATTATTTAAAAATGTCTGTTCTATGTCACGTACCTTGACATCCCTAAAATAAGGATTAAAATACTAAAACACGAACGTCAACAATATTATAACAAGCTTTAAGCGAAGGTAGTATGGCCCCAGTTATAGTGTTGCGGTAATGGATTGGGATCTATTATTATTATTGATCACGATGATGTTATTTTGTACTGAAGAGTCTATATCTGTTTCGAGTATTCCTATCATTATCAGGCTTGGATGAAATAAACACGGGATACGAAACGTAAGAAAAATTTATGAAATCACGTTCGACTAACTTTTGCGGGGCGAGGGGAGAGTGCTTTGTCATTTTTCTGTCCAATTATTGACACTAGTGCATGAAAAAGTCGATCACCATGACAATTACACTAATCGCGAAACTGCACATTTCAATAATTAATTAAACATTGTGACAAATTATACTCTTCTAACCATATAGGTACGGTATGTTAGGTCTGTGCCTCTTACATACTTGGTTAACTTACAACGTCACAAACTTGTAGAATGTCATATTTTGATATACAACATACTCTTACATGGTCGTTGTACCCCTCAGAATATTACAGAACAGTGCAGTTAATTAAGGCGCAAAGCCGTCGGCCGCGGGCGAAATGGGAAATAGCTAATTATGAACTTGCGTAGTAGCTTAAACCTAGTGGATGCTGGGCCAAGATATAAGCAACAGCGGGTACAAATTAAAAAAATCTATATTTGTTTTTAATATTTTTTTTAATTTTAATGCTAAGAATGTATCTAACAAAGGTTAAGTCGAAGCTATTATACAATTTACTACGAACTTCTTAATACATTATATGTGTACATATTACGTTTCACTTAAAAAAAAAAAATGCTGAGTTTATACTCAACTCTGCTTAGTATAATCTGGTTTTCTAACCGGTGCCTGGTAGAATCTGTGGCACAATTGTGCATCTCGAATTAAATTAACGCCTTCATTAACGCCTCAGTTGGCTTCAGCTATCTGCAAGCAAATATAGCACGTTTTTCTTGCTTGCTTTTACACTCTTCAAAGATCCTTCAAAATAATCGTTTATGATTCCAAAAGTTTCAAAATGTATTATTTATTTTAAGTTAGATGCCAAATAATAGGTAGATACAATACTTTTTATTTATACACAAAAAAAATGAATATCGCAGACACAAGTAGGACAGAAGAGACATCCTTACATAAATTACAAATTATTTAAATAGATACATTATTTAACAACTTTGTATTGACTGGCTTTAAAAGACGATAAGAAAAGCCCGCTACATTCTACAACTTACACCCTTACATTATTCTCTGGCTTCACGATACTACGTCAAATTAAAATACGGGTTTAGTTTATTTCAGTTTATTAATACTTAATAATATCGCAGTGCCAAACAAGGGATGCCAACCGCTCGGGTGCCTTACTACGATACTTGTCTGTTAAATTATTTTTGGAATTTTATATGTTGCAATGAGGTTTTACTTTATGAGAGGGTTGAATATATTTTTTTAAAATTCTGAGGAATGCCCAGGCCAATCGAGTTGCGCCCGCACATCTTCTATTGGACTATAACATAACATACGCGTAGTATAGGTAACAGTTTACTTAATTTTCGTTATGTAAGAATGTTTTAGTTCATAGGACTAGATGCATTTTTGTTTGGTTTTTTAAACCTTATGGATAAAATATCTATTTGAGCGAAAATCTACAAATATTTGTTATTGTGAAATTGTAGTTAATTTTTTATCAATTTGTCCTTTTATCACGCTGCATCTTGCAACAGATTGCCAATATGTTTTGAATCCATATATGTAGTTAAACACGTGGCAAGACCTACGTTGCGTAGGCAACTTTTTATCCTGCAAAGGTAGAGTTCCCACGGGATAAAAAATACCTACATCGAAGCGGACGATGTCACGGGCGTCATGTCGTTTCTAACATAAAATATTGTTTTTTTTTTTTAATTTATTTATTTTATGTTGTGACATTTAACGAAAGAAAAAAAACTTAATACATATTAACTTCTGCCCACAAAACAGAGAAGTAAATACTTAAAAACTTGTAATAAGCTCTAATTTACATTCGTATATTTTTTTAAACTTGCAGCGTATCCTTTGCAGCTTGATGGCTGTCTATTGGCACAGCTGTTTTCGAATCACTGAACAAACTCTAACATTTACGAAAGTTAAATTTGTAACGTTAAACTTTTATTAAATTGCTTGTTTTAACGGAAAAGTAAATAAAACTTTATATCTAACAAATATTGACTGCCTAAACGAGATAAACTTTCTCAATTTCATTATTTTTTTATTTCGTTTTCTAAGTCGTAAATTCTATATTACATTATTATACTGGATGATTTTTGACGTCTCGTAAAATTTATGTAAGTAGAAATCAAGGTCAAATTCCAAATTTTAATGTTTTAATATAAAAAAAATACTCCAAGTGTATATTAAAAAGAAAAATAATAAATATAGTAAAGATGCCATGGGCTGCTATTCCATTTACCTATCACCCTCAATTTTTTTCGATACAACAAAAAATGTCACCCAGTAAACTTGATAAAATGTTGAATCCATATTATATTTGCATACTGTTACCTATAGCACAGAATAGGTAATAGTACAATGTACCTATAGTAACTGGGCAAGAAAAGCGCGACCGAGGTACGAATCCTCGTCCATCCGAACAAGAGGCCGAACCACTAAAAAACTGGGCTATTACCGATTTTTCGCCTAAATATCACGTAACAGCTATTTCCTCGGCCACTAAAATAGTTCGGTTATTTGTTCATTCTTAAAGCTTTGTACGAGATAAGTAATTTTGTTCTGCAATTGGATTCTTTTGGCGGACCCGGCTGAGCGTGAAATTGGAAACTAAACGTGTATATTTTCCTCCGAAAAACAAAAAAAATACCCCACAAAATATATAAGCTCAGGAACTTCACAACCTTGTTCTTCCTTCTCCGTTCTACCACAGAACAGCGAGAAACCGTTTGCGTTGGCATCCTTATGTGGTGGATGTCCAATCTGCCCGCACGAAACGTTTTTGCTCAATTATTCTGATCCGAACCGCTAGGATGTGGAACACCCTCCCGGCGCACGTGTTTCCTACCACGTACAATTTAGGTACCTTCAAGGCAAGAGTGAATAGGCATCTTCTAGGCAAGCGCGCTCCAACCTAGACCTCATCATTGCTTTGCTCTAAGTATGATTGTCGTCAAGCGAAAGCCTATCTCACAATAAAAAAAAAACCCACGAGCTAACTCAATAGTTACTGGATGAACCATAATTTTCAGAACGTTAGTTCCCTTGCCCGTTATAACATGTTACCTATTTAATTTCTTAAAGCTCAAATAACTCCGAAAAGTTAGAGGTGTGTGCCCGAGAATCAAATCCCGGACAAAAGGATATGTCAGTTGCTTATTTCCTCATCCTTCAATCACGCCGCAACAGAGCAACGGATCGACGTGATTTTTCATGGGTACAGTTTAGTTGAGAAGCTGGAGTGTCGTAAGCTACTTTTATCCGGGAAAATTAAGGAGTTCCCGCGGAAATTATAAATAAACTCAAACCACGCAGACAAAGTCGCGGGCATCAGCTACTTGGATATAACCGCTATAGGCAACCAAAGTGTATAGTCCATAATAACTAAGAATACAATATAGTATCAGAAGTTCTCTATCTGTAATAAGAAAGTCCTTATTGCAGAGCCTTGTCAAAGGAGATTGCTTCTAAGACCCAAATAAGACGCGCCTTTGAAACGCAGTGCAGTGTGAATGTCGCTCTATATGGTAATGCCATATCTAGACTAAGTACTTAAGACTCAGTGGATTTATCTAGTTTTACTTTTATGCCTACCTTGCGATAATGAAGTAAGGAAAGGAAGTTTAAGAAGTATAAGTAGTAGCCGTGAAGAAGATTCCGAGTTCAAATATCAACTTGTTTAATATTATTGGGATAAATTATTTTTATAAATATATATATTTTTAGGGTTCCGTTGTCAACAAGGAACCCTCATAGTTTCACCATGTCCATCCATCTGAAGTCTTTGCCAAATCCTTCTAATTCTGAGAGGAGACCCATGTGCAGCTGTAATGGTTCAGCGTTTGGTTGAGATGATGTAGGTGATAGTGACGATGATGATGCCATTTTGAACCGAATGTCAACAAACATAAAGCTGAGTTTAAGTTGCTATCAAAATCTTTGCTGCTCCTACTCCGCTCCATCTACAGGCGCTGGCCCTGAAGGTTAAATTTCCCTCAACCACCCAAGAGCATTGCAAAATAATGTCAAAGCGACTCAAATGTAAATAGCTTAAATAACAGAGCTAAAGGCTGCGAGATAATCAGTTCAACCAAACAGTCGGTAAGCAATTTACTGTGGATTAAATCCCAATTCGCTCGCAGCTAGGGTCACCACACGTCTCACACTGACATTGGAAAGTTCTGACAAAATTAATACTTATTTTATTCCCCTACTAGCCAGCACTTGACCTGCGATCTTGCCTGTGAGTGATGATGCGGTCTAAGATGTTAGCTTGTTAGGGGCTGGCTATACTCATTTGGTACGCACTTATTACTAGTAGTTGATGCTTATGATTTACGGATTTAGTTCGCATGGATTTTGGTATTAAAAATCCCATGAGAACTCTTTGTTTTTCAGTCTATGTTCGTCCCCGGGTATAACCTATTACTTACTGTACTGTTAAAATCGATTGAACAGAATATGGGCCATGAAAGCGTAGCCGACAGACAGATAGACACACATTCGCATTTATAACAATAGTGTGGATTTCATTAATTCACAAAAAACCTGGCATTTTAAAATAAAACCCAGGAATCCTGAAAATGTCTAAAAATCCTGACATGTCAGGACGAATCCTGACGTCTGGAAACTCTACTTGCACTTGCAGCTAACCCCAAAGTGAATAATACAGTTTTGTTTGTACTGTGGAGTTACAGTTTTAACTGAATTCATTGAGGAATAATGGAGGAAATGTCTAGGGGAAGTATGTCCATACTGAACTTGGTAGAATAGATTTAACCATTTGGTACAAAAGGAAAATCTACGGTGCGACTTTTCCCATCTGATTGTTTGTCTGTCCGTATGTACGTCAAAATATATATACAAATTTCATTAGCCAACTACAAATGCTTGCATTAGTCTTGGACAAGCATTATATAAAAATAAAACTTGCAAATAAAATATATATTACTTTATCGATACGAAATGGGCCGAAACTGGGGTTTCAATATTTGAAAGTGGACAACGAACAAATAGGATATCATATTATGATATGGCTTTAAATTTGAAATTTGCTTTTATTTATAAATAGACTTCAGATGTCTTTACTTTTATACTTACCTATTATACTTAATATTATAAATGCGAAAGTTAGAATGTATGGATGTATGGATGGATGTTTGTTACTCAATCGCGCCCGAACGGCTGAACGGATCTGGATGAAATTTGGCACAGAGATAGATTTATAGTCTGGAATAACACGTAGGCTACTTTTTATCCCGGAAAACTAAGGAGTTCCCGCGGGAACCAAAAAACCTCAATCCACGCGGACGTAGTCGCGGGCATCAGCAAGTCATTAATATATTAAGTAAAGGCTGTAACATAAGTATAAGTCCACCCGTTATAGTGAGTTCCTCAGTAGCGATTTTTACCTAATGTTAAATTATTTCCGTTATCTATGGTTATTACCAAAACAAAGCATGTTCTCAAAAGAAATAGCTTAAAAATGTACTAAGTATATCAAGTGTAGTACTTCCTAGAACTTGGAACTAGATTTCTATTTCAAAACAACTAAAAACGCATATTTTTATAAATTATTATTTTTAAAAAGCCTTAGCAAAAAGGCGCCCTTTTCATTCCCAAGCTACTCTTATTGTTGTTGAGACATAAAGTCGGACCTAATTTGATCTCACAATTTTCTCCCGCGTCCAGTCATAGCTCAGTGTCAACGTTCCATTCGGCTTTCATAAAACCAACATTTGTATAACATTTACAACTGCCTTATCACAACGGGATTAGGTTTCAAATACTCAATTCTAACTCTAGTAGTAAATTTGCCGGCATTTTCAGTGCAGCGGTCATTCTGTTCAGCCGCAACTTGAACATTTTCCAAGACTCCGTACCGACATTATTAAAGCAAAATGAGTATTGTTATGGTTCCTTTTGTATTGTTAACGAGCAACTTAAAACATAACAAGTTGTTATCTCAACTGGTTATAAAAGAGAACATTGTTCTGTATGCAATGAAAAGTTTGCATAAAATAACCAATTTTACATATGAGTAGGGTGCTTTGTGCCCCGAAGCCTCTTACTGCCAACTCTCGCCCATATAATTTAATCCCAACCGAATATTGCCCACGGCGCCGGCGGCCGATCTCCACAAAGATAAGCCATTTGTGCGGAAGATATTAAAATGCACAGATGCATTATCTATTTCTTTACTTTCATAGCTCATTGGGACGGAAAGTCTGACACGACTGAAACACCAGGGGGGTTACTATGAGCTCTTATAGCAGGACAGATATTTAACTGCACTTAACTTCAAGGCACTGAACTGGTAGGCAGACACTGCATTGAACTGTGCTGCAGTTCAATTTCTGTCCTGCTTTAAGAGCTCATAGTAACCCCCCAGGCCTAGTCGCCCAAATGCCTAAGAGAATCGTAATCAGTTGAGAGCTTAAAACGAATAATTCGACTGTTTAAGAAGTTCATACGTGCTTTTTGACGTGCGGGCATCTTTGAACTCTTTTTAACCGACTTCCAAAAAAGGAGGATGTTCTCAATTCGGCGCGTATGTGTTTTTAGGGTTCCGTAGCCAAATTTGGCAAAAACGGAACCCTTATAGATTCGTCATGTCTGTCTGTCTGTCCGTCCGTATGTCACAGCCACTTTTTTCCGAAACTATAAGAGCTATACACTTGAAACTTGGTAAGTAGATGTATTCTGTAAACCGCATTAAGATTTTCTTACAAAAATAGAAAAAAAACAATAAATTTTGGGGGTTCCCCATACTTAGAACTGAAACTCAAAAATTTTTTTTTCATCTAACCCATAGGTGTGGGGTATCTATGGATAGGTCTTCAAAAATGATATTGAGGTTTGTAACATCATTTTTTTCTAAACTGAATAATTTGCGCGAGAGACACTTCCAAAGTGGTAAAATGTGTGTCCCCCCCCCCCGTAACTTCTAAAATAAGAGAATGATAAAACTAAAAAAAATATATGGTGTACATTACCATGCAAACTTCCACCGAAAATTAGTTTGAACGAGATCTAGTAAGTAGTTTTTTTTTAATACGTCATAAATCGTAAACCGCAGTTTACCTTTCATTCAATCAACTCAAATATTTAAAAAAAACATTTAATTTAAAACTTACTACAGGTTTGTACGGAACCCTCGGTGCGCGAGTCCGACTCGCACTTGGCCGGTTTTATTTTTAATGTACTCGTATGTTACCACATATCTCCGTGGTTTCTAAACCGATTTGAAAATATATTTTTTCAGTGGTTAGAGGAAGCTCTTGAGGTGGTCCCATAAAAAATTCTGACTCCAAATCCTCAACCCTGACACTAAAAAGTTCAAAATAAAAATTCTTTCCAAAAAACCGACTTCTAACGCCACTGTAAAGAACAAAATAATTTTTATTTCTAGCCACTATGTTGAAGTCGGGCGAGTCTGATGCGTCAACTTTGCTTATCCTTGTTATACCCGCCCGACTTCAACATAGTGGGTAGAAATAAAAATTATTTTTCATCCCACCATCTCGGAAAGAGTATTTTTAAGCTTCGATATCTGATTGCAAAAGCCGTTATTATCCTCTTGAGGATAAAGTAAATTGAATTTAGAACATCGTGTGCACGTTAGTAAATATCACTCGTCTATGAAGTTTGTGAATTCAAAACATCATTAAAACCTATTTACTTCTACCTCTATGGTGCCGAATTTCCATACAACCGTTTTTAATTTGTTAAAACCTCACACTCATAACCTCTTTGGTATACTTTTTTGTGATTTTTTTATTTGCTTTGCGCGCACCATTTTCTTTTACGTCATATTGTTTAAAATTAAAACCTTCGATTAAAAACAAGAAAATTGAAAATAAGTTAAAAACCTAAAATGAGAGTGATTCTAGTGACAAAGAAGTTAATTTGACGCCAACAGAATTGACTGAAACTGTTAAAAATGCGGAAATGAGCTTTCTCCCTCAACAATCACGCGAGAAGTATTTAATTTCCTCGCTGAGGTGGGATGAAAAGTTACGTGTTGCACTCGAGTGAAAAGATTTTTCACCTCGTGCTCTTTTGATTCCCTCGCTGACGCTCAGGATTGTAATTTTTGAACCACTCGCTGCGCTCGTGATTCAATTTTAGAATCCTTCGCTTGCTCGGTCATCAAAATTGAGCACGCGGTTAAAAAACAACTTTTCACTCTTGTATAACAAATAACTATTGTACCCTACTGAGAATTTTGCGTCAGAAGACCCAATGGTCGCCATTGTAATTGTTTCAACTTTTTGCCAGCTTACTTCTGAGCACAAGGCTCATCTCGGAATGAGAAGGATTTAACCATAGCCTTGTCTTCACACACCTTCGAGAATATTATGAATGACTTTCGGGTATGTTGGTAGGCTTACTTACCTTCCTTCACCTTTTGTTTTCCTTCACCGTTGAATTCAAGTGATATATAATTTCTAAAAAGCTATGTGAGCTTTGAAAAGATACAGTTGCGTATCCGAGGATCGAACCCGCTACAATCCAAATACTAAGCCAAGTGTAATAACCCTAGCTTGCCAGGAATCTAACAGCAGACATCATGAGCTGACAAGCTCTTCGCCAGGGAAGTTGTATGAGAAAAGGGACTTATTATTGTAACTACTAATTCATTATTAAATTAAATCTTATTTAAATAATTGTACAATAACTAGCTGATGCCCACGACTTCGTCCGCGTGGATTTTTTGGTTAACGCGGTAACTCTTTAATTTTTTTGTCTGCCTGCCTGTCTGATAAAACCTGTGGTGATTACAGACTATAATCTATCTTTGTGCTAAATTTCATCCAGATCCATTCAGCTGTTCTAATGAGTAACAAACGTACATCTATCAAACCAAATTTTCGCATTTATAATAATAGTATAAATAAATTGACTGCCTCGTTAGTCTAGTGGTTAGCACAGTCGACAGCGGATCACGAGGTCCTGGGTTCGATTCCCGGTCGGGTCGGAAGTTAGGTATTGGGTTTTTCAATTAAGAAATTCTCAGTGCCAGCCCGGAGTTGGAAGTTGGCGGTGTTTCACCCCCGTGCCTCGGAGAGCACGTTAAGCCGTCGGTCCCGGTTATTATCACTATATATATTTATATATTTATATATTTATTTATATATTATATTTATTTATATATTATATTTATTTATTTATATATTTATTTATTATTAGTTACATTTCCATTAAAATAACGGAACCCTGTAAGGGCGCTGTAACCAGGGAGGCGGACTTATTGTGACAAATAACAATTCAACAAATGATTTCATTTTTGATCTAAGAATTCACTAACGTGATAATACGCTTTTTTTTGCAGGAAGTCTTTTAAATTGTTTAAAAATATATTTATATTCTCTTCTGCCTTCAGTTCTTTCGGGAGCTGATTGTAAAGTTTAGTACACATTGGGTTGGGACCGGTGCGGTGGATTTTTAAATTAGATTTGGGATAAACTAAATTATACATTCGCGCACTCCGTAATTTATCTGGTCGTGGCATGTTCTGGAGTTTTTTAAAGAAATCCGGATATTTCCTTACAAATTTACATGATTCTAGTATGTATATGCTTGGCAGGGTTAGGATTTTAGATGTTTTGAAATGTGGTACGCAACTTTGCCTGTTTTTTAGATTACAGATAATCCTTACGCATTTTTTTTGTAGCACGAAAAGTTGTTGTGCATCAGTGCTATTACCCCACAATATGACTCCGTAACTTAGCCAAGCATTTGCATACGCGAAATAGGCTAACAGTGCCGCTTCCGTGTCGGTGGATTTTTTTAATTCCCTCAGCGCATATGTGAATCGCGATAATGTAGTTTTAATTTTTTGAATGTGTGTTTTCCAGTTTAAGTGGCAGTCAATGTCAATACCAAGCAGACTAAATGATTCGACACATTCCAGCCTACAATTTTGAAAAGAAAAATTTATTTCTAATGGGGTTTTTTGGTATGGTCTAAATTGCATCAATTTTGTTTTTTGAAAATTTATTTCTAAGTTGTGCTCGTCCAGCCAGCCGTTAACGCTGGTAATAATTTCGTTTAGTTTAGAATCTAAACCGTCGGCGCCCGTACATGTGGTTTGGATTGAAATATCATCCGCAAACAACACGCACGGGTCGCGCAGGATTTTCGGGAGATCATTTATGTATACCAGGAACAGCAGGCATCCGAGCACACTTCCTTGTGGTATTGAATGGTTTATGTATTCCACATCCGATCGTGTATTTGTTATTTTGCCCGATTTAAAGTCATAATGTGTGATTTCTACGTATTGTTTGCGATTGTTTAGGTATGACTCGAACCATTTATGTGCGGACCCACGAATGCCTACGTCGTACAGTTTATTCAAGAGTATGTCATACATTATTTTATCATATGCTTTTGTCATGTCAAGTAATATGCCTATCGCGTATTCTTTATTGTTTAGTGTGTTAAGTACTGTGTCGATATATTTGTACGCAGCGAGCACGGTTGATCTTCTACATGATAATAGTCGTTAAAGTCACTAACATGATAATAGTCGTTAAAGCCCGCCAACCCGCATTGGAGCAGCGTGGTGGGTCTAAGCTCTAATTCCCGCTCTCCTATGAGAGTGGAGGCCGGTGCCCAGCAGTGAGACGTTAATAGGCTGTAGTGATGATGATGATGATGATAAATAAATTAATAGAAATTTTTGTTCTGGTGGGAAGCTTTGACCGTGGCTACTCACCACCCTACCGGCAAAGACGTACCTACCGCCAACGGCAAAGCGATCTAGCGTTCCGGTACGATTCCGTGTAGAAACCGGTTAGGTTAGATCATTGATTCCCAAAGTGGTCCAGGTGGACCCCAAGGGGTCCACGGGAGACTCGATGGGGGTCTACGTAGGCATGACAAAAAAATGGGGGTTCACAATTCGTAAGCGGGGGTCCACGAAAATGTATCTGGTTTCGATAGTGAAGAACTAAAATGTTGGCTTGACTTCACATAACAATGTAGGCAGATAATACCTATTTTAAGAAGCTCAGCGACTGTTACTTGTAAAAACTTGCATATTTCATATTCAGTACAGCGTGTCAAGACTTGCAAAGCGCCGCCGCCGCATAAAGAAAATATACAATTTATTTTTTTACCACTCCGAATGGAGAGTTTTCTAAATAAAATAAGTGAGAATTGATTGGTTTCTTGTGCTGACTGCTGTGAGTAGATGTCAAAAAAGTAAAGTTGGATGGAATAACTTTTTTAATTGGCCGACTTAACTTTTTTGACATCCACTCACAGCACAATCAATTAATTAATTAACCAATTGATTCTCACTTTTTTTCGAAAACTGTTAATACGTGGTTGGAAGTTTGGAACTCAACCGCATCGCAAATTTTCATAGTTAGGTCTAATCTTCACATTTTTTATCGACTGGGAATATGGTAGAAATGTAGCTGCAGGGGGTCCACCGGAACCAGCAAAATATTGAAAGTGGTCTATGAGAAAAGAAAGTTTGGGAACCTCTGGGTTAGATAAACAGGTTAGCCCGCTACCATCTTAGACTGCATCATCACTTACCATCAGGTGAGATCGCAGTCAAGAGCTAACTTGTGGAATTAAACAAAAAAAATCCTAATTCCGGCACGTAAATGAATATTCCGTGCCAAGGCTAAGTGCCGCGCTGTGTCACGCTGTCTTCTGCTGGTGGATTTGGCTGAGCGTGAAATTAGACAGGAGCATGCTCTTGTGGTTCTTTCCGGTGGAATTGTAAGCGAAATTGTGTTTTGTTTTAATTTAGTTGTCACAGAGAAAAGGGGGATATACCTAATTTGGGGGTTAGGTCTGCAGTTAGACTTTTCTAATTCTGTTGGGTACAGTTTTGCATCAGTCTTTATTTTTGTTTGAGATAGCACGGGATAAAAGGGAGAGATACCTAACTTGACCTAGGCTAGGTTTTTGGTTAGACTTTTCTGTTAGCTACAGTTTTTGTATCAATATTTGTTTTCAAATCACAGGGTGGTATGCTGCATAGATCATTTAATTATTTCCTTTACCTTTTACTCCATGCAGTATGCACTGAACGGTGACATCTGATTGCAGCCAAGCGCTAGCCTACATATTTAAAAAAAACAACTGCAAAATTATTAAATTTTTTAAGACAAGTCTTCACATGCACAAAACATTCTACTAGATTCCCCGAAAGACACAATATGATCGCTTACTGTTGGCTTAATAAGAAGGCTCCATTGGTCATTTAATCCATCATACTAATATTATAAATGCGAAAGTATGTTTGTTTGTTGGTTTGTTGGTTTGTCCTTCAATCACGCCGCAACGGAGCAACGGATCGACCTGATTTTTGGCATGGGTATAGTTGAGGACCGAGATCGACATAGGCTACTTTTTATCTCGGAAAATGAAGGAGTTCCCGCGGGAATCAAAGTAACTTAAACCACGCGAACGAAGTCGCGGGCATCAGCTAGTACTAATATTAAATGCGAAACGGTGTTTGTCTGTTTGTCCGTCTGTCGGTCGGTCAGTCTGCTACGCCCATCTATTCAATCGATTTTAATGAAATTTGGTACAGGGATAGATTGTACCCTTGGTAAGGACCAAGGCTCCTTTTTATCCCGGAAAATTCAAGAGTTCCCGCGGGAATCAAAAAAACTTAATTCACGCGGACGATGTTACGGGTATCATTTAGTTAGAAATAAATATAATTACTGTTTCACCATTTACTAAAAGGTGAATCTTAACAAAGCGCAAACTCGAGCAATGCATTAGCTTGAGTGCCGACCGCTGCAGGCAACATAGTGGATTTACTGTATTTAACTTGCCTTCATAATTACCGTGGAACACTCAAGCCAACAACTTATTATGCTTCAAACTAACTTAGTGATAACACAAGAGCAGCATAACAATTCTCATTTTACTTTAATAACGACAGTACAAAGTCTTGGGGAAATTTTCAAGTTGTTCCTGAACAGAATGACCCGCGCTGCACTGGAATCAGTTACAACTTTAGTTATGCCTGCAATTAGTGTAAGTTAGACTTAACACCGTTGTGTTAAGAGTGGTATAGAAGGTAAGAAGGATGTTTGTGGTATGAAATCCTAATGAAACGTTGACACTGAGCTCACGGCGAGCGCAGTAGAAAATTGTAAGATTAAATTAGGTCCGGCTCATAGTGGCCACAACTAGTGATGTGGAATGGTCGATAGGGTTGAAATCGATTATTAACTTTCCAAGTCGATTATCTCTTATTACACTTTATCATTATTTTTCACTGCTGAGGTTCGTAACCCCAAGCTAAAACATTAAAACAACAACACAAATAGTAGGATTGAGGCGAGCTCCTTGTGATTACATATTAAATTGAAGATTATGTCGCCAAAACTGATGACCGTCGGAACATAACGGATATCGCATATCAGTAGAACATACAGACTAATATCAAATAAATATATAGCGAAATGTAGTGCTTCGGAGGTGCTGAAATGGCGACCTCGCACCAAATCTGTGGCGACTCCACAGTAGTGGACAGATGACAACAAATACTACTAGGCACTACCATTGGCTACAGGCGGAGCAAGACCGGACTCCGACAAGAGCGGACAAGACAAGAATTTCAAGACCGTGTTAAATCAAATCAAATAAATATTATAAATGCGAAAGTTTGGATGTATGGATGTATGGATGGAAGTTTGTTACTCAATCACGCCCCAACGGCTGAACGGATCTGGCTGAAATTTGGCACAGAGATAGATTATAGTCTGGAATAGCACATAGGCTACTTTTTATCCCGGAAAATTAAAGAGTTCCCGCGGGATCCACAAAACCTCGCTCCACGCGTACGAAGTCGCGGGCATTAGCTAGTTAACTATCTATTAGACACCTATGGCCAGCAGTGGATGTCTATTACTTGACGGCGGTGACGACAAATCGTCTTAGTGGTACTGCTATATGACGTCATATTTATCATAACATTTTTAAACTATAGCAGTGGAAGGCGTTAGGTAGATAGGTAAGTAGTTATAGACTATCGATATTTTCATGATAACGGCATCACTAGCCGCAGCAATAAGACTGGCTACGATACGAGAGGGAAGCCTTGTTAAGCTTTTTTCGAAAGTTAATTACGAAATGGTAGTTTTCCTTGCTGAGGAGCAGTGTTTGGTTTCAAAATTATAATCTATGATTTCTGATTAATGGATTCATAGAATCATAGGTAAAGAACAAGGACAGACTTATGATATAATCATGCCTTCCTTTTCATAATCACACCATCCCTTTTTCACGCCTATCTTTGTCCTATGTTCGTCTCCCTTTAACCATTCGCTTCAATTTGAAAACCCCGGCGCTGTAATAGCGTCATTTGAGACGGCAGTTCCTCTTTAAACGTTTATCGTCGCGCACGCACCTTATGCAAAAATCTGCCTAAAACGAGACGCCATTGCCACGAGTGGATATCGACACGTGAGAAATTGAATCTATAAAAATCCAAAACAACGTTGACTATTTAAATATAATACCTGTGAAATAAACCGCGGCCGCTGGTGAATTAAGTGCTACAGAAGTGAATTTTGTGAGTGACATCAAATTTAAATGCAGTTTAGTTTATTCACCTATTTACCTATATATCATAAAGACTGACAAATAATTAATTATCTCGGGAAATAAACTCGCCTATACAGTCCACCCTTAGTAAATACATAATAATAATTATATTTGTTCACCCTGGTTATGGAAGGGAAATAATTAAATGCTTTCCCAATTCCGCTTTGTACCTTCCATAATTTTGGCCACTTACGAGCCGGATTTTTTTGAACTAATTCTAGTAAATTAAAACATAATTTTGAATTTACAAACCTATTTTGTTATTTCAAACAGAATTTTGGTCTAATTTTAATTTTCATAACATTTAACAGACGCCCTAATATTGTACTGTGTCGTAATATTGCAGAATTGTTTTATTATACTTACATAATTCTATCGTTTATTTACTAGGTAAGAAGTAATAAGATATAATTTTATATTTTCCTATACGCACTTATTACTTCATATTATACAAGTATATAAGTATACTTAACTCCGCATATCTAGTTAAATGTAAAAACGTATAGACAGTAGGTAACATTCTATAATAGGTAGTTAAACGACGTCGAACAAGGCAATATTAGGTAAATAACTCCGCACGGCCAGTTTGTTTTCGATAGGTATTTAAGTCGAATGCATCGGTCCGCTCGCTTCAGCGTACTCCGTAGGTAGGTAATTTTATTATATTTTGTTCGGAACTCATCGCATTATATTTACGCACGCAAGCAATAGTTTTTGTATGTTTTATACAACATAAACACTGCAAACGCATATTATTATTCTATCTTACGCATTTATACAACGTTATATCTATATCTCACGCATTATTTACGCTATATTATATAATAAATAAACGCTATTGATTACTATAACTTCATATCTTTATAATCTAACTTTATTATTCTTTCAAGATGAGTAGAAGTGAAGCATCTCCGTCGTCTAAACCATATAACAAGGACGAATGTTCGTTATTGTTATTAGAGAGTAAACGAGACATTTTATTCGCAAGAATGCAACGATTGTACGATATCGCAACTCAACTTGAAGTTGATAAATCTAAACTGTCTTCTTTAGTTACGCAGGCTTCCAACTTAGAAACTTTACGCAAGGAATTTGAACGAAATTTGGATCTATATAATGAAGCTCAATTTAGAATAAATCCTAAGGCTATTCCTAATTATCAGTCATGGACATCATTCGAAGAAATGTTTTGCTATGTCAAACAAATTCTAACGCTTAACGAAAATAATAAAAATTCCGCTAGCAATGAGATTGACGCCTCACGGCCAATCTCAAATTTTCCTAAATTGAAATCGCATCTCCCACCTATAGACTTAATGACTTTTGATGGTGAGATAACTAAATTTCCTTTGTTTTATCAACAATTTAAAAGCATGATTCATGACAACCCTAATTTATCAAATAATGAAAAGGTTTTTTATCTAGTTGGTCGCCTGAAAGATAAGGCCGCTTCCATCTGCGCAGGATTGCCAACCACTGCCGAAAACTATCCTATTATATGGGAAAAGTTAATTCAAAGTATGATGACCCTCGCTCGCTCGCCTGTGCTTATTTGAATCAATTATTACAATTTAAGCCGCTCGCAAACACTAGTGCAAACGCGTTAGATAATTTTATAAATACTTTTGATTCAGCAGTGGAAGCACTTAAACAGTTGAAAATTGATTTAACTGACTTCATATTTTTTCATTTAGCCACGCTTAAGTTGGACTCGGAAACTGTCAAAATGGTTGAGATTATCAATCGCAAAAAACAAATTCCGACTTATACAAATTTAATAGAATTTGTTAAAGAACAAAATAAGGTGATAACACGCTCCATAGATAAAGGTTTTGAATCTCAACAAAATAAAAACCGCAGCAAAACTAATTCGCCTCCAAAGCCTTCAACTAAGAGTTTTGTTAATACTGAATCTCTCAATCCGTCAGACAGTAAGATTTGTAGTTTATGTAAGAATAATAAACACTTACATCTCTATTCTTGTCCCTCGTTCATGAAGTTATCTCCTCAAGATAGACATTTATTTATAAAAAATAACTCTTATTGTAATCGTTGTACTTCAACCCTTCACCGCACTATGAACTGCTTATCCAAGGGAATCTGTTCCAAGTGCTCATCGTCCTCGCATCACTCAGCGATACATTTTGAACGAAAGAATAATACTAATTCAAAAACGTCCCAATCTAAGTTAGATAATAATCCATCTTTAACTTCAAACGCAATTGCATCGCCTCGCTTATCCTCTGTTAATATTGCAGAGCCTACGCCCTCTAATGATAACTGTAATAAAATTAAGTCTAATTCTAGTAGCACGAATAATACTTCAGTGTGTAACGTGTCTTACGACTGTATAGACCGCATTGCTACTACAACGCTGTTAGGCACTGCAAAAATAAGATTGTATGACAGTAACAATCGTCCACATCTTGTGCGGTGTCTAATAGACCCAGGGTCGCAAAACGACTATATATCTATCGATTGTTGTAATAGGTATTCACTACCCGTAAATTCTCAAAACCGTTTTGCTGAAGTTCAAGGTATCGGTGGAGCTTCGCAAAAAATACTAGGTGTTTCCGAGTTTAAATTTAAGTCGCGGTTTGATGACGGGAAGGAATACTCGATACGCCCTCTGGTGGTAGAACGAATCACTTCACAACTGCCAGACTCGCACGTTGACATCGCAGAGTTTAACGATCTGATAAAAAATATATCATTGGCTGATGACAACTTCTATGAACCAGGTCCGATAGCTATATTACTGGGCGTTAATATTTACTGTAAAATAGCATTAAGTAATAAAATAATTGGCAACGTAAATACGCCTTCCGCATTCGAGACCTCATTAGGCTATTTAATCATGGGCGATGCACCTATTATTTCTCAAAATATTAAATCTCGCGCTTTGTGTTTTTTCACAAGCGAACCATTAGATGGATTATTAGAAAGGTTTTGGACTATTGAAGAACCCCCCGCGCGCAAATTCTTAAGTCCTGATGAACAAAAATGTGAAGATATATATGTTTCTTCAACCATCCGCAATCAGGACGGCTCATACTCAGTGAATCTCCCTTTTAAAACTGATCCTGAGGTTTTAGGAGATTCATACAGAACCGCTAAGAAACGCTTTCTTAATCTAGAAAGGAGATTCAAAAGAGATACTGAGCTTCACTCTAGGTATAACGATGTAATTAAAAGTTATATAGAAAACCGCATTATTGAACGCCTGCCACCTGATGAGCCTATCTCATCAGGATATTATTTAGCGCACCACCCAGTGATTCGGGAGGATAAAAGTACGAAAGTTCGCATCGTTCTAGATGGTTCTTGCCCCACTGAGTCTTCTCTTCTCAATATAGAAGAATTCTCCTCTGATAAAAAATTATCGCTCAATGATATTGTGCATACTGGTTGCAATTTGCAATCAGATATATTTAACATTCTTTTGAATGTACGCATTTTCCGCATCGCATTTTTTGCCGACGTTAGGCAAATGTATTTATGTATTTATGTTAACGCACCGCATCGCAAATATCAACGTATTATTTATCGCTTCTCGCCCGAGGACCCGCTCGAAGTATATGAATTTACTCGAGTGACCTTTGGCCTACGTTCTTCACCGTTCATCGCCATGCGTACTGTAAGGCAGCTGGCCAGCGATGAGCGCCAGAGATCGCCGCTCGCTGCTTCTGTTGTTGAGAGAGACGTTTACATGGACGACTTAGCTTCTTGTGCCTCATCTCTCAATGAAGCAGTAAAGATAGCACATGAGTTAATAGAACTCTTTAAAGCTGGTGGATTTGACTTAGTGAAATGGACCAGCAATTCCTCTGAATTGCTTGGTCACATTCCTACGTCTCATCGGCAGTCTGAGTCAATCTCTCTCGACACAGATAGCACCTTTAAAATTCTAGGCCTCCATTGGCTTCCCGCATCCGACGACTTTATATTTAAAGTGTCGCAACCTCCTAGTGCTTGTACAAAACGAGCCATTCTTTCCGCAACCGCGCGTCTTTATGACGTTCTAGGCCTAGTTGGCCCAGTTATTTTATCCGCTAAATTAATCATAAAGGATTTGTGGCTTCTGAATATGGGATGGGATGATTCCCCACCTCAACACATAATTGATAAATGGCAGGATTATATATCCGAGTTGCCTGTTATCTCTAAACTCAAGTTTCCTCGCCACATGGGCATTGAGGAAAATTCGCAAGTCTCACTTCTGGCATTTTCAGATGCCAGCGAAAAGGCATATGGTTGTGTCGTGTATTTACACGTTAAAAATGAAAATAAACCGCCTGTAGTTACACTGATGTGTTCGAAGTCGCGTGTAGCGCCCATAAAGCCCACGGTAACGCTAGCTAGACTAGAGCTGAATGGTATAGTATTACTTGCTCGTCTAGTCAATTCAGTGTATTATACGTTGTCTGCTCGCATAAAAATAACTCAAGTTCTTGCGTTCTCAGATTCAGAAGTCGCCCTTTGTTGGGCACTTTCTTTGCCACATAAGTTTAATACTTATGTAGCTAATCGCATCTCTCAAATTCACACGCTATTATCGCCGCTTAATGTAACATTTTATCATATCGCTGGAGTTCAAAATCCCGCTGATTGTATATCACGTGGTCTTATGCCCGCTCAGTTCTCGGAACACGCACTTTGGTTTGAAGGACCCTCGTGGATTTCTTTACCATCGGAAGAGTGGCCTATAATCAAATTCTCACCTCGCGACAATTCTTCTTTACCTGAAAAGAAAACTACGACTCACGTAGTTATTTCACAGGACGAGCATCCAATAATTACTCTTGGATCAAAATGTTCTTCTTGGACTAAGTTTGTTCACGCTGTGGTTTATGTACTCAGATTCATGAGAAAGCTTCCGCATAGAGACATAATCACTGTTGAAGATATCGAAGCTGCTGAATTAATGATTATTCGCGCAGTTCAACGTTCAGCCTTTAAGTCTGATATAGACAATATTAAAAATAATAAACCATGTTCATCAAAATTACAAAAATTATTTCCTTTTGTTTCTGATGACATTTTACGCGTAGGCGGACGACTCTCGCAATCCAGTCTGGATTATTCACATAAGCACCCAGCTTTATTACCCAAAAGTGGACATATCATTGATCTCTTAATAGATCACTATCATCGTACTCAGTTACACGCTGGTCCTCTATTACTCACATCCATATTGAGGCAAAAATATTGGATATTATGTGCTCGTCGTGTGGTACGCCACCGCATTCATAAATGCAACGCATGTTTTAGGCAAAACCCTAAGCCTACCTTTCCGCTTATGTCAGATCTTCCGAAATGTAGAGTCGAAAAAAGTAAAGCCTTTTTACATACCGGCGTTGATTATGCAGGACCGCTTTACATAACTTTAACGAGAAAACGCGGCGTACGTAGCCAGAAAGCATACATTTGCTTATTTGTTTGCCTAGTCACAAAGGCTATTCATATAGAGTTAGCATCTGATCTTAGCTCCGCGACCTTTTTAAATTGTTTAAAAAGATTTATTTCAAAAAGAGGAACCGTTGAAACGCTCTATTCCGATCGAGGGAGTAACTTCATGGCATCTAAGGCTTATTTAAATGAGTTACATACCTTTTTGCACTCTGAAGACTATTACAAGGAGTTTAGCTCCGAATTAACCAAAAATCGTATCAAATGGAAGCCTAACGTGGCTCTAGCATCTCATTTCGGAGGGGTCTGGGAAAGCCAGATCAAGAGCGCAAAGGCGGCCTTATTTCGCGTAATAGGCAAACAAATTTTAATATACGAAGAAATGATAACCGTACTTGGTCAAATTGAGGCTGTGCTAAATAGTCGACCTCTCTATGTTTTAAGTTCAGACCCTTCTGAACCCACTGCATTAACGCCATCGCATTTTCTCTCTACTCTACCATTGGAATTTATTCCAGCTCCTGATGTTACAGGAGAACGCGCTAACCTCTTAACTAGGTTCTCTCTATTGGACTCGCTTGTTCAATCGTTTTGGAAACGGTTTAAAACGGAGTATTTACATAATTTACAATCGCGTGAAAAATGGAATACGCCTAGTAATCCTGTAACCGTAGGAACTATCGTATTAATTATAGTTGAAAACGCACCTCCCTTACAATGGCCGATCGGAGTTATTACCAAAGTAATGCCTGGTAAAGATGGAGTTGTTCGTGTAGCTCAAGTCCGGACTAAATCTGGAACGTACGATAGACCTGTAGTGAAACTTTGTCCGTTACCAACTCAATAAATTTATTTATTTTTATTATTTTACATTTAAGTACTTATACTTAGTTATTTAGTTTATTAATTCACTGCAATATTGCGCACCTGTATGATGTAGAGCTTTGTTGATGAGTTATGATCTCTTTGTCCCTCTCTATATTTTAATTTAATTTAATTTTTTTTTTATGAAGCCAAGACTTCATGCAGGCGGGGATGTTTGGTTTCAAAATTATAATCTATGATTTCTGATTAATGGATTCATAGAATCATAGGTAAAGAACAAGGACAGACTTATGATATAATCATGCCTTCCTTTTCATAATCACACCATCCCTTTTTCACGCCTATCTTTGTCCTATGTTCGTCTCCCTTTAACCATTCGCTTCAATTTGAAAACCCCGGCGCTGTAATAGCGTCATTTGAGACGGCAGTTCCTCTTTAAACGTTTATCGTCGCGCACGCACCTTATGCAAAAATCTGCCTAAAACGAGACGCCATTGCCACGAGTGGATATCGACACGTGAGAAATTGAATCTATAAAAATCCAAAACAACGTTGACTATTTAAATATAATACCTGTGAAATAAACCGCGGCCGCTGGTGAATTAAGTGCTACAGAAGTGAATTTTGTGAGTGACATCAAATTTAAATGCAGTTATCCAGTAAGTCCCAATTTATTCACCTATTTACCTATATATCATAAAGACTGACAAATAATTAATTATCTCGGGAAATAAACTCGCCTATACAGTCCACCCTTAGTAAATACATAATAATAATTATATTTGTTCACCCTGGTTATGGAAGGGAAATAATTAAATGCTTTTTATTGTCGATTCTGCGTGTTCTTTGTCGCGAGACATCAGATGCAGCAGCTTATCGCTCTGAGAGAACAGCGCAGCGGAGTACGCAATGTTGATCGCCGTCTCGGGCTTGTCACCGGTCAGTACCCACACCACAATGCCGGCGTCGAGTAAAGCCCGCACGGTTCTAGGCACGGCCTCCTGTAAGCGATCCTCTACGCCCGTCGCTCCGACCAGGGTTAAAGCGCTTTCTAACCTCGCTAACGAGTCGCTTTGTACCTTCCAAGCAGAATTTATGAGTTGTAGACGAAGATCTGATTAAGGCACAGACTAACTTTTTGGAATACTTAATAAACTTAGTAAATTCATTTATAAACAACTCTTATAATCATTTTTCTTCTGTTGAGCTCCTTAAAACCAGACTGTAATATATATTATACTAGATGATGCCCACGGCTTCGTCCGCGTAGATTAAGATTTTTAAATTCCCGCGGGAACTCCTTAATTTTCCGGGATTAAAATCCTATGTCCTTCCCTGGAATGCGACCTATGTCTATACCAAATTTCATCAAAATCGGTTTCTAAAGATGGGCCGTGAAAGCGTAGCAGCCAAATAGGCAGACAGAAAGACACACTTTTGCATTTATAATATTAGTATGGATTAAAAATTGAATTGAAACCATTAATGTAGAATTTTAGTGTAGGTACTCATTCTATTTGGATGCGTGAAACATAATATTGATGTTTGTTTTCAATAATTAATTGCAAAGACAAATTTAATCAGTCAGACGGATTGGACGAAACTATTTTTGTTATTTTACAACGGAACCCAAAAAATTGTATTCTTTATAATAATGTGAGATTCATAAAAAATAGAGTTCCGGCGGAGCATAACAAAATCCATTAGCAACAGTCTCGGTGGACGCCTGGCCTTCCGAATAGGAAATTACGTTAAAAAGAGATACTTTACAACAGCTGAAGATAGCTCCAAGGAAAAGCAAAAAGCGCTGATTTCCTTTGAGAGGGGCAAATTTTTTAGTTCGCTTGCGTCGAAATATTGAAGAATTCAATTTATTGCAAATTATGAGAGCATTTATGCATATGATTTGAACACTCCGTGATTTTTCGTTTTGGTCTAGGAAATTATCGGTGGTTCTCAGTTCTCACGGTTTACTTTATTTCGCTAATAGTTTTTATGTTGAATTACAAGAATGCAATGTAGCATTAACGTATTTTAGGCTGATTTAGGGTCTGTTGCAAAAAAATAATCGAGGCGTCAATTTTTCTGTCGCATGAAATCGCATTGAAGGGTTGACTTGTGTTACACGTCGCCTCAACCAATCACAAAGCGGTAATTTGCAAGCAGCCAATCATAGTCAATCATAGCCAAGCCAGCCAATCACAGGCAAGCCTGCCTGTTGCCACCACTCTTTCTACCGGTAGCCACCGGGTAGAGGGGGTAATGCCATGCCTAGCCGATAGTGCTGCGCCAGCCTCAGTTTGTGTCGATAACGCCGTCGATAACAATGTAAGACGAAACTCTGTCCAATTGTGTGCAGATAATATATGAGCGTGATTATGCAGTTATGTGTCTTTTATTTACGCCCACTGTCTCATCTCAGAAGTGGGATAAATAAAGGAAGCTATGCAGCTTAATCGCACTGACTCGTCAGGAATAAAACCCATATTTATTCGCGAGGATGGAGCGAATTAGCACGTGAAGATGTGTCTGAATTAAGTAGCAGTGAAGATGAAGTCACATCTCAGACCTGGTATATCCATAGAAGACTTTTATAAACTATTCAGGCAGACAAAGCCATAAGCGAGTCAAATGAAGAGATAAAAGACCAGAGCAGAGCATCACTTCGTCGTCATCAATGGTTCAGGTTAGTCCATAACATTACGTTTTGCTATCGACTCATTCCGTAGCCAAAGTCACGATTATAGCCATCCTATAGCTTTTCTGTTGCACATTAGCCAAATTACGATAGTTTATTGCGATGAATTACAACTGTTATTATTCCAATAAAACAAGAAAAATAGGATGTATGCATGTAATTTAGTAGTTTTCGCATAGTGTAGGTAGGTCAAGATTGAATCAAGTCACATAACATTGATTTCCCTTTCATTCTTGATAAAGGACTGTGACAGTAGGACGTGGTAGGACTTGTGTTAGACTATCGCACGCTTAACCGTTATAGCCCAAAATATGTCCATTAACCAACATATCGAAGTTAGCCGTCAAGAATTTCTTTAAAATTCGTCACGATCTAGCATAGTTACCACCAGATTAGCTAAAGTATTTGTAAGTAAAATAAGCATCTATCACTTGCCAAGGTTAACTCACCAACTGTTTTTGAATGACCCACGACATCACAAATAAAATGCCAACTACAAACAAACAAAAAATACTAGATTCCATAAACATAGCTATTCAATAAACCACTGAATAAGTAGAACCTTTCATTAAACTCTCGAAATTTTTCCGAACGAATGACAAAGCTAAATTTGGCTCTTTTTATTTTATGACTACCCGCAATCTATGCATCATAAAAATGGTCTATTGCCCTAGTAATATTATCAGTAAGTACTTTTCCGTTTTTATAAAATAAAAATGTGTCAGTGGCTATAGTATTTTCAGACGGTTGTTATTATTAAATCTGACATAATACTGACTTTGTTGACATTCAAGTTATTGTAATAACGTTTAACTTTTGAGATAAGATTCATTCCAGGTATTTATTAAAACGTAGTGGTTATATTCTCTTTGGTATTTATCGCATATGGTCCTGCGAACATTGCCCTGGTAGGTTGACTTATCTGCTGGACTAATCCGCTTCAGTTGGACATACCTCTCATTCAGTCTTTGATGTATGCTGTCCCTGTTATCGATCTAAATGCCACTTATAACGCAGATATTTACTTACACGTAGCTTGATCGCCTACCGTAATATAGCGCAGACGCTGCTGAACCACTTTTGCAAACTGGCGTTCCTTTCCATCTATTGTCGCAACTTAATTGCGACAATAGACGGCCTTACTTGGACTCGTATGAGCGAGTTTACCTCTTCTTGTGTTACGTCCGTCCACACACTTAAAAGTTAATATATACACAAAATGTACAGTGATTTTGTAAGCGAATAAGATCAAAACATAATACTCGTTGTCTAATGGCCGCCGGCTCGGTAGTCGAGTCAATATGTCACAGCTATCTCTGGTCGAGTCTCGATCGCCGCGCCATTTGCCCATGCGCAACCGGTACGCGGCGGCAATGCGAAACTCGCTCGGAATTCGCGCAAACTAGTCCGATAGGCGTACTACGCGTTCCGCGCGACTATGCCTGTGGATTTATTTTATGTTTGTTCGCGTGTGTATTGATGTGTATATGTATATATAATAATATATTTTATAAGTATTAAAATATATATAAGATTAAGTCTATGTACTGGTTGGTCGAAATATCATATAATACTATTACTTGAATAAATATGGTAAATAATATAGATTAATGTGAATATAGCCCACAATGGTATATTCATTGACCTCTCATGAGTTGCTTTTGTTTTTATTGATGTTTTACAATTTTATAATGGCTTTGCAGTTTATTTTGCAATAATAAGGAAAGATGACAAATGTTTTATGTCCCATGCACTAGGATAAGATCCGAAATTCATGAGTTACATACGTCGAAAACTTAAGTATAGTCCGTTTGGTTTCTGTTTGTCACCTTAATAGTTTTTTTGTTTGGTTGGCATGCTGCCACGAAGTAGATCACGTTGTCGATCAGGACATCGTTCGAAAGATGCCTTATGTGGGAGGACTCTTCGAAGTATTCGTAGCCCGTGCCAAGCAAGTGTGTAGTGGCTCGTTGCGATGTGTCGTTCTGGGATCTTTTCAAGGAGTCTGACTCCCCCGACGCAATCATATTGTATGCAGGGTACGTTCGCTTGCTTATATTGTTGTTTTTGTTTCATGTGAAATGCATCGCTGGTGAGCGCGGAGCGCGGTGGTGCTCTGGTGTTGCACAGCCTGATACCGTGGTCTTCAGCGCTTTGCACGTCGTGAGTGCCTCGCGCGGGCGATACGAACTGTCTGCCAAGCGGACGAGCCGAACGCAGCGCGCCTTTTGGACGCGCGATGCTGCGTGTTTAGCTTTTGCGAGTACGACGTCTTTCTGCACGTCGTCGCGTCGCGGCCTTAAGTGACGTCTAGTCGCGGTGCCTGTGAGAGCGCCGCCGCTGGATTCGTGATGCGGGCAGTGTGTGCCCTGCTCGTGCCTGGTCTATCGATGCCATCGTGACAAGATAAGTATTCTGAGCCCGTTCTAATTTACTCTTTTAAGGGACATTATAGTGATCATAAATAAGGCAAAACCTCCAATCCAAGCTTAAACGTTTTAATTTGACTGAAGATCGCGCGATCAATAATTGTTTTTGTTTATGAATGGCGGGTTATTATTTCTTTTTGTTTTATGTGCCTTATCATGCGATCAGCCGATGGACTATGAGCAGATCAGTTGAAGTAATAATATTGGCGTGCAGGGAAAACTCCCCCAGCGGGAAGCACTCCATGAGTGTCAGCTATACATTGTCAAGTATATTCAAATGCCTTGCCTCTATGCCTTCTCTTACGTCGAATCGCTTGTGGCATTGTCAATGGCCATGTAAATTGATTTGGATGGTTGCCAAGCCTTGTTTTGTAATTGCAGCTGTAGTGCCAAATTTCTTCCTTTACTGTAATTATTTTAAGGTGCTCATGGATTTCAGATATTTTTATGAACCATGGTGCGTTTAAACGTTGTATGCCGTATGTCCATATCGGTTTTATAATGGTGTTATATATAAGGATCTTATTATCTAAGGAAAGTCTGGAATTCCTTGCGAGCATCCAATACCTCCGTCCTCTGTAGCTGTGGTAGATCTCATCCCTTTTGGTTGGATGTGCTTCTTCCAGGTGAGCCTCCTATCCAAGTACATGCCCAAGTACCTAACCTAGCACTACTAGCTAGCACTGAGCCTTGTGACTTTCCATCATTGATTGGGTGGAAGTATGTTCACTTTCCTTGACTTGAAAGATTCTATCGGTCAGGTAAGACTTCAATAATCCGAAGAATGTATGAGGTAAAAGGGTTTTAATTTTAAATAGTAGCCCTGTATGCCAGATCTTGTCAAAAGCTTGCTGCACATCCAGGAATGCAGAAGAGCAGTATTCTTTGTGTTCTAGTGCATCTCTGATTGTTCTGCATACCCTATGTCATGTAGGTGAACTTAGCAGAGCAAGTGCTAGCAGATCAAAAATAAAAGAGAGTTCTGTTCGCATGCAGATGAGTTCTATAGTTCCTGATAGATTTTAGAGATAGTTCTGGCGAGTTAACCTAAAAAACGTCGGTTGAAAAAATGATCTGCTAACTTCCGGTAGCAGATCATTTTCTACAAAATCAAAAATTGAAATGAGTTCTGTGCGCATGCGGCTGAGTTCTATAGTTCCTAATACTTTTCAGACATAGTTCTAGCACTTTAACCTAGAAAAAAGTCAATTGAAAATAATGATCTGCTACGGGAAGTTAGCAGAGCATCTGGCAGACCATAAAATAAAAATTCACATAAAATAGAACTGTCGCTTCAGAGGCAAGAACTAAAAAGTTTCTGATAGAAGAATAACAGATCTTTAACATGCAGTACAAATCTTGCCTAGAACTCTCATAAAACTTCTAGCAGAGCATAGGAGAAGAGTACAAAATATCATCGAAATGAGATAATCACGACGTTTTAAAAAATTCACTGAAACTAGAACTCTCGCCTTAGAGGCTAGAACTCCACGGTTTCTGATAGACGAATAACAGATCTTTAACATCCAGTGCAAATTTTGCCTAGAACTTTCATTAAACTTCCAGCAGAGCATAGGAGAAGAGTACAAAATATCATCGAAATGACATAATCACTACATTTTAAAAAATTCATTGAAACTAGAACTCTCGCCTTAGAGGCTAGAACTCCAAAGTTTCTGATAAAAGAATAACCTATCTGTAACATCCAGTGCAAATCTTGCCTGGAACTCTCAGAAAACTTCCAGCAGAGCATAAGAGAAGAGTACAAAATATCATCGAAATTACATAATCACTACATTTTAAAAAATTCACTGAAACTAGAAATCTCGCCTTAGAGGCTAGAACTCCGCGGTTTCTGATAAAAGAATAACCGATCTGTAACATCCAGTGCAAATCTTGCCTGGAACTCTCAGAAAACTTCCAGCAGAGCATAGGAGAAGAGTACAAAATATCATCGAAATGACATTTCATTATCATCGAACTACATTTTAAAAAATTCACTGAAACTAGAACTCTCGCCTTAGAGGCTAGAACTCCGCGGTTTCTGATAAGAGAATAACCGATCTGTAACATCCAGTGCAAATCTTGCCTGGAACTCTCAGAAAACTTCCAGCAGAGCATAGGAGAAGAGTACAAAATATCATCGAAATGACATAATCACTACATTTTAAAAAACTCACTGAAACTAGAACTCTCGGTTTAGAGGCTAGAACTCCGCGGTTTCTGATAAGAGAATAACCGATCTGTAACATCCAGTGCAAATCTTGCCTGGAACTCTCAGAAAACTTCCAGCAGAGCATAGGAGAAGAGTACAAAATATCATCGAAATGTCATTTCATTATCATCGAACTACATTTTAAAAAAATCACTGAAACTAGAACTCTTGCCTTAGAGGCCAGAACTCCGCGGTTTCTGATAAAAGAATAACCGATCTGTAACATCCAGTGCAAATCTTGCCTGGAACTCTCAGAAAACTTCCAGCAGAGCATAGGAGAAGAGTACAAAATATCATCGAAATTACATAATCACTACATTTTAAAAAATTCACTGAAACTAGAAATCTCGCCTAAGAGGCTAGAACTCCGCGGTTTCTGATAAAAGAATAACCGATCTGTAACATTCAGTGCAAATATTGCCTGGAACTCTCAGAAAACTTCCAGCAGAGCATAGGAGAAGAGTACAAAATATCATCGAAATGACATTTCATTATCATCGAACTACATTTTAAAAAATTCACTGAAACTAGAACTCTCGCCTTAGAGGCTAGAACTCCACGGTTTCTGATAAAAGAATAACCAATCTGTAACATCCAGTGCAAATCTTGCCTGGAACTCTCAGAAAACTTCCAGCAGAGCATAGGAGAAGAGTACAAAATATCATCGAAATGACATTTCATTATCATCGAACTACATTTTAAAAAATTTACTGAAACTAGAACTCTTGCCTTAGAGGCCAGAACTCCGCGGTTTCTGATAAAAGAATAACCGATCTGTAACATCCAGTGCAAATCTTGCCTGGAACTCTCAGAAAACTTCCAGCAGAGCATAGGAGAAGAGTACAAAATATCATCGAAATGACATTTCATTATCATCGAACTACATTTTAAAAAATTCACTGAAACTAGAACTCTCGCCTTAGAGGCTAGAACTCCGCGGTTTCTGATAGACGAATAACAGATCTTTAACATCCAGTACAAATCTTGCCTGGAACTCTCAGAAAACTTCCAGCAGAGCATAGGAGAAGAATACAAAATATCATCGAAATGACATAATCACTACATTTTAAAAAATTCACTGAAACTAGAACTCTCGTCTTAGAGGCTAGAACTCCGCGGTTTCTGATAGACAAATAACAGATCTTTAACATCCAGTACAAATCTTGCCTGGAACTCTCAGAAAACTTCCAGCAGAGCATAGGAGAAGAGTACAAAATATCATGGAAATGACATTTCATTATCATCGAACTACATTTTAAAAAAATCACTGAAACTAGAACTCTCGCCTTAGAGGCTAGAACTCCGCGGTTTCTGATAGACGAATAACAGATCTTTAACATCCAGTACAAATCTTGCTTGGAACTCTCGGAAAACTTCCAGCAGAGCATAGGAGAAGAGTACAAAATATCTTCGAAGTGACATAATCACTACATTTTAAAAAACTCACTGAAACTAGAACTCTCGTCTTAGAGGCTAGAACTCCGCGGTTTCTGATAGACAAATAACAGATCTGTAACATCCAGTGCAAATCTTGCCTGGAACTCTCAGAAAACTTCCAGCAGAGCATAGGAGAAGAGTACAAAATATCATCGAAATGACATAATCACTACATTTTAAAAAATTCACTGAAACTAGAACTCTCGTCTTAGAGGCTAGAACTCCGCGGTTTCTGATAGACGAATAACAGATCTTTAACATCCAGTACAAATCTTGCCTTTAACTCTCAGAAAACTTCCAGCAGAGCATAGGAGAAGAGTACAAAATATCATCGAAATGACATTTCATTATCATCGAACTACATTTTAAAAAAATCACTGAAACTAGAACTCTCGCCTTAGAGGCTAGAACTCCGCGGTTTCTGATAGACGAATAACAGATCTTTAACATCCAGTACAAATCTTGCTTGGAACTCTCGGAAAACTTCCAGCAGAGCATAGGAGAAGAGTACAAAATATCTTCGAAGTGACATAATCACTACATTTTAAAAAACTCACTGAAACTAGAACTCTCGTCTTAGAGGCTAGAACTCCGCGGTTTCTGATAGACAAATAACAGATCTGTAACATCCAGTGCAAATCTTGCCTGGAACTCTCAGAAAACTTCCAGCAGAGCATAGGAGAAGAGTACAAAATATCATCGAAATGACATAATCACTACATTTTAAAAAATTCACTGAAACTAGAACTCTCGTCTTAGAGGCTAGAACTCCGCGGTTTCTGATAGACGAATAACAGATCTTTAACATCCAGTACAAATCTTGCCTTTAACTCTCAGAAAACTTCCAGCAGAGCATAGGAGAAGAGTACAAAATATCATCGAAATGACATTTCATTATCATCGAACTACATTTTAAAAAAATCACTGAAACTAGAACTCTCGCCTTAGAGGCTAGAACTCCACGGTTTCTGATAGACGAATAACAGATCTTTAACATCCCGTACAAATCTTGCCTGGAACTCTCAGAAAACTTCCAGCAGAGCATAGGAGAAGAGTACAAAATATCATCAAAATGACATAATCACTACATTTTAAAAAATTCACTGAAACTAGAACTCTTGCCTTAGAGGCTAGAACTTCGCGGTTTCTGATAGACGAATAACAGATCTTTAACATCCCGTACAAATCTTGCCTGGAACTCTCAGAAAACTTCCAGCAGAGCATAGGAGAAGAGTACAAAATATCATCGAAATGACATAATCACTACATTTTAAAAAAATCACTGAAACTAGAACTCTCGTCTTAGAGGCTAGAACTTCGCGGTTTCTGATAGACGAATAACAGATCTTTAACATCCAGTACAAATCTTGCCTTTAACTCTCAGAAAACTTCCAGCAGAGCATAGGAGAAGAGTACAAAATATCATCGAAATGACATTTCATTATCATCGAACTACATTTTAAAAAAAACACTGAAACTAGAACTCTCGCCTTAGAGGCTAGAACTCCGCGGTTTCTGATAGATGAATAACAGATCTTTAACATCCAGTACAAATCTTGCCTTTAACTCTCAGAAAACTTCCAGCAGAGCATAGGAGAAGAGTACAAAATATCATCGAAATGACATTTCATTATCATCGAACTACATTTTAAAAACAACACTGAAACTAGAACTCTCGCCTTAGAGGCTAGAACTCCGCGGTTTCTGATAGACGAATAACAGATCTTTAACATCCAGTACAAATCTTGCCTGGAACTCTCAGAAAACTTCCAGCAGAGCATAGGAGAAGAGTACAAAATATCATCGAAATGACATTTCATTATCATCGAACTACATTTTAAAAAAATCACTGAAACTAGAACTCTCGCCTTAGAGGCTAGAACTCCGCGGTTTCTGATAGACGAATAACAGATCTTTAACATCCAGTACAAATCTTGCTTGGAACTCTCGGAAAACTTCCAGCAGAGCATAGGAGAAGAGTACAAAATATCTTCAAAATGACATAATCACTACATTTTAAAAAATTCAGTGAAACTAGAACTCTCGCCTTAGAGGCTAGAACTCCGCGGTTTCTGATAGACGAATAACAGATCTTTAACATCCAGTACAAATTTTGCCTGGAACTCTCAGAAAACTTCCAGCAGAGCATAGGAGAAGAGTACAAAATATCATCGAAATGACATTTCATTATCATCGAACTACATTTTAAAAAAATCACTGAAACTAGAACTCTCGCCTTAGAGGCTAGAACTCCGCGGTTTTTGATAGACGAATAACAGATCTTTAACATCCAGTACAAATCTTGCTTGGAACTCTCGGAAAACTTCCAGCAGAGCATAGGAGAAGAGTACAAAATATCTTCAAAATGACATAATCACTACATTTTAAAAAATTCACTGAAACTAGAACTCTCGTCTTAGAGGCTAGAACTCCGCGGTTTCTGATAGACGAATAACAGATCTTTAACATCCAGTACAAATCTTGCCTTTAACTCTCAGAAAACTTCCAGCAGAGCATAGGAGAAGAGTACAAAATATCATCGAAATGACATTTCATTATCATCGAACTACATTTTAAAAACAACACTGAAACTAGAACTCTCGCCTTAGAGGCTAGAACTCCGCGGTTTCTGATAGACGAATAACAGATCTTTAACATCCCGTACAAATCTTGCCTGGAACTCTCAGAAAACTTCCAGCAGAGCATAGGAGAAGAGTACAAAATATCATCGAAATGACATAATCACTACATTTTAAAAAAATCACTGAAACTAGAACTCTCGTCTTAGAGGCTAGAACTCCGCGGTTTCTGATAGACGAATAACAGATCTTTAACATCCAGTACAAATCTTGCCTTTAACTCTCAGAAAACTTCCAGCAGAGCATAGGAGAAGAGTACAAAATATCATCGAAATGACATTTCATTATCATCGAACTACATTTTAAAAACAACACTGAAACTAGAACTCTCGCCTTAGAGGCTAGAACTCCGCGGTTTCTGATAGACGAATAACAGATCTTTAACATCCAGTACAAATCTTGCCTGGAACTCTCAGAAAACTTCCAGCAGAGCATAGGAGAAGAGTACAAAATATCATCGAAATGACATTTCATTATCATCGAACTACATTTTAAAAAAATCACTGAAACTAGAACTCTCGCCTTAGAGGCTAGAACTCCGCGGTTTCTGATAGACGAATAACAGATCTTTAACATCCAGTACAAATCTTGCTTGGAACTCTCGGAAAACTTCCAGCAGAGCATAGGAGAAGAGTACAAAATATCTTCAAAATGACATAATCACTACATTTTAAAAAATTCAGTGAAACTAGAACTCTCGCCTTAGAGGCTAGAACTCCGCGGTTTCTGATAGACGAATAACAGATCTTTAACATCCAGTACAAATTTTGCCTGGAACTCTCAGAAAACTTCCAGCAGAGCATAGGAGAAGAGTACAAAATATCATCGAAATGACATTTCATTATCATCGAACTACATTTTAAAAAAATCACTGAAACTAGAACTCTCGCCTTAGAGGCTAGAACTCCGCGGTTTCTGATAGACGAATAACAGATCTTTAACATCCAGTACAAATCTTGCCTTTAACTCTCAGAAAACTTCCAGCAGAGCATAGGAGAAGAGTACAAAATATCATCGAAATGACATTTCATTATCATCGAACTACATTTTAAAAAAATCACTGAAACTAGAACTCTCGCCTTAGAGGCTAGAACTCCGCGGTTTCTGATAGACGAATAACAGATCTTTAACATCCCGTACAAATCTTGCCTGGAACTCTCAGAAAACTTCCAGCAGAGCATAGGAGAAGAGTACAAAATATCATCAAAATGACATAATCACTACATTTTAAAAAATTCACTGAAACTAGAACTCTTGCCTTAGAGGCTAGAACTTCGCGGTTTCTGATAGACGAATAACAGATCTTTAACATCCAGTACAAATCTTGCCTTTAACTCTCAGAAAACTTCCAGCAGAGCATAGGAGAAGAGTACAAAATATCATCGAAATGACATTTCATTATCATCGAACTACATTTTAAAAACAACACTGAAACTAGAACTCTCGCCTTAGAGGCTAGAACTCCGCGGTTTCTGATAGATGAATAACAGATCTTTAACATCCAGTACAAATCTTGCCTGGAACTCTCAGAAAACTTCCAGCAGAGCATAGGAGAAGAGTACAAAATATCATCGAAATGACATTTCATTATCATCGAACTACATTTTAAAAAAATCACTGAAACTAGAACTCTCGCCTTAGAGGCTAGAACTCCGCGGTTTCTGATAGACGAATAACAGATCTTTAACATCCAGTACAAATCTTGCTTGGAACTCTCGGAAAACTTCCAGCAGAGCATAGGAGAAAAGTACAAAATATCTTCAAAATGACATAATCACTACATTTTAAAAAATTCAGTGAAACTAGAACTCTCGCCTTAGAGGCTAGAACTCCGCGGTTTCTGATAGACGAATAACAGATCTTTAACATCCAGTACAAATTTTGCCTGGAACTCTCAGAAAACTTCCAGCAGAGCATAGGAGAAGAGTACAAAATATCATCGAAATGACATTTCATTATCATCGAACTACATTTTAAAAAAATCACTGAAACTAGAACTCTCGCCTTAGAGGCTAGAACTCCGCGGTTTTTGATAGACGAATAACAGATCTTTAACATCCAGTACAAATCTTGCTTGGAACTCTCGGAAAACTTCCAGCAGAGCATAGGAGAAGAGTACAAAATATCTTCAAAATGACATAATCACTACATTTTAAAAAATTCACTGAAACTAGAACTCTCGCCTTAGAGGCTAGAACTCCGCGGTTTCTGATAGACGAATAACAGATCTTTAACATCCAGTACAAATTTTGCCTGGAAATCTCAGAAAACTTCCAGCAGAGCATAGGAGAAGAGTACAAAATATCATCGAAATGACATTTCATTATCATCGAACTACATTTTAAAAATTCACTGAAACTAGAACTCTCGCCTTAGAGGCAAGAACTCCGCGGTTTCTGATAAAAGAATAACCGATCTGTAACATCCAGTGCAAATCTTGCCTGGAACTCTCAGAAAACTTCCAGCAGAGCATAGGAGAAGAGTACAAAATATCATCGAAATGACATTTCATTATCATCGAACTACTTTTTAAAAAATTCACTGAAACTAGAACTCTCGCCATAGAGGCTAGAACTCCGCGGTTTTTGATAAAAGAATAACAGATCTGTAACATCCAGTGCAAATCTTGCTTATAACTCTCGGAAAACTTCCAGCAGAGCATAGGAGAAGAGTACAAAATATCATCGAAATGACATAATCACTACATTTTAAAAAATTCACTGAAACTAGAACTCTCGTCTTAGAGGCTAGAACTCCGCGGTTTCTGATAGACGAATAACAGATCTTTAACATCCAGTACAAATCTTGCCTTTAACTCTCAGAAAACTTCCAGCAGAGCATAGGAGAAGAGTACAAAATATCATCGAAATGACATTTCATTATCATCGAACTACATTTTAAAAAAATCACTGAAACTAGAACTCTCGCCTTAGAGGCTAGAACTCCGCGGTTTCTGATAAACGAATAACAGATCTTTAACATCCCGTACAAATCTTGCCTGGAACTCTCAGAAAACTTCCAGCAGAGCATAGGAGAAGAGTACAAAATATCATCGAAATGACATAATCACTACATTTTAAAAAATTCACTGAAACTAGAACTCTCGCCTTAGAGGCTAGAACTCCGCGGTTTCTGATAGACGAATAACAGATCTTTAACATCCCGTACAAATCTTGCCTGGAACTCTCAGAAAACTTCCAGCAGAGCATAGGAGAAGAGTACAAAATATCATCGAAATGACATTTCATTATCATCGAACTACATTTTAAAAAAATCCCTGAAACTAGAACTCTCGCCTTAGAGGCTAGAACTCCGCGGTTTCTGATAGACGAATAACAGATCTTTAACATCCAGTACAAATCTTGCTTGGAACTCTCGGAAAACTTCCAGCAGAGCATAGGAGAAGAGTACAAAATATCTTCGAAGTGACATAATCACTACATTTTAAAAAACTCACTGAAACTAGAACTCTCGTCTAAGAGGCTAGAACTCCGCGGTTTCTGATAGACGAATAACAGATCTGTAACATCCAGTGCAAATCTTGCCTGGAACTCTCAGAAAACTTCCAGCAGAGCATAGGAGAAGAGTACAAAATATCATCGAAATGACATAATCACTACATTTTAAAAAATTCACTGAAACTAGAACTCTCGTCTTAGAGGCTAGAACTCCGCGGTTTCTGATAGACGAATAACAGATCTTTAACATCCAGTACAAATCTTGCCTTTAACTCTCAGAAAACTTCCAGCAGAGCATAGGAGAAGAGTACAAAATATCATCGAAATGACATTTCATTATCATCGAACTACATTTTAAAAAAATCACTGAAACTAGAACTCTCGCCTTAGAGGCTAGAACTCCGCGGTTTCTGCTAGACGAATAACAGATCTTTTACATCCAGTACAAATCTTGCCTGGAACTCTCAGAAAACTTCCAGCAGAGCATAGGAGAAGAGTACAAAATATCATCGAAATGACATAATCACTACATTTTAAAAAATTCACTGAAACTAGAACTCTTGCCTTAGAGGCTAGAACTCCGCGGTTTCTGATAGACGAATAACAGATCTTTAACATCCAGTACAAATTTTGCCTGGAAATCTCAGAAAACTTCCAGCAGAGCATAGGAGAAGAGTACAAAATATCATCGAAATGACATTTCATTATCATCGAACTACATTTTAAAAAAATCACTGAAACTAGAACTCTCGCCTTAGAGGCTAGAACTCCACGGTTTCTGATAGACGAATAACAGATCTTTAACATCCCGTACAAATCTTGCCTGGAACTCTCAGAAAACTTCCAGCAGAGCATAGGAGAAGAGTACAAAATATCATCGAAATGACATAATCACTACATTTTAAAAAAATCACTGAAACTAGAACTCTCGTCTTAGAGGCTAGAACTCCGCGGTTTCTGATAGACGAATAACAGATCTTTAACATCCAGTACAAATCTTGCCTTTAACTCTCAGAAAACTTCCAGCAGAGCATAGGAGAAGAGTACAAAATATCATCGAAATGACATTTCATTATCATCGAACTACATTTTAAAAAAATCACTGAAACTAGAACTCTCGCCTTAGAGGCTAGAACTCCGCGGTTTCTGATAGACGAATAACAGATCTTTAACATCCCGTACAAATCTTGCCTGGAACTCTCAGAAAACTTCCAGCAGAGCATAGGAGAAGAGTACAAAATATCATCGAAATGACATAATGACTACATTTTAAAAAATTCACTGAAACTAGAACTCTTGCCTTAGAGGCTAGAACTCCGCGGTTTCTGATAGACGAATAACAGATCTTTAACATCCCGTACAAATCTTGCCTGGAACTCTCAGAAAACTTCCAGCAGAGCATAGGAGAAGAGTACAAAATATCATCGAAATGACATAATCACTACATTTTAAAAAAATCACTGAAACTAGAACTCTCGTCTTAGAGGCTAGAACTCCGCGGTTTCTGATAGACGAATAACAGATCTTTAACATCCAGTACAAATCTTGCCTTTAACTCTCAGAAAACTTCCAGCAGAGCATAGGAGAAGAGTACAAAATATCATCGAAATGACATTTCATTATCATCGAACTACATTTTAAAAACAACACTGAAACTAGAACTCTCGCCTTAGAGGCTAGAACTCCGCGGTTTCTGATAGACGAATAACAGATCTTTAACATCCAGTACAAATCTTGCCTGGAACTCTCAGAAAACTTCCAGCAGAGCATAGGAGAAGAGTACAAAATATCATCGAAATGACATTTCATTATCATCGAACTACATTTTAAAAAAATCACTGAAACTAGAACTCTCGCCTTAGAGGCTAGAACTCCGCGGTTTCTGATAGACGAATAACAGATCTTTAACATCCAGTACAAATCTTGCTTGGAACTCTCGGAAAACTTCCAGCAGAGCATAGGAGAAGAGTACAAAATATCTTCAAAATGACATAATCACTACATTTTAAAAAATTCAGTGAAACTAGAACTCTCGCCTTAGAGGCTAGAACTCCGCGGTTTCTGATAGACGAATAACAGATCTTTAACATCCAGTACAAATTTTGCCTGGAACTCTCAGAAAACTTCCAGCAGAGCATAGGAGAAGAGTACAAAATATCATCGAAATGACATTTCATTATCATCGAACTACATTTTAAAAAAATCACTGAAACTAGAACTCTCGCCTTAGAGGCTAGAACTCCGCGGTTTTTGATAGACGAATAACAGATCTTTAACATCCAGTACAAATCTTGCTTGGAACTCTCGGAAAACTTCCAGCAGAGCATAGGAGAAGAGTACAAAATATCTTCAAAATGACATAATCACTACATTTTAAAAAATTCACTGAAACTAGAACTCTCGTCTTAGAGGCTAGAACTCCGCGGTTTCTGATAGACGAATAACAGATCTTTAACATCCAGTACAAATCTTGCCTTTAACTCTCAGAAAACTTCCAGCAGAGCATAGGAGAAGAGTACAAAATATCATCGAAATGACATTTCATTATCATCGAACTACATTTTAAAAACAACACTGAAACTAGAACTCTCGCCTTAGAGGCTAGAACTCCGCGGTTTCTGATAGACGAATAACAGATCTTTAACATCCCGTACAAATCTTGCCTGGAACTCTCAGAAAACTTCCAGCAGAGCATAGGAGAAGAGTACAAAATATCATCGAAATGACATAATCACTACATTTTAAAAAAATCACTGAAACTAGAACTCTCGTCTTAGAGGCTAGAACTCCGCGGTTTCTGATAGACGAATAACAGATCTTTAACATCCAGTACAAATCTTGCCTTTAACTCTCAGAAAACTTCCAGCAGAGCATAGGAGAAGAGTACAAAATATCATCGAAATGACATTTCATTATCATCGAACTACATTTTAAAAACAACACTGAAACTAGAACTCTCGCCTTAGAGGCTAGAACTCCGCGGTTTCTGATAGACGAATAACAGATCTTTAACATCCAGTACAAATCTTGCCTGGAACTCTCAGAAAACTTCCAGCAGAGCATAGGAGAAGAGTACAAAATATCATCGAAATGACATTTCATTATCATCGAACTACATTTTAAAAAAATCACTGAAACTAGAACTCTCGCCTTAGAGGCTAGAACTCCGCGGTTTCTGATAGACGAATAACAGATCTTTAACATCCAGTACAAATCTTGCTTGGAACTCTCGGAAAACTTCCAGCAGAGCATAGGAGAAGAGTACAAAATATCTTCAAAATGACATAATCACTACATTTTAAAAAATTCAGTGAAACTAGAACTCTCGCCTTAGAGGCTAGAACTCCGCGGTTTCTGATAGACGAATAACAGATCTTTAACATCCAGTACAAATTTTGCCTGGAACTCTCAGAAAACTTCCAGCAGAGCATAGGAGAAGAGTACAAAATATCATCGAAATGACATTTCATTATCATCGAACTACATTTTAAAAAAATCACTGAAACTAGAACTCTCGCCTTAGAGGCTAGAACTCCGCGGTTTCTGATAGACGAATAACAGATCTTTAACATCCAGTACAAATCTTGCCTTTAACTCTCAGAAAACTTCCAGCAGAGCATAGGAGAAGAGTACAAAATATCATCGAAATGACATTTCATTATCATCGAACTACATTTTAAAAAAATCACTGAAACTAGAACTCTCGCCTTAGAGGCTAGAACTCCGCGGTTTCTGATAGACGAATAACAGATCTTTAACATCCCGTACAAATCTTGCCTGGAACTCTCAGAAAACTTCCAGCAGAGCATAGGAGAAGAGTACAAAATATCATCAAAATGACATAATCACTACATTTTAAAAAATTCACTGAAACTAGAACTCTTGCCTTAGAGGCTAGAACTTCGCGGTTTCTGATAGACGAATAACAGATCTTTAACATCCAGTACAAATCTTGCCTTTAACTCTCAGAAAACTTCCAGCAGAGCATAGGAGAAGAGTACAAAATATCATCGAAATGACATTTCATTATCATCGAACTACATTTTAAAAACAACACTGAAACTAGAACTCTCGCCTTAGAGGCTAGAACTCCGCGGTTTCTGATAGACGAATAACAGATCTTTAACATCCAGTACAAATCTTGCCTGGAACTCTCAGAAAACTTCCAGCAGAGCATAGGAGAAGAGTACAAAATATCATCGAAATGACATTTCATTATCATCGAACTACATTTTAAAAAAATCACTGAAACTAGAACTCTCGCCTTAGAGGCTAGAACTCCGCGGTTTCTGATAGACGAATAACAGATCTTTAACATCCAGTACAAATCTTGCTTGGAACTCTCGGAAAACTTCCAGCAGAGCATAGGAGAAGAGTACAAAATATCTTCAAAATGACATAATCACTACATTTTAAAAAATTCAGTGAAACTAGAACTCTCGCCTTAGAGGCTAGAACTCCGCGGTTTCTGATAGACGAATAACAGATCTTTAACATCCAGTACAAATTTTGCCTGGAACTCTCAGAAAACTTCCAGCAGAGCATAGGAGAAGAGTACAAAATATCATCGAAATGACATTTCATTATCATCGAACTACATTTTAAAAAAATCACTGAAACTAGAACTCTCGCCTTAGAGGCTAGAACTCCGCGGTTTTTGATAGACGAATAACAGATCTTTAACATCCAGTACAAATCTTGCTTGGAACTCTCGGAAAACTTCCAGCAGAGCATAGGAGAAGAGTACAAAATATCTTCAAAATGACATAATCACTACATTTTAAAAAATTCACTGAAACTAGAACTCTCGCCTTAGAGGCTAGAACTCCGCGGTTTCTGATAGACGAATAACAGATCTTTAACATCCCGTACAAATCTTGCCTGGAACTCTCAGAAAACTTCCAGCAGAGCATAGGAGAAGAGTACAAAATATCATCGAAATGACATAATGACTACATTTTAAAAAATTCACTGAAACTAGAACTCTTGCCTTAGAGGCTAGAACTCCGCGGTTTCTGATAGACGAATAACAGATCTTTAACATCCCGTACAAATCTTGCCTGGAACTCTCAGAAAACTTCCAGCAGAGCATAGGAGAAGAGTACAAAATATCATCGAAATGACATAATCACTACATTTTAAAAAAATCACTGAAACTAGAACTCTCGTCTTAGAGGCTAGAACTCCGCGGTTTCTGATAGACGAATAACAGATCTTTAACATCCAGTACAAATCTTGCCTTTAACTCTCAGAAAACTTCCAGCAGAGCATAGGAGAAGAGTACAAAATATCATCGAAATGACATTTCATTATCATCGAACTACATTTTAAAATCAACACTGAAACTAGAACTCTCGCCTTAGAGGCTAGAACTCCGCGGTTTCTGATAGACGAATAACAGATCTTTAACATCCAGTACAAATCTTGCCTGGAACTCTCAGAAAACTTCCAGCAGAGCATAGGAGAAGAGTACAAAATATCATCGAAATGACATTTCATTATCATCGAACTACATTTTAAAAAAATCACTGAAACTAGAACTCTCGCCTTAGAGGCTAGAACTCCGCGGTTTCTGATAGACGAATAACAGATCTTTAACATCCAGTACAAATCTTGCTTGGAACTCTCGGAAAACTTCCAGCAGAGCATAGGAGAAGAGTACAAAATATCTTCAAAATGACATAATCACTACATTTTAAAAAATTCAGTGAAACTAGAACTCTCGCCTTAGAGGCTAGAACTCCGCGGTTTCTGATAGACGAATAACAGATCTTTAACATCCAGTACAAATTTTGCCTGGAACTCTCAGAAAACTTCCAGCAGAGCATAGGAGAAGTGTACAAAATATCATCGAAATGACATTTCATTATCATCGAACTACATTTTAAAAAAATCACTGAAACTAGAACTCTCGCCTTAGAGGCTAGAACTCCGCGGTTTTTGATAGACGAATAACAGATCTTTAACATCCAGTACAAATCTTGCTTGGAACTCTCGGAAAACTTCCAGCAGAGCATAGGAGAAGAGTACAAAATATCTTCAAAATGACATAATCACTACATTTTAAAAAATTCACTGAAACTAGAACTCTCGCCTTAGAGGCTAGAACTCCGCGGTTTCTGATAGACGAATAACAGATCTTTAACATCCAGTACAAATCTTGCTTGGAACTCTCGGAAAACTTCCAGCAGAGCATAGGAGAAGAGTACAAAATATCTTCAAAATGACATAATCACTACATTTTAAAAAAATCAGTGAAACTAGAACTCTCGCCTTAGAGGCTAGAACTCCGCGGTTTCTGATAGACGAATAACAGATCTTTAACATCCAGTACAAATTTTGCCTGGAACTCTCAGAAAACTTCCAGCAGAGCATAGGAGAAGAGTACAAAATATCATCGAAATGACATTTCATTATCATCGAACTACATTTTAAAAAAATCACTGAAACTAGAACTCTCGCCTTAGAGGCTAGAACTCCGCGGTTTTTGATAGACGAATAACAGATCTTTAACATCCAGTACAAATCTTGCTTGGAACTCTCGGAAAACTTCCAGCAGAGCATAGGAGAAGAGTACAAAATATCTTCAAAATGACATAATCACTACATTTTAAAAAATTCACTGAAACTAGAACTCTCGCCTTAGAGGCTAGAACTCCGCGGTTTCTGATAGACGAATAACAGATCTTTAACATCCAGTACATATTTTGCCTGGAACTCTCAGAAAACTTCCAGCAGAGCATAGGAGAAGAGTACAAAATATCATCGAAATGACATTTCATTATCATCGAACTACATTTTAAAAATTCACTGAAACTAGAACTCTCGCCTTAGAGGCTAGAACTCCGCGGTTTCTGATAAAAGAATAACCGATCTGTAACATCCAGTGCAAATCTTGCCTGGAACTCTCAGAAAACTTCCAGCAGAGCATAGGAGAAGAGTACAAAATATCATCGAAATGACATTTCATTATCATCGAACTACTTTTTAAAAAATTCACTGAAACTAGAACTCTCGCCTTAGAGGCTAGAACTCCGCGGTTTCTGATAGACGAATAACAGATCTTTAACATCCAGTACAAATCTTGCCTTTAACTCTCAGAAAACTTCCAGCAGAGCATAGGAGAAGAGTACAAAATATCATCGAAATGACATTTCATTATCATCGAACTACATTTTAAAAAAATCACTGAAACTAGAACTCTCGCCTTAGAGGCTAAAACTCCGCGGTTTCTGATAGACGAATAACAGATCTTTAACATCCCGTACAAATCTTGCCTGGAACTCTCAGAAAACTTCCAGCAGAGCATAGGAGAAGAGTACAAAATATCATCGAAATGACATAATCACTACATTTTAAAAAATTCACTGAAACTAGAACTCTCGCCTTAGAGGCTAGAACTCCGCGGTTTCTGATAGACGAATAACAGATCTGTAACATCCAGTGCAAATCTTGCCTGGAACTCTCAGAAAACTTCCAGCAGAGCATAGGAGAAGAGTACAAAATATCATCGAAGTGACATAATCACTACATTTTAAAAAACTCACTGAAACTAGAACTCTCGTCTTAGAGGCTAGAACTCCGCGGTTTCTGATAGACGAATAACAGATCTGTAACATCCAGTGCAAATCTTGCCTGGAACTCTCAGAAAACTTCCAGCAGAGCATAGGAGAAGAGTACAAAATATCATCGAAATGACATAATCACTACATTTAAAAAAAATCACTGAAACTAGAACTCTCGTCTTAGAGGCTAGAACTCCGCGGTTTCTGATAGACGAATAACAGATCTTTAACATCCAGTACAAATCTCGCCTTTAACTCTCAGAAAACTTCCAGCAGAGCATAGGAGAAGAGTACAAAATATCATCGAAATGACATTTCATTATCATCGAACTACATTTTAAAAAAATCACTGAAACTAGAACTCTCGCCTTAGAGGCTAGAACTCCGCGGTTTCTGATAGACGAATAACAGATCTTTTACATCCAGTACAAATCTTGCCTGGAACTCTCAGAAAACTTCCAGCAGAGCATAGGAGAAGAGTACAAAATATCTTCGAAAGGACATAATCACTACATTTTAAAAAATTCACTGAAACTAGAACTCTCGCCTTAGAGGCTAGAACTCTGCGGTTTCTGATAGACGAATAACAGTTCTTTAACATCCAGTACAAATCTTGCCTGGAACTCTCAGAAAACTTCCAGCAGAGCATAGGAGAAGAATACAAAATATCATCGAAATTACATAATCACTACATTTTAAAAAAACTCACTGAAACTAGAACTCTCGCCTTAGAGGCTAGAACTCCGCGGTTTCTGATAGAAGAATAGCAGGTCTCTAACATCCAGTTCAAATCTCGCCTGGAACTCTCAGAAAACTTCCAGCAGAGCATAGGAGAATAGTTAGTATAGTAGGACCACTATACTTGGCGAACAAAATGACGAAAGATGCGAATAATATAAATAACAAAATTGCAAAACAGAATTATTTTCGTTCTTTTGAGCTAATAATTTAAATATTTTTTTCTGTATATACATTATTAAAGCTTATATTTTTATATTAAAAAAATTAAACGACTATACTTGGCGAACAAAATGGCGCTAAATGCGAATAATATAGAAAATAAAATTGCAATAGATAATCATTGTCATAATTTTGAGTTAATTATTAAATAGCCTTTTTTTTCTTTATAAACCTAATTTTAAGTATTTTTTTTATGAAAAAAAATTGAATTACTAAAGTTGGCGAACAAAATGACGCAAATTGCGATTAATATAATAAGCAAATTGCAATAGAGCATTATTATCATTATTTTGAGCTAATCATTTACATAGATTTTTATGCGCGAGCTGCTAAAGCAGTTCGCGTGTCGTTTCCTATCATAAATAGAATAATAAAATTATTACTATTCACGCAGTACACCTTTGTAGTAATTGCATGCATCATAACATTTATTTTTACTTATAGGTTCGATGCATCAAGAACAATTGCGTTATGATGCATCAACTGGCGCAATGGTTAACGCGCAATGTATGCTATCTCAGCATACGCGTCCATAGTTCCAGCATGATTCGCAAAAGGAAACTCGATTTTACCCCCCGTGAAATTTATTCACTTTTAACTTGCGGAGATGAGTTGTACGTGCGCATTATAAATTACATAAATAATGCAGATTTCGGAGTTAAACAATTAACAAAGAATTTTAAAATGGCGCTGATTTTTTTTAACTTTGGTACCAGTTTCCTGTTAAGAATCCCAGGGAGTCCTAAATATCGATTTTGAACGAAATCGGTCAATTAACAAAGAATTTCAAAATTAGGTAAGCTGGTTTTTTTTTATTTTGGCACCAGCTTCCTGGTTTGTGATCACAGGGAGCCCTAAATATCGCTTTCGAACGAAATCGGTCAATAAACAAAGAATTTCAAAATGGCGCTAAATTTTTGAAATCTTCCGCCATCTTGAATTTTTTCCTGTTCATCAAGAAAGAAAGAAACCACTCTTAAATCTTTTATACTTTCTGAGATAGACACCAAATAAATTTGTATGGCAGCCATCTTAAATCCGCCATTTTGAATTTTTTTCAGCTCATTGTCTATTGGATGAAGTTTCGAATGACATTTGGTCGAGCACCTATCTTCAATGCTTCGATCGGTTCATTTCGGCGAATCGGCCGCCATCTTGTTTTCCCAAATGTCATAATTTTCCCCTTCTCCCATCCCGCACCCGAACACTTCTCCTATACATGAACTACCCCGTTTCGGATCTGTGGCGCCGCGGTTCGAGGTCAAAAAATCAAAATTTTAAAGCACTATAGCTCGGCCGCCATCTTGTTTTTCCAACTTTTTCTACTTTTTCTATTGATCGTTTACTAATTTCTTCAATCGTTGCGAGTTGTAACGAAATCGGTTGGAAAACAAAAACGTTAGAAAAAGCACGTCGGCCGCTATCTTGTTTTTCCGAAATGTCATAATTTTTCCCTACTCCCATCCCGCACCCGAACACATCTCCCCTACATTATTATATCGTTTTCTGTCTCTTTCTAGGAGAACAATTATGTCAATGAGTCAGTCAGTCAGTCAGTCAGTCAGTCAGTGAGTGGTAATTGAGCTATATATAGTATAAATAATAGCTTATATTTTATATTAAAAGAAAATAAATGACTATTCTTGGCGAACAAATAATGACGTAAAATGTTGATAATATAAAAAACAAAATTGTAATTATTTTAGTTAGTTGAGTTATTATCATAATATTGAGTTGATAATTTAATTTTTTTTTTCTTTATTTTCCTACTTATATGTATTTTTGTTATATTAAAAAAAAATGACTTACTTGGAGAACAAAATGACGTGTAATTCGAATAATAAAAAAAACGAAATTGCAAAACAGAATTATTATCATTATTTTGAGGTAATCATTTAAATATTTTTTTTCTTTGTATACCTTATTAAAGCTTATATTTTTATATATACCTAATTATAGCTTATATTTTATATTTAAAGAAAATAAATGACTATTGTTGGCGAAAAAAATGACTTAAAATGTTGATAATATAAAAAACAAAATTGTAAACGAGTTATTATCATAATTTTGAGCTGATAATTTAATTTTTTTTCTTTATTTACCTAATTATATGTATTTTTGCTATATTTAAAAAAAATTATGACTAACTTGGAGAACAAACTGACGTATAATTCGAATAATAAAATAAAATAAAATTGCAAAACAGAATTATTATGATTATTTTGAGCTAATCATTAAAACATTTTTTTCTATATACGACTATACTTGGCGAACAAAATGGCATTAAATGCGAATGATATAGAAAATAAAATTGCAAAAGATAATCACTGTCATAATTTTGAGTTAATTATTAAATAGTTTTTTTTTTTATAAACTTAATTTTAAATATTTTTTTTTATATTAAAAAAATTGAATTGCTATAGTTGGCGAACAAAATGACGTAAATTGCGATTAATATAATAACAAAATTGCAATAGAGCATTATTATCATTATTTTGAGCTAATCATTTATATTTTTATCTTTATATACCTAATTATAGCTTATATTTTATATTAAAAGAAAATAAATGACTATTCTTGGCGAACAAAATGGCGTAAAATGCGAATAATATAATAACAAAATTGCAAAAGATAATCCTTACTTAATATTATAAATGCGAAAGTGTGTCTGTCTGTCAGTCCGTCTGTCTGGCTGCCTGTCTGTCTGTCTGTCTGTCTGTCTGTCTGTCTGTCTGTCTGTCTGTCTGTCTGTCTGTCTGTCTGCTACGCTTTCATGGCCCACCTGTTCAACCGATATTAATGAAATTTGGTATAGGGATAGGTTGTACATAGGGTAATTTTTATCCCGGAAAATTCAAGATTTCCCACGGGAATTACAAACCTTAATCCACGCCGACGAAGTCGCGGGCATCATCTAGTTGTAGAATAAAAAAGTAAAAATATTGGCTCTATGAAATAAATTTAGTTAGCGCAAATTGCATATATAATTATGTGCGGGGTTACTTTAGTTCTGAATGATGCAGATGTGCGATTTTTGTTCAGGCTGTCATAACTATGAAAAAACTCACCTGAAACACCAAACGTGACATAGTGTTTTTTTTCTGCATTATAATTTATAACTGCGGCGAGCATATACGTTTTGTCCCCTACTTTGAGGATTTTTTTAATGCAGCCTAATGTGGGTACGATCATTTTGTCTGTGTTGGGATACCCAGGATCTGTATATACAGTGGTATCCACAACTAAATGTGAGCCATATGCATAGCTGCAAGTTATTTTATTTTTACATTGATAGCATGTCCTATCAGTGCTTATGCAGTCATTGATTGCTTCCTGCAGTAATTCGAGACCGCGGCATAGAATAATATCAATGTTAATGTTAATGAAAGTATATTCTTGGCGGTTCGAATAACCGCAGGAGCAATCAATGCTGCAAGTATAGCTGGGCTCTTTTTCTAAAATGAACTGCGCCAGATGGGCAGCATTACATTCTGCGTCTAATCGTTGAATGTTTTTGAAATAGGTCGTAACCTTGTTTCGAAAAATCGAAATTCCACTTAAAATGTTAGCTCTTTCAGCATAATGCTCCCGCAATATTTTTTTTTTATTAATTACGCTCTGTGCAAGTTTAATAATAGGACAATCAGTGCATTTCAAACTCTCTGAGTAGGTTTTATTTGCCAATAGCCCGACAAGAATAGCCTGAAAAATAGAATCAAATGCACATGTTGAAATAATGTTTAAATATATATCACGCAAGCGCACAGATCCTGCAATATTCCCATTTAAAAGAACTGGTGCATGGGCAGTTTTTGAATTTTTGATGAAATCCCACTCCGGACAGTCATCCAAGCATGTAGGTTTTGCACGCTTTTTGTTAGACCAGTCTTCTAGTTCGTGTTTACGTTTTAAGTTTTTGTTTAGTCCTCCCCATTCTTCTTGAATATTCCAATCGTTATCACCTGGAATTATTTCGTCCCTAGACAACTGGACCGTTTCATATCCTGTAGTTTTTGAAATTGGCTCTGGATATTTGAGCGGTTGCAAATTTACATTTGACTCGAGTTGAACTTTTTCGATACTCTCGTTAGGAGTGCTACATTTATTATTATTTTGAGCCACGTCAAACGAAAGCTCGTCGGGTTCAAGCGATGTTTGCATTGGTGAACCGTCCGACTCTTTGCAGCGTTCCTTTATTTTACTATCAATTCGTTCAAGGTGTTGCATGACGAATCTGTCTATACGCATTGGAATTTCGCCTCTGAATTCACGATTTTTTAAATCCGAAAATTCTGACTCAACCGCAGCAGAGGTGGCGGTCGCCGAGCCTCTTCCAAAAACAGGTACCATAACCGCTGTCCACAGAGGTGCATAGTTAAGGAGGTACCTTTTCAATCTTTTGGCAAAATCAATACTGTAACAAGCGTTAATTGTATCACCTTTTGCTGACTGATCAGCGATTATGACTGCCGCACTATACAATTCATCCCGCCACGATTTCCATCCTGGTTTGCTTGTCTCATTGTTACTGACATCCGGTTCTATGTTAGATAAAAATTCTTCATCACTGTGTTCCTCAGTTTCTTCATCGCTTGTGTCTGCAGCTTCAACATCGTCATCATGTTTAATTTGTACTCCTTTGATTTTATCATTCAAAAAACGTAATCTTTCAACCGATGGTAGAAGTTTGTTATCTGGTCCAGTACCAATACATTTGCTGAGAGCAACAACGAGTACTGATTCTATAAAATATGATAACTCTTCAAAATTCGAGATTTGGCAGGCTTTTCCTACACACCGTTTGTAGAATCGCCGTACCAGAGACTTATCCTTGCCTTTTAAACTAGGCCATCGAGTAATCATTGACGCTAGATGGCATACGTCTAATCGCATAAATGTCGATGGTAGTGACGTCGACCCATTTACAACAGCATCATAACACTTTTGTAAATAATCATTCAAACTTGAGCATTGACCGAATATTTGCGCTACTGCTATCAATAATGACCACCCAAAATCGGTTACGACAATCGGTGGAATAGGAGCATTAGCAGCTAGGATGTGGCTCAAGAAACCAGCAATAATAATAGCTCGTTGATCAGCTGAAACCATCTGGAACGTAGGTACACTACCTTCCTTCGTCACGAGCACACACTGATATAAAAATATGTGCGTTTTCTCCTTCTTACCAACTCCACCCGTAGCATCGATTGTTAATATTGCGTTAGGATCTTTTCGACAGCGGGAAACAAAGTTTTTTGAAGCTGCTCCGGTAACCAATATATACAGTTAAATTTATACAATCCGACGGAATGTATACTACCAAGAAACTTACCGTGTTCAGCGCTTTGTAGTAAATTTAATGCAGGGTTTCCAAACTGTAATCCGTATTTACTCAAAAGTCGCTGTTCCTTGGCTTTTCGAACGACTTCATTCGTCGGTAAGATCGGTGGATTTTTACCTCCAAATTTCTTGATACGGCCAGCTTCTTGTCGACGCCATGTGACCGCATCCATATGGCCATCAATGAGCTTGTTTGCCACTTCAAGGCGACGAGCACCTCTTAATTGTCTTCTTTTATTACCAGAATGAGATGTCGCTCTAATGCCAGAAACATTACACTGAAGAATGACATCAACACCTTTCATTGGCTCTTTTAACAGAGTGCAATAAATCTTTGCGGCGCATTCACGGCAAAATCCTTCTATTGTCAGAAAATATTTGGAATTAGCACTCAAGTAGATATTATTATTTTTAAATACAAATACACAGTCTAAGTGGTGCTGCACCCATATAGCTTCAGCTACCACGTCTGCCCATCCTTGTCGCAATTTCCAATATATCCGATTTCCATATATTTTTTCTTGGGGTCGAATATTTTGCCATTTTTCTTGCGAAATTACCAAGTTCACCTTAATTGAAGTTAAACTGGTAAGGGGATCAGTAGTTTGGTCTACACACTTTTCGCCACTGTAATTACTATCGTCATTCATCTAGATACTAACTTCTCGCTGTCGAATATCGAAAACTTCCATAATGAGATCTCTAAACCCACCGCGATTATTGTTTATGATTGTATAGACGTGCTTAGGCTTGATGATTGACCCTTTATCCGCCATCATATTTGAAATCGTTTGATATACCTCATGGGAAGGTGGCAGAAGACGCCCACTCTCATCAATAGCACGACAATTAGCGTCTGATAGAATTTGCCGTAAAGCTATTTTATCATAGGTCGGTTGAATCCGCATTTTAATTTGATTGTTTGATACTTGCCTTCACAATTACTGTTTTTAATTCAATAATTCTTATTATTAAAAATTACCGGGAGTTAGAAATTATATGGAAAAGGAATAATACCTTACCACCAAAATATCGCAATTATGGATTTACAAAAATAAATGGATCGAAACAAAGTAGTACTTTAATGTACGTAGAAATGACAAAATAAAATTAAAAACTGAACTAAAATATTACAAAATGAACATACAAAAATACCTAATATTCCTAGATTAACAAACTACAATTTTATCAATAAAAACAATTTAACAACTTATTTGTATCTCGAAAAAAGCATAATAAAATAAGAACAACGTTCTGTTACACGGGGAATCTCAATTTGGTTTTTAAAAAAAGATTATAGGATTTCACAATGTATTTAAACTTAATTGTTATTACATATAGTAATATTTAATAATCACTTTAGAACAGGATAATATGAATAACAGGAATATCAGCCATGTAACGGCTTAGATGGTCCGAGTAAGACTGACTTCCCCAACTCATGCCGCAGGCAGACGGTCAAGCCCGTTGCTGCTGATGCAGCATACGTCAGCATTTAAGCTAGCAGAGGCAGGGTGTAACACCTCCCCTCATTAAAAATAAACTTCGAAAACTTTCGAAGTTTATGTTTAATTGAACTTAGACGCCTCTTCTCGTTCTTGGAAGAGTTCTCTCCGTTTCTGCATCTGCTACTTCTGATGCTGGTTGGATAGCTTCCATAGGGGCCTCGGAAGATTTATTGTTGCTGCCAGTCTTTCTACAGAACTCACATTTAACGAATTTTAAAACTATGGCACAGACAATAGACAATATGACAAAATTAATTATTATAGAGTAATGGGTTCCGTATTTTATAATGTGTGGTTCATTTATTATTTTATCGAGTTCTTTAGTTATATCTCGGTTAAAATTAATATTTTCTAAATCAATGCTTTGTAATTTAATAGGGGTTGCATCCGTATTGTCTAATGTCTGTTTAAATTTAATAATGTTACAACATGAATCATTTATAATATTAAAATCTGAAGTGACAAGTAAAGGGGAACTAATGTTTAGCATATTACTATCAGAGTATAACCTTGTAGTTTTACAGTAGGCTGTACATTGTTTGGGCATATTTAGTATGCCTGTTCCAGAAATGCTGGTTTCATTTAAATCTAAATTGGTACATTCTATCGATAGTTTCGTAGGTATAGTTTGTACAAATATCCATCTATTATTGGTGAGGGGTTTCCAGATATCAATAACACCAGATAGGAATTCCGTTTTGCACTGCACTGGTATTTCGGTAATTACTTTAGTTAATAGTTCACTTTCACATGATGGATTCGTATTTGATGAAAATATGTTCACGATGTTGCAAATGTAGTTCGTCGATTTAATCACTTTGCAGGAAGAAAGCGAATTGAAGCCACTGTAGTACGCTTTATCTTTAGTAATCGCTATATACTTATTGTCTGGTATAATGAGGCTGAATGAGTCTGGCTTTACAGAGTTATGTGGAATTGGTAGTGGAATATTGTGGTACAAATAGAATTCCTGGGGAGTTACAAGCGGCACTTGTAGTACAAACATAATCCTATCGTTTAAATAATAACATATTAATTTAGAAATACGAAAAATGAAGTGAATTGAACTTAATTCTAATTTAAATGCTAATTCTAAACTTCTAGGCAAATGTTTAAAGTTGTCGACAAGTTCTCTGTACAATTGATGAGGTGTAATTACAAAAGGATGAAGAACATTCAAATTAGAGAAGAGCACTGCATTAATTATATCTTCTAATTGGAATGACAAACTCAGTAGTGATGTTTCTAAACAATTTAAGACTGAATTTATTTCGGAGGTAATTAATAATCTATTCGTAACCTCTGTTGCTTTCTTTAATTTGATGGAGAGCTTGTCCACAGCTTGACTTAAATTATCTTCATTAACCTTCAATTTGTGCAGTGAATTATTGAAAGAAATAATTGCAGAGGTAGAAACCAGTATATTTTCTTTCATCAGTGAAGCTAACTTTCTGGTATCACTTTGAACAGAATTTATTGCGTCGTCATATTTAATTGCATCATTTTCATCTAAAGTGCCAAATATTTGCTTTAAAATAGTTCCTACACCACCAATCCATGCTCCACGTTTTAATCTTTTTTCGAGGAGGTGAGAGATGGAAAAATACTGCTTATAAACACTTTGATACCGCACAAATAAAGGTTCAAGCATATTATTGCATTCCAGGTCATCTGTGACATTTGTCTCTTTGCAAAGATATCTTATGTTCACGAACACAGAATTCATGTTTTGAATATGAGATTGAATATGAGAAATGTCAATTGGCATTAATATGCTTAAATGTCCATTAATAATTTTAAGTTTACCTATGTAATCAAAATAGATTCCAGAGCCGGAAGAGATTGGATGAACAACACTTGATGTGACAAATGCAGATGCACTGAAATGGCAAACAACTTAACTAAGTACAATCAAAACTAAGACTTAAGTAAAACTTAATTTATAATAAAGATAATAACTAAAACATAAAAATAATAATTAAAACATGTAAAATGATTTATATGATTTAGTCTTAAATTATTGGGAAGAAGAAGAAGAAGGACCTTCCGAAACTTCCGCCAACTTAACTTCATCAAAATGATGTTTGACATGCCTCCTGTTAATCAACAAGGAAAGGGTATTATTGCCATGGACTTTGACGACCTTGTAAGGTCCTTTCCAAATGGGTGAAAGTGCCTTTCGAAGTCTTAAGTGGTTTTTAAGATACACAAAGTCACCAACCTTGTATTGGATTGGACGTGATCTTTGGTCATAATAATTTTTTGATTTAGATTTAGATTTTTGTATATTTTCGAGAGCTTGTGCTCGGGAGAATTTAAGTCTATGTTGAAGCATTCTGACATAATCAGGATAAGTTACACTAGGGCTTTCATCGAAAACAGAGTCAGGGATATATGGTTTATGACCAAACAGAAGTTCATAGGGCGTATAATTTGTGGTACAGTGGACCGCAGTGTTGTAAGCTAATATTGCTGTATACACATATTTTGGCCAATCATCTTGGTTTTCATTGACATATGATTTAAGGTACTCCTTGAGCGTAGAATGACTACGTTCTAGAGCTCCTTGTGTTTGAGGATGGTATGGGGAAGACCATAACTGTTTGATTTTTAGAAAAGCGCAAGTGCTCTTAAATAATTCAGCGGTAAAATTAGTACCTTGGTCTGTCAAAATCATTTTCGGAATTCCAAACATAGCTATAAAATGAAGGAGGCTTTCAGTCGTTTCCTCTGCAGCTACAGAGCGTAGAGGATATGCTGCAGAGAATTTGGTAAGGTCATCTTGTAGTGTTAGAATATATTTAAGTTTTGCAGTTCCAGATTCAGGTAGAGGGCCAACGATGTCAAGAGCGACCCTTTGAAAGGGTGTACTGGAAGAAGTAGTGATTTGCATAGGGGCTCTATTGGTTCTTCTTAGAGCTTTGTTCTCTTGACAAAGAGGGCAGTTTCTCACATAATTTTCGATATCGGATCTCATGTTTTTCCAGTAGTACTTCTCCTGGATTCTTTTGAGCATTCTGACCGAACCTAGATGACCGGCGATCGGGATATTATGATTGTCATGTAGGATCTTTTTTACTTCGCTAAGAGTTGGGTAAATGATGTTGTTATGGTATATATTAATGATTATATTAGTATTGTGGAAAAGGTATGTTATCATATTATAAATTTTGACAAATGACAGGTTTTGGAACGGGTTCTTGAAGTCAGTAATAGCAATTTCGCATATATCTCCGATCTCCAATAAACATTCTTTCATCTTTTTTAAGGTATGGAAAATTTCTGGGTACGCGCTATCGTCGAAATGATGGACCTTTGTATAAATGAAATAGACAATTTTATTGTTGAACTCTACTCTTTCGTAAGAATATAATTGTTTTTCAGAATAAATAGTTTCATTAGGATTCGTAAGGTTACTCAACACTTCCTCAACATATGCGTTGGAATCATCTAAATCGATAGATGAAGGTATGATAAGAAGCTTACAATGGGTTTTCATTAATGATTCATTGTGTTCTATTATTTTGGTATTAAATTGGTTGTTAGTATTAGAGATTTCTTTCAGGAATTTAGAGTATTCTTCATTTAAAGGCATTTGTTGTCCTTCAGGATTGGAGTTCGGTGGTTCGACTCTGGGATTAGGAATTTCTGAATTAGGGTTGTTTTCTTCAAGATTAGGAACATTGATTTCAGGATTGGGATTAACTGTTTCAATATTGGGACTTGTTGTTTCAGAATTAAGGTTTTGTATTTCGGAGTTCGGATCAACGATTTCAGGAATTAAATCAAATATATCAATATTTGGATTTATTGTCCCAGGGTTTGATTCCTGTAAAGGAATTTCTAAAGGATCTATTTGTGAAAAGGGGTTTTCGGGAGATGGAATTTCTAAGTTACTGAAATCAAGATTGAGATCACCACTTTGTGGGCTTAAATCTAATAGACCAAAATCATTCAAGGGATCTTCAAGGACAGGATTCTCATCTTGACTCGGAGAATTTTCATTCGTATCCGGGGTAATTTCTGGATGTATTGGATTAACTGGGAATCGGGAAAGAGCGTCAGCAACCGAATTGAATTTTCCTTTACGGTAAGTGATTTCATAATCAAACTCTTCAAGCTTTAATCGCCAACGTTGTAGTTTACTACTAGGGTCCTTATGGTTAAATAACCATTTAAGGGGTCTGTGATCGGTGACAATTTGAAATTTTCTACCGAATAGGTAGGGCCGGAAGGTTTTGCAACCAAAAAGTATCGCCAATAATTCCTTTTCAGTTGTACTATAATTCGATTCGCTTTTATTCAAGGTTCTTGATGCGTATGCAATGGGTTTATCCTTGCCAATCGGCCCTTGTGATAAAACAGAGCCGATTGCATGGTTAGAGGCATCACATGTAAGTATAAAAGGTTGTGTGAAATCAGGATAAGAAAGAATTGGGGCTGTAGTAAGTTTGTGTTTTAATGTGTCAAAAGCAAGTTGTTGTTTATTCTCCCATATGAAGGGGACGTCCTTTTTTAATAGAGTCGTGAGAGGTTTTGCGATTTTGGAGAAGTTGGGGATGAAACGGCGATAATATGACACGAGGCCAAGGAATGATTTGACATCTTTGGGAGTTTTTGGAGAAGGGAAGTGGGTTACTGCCTTAATCTTTTCGGGGTTTGGTTTGACACCTTCTTTGGTGATTAGATGGCCCAGGTAGGCGACTTCTCTTCTCAAGAACTCGCATTTGTCAGGTTGAAGTTTTAGATTGAATTCTCGAAGTCTTTCGAAAACAGAGGTTAGATTCTCAATATGAGAATTAAGGTCGTGGGAATAAATGACTATGTCGTCTAGATATACAAAACACCGTACACCCTGGAGACCCGTTAAAGCAGTGTTCATTAAACGTTGGAATGTTGAAGGGGCGTTTTTAAGTCCGAATGGCATTCGGGTAAATTCGAAATGCCCTTGAGGCACATTAAATGCAGTTTTAGGTGCATCATTTTCACTCATCGGTATTTGATGAAACCCAGAAGCAAGGTCAAGGGTTGAGAAATACTTGCTGTTTCCAAGTTGGTCTAGGATTTCCGTTATCTGTGGAATAGGGTATACATCACCTATTGTGATATCGTTTAGTTTTCTGTAGTCTATGACAACTCTCCATTTTTGTTGACCTGATGCATCCAACTTTTTGGGTACGACCCAGATAGGTGATGACCATGGAGAAACAGATGGCTTGATGATGCCTTGGTTTAGCATTTTGTCAATTTGATTGCTGACCTCCTTTTTATGGCACTCTGGAAATCTATAGGATTTGGTAAAGATTGGAATTGAAGAACTTGTTTTAATTTCATGTTGAATTGCATTAGTATGCGTTAGTTGATCGTCTGGAAGATGGAAAATATCGGAAAACTCGGAACATATATCGCAGAGAGCTTCTTTTTCTTCTTGGTTTAGATGTGATAAACGTAATTGATTAAGTACTTCCTGAGTTCTAAGGTAGGTATGCGTATTGTTGTGAGTGTTTGTTTGCTCGAATTTGTTCACAGAAACAGCTTGAGAAGGAGAATGTGAAAAGGGAGTGAGAGTGAGATTGAGATTTGAATCTAGGGAGATTGGATCATCTGATATGTTAACAACGGAAATATTGATCCTTTTATTCTTTTTTACTGCGACAACACAATTTGCTATCAATAGATTTTCATTGAAACTTTGATCAAGCACAAGGCCTTTTCTCAATTCAGGATTGGAAACAGAACATTCTACGATCATTTCTGTACGTGGGGGAATGTGATACGTCGGGTAGGAAAAACTTATTTGAATTAACGTGGATTTAACCCTTAAGGTCTTTTTATTATAGTCTATAGTGCAATCTAGATCTTCAAGAAGGTCATTACCAATTATACCATCGTATAATAAATTAATATCATCCACTATATGGAATCTATAAGAAATTATCCCTTCGGGATTCAAATCAGAGGTAAAATCGAGATTGCAGTAGCCTGAAGTGGGAGTTAATTTATTTCCTGGATCAATTCCCTTTTTAGGGGTGTATTTACTCCCCTGCCACCAGATTAGTGGCGTTTAAGGTTAGTGTAGTGAAATAAAAGAGTTGACTTACAGTTTATGTTCACTTTACTCACTTCCGCTTTTCGAAGCACAGTTACACACAGAAGAAACAGATAAGCATAAGATATAGTCGGCACAGAAGTAGAAATAGAAATATAGGATAGGCACAAATACTACAAATAAAATAATTCCCTATGCGGGGTCGCGTTGCGTATGAAGTTCGTACGCGCTGAACGGCTAAGACGAGCGTGCGTTCAGTGTCGGGACTAGATTCGTACTGGTTTTTCAACGGGCGGCGGCCGTTGGTCTGCGCCTGCGCCGGCCCGAAAGCTAACGGGACTTCATAAGGATGGCGCGAGGTCGATAATATCGACTATCGAGCGCGCGCCATATCGACACTGATATGCAATATCAAATTATTAATTATGACGTGTAAGTTAATGTGTATGTAAATGTATGTGTATATAAAAGTAGCCTACACCACCCCCCTCCAGACCGTCAAGGTCGATAGAAATCAGGAAATCTCACCTGTCGGCCCGAACGGGTCACGTAATTCTTGGGGATCACTGATTCCTCGTTATGGGGTTCTTCCTCGTGTACAGACAGTATGAAGGCCGGTTTCAGGCGGTCAATCGAAACTGTCATTTCTTTATTTCTACAAAGGATTTTATATACTTTATCTCCTCTGCTCAGTACCTTGTGTGGCCCAGAATAAGCAGCTTGAAGAGAACCTCGCGTTGCGTCTTCGCGAAGGAACACGTGATCGCAGGTTTGTAGCTCTTTATAAATAAAAACTCTAGGCTTACCATGTCGAGAAGTTGGCACGGGTCGCAATTTTGCGGCGAAATTCCGGAGCCTGGCGGAGAATTCGGAAACGTCTGTGGTACCGCTAATGGTAGGCTCAAGAAATTCACCAGGTAGCCTGAGCGACTCGCCGTAAACTAATTCGGCTGAGGAGGATTGCAAGTCTTCTTTATACGAAGCTCTTATGCCCAACAGGACCCATGGTAACGACTCTGTCCACCTGTCATTGGCGTGGCAAACTATTGCAGCCTTGAGTTGACGGTGAAAACGTTCGACCAAACCATTGCATGCAGGATGGTATGCTGTCGTCCTTTTATGCTCGAACCCAGCCAGCTCCGATAGGCATTTGAATAAGGCTGACTCAAATTGGCGGCCTCGGTCCGTTGTAATGACAGCCGGGCAGCCGAATCGAGCTATCCATGTTGACAACAGGGCTTTTGCGACGGTCTCCGCTGTGATATCCTCGATGGGCGTTGCTTCCGGCCATCGAGTGTAGCGATCTACGGCCGTCAAGCAGTAGCGAAAGCCTTGCGAAATGGGAAGTGGACCAACCAGGTCAATATGGATCTGCTGAAAACGGAAACGTGGTAAGCCATAGGTGCCGAGTGGTGCAGTCACGTGACGGTTGACTTTCGCGCGCTGGCACGATAAGCAAGCGCGCGACCATTCCCTACAGTCCTTTTTCATTCCTGGCCAAACGAATCGTTCGGATACCAATTTGGCCGAAGCGTTTGCACCAGGGTGGCTTAAGGAGTGTAGGCTATCAAAGATCTGTTTTCGATGCTGTTTCGGGACGAAAGGTCTCGAAGTTGAGGTACTTGTGTCGCAATACAGAGGCGCTTGGCTTCCGGGCATATGCAACTTTTGAAGTTGCAAGGATGATCCATCCCTCAAGAGGTTCTCGAGTTCAGGGTCGAAAGCTTGACCTTGGGCTAGTGTCTCGAGGCTGACAGGTGCCCCCAGTTCTTCGATGCGTGACCAGGTATCTGCCACGACATTATCCTTACCTGATATATGGCGGATATCCGTGGTGAACTGGGCGATAAAGTCAAGATGCCTGTACTGCCTAGGCGAGCAGTTGTTCTTCCTCTCATGGAATGCGAAACTGATCGGCTTGTGGTCAGTGTATACGACAAAATGCCTGGCCTCCAACATGTGCCGGAAATATTTTATGGCCTCGTATATGGCTAGTAACTCCCTATCATAAGGCGAGTATTTAACTTGCGACGGACTTAGCTTGCGAGAAAAGAAAGCTAATGGTTCCCATGCACCTTCTTTGTACTGCTGCAAGACCGCGCCCATGGCTTTATCCGACGCATCTGTTACAACAGCTAGCTTGGCCGTGCAATCAGGATGAGCTAATAGGGCTGCGTTAGCTAGACTCACCTTACATGCCTGAAACGCCGCCAAGGCCTCTTCGGTCAGCTGGATTGGCTGCGACCCTTTCACCGAGCCTGTTAGCAAGGCATGTAGCGGAGCCTGGATCTGAGCTGCTTGCGGAAGGAATCTCCTATAAAAATTCAGCATACCCAGAAAACCTCTAAGCTGACGTACATTAGTGGGGACCGGGAAATCTTGGACCGCCTTCACTTTCGCGTCTAGCGGTTTCGTACCGCTTTCCGATATGGAGTACCCTAGGAAGGTTACCTCATTGACACCGAGGACGCACTTCGAAGTGTTAAGCAACATACCGTACTGCTTCAGCCGTTTGAAGACTTCACGCAGATGCTCCTGGTGCTCTTCTTCGCTTTTCGAATATACCAGAAAGTCGTCTAAGTATGTATACACGAAATCTAAGCCCCTGGTCATCTCATCCACAAACCGTTGGAATGTTTGACCTGCGTTCCTAAGACCGAATGTCATATATGGGAATTCAAACATTCCAAACGGTGTGGTTATGCTGGTCTTAGGGATGTCTTCGGGGTTGATAGGTATCTGATTGTAAGCTTTTTCCAGGTCCAATGTGCTGAAAATTTTACAGCCTGCAATGCTATGCGTAAAGTCCTGGATGTGCTTTATCGGATACCTATCTGGAATCGTGCGGGCGTTGAGCTTGCGGTAGTCACCGCATGGCCGCCAGCCGTTGTCCTTTTTCGGGGCGAGATGCAAGGGCGACGACCATGGGCTCTCGGAGGGCCTAGCTGTACCGTTGGCCAGCATAGCCTGGAACTCTTTCTGAGCAATCTTGAGCTTGTCTGGAGCTAAACGACGGGGAGGTGATGATACTGGAGGACCTGGGGTGGTGCGTATGAAATGGACTGTGTTGTGTGGTGCAGAGTGATACCTACCAGCTGGTCGTGTTATCTCGGGAAACTCGTCGAGAATTTTGTGATACCGTGTCTCACCAGTCACGACCTTTACAGAAGATACATTCTTACAATTAGCCAATGAAGCCGTAGCTGTTACAGAAGTAAGATTATCAATTAAGCGCTTATTGCGGATATCTACTGCTAAATTATAATAATTAAGGAAATCTACGCCTATTATTGGTTTTGTTACGTCCGCAACAACGAAACGCCACAAGAAAGTCCTTCGTAGTCCAAAATCCAGATCTAAATTTAGAAAACCGTAAGTAGCTATCTTAGAACCGTTCGCTGCACACAGAGTATATTCAGTCCGAGTACGACGTTCACTTAGCGCTGACCGCGGGAAGACACACAGGTCGCTGCCTGTGTCGACCAGGAACTGCGTCTTCGACGATCGGTCGGTCACGAACAGGCGACCAGTAGATGTTGAAGGGCAATCGTTCGTCGCCATTACCGACCGCCCGTTGAGTTTTCCGACTTGAAGTCACAGGGTGGAATGCATGTGCGAGCTCTTTCTCCGTGTTTGTTGTGGTACCAGCACAGCGGAAACTTCCTGTAGTTGGATTGTGATCGCTGCCTCGAGGAACTGCGACTGCGATGAGGTGTGCGATTACGCGGTCTGCCAGTTCTTTGCATCGCCAGCTGCTGGACCTGCCTCCGGAGCTCAGCTATTTCCCTAGTGAGGTCGCTGACTACTGAGCTGGGGACGTGACTACTCACGGAAGCGACATTTGGTGCTGATGTAGCAAGGTCGTTAACTCGATCTGCCAAGTCGGATAAGTCCTCGAGTGGAGTCGCTGCTGGCTGTCCTGTGAGCACCGTCTGGACACCATGCGGAAGTCGGCTGACCCAAATAGTCTTCAAAAAGTCGTCGGGGACGCCTGCACCTGCTAGACCTTTGAGATGTCGAAGGAATTGGGAAGGTTTACGATCGCCGAGCTCCTCATGCATCAACAGCTGCTTAATCTTCTTCTCGTTGGATGCGCTCAACCTCCTAATCAACTCGCTTTTGAGTTTCTCGTACTTATCTGTAGCGGGAGGGTTGACAATTATGTCCTTAATCTCCTTCGAGTGCTGGTTGTCGAGATGCCCAATTACGTAATTGAATTTCGTAGAATCGTTGGTGATCCCGGAAATAGCGAATTGTCCTTCTACCTGAGCGAACCAAATCTCTGGCTCTTCGGCCCAAAATGGTGGCACTCGTACTCCGACTTTGAATACGTCACTTCGGTTTATCGATATATTGCTGCTCCCATCACTAGCCGTTGATGACGTGCCTTTTGGATCTTTCTGCGTCTGTTTATCCATGTTCTTAGCTCGGGGTCACCAGTTTAGGGGTGTATTTACTCCCCTGCCACCAGATTAGTGGCGTTTAAGGTTAGTGTAGTGAAATAAAAGAGTTGACTTACAGTTTATGTTCACTTTACTCACTTCCGCTTTTCGAAGCACAGTTACACACAGAAGAAACAGATAAGCATAAGATATAGTCGGCACAGAAGTAGAAATAGAAATATAGGATAGGCACAAATACTACAAATAAAATAATTCCCTATGCGGGGTCGCGTTGCGTATGAAGTTCGTACGCGCTGAACGGCTAAGACGAGCGTGCGTTCAGTGTCGGGACTAGATTCGTACTGGTTTTTCAACGGGCGGCGGCCGTTGGTCTGCGCCTGCGCCGGCCCGAAAGCTAACGGGACTTCATAAGGATGGCGCGAGGTCGATAATATCGACTATCGAGCGCGCGCCATATCGACACTGATATGCAATATCAAATTATTAATTATGACGTGTAAGTTAATGTGTATGTAAATGTATGTGTATATAAAAGTAGCCTACACCTTCAAGTAAATTTTTTCTTTAATGATGTTCGGCATAAACTTGATGCATGTTTTTTTTATGAGACTTACTGAGGAACCTGAGTCAACTAGAAAGGACAACTGATTGGTATTCACGTTTGTGTGGATTGAGACATGTGGTAACGAATATTTATTTGGATTCGTTTTAATTTCATGTATTTTAAGAGGTGGTTCAGGATGATTTATAGAATTTTGTGAGATACCGCTTCTTTGGGGCTGGTTACCCATGTGGAATATCTCAGAAGGACTTCCGGTTTGAGGCTGGTTACTACGTTGTGTAGTCCTTGGATGAAGGTCTCCGTTTTGGGGCTGGTTACCCTGTTGTATGACCTTGATTTGGTATTTAGAAGGACTGCCGGTTTGGGGCTGGTTACCCTGCTGTATAGTCCTTGAGTAAAGGTCTCCGCTTTGGGGCTGGTTACCCTGATGTATGACCTTGGATTTGGATGAAATTACTAATTTATTGAAACTGGGCGAAATATCCAACTTATTAGTATCTATATGTGGATGTGTGTCGGCTTTTTGATTTAGTCTCGTGCGACACTTAGGCGAGACTTTTAGTCGTTTAAAGTGTTAACCCCATTATCATCACAAACATCTTCTCCCTCTTGTTCTTCATTAGGTTCAGGTATGAAGTGTACACGGGAGGTGGAAGGCTTTTCTTGATAGAATTTTTTGAACCGATTGTTGTTGAATTCTCTTCGTTTGCAATTTTCAATAACGTGTCCCGGGGATTTACAATATCTACACTCGAGATTAGCATTGTTGCTGTTGCTGGCTTGATTAGGTTGGGATGAATTGTTTTGAGATGCAGAGAATGTCTTAAAAGGACGAGGGTTTTGAAGGTTAAATGGTTTTTTGGGTCTGTTCTCCACTGAACTTCTTTTGTAAATAGTCTCCTGTATCCTTTCTTCGGATATTGCGAAATTAATTGCTTCATTTAAGGTCTTAGGTGACCGGCATCTGACTATATTGGAAATTCTGGGCAAGAGGCCCATTAGGAAGTGATGCAGAGCGAGCTCTTCCATTGACGCGGTACGTCCAGATAGTTCTTTTACTTTGCTATTGGATAATGAAACTTCTGTTAGAAGTTGTGAAAGGCACGTCTCTATGCGTAAGGAAAATTGTGTGACATTTTCATTGTGCGCCTGTCGGCATTCTTGCAATTCTGTCAAAAGATGTGAGTAATGTTTTCTCACGCTAAACTGTGTTTTAAGGAATTCTTTTAATTGTTCCCAGGATGTGAATTCTTTAATAGAGCAAGCTACCTCAGCTTTTCCGCTGAGTTGGCAGAGAATGTATTTAAAAACAACAGGCTTTTGGACTTCTGTAGCAATTTCGTATGCATTATTGCAATTAATTATGAAAGAATTCAAAGTTTCTCGGTTCCCGTCATAAGGTTTAATGAACTTCAATAATATACTTAATTCTAACTCCATTGTGGAAGCAGTTCGCTTTGCGGATCGGGTTTTTCTAGTTTGATCGGAAGGCCTTTCGTCTTCCGTATCGGAAGGTAGAAGTGTGTCACTAGGTACATTTAGTGTAGGTTTCGACATTTTATAATATAATAGTTAATTTACTTTCAAAATAAATTCGTATAGAGACTCTGATAACAAGACAAAGGAATATCAAATAGCCAGACTCACAGCATAAATGCGTAGGCGATGGCGATTACGAGCATGGTTATCGCAGTCACGTTCTGCTGCGATGGCGCGCGCCGCTGGATTCTCGTTCTTGGACCACACAGGACACTAGACACTTATCACTTATTTCTTTACCTTATTATTTCGGTATTTAAGGAACACAGACACAATATATCACTTGGTATATGGTTCAGGATTTAAGGAACACCGAGGATCCAATTTTTTAGGATCCCACCGCTGCCACCAAATGTTACACGGGGAATCTCAATTTGGTTTTTAAAAAAAGATTATAGGATTTCACAATGTATTTAAACTTAATTGTTATTACATATAGTAATATTTAATAATCACTTTAGAACAGGATAATATGAATAACAGGAATATCAGCCATGTAACGGCTTAGATGGTCCGAGTAAGACTGACTTCCCCAACTCATGCCGCAGGCAGACGGTCAAGCCCGTTGCTGCTGATGCAGCATACGTCAGCATTTAAGCTAGCAGAGGCAGGGTGTAACAGTTCGCGCTTAGGTGAGCTCGTATTTCGAAGGTGCGGGGGAAGACAGCGACCAGCTTGTCAACACTAAACTCGGGTTTTTGCTCCTGGGCTTTCACACGGGTCGGACGTCCTCACGTGAAGCGCGTTAATTAATAAAGTGTGAAAAATATTTATATTATTTTGCCTTTTTCCCTACGTTGACATCAAATAATAACATTAAGAGTATTTAAATATTTTCAAGCGATTAAAAAATGAATACAATTAAATAGCAATTACTTAAAACACAATTTTTCTCGAAAAGAGCATGATAAAGTATGATCAACGTTCGCGCTTAGGTAACCTCGTATTTCGGGAGTGCGAGGGGAGACAGCGAACCGCTTGTCAACACTATACTCGGGGTTTTTGCTCCTGAGCACTCACACCGGACGGACGTGCGCACGCGAAGCGTTTTAATTAATAAAGTGTGAAAAATATTTATATTATTTTGCCTTTTTCCCTACGTTGACATCAAATAATAACATTAAGAGTATTTAAATATTTTCAAGCGATTAAAAAATGAATACAATTAAATAGCAATTACTTAAAACACAATTTTTCTCGAAAAGAGCATGATAAAGTATGATCAACGTTCGCGCGTATGTAACCTCGTATTTCGGGAGTGCGAGGGGAGACAGCGAACCGCTTGTCAACACTATACACGGGTTTTTGCTCCTGAGCACTCACACCGGACGGACGTGCGCACGCGAAGCGCTTTAATTAATAAAGTGTGAAAAATATTTATATTATTTTGCCTTTTTCCCTACGTTCAAATAATAACATATTATATATATAGTATTTAAATATTTTCAAGCGACTAAAAAATTAATACAATTAAGTAGCAATTACTTAATTGTATTAATTAAGTAGTAATTAAGTACTTTTTCCCGAAAAGAGCATGATAAAATAGGATCAACGTTCGCGCTTAGGTAACCATGATATATGCTCTACGGGTTGAGAAATTTTGAAATACGTGTTTCACAGTTTTTTAAAATTCCACGCCCAAAGGGGTAAAATTGGGGTTGAAAGTTTGTGTGATAGTCCTTCATTTCTAAAGTTATAGCCATGAAACTTGGTATAAGCGCTACGGGTTGAAAATGAAGAAATACATGTTTTGAAGTTTTTGAAAATTCGACCCCCTAAGGGGTGAAATAGGGCTTGAAGGTTGGTATAAAAGGCCTTCATTTCTCAAGATATTTTACAAGCTACTTCAACGAAACTTGGTATTTTGGCTTTCGGCAAAAAATAAAGAAGTACGTGTGTCAGTTTTTCAAAATTTTACCCCTAAAGGGGTAAAATAGGTGTTGAAAGTTTGTGTGAAAGTCAATATTCAAGTTATAGCCATGAAAGTTGGTATTTGGGATTCTGGTTTCAAATAAAAAAATACGTGTTTCACAGTTTTTGAAAACGTTATCGTCAAGCACGTTAAATAGAGAGTTTGCCTTTCAATCACGCCGCAACAGAGTAACAGTTCGACGTGATTTCTTGCATGGGTATAGATGAGGACCTGGAGAGTGACATATTTATTTTATTCAAAAAAATTAAGGAGTGCCTGTGGGAATTAAAAAACGACGAACGAAGTCGCAGGCGTCCGCTAGTTATACATAAAAATTTGTTTTTGATGACGTGGGTACTCGATTCATGTAGCAATCTTGCAGCGGGATCATAGTCTGTTCTGGCGCAGACGCTCGGCTGTTTCAGAATACTAGTTTATCAAATACTATTGCTCTAAAATTTTAACAGGCGTTTGTTTACATCCATCGACGGATCCACATTAAAACCAATAATTGCTAAAGATAGTGTTTTATTGCCCCATTGTGTGCCTAAGCAAGTCCATAAATTTATTGTTTTCTCAAAATAAATAAGTGGATAATATTATATAGTCTATTAGTTTAATTGGATGCCCAGATATCCCTAGTTTCAAGTACAGCGCACTTGTCGCCATCAATAATTTATCAACTTTTTGGCTCATTTAGTTTCTTCTGAAAATGGTTAAGATATACAAACGGAATGACGGACTGGTCACAATAAGAATGATTCCCGGTTTACCACATAACATTACTATTGAAAATTGATTAGTTACCTACCTCAAAACGGCAAGAACCTTTCAAGTCGTCAACGTGCTCTCTAGATGGCGCTGACACGAATTTATTCAAGGTATTGTTTGTAGCTTAGCTCTACGTCATATCGGCAATGCTCTCGCCAATTTAACTTTCGTGTAACTACGACAGCTGAGTGTAATGCTTTTTTGAGTTAGGAGACTGTAGTAAATCTAGTAATGATAAAATTAACTTCAAATCATATTAAAAACAATATAACTGGACACAGTTGAAAAGGCAACAATAATGCAACAAATCCGGTTCAACTTCAATACTATTATTACAAATGCAGAAAATGTACGTACTGATTTGTCCTTAAGTCACGCTGCAACGGCACAATGAAAAGACGTGTTTTTTTGAATGGGTATAGAGTGACATAGGTTTCAGAGATTTTTTTTTAACATAGTGATTATCTCGTTTCGGTGATAATGTGTACTTCCTATGCTCTGCTGGAAGTTTTATGAGAGTTCCAGGCAAGATTTGTACTGGATGTTAGAGATCTGTTATTCTTCTATCTGAAACCGCGGAGTTCTAGCCTCTAAGACAAGAGTACTAGTTTCAGCGATTTTTTAAAAATGTAGTGATTATGTCATTTCGATGATATTTTGTACTCTTCTCCTATGCTCTGCTGGAAGTTTTCTGAGAGTTCCAGGCAAGATTTGTACTGCATGTTAAAGATCTGTTATTCGTCTATCAGAAACCGTGGAGTTCTAGCCTCTAAGGCGAGAGTTCTAGTTTCAGTGATTTTTTTAAAATGTAGTTCGATGATAATGAAATGTCATTTCGATGATATTTTGTACTCTTCTCCTATGCTCTGCTGGAAGTTTTCTGAGAGTTCCAGGCAAGATTTGCACTGGATGTTACAGATTGGTTATTCTTTTATCAGAAACCGTGGAGTTCTAGCCTCTAAGGCGAGAGTTCTAGTTTCAGTGAATTTTTTTAAATGTAGTTCGATGATAATGAAATGTCATTTCGATGATATTTTGTACTCTTCTCCTATGCTCTGCTGGAAGTTTTCTGAGAGTTCCAGGCAAGATTTGCACTGGATGTTACAGATCGGTTATTTTTTTATCAGAAACCGCGGAGTTCTAGCCTCTAAGGCGAGATTTCTAGTTTCAGTGAATTTTTTAAAATGTAGTGATTATGTAATTTCGATGATATTTTGTACTCTTCTCCTATGCTCTGCTGGAAGTTTTCTGAGAGTTCCAGACAAGATTTGTAATGGATGTTAAAGATCTGTTATTCGTCTACCAGAAACCACGGAGTTCTAGCCTCTAAGGCGAGAGTTCTAGTTTCAGTGAATTTATTAAAATGTAGTGATTATGTCATTTCTATGATATTTTGTATTTTTCTCCTATGCTCTGCTGGAAGTTTAATGAGTGTTTCAGGCAAGATTTGCATTATATGTTAGAGATCTGTTATTCGTCTATCAGAAACCGTGGAGTTCTAGCATCTAAGGCGAGAGTTCTAGTTTCAGTGATTTTTTTTAAATGTAGTGTTTATGTCATTTCTATGATATTTTGTATTCTTCTCCTATGCTCTGCTGGAAGTTTTCTGAGAGTTCCAAGCTAGATTTGTACTTGATGTTAGAGACCTGTTAATCTTCTATCAGAAACCGTGGAGTTCTAGCCTCTAAGGCGAGAGTTCTAGTTTCAGTGAATTTTTTAAAATGTAGTGATTATGTAATTTCGATGATATTTTGTATTCTTCTCCTATGCTCTGCTGGAAGTTTTCTGAAGGTTCTAAGCTAGATTTGTATTTGATGTTAGAGACCTGTTAATCTTCTATCAGAAACCGCGGAGTTCTAGCCTCTAAGGCGAGAGTTCTAGTTTCAGTGAATTTTTTAAAATGTAGTGATTATGTAATTTCGATGATATTTTGTATTCTTCTCCTATGCTCTGCTGGAAGTTTTCTGAGAGTTCTAAGCTAGATTTGTACTTGATGTTAGAGACCTGTTAATCTTCTATCAGAAACCGCGGAGTTCTAGCCTCTAAGGCGAGAGTTCTAGTTTCAGTGTATTTTTTAATATGTAGTGATTATGTAATTTCGATGATATTTTGTATTCTTCTCCTATGCTCTGCTGGAAGTTTTCTGAGAGTTCCAGGCAAGATTTGTACTCGATGATAAAGATCTGTTATTCGTCTATCAGAAACCGCGGAGTTCGAGCCTCTAAGGCGAGAGTTCTAGTTTCAATGAGTTTTTTAAAATGTAGTGATTATGTCACTTCGATGATATTTTGTATTCTTCTCCTATGCTCTGCTGGAAGTTTTCTGAGAATTCCAAGCTAGATTTGTACTGGATGTTAGAGATCTGTTATTCTTCTATCAGAAACCGCGGAGTTCTAGCCTCTAAGGCGAGGGTTCTTGTTTCAGTAATTTTTTTAAAATGTAGTGATTATGTCATTTCTATGATATTTTGTATTCTTCTCCTATGCTCTGCTGGAAGTTTTCTGAGAGTTCCAGGCAAGATTTGTACTGAATGTTAGAGATCTGTTATTCGTCTATCAGAAACCGCGGAGTTCTAGCCTCTAAGGCGAGAGTTCTAGTTTCAGTGAATTTTTTAAAATGTAGTGATTATGTCCTTTCGAAGATATTTTGTACTTTTCTCCTATGCTCTGCTGGAAGTTTTCCGAGAGTTCCAGGCAAGATTTGTACTGGATGTTAAAGATCTGTTATTCGTCTATCAGAAACCACGGAGTTCTAGCCTCTAAGGCGAGAGTTCTAGTTTCAGTGAATTTTTTAAAATGTAGTGATTATGTCACTTCGATGATATTTTGTATTCTTCTCCTATGCTCTGCTGGAAGTTTTCTGAGAATTCCAAGCTAGATTTGTACTGGATGTTAGAGATCTGTTATTTTTCTATCAGAAACCGCGGAGTTCTAGCCTCTAAGGCGAGGGTTCTTGTTTCAGTAATTTTTTTAAAATGTAGTGATTATGTCATTTCTATGATATTTTGTATTCTTCTCCTATGCTCTGCTGGAAGTTTTCTGAGAGTTCCAGGCAAGATTTGTACTGAATGTTAGAGATCTGTTATTCGTCTATCAGAAACCGCGGAGTTCTAGCCTCTAAGGCGAGAGTTCTAGTTTCAGTGAATTTTTTAAAATGTAGTGATTATGTCCTTTCGAAGATATTTTGTACTTTTCTCCTATGCTCTGCTGGAAGTTTTCCGAGAGTTCCAGGCAAGATTTGTACTGGATGTTAAAGATCTGTTATTCGTCTATCAGAAACCACGGAGTTCTAGCCTCTAAGGCGAGAGTTCTAGTTTCAGTGAATTTTTTAAAATGTAGTGATTATGTCCTTTCGAAGATATTTTGTACTTTTCTCCTATGCTCTGCTGGAAGTTTTCCGAGAGTTATAAGCAAGATTTGCACTGGATGTTACAGATCTGTTATTCTTTTATCAAAAACCCCGGAGTTCTAGCCTCTATGGCGAGAGTTCTAGTTTCAGTGAATTTTTTAAAAAGTAGTTCGATGATAATGAAATGTCATTTCGATGATATTTTGTACTCTTCTCCTATGCTCTGCTGGAAGTTTTCTGAGAGTTCCAGGCAAGATTTGCACTGGATGTTACAGATCGGTTATTCTTTTATCAGAAACCGCGGAGTTCTAGCCTCTAAAGCGAGAGTTCTAGTTTCAGTGAATTTTTAAAATGTAGTTCGATGATAATGAAATGTCATTTCGATGATATTTTGTACTCTTCTCCTATGCTCTGCTGGAAGTTTTCTGAGAGTTCCAGGCAAAATTTGTACTGGATGTTAAGGATCTGTTATTTGTCTATCAGAAACCGCGGAGTTCTAGCCTCTAAGGCGAGAGTTCTAGTTTCAGTGAATTTTTTAAAATGTAGTGATTATGTCATTTTGAAGATATTTTGTACTCTTCTCCTATGCTCTGCTGGAAGTTTTCCGAGAGTTCCAAGCAAGATTTGTACTGGATGTTAAAGATCTGTTATTCGTCTATCAGAAACCGCGGAGTTCTAGCCTCTAAGGCGAGAGTTCTAGTTTCAGTGATTTTTTTAAAATGTAGTTCGATGATAATGAAATGTCATTTCGATGATATTTTGTACTCTTCTCCTATGCTCTGCTGGAAGTTTTCTGAGAGTTCCAGGCAAGATTTGCACTGGATGTTACAGATCGGTTATTTTTTTATCAGAAACCGCGGAGTTCTAGCCTCTAAGGCGAGATTTCTAGTTTCAGTGAATTTTTTAAAATGTAGTGATTATGTCATTTTGAAGATATTTTGTACTCTTCTCCTATGCTCTGCTGGAAGTTTTCCGAGAGTTCCAAGCAAGATTTGTACTGGATGTTAAAGATCTGTTATTCGTCTATCAGAAACCGCGGAGTTCTAGCCTCTAAGGCGAGAGTTCTAGTTTCAGTGATTTTTTTAAATGTAGTTCGATGATAATGAAATGTCATTTCGATGATATTTTGTACTCTTCTCCTATGCTCTGCTGGAAGTTTTCTGAGAGTTCCAGGCAAGATTTGCACTGGATGTTACAGATCGGTTATTTTTTTATCAGAAACCGCGGAGTTCTAGCCTCTAAGGCGAGATTTCTAGTTTCAGTGAATTTTTTAAAATGTAGTGATTATGTCATTATGAAGATATTTTGTACTATTCTCCTATGCTCTGCTGGAAGTTTTCTGAGAGTTCCAGGCAAGATTTGTACTGGATGTTAAAGATCTGTTATTCGTCTATCAGAAACCGCGGAGTTCTAGCCTCTAAGACGAGAGTTCTAGTTTCAGTGAATTTTTTAAAATGTAGTGATTATGTCATTTCGATGATATTTTGTATTCTTCTCCTATGCTCTGCTGGAAATTTTCTGAGAGTTCCAGGCAAGATTTGTACTGGATGTTAAAGATCTGTTATTCGTCTATCAGAAACCGCGGAGTTCTAGCCTCTAAGGCGAGAGTTCTAGTTTCAGTGAATTTTTTAAAATGTAGTGATTATGTCATTTCGAAGATATTTTGTACTCTTCTCCTATGCTCTGCTGGAAGTTTTCCGAGAGTTCCAAGCAAGATTTGTACTGGATGTTAAAGATCTGTTATTTGTCTATCAGAAACCGCGGAGTTCTAGCCTCTAAGGCGAGAGTTCTAGTTTCAGTGTTTTTTTAAAATGTATTTCGATGATAACGAAATGTCATTTCGATGATATTTTGTACTCTTCTCCTATGCTCTGCTGGAAGTTTTCTGAGAGTTCCAGGCAAGATTTGTACTGGATGTTAAAGATCTGTTATTCGTCTATCAGAAACCGTGGAGTTCTAGCCTCTAAGGCGAGAGTTCTAGTTTCAGTGAATTTTTTAAAATGTAGTGATTATGTCATTTCGATGATATTTTGTACTCTTCTCCTATGCTCTGCTGGAAGTTTTCTGAGAGTTCCAGGCAAGATTTGTACTGGATGTTAAAGATCTGTTATTCGTCTACCAGAAACCACGGAGTTCTAGCCTCTATGGCGAGAGTTCTAGTTTCAGTGATTTTTTTAAAAAGTAGTTCGATGATAATGAAATGTCATTTCGATGATATTTTGTACTCTTCTCCTATGCTCTGCTGGAAGTTTTCTGAGAGTTCCAGGCAAGATTTGTACTGGATGTTAAAGATCTGTTATTCGTCTATCAGAAACCGCTGAGTTCTAGCGTCTAAGGCGAGAGTTCTAGTTTCAGTGAATTTTTTAAAATGTAGTGATTATGTCATTTCGATGATATTTTGTACTCTTCTCCTATGCTCTGCTGGAAGTTTTCTGAGAGTTCCAGGCAAGATTTGTACTGGATGTTAAAGATCTGTTATTCGTCTACCAGAAACCACGGAGTTCTAGCCTCTAAGGCAAGAGTTCTAGTTTCAGTGATTTTTTTTAAATGTAGTGATGTCATTTCGATGATATTTTGTACTCTTCTCCTATGCTCTGCTGGAAGTTTTCCGAGAGTTCCAAGCAAGATTTGTACTGGATGTTAAAGATCTGTTATTCGTTTATCAGAAACCGCGGAGTTCTAGCCTCTAAGGCGAGAGTTCAAGTTTCAGTGATTTTTTTAAAATGTTGTGATTATGTCATTTCGATGTTATTCGTCTTTCAGAAACCTTGGAGTTCTAGCCTCTAAGACGAGAGTTCTAGTTTCAGCGATTTTTTAAAAATGTAGTGATTATGTCATTTCGATGATATTTTGTACTCTTCTCCTATGCTCTGCTGGAAGTTTTCTGAGAGTTCCAGGCAAGATTTGTACTGAATGTTAAAGATCTAATATTCGTCTATCAGAAACCGCGGAGTTCTAGCCTCTAAACCGAGAGTTCTAGTTTCAGTGAATTTTTTAAAACGTAGTGATTATCTAATTTCGATGATATTTTGTACTCTTCTCCTATGCTCTGCTGGAAGTTTTATGAAAGTTCCAGGCAAGATTTGTACTGGTTGTTAAAGATCTGTTATTCGTCTATCAGAAACTGCGGAGTTCTAGCCTCTAGGGCGAGAGTTCTAGTTTCAGTGATTTTTTAAAAATGTAGTGATTATGTAATTTCGATGATATTTTGTATTCTTCTCCTATGCTCTGCTGGAAGTTTTCTGAGAGTTCCAGGCAAGATTTGTACTGGTTGTTAACGATCTGTTATTTGTCTATCAGAAACCGCGGAGTTCTAGCCTCTAAGGCGAGAGTTCTAGTTTCAGTGATTTTTTTAAAATGTAGTGATTATGTAATTTCGATGATATTTTGTATTCTTCTCCTATGCTCTGCTGGAAGTTTTCTGAGAGTTCTAAGCTAGATTTGTACTTGATGTTAGAGACCTGTTAATCTTCTATCAGAAACCGCGGAGTTCCAGCCTCTAAGGCGAGAGTTCTAGTTTCAGTGTATTTTTTAATATGTAGTGATTATGTCATTTCGATGATATTTTGTATTCTTCTCCTATGCTCTGCTGGAAGTTTTCTGAGAGTTCCAGGCAAGATTTGTACTGGATGTTAAAGATCTGTTATTCGTCTATCAGAAACCGCGGAGTTCTAGCCTCTAAGACGAGAGTTCTAGTTTCAGTGAATTTTTTAAAATGTAGTGATTATGTCATTTCGATGATATTTTGTATTTTTCTCCTATGCTCTGCTGGAAGTTTTCTGAGAGTTCCAGGCAAGATTTGTACTGGGTGTTAAAGATCTGTTATTCGTCTATCAGAAACCGCGGAGTTTTAGCCTCTAAGGCGAGAGTTCTAGTTTCAGTGATTTTTTAAAAATGTAGTGATTATGTAATTTCGATGATATTTTGTATTCTTCTCCTATGCTCTGCTGGAAGTTTTCTGAGAGTTCCAGGCAAGATTTGTACTGGTTGTTAACGATCTGTTATTTGTCTATCAGAAACCGTGGAGTTCTAGCCTCTAAGGCGAGAGTTCTAGTTTCAGTGATTTTTTTAAAATGTAGTGATTATGTAATTTCGATGATATTTTGTATTCTTCTCCTATGCTCTGCTGGAAGTTTTCTGAGAGTTCTAAGCTAGATTTGTACTTGATGTTAGAGACCTGTTAATCTTCTATCAGAAACCGCGGAGTTCCAGCCTCTAAGGCGAGAGTTCTAGTTTCAGTGTATTTTTTAATATGTAGTGATTGTCATTTCGATGATATTTTGTATTCTTCTCCTATGCTCTGCTGGAAGTTTTCTGAGAGTTCCAGGCAAGATTTGTACTGGATGTTAAAGATCTGTTATTCTTCTATCAGAAACCGCGGAGTTCTAGCCTCTAAGGCGCGGGTTCTTGTTTCAGTGAATTTTTTAAAATGTAGTGATTATGTCATTTCTATGATATTTTGTATTCTTCTCCTATACTCTGCTGGAAGTTTTCTGAGAGTTCCAGGCAAGATTTGTACTGGATGTTAAAGATTTGTTATTCGTTTATCAGAAACCGCGGAGTTCTAGCCTCTAAGGCGAGAGTTCTAGTTTCAGTGATTTTTTTTAAATGTAGTGGTTATATCATTTCGATGATATTTTGTACTTTTCTCCTATGCTCTGCTGGAAGTTTTATGAGAGTTTCAGGCAAGATTTGTACTGGTTTTTAAAGATCTGTTATTCGTCTATCAGAAACCTTGGAGTTCTAGCCTCTAAGACAAGAGTACTAGTTTCAGCGATTTTTTAAAAATGTAGTGATTATGTCATTTCGATGATATTTTGTTCTCTTCTCCTATGCTCTGCTGGAAGTTTTCTGAGAGTTCCAGGCAAGATTTGTACTGCATGTTAAAGATCTGTTATTCGTCTATCAGAAACCGCGGAGTTCTAGCCTCTAAACCGAGAGTTCTAGTTTCAGTGAATTTTTTAAAACGTAGTGATTATCTAATTTCGATGATATTTTGTACTCTTCTCCTATGCTCTGCTGGAAGTTTTATTAGAGTTCCAGGCAAGGTTTGTACTGGTTGTTAAAGATCTATTATTCGTCTATCAGAAACCGCGGAGTTCTAGCCTCTAGGGCAAGAGTTCTAGTTTCAGTGATTTTTTTAAAATGTAGTGATTATGTAATTTCGATGATATTTTGTATTCTTCTCCTATGCTCTGCTGGAAGTTTTCTGAGAGTTCCAGGCAAGATTTGTACTGGATGTTCAAGATCTGTTATTCGTCTATCAGAAACCGCGGAGTTCTAGCCTCTAAACCGAGAGTTCTAGTTTCAGTGAGTTTTTTAAAATGTAGTGATTATGTCATTTCGATGATATTTTGTACTCTTCTCCTATGCTCTGCTGGAAGTTTTCTGAGAGTTCCAGGCAAGATTTGTACTGGATGTTAAAGATCTGTTATTCGTCTACCAGAAACCACGGAGTTCTAGCCTCTAAGGCGAGAGTTCTAGTTTCAGTGATTTTTTTAAAATGTATTGATTATGTCATTTCGATGATATTTTGTACTCTTCTCCTATGCTCTGCTGGAAGTTTTCTGAGAGTTCCAGGCAAGATTTGTACTGTATGTTATAGATCTGTTATTCGTCTACCAGAAACCACGGAGTTCTAGCCTCTAAGGCGAGAGTTCTAGTTTCAGTGATTTTTTTTAAATGTAGTGATGTCATTTCGATGATATTTTGTACTCTTCTCCTATGCTCTGCTGGAAGTTTTCCGAGAGTTATAAGCAAGATTTGTACTGGATGTTAAATATCTGTTATTCGTTTATCAGAAACCGCGGAGTTCTAGCCTCTAAGGCGAGAGTTCAAGTTTCAGTGATTTTTTTAAAATGTTGTGATTATGTCATTTCGATGATATTTTGTACTCCACTCCTATGCTCTGCTGGAAGTTTAATGAGAGTTCCAGGCAAGATTTGTACTGGATTTTAGAGATCTGTTATTCTTCTATCAGAAACCGCGGAGTTCTAGCCTCTAAGGCGAGAGTTCTAGTTTCAGTGAATTTTTTAAAATGTAGTGATTATGTCATTTCGATGATATTTTGTACTCTTCTCCTATGCTCTGCTGGAAGTTTTCTGAGAGTTCCAGGCAAGATTTTCACTGGATGTTACAGATCGGTTATTTTTTTATCAGAAACCGCGGAGTTCTAGCCTCTAAAGCGAGAGTTCTAGTTTCAGTGAATTTTTTAAAATGTAGTGATTATGTAATTTCGATGATATTTTGTATTCTTCTCCTATGCTCTGCTGGAAGTTTTCTGAGAGTTCCAGGCATGATTTGCATTGGATGTTACAGATCGCTTATTTTTTTATCAGAAATCTCGGAGTTCTAGCTTCTAGGGCGAGAGTTCTAGTTTCAGTGAATTTTTTAAAATGTTGTGATTATGTCATTTCGATGATATTTTGTATTCCACTCCTATGCTCTGCTGGAAGTTTAATAAAAGTTAGGCAAGATTTGCACTGGATGTTAAAGATCTGTTATTTGTCTATCAGAATTCGCGGAGTTCTAGCCTCTAAGGCGAGAGTTCTAGATTCAGTGAATTTTTTAAAATGTAGTGATTATGTCATTTCGATGATATTTTGTACTCTTCTCCTATGCTCTGCTGGAAGTTTTCTGAGAGTTCTAGGCAAGATTTGTACTGGATGTGAAAGATCTTTTATTCTTCTATCAGAAACCGCGGAGTTCTAGCCTCTAAAGCGAGAGTTTTAGTTTCAGTGATTTTTTTAAAACGTTGTGAATATACCATTTCGATGATATTTTGTATTCTTCTCCTATGCTCTGCTGGAAGTTTTCTGAGAGTTCCAGGCAAGATTTGTACTGGATGTTAAAGATCTGTTATTCGTCTATCAGAAACCGCGGAGTTCTAGCCTCTAAGGCGAGAGTTGTAGTTTCAGTGATTTTTTTTAAATGTAGTGATTATGTCATTTCGATGATATTTTGTACTCTTCTCCTATGCTCTGCTGGAAGTTTTCTGAGAGTTCCAGGCAAGATTTGGACTGGATGTTAAAGATCTGTTATTCGTCTATCAGAAACCGCGGAGTTCTAGCCTCTAAACCGAGAGTTCTAGTTTCAGTGAATTTTTAAAACGTAGTGATTATCTAATTTTGATGATATTTTGTACTCTTCTCCTATGTTCTGCTAGAAGTTTTATGAGAGTTCTAGGCAAGATTTGTACTGGATGTTAAAGATCTGTTATTCTTCTATCAGAAACCTCGTAGTTCTTGCCTCTGAAGCGACAGTTCTATTTTATGTAAATTTTTGTTTTATGGTCTGCCAGATGCTCTGCTAACTTCCCGTAGCAGATCATTATTTTCAATTGACTTTTTTCTAGGTTAAAGTGCTAGAACTATGTCTGAAAAGTATTAGGAACTATAGAACTCAGCCGCATGCGCACAGAACTCATTTCAATTTTTGATTTTGTAGAAAATGATCTGCTACCGGAAGTTAGCAGATCATTTTTTCAACCGACGTTTTTTAGGTAAACTCGCCAGAACTATCTCTAAAATCTATCAGGAACTATAGAACTCATCTGCATGCGAACAGAACTCTCTTTTATTTTTGATCTGCTGGCTTTTGCTCTGCTAAGTTCACGGACACCCCTATGTCCCTGTCCGATCGTACCATGATCCTGTCGGAAGCCAAATTGGTGGTCCGGAATGATAAATCTTTTACGGAGTTCCTTCATTAGCCTTTGCAACACAACTTTTTCACAAACTTTGGATGTAACTGGTAATAATAATTTAATTGGTCTGTAAGAGCTTATTTCATGAATAGGTTTACCAGGCTTCCCTATCATAATGATTTGTGAGACTTTCCACAGTACTGGGAAGTAGCCAACACGAATGATTCCATTTAACAGGATGGTGAGGAACAAAATACCTTTCTTGGGTAATTCCGATACTACCTCCTTGTCTATTAGATCATTATTAGCGGGTAATTATAACTATTTAAGCAATATGTTACTAAATGGTTTTGTTGCTCTCGAGTCATGTAGAGTCGATTAATTCAATTCAATTAAGCGAATTTATTGGTCCTTTACTTGGACATTGTTAGGTTACCTTAATTGTTGGAGATTGTGCACTGCAAAATCAGCCCCAATGGTCTTTTAAACAAGTGTGTCTCATAGAAAGATGTCTCATAATATGTGAGTTATGTGTTTGCGATAGATTCAACATATCAGTATTCGGTGCATTTGTTAATAGTTCAACGTGGATAGAGTCAGCAGGGGTTTGAAAATATCTAATTGCGCTGAAGGCACCCGCTACTATCCTCGTGTTGTGTAAATGCTTCCGTTCCAATATTGCAAAAATAACGTATGTAGATACGTTAGCTAGGGTCACAGTCGAAACTGAGCATGCAGATTATCTTGGAATAGTTCTGTACCAACCATTACCAGCCACCAGTTAGACAAGATGTTTCATTCATGATGAATCATTGTTTTACCAGAAAGTTAACCAAGCTCTCCCATTGCGGGTGCAATTGTTGTTTCAGGATAGCCGAATGTTACACGTCGCCTCAACCAATCACAAAGCGGTAATTTGCAAGCAGCCAATCATAGTCAATCATAGCCAAGCCAGCCAATCACAGGCAAGCCTGCCTGTTGCCACCACTCTTTCTACCGGTAGCCACCGGGTAGAGGGGGTAATGCCATGCCTAGCCGATAGTGCTACGCCAGCCTCAGTTTGTGTCGATAACGCCGTCGATAACAATGTAAGACGAAACTCTGTCCAATTGTGTGCAGATAATATATGAGCGTGATTATGCAGTTATGTGTCTTTTATTTACGCCCACTGTCTCACTTGTAATGGAGTAAAAAAGAAGCTAAGGACATAATTTTTTTGTCTGGTGGACAAAAAGCGTAACCTTTATATGGATGCACACACTAGTGTAAGACAATATAACGTTTCCTTCCGAAGTGGACGTTTCGCGTTCTGTCCTATCCGATCCCAAGTTTGCTTCCACTAAGAATATTTAAGAATGCTTACGCCACTGCTCCAAACACAAGTAATAAAATTAAAAATTTAAAAAAAACCCACGACGAACTGCAGAGCTCCATTATACCTTTGACCTTTATAACTTTGAAACAACAATTAGAACTTAGCAAACGTATATAACTATTACATAATATCTAAAACACAAAACTGCATCTTTGACAGCACAGTAGTTTTTTTGACCAGTGTGGTGGACAAATGGCCAAACCCTTTTCTTTCGGAGGCGCGCTTGTCACGACAAATCAAAAGAGTCCAAACGCGACGGGTATACGATGAGAATTTATGGAGTTCCCATGATCGCCTCCTGACTCCATCTTGATGCCCTGGGCAGCATCTAGGTACAAGCTAAATATATCTAAAACAAAAAGCCCGCATCTAAATCAGCACAGTAGTTTTTGAGAAAAATGGTAACATATTGAAAAAATAAAATCATAGACTACAGCTCAGCTTTGTTGTCTATGGTCCTAAAATATATCTAAGAACCTTCTCACAAGCTATACACATCTAATGAAAAAAAACCGCATTTCAATCGGCCCAGTACTTTTTGTAAAAAATGGTAACATATCGAAATATTAAAATCATAGACTACAGCTCAGCTTGGTTGTCTATGGTCCTAAAATATATTTAAGAACCTTCTCACAAGCTATACACATCTAATGCAAAAAACCGCATCTCAATCGGCCCAGTACTTTTTGTGAAAAATGGTAACTTATTGAAAAAATAAAATCATACACTAGAGCTCAGCTTTGTTGTCTATGGTCCTAAAATATATCTAAGAACCTTCTCACAAGCTAAACATATCTAATGCAAAAAACCGCATCTCAATCGGCCCAGTACTTTTTGTGAAAATTTTTAACACATAGAAAAATTAAAATCATAGACTACAGCTCAGCTTAGTTGTCTATGGTCCTAAAATATGTCCAAGAACCTTCTCTCAAGCTATATATATCTAATGCTATAAACCGCATCTCAATCGGCCCAGTACTTTTTGTGAAAAATGGTAACAGTGGTTGAAAAATTAAGATCATAGACTACAGCTCAGCTTTGTTGTCTATGGTCCTAAAATATATCTAAGAACCTTCTCACAAGCTATACACATCTAATGCAAAAAACCGCATCTCAATCGGCTCAGTAGTTTTTGTGAAAAATGGTAACATGTTGAAATAATAAAATCATAGACTACAGCTCAGCTTGGTTGTCTATGGTCCTAAAATATATCTAAAAACCTTCTCACAAGCTATACGTATCTAATGCAAAAAACCGCATCTCAATCGGCCCAGTACTTTTTGAGAAAAATGGTAACAAAAAAGTGCACAAACAAACAAACAAACACACAACCTCTTAGAGCAAACACATATACCGTCTCCGCTTCGTCGAGGGTAAAAATAAAAGGTTTTCTTTGTGACACAAAAGATTACAGAATAAGTCACTTATCTCCCAAATATTTGACCCATATCCTGATGAGGTGTATCCTTAGCCATCCAAAGAGTCGTCGTAAAAGATAAGAGGGTTACCCTTGTATTGGTTTCGTCGAGTATTTTGATTTTCAGATATCGCCTTTGCCATTCCACTATGTTGTTTGGATCGCCAGACCTGAATGAAAATAATACAGTTTTTTTATTCGATAAATAATAATATTGTCCTTGATAAACATAACTAGATGATGACCGCGACTTCGTCCGCGAAGATTACGTCTTTTAATACTCCTTAATTTTTCGGGCTAAAAAGTAGTCTATAAAATCTACCGCTACTTAGGTAAATCAAATTTCATAAAAATTGGTTGAAAAGATGGGCCGTTAAAGCGTAGCAGACAGACAGACACACCTTCATATATTTTATAATATTGTCAGGGAGTCAAAAAGTGTGCACATGATCTCAAGTTTTGTAGACCTATAAGTTTGAGCTCTATGATATGATGCCATCGCTCATTATGTCTTATTATCTGTATTCTAAAGTTTCTTATTATCTAACTATCAATCAAACAATCAAATAAATATTATAAATGCGAAAGTTTGGATGGATGGATGTTTGTTACTTAATCACGCCGCAAAGGCTGAACGGATCTAGATGAAATTTGGCACAGAGATATATTATAGTCTGGAATAACACATAGGCTACTTTTTATCCCGGAAAATTAAAGAGTTCCCGCGGGAACCGAAAAACCTCAATCCACGCGGACGAAGTCGCGGGCATTAGCTAGTATATATATATTATAAATGCGAAAGTTGCGGACCTGGATGTTTAGCACAGAGATATAGTTTATTATTGTTAGGTGGGTCCTGCCGCCCACGAAAACACCACGCCGCGCGGATGAAATCGCGGGCATTATCTAGTATTTTATAAATTTTATCTTCACCAATGATCTTTTTTATATATAAATAAGGATTTTCACTCTATTTATCTAGTTCACTGTCCATATAACCAACTCAGACAGCTGCAGACATCACTTTTAATTTGAAGTCAGACACCGCGGTACAAAAATCTATCACGTAGGGGGATGTCATTAGTAGTTTAGTATTATTTTCATTAAATGCATAGTTGGGGCAGCCAGGGGATTGCTACGTGGATGGAATTGATAGCCCTGTCGACGAGACCTCCCCCTTTCCCCGTCATCGTGGTTATGTGCATTTTACAGTATGTTAGATGTGTTTTAATTTATCTAGGCTAGACATAATTTTCACCTTTGAATATGGGATCAAAAAGAAATAAAAATCTCGCCAAGCCAACATGAGCTTACCAAAGAACTTAGTCATAACTTTATAAATATTTAACTCATTTTTAATGAGGCTGACTATCGCGGTTCGTTCGGTTTAAGTTTTTGAAAATCCCTAGTTATTTGTTATACAAGAGTGAAAAGTTGTTTTTTAACCGCGTGCTCAATTTTGATGACCGAGCAAGCGAAGGATTCTAAAATTGAATCACGAGCACAGCGAGTGGTTCAAAAATTAGAATCCTGAGCGTCAGCGAGGGAATCAAAAGAGCACGAGGTGAAAAATCTTTTCACTCGAGTGCAACACGTAACTTTTCATCCCACCTCAGCGAGGGAATGACATGACGTGAAAGAAAGTGGTGCGCGCAAAGCATATCTCTGTGTTAAAAAAGTACACCAAGAAGGTTACGAGTGTGAGTTTTTAACAAATTAAAAAAGGTTGTATGGAAATTCGGCACCATAGAGGTAGAAGTAAATAGGTTTTAATGATGTTTTGAATTCACAAACTTCATAGACGAGTGATATTTACTAACGTGCACACGATGTTCTAAATTCAATTTACTTTATCCTCAAGAGGATAATAACTGCTTTTGCATTCAGATATCGAAGAGTAAAAATACTCTTTCCGAGATGGTGGGATGAAAAAACTATTAATCCATAAAAAGATACCTATTCCACTCTGCAGGTTTTTGATGGTTTAAAGCAAAAAATTATGTCAATTCGTCGCTCCATTGCGTTGCGTTTCGTTGCTATACATGGTGTGGTGCATTATAAGGCCTTCCAAGAGGAGACTCGATGCGTAGAAGTTCGGAAACGATCAGATGATGAAAATATGATGATGATTACTAAAGTCATCGTGAATATAATATCACTTATGTGGTGGACAATATTGACCAAATTGGTAAAAAGTGTCCCTCAATCTTTAAAGAATTTAATTAAAATCTTGCATGTACCTAATATGCAGAGTGCTGCCATTTTCAGGATTTAAGCGGTATATTTTGACGGTAAAAAAGGACGATGGGTACTCTCCCAATATTGCGAAACTTGATAAGGGTCAGGCTCGTTAGGGCGATACGCTAACAACTACATGGGTTTTCAATGGAGGATGTGAGATAATGTAAATAATGCTGAATTTAGATTAAAACTACAATGGTAAATCAAAAATATTGCCAGATTGGTTAGATTATTCAAATCCAGGTTGATTCAGCTAACTTATAATATTATAAGATAGTGGGCCCGGCAGCGTATATGACTTTCCGTATTTAAAATTCATCCCCCAAGAGGAAACGAGGCAAGCGTACCTACCTGTACGCTTTTCTAAGGACCAGCAGTCTATTTTATGCAAAGAGAGAGTGATGAAGAATCGGAATTATAGACGATTCTTGCAACATTTTTTTTGTGGCCCTGTGATATGCCACAATGTTGCACTGTGTTGCTTTGGCATAAATAATGCTTCATATACTCAGCTTATCAGGTTGTCTGCATGTAACCCCAGTTTTAGAATAATGTATAGATAAATTACCTATTATAGTAATGTGTATTTAAATAAATGTCGTATGTACCAGAATCTCATTGGGATTTGATCATTAGTTAGAAAGTATTTGGACTTCAGTATTCGTATATTCTGATGCTTGGATCTAAAGAGCTTTTAAGGGATTATTTGCAAAAAATTGAGAGCGAAAATCGAGCTTGTTATTTCGAAAAAGAAGCCTAGTTGGTACCTACTTATAATTGATATATAAGCAGCCGTAATAATGCCATTATATAAATTGTCCGTCGTTATTGCTTATTTCATACAGCTGTTATTTCCCATCGGAAAATATATGAAAAATGTTTCTGGCCAAGATATATTGTGACAAGAACTAACTTCAATATTTCATTCTCTTTGACATATTATGCAGAACAAACAGTGTACCTGCCGATGCAAAGTTTCGACATATTCGAATAATATTTTCCTGAAAAACTATTTCGAGTTATTCTCACTTCTTGGAAATATTGAAGGGTACTCAATATAAAACCATGTAAAACTATGTCTACCGCGCTTGGCGTGGACCTGACTAGTAACACATATAATCTTACTAATATTATAAATGCGAAAGTTTAGATGGATGTATGGATGTTTGTTACTCAATCACGCCCCAACGGCTGAACGGATCTGGCTGAATTTTGGAAGAGAGATAGATTATAGTCTGGAATAGCACATAGTCTACTTTTCATCCCAGAAAATTAAGGTGTTCCCGCGGGAACCAAAAAACCTCAAACCACGCAGACGAAGTCGCGGGCATTCGCTAGTATAATATAATACTCACGCATTTCAGTATTATAAAATTGGTACAATAGAAAGAAAAGCAATGATTAACTATTTACTGACAGGTTGTCAATGCCAAGCCCCTCAATATAAAATAAAAAGTTATATTGTCTGCCGCGCTTGGTGTAGACCCCACTAATACCACAGATAATACTTACGCATTTCAATATTAAAATTCATCACTACAGCCTATTAACGTCCCACTGCTGGGCACAGGCCTCCACTCTCATAGGAGAGCGGGAATTAGAGCTTAGACCCACCACGCTACTCCAATGCGGGTTGGCGGGCTTTAACGACTATTATCATGTTAGTGATAATAACCGGGACCGACGGCTTAACGTGCTCTCCGAGGCACGGGGGTGAAACACCGCCAACTTCCAACTCCGGGCTGGCACTGAGAATTTCTTAATTGAAAAACCCAATACCTAACTTTTATGCCCGACCGGGAATCGAACCCAGGACCTCGTGATCCGCAGTCGACTATGCTAACCACTAGACCAGCGAGCCAATATTAAAATTAGTACAATACAAAGAAAAGTCATGATTATTTACTGACTGGTGATCAATGCCAAGCTCAAACCCTAGGACCCAGAAAGCTGAAATTTTGCACAGATGTCCTCTTTATAATGTAGACAAATGTAGTTTTATGCATCCCGGGGACGGACATTATTTTGATCCCGGAAAAGCAAAGAGTTCCCACGTGAATATTAGGTACAGGAAAACTACATCTAAACTAAATGATGATAAAATGCATAGAAAACTTGTGAATAAACAGAAAACTCATGAAGAAAAACCCACCCTTTGCCATAGCTTGTTCAAAGTGACATAAAATCCATCCACTTGAGTTCGCTGCATTATAAAATTGTAATACCATTATCAAGCTGGGAAGCATACTTATGGCCTCTTATGCCATTATTGCAAAAAGGCACTCTGCTATTAAGTACGTGTAATCAGACGGCACTTATCGATTCTTACATTGAAATAGGTCGATCAGAGCATATCGTTATTGTTTTCTGTTTCTTTAAAGGAAATTATGTCCCATCTGATAAGGTTTCTTCAGGCCTTTATTTTTCAGATAAGTCAACGCCAAAAGTATAGCAGTCTTGTTAAAAAAATGAAAGCTGATTATAATATTCAAATTTTTTCATCTATAGGTAAAAAACAAAAATTAGTTTTTTTCATAAGCTTCTTACGGAAGCGTAGCGGGGCAACATGACACTAATTATTAATCTGTTTGAAAAAGTTGCATATGCCCCGTTAATTGAGTACGCCGAGGCATAGCGGGTCCGAGGGCACTTTTTTTCCCAACTACCCCGTTAGCGGGGCAGAGCCAGCGGGGCAGATGGGACCAAGTCGAGGATTGATGTAGCACAAGAGTCTAGCTACCACCTAATATTGTTGACTCTCTTTTTTCGGTATTGTAAACCTTATTTTAAGGACGATAAGGAACGTCATATAAAATTGCAACTTTTAAAATATAATACCTACTGCGTGTAATGATAATTAATTGGTACAGCTCAGCTCTGCATTTTGAGCTACAGAGCTACTACTATTACCTATTCTGTGGCTTAAACGCGCCTTTGGCTCAGAAAAGCCTATAAGAAAAGTACCTATTATTACCTAAGTATTTTGTGCCTATACGTAGAGAAGAGAATACTAATAGGTAGATGTGTGGGTATAGAGGTGAAAATTATATTCATACAAAAGTGGGCGGCTTAGATAATAGGTATTATGATTTCCTTTAGGTACAGATATTATTTTTTTATGAGATACAAGATTATGAATTAGAAAAGAGTAATAAAAAGAAATGTTTGAATATTTAATACACCTTCAAATAGAAAATTTATGCTAAAATCTTAAGCTGATATTTAACAAGAAAAATACGAAACTAACATAAAAATATGTGGGTGTATTAAGAAAATATTATTAAGGGTGTTATTTATTTCATAAAGTTTGTTTTCGTAGGTATTACGTGGGTTCAAGACGGACTAAATAGTAGAGGAAACTCGTGTAAATCCCACGGACTTATACCTGCAAACCCCAATTATAGCCATCCTAATTAGTCCATGATAATATCCGGTAGGTAATCGAGTTAATACAATATAGTAATATATATAGTACTAATATTATAAATGCGCCAGTTTGGAAATATAATATTATATTAAATTTAATGTTTACACATAAGAAAGTTTTTATGTTAAATAAGTAAGTTTTAGAATTACTGCGATTTTTTTAAAGTGTTCCCCTGTTTTTGCACCAATATTTGGACCAAGTGCCATACTGCCAACGCGTAAAGCCATATTATTGTTTCGTTATTGTTGACTTCCGTGTTATAGAATTATAATCCTTATTTAAGAAACGTCAAGGTACGTGACATCAAACTGTCATTTTGAGTAATATTGCTTAAGCATTGCTATAAACGTCGGCAGCACGGCCTCTGCCCACTTTTGCTGCAAGGTAATTCTGACAATAACTTATTATCTACATATTACTGTAGGTACATTGATATGTACGTAGGTATCTTAGTGATATCTCTGCAAGGTAATTCTGACAATAATACTATCTACATATTAATGTAAGCACATTGGTAACGTACGTATCTTAGTGATATCTTGGATCGACGCGAGACCAAGTCGGACATCAATTAGTGTAGTAATCCACTTGTAAAGCCGACGGAATTGTACCAGTATCCCAGTAATTATGGCCACACTACACCCACCGACCCTGCAAGCATTAAGGCTTAATCTGTACTAAATTAGTACGTTGTTTTGTGTGGGTGTCTCGAATAGTTGGTCTATTATGGGGCCTTTTGTGATTACCGAGTAATATAAGTAATAATAGGTTCCTATTCTCCATGGTTTTTTTTATTTTCATATAACATGATAGAAATAAAGGTAGCTAGTCCATCAAAGAAAAACAAACATTCAATTAAATACATGACGGCCTCCCTGGCGCAGTGTTGAGCGCTGTTGTCTCAATGTGGGAGATCCCGGATTCGATCCCTGTAGAGTCAATTTTTGAATTTATAATTTACTAGCTGATGCCCGCGACTACGTCCGCGTGGATTGAGGTTTTTTGGTTCCCGCAGGAACTCCTTAGTTTTCCGGGATAAAAAGTAGCCTATGTGCTATTCCAGACTATAAACTATATCTGTGCCAAATTTGAGCCAGATCCGTTCAGCCGTTGGCGCGTGATTGAGTAACAAACATCCATACATCCAAAAGCGATTTAGCGTTCCGGTATGATGCCGTGTAGAAACCGATTAGGGGTATGGGTTTAATATTATAACTGCCATACCCCTAACTCATGGGGGGGGGGGGTCAAATCAATATTTTATTTTACTTCTAACTAAAAGATGCCAGCTGTGCCATAATATAGGCCGTTTAATCCGCAAAAAGCTTTTTCAAAGTTCGGTAACAGACTTCAAAAAGTAGAAGATTTTCAATTCGGCTCGGCGTGTGTAGTATTACGTTTAGAAAAAAAATAATAAATAAATAAATAATCTAATTGTATCGAAATTCGAAACTATAATAATAATAATATACCAGTTCGGTATAACCACGATAAGAAGATAAGTGGCAATAAAAATATACATATAACACCTATTAATGGGTGTGTTTAACCAATTTTGCGGGTAGTTCCCCTTTACAACTAAGGCTCGCGTTATCCCTCCTTTTTGAAATATCACCCCATTTGTTCAGTATAAAATCCAATGCGCCGATTAAGGCCGCCAATTCCCCATTGATCCCCAAAATTTAGCGGACATAAAAACAAACGCAGTCTCACGTAAACCCCTCAAATCGGAATAGGCCTCAGAATGCATCGCGCATAGACTGAAAAAAAGGTGAGCTACACACGTAAGGCAGAAAAGTCGCATGAAATGTTTTTTCCTACTTGCTCAGCAATTATTCAATACTCAATTTATTATTATTATTACCAACAGATATTGTGTCTGATTAATGAAAAGTGAACCAAACTAAATTTCAGCCAGTGCGTCCAATGATGATGACAACGATGAGTTTTTTTCCAAAGCCCAGTGATTTAATTGTGAACCAGTAATTTAATTGAATAGGAGCACTAAGTACTGGACTGGAGGCATACTACTATCGCTTAAATCCGTATTGTTTTAATATTGTTGACGTTCGTGTTGTTAGATTTACAATCCTTATTTTAGGAACGTCAAAGTACGTGCCATACAACTGTCATTTAGAAGTAATAGTAGTAAACCCCCTGGACGGTTATGCCATAATACCAGAGTCATTTGACAGCTCAAAACGTATTACTCGAACTGTTTAAGGAGTTCATACATGCTTTTTGTCGTGCAGGCATCTATGAACTCCTTAAACAGTTCGAACTATAAGTTTGACAAACGATTACGTTTATGATTTCCTTACACAATCGAACTGAATTGGAATTCAGGCTGCTGTTACATAAGTGTATCGCTGGTATTTTGAGTCTGCAGGCATGGTTGATATTCTAATAGATTTGGTAACTTCACAAAGTGGGTTTGCTTGTTTGTCAAAGTGCTCTAACAATAGTACCAGGGAACCATAACATTGAGAAGCGTGTTCAGAAATGCAACTCCTGTGCTAGTATGTAGTGTGCTCACACTCAGACAATTTCCAACAGGAAGGCATGAAAGCAACGACACGTCGGGCTCTACAGCGACAGAGTGAGAAAAATATGGTTGTTCAATATTTATGGGATTTTTATTTCCGTCGTTTAACTTCGGATACACGTTGACAGACGGCAGGGGCAGTGCAAGGCGAAGATAACGCTGGAAGCGCTTGTGTGACACCGATATTAGTATTTATTCATCTGTGGTAATTTAAAATGGGCGGGCGAGAATGGCAAGTCATATTGAAAATATGGAATTGTCGTATTGGAAAAACTTAAGCTGATTATTTGAGTAACAATAACAATTATTATTTCTGTACCAATGCAATGAATTCTTCGATATATATCTACTCTGTCTTTTCTGTCTTAAATATCGCAACTAAAAATCTTAAAAAGAACGGATTTACCAAAAAGAAGTTAATAAATTTCTTAGGAAATTGGCCAAACATATGATTATGCAAGTCGAAATTCTTGTTAAAACTTTTCATAATTAGATAATTATAATTATTGTAAAATTGATTTTTTGTCTGATTTAAATATTTGTCAATAAATTATTGTTATTATACAGGTTATGGGCATATTAAAATTTTGAGTCTCTTCCAGACGTTTTATAGTTGGGCTTGTCTCCGTACGTTGTTTTTCTTCGCTGGTGCATTCATTTGGCGCGACTTAGGAGGATAAATAATGCATGCGCCTCGAGGGGTCATCGGTATTCCGCGACAGTGCTCTTCATGTCCGAACTACACTACTCACGCCCTACTCTTTATGTACGCCTGGTACAATGGTTCATTGTTCCCTACATACAATGTTCAGTATAATGTGGGGACAATATGACTTTTATTTGTCTGTTCCCTGTAAGAAATGGGTAAGGATGTTACGTATTATGAAATAGTAAGATGTCATTATACTAGCCAAGGAAAATTTTATGTGTAAACAAAAAACAAAACAATATTTTCTTAATTTAAACAAGGCTCAGAAATAAACATGGTCAGCTACATAGGAGTATAGAAAATTATTTAAAAAGATTCTTTAACCTTCAATTATAGTTTTGTAGTAATAAATAAATACCACAAAATCATCCACCAAAATTTATTTATTTTTTAAAATATAATATTGCTTGACAAAATGACAACTTGATCACTTCACTCGGCACTTACAACAGACTATTCTAAGTCGATAAAAAATAGCTTGCAAACCCCAGTAGTATTCACGAATGTTGCCAAAGTATCTAGTCGAATAGAGCATGTGATAGCTTAGTCGAAAGTTTTAGCAATGGGGTATATTTAGTGAGCTTTAGACAATATTTCCGAAAAATACCGAACAAAATTTTCTTGTTGACTTCTTTTAATTTTGCAAATTTCATGAGTGGGACACGAACTTCCAACATTTTGCTTACGATGCCGCTCCTTTCCAGCTGTGCCACTGAGAACATCTTGGAAGTGTTATATGTTCAAAATAACTAAAGTTAAGTTTTATGTAAGTTACATCGAAAAAAATAGTTCAAAACAGAAACTCAGCTCAATAATTTCTGTAGAGTGCAAAAGCGATATGATCTCTAAAAGTTCTCTACACCAGACGAAAGCACGACTTGGTGCTGCAAGCAATTTAGACCCTGTAAATAAAGCAATCTCGAAATAACAGATAAAAGAGTGAGTTCGATTTCAAAAATATCGAATACTTACGTAATAGAACCGGAAATCCCTACGGAATCCACTTTCATACTATTCGCTATTTACCGCCTGCGTCTAGCAAATCGATACCGTTCGTCGCAGATGCAAGCCCTCCAAAAAGATTTTGTTCCTAAAACAAAATAAAGGAGTGGAGAGGTCCGTTTCTATCGAAAGTAAGAATAGAGTTTTAGCTTTGCTCTGGGTTCTGGCTAAAATGTTGTAACGTATAAAGTCTTGGAGAAATGTGTAAGTTCTTTCTAGTTTTATTGCCTGTTTGACAACAGTAAATAATACAGCAAAACATTATTATATCTAAGTTGCCAAAGCCTGGTCTGGTTCCAAACCATGTATGAAAGTATGAAATCACAAAAGAAAAGAACCCATGACAAAAAACACGTCGATCCGTTGCTCTGTTGCGTGATTGAAGGACTATTTAACTTCCATTGGGATAGAATTTATAAAAATTGTGAATAATGTATTTCATAATTAAAACCGGTAGACCAAATATCAAGTTTAATAGCTATAACTTGAAAAACACCGGCCTTATACACTAACTTACTACCAATATATTAACAATTTTGAAAAACTGTGACACACGGACTTCTTTATTTATAACCTAAAGCCAAAATACCGAGTTTTGTTGATACAACTTGAGAAACATCTTGAGAAATGAAGGACTTTCATATAAACTTTCATCCCCTATTTCACCCCTTCGGTGGCAGAATTTTCAAAAACTGTGAAACACGTATTTCTTTATTTTTTACTGACAGCTCATATACCAAGTTTCATGGATATAACTTGAGAAATGACGGACTTTCATACAAACTTTCAACCCATGTTTCACCCCCTTAGGGGTGGAATTTTGAAAAACCCTTCCTTAGTGAGTGCCTACGTCACAAAAGAAAGCTACTGTCAAAATTTAAAGTCTCTAACCCTAGCGATTTAGGCTGTGCGTTGATATATAAGTCAGTCAGTCAGTCAGTCAGGACTTTGATTTTTATATAAATAGATAATATTAGCTGATGCTCGCGACTTCGTTAACGTGGAATAAGTCTTTTAAATTTCCACGGGGACTCCTTGATTATCCGGCATTAAAAGTACGTCACTATCCAGGTCCCCAACAATACCCATGTAAAATGCAAAAAAAGTCGATCTGTTGCGGCGTGATTGAAGGTCAAACCAACAAACAAACCCACTTTCGCATTTATAATATCAGTATGATTTCAACATAGTTTGAACTTTGGTTTGACAGCCTAGAATTAAGGAGTCTATTATTTATACTGAAAGCATAGAATGCCCTTAATGAACTAAGTATGCTCTTAATTCAAACGTTTCTCAGATGTTGATTAATTAGACCGCAATCTCATCTGATAAACTTTGACGATGCATTCTTAAGATAGTTATGGGCTCAACTATACGCATCGTGGCATCCGAGTGAACATTTCCTTAGCATATTGAAAAATGTAAACAATAAAACGTAGGTTTTGACGACCTCCGTGGTGCAGTGTGCAGCGCTGTTGTCTTAACGTGCGGTTAACGTGCGGAGGTCCCGGGTTCGATCCCCGGCAGGGTCAAATTGGGAATTTATAATTTCTGAATTTTCCCTGATCTGGCCTGGTGGGAGGCTTCGGCTGTGGCTAGTTACCACCCTACCGGCAAAGACGTGCCGCTAAGCGATTGAGCGTTCCGGTACGATGCCGTGTAGAAACCGAATAGGGGCATGGGTTTAATATAACTGCCATGCTCCTAACAGGTTAGCCCGCTACCATCTTAGACTGCATCATCACTTACCATCAGGTGAGATTGCAGTCAAGGGTTAGCCTGTAGTGGATAAAAAAAGGTTGATTCAAGCCACAGCTGAGACTCTTTCCCACTCTACGAAAGCCAGACCTTATATTTTATAGCTGACCTTTATGAATACCTAAAACGCAATGATGCCCTTTAGTTTTATCTAACAGTTTTAAAACTATCTAGACTAATATATTTAGAGTACTAGGATAAGCTGAAACCCATGTCATATTATAGTAATTGAAACAAAACATCCTCGGACATCGGAGTCTAGACGGTAAAGTGTAAAAGTTTGAAAAGTAAATTAGATTTCGTCTGCGAATGTAACAGAAACCATTGCTGGCCTCTGCACTTATCGGGATGTGCTTAGGAGCGCGTCTCCACTGCTCTACCAGAACAACGTTGCGTCTAATTTGTGTATGCCTTATAAAGCTATGCGATGGAAGACAGTGCACCGTGAAATGTAAAAATTTGAAAAGTAAATAAGATTTCGTCTGCGAATATAACAGAAACATATTTTTTTACATACCTGTTTGTTGCGTCGGTTTCAGATGTTGACGTAGGCTTTCGTAGGGATATCCTACAGATTCGTAAGAGGGTGCTATCTCTGTATCTCATCACTTGATGACTTGGCGCTCATGAAATGACAAATAAAAACAAGTTAATAAGGTAAAAAAAAAACATTTTAAAAACAAGCTTTTACCGTCCGCCATATTGAATTTAGTGTGACGTCGCTTTAATTTTCGTATTCTGCTCAGCAAACTGTTATTATTGATACCCATATCATTGGGGTGCATAAAAATCGTCTTTGGCCTTTGGGAGCCCGCCATACTGACTTTACAATGACGCCACTTTAACCATGCAGTGTCATCTTTACTTAATGTATATGCGAAATTTCATGTCATTCAGATACCGGGAAGTGGGACAATTTTAACTAGCAAGAGTAATAGATTACAGATTATAACTACCGGGACAGGTGAAACTAAATAAAGCTTGTAAAAAAATTTGCAGTCATAGGGATTGCCGATAGAAATGAAAACGAATATTTTAATTTAAAAAAAAAAAAAAATTAAAATATAAACCTTATAACTAAGGCATTAAAGTTTAATTATGAATGTAGTATATTTGTAGTTAAGACCTTTTGTCTTCGTAACACGCGAGCGACAGCGAGGTGTCGGTGACGGTGTCGGTGACGCGAACCCACAAGTTTACTCCCTACTAAAAAGTGCTTAATGCGCCTAAAGAAGTTTTCACTTCAAAAATAAAAAATGCAGTGCTCTTTAACAAAATATCACGTTTTGTTATTTATTTTTTGGTGTTAAATTTTAAATTAAAAACTTAACATAATCATAGCTGTAAGACATTTATATGTTAGATGTATAATTTTAGTACCCATCTTCAGTAGATACTCGTATATCTTCCTGCTAAAAATATAAGACAAAATACTTAATTTTTTTTAAATTATGTTGTTTGCGTGCAGTGGAAATGAACAGGGGATTCACATATAAAGCCGATGAGAACTAATCCCTAGATCTCTTTTGAAGAGTATATTGTAGCAAAGTAGAGCACTGATTTTTCAGAAGCTTCTCATGATTGGTTCAGAAATAGAGTATTTGATGAGTTTTACTGAAATAACAGTCTCGATTTTCGAGTATCTATTCGGCTGCAGGTCATTTCATAAGGCTCGGCTTGATTTTAAGAGAATAGTAATCACTTGAGAGCTTGAAAAGTATGGTTCCGCTTGTCAAACGGCTAACACAAGCAATTTTAGTTCATACATGCTTTTCAATTTGCAGGCAAATTTTCAGTAGCTGATAACGATTTTCTTACATAATCACATATATATTGCTTTAGTAGGTAAGATTCAGTTTCTATCAAGAAATTCTCAGTTGTTCTCAGTAGTATCTAGGTGTTGGCGTAGTAAGTTGGGGGGTATCACACCCACACGTCTCGGGATAAAGTTAGTTCAGTGCGAGCACCTGATCTGTCTCCGGTCGTGTCGGATTTATAAGGCGTTGCGAGTGAGGGAATAGAGAGTGCACCTGTTTTTTAGCTACAAATACTATTGACTATTGTCTGAAAACGCATAATTTTTGAATAATAATAATATCAGCGTATAGTTTTCATTAGAATAAACTGCGGGGGCTAAAATTTGGTCAGAATTATTTTTGATGCTTTCAATATTTTGGTTCAGAATATTCAAACTAACGCAAAATACTCTAACGAAGTATTAAAATTATTCTACAGCTAAAACATTTCCTCCATTATTATTATTCCTATCGGAGTTCAACCCGCATTTGCTTCCGGCTATTTATTAGCAGGAAAGCAGTGAATATCATTTCGACGTGTTTTCATGTGTAATGTACCAGTCAACAGTTTGCCCTATCTAATGATTGGGTGTACGGTCAATGATTCAACTGAATATACACGATTTGCTCGCACCAGATAAGCTATGCAGGCATTGAAATTTAGCAGTAACTGCATTGGTGATTTCAAAATTATTGGGTAGATACTATATATATAAGACTGAAAAATTTTACCATATTTATAGTTTGACAAACTTATCTGACCAGGACAGCGTCGCTAGTAGGTATCTGTGGAAAAAAAAACGTACAAGGCATAAACATTGGCACAGAATAGGCAAAATTCAACCGATTTTGATGGAATTTGGTGTAACGGTAGATGATGATATCCGCGACTTCGTCCGCGTGAATTAAGTCGTTCGATTCATTATTTTGAGGGTAGCCTATGTGTTATTTCAGACTATAATCTATGTGTGTGACAAATTTTATCCAGATCCGTTCATCCGTTCTGACGTGATTGAGTAACAAACATCCATCCATCCATCCATTCTAACTTTCGTATCTATAATATTAGCATTAATATCTGATCTAGGAAATGTAATAAGTATAATTTATTAAGTAATTATTAAAAATGCAAATCATTAAATTCTAAATTAAACCTAAATTAAAAACTTAATTAAAAACTAATAAGTATAATTATAGTGAAATTAAATATGTGATTGCCGAAATATTTAAGTATATTATAAAAATAATGTTTTTTCTCTGTAAGTGAATGTTACAATTCTTTTGAGAAAATAAATTCTTTAACCTGAATATCCCGTTAAGATATTGTAATTTGGAGGAATACCATTGCTTATGGCTGGGTGTACAATTCTGGCAAAGTGTGAACAATTTCTAATTTTCAGCAATGATAGATACATTCTTTATTGCCACACATAGATAATATAAAAATAACTTATAAACAAAAAACACGTGCGCAAGGGCGGTCTTATCTTATCTATCACTGAAAGTGATCTCCAGGCAACCCGCTTCTTAAGGAACTTGAAAAAGGAGCGGAAAAGTGCAAATATAATGATAAACATGCAATAATATAGCTACATAAACTATATATACATAATACATAAATAACTAAATATTATAAACTCGTACACAATATACAACTATTTAAATATGATGTTAAATTAATCATCTAAAAAAGTTATATTACCTAGTTATTATTTTTTTTGTAAACGAATTAAAACTTTAAAATAGATAATTGGGCTGATTCTGTGTAACACAATCTCTAAACTAAACTAAAATGGCAGCTTTAATTCTAGTTCTGTCCCTTTCCGTACGAAGTATTATGAAAGGGTTAGCAATATTTGTAATGCTCTAATTTTAGTTTAGTTTAGAGATTGTGCACTACAGAATCAGCCCCAATATGTACTTATGCATAAAAGTAACCTATTAGGAAAAACAGGCAACCAAAAAAAAAGAACAAAATGATACCACCAACCTAATAGGTACATGAGCATTCCACATTCATTTTCGACGCAGACCGCATGGACGTATTAAATTTTCAGGCGATTATACATCACAATACAGCCTGCGCGTATTTCGTCGCCTTTCCTACGAAAGGACCTAACTGACATCGAGTTAATTGTTCAGGGCAAGCGTTTTTCGGTTTCGTGCTCAACTATATTGTCCACAGCTTGCTCAAATAAAGCTATATTAAAATTAAAAAAATATTCTTATAATCTGTGAATCAAGGCCTTTTTGCAAGTAGGAATTGTCTTATTTAAATGTGCGTATTCATTTAGGTAAAAATATTTAAAACAGTTACGCCACTTCATAAGAACTTTGTTTTTCTGAAAAATTAATTACTTAGGAGATACGACTGTATTTTTTACTGAATAATTAAATCACATTTAATTCAAAATAATTTGTTTTTTATTTCTTTATATATAATAATAATTAGGATAGTTTTAAATCATTTTTTGACTGAAAGTTTTTGGATTCGTACTATTTTGGATTTTTTTACTGCCCAAGGTTTTATACATTTTTTGTCACCAATTTACATAAATTTTTAACTGTATTAGTTAATGTCTAAGGTATTCCGTCGCAATCAAAATTCAGACGTAAGTGAAAACCCCATTTTTATTCAATATAGTCTAGTTCACACTAAATGACGTATTTTCGGTTACGTCATAGTTGATAGATTTTTATTTAGCTGATCACTAAATAAAAATCTTTCTAATAGCCCTAAGTATAAAATACGCCACTTAGTATGATTTCTTTTTCGCAAATGAGCATATACGCCATACTTACCGATTGTCCTAGCCAGTAAACGGTAAAAGATATGAAAAAGTCGATAAGACAGATCGACAGAGAATCAAAAGTACATTATTATGATGTATTTAGTGCAGTTACGTCAAAAGTGTCAGATAGGTCCTTTCGTAGGAAAGGCGACGATTTGAGAGAGGCTTTTGTTTCAGCCCCTTTTCTCATATTGTGCCGCATGAGTGGAACTGTATGTGTTTGCTCAATCTAATTGCTACTCAGCGCGTTCAGACGAATGAAATATTGCGAATGGATATAATCTGTGTGTTGTCAGCTGGTTGCCAGCCTCATCTACATCTACACTAATATTATAAAGAGGAAAGATTTGTATTTTTGTATTTTTGTATTTTTGTATGTAACGAATAAACTCAAAAAGTACTGAACCGATTTTAATAATTCTTTTTTCATTAGAAAGCTACATGATCACTGAGTAACATAGGCTACATTTTATTTTAAAATAAATTAGAGATCCCTTCGAAAATTGCAATAATGTGAATTAAGTCGGAAAAATTCACCTAATTTAACTTTTTACGTTAAACCTCTATTCGTTTATTAATTCAGACTGTCTTTTATGTCATATTTGTCAAGACACTTTTATGTCATATTTGTCAAGACAAACATAATAAATACAAGAGAACTTACTATATTTAATATCTAACTGTTGTAGACACTGCGAAATGCCTAAAAGAGCCAGGTCTGAACGTAGTTGTTAGTTCTAAACATAGTTCCCAGGCGAGGGCTGCGAAAATACGTCGTTTTGGAGACTCAAGTGCCAAGCGTTCACAGGGGTTTGCTGAACAAAATTTGAGAACGTATGGTGGAGTTGTTCGTCTCAGTGCCGACTGACCATTATTGGGTATGGACTATTTTGATTAAGTGCTACCCGTGCGAAGCCGGGGCGGACCGCTAGTATATATATAAATTCATCAGTCGTTAAAGGACCGACTTAAGGTTGCTAGTTGTTGAATATAATAATGTCTTCCCGACCGAATTTCGGCCACGGCGGCCAATACGCCGCGGCGGAGATATTATAGTGCACAAGTTAGTGTGTGCGCAAACACAGGTGCACTCTCTGTTCCTTTACTCTATAGCCCGATGGGACGGATCACGGAAAATCCGACACGGCCGGAGAGAGATCACGCGCAGGACCGACGGCTTTACGTGTTCTCCGAGGCACGGGGGTGAAACACCGCCAACTTCCTAACTCCGGGCTAGTAACTACTGTGAATTTTTAATCAGAAAAACCCAATAACTACTTAATTATGAACCTCGTCGGCCGCAGTCGAACATGCTAACCACTACACCAAAGAGGCAGTTAACTATGATGTTGAATATATCAGCCCCCCGATTGTGTAAGGAAATCGTTACCGTAATCGTTTGACAAACGCATAATTCGACCTGTTTAAGTTGTTCATAGATGCCTGCACGTCAAAAATCATGTATGAACACCTTAAACAGGTCGACTAATAAGTTTTTAGCTGACTAATGATCAGAGAGGATTTGCTTTTGGCCCGTGCCCGATGGGATTTTCCATCATCTCTATTTAATATTCGGAATAAGCTTAGTGTTTGATGAGATTTTACCAATTTAAGAATGTTTTCAACGTAATTTATAAATTCAATTTTAATTTTAGTTTATTTTATACATAATTAGTTTAAAATGTGTACCTACTGATTTTAGCTCACAAGGTATTATTCTATTCTATGTGTTAGCATTATTACTGTTTGTCATTATATCTCATGAAACAGGAAGCATGTCATTTTGATTTAATCTGCGGATACGGACGCCATATTGAAAAGAGTTAGTATAAATACGAGTGTTTGAACACTGGTAATTCAGTTTCCTGTCGGCAGACTCAGCGATTATTGAATACATTTGTGTTTAGATCGCCTTTTGATTTCCAATCGTGGCCGGATCAAATGAATATTATTATCTTTAAGTTTAGCCACTTTGATCTAATTACCTTAAATCTCTCGTGGAACCTCTACACGTTTAACTATTTACTTGTGCAAGTTCCAAATGAGAGTACAAATATTCTAAGTGTCTCATAAATACCTACTTCTGGATTGTCTCTTACATAGACGTATGTAAATGAGTGTAAGATAGTTACAAAAAAAAAGAATTAAAAAAAATAATGCAGGCACAATACCCAAGAATGTGCGTACTCGATGTTTCCATAAAGGATGATACTTATGAAAAAAGCTGCCGAAAAAAAAACACCGTCTGCCGCATGTTTATCATATTACATTCCGTCCGCAAAAATAACTGGAGTTCTTAGTCTCAGTTTTAATATTGCGTTTTCGATTCGTATTCGAGCATTTGGCATCAATGTTAAATGGTATCAAAAACCCTTGATTTACAGTCGCAAATTCATTGCAACCGATTTTAATTTCGAAACGTTTCCAATTGGAGTTATGACTATAAATGCATACACGTGATTAAGCTCTAAAACAATCGTATTAAGGTTCATTTTACTGTGATGCCAATGCTTTCGAATGTTCGAATACGATATATCGAGTTTGCAATGTTCGAACTGGGACTAAGCGTACTGGAGGGCGTGACAAAAATTATCATGGATTTGGGTCGGAGCGGCACCGCTTTGATGGCGTAATTACTTTAAAAATTACGTGAACGTCGCTAACTTTATCAAAGCCGTACCTACCCGTATGAAAGCCTCAACAACGCATGACTGTAATATAATATTTTGAGACACTTTAATGTAATTAAGCATCTATTTGGCAGTGTGGAAATATAGGAGTAGGAATAAATTAATGAAATTCGAATTTCAAAATAAGTTGTTTGTAAGGTTTTGCGTTACTGTAGAAACCTTGTTCACCGCTGGGTAGACTTAAATTAAACTCAAACTCATATTTTTTAAATTCAAATATACTAAAAGTGCTTTTGAATCTTCGCGTCGAGTGTTTCCACCCGTGGTTCGGAATGCCATTCCTACCGAGAACTGAGAAGAACCAGCCAGAAACTCGGTGGTTGCTCTTTAAGACACCCTCATTATATTAAAAGAAAAACAGTAACTTTGGCTAAAATTAAAAAAACGACATTCGCCCTTACTAATATTATAAATCCTTACTTCCTTACTAAAGTTATAAACGCGAAAGTTTGTATGTATGGATGTTTATATGTTAGCTACTTTTTATCCCGGAAAATTGAAGAGATCCCGCGGGAACCAAAAAACTTCAATCCACGCGGACGAAGTCGCGGGCATCAGCTAGTATAAACTAAAACGAGCCAAAGTAATACAAACTAGACTAGATTTAAACTCATCCGCTACTATGTAGATTTCCGGTCAGAACTCTATCATTTTCCAGGTCAAAAGTAACTTGGTATGACCGACACCGGCGTGCGAACTTTATCATTTTATGAGATGCACTATACAAAAAAAAACTGCTAAGCTGGGCCGTGAAATGGTAATAGATAGACAGACATACAGATGGACAGACATAGTTTCACGTTATGGATGTTTCGCTTTATTATGAATGTCTGTAGAACATGCAAAAATAGACCTTTAACCAAAATGGCATTAAATAATTATAGTATTCAAGCTACGAAATATCAGAAGCACATCTAAAATTCCAATGCTTATTTCAAAGGACGTTTCTTCCAGGCCGTCAGATGCCACAGTTTAATATAAAATGCAAATTAAAATGCTTTCGCATCAGCCTGTGACGTGAAAAACGTCTGTCTACAGTCTGCTTGTATTCTTCTTCTAGTCAGCTCTTAGTCAGTTCTTGCTTGTAGTCAGCTTTAATCTTTTCTAGATCGAGAAAACTAAACAGAAAACACTGTTCGACTTCAAGTCTATACCTACCATGTTGTACTAAATAGGTTTAAAATTGTGTTGAACCCACGGCACCGTACCTACTGTATTGGTACGGATCACGTAGAATAATAATTTAATATAAAAAATTATTTTTAAATAACCGACTTCAAACTCCCGCGCCAACTTTACAACAACAAGCGCACGCTATACAAAGTACTTATTTTATTGTTGATATTTTCAAAACCGCTCGACCGATTTCGATAAAATTTATATGGGACCACATGGAAAGTATGCCTTTTCAAATATAAAAAGAATCATCCAAATCGGTCCACCCAGTCAAAAGTTCTGAGGTAACAAACATAAAAAAAAAAAACAGTCGAAAGTGTGTCTATCTGTCTGCTGCACTTTCAAGGCTCTGTTCAACCGATTTTGATGAAATTTGGTATAGGTATAGGTTGCGTCCCGGGAACTATATAGGCTACTTTAAATCCCGGAAAATTAAGGAGTTCCCGCGGAAATTAATAAAAACGCGGACGCTGTTGTGGGCATCATCTAGTAACGTATAAGTGTATAGTAAATATGTTAGGTAGAACTTCACGTAATATCTCTGCCTGCTCATTTGACAACTCTCAATGCCGACAGAGCTCAGAGCGCCGTCGTTCTTGCCGTCGCCCGTCAGACGCGTCGCTTTAATCAAAATGCAAATTAAAATGCTTTCGCACCAGCCCGTGACATGGCAAAACACCGTTCCCGTTCGCTGATGTGTGTTTTATGGCCGGCACTAGTTTCAGGATGAAATTCTCAACCGGTAAACAAAATGTATTTCAGTCTTTTCTCTCTTTTTCAGCCTCTATTTCAGTCTCTCTCCGGAGCCGGTTGATTCAAATCATAGTTTATTGTAAAATTCATAGTGTATCGTTAAAATTTAACCCATGAAGATTGATTGATAGATAAATGATTTATTTGTCCAGCTAATGTTAATTAATTATTGCCTATTACAATAATTCCACTGCCTCGTTGGTCTAGTGGTTAGCATAGTCGACTGTGGATCACGAGGTCCTGGGTTCGATTCCCGGTCGGGCATAAATAGTTAGGTATTGGGTTTTTCAATTAAGAAATTCTCAGTGCCAGCCCGGAGTTGGAAGTTGGCGGTGTTTCACCCCCGTGCCTCGGAGAGCACGTTAAGTCGTCGGTCCCGGTTATTATCGTCGTCGTCGTCGTCGTCGTCAACCGATGGACGTCCACTGCTGGACATAGGTCTCTGGAGGGTATTATCACTAACATGATAATAGTCGTTAAAGCCCGCCAACCCGCATTGGAGCAGCGTGGTGGGTCTAAGCTCTAATTCCCGCTCTCCTACGAGAGTGGAGACCTGTGCCCAGCAGTGGGACGTTAATAGGCTGTAGTGATGATGATGATGATGACAATCATTCGTGAACAAAATATAAGGTAACAATGATTTGATGTCAAAAAGTTTACAAAATATTGATTGATTGGATGCGCCTCACTTAGGCCTTAGTATCAGATATTTGAAGAAAACAGAAACATAATACTGTTACCGATCACGACTATAGATTACAATTGCCCCGGTTTGCCTAGCTTTGTATTTATTCATGTGATCGCGTCCTGCTTTGTCTACTTGAAGGGTTTAGACAAGAGCCTTATGAATATGTTTGCTATTGTTCGGCTGAAGGAGAATTTATTTCATAATAGGTAATACTATAGGACAGTGATATAGCATGAGAATAATATTATTACTAGTTTACCTAATCTGGCTGCGCTCGGGACAGGAATTTCATAAACTTCTTTCTTAGTTGGGGTTGGGGTTTCTTAACTATAGATAATATAGATGTACTCGTAGATACGAGTACATCTATACTATCTATAGTTTCGCGTGAGTAACTTGAACAGTTTCTTGACGACCTCCCTAACGCAGTGTTGAGCGCTGTTGTCTTAACGTGCGTGGGTCCCGGGTGCGATCCCCGGCAGAGTCAATTTGGAAATTTATAATTTCTGAATTTTCCCCGGTCTGGTCAGGTCGGAGGCTTCGGCCGTGGCTAGTTACCACCCTACCGGTAAAAGACGTGCCGCCAAGCAATTTAGCGTTCCGGTACGATGCCGTGTAGAAACCGAATAGGGTTATGGGTTTAATAGGTATAAGTGCCATGCCCCTAACAGGTTGGCCCGCTACCATCTTAGACTGCATCATCACTTACACATCAGGTGCGTTCGCAGTCAAGGGCTAACTTGTAGTGGATAAAAAAAAAGAGTAACAGCAGTGACATAATGAGTGAACATTTACATCTAGAAGGTCCGTGTTAACAGGGTCACTTCGGATCCGTCTCTATTGGAGGTTATGTTACCTTATTTACAGTCCCACAAACTTATCTGACACGGTGACAGCGTCGCTAGTATATATGGAAAATAAAATAATAACACGAACTAAACAGGCATACAATTTAGTTCCAATTATGGCCACCGGGTCAGATAAGTTTGTGGGAATATACAAAACTGTTTAATACAGTAAATTAACGCATCGGGTGCAGCTGGATCTGGATATGAGCGAACTCGCTCCTACAATTACACACGTTTATAGAGATGTCGGGCGACGTTGGGCGATGTCGACAGACGTCGCCACATAGGTACTCGCGACTTTTTTCTTCATATAAGACTTGTTGTGCGAATTCAAGGCAAAGTCAAGCGATGTCGCCAGACATCTTTAGCGACACAAGTCAGGGGGCATTTGTCGCCTAGTGAATACGAGGCTTAACACAAATCAAATAAAACATATATTTTTGATTATTCTCTGCTTACATCAAAATACATATAATTTGGATATTGCTGGATTTTTTATACTGAACCTTTGAAATTGAACAAGTAGACTTGTCCAAACTATGTTTTAATTGGATGAAATTTTAGAAGCACTAAACTAAGAAGATTCGAGAAAGTTCTTTGATCTGAAATATGAGAAGTAGGTACTTACTGAGTTTTAATTGAGTAGACTGAAAAGTTTTCAAGTTATCTTGTATCAATAGTTTTGTGTTCTTAGGTTAATTTGGGTTCATTATACTAAATCACCTCTAAAACTACTAACGGTCTTATAAATATTCAAATTTTATCTGACGGGCAGTGACGTTCAGGATTCTGGACCTATTGGAGGGCAATGAGGAGATCAGGCTAAAGCTGACCCCATAACAACTGTGTACGTAGAATGCTGAAACTATTCAACGGATTTGAATGCAATTTGGCATAGAAGATAGATAGATAGATAAATGCTTTATTGCCACACAAGAAATAACAAGTGCGCAAAAGCGGTCTTATCACTAAAAGTGATCTCCTCTAGACAACCACTAATTATAGAAGACAATGCAATGAAGCGGGATAGAGCAACAACATTAATACATAATATAATATACTAAATAAGCTATACATGCTAATAACTTATCAACAAGTTTAACATAATATAGAAAAACAATTGGGTTCCTTTGAGATAGCTTTGAATTCTGAAAGTTTTGTTAGTCTTCCTTGCCTAAATCAATTTTGAAACTTATTTTCTTTACAAACTAGATAAACCTACTGTTAGAGAGGAAATTTCAAGGAGTAGGTAGATCTTTTTTATTAGGGTTCCGTACCCAAAGGGTAAAAACGGGACCCTATTACTAAGACTCCGCTGTCTGTCTGTCTGTCTGTCTGTCTGTCTGTCTGTCTGTCTGTCTGTCTTTCTGTCTGTCTGTCTGTCTGTCTCCAGGCTGTATCTCTTAGACCGTGATAGCTAGAAAGCTGAAATTTTCACAAATGATGTATTTCCGTTGCCGCTATAACAACAAATACTAAAAATTAAAAAAATATATATATTAAGGGGGGTCCCCATACAATAAACGTGTTTTTTTCGTATTTTTGTGCTCAATATTAAAAACGGTAACAGGTAGACGGTTCAAATTTTCACAGAATATTAACTTGTATATTACCTTTCAAAATAAATAATTAAATATCAATAAAGTAAATATTAAAGGGGGGCTCCCATACAACAAACGTAATTTTTTGATATTAACAGTAAACCTCTACAAACAAAGTTAGTTTTGCGGTTCATTAACAAAGGTAATTATACCTACTTCTTGAGTACGGAACCCTCGGTGCGCGAGTCCGACTCGCACTTGGCCGGTTTTTTTTTTATTTTATTTTCAAAGGTACACTTACAATAACTATACTTACCTATAAATTATAATCTAAAGGCTGTAGCGGGTATTTATGGTAAGTTCACTCGTGGGAAGCATCAAGCAGGGGTCAACTTTATAACAGAATCAACTTTATAACCGTAATTAATAGCAAGAAGCAGTAGAGTTGACCCGTAATAACAAACTACGAGTTTTATATTATACATTGTTTCAACGTGAGCAAGGCAAGTACCGAGATTGTATTAATAGCTGTAATACCTAGTAATCCTGCAGAGCTCTATGCAGAATCTTGTTAGACAGCGAATACCTACTCAGAAATACCTATGAGTAGCTTCTACCGCTACCCATTCGGTATTTCTAAGGTCAAAAACTGGCCAAGTACGAGTATAGGGTAGAATAAGTAAAGTTCAGTAATCATGTTAGGGTAGGGTTCAGTAGTTATAGTTGCTAAAAATTTTGACGGTCATTATTTTCTTAAAACGTATCAGAGAAACCTCATATATTTTTTAATTCAGTCGATTGCCACTTCGCTAAACTGAACACGAGTTCCTTTTCAGAATGAGAAAGGTTTGGCCATAGTCCACTACGCTGGCCTAGAGCAGATTGGCGGAATTCTCACAAAAAATATTATGAAGGACTCTCGGGCATGAACGTGTATTTTTTGGTATTGGAAACCTATATCCACACGTACTAAGTTTTGGATAAACTATTCATATGGGTAACTTCAACTTAGAAGATGTAAAATAAAAATATAATAGCATTCATAAATCTCTATACCTAAGTATGTAGCTAGTAGATACTCATTACTTACCTACGCGATGGGTTTTTCTCCATTTGTACACTCCAAACAATTATTAATTACATTTGCATAATGTATTAGTAAGTGTGGGAGGTAAAGGGTTATTCACTGATCAAATAAGGGTCGTTATTTGTAGTAATATGTGCTCAACGGAGCAAATAAAACATTGTGAAAACAACATTGTTATTCTTTTACGTATACTTTTTTTTTATCCAGTACAAGTTAGCCCTTGACTGCGATCTCACCTGATAGTAAGTGATGATGCAGTCTAAGAAGAAGATAGTTTTAAAACTTTTAGATAAAACTAAAGGGCATCATTGCGTTTTAGGTATTCATAAAGGTCAGCTATAAAATATAAGGTCCGGCTTTCGTAGAGTGGGAAAGAGTCTCAGCTGTGGCTTGAATCAACCTTTTTTTATCCACTACAGGCTAACCCTTGACTGCAATCTCACCTGATGGTAAGTGATGATGCAGTCTAAGATGGTAGCGGGCTAACCTGTTAGGGGCATGGCAGTTATATTAAACCCATAACCCTATTCGGTTTCTACACGGCATCGTACCGGAACGCTAAATCGCTTGGCGGCACGTCTTTGCCGGTAGGGTGGTAACTAGCCAGGCCTCCAGCCCAGACCAGAGAAAATTCAGATACTTATCCTGATTGATATTTTCTTAAGTATTAAATGACTTATCCTGACTGATATCTATCAACGTACAGCCTAAATTGGCGTTAGGAACGAGGCACTTCAGGCCCACTTACACAATAGACAAATTTTTTAATGCTGTCACTTTTTGGCAACTGCAATAATATGTTGAAAATGTCTCTGAATAAGTTCAAAGTTAACGTAAAACGTAAACTCATTAAAAAATCTTATAACTATGTAAAGGATTACTTAAATGACAAGGAAGCTTGGCAATGATTTGATCTAATGGCTCTGATATGTGAAATGGCGTTAATGAAAAAAAAACCAGCTGAGTTTGATGTGGGCTCTTCTCAGACCAGGGCGCGTTTGGACCCTCGTAGCTTTAGTTTTGAGATACCGTTACTGATTAGCACCATTATAAGTGTAGTATACCTACCTAAATTGAATAAACGTTATTTGACTTGAAAAAATGTTTTTGCCAAAAAGTTACAGTATTACAAATTTAACTAAATCAGGTCAAATGTCCTTGTGCTATTTTCATGGAAGAAAATTGCAAAAAATCCATTCTCACCCGGTGAACGACAAACACAACAACGCGACGCGATGCAACGCAACGCGACAGTATCAAATAGTAGCCGATCCATTACGTGGCCTACGTTGTCGCGTAGATACGTCTGTCATTTTCTATGGCGTAGCATCGCTTTGCGTCGCGTAGCGTCGCTTCTGTCGCTCATCGGGGCTGACGAGTTAGGGTGCTTGGCCTAAGAAAGGATTTTTGAAAATTCTTCCCTTAAAAAGTGTAAGGAGCACAATTCTAATTTCGAATCTGAATTAATTCTGATCATTTACGATTAAAGTGTTTCCGAAGATTGCTTCGTAACCGATCGGTTTCACGGTATAATCCAAATTGTTCGTGCGAGATTCCACTAAGATAAAGGTAGTGTAACGAAATTCAAATCAGATTATGCAAACGCGAAGTGTTTTTCCTCTATCAATATTTCGCGGCAGTGCTTAGAGGTGTTTACTTGCGTAGAGTATCGCTGAGCCGACAATACTCTTGCTAGACCTATCACATGGATGGTATAGAGTCGTTATGATAAGTCTAATGGTGCGATCCCATTGGTGTGCATTTTAACAAGCAAGGAATTTCTTGTCAGAAAAACTCAATACATTTTATGGCCTGGCCTTGAACCTAGGACGGCCGCAGTCGAATATGCTAACCACTGGACCAACGAGGCAGTCACAATAAGTATTTTGTTGTTGTTTCAATAGAGAATCCATCCATATTTAATATTATAAATTCGAAAGTGTGTCTGTCTGTCCGACTGTCTGCTACGCTTTCACGACCCATCTATTTAACTGATTTTGATGAAATTTGGTATAGCGGTAGGGTACATCCCGGGAAAGGAGGTAGGCTACATTTTATCTCGGAAAATTAAGGAGTTCCCCAAGGAATCAAAAAAACTTAATCCACGCGGACGAAGTCGTGGAAATCACCTAGTATTTTATATAATTTAAAACTATTATTTTTAATATCGTAGAGAAATTAAAAATCATTTTCACGCTTGAAGACTACCTATTTTACTCATGTCCCTGTGTTGTTTCCATTTACTCGTTCGGCGTTATCTTTGTCCTTATAGTAGGTATAGTTTAATTTAATATACACCGTTACGAAGTGGGTTAAGGAGTAGGCAGTTATACAGTATCATCTCGACATGGCTCCTTGTTGGAGACAACACGCGAATTTTGTACCGAAACTTAAATTTCCTTATCTTTTATTTAAATACAAATACATTCAGGACTATTTTATTCCAAGCATAATACTTTTATTCGTATAAACATTGTATGCGGTTGCTATTTTACCCATGTTTTTGCACATGATTTATATTCTTATTAACCACAAATTCTAGAGCTAGAATTTATTGTTTAACTAGATGATGCCCGCGTCTTCGTCCGCGTGGATTAAGTTTTTTGATTCCCGCGGGAACTTATTGATTTTCCGAGATGAAAAGTAGCCTATGTCCTTCCCCGGGATACAACCTGTCCTTGTACCAAATTTCATCAAAATCGACTGAACGGTAGGGCCGTGAGAGCGTAGCAGACAGACAGACAGATACAATTTAGCATTTATAATATTACTAGAAGATTTCCGCGACTTCGTCCGCGTGGACCAAGTTTTTCGATTCCCGTGGGAACTCTTGAATTTTCCGGGATAAAAAGTAGCCTATGTTCTTCCCCGGGATACAAACTATCCCCGTACCAAATTTAATGAAAATTGGTTAACCAGATACATTTTTTTGATTCCCGCGGGAACTCTTCATTAATTTTCCGGGGTAAAAAGTAGCCTATGTCCTTTCCCTGGATGTAACCTATCTCTGTACCAAATTTCATCAAAATCGGTTGAGTAGTTGGGCCGTGAAAGCGTAGCAGACAGACAGACAGACACACTTTCGCATTTATAATATTAGTATGGATATGGATATAGTATAGATGCATAAACAATTAATAAAGTACGAAAATTTAACTAATCTAAAAATCAATGTTTCAAATCAAATTCTTGCAATTAAAAAAAAAACTATTTCTTGCCACTCATTTACTTTAAACTTGTTGACCACATGAATTCCTACAAAACTGACTCTTCTTCTTATGCAATATATTTTGAAATATCGTCGAAACCGCGGACTGACAATTTAAGGCCTAGTTAAAGCCACACGGGCTTCGACCCGACCTCGAAGCCTTAATGGCGGACTATTAGCCTGTGCCCAGATCGACCGAGCGGGCTAAGCCACTGTAATCTACGTTTGAGGCAGATCTCAACTTATTCTCGCCGTAAGCTTAGTAAGTTCTACAATAAACGTGTGGCATACCGCATACGTAGGTAAAAGTGTAGGTAGTGTGAACTATCTGGCCGCGTGGTCACGGCAGAGTAGAATATGGCCACCCCTTCTCTTCCCATGGGAGTCGTAAGAGGCGACTAAGGGATAACAGCCTGCGTAATCACCTATGGCCATATGCCTCGGGGAGACGAGCGACCCCAGAGGAATATATCTTACGCTCTAGCCTACCCTGCGCGTCCTTGGTATTCACAAAGGGCAAAACAGGAGGGCAGAGATGGGCTCAGCGTGCACTTACCCTGCCACTGAGTGGGTATAGGTAAAAGACACCCCTTACCTTGCCACCATCTGATTCGTAATCCCACAGTGAGATGTCGTGGACATGTCTCGCGGCTCCAAGAGGGAACGATAGTCTTGCCTTAACCGGCCGGGCTGCGAGGAAGAAAACCTCTATAAAAAATCACCCCAATCTCAAGCGGCGGCGCACCGTGAGGAGATGCATGGCTGACGGGAGGATCAGTTCTTAGTGCGTTCCCCGCTAGGGTACCGGCCGACCCCCGTAGCGGGTTACGCGAAGGCTTACCTGGGTGCAGGGGGCACCACCCGGGTGGACTACAGATTCCCCCATACTCGTGGGTCGAAAATGGATAGTGAAAAACAGGAAACCCATATAAGAGGGCCAGAAAGCCCAAGAGGAGAGGAGGAGACGTGCGTTTCCGCGCACCCCTCGGGAAAGGAAAGTGAGGAGATGGCGACAGGATGTGTTTTTGCTCATCCCTCAGGAAAGGAAAGCGAAGCAGATGTGTCAGATAGCTCTCTTGCATCGACAGCGTCAACTGCGTCAGGAGCCCAAGCGCGAAAAAGACGGCAACCCTATTTGTGCAAGCCGGGAAAAGCTAATAAACCAGCTGTAAATGAAGAGGACGTCCTCGATCCCTATTCGACGGCGTCGGCTACAAAGGCAAAAAAGGACTTACCCACGGTCGAGGATATTCTGCACGAGCTGAAGACCTGTACATCGGCTGACATAGAGACTAGAATCTGTGAATCCATGTCCACCGTTGAAAGAGTTGTAGAGGGTTCTCGCAACCTGAGAGGCACTCATGCGCAAAGCCTTCGCATGGCAGCTCGTTCTGCGATAGCGGCGGCAAGGGAGCTGGCGCAAAGATTCTTCTCCACATCCAAAGTTGAGGAGCTCAAGCGGGAAAATGGAGAACTACGATCAGAACTTGTAAATCTGAAGTCCCAAGTGACGAGTCTGACTGCGGAGATTAGTAACCTTCGCTTAAAAGACACCCGGATTGAAGGACAGACCCAACAAGGTGGAAAAAATGATCTACTGGTGTATCGCATTGCTGCGATTATGGATCAAAAACTAGCCGAGTTCCGCACAGAGATATTTGCCGGTGAAAAGCCACTCTCTAGTAAAGAATCGGTTACCGTTTCTGGGATGACTAAGCCTAACAAAGGAAAGAAAACGAAACGAAAACCGAAAAAGGCTGCCCAACCACCTCCGCCGGAGGTGCCAGAAGCTCCCGCAACTTCAGCAGAGTGCACAGAGCAGGAGCAACAACAGCAAAAACTAGCCGAAACCTGGGCCAAAGTTGCAGCGCGGAATGCGAGGACAAAGAAGAAGAATACCACACGGGGTGGGGCCTCAGCTGCAGGTCAGATGAATAAAGTGGCAAAGCCACCACCTGCTCCCAAGACTGCAGCAGTCACGTTTACACTGTCCGAAAATGCGACAGTTAATTACGCTGCAGCTATGGCAGCTGCCAAGGAGAGGGTGAATTTGGCGGAGTGTGGAATATTACAAATCCGCCAAAAGAAAGCAATTACGGGGGGCTTGGTTCTTGAGGTACCGGGGCCAGATAGCGCCAAAAAGGCAGACATCCTGGCGGAAAAATTACGGCTGGCTCTTAAGGACATGGATGTCCGAATTGCGCGCCCAACCAAAACGGGGGAGATAAGGGTAATGGATCTCGATGAATCCATTACCAAACATGAAGTAGCATCAGCAATAGCTAAAGCTGGAGGATGTTCTCTGGAAGAGGTAAAAGTTGGAGAGATCCGCTTTAGCACCTCTAGGTTAGGTACGGCCTGGGTCCGTTGCCCACTCATGGCGGTTCGAAAATTCGCTGAAGAAAAGCATGTGCAGGTTGGATGGGTCAGTGCAAGGGTGCGTATACTGGCTGCAAGACAGCTGCAATGCTTTCGATGCCTTGAAATGGGCCATGTCAAAAAGCAGTGCACAAGCATGGTAGACAGAAGCCTGTGCTGCTATAGCTGCGGTGTGGAGGGACATAAAGCTCGTGAATGCCAAGCGAAAGCGCCAAAATGTCCCGTATGTGCGGATCTTGGTCGTCCAGCGGACCACAGACTGGGGGGCAAAAAATGTAACCCACCTAAGAAGGAGACAGCCAAAGGTAGACCTCGCGGCCCACCTGAGACAAACAAATCGAGTGAAGCAGCACAGCCGGAAAATACACCGGCAGAGGAGGTAACAGGGTCACAAAATTCAAGGAGCTAAGGGTCCTCCAGGGCAACCTGAACCATTGCCGTGCAGCGCAGGACCTGTTAATGCAATGCATCGCGGAGTGGTCTGTTGCCCTAGCTGTTGTTGCCGAACCCTACAAAGTCCCCAACCACCCTCGCTGGTCTGGTAGCGTTGGGAACACCGTTGCCATCTATTGGGGCGGAGGGCAAGGCGACCCAATCTGTTCTATCCTGGAGAAGGGGTCAGGATATGTCGCCGTGGAATGGGGTCCTCTGGCAGTAGTAGGTTGTTACATTTCTCCAAACTCCGGCCTTGATGCCTATGAATCATACCTGGATGAGCTAGCAGCCTGCATCCGCAGATACCTACCTCGCCCAATAATTATATTGGGCGACTTTAACGCACACTCGAGAGTGTGGGGAGATAGACGAGATGACCAAAGGGGCAATATTATCCAGGATTGGGCAGCGGAACTTAACCTCCAGCTTCTCAATCAAGGCTCAGTAAGCACATGCGTGCGGTGGCAGGGGGAGTCGATAGTGGATCTAACATGGGCGACTCCTTCTGCATCACACTTAGTGTCAGGATGGAGAGTGGCAGAAGAGGTGGTGACACTGTCTGACCATCGCCACATAGTATTCGTCGTAAAACAGCAACCCTCTCGTTTACCCGAGCTTCGACGTAGCGACTCCCCGCAGCGCTGGTCGCTTAAACGGCTGGATCGCGACTTATTGGTTTCTGCGGCCCACGTTGCAGCCTGGCCAGAAGTGCCTCAAAACAGTGCCTCCGATCCAGAGGGAGAGGCAGCCTGGTTCAGAGACACCATGGTATCGATATGCAACGCCTCAATGCCACGAGCCGGACGGTCGAAGAGGAAGGCAGTGTACTGGTGGTCCGAGGATATAGCGCAACTGCGACGAGTCTGTATCAGGTCTAGACGCCAGTACTCTAGGACAAGAAGAAGGCGACGAGCCACTGCGGAAGAGATCTCCATTGCTTATGTCGCTTACCGGGAGGCCACGAAAGCACTCCAGGCTGCTATAGCAAATGCTAAGGCGCAGTGCTGGAAGGAGCTTTTGGAAACTCTGGATAGGGACCCATGGGGGCGCCCGTACAAAACGGTTCTGGGCAAACTCAGACCATGGGTTCCTCCATTGACGGAAACCTTGGATCCGAACCTCTTAGAGATAGTGGTTGATACACTCTTCCCCAGGGTCCAGGTCTATACTTCAAGCGCTGTGGCACCACCGGAACACACAGCCTGGTCTAGCGAGCTAGAAGTTTCGGAGGATGAGCTTAAAAAAGCAGTTAGGAGTTTAGCAACTCGCAATACCGCACCAGGACCGGATGGGATACCAGGTCGCGCATGGGTGCTGGCCCTGGAAGGTCTGGGGAACAGACTAAGACGACTGTTTGACAGTTGCCTACGTTTAGGCATCTTCCCTAGAGACTGGAAAGTGGCGAGGTTAGTACTACTGAAAAAAGAAGGAAGACCTGCAGATTCCCCATCTGCTTACCGACCAATATGCTTGCTCGACGAGGTGGGTAAGCTCTTCGAGCGTATTGTTTCAATCCGCCTGATCGAGCACCTGTCGCGTGTGGGACCTGATCTGTCGGAAAGCCAATTCGGTTTCCGGAAAGGCAGATCGACAGTTGATGCTATCCTACGTGTTCGGAACCTTTCGCAACGGGCAGTATGCATGGGTGGGGTTGCGTTAGCGGTGAGTCTGGACATCATAAATGCTTTCAACTCTCTTCCTTGGGCGGTCATCAAGGAAGCACTGACTCACCATAATGTACCTCCATACCTGCGCGACGTAGTCGGTGCATACCTTTGTGACAGGTCAATTCAGTATACCGGGCGGGATGGCCATAAACATACAAGGGAGATAAGCTGCGGAGTTCCTCAGGGCTCGGTACTAGGGCCCCTCCTATGGAATCTGGCCTACGACGCTGTATTACGAGTAAGTCTTCCAACTGGAGTCAATTTGGTATGCTATGCAGATGATACCTTGGTGCTGGCTGTAGGCGACACTTTCGATGAGACTTTAAGGCTTGCAGAGATCGGCGTTGCTCGAGTAGTAGCCAAAATCCACGAGTTGGGACTCAAGGTAGCGCCTCAAAAGACCGAGGCCTTATGGTTTCATAAGCTTCCAAGGCGATTGGAACCACCCAACTTGTCGATTCGCGTAGGTGACGCGAACGTTCAGGTTGGTCGGTGTCTCAAGTACTTGGGCCTGACCTTGGACGGCCGCTGGGACTTCGAAGAGCACTTCGAACGCTTGATCTCCCGAATACAAAACGTGGCAGGTGCTATGCACGGTCTACTGCCTAATCTCGGGGGGCCACAAGAAGGGGTACGCAGACTATACGCAGGAGTGGTCCGATCCATGGCCCTTTACGGGGCACCAGTTTGGTCTCACAGACTATCGAGCGTACAGCGGCTCAGGATAAAGCTCAACAGCGTGCAGCGAAAGATGGCAATCAGGGTCGCTCGAGGATATCGAACAATATCGTTTGAGGCATCTACTATTCTGGCTCGTTTTCCGCCACTTGACTTGCTCGCAGAAAGGGATGCGTGGGTGTATGCCCAAACTCACCGCGATGGCCAGATTAGTAGAGACGGACTAGAACCTGTAGGTTTAAGACGGCAAGCTCACCAACAAGCCCTTGCCAAATGGCGTCTGCGCCTTGAAGAAGAGAAGAATGCACGCCAGCGCGCTGTCTGTGCCATCCTGCCGAGTTTTGAGGCTTGGTTGGGAAGGAAGAGTGGTAGCATCACGTTCAGGCTGACGCAGGTGCTAACCGGACATGGTTGCTTCGGCGAGTACTTGTGTCGAATTGGTCGCGAGGCTACCCCGCGATGTTACCATTGTGATGAGGAGCGGGACAGTGCGCAGCACACTTTAGAAGAGTGCCCTGCTTGGGATTCCGAACGCAGCATCCTAATCCGCCACGTGGGAACAGACCTGTCCCCGCCGGCCGTGATAGCGGCTATGCTAAGAAAAGAAGAATCATGGAGAGCAGTGGTCTCTTTCTGCGAAACCGTTATGGTTAATAAAGAGACCGCTGAGCGAGTTCGGGAAAGAGCCGACCCGGCTCGGAGGCGTAGGCATCGGAGTGGTGGTATACACCGCACCCAGTCCGTGTGATAATCCCTGGAGAAGGGACCTCAGGGTCGAGTTCGGCTGGAGTGGGGGCTCTAGTCGTACTCCTAACAACACGACCCAGGGAAGATGGCAGCTTGTTGTGGCCATCAAGCTGCCATACCTCATGTACAGGTCCGGGTAATGAGGGGACTTCTCCAGGAGTCTGGGATGAGCCCTATGGGCATCGCACAAGGGAGGCACCGATGCGTTCGTAAGAGATCTCGGAGCCTCCCAACATGCGCTAAGGTCGGCCACCGGGGGGGTTTTAGTAGGTAGAAATCCTACATAACCCGATTTCCCCCCCAGGAAGTCGGGTATCTTAAGGAGATTTCCCCCCCGTCAACAAAAAAAAAAAAAAAGGTAGTGTGAACTATGGAATTAAATGTCACTTACTGTACCTAAAGTTGTACTATTACCTATTCTGTGCCTAAAACATACCTATGTGTCGTGGTTTGGTCATATAGCGCCTTCTTAGCTCCAAAGTATTCTCAAAGGTGTGTGATGTCTTCCGTACTCTGCCAGTGTGATGAACTATGACCTAAAATCCTTCTTTTTCTGAGTGGATACTTGTCAACTTGTACAAGAAAGTAAACTTCCAATTAAAATTCAAATGTTTTTATGTAAGTAATCTTTTACAGTAAGTAAAGTACACAAGTAAAGTGCCTTTGAATCTTCAATCTACCACTGGTTCGTGATGTCATTCCTAGTGAGTTCCTAGTTAATAACTTTTTAAATTCCTTTCTACAGTAGTTTCTACTGTAGTTCATTAAGGCTAGATTCAACTTAGTTGTAACACTGTTAAGTATCTCGACTAAGGCCCTAGGATAGCTAGTAATCTCAAGTATTCGCTATTAGACAAGATTCTGCTAGTATCCTTGTAGTACAAGCATCTGTGTTGCTCAGGCTTACATAACTACATTAATGATTACATAGCTTAGCGCTTGCTCTAGAGTCTAGTGTATATATCTTTAAAGCCTAGGGTCCACCAAACAGTGAAGCGATGATAAAAAATCTAGTCTTTTTTGTTCTATGTGAGTATGTTGTATTGTTGCTTTAAAACTGACCAAACTGACTACAGGTTTTTTTTTATTGTATCCGGAATATTACTGTTGGTTTTGATCATATAACAATCTTAAAACTATGTAGAAACAATTAACTATTAATTATTATTACAGTGACTACAGGTATACCTATTCCGAATAAAAAAACTATTTTTGAAAAGAAGATAACATTTAAAAATAATTACTTAACAAACCATGGGTATTAGAGATCTACCCAAGAGGTTTATTTCTTGCGTTTTTGTTTTCAGAAGATACCCAACTTCTTGGGGTAAAGGTCGGATCTTCATCAACCAGCAACCTACATATGACTTTAAGAGATGGCTGAAGAGGATTCCTAAATCAAGGCACGTAAGTAAATTAATTAGCCACGATAACATCCAGTGTAATTCAAGAGGTCACAGCTAATACGTGACTCAACTTAATTATAACAGCGTCTCAGATATTCAGGTGGGCTTCATAATAATATATGAATCTATCCAGAATTATTCATATCATAAATTATATTACTTTCTCGCTGATAGGGATATTGAATGTATGAAATGTAGCCTGAATTAAAATTATTTTTCAAATGTCTTATTCTTAAAAGGCTTCTTTAATTTTCTTCAACTGGACTTGCTTCAAGCTTACTTAATTTTTTTGTGATAGGTACTTTTTCTGCCAGCTCGCGACGACTGAATGGAGTATATAAGCTACATTTTAAAGTCTACTAGATGATGCCCGCGACTTCGTCCGCGTGGATTAAGGTTTTTGATTCCCGCGGGAACCTTTAAATTTTATGGGATAAAAGTAGCCTATGTCCTTCCCCGATATACAACCTATCCCTGTACCAAATTTCATCAAAATCGGTTAAACAGATGGGCCTTGAAAGCGTAGCAGACAGATACACTTTCGCATTAATAATATTAAGTATGGAGTATGCAGGCCATTGATGTAGAATTTTAATAATGCAGGCGAGTTTGGACCTAATGTCAATATATGAGTTTTGGTATTTGGCTTTTTTTAATGTTTTTTTTTTCCTATTATTGAGTACCAGTGAGGTACTCATTTAACTACGATCTAGCCTAACTAATTGGCTAATAAGTAGTTTAATTGTAACCTAAACTTATAATTTATCTTATGTACTAAGAAATTGTCCATTGACGCATCTTAGTCTTTCTTCACAAACTTAAACACTTTGTTCACGTGTTCTTTTAGCACTACACACTACACTGTCACTTATCACTATGCACAACTCAAAAGGTTTAGTCCTTTTTAGTCTTCTCACTAATTTTGTAACGTCGAGCAGCTGGATTGCCTCAACGTTAACGTGATGATGAAGCCGATGGTCGTGGGCTTTGGCAAATTTGGTTATAATTTGATCGACGTATTCAATATTAAGGTCCCGATGAATATCGTCATTTCTGATGTACCAGGGCGCATTTACTATACTCCTGAGTACTTTATTTTGGAACCGTTGTATAATTTTTTTTTGGTACAAAAAAAGTAACATCCAAGTTTTTAATTTTTTTAAGTTTTATTTTTGTCCTCCGACATGATGATCGGACATCTTTTATAATATTATTATTTGGCATTGCATTCATTAAGTTCCTTGTATAATCTAAAAACGGAGAATAATTGGAGTTTGTAAAACATGTTGAATTTAAAAACACAAAAAAGCAAGCAAAAGTTGCCAAGAATTGTTGCCATTCTAGATTTGGCAACAATTCTGAGTTTACATTGACATGTAAAAAGAAAAATACAGTGAAAATAAAACTGTCAAATATATTTGAGCCCGTAAACGGATTACCAACCAAGTCTATTGACTTCCCAATGAATTCAAATACGCCTATCACCTCCGCCAATTTGACACGAGATTGATTCAAATCGAGTTCATCCGATTTCCATTTTGAATGCAACCTTAATGTATGAAGCTTGTTCTAGCACCAGTATAAGATGGCTTCTCTCGTCTCTTAAATCTCGAAGCCGACATGAGAATATTCGGGAATGACGAATAGTTGAGCGAAGATCTTGAATTATTGGACACTTTTATTTGTCTCCTGACATTTGAAGGAAGCGAGAATGGTCCAAAAAGGGGTCCCTATTTGGGGCGTGAAATTGAATCTTGTTGCGGATGGGGGTGCAACGAAAACTTAAATATTTAAGGGAAATTACCATCCGGAGAGGTAACCTGACGATTTAGGGGCAAGGTATTAATTTTATGACCCCTTCCCTATGAGTAAGGGGGATATATGAAGTCGTTAAGTTTTAGCAGTTGTTTGTTGGGGATTTAACTTTGGGGTCGCTGGGGCGGTTGCTTCATATGTTGCCTTTACCGCGGTGATTAGGGATAATTAAAATTAGCACATTTTCAGGGAGCATTAGTACTCCCGAGGGTGTAGAGATTTTAACGCATAGCGAGATCGTATCTTAAGATTTGGAGCCATTGGACTATTCCAATTGGCCCTCTGGCCAACTTTATGTAGCTTGTAACTTATAGTAAAACAGTGTTTTAATCACTTGGTAAATAAACTGTTTTTGGAACCAAATTCTTCTTTAAACGCTTTATGATTTAGAAGTCTAGCTTAATAGTGAAGTTAGCTTTATTAGAAGACTAGATAATGCCCACGACTACGTCCGGGATTTAGGTTTTTGAAAAACCCTGTGTGAACTTTCATTTTCCGGGATATAATTAATACCAACCAAATATATACCAACTCATGTCTACATCAAAATCGGTTGTAAATATATGGGCCCTAAGCGTAGCAGGCAGACAGACACACTATCACATTAAAAAAGTTTAGTAAGTATGTATTTTTAAAGCAACTAATTATTTGATAATACCAGGAAAATACCACGCTTTGACTAGTCTTTAGCATAATGTTGTTAGTTAGTCGGTACCGGTATTCACTTATGTACAAAAAACTAAAGCGTCTTGTCCTCTTACGACTGATAGAAACAACCAATAACAATAACCAATCTATACTTCCCAGGGATTAACTGGTTTACCAATGCAAACCATCTCATTGTGTTTGCTCAAATCGTATCATCCAAAGACAATGGATCTAACAAGATCAATGTTCAATAACACCAATTAATACAGCATCAGTAGAACAATAGAACCACAGTTCAATAAGACAGTAGGAAGTCGGAGACCGGGTATGGTCTCTTGGGAGACGAATTTCATTAATGCGCCGGTTGCCTCTCCGTACCTTGGAAGGGGAGTCTCGTACATTTTTAAATATCCACCTTAACAAAGTACCTGCTATTTGTACAATGAATTTAAGGTGTTTTGTGTTTATATATTAATAGGAAGAAGGCCGTATTTTTTCTTTGTGGGGTTGAACTTTTTTGCGGTGGTGTACGCAGAGGAATTTAGTTGGAGGATGTTAATTTTACGATAATGTCAGTTACTTTTTTAGGGTTCCGTACCCAAAGGGTAAAAACGGGACCCTATTACTAAGACTCCGCTGTCTGTCTGTCTGTCTGTCTGTCTCCAGGCTGTATCTCATAGACCGTGATAGCTAGAAAGCTGAAATTTTCACAAATGATGTATTTCCGTTGCCGCTATAACAACAAATACTAAAAATTAAAAAAATATATATATTAAGGGGGGTCCCCATACAATAAACGTATTTTTTTCGTATTTTTTTGCTCAATATTAAAAACGGTAACAGGTAGACGGTTCAAATTTTCACAGAATATTAACTTGTATATTACCTTTCAAAATAAATAATTAAATATCAATAAAGTAAATATTAAAGGGGGGCTCCCATACAACAAACGTAATTTTTTGATATTAACAGTAAACCTCTACAAACAAAGTTAGTTTTGCGGCTCATTAACAAAGGTAATTATACCTACTTCTTGAGTACGGAACCCTCGGTGCGCGAGTCCGACTCGCACTTGGTCGATTTTTATATCTACTAGAGTTGATAAAGAAGTAGTAGATTTGTCGTCTGCATGAATTTAGGTTTGTGAGGTGATTTACATCTAGGTTCTCTAATCTTCCAGCAAAATTACCTGTACATTGATATGTCAGTCACTCGGTTTTTTATTTTATGTGATACATAATCATAAAAAAATAGTTGTGTAACATTTTAACTAAATGTAACATAATATCGGTAATTTAACGTAGCATTATCAGCTAAAGATATTCGAATCTATACCCGCGTGACTGATTAGCCAAATGCCCAATGAAAAACTGTGCACCTCGTTATTAGATAGGTAGTAGATAATAATCTATACTAATATTATAAATGCGAAACGATGGATGGATGTATGGATGGGTGGATGTTTGTTACTCAATCACGCCACAACGGCTGAACGGATCTGGATGAAATTTGGCACAGACATAGATTATAGTCTGGAATAGCACAAAAAGTGGCCTAACTTTTTATCCCGGAAAATTAAAGGCTTCTCGCAGAAACCAAAAACCTCAATCCCCGAAGTCGCGGGCATCAGCTAGTTTTAAAATAAAAAAACGTGTGGTGTCGTGGGACACCAGATAGGAACGAAGACCCTTTTTACATAAATATTAATTTCAAGTTCTAGTCGAGGTTAACAGAAAATAATTCTTCAGTTATACATTTTTTAAATATGATTTTTTTATCGGTAAAAATCAAAAACTACTTTATCAAATTATCTTAACACGTTTATTTTATTCACAATGATTATTTAAGACCTGGTAACAACGCGAGCATGTTTTCACTTCAAAACTTACGCATTTTCGTTACGGACGTATCCTCCCTCAGCATCGTCCTATACTTTCGTTCCAATAAAAAAAAAATGATGTAACAATAATAACATTCGTTAGGTATTTAAATTACTCAGGAAAATTTCTAACCCAGAGTTAAGTTTGTTATGCCAAAATATTGCCATTAAGCTGTTCCCCTATTTACTAACTTAATGGTAAAGTAATACTCTGCCGGTACAAATAGGTGCAACTCCTTAAGATACAAGATAAACAATTACCGCTCCCCCAACCTGCCAGTCCCCTAAAATATTATTAAAATGAAGCTAAAAGAAAAATTAGGCAAGTGTCATTTAATTGAAAGAAAAACACACCCAGGTAACAGCTGCATTAAAAAAATATGGCAAGTATTAAGAATTTTAAATCATTGCAAAGCCCGCCACAAATTAAAGACGGAAATGAAAACTTTTTCTCCATAAAGGAAATATTATGGGGGTTTTAAGAGTTTCCAGTTTTCGCATAGTCTTAGGAGATTACCTTGAAATACTTTTAAAGGAGATAGGGGGAGCGGAATGAAAATTGTTTTAGAGTTGTTTTTGTTCATGGAGTTTATAAAAACCATACTACATACCGACGAGGTGGCTTCATTATTTTAACCCCGAGTCGTGGTTTACAAGTAGGGTAACCACAAAACAAAATTTCTATTACTTTTCCTCAAAGTCATGTCAGAAAATTTGGAGAAATCTTGCTCTAATAGTCGTCGTCGTCGTCGTCAACTGATGGACGTCCACTGCTGGACATAGGTCTCTTGTAGGGTCCTCCACAAACCACGGTCTTGCGCCGCCTGGATCCAGCGACTCCCTGCGACTCTCTTGATGTCGTCCGTCCACCGTGTGGGCGGTCTGCCGACGCTACGCCTTCCAGTGCGGGGTCGCCATTCCAGCACTTTGGGACCCCAACGCCCATCGGTTCTCCGAACTATGTGCCCCGCCCATTGCCACTTCAGCTTCGCAACTCTTCGGGCTATATCGGTGACTCTGGTTCTAATAGTGCGTAGAGCCAAATATGTCCAAATTTTCTGACATTATTTTTTTCAAATTTTTACCAAGCGACACATAGCCTAACTACCCCTAAATAGGTAGATACTTTTATATTTTAAAGTGTTACATTGCGCAAAATTATTGATGCATATCTACTCACGAATATCTTAGGTCTATTTGGTAGTAAAAACCGACCGTTTGACTATTTGGGATCTTCATCACCATTTCAGCTTCACGACTCGTCATTATAGGTACCTATGACGGTTACTCTGGTACTCTTTGATTTGATTTTTGTAGATTTGATGTATTTACAAAATTTTTGATGTATTTTTTGTATTTATATCTTCTCTAAATCGAAAACGTTTTCGAACGTAGATGTTTATAGAATCCAGACGTGTGGTAACCATAAGAATTAAAAGCTAAAAAGCTTATTCAGATACAAAATAATGTACTTCCTTGCCAAGTTTAAAGTGGAGTAGGTAAGGTGAAAATAACCCGACGATGGCTAAGATTAACGTAGAATTTTCTATGAAGAAAATAGTAACAATTAACTTTGATACTTACTTATAATATTATAGTTCTTTCTTAAGGATTGCAATAAAAAAAGGAATTATATTTATATAAGGTTATATTTTTTTTGTTATCTGTTGCTCAGTCAAAAATATGTCTAAACTAGCTGATGCCCGCGGCTTTGTACACGTGGATTAAGGTTATTTGGTTCCCGCGTGAACTTTTTAATTTTCCGGGATAAAAAGTAGCCTTTTACGTTAATAGACTTTAATGATACGGGATAAAAAGTAGCTTTTTACGTTTTAAATTTGTAGTACTTTCACTATAAAGTAGTAGTAAAAGTAGTATTCCAGACTATAATCTATCTCTGTGCTAAATATCATCCAGATCCGTTCAGCCGTTCTGGCGTGATTGAGTAACGTACATCCATCTATCCATCCAAACTTTCGCATTTAAAATGTTAGTATAGAAGTATAACAACAATTATTTTATACATACATAATATTAACTTTAATACGAATGATATAAAAGAGCAATTACAACAAAATTTAATTTAAAACGTGTTGGATACAACGAAATCTTCATGAATGGTATCACACAGGCTGCAATTAACACTAATTTGGATTTAATTTGGACTGGAACGGTATAATGTGCTATTTTATTTGCGTTCTCGTTGTAATAGCTTGGAAATGATCCTCTTTACTACCATGTCCGTTTATTGTACTGCAATACAATAGCAGGATAGTAGTAACGGTAAAAGTGAATAATATAATGTTGTAAATGGTGCCAGAGTGGAAATAAGTAAAATAATGAGAAAAACGTGTTTCGAAGCGTTCTTTCGAATTGCATTCTAATGAATTTGATTTGTGTCCGAGTTGGTCTATCAATTCAATACTTACTCTTTTAGCCATTGTGAAAGTGGTTGGTTCAGTAATTATCCTCAGGGAAAAATAATCTTTAAACCTACGAAGTAAATGATTTCCCTATCTACTTAGTGCTAGGAATGGAACAATTGTTTTTCAATTTAAACAAAAAACGGATTTAAATATGGTATTCATTATACTTCATCATAACATAACAATAAGTTATTATATTTTTGAAGACCTCCCTGGGGCAGTGTTGAGCGGCGGCTGCCGTCTTAACGTGACAGGTTCACAGGTTCGATCCCCGGCAGGGTGAATTGGCCTGGTGGGAGGTTTTGGCCGAGGCTAGTTACCATCCTAACGGTAAAGAGGTGCCGCCAAGCGATTTATCGTTCTGGTATGATGCCGTGTAGAAACCTATTGAAATGATTCATTTCAAGTAGGACAAGTTGTGCCACTTATGATAAGTTAAGACTACCACCCGTTCGGAAAGATGATTCTACTGAGAAGACATTGGACTGCATCTTTACTTACCATCAGGTGAGATCGCAGTCAATGGCTAACTTGTAGTGGATAGAAAAAGACAATCATTTTATAATTGAATAAAAATATGTTATCAATTATTTTATCTAATGTACTTAATTAGTGATTAACAGGGCAAAAATATCTTCACAAAAAATATGCCTTTAGGTACTAATTACTTAATTTCATTCTCACCCACGATAAAAGTTTCAAATTATTTCGTTAAATGAAAAGATTTTTCCTGTTTAATAAAATCCTGGAACATAATTTACTCTAGTAATCTTTACGCTTTGACGATTTTCTTTTATGTTCAATGTTCATAGTTCATACTTTTTGGAAGTTAGTGCTATTTTGGTTCGTTGTAATTCCTCTTTCTGTTTATAGCACTCATATGAATTCAAAGCCGATCACCAAATGTTTTAAATTCTGCAATGCGTAACTCCTGTTGTTTCACTATCAGCCAATGCAAAACAAATAACACTCTCCAATCTACGATAGCCTTGAACATGTAAAGCTCTATTGACATCGTTATTAAACACGATAAAGGGTATGAAATTGATAATTGCTACCGGTTCTCTCGAGATTTCTTCAGCAGGACCTTCTAACTCATCTCCAGCTCTCGTCCGTATACAAAAATCCATATTGGCTATGCTTAAGCCAGCAGCATACGCACAGTAAATACTTCTTTGGCGGTAAGCAGGAAATGGAGGGCTGAATTCACATTGCATATAATTCATCTGGGCGTCTGCATTCCCTTTAAGCATATGGAGGGCGCATCTGTGTACTCGGTTAGCCCAACAGTCTGTGGGGCCAAATTGACATATAAGATTACCGTTTTCATCTCTTCTAGTCCTGCCCCATGGCACAAATTCGAAATTCACAAAATCTTTGAATCTATCGTACGTTGAGCGTATTTGGGGCATGAATCTTACTGCATCAATACATCCTGCTGTGGCCCCAATCCTTACACTGATTGTGCCGTTTTGAATTTGTAATTGACTGCTAACTGCCGATACGTATGCATAGAGAAATATGAAAACTATATTATTAGTGTGAGTCATGTTGTACACTATATAATTGGTGTTGTACTAACTAAATTTACTAATTACGGCTTGATATCATCCTATCAGTATACTGATATGAAACCGTAATTAGTAATACGTAATAGATAAAGATTAAGTTATCAATTAATTAACTAGGTGAGCAGAATATCTTACAAAACAAAATTATTAGATTATATCTTAGTGCCTGCAGTTGCCTACCATACTTTTTTGCGCCATTACATTACAATATAAAAACAATCATTATAATCTTTATCTACCTACCTACAAATACATCTAAAACTATGGAAATAGGTTCAATGAAAAAATAGGAAATGATCTGTTTTATAATTATTTTTTTAAATTAATTAAATCTGTTTTATTATATTATGTAAGTATTAATATATTTTTTATATTATTACAAACTATGTTACAAGCTTAGGACTTATTGGTGTAGCATTATACTTTTAAGAAAGTAGTACGAATAGTAATTAAACAGCATTGCAGCAAGCGTTCTTGCCACGTGGGCTTGATTTGTACAGGAATTAGACTATGCCAGCTAATAAAGTTCAATTAGCAAAATAAAGAGTATCGTTAAGAAAGGATTTTCAGGAATTCCACCCTGTTGCTGTTGCTCGTTATACTTAATTTAAATTTATGCGAAAGTGTGTTTATTTGTTGGTTTGCCTTTCAATCACACCCAACGGAATCACGGATCGATGCATAGTTATATAGTTTAGGAGAGTGACATAGCCTTCATTTTATCCCGGATACTTAAGGAGTGCCCGCAGGAATAAAAAGACATAAGCCACGCGGACGAAGTCGCGGGCATCAGCTAGTTATGATTAAAGCAAGACAAGAGAGCCTTGTAGAGTACATTTGGGCAGTATTGATCGGGCGGCTAGACGATCCACCACGCGGGGGACCATGCTCGTTCAATTATTCAGCCTACTTCCGCCGTTGCGGCAGTGCCCGTTTGTTACATCTCACCCTGAGTGTATTGCTTCTCTTTTATGGCGTAGATCTCCCGTATATCCCGTGTATTGCAGTAGAATAAAAATTCATAGTGTTTACATCAATATTTTTTGAAGTGAAAACTTCTTAAGCCGCGTTGAGCACTTTTTGGCGGTATAAACTTGTGGATTCGCGTCACCGACACCGACACCTCGCGTTGTTACGAAGACAAAGTAATTATATCAAATCGAATAAATATTATAAATGCGAAAGTTTGGATGGATGGATGTATGGATGGATGTTTGTTACTCAATCACGCCCCAACAGCTGAACGGATCTGGATGAAATTTGGCACAGACATAGATTATAGTCTGGAATAGCACATAGGCTACAGCTTTTTATCCCGGAAAATGAAAGAGTTCCCACGGGAACCAAAAAACCTCAATCCACGAGTACGAAGTCGCGGGCATCAGCTAGTTAGTTTTCATTTTAATTTTTTTTTGTTTTTTTTAAATTAAAACAAAAAACAATAAAATAAAAAAAATTCGGCAGTCCCTATGGCCGCCAATTTTTTTTAATTACAGCCTTCTACTTTCTACCTCTACTTACTGAAATGAGTTTAGCCAATGAGGTGCATTAGGGCGCGTTTCATCACCACATTTGCAAGGTACTAATTACTATTAATATGCCACGATCCCATTAGAGCGATAGAAAAGATTAGCTTCAATTATTCGTTTCTCTAAAAAACTACTTCGTGACTCGCACTGGCACTGGTCATCTCGTTATCTTATCGAATTGTATGGAGAAAGATCTGTGGAAACCGACCACATTACTATCCCAAAAAAAAAAACAACTGTTAAGTAAAATAAGTATCAGGACCCTCGAGAATTCCTATGAATTATGTGAACAGGCTCCTTAACAACGGGGAATACGACCCAGAGAGAGATACACACACGAAAAGGTAGTCAGGCTCCTTAACAACGGGGAATACGACCCAGAGAGAGATACACACACGAAATGCCCTGAACGTGATAAAAGTATTTTTAAAATTCATCCGAAAACCCGAGCCAAGCGGTGTAGCGGTTGGTTCTACCTCAATTTTCCGTGCCGATAGGTCTCTTCGAGGCCGAGTGCGGCGGGGCTATTGCCAATAAACAATAACTTCCAGACGAACGGGCACCGAACGAGGATCTGCTAATTAGGACATTGGAACCGATCTCAAAGCCTTTGATGCGAAATTGAAAATGTGATAACGACTGGGTAAACGGGATGGGACGGAATTTTGCATCGGTAAGCAACGGCTATTGCCCTATTTTTGTTGGATTTTGGAGCTTTATCGATTTCGCACAATGCTTATATTCGAAGAGCATATTCAAGAAACCTTATAAAGAAATATCAGGGGGTTTCATAATAGCTATTTATGCAACTGTATCGTAATGAGGGTCATTTTAATTCGAGTGCTGTTTTTTGATACGAGGCTTGCCGAGTATCAAAATAGGATAGTACGAGAATTAAAATGACTAATTACGTACAGTTGCATACACGATTTTATCTACGACAAGGACGTCTTTATAATTTTTTACTTTATAAATTAATAAAAACCAAAAGTGCCAGAACCCAGAGCCGCTAAGCTATAGGTATCCTATTTATGAAGATAACCATATCGATACAGCTACGACTCATAACGATACAGCTCCCATACAACGAACTGTATCGTTATGAGAAGCAAACACGAAAGAGGGTTCAATTCGATATACACTGAGAAAAATGGAATTCTGGCCTACGGCGAATTAGGCCTTAGACGTTTGAACTATAATTGCGTGGGGCGAAAATGTAACGCTTACGGTAATTTTTACATAGCTAAGCGAAATCGTTTAAATGGTAACGTCAATTATACCGGAAACAAAACATAGAAAACGCTTTCAGTAAGGCATTTTCGGAATTTAACTTTTTACCGTAATTACGGCAGTATAGACTGATGAAAACGCCTTAAGATTACATCGTCAGCGTCGTAAGCGAAAGGCGTTTTTAATAGGCATATATCACCGTTCATACGGCAATATTCGCCTTATGAAAAGGTGAATAACGATTTAGTAACACGAATGTATACTGAAAATTAAAACTAAACAAACGTAAGCTTAAGTGTGAAAACGACATACGTAAGCGGTGAATATCAACCGTGCAATCCCGCGCAACGTCAATTTCATCTTAGATCGAGGTAGAATATACCGCGATTATGGTAGTTACATTATGATGACAGACCATCGTTAGAACATTACTTTTAGGCGAAAACCAATACCATGTCAAGCGGTGGTCGACGTACCACATAACATTTTCATAATTTTGATCTAATGTCAATGGCAGATCCGCCTTACTGCTAAGATGAAACCAATTAAAAGTGCAGGGAAGATATAATTTAACAAAAGATGAATAGGTGGGTAGTACTTTACAAACAAAACAACACCAAATTAAAGAAGCAACCTTAACTGATTGTACGTAAAGTCAGGCCACATAGGGCATAGGGCCCAGTTGAAAACCAGCGCCAAGCGCCAACCAGTGCCCGGTACAAAGCTGAACTGGGTTCCGATTTTTGGTGCAACCGCGAGATGCTTACCTACTTCTCCTCTTGTAAAATTGTTTTTCTTTTTTGTTTATTTAGTATTAAGAGTATCGGTTAGAGTCTATCATTATATTAGTTATGTTAGCATCGCATTAGTTGTGCCAAAAATAAAGATATTTTCTTTCAGCGACTCTTACATTACAGGTCTAAATTTCCTATCAGTGTGCGTGTTTACTTTTTTATGGATACCTAGCTTCAATTTTACCGTCGGAAAAAAATAATCGTAGGGCATTTGCAGGAAATCTTTGAGTGAAGCACATAGGCGTAGAGCTAAATTGAATGTACCTACCTAAGATTAAGAAATTGCCCTCCTTCATCCCAAACCAAGTCATCAACTGTTTGTTTTACTTTTACAGGTGGTGGAAGGAACCTATTGTCTAGTAATCTAAATAAGCCTTGCAATGCTTACTACTAATTATGCTTACAATACGTCTGCTCGCTATAGTATCCAAACGAAACAATACACTGACAGAGGAAATTTAGATAAGTGAATAGCGCGCGGTATTTCCCCTACTCGGTTCTAAAGCAAGTGCCTAAACGTATGCGTTACTTGCGGGAATCCCCGAAAATGCGTTTCGTTTTCAAGCAAAGACAATGTGAGGGTTGCCATTCGTGTAAAAAAGTAAATAACTACCGATGACGTAATCATCATCTAGACTCCCCCACCCCCTATGTCATCCAAAATAAGTAAAGCAAAGACCCCCCCACCCCCCCTAGTGCTTACGTAATACTTGAACGGCCCCTTAACAGGCCGAGCATTATTGGCTGTACAGTATTGGGATGTCCAAGTACCTATCGCTCTTTTCCAGCTAATTTTGTCGTATTACAAACGTAATTTATTTTTCATAAGTAACAATCGGCCTTTATTAAGGCGGTTTTATCCTCTCTTTTCCAGCTAATTTTGTCGTATTACGAACGTAACTTATTTTTCATAAGTAACAATCGACCTTTATTAAGGCGGTTTTATCCTTTAGGTAAGACTCTTATCGCCTTATCTATACGTTAAAAGTAAAATATTTAAAAAAATACCATAGAAATGAAACAGTGTTGCCACCTCATATTTTAAAGAGTCAGTTGATAGGTAAAATAAATTGTTGATGAGATGGCCCTATACTCATGAAGAAAGTGTAGTAAGATGGAAAGTGTTTCGAACTAACGACGCGTAGTACTAAACCCACATTTGAAATTTGAATCCTACACGGGTTTCAGCTCTCGGTGAAGGTAACATCGTGGTGAAATATACAGGTGGTAGGGCATTTTTTCTTGTGTTGCGTTGCTCATCGGCAATAGGTTACCACCAATAAGTAGAAATACTATCGCCAATCATCAAAACAGTGTTCCTGCAGCACTATCCTGTAGAGCCAGTTTCCAATGATTTAAATCCTAGCGACCTTACCACCCTCATGCACCATCACTTACCAGCAGGTAAAATAGATGTTGTCGAATGTTAGCCTATCAGATATATATTTTTTTTAACAAAGTTGGTATCCCTGCCTATTATTATTAAACAAAATAACATTATTCCAAGAATACTGTTGAGATTCTATATAAACAGGAAAATTTATACTTAGGTAGTTACTTTAAAAATTTCGTTAAAAATGTATTTAAGTATTTAGGTACTTTTAATAAATATGTAAGTAGCAAGTTGAAGTGGCAATGGGCATAGGGCACATAATACGCAGAACGCATTAATTTATCTCTGACTAGCTTATGCCCGCGACTTCGTCCGCGTGGCTTAAGTTTTTTGTTATTCCCGCGGGAACTCCTTAATTTTCCGGGATAAAAAGTAGCCTATGTCACTCTCCAGGTCCTCAACTATACCCATGCCAAAAATCACGTCAATCCGTTGCTCCGTTGCGGCGTGATTGAAGGACAAACCAACAAACCAACAAACCTACAAACAAAGTGACTTTCGCATTTATAATATTAATATAAAAAAATATAAATATAAATATAAATATGAAATATGATATGATAGGCTAGCGTTTGACCACTATCTCACCTGATGGTAAGTGATGATGTGGTCGAGGATGGTAAACACGCTGGGCCTAGAATGGGACTGGCTCTCAACGATAGCAGCCGGAACACACTGTTAAGTGCTAGCGACAGATTTTTCTACTTGAGGGTGGTAAACTACAACTGTATTTTTGGTACAGCGTACGTAGCTAGCCAGGCGGACACGAGAAAATGCCCTGCCACTACGGATTTCATCACGAGGTTACCTTCACCGGAAGCTCAAGCCCTTCTTGCGGTTGGGATGATGATGATGATTAATTATAATTAATTAAAAGGTATACTTATATAATTACCATTGATTTTCTTTATTAGGTACGCTTCTAGACATTATAGATGAAACATATTATGAATTAAATCATCAATGATTCGCAATTTTCCATGAAAAAAGGTCACGTGAAATTATTTCACCGCAAATCATTTTCCTACTGATGCCCGAAAACTCATGTGTGGAAACTACGAAAATATTCTTCAGATCTTTATCAATTTTTATGTGACTACGAATACCTTTATATTGAACTAGCTGGTCCGCCCAGCTTCGCAGGTGTTACTGTGTTTTTTTTAATATTAGGAATTTGTTTTCATAAAAACCTTCTAATAACAAACACAACAAAAAAGAATTAGCGAAATCGGTTTAGCTATTCTCGAAATTTGCGCTTAGCAACACATTCAGCGATTCATTTTTATGAATTTTATTTTTATAGATACGTTTTAACTTTTCATGCAGCTATTTTGTATAGTAATTGAAAGGTAATTTATGGGAAATCTGGCAACACACAAACAGTCGCAACGCGTCTCGCCCGCCAGACTCCAGAGTCCCGCGGCTCCGTGCTCCGCGCCCCGCGCCCCGCGGGCTTCCTACGCGGCTCGCCCGCGGTCCGCGCCAGCGTATTTATTTCATTCCGCCGCTGAGCGATCACTGGAGCACTCGCATCCACATTTTATCATAACAAAGCGCTGAACCATTTTGTAACCTACTTGTTATACAATTTATTAATTCAACCATACATCGTGTCGTGTCGCCTACTCATTCAAGAACCAAGAACCCTCAGTCGTTAACAGGTACCTACCTAGGTACTTTACAGCAGTGTTTTTGGTAAGTAGGTACTTACATTATTTTTTCTTTGATATATATCGATAATATCGATGGATAGGTTGTTCAATTCTAGGTGCCCCATGGTGGTATAGGCATGAAATCTGCTATATAATTCAAGTTATTTTTTTTATTATTCCAGTACCCGACTCACGGCAACGTCAACGGCAGCGTTCCAAATGGCAGACCAATATGTGAGAGATCTATTATATAAATGGAGTTGCGTTCATCTAATTGATTCATTTCGAGGTTAGTGAGATGTCTCTAGACTTTATTGATTAGAATACAATTTAGTTAAGGCCTTTTAATAACCGCCAAATGATCGTAAAACTATAAAACAGGTAGGTTATTTCATCAATGTACCATTTCCTTGATGTGAAATCCCGTTGTCACTGATAGCCACTGAGGTAAACAATCTGATAGCACATTACTTCTACTGCCATATTCATATTATATAATATAATATGTATGTATGTACAAAAAAAAAGTACATAAGTATTATTTTCCGTAGTCCGGTATCCATAACACAAGCAGTTAAGTCTTGCTTAGGTACTTTGGGACCAGATGGTGCTGTGTAAAATGTTAGTGAATATTATTATTATTATGTACCTATGCATGAATATGTCTATTTGCATTGGTCTGGGTGTGTCTATGTATAATATGTATGTATTTACAAAAAAAAATATAAAAGTATTATTATCCGTTGTCCGGTATCCACAACACAAGCAGTTAAGTCTTGCTTACTTTGGGACCAGATGGCGCTGTGTAAAATGTTAGTGAATATTATTATTATTATTACTAACAACTCTGTTCAGTGGTATTTACATATTATACCGACTTATAACACAAATAAACTGTTCTATATTGTTGTTAAACTTTGTTTTTATCTAAAATTTATATTTTTATGTTTAGAACTCTTCATCACCATCAAATTTGGTTACTGATGCAAGCCTGAATTTAATAATTGATGATTTACAAGGAAATGAAACATATCAAACTGTAAACTTGCAAGTTGCAGAAAACTGTCAACCTCAGCCAGACCGAGATAAAGTTAGTAATAGTGGATTTTCAAAAAAAAATCCTTTATTGTGAATGATATGAATCAATGGCAACTATTTAAATTTGTGTCTCTGCTAAAACAGATTTCTAATTTGTTACATATGTTTATTTTTTCAGATAGTATCCATATTACAATCAACTCATAGAGGAAGGGCATTACTTAGTAGTGAAGGAGCTGACAAAGGCCTCCTTGATACAAGCCAGAGAAAGGAGTTAGCCCATTTAATTTTAGACTCTGTGCTTGATGTTGATCCAAACATTCAGCTGACATGGCCTCAATTCCAGTCATGGGCACGGGGAATCGGTGAACTATTTACAAAAGAATCACCAGTTGTGTACTATGCGTCATATATTGCTGTAAGTTATAATTTCTTCTTTTTACAATAAATTACACTTAATTCTCAACATGGTTAGTTATATAAATGCACAGTTCAATATAATAATATAAGTAAATATAATGTTTAAGTTACCGGCAATCTGTATAGTTTAGGTATTCTATACATTGCCTAGGTTTTGTATAGAATTCCGTATTATACAGATTGCCGGTAACATATATACTAGTAAATTAATATATGGTGATTAGTTTGTTATTAAACGGGTTAATAGACGCATCGTCCGTCCTTAGGTTACACATTTCTCCACTGAATTGTTCAGACAATTTTTTTATTTTTCTAGTAAGTAAGATCTAATGTGTAAGTTATAATAATGTAATAATATTAACATACCTAATATAATAATAATAATAACTTCATTTCCAAGAATATGGTCGGTTACAGATGTTCTTCATTTTTGAGTAGGTACAAACATAGTCTGCCTCTCGTGGCGTGCAAATATCAATGTTTAATCTATTAGATTATATATTACCCTGGATATTACATTCATCATACAGCATGTTCACAAATCACATAATTAAAAAAGATGTCCAATAGTATAACTTAAATTAATGTCAGTTTTACAATAAATCAATTTTAGTTCGTCAAAATGGAATTATTATTATTAAATAAGGTATATGTCAATAAATTAGCATAAAATTCAATGTCTTCGTGTGTTGTAAATTCAAATAATTTTATGTTTGTTTGTCCGTAGCTATTAATATATATCTATATATCATCAAAGTATTTATTCATATTGTACCGTACTTAATAGTTTTTAACAATAAGAAGGAATTTTATATAATTTCTTGCGAAACATAATTGTAGTTAATACATACCTATACAAAATGTCAAATTACAGTAAATTTAAATATCAGAATTAAAAAAGAGTGATTGATAGAAAATTAAAATGTCTGTAACAAGTAGGTACCTACTTTATAAATAAAGTAACTCTTTTCTAACTGGCATGTTGTTTCATTGTAATACAACTTTCCTGCGACAAAAAGGAGAAGATGTATCCTATTAATTAGTTAATCATTGTTGTTCTATTTATTGCAGAACCTTACGAAAACCGGAGAAAGGCTATCAGCTGGCAAGCAACGCTGTTCCCTAAAGTGACGGTTAGCTGCTTTACTATCATGAAGTTCATGATAAAGGAATTTGAGCTGCTATGTCTACATCGGTGCAATCGCTTCGTGATAATGCGTATAAGTTGTTTATTTCCCTTTATATGATGGACGCCCTGCGGTTTTTTACAAAATTTCCAATACCTACTTAGTCATAAACAATAATGATTAGAATGATCACTACTCAGATTAAAATCGGTTTAACTTCCTTTGGCTACTCGTCGAGTAAATTGATAAATCTAAGAGTATTTCCAATTTTGTAAAGAACCGCAGGGCGTTCATTATTACAGTATCTAATACTGAACTTACGCGCATTGTCACGAAGCGATTGCACCTATGCGGATTAGGGGTCCAATGACCCTAGTTATGAACTTTATGATAGTAAAGCAAATGAACCAAGCCTTTACGGAACTGCGTTACTAGCCGTCAGAAAGCTTTTTCCCCGGTCTCTATAAAACATTATCGTTTGTAAAGAAAGCAAAATATACCTTACTGAACATATAATATAACTGTAAGAAGCGACGAAAACAACGTCAAGAAGGTACATAACGCTTTAGTATAAAACGTTTTTGTTCGTAAATAAAGCATAATAGACCTTATTGAATGTTTGATATATGTGTATGAAGCGACGAAAACAACGTCAAGAAGGTAAAGAACGCTTTAGCATAAGACGTTTTTGTTCGTAAATAAAGCATAATATACCTTACAGAACTTTAAATATAACTGTATGAAACATTCTTAAACATCTTAAAAGAAGGCAAAAACGCATTATCGGACGGGGTCTGATATGGTCAAAAACGACGGATATCGCCCCACCTACAATAGAAAACGCTTTATAGAAAGCATAAAGCACAGTAACAAAAGACGCAAAGCGCCTTAAGAGAAATCAATTATGACTTAAGATGCGTCGGATATTGCCCTGAGAAAGTACCACGTGTGTTCCTTGAACAATCCTTATTACCGCTAAAATCGCCTTACGGAAGTCAAATGCCATCGTCAGGCCTACGATTTCTAACTGACTGACCACGTTTAACGCTATTTCATTAAAGCTAATCTGTTCAATAGTACGACTAAAAACGTGGTCTTAGAGCGTAACTTACGGTCTCGGTTCATGTTAGATTCACCTTACGCTGGAAGGCGTATAACGCTTTCTACGTAGGAAGGCGTTTTTGTTCTTATTTACGTTTGGTCGGTTTTTTGCCTTATTACCAACTAAATCGGCCGTTATTGAAGCGCTATCAGCTTTACATTTTTCTCAGTGTAGTAATTGTCAAATTCGAAATTGGAACTTTTCGATGCTGGGGTAGATAAAAGAAATATCAGGTTGTTTCATTAAAATAAATAACCATTTCGCCATCATAATTTACGTGAGAGATTCGATACTCTATTTGACAGTATCACAGAAAGAATCCATAACTCAATAACATGATTAGTTCCTGCTTACTAAGTTTTTATACATATTAGAACTTCAACATAGTCACAGGTTGTCTGCGGTTAGCGCTACTACTATGGACATTCAATTTTCTACAGGGTGCGATATAAGTTATTTTGTTGGAAGATCAAAATTATAATAATACTAGCGAATGCCCGCGACTTCGTCTGCGTGGTATAAGGTTTTTGGTTCCCGCGGGAACTCTTTCATTTACTGGGCTAAAAAGTAGCCTATTTGCTAATCCAGACTATAATCTATCTCTGTGCCAAATTTCAGCCGACCCGTTCAGCAGTTGGCGCGTGATTGAGTTACAAACATCCATACATCCATACATCCATACATCCATACATCCATACATCCATACATCCATACATCCATACATCCATACATCCATCCATACATCCATCCAAACTTTCAAATTTATAACATTAGTAAGATTTCGCCATTTTTCATTTCGCCAAATAATTATAAAAATGTCAAACGTTTGATTTCTTTCCTTTTGAATTTCATATTACAATGCCGACCAGTGCCTGCCCAGTCACTGTTTCATAAGTAAACTGCTATGTTGTCCTCTTTTTAGATTATAAATATACGTACGTGACATGGCTAATTTTCTTTCAAATAAAAATACAAATACGCTATCGGGCGGACGATACAAAAATTGAACTGTCCGTGTGTTACAATAACCAAAGCTCATTTGGCACAGATCAAAATTCAAACGCCAACTTTCACAATGTCAGTTTGTGTTTATACTGTCATTTTCGTTTTCAGATTTAAATTCTGGTTTACATTTCGTGGAAAGTATTAAAATATGAGTTTAGAATTGCTCGTTATTTTTTTCCATTGTTTAATTTATTTAGTCGTATTGTGTTAAAATAGTTCACTATAAAATTATGTACGCCATTTAATTTGTTAACAAAGAGTCATCGCGAAAAAATATAGTGGCCAATCTTTGATTATTAAATTATTCGTTCATTTAAAAAGCTCCTTTTCAGATTTTATGAATATTTATTTCACGACCTATTTGCATGCGAATGCCCGGTAGTTTAAATTTCAAAGGAAATGAGGGTAGCCTGCAAATATTCATACACAGCCTGAGCTTCTAAAGCAAGATTTTCTTTTCCCGTTTTCCGATACGTTAAGCTTGAAACATACTTATAATATAACGACGATATTAGTACGTACCCATATCTGTTCACTTTATTTTCCTTCATTTTAAAAAGCAATAAAGGTCAACAACTACTATCCATATATCTATGAGTTATGACGCGATTTCTTCCATTTCATTCACAGCCACAAAGTATGGATTCCTATTGCGTGTTAAAACTGTTCTATTAATTTGGGTACCAACGTTGAAACAGAAACTTATTTCTTAGTTGGCTGGCAAGGAAATTACGGTCCACTTTGTACGGACAGACATCTGATAAGGACTTGAAGGCTGGTATCAATGTTTCGCCTGAAGCGAAATTTGAAGTTGGTGTTGAGGATTCTTATCAACTTGAACTTTGGCCAACATGCTGACATTTTGCTAGATTAAAAAGATACCATGTTTAATTCAGCAAGAAATGAAATCATAACAGATATTTTATAAGGGTTGGAAGTACATGTATTAATTATCTTTTAGTAATATAATTAAGTTAATGCTATCAGGTACTTTCGTGAAAGTCTAATGAATAGTTCGGAGATGGTAGATGGAATTCCTCAACGGGTCACAGCAAATCAATTGGGCATTTTACTTCTAGTCAAATCAGGTACTTTTTTTCAATCTTCAAAACGCGCGATTAGTCAAGGATTTTGTATGAAAGACTGAATTGTGACATCATCCAAGTAAATACATCTTTTTACTATAATTGACTGCCTCGTTGGTCTAGTGGCTAGCATAGTCGACTGTGGATCACGAGGTCCTGGGTTCGATTCCCTGTCAGGCATAAAAGTTAGGTATTGGGTTTTTCAATTAAGAAATTCTCAGTGCCAGCCCGGAGTTGGAAGTTTCGGTGTTTCACCCCAGTGCCTCAGAGAACACGTTAAGCCGTCGGTCCCGGTTATTATCAGTTATCAATGACATGATAATAGTCGTTAAAGCCCGCCAACCCGCATTGGAGCAGCGTGGTGGGTCTAAGCTCTAATTCCCGCTCTCCTATGAGAGTGGAGGCCTGTGCCCAGCAGTGGGACGTTAATAGGCTGTAGTGATGATGATGACTATAATTGATGATTTAAAATGGTGGTCAAACACAGGTATTTAACATGAGACCTGGATGTAACGTCTTTTGGCAGGTCGTCGTCTATTTTTATTAGGTAGTTTATTTTAGGTGATATCATAACAATTATCACTTGACTGCTGTCTGCTATAGTCAATAGCATAAAGAAGTCAACATAATTTAAATAATAAAAAAAAATACGCGTCGAATTGAGAACCTCCTCCTTTTTTTGAAGTTGGTTAAAAATACGAATGTCCTGCCATATTGTATTTAAAAAAATTATAGCCAGTGTCACTCGGAATAAAAATCAGGCATCTAGAAGTTATGGTCAAGTAAGGAAACTCACATACATGTACATAAATATTACATGAACCCTGAAAACATTACACTTCTTCTTTTGGGCCGTTGTGTAAAAAGGCATATTCTAAACTAACCTATATAAACCTAACACATGTAGTGTTATGCAAGGTAAGTAAGGTATGGTAATAAATGTGTGTCATGAAGCTGAGACGGGTCAGCTAGTACGAAATAAGTATTTGCTAACCATTAAATTCCTACCCAATTCCCAAATCGTTCTGCAGTAACCGTATTATCTAAGATACTAAAAGTCATCGTTGTGCTCGCCGTTGACTTATTAATAGCATAAAAACTTTGCCTGTATCCTACGGGCAAAACCACAGAATCTTTGGATGGATGTATGGATGTATGGATGTTTGTTACTCAATCACGACTCAACGGCTGAAGGGATCTGGCTAAAATTTGGCACAGAGTTTTCTGAGATTATAGTCTGGAATAGCACACAGGCTACTTTTTATCCCGGAAAATTAAAGAGTTCCCGCTGGAACCAAAAAACCTCAAACCACACAGACGAAGTCGCAGGCATTCGCCATTCGCATTCGCATTGTCAAATATGCCATGAGGACGATGTTACAGGCAGCATCGTCCTCATGGCATTTTTTCTTCATTGTAAAGCTGTCGGTCTTGTGCCTGATCTGTCTCCGGTCGTGTCGGACTTTACGAAGAGTAAAGGAACAAACAGAGAAAGTAAACAAGGTAATACCTGTATTGCCTTGTTTATTTTTCATCAGAGATTATTTTTTGTGAGCAAAGAAATGGCTAGTGTCTAATACAATATAATAAAGGCTTTTGTCATCGCTGTTTCAGCGTTGAAAACAAGACTGCTTAGATAATAGTGAAAGCGCAGGAGGCAATTTTGAAAGCATAGCGCTCTTGCATATTTATTTTATAGCGTACTAGTGCACCTGGGCTCGAGTGCTACACAATTTTTCAATACTTCAAGACTTCAAGTTTCTAGAAGCTAAATATCTAGCAATTTGAGAAAATTGAAGCTTCTTATTATTTTTAAAACTAATTTAACTTTAAACATAACAAGTTAAAAGGTAACTGCAACATTCAGTTAAATTAAATGCTTCTTTTTAACTTTTCTCGTCATTGAAACTAAGATAGTTTAAATTACCTCCCTGGCGCAGTGGTGAGCGCTGTGGTCTTACAAGTGGAAGGTCCTGTGTTCGATCCCCGGCAGGGTCAATTCAGGAATTTATAATTTCTGAATTTTCTTTGGTCTGGCCTGGTGGTAGGCTTCGGCCGTGGCTAGTTAATAAGGAATCTTTCTTATTTGTATGGGTTTAATTTAATGGGTAATAACTGCCATATCCCCAATAGGTTAATGGGCTACCATATTAGACTGCATAATCATTTACCATCAGATGTGATTGCAGTCAAGAGCTGGTTTATCGTGGCGTAAAAAGAAAGAAAAGATTATATGAAGAAATCTGTTTCTATCGGTATTTTTAGATGATTCAGCTCTGCAAGCCTTTATTTTCGGGGGTCTGCGTCATAACTCAGTACTTCCAGAGTTTTTATTTTTCTACACCCATTCCGGGTTGTATTACACAGTCTAGTATTGTACTACAGTCGCCCAGTTTATTCTATTTCCAGCTGCGGCCTAAGGCTTGGCTCGCGTGGGAATTTGGAAAAATCCGGCCTAACTCTTTGTGTACTTTATAAAGGGAAGCTCTGCGCAAAATTTCAGCTTCGTCGATCCATGGATTTGGGCTGGTCTTTGATGAGTCAGTGGGTGAGTGAATCAGAACTTTATGTTATGTAGAGATCTATGTACATAATACTTACTTAAACCTACCTAAGCCTACTTTCATGTTCGACTGCGGCTGACGAGGTCCCGGGTCAGGCCTTAATAATTAAGTACTGGGTTTTGCTGACAAGAAATTCTCAGTACTAACCCGGAGCTAGGAAGGTGGCGGTGTGTCATCCCCGTGCCTCGGAGAGCACGTAAAGCTGTCCTGCGCCTAATCTCTCGACTCCAGTCGTGTCGGATTTTCCGTCCCATTGGGCTATGAGAGTAAAGGAACAGACATTGCACCTGTGTTTGCGCACACTCTATAGTGCACTATAATATTATTATCTCCCGCGATGATAGCTAATCTCTATAGAGATTGGATGCCAAGGCCGAAATTCGGTCGGGGGGCATTATTTATAATTATTACTCACCTAAACTCTCACTCACTTAAAAAAGGCTTGGTGTGCTATACTATTCTAGCTTTAAAGTTTGGTATACTAGTATCATTTGGAACTCCGCCATCTTCTTGTTGCGGTTAGGATAAGACGCTGCATATGAATATAAACTTTGCGAAGAGATATTTAACACGCTGAGAACTGAGCCTAAGCGCTAACGTGAATTCTAAACCTAAGAGAAGTTGGAATGTCGAAGCAAGAAGAAAGAACACCCTTGTATTCTATATATATAAAAGCGAAATACCACTCACTCACTCACTCACTGACTAATCACGATATCTCAGGAACTATAAAGCGTACAGACTTGAAATTTGTAAGGTAGATTCCTTCTATGGTGTAGACGCCAGCTAAGAAAGGGTTTTGAAAAAAACCACCCCTAAGGGGTTAAAATAGGGGTTAGAAGTTTGTATGAAAGTCCTTTGTTTTTGAAGTTAGAGACATGAAAATTGGCAATTAAGTTATTAGTTATGAATAATAAAAACCTGTATAAGCAATTTTACGAAAATGTACCCCAATAGGGGTGAAATGGGGGTTGGAAGCTTACATAAGGGTTCCAAGTTTTTGAAGTAAGAGACTTGAAAATCGGGATTAAGGGTATTAGTTTTAAGTTATAATGAACTGTATAAGCAATATTAGGAAAATCTACCCCACAGAGGGTGAAATGGGGGTTGTAAGTTTGTATGAAAGTCCTTTGTTTCTGAAGTTAGAGACTTGAAAATTGGGATTTAGGTTATTAGCTTTAAATAATAATAACCTGTTTAAGCAATTTTACGAAAATCCACCCCAAAAGGGGTAAAATGGAGGTGAAAATTTACATACCAATTTTATGACTATGAAGTATAGACATGAAAATCAGCATTTAAGATATCAGTTTTAAATAATAAAAAACCTGCATAAGCTATATAAAGCCTCTATAGATAGGCTGTTTGCAGCGGGAAAATTTCATAATCTCCTAGGAAATCAACAATTGTTCGCGGACGAAGTCGCGGGCGACCTCTAGTTGTTTAATAAAAATTAGTTACTGTATACGGAACGTGCACAACAATTGTTTAAATGCCTAATTATGTACATTTTCATACTCTATTTGAACTCTATATTCTTTAAATTGCTCAGAAAAAACGCGTATCTGGTAATTTACCTATCGGGAATGCAAGAAGGATTAAGCATTATTGGACGGATTTTCCATAGCCCAAAGTCCCATACAATAAAAAGTACCATACAAAATCGGAAGACCGATCAGTCCGTTAGCGTAAGTAGCTTCATATTTATAATAATATTGATTAATCGCAAACTAGGGCAAGCGGGAATATTTTTCATCAATTTTCCATACCGCTAGGCCCAAAGTTCCACGCATAAAAAGTACCATACAAAATTGTTCAGGTAGACTGATCAGTCCGTTATCGCAAGTAGCTTCATATGCATAATAATATTGATTAATCGCAAACTAGGGCCAGCGGGAATATTTTTCATCAATTTTCCATACCGCTAGGCCCAAAGTTCCATGCATAAAAAGTACTTACCATACAAAATTGTTCAGGTAGACTGATCAGTCCGTTAGCGCAAGTAGCTTCATATGCATAATAATATTGATTAATCGCAAACTAGGGCAAGCGGGAATATTTTTCATTAATTTTCCATACCGCTAGGCCCAAAGTTCCATGCATAAAAAGTACCATGCAAAATTGTTCAGGTAGACTGATCAGTCCGTTAGCGCAAGTAGCTTCATATGCATAATAATATTGATTAATCGCAAACTAGGGCAAGCGGGAATATTTTTCATCAATTTTCCATACCGCTAGGCCCAAAATTCCATGCATAAAAAGTACCATACAAAATTGTTCAGGAAGACTGATCAGTCCGTTATCGCAAGTAGCTTCATATGCATAATAATATTGATTAATCGCAAACTAGGGCAAGCGGGAATACTTTTCATCAATTTTCCAGGCGAAACCGCAGCAATGGCCAATAAGCAATATCTTCCAGACCAGCGGGCGACGGACGGAATTCGCTAATTAGGACATGGATAGCGAACACGGCCCTTTGATGGGGGTTTGATGTGACAATGGGTGAAAGGGTTGAGATGAGATTTCATGATAAGCTACACACTGTTAACGATATTTGAAAATGGTATCGGATAACACCAATAGATCTCAAGAATTATGTGAAAATCCATACTTCCATCTTACTAATATTATAAATGCGAAAGTTTGGATGGATGTATGGATGTATGGATGTATGGATATATGGATGTTTGTTACTCAATCACGCCCCACGGATCTGGCTGAAATTTGGCACAGAGATAGGTTATAGTCTGGAACAACACATAGGCTACTTTGTATCCCGGAAAATTAAAGAGTTCCCGCGGGTACCAAAAAATCAAACCACGCAGACGAAGTCGCGGGCATTCGCTATTACTCCATAAATGGGAAAGTGTCCTTTCAAACTTCACGGCCAGTCTGTTCAACCGATTTTGATGATCCCACCTATGCACGACACAATCGCTTATCCTATCATAATTAATTTGCCATAGAGATTCCTTCAATCCTCCAGAGGGTCATGAGGTACTTTTTCCCTGGAAAATGAAAGAGTTTAAAAAACTTAGGTATACCTATATAACCTTTCTACACAGACAAATGTAGGTATAGTTACTCGTAGTTCCATGCAATAAGCCCCAGTCGAAAACCTACATTATACCCACAGTAGACATAAAACATAAGTACCTATATACGTAAAGTACGTCTGTTTATGTTTTAATAATGCAATTTTTTGGGTCGTCGTCCTCCACTCGCGGATTTTTTCGTCTAAGCCGACTGAATATTATTCCGTGGAACGTGTGGAATTATCTATGAAAAGAGATGTGGATTCAGGGCACGGATGGAGTAGCGTGGCTTCGGAGGCGTTCCTTATGGAGTAATAACATTTCAAGCAATAGAAATAAACAAACACTCGGTTTTTATTGAGCATTTTTTTGAATGGGTAAACACTTATACAGGTTATAAATATAGGAAGTAGAAGAGAAGTGAAACTAAAACAAATGAAAATGTTATAAAAGTCGGATTTCGTATGAAAGAGTTTGCTCTTTTTTCCAAAGATAGAAAAACATAAATAAGAACGGACAAACTACTCAAACTGTATAGTGTAACTGACTACTAAAAGTACCATGAGGTCTTCTCTCAGAATATGAATGGAGATAGGCTATAGTCCACTACGCTGGCCAAGCGCGGACTAGCAGAGTTCGTAAATCTTAGATAACTCTCAGCTTTGCAGGTTTCAGGGTCTTTTTCCGTCATTGCAAGTGATATTTAACATAATTGCATACAATACAAATAAGTCTGATAAGTTAAAAATGCATTTAAATAGTTCTAATTAGCTATCTGTAGCTATCACTGTTTACGTTTTTGTGGTAGTATTACTGAATGACGATCACATTCAGATTATCTTCATTAGTGAAAAAGACTCGAGTACTGGTATTAATTAATGATAAAATTGGTAAGTAGACATTGGACATGACATAATATTCTGTCGAAAATCAACAAGGTCATCAAAACCCATAACTTTACTTAGGAATTTAGGATTAAAGTTCAACAGGGTAGTGAAAATATTGGATAGCGGTCCAGGCATCAGGTCAGGGGATCGATTTCAATAAGCGATAACTTCTGCATGAGCGCGCGGCCATCTTTCAGAGCCGTTTGCGGATGCCGCTGATCAAAGGGGATCTGTTTTACGTGCGTAATTGAAATGCAGAATAGTTTATATTGGTGGCCTACTGACAGATAGGTTTTTACTCTTTGACAGGAATTTGATCATGCCTCTTTACTTTATATTCTGCGCGGAAACTGCGCTCGCTTCGCTCGCGCCCTTATTTATTTAACGAATTGTTCTACCAAGGTTTATGATAACAGGCTGTGATTATTACACCTTTAAAGGTTACAAACTCAATTGTTACGGTGGGGTTAATTTACGGTATTGTTCTATGTTCTCATGTATTCATATATTAAAACTTAGCTATCATGTAACCTAATATTAAGTTTATAATAATTTAATGTACCATTGTAATTGTTGTTAGGTATTGTATAGGAAATGATAAATATGTTTTGTCTATGGTATAGACTTCATAGTAACTTAAAAATATAAAGAAGTCCTTCTTGTCTTTGGCTTCGACGTGGACGCACCGTGTTTCCTGATCTTCTAAAATAAAGCTAAGCCATACAAAATCGCCTTAGGCAATAAGACCGCCATAGCATACTGTATTGTCCTATTCGTACTTTTACTGTCTTTTTTATTTCCATGTGCAATTATCCCACTTGCAGGCGTCCTCCAAGGCAGCGGGGGCGGCGGCCACTAATTGGCAGAAAGAGCCAAGACGCGCAAGTATGAAATTATTGAAAATAATTTCATTTTTGTTCCTTTTGGTGTTGAAACCCTGGGGTCGTGGGGCGAAGATGCTAGATCCTTTTTTAAGGATCTATCTTCTCGTCTCACAAAGTCCACAGGTGACCGGAGCGCTGGCAGTTACCTCGGCCAACATATAAGTTTGGCTATTCAGCGGGGTAACGCAGACAGCGTTCTGGGCACACTGCCTCATTGCAGCGGGATAGATGATATTTTTAATGTTTAGTTTTCAGTTTTTAATTTAGTTTTTAATTCAGATTTAATTTAGATTTTAATGATTTGTATTTTTAATAAATAAATCTATTTAATGAGAAAAAAAAAAGATTTAAATAATAATAAAAATAAAAATTGCTTATTTACATTTTATAGTGAGAGAGCTAATTGCCTAATTGTGTTCTTCTCAATGAACTGGTAAACAATAGCGTTATAAAAAAACTAATAAAAAAAATACCATTCTTACTCACTTAAATCTGAAACAACAGGGTCGGACGCTTCTTGAAATATATTTTTACACATTTGACAGATACTCTCTCCCTTCTGATTTATGATCTGCAATATGAAGTAGCATCTTTAAGGAGACGGAGAGATTTTTCGTTGTTTTCGTGATGTTAACGTCCCCGTTGTCTCCGGTTACAGTTGGGTTGAATGTATAAATCAAAGTAGTTTGTGTGAATTCATGTGCATTATGATTTGAGAAGAAAGGAAAAAAACAGTTTTTTTTCTCAAGGGTTCTGCTAGATAGAGAGCTATAGTTTCAGACGTTTGAGAATAGAGTATAGACTAAGCAGACTTAAATCCACATGTTCGCAAGTTCAAAAAATCCTACAAGTTGAAATATTTTTATAATCCTAGCAAAAGGTACATATTACACAAAAATAATTTCTGTTTATGTTTATTAATATTTTGACTTTATCTTTAAGAACGTCCATGCATGGCCTCCAAAACGACCGAAAACTTTACCGTTCGTTTTTAAAAAAGATGCGAGATGCGAGCTCACTTGGAGGTAAGTGATGATGCAGTCTAAGATGGTAGTGGGATAACCTGTTATGGGTATGGAAGTCGTAACCCCTTATCGGTTTCTACACGGCATTATACCAGAATGCTAAATCGCTGGGTAGCACGTCTCTGCTAGTAGGGTGGTAACTAGTCATTAAGCAGATTCCTAGTTCCATGTACCTACCTAACTAGCCACGGCCAAAGCCTCCCACTAGATGAGAAATTCGCATGAAGTACCTTACTCTATACTTCCTAACTTAATCTAAGGAAAATTAAGTCCTAAAATTTCACCCAAGCACGTAAGTTCCATTTACGGCATTATTGTTTTTCAATGGCGATATTTCAGCCGAACTAAAACTTTATTCAAACTTTCCCAAGTAAAAGAGAATTTAATTATCTCAAACAATTTATCAAGCGCACGAACAAAATTGCAGATTTGCGAAAGAACAAGAGGCATATTTCTCAAAGTTAACCGGTATCGCCGATGTCACAGATATTAAGTTCTGAAAGAACCCAGTGAGCCTATCTACTATTTCATGAATCGTTATACGGAGGGCAGCATATAAAAAAATTTGCTTTTATAGCATTCATAATACGGTTGCGTTTCCACGAAATGATTTTCTCATAATTTGTTGACTATCGTACCTTCCAAGTTTATTGCAGACTCGATAAAAGACAAAACTCGTGAACCGAAAGAAACGGGAGAGATTATAGTAGAATTTTATTACTCTTATGATTATTGGATACCGAGAGATGGAGTCGTTTATTTTTTGCGTTTCTGGTTTATATCATAGTATTCTTCTTAAAGTATAATATTAGCATTGATAAACAAGAAAATACTACTAAGACGATGTATTAGAGTTTAGAAAATAATAATGCTTACGCCTTTAGGTTTTTTAAACGCAATGTTTTTGATTTGAATCTTTGTTATAATTTTTTAAATTAATAGTGGTGGAGGCATCACAATTCTCAAAACGGATATTTATTATAATAGATGATCAAAGCGTACAAGCAGGTTCAACTATTTATGTAAATTTAATAACTATTCACCATTAAATATACCAGCAAATGGCTTTCATATTTTATTTATGAACATAAAATATTTACTTCCCCGTTGTACGAGTAGGTAAGTAGCGAATTACAACGCTTTTAGAATAATGAAAAGCGGTATGAGGCGATCCATTCTGAAATTATTCCGTACTCAATAATATAGATTACGTCAAAGTCATGAAATTTATGTGCATAATGTGAGTACCTACTCTTACACCTATGCATCCTGTAATAAGAGTCATGGCATATCATACGGTTTAGTTTTCATAAATATTATGTAAAATTGGTTTTTATTATGTACCTAGTACTGTGTATTTTGTCTTAGGTCTTACTTTTATGTAGGTATATTTTATAAGATGTTGGCCATGGTTTCGTTCGCGCGGATGTAGGTTGTAAAATCCCGGGAGAAATCCTACTTTCCGGTATTAAAATAAGCCTAGTATCACTGTCGCGGTCCTAAACATATGCTCATGCACCAGCGCCATGCACCCTTTGGCTACTATTCCCTTAGTTGTTCCATTTATGTCGAGCTGTATATGACCCTTTTCTCAAGTAGGGCTCTTATCCATTTCCGCACCACTTCGTATCTTTGGCCAAAATCTTTGCAAAGCGTCATCGATGCTTCTGAAAGTGGTTTTATCAACGGCACCGTCAATATCTATTGTCTATGAAGCATAGAGATAATTTATATAATCCTGAAAGAAAGCTCCTAGTTTTGACAGTTTGTTATTAACCATGCCCTATTTTACCTATCACAGTGTGAAGAACTGTAACTGAACTGTCTATGTATGATGGTTTTGGTGTAACGGTGTTTTTTGGAACTAACTTAGCGCCAAAGTTAGTTCCAAAAAAAAAGGCCAAATGTCGATCCATTGCTCTGCTGCAGCATGATGATAAACCAACAAACAAATTTTTAAGTAAGAAGTAGACTAAATAAACACTTATCGACCTACTAAGGAATCAAAGTCCTTTTAATAGTGATTAAACGATAAAGAAACAATCCATACTTAATATTATAAATTATAATTATAAAGTGTGTCTGTCTGTCTGTCCGTCTGTCTGTCTGTCTGTCTGTCTGTCTGCTACGCTTTCACGGCCCAACTACTCAACCGATTTTGATGAAATTTGGTACAGAGATAGGTTACATCCCGGGGGAGGACATAGGCTACATTTTATCCCGGAAAATTGAAGAGTTCCCGCGGGAATCAAAAAAAATGTATCTGTTCAACCGATTTTGATGAAATTTGGTACAGGGAGAGGTTGTACCCCGGGGAAGGACATAGGTTGCTTTTTATCCCGGAAAATTGAAGAGTTCCCGCGGGAATAAAAAAAAACAATCCACGCGGACGAAGTCGCGGGCATCATCTAGTCTATTATAAAACACAATTCATTATTCGGTCTGATCGATGTAATCGATATGAAGATAAAATTCTACCACTTGTACTTAGTCTACTGAATTATTTACAAGCATAATCACAGAGTTGCACATTTGTTTCGCTATCCACTTTCTGGAGGAAATGGAGGGGAGGTAACATCGTATCTAAGCGTATCGGATTTACATAATGGGACTTTTATGGACTTTTTCGTGTTGCTGAATCTGTAAGCAATCTACTAATCTCATTGCATACAAGATTGTCTTTGAATAATCCTTATTGTTTTCTTGATCACAATATAAACTGGATAGTACTGTCTTTTGACTGCCTCGTTGGTCTAGTGGTTAGCATAGTCGACTGCGGATCACGAGGTCCTGGGTTCGATTCCCGGTCGGGCATAAAAGTTAGGTATTGGGTTTTTCAATTAAGAAATTCTCAGTGCCAGCCCGGAGTTGGAAGTTGGCGGTGTTTCACCCCCGTGCCTCGAAGAGCACGTTAAACCGTCTGTCCCGGTTATTATCACTAACATGATAATAGTCGTTAAAGCCCGCCAACCCGCATTGGAGCAGCGTGGTGGGTCTAAGCTCTAATTCCCGCTCTCCTATGAGAGTGGAGGCCTGTGCCCAGCAGTGGGACGATAATAGGCTGTAGTGATGATGATGTTGACTGTCTTTTAAGGTTGTTGTTTTAAGGTTTTCAGAGATCATCAGTTTATATGATTATGTTTATCAGCCTGGTTTGATAGCCACAAGCAGATATAATTTAGCCTTTCGGCTTTCTAATAGCACGCCACCACATAATACTATAGGGTCCCACCAGACCAGACCAGAGAAAATACAGAAATCACAAATTCCCAAATTGAACCTGACAGGAATCGTACGCGGGACCCCAACACTGCGCCAGGGAGGACATCAGGGAGGTGATTTGAACCTCTTGGATTTTAGCGTTGAGTTATTGAGGCTAGTTATCAACCGACTTCAAAAAAAGGAGGAGGTTGTCAATTCGACTGTTTTTTTTTTTTTTCAATGTTTGTTACCTCAGAACTTTTGACTGGGTGGACCGATTTGGATGAATCTTTTTTTATTTGAAAGGGCATACCCATGTGGTCCCATATAAATGTTATCGAAATCGGTCGAGCGGTTTTTAAAATATCAACAATAAAATAAGTACATTGTATAGTGTGTGCTTGTTGTTGTAAAGTTGGCGCGGGAGTTTGAAGTCGGTTGTTTAAAAAGAATTTTTTATATTAAATTATGATGATAATAAGGCCAGTATTTGGTATGAATAAGAAAAACAATATCATTGTATCCCATGTCCGTTTTGAATGTTCTCAAGATGAAAGCAATATTCGATTATTGTAAAAGGGTTTCGACGTGTACGGATAGCTCGAATTGAAATGGGGTCGATCCCTTTATCTGTTAAAGTATGTACACGAGTATTGGCAAGGTCCGAATTTATTACGGATGGTACCCATCGAATATTATTTTACGGTAAAAATACCATTGTATTTTTACGAATATTATTTAAAAAGTTAATAAAAGTTCGTAGTTCAGAAGTGCCTACAAAAAACATAGCAGCAAATTCGCTTTCATGAATTTTTGCAAACAAAAATTACCAAAAATGGTTTTGGTAAAGACGTGAGAATTTTGTTTTTCTTTCACATGTTAGGTTTACTTCTTAATTTCATAAGTAGTCAAAGTCAATTTTATCTTTAATTAAACTTTTTAAGCAAGGTAGATTAAGATAACATAATTCAATTGAAGATCGGAGTAGGTATATTTTTGTTTTTATTCGCTTTAGAGTTGTCATTTTGCACCCCTCAGATAGGGAAACTTATTCGGGGTCCAGTGTACTGCAACAGCTGTTTCTGAATGATGGAAAGCTTAAAGAGATTACAAGATTTCCCTCCCAGTTCAAGTTTAATATAAAAATAAGAAGATAATGCTCCTTTAAGTGTGGGTATGTTTTACTGGTGCCGTCGTTTCGGGAACTAAGTTGCGAGTGCCACAGCTAGGGAGCTAGGGGAATGAATGTAAGTGAATGTCAATATTTTTTAAGCTTATATTTGAAGACGGTAGATACCAGGGGACGTTTGTGCTTTTGACGTCTTTACTCTATACGGCATAGCAGTATTGAAAATGTTTTTACTCACATTTTAAAGGCCGGAATTCAATTTTCTTGTTTTTACTGTGCAGAGCGTTGTGTATTTAGAAATATAATTATTGTAGGTTTTCTATTCCAATTTTTTTTATCGGACTTTTCTAACCATTGATGTAGAATTTTTGTACCTATCTTCTAACACTGAAAATCAAAAATAAATATAACGTACCTAGTTTATTTCAAGTCTCACGCCTACCAGGGTTCACCCAGGGACCTTTTTGACCTCCCTGCCCCGGTTGTTAATTGCTTGGGTAAACTGAACATCCATGTATAATTCAACTTTGTAGGTACAAAATTTTGACTTACCTATCTGACTAAGATAAATTTTATATCATAATAACGCTTATATTATATTCTAAACGCCATAGGGATAAATAAATAACTGATAAGACTCATAAAGGGGAGTGAAGGAACTCTTATGGACTCTCTTTCTCTAACAATATTATCTATATAATAATATTATAAATGCGAAAGTGTGTCTGTCTGTTTGTTTATCTATCTTTCTGTCTGCTACGCTTTCCGGGCCCATCTTTTCAGCCGATTTTGACGAAATTTGGTACACAGGTAGGTTGTATTGATGTATCCGGGGAAAGAACATAGGCTTTTATTTCGGAAAATTAATGAGTTCCCGCGGGAATCAAAATTCTTAATCCACGTAGACGAATTCGCGGGCATCATCTAGTAGGTACTTACTCAATAAACTAAACTTGTATGCACCATTGATCCAACTTATCGCAACCATGAAGCAGCGATTCAAATGACAGTAAACGTGCATCTGGCTATCATGAAAATAGAACAATTGAGATATAAGTATGACGTTAAGGGCTATAATATAAAAAAATCTTTTTAAACAACCGACTTCAAACTCCCGCGAACTTTACAACAACAAGCACCCGCTATACAAAGTACTTATTTTATTGTAATGATGTTTTAAAAACCGATTTCGATAAAATTTATATGGGACCACTTGGGAAGTATGCCCTTTCAAATAAAAAAAGAATCATTAAAAATCGGTCCACCCAGTCAAAAGTTCTGAGGTAACTAACATAATAAAAATAAAAAAAATACAGTCGAATTGAGAACCTCCTCCTTTTTTTGAAGTCGGTTGAAAATATCCTCCTCTTTCTATAAAGATTTCATAAAAGTTGACCGTCACTTAGTTCAAGCATAAAATCACTTACGGAGCGCATGTGGAAATCCAATGTGGCGAAAACAGCGGGTTTACACTGCATGCGTCGGGATCATAAATCAATGGCTCGCTATTAGCGATGCTTCCATAAGCAATACATGACCCCACCACAGCCACCCGGCATTGGTGGTTTATGGGCCTCCTATAGCTGAAATCTGATCGAGCGTTTTGTTAAAAACTTTGAACTCACTAACGTTAACTTACCTAATTGAAAAATTAGTTAAGTTTTAAGTCCCTGACGTAGTGGCGAGTTGTCTTTTAACGTGCGGAGGTCCCGGTTTCGATCCCCGGCAGGCTGATTTTGGAAATTTATGATTTCTGAATTTTCCCTGGTCTGACCTGCTGGGATAGTACCAAACTGCTAAATCGCTTGGCGGTACGTTTTTGCCGGTAGCTTAGTAACTAGCCATGGCGGACGCCGCCCAGCAGGCCAGACCAGAAAATCTTGCCGGGGATCGAACCCGAAACCTCCCGCATAAGACAACAGCGCTCACCACTATGCTAAAGAGGTCATCACTCGTCAGGTGCTGAAAAGTACACAAATGTAACTTTGATGAAAATGTAATACAAAAAAAAAGTAATAAGGTGATTCCCGGTTGTGTGGGGAAATTCGTGACGTGACGACATATTAATAATTAAGTGTTAAAAAAGGGGTTTCAGAAAACCATACATTAGTCCATAAGTCGGGACGCGCCCGCCACACCTATACCGCAGCCTATACAATGAAAAGAATTTACCAAAACAATATGAAAAGTACATACAGCCCAGGTAATACAGTATGACTGATGGATGTAAATAAATTCGACGTCTCACTCACCCCCGCTGACATGGCTGTTTTTCACCTTCGTTACAAATGTCAAAATAACGCAACTGTCAAGCGCGTTTCGTAAAACGGGAGGGTTCTATACAACTCTTTGCTTTGATGTAGCTTTGTGACGTTCCAAAGGATTTAAATGTCATTTAGTAAACGTTTTTGATACGACACCGACTCTTTTATTAAAATTTAAAAGTGTTATTTACTTGTACTACTTATAGTCGAAATTCTGTACTCTCGTGTCTTCGTATGAGGAGTATTTTTAATAGGTGATGCCCGCGACTTCGTCTGCGTGGACTGAGGTTTTTATGGTTTCCGCGGGAACTCTTTAATTTTCCGGGATAATAGTAGCCTATATGTTATTCCAGACTATAATCTATCTCTGTGCGAAACATCCAGATCCGTTCAGCCATTTTGGCGTGATTAACTAACAAACATCCATCCATACAATATTATAGTAAATGGTATAGTATTCTTATCTCTATCTATTTATGATAATGGAAAGGAGTCAGGACTTTCATATTTTATAGGGCTGCAGAGAGAGAACTAAAGCTATGAGTGTTCCGAACGCGCTCTAGTCTAGAGAAGATACTCACTACAAACTCCAGCAAGTTTTCACTGAACCCAAACCCAATGGAAGTGCACCATGAAAGATCACTTACGAGTATCGGGAAATCACGTAACGTGCATTTAAACATGCTCTATGGGGTTGCTTAATATGCGTGAGTCATGGCTTACCGATTAAATCACCGGGGGTGGAATTTATTCACTTTGCATTGGAGGGTTAAACCGTTTGCTTAACAACCCGAAAATATGGGCTGGCGAAGTTTTAACGTAATGCTATTAACAGACTAAAAAACTTGGCTGGCGTCATCGAAAGAAAAAAAGGTGTCATTTTTGTGACCAACTAACCCTTGACTGCACTAAGCGATGATGCAGTCTAAACAGGGTTAATCTGGAGGGGGTACATCATCATCTTCATCTCAACCCATTTACGCATAGGAAACGTGGATATAACGTCTTTTGGCAGGTCCCCTAATTATTAATCACTTTAGTTTATTAGTTGATTTATTTGACTACGCAATTCTTTTATTGTATGGGAATGACATATTATTGTATGGCGGCACGGATGAATTCGCCCACCAGACTAGACCAAACTGTCCCCTGATCGTGTAAGGAAATCGTAATCGTTTGTTAAACGGATAATTCGACCTTTAAGGAGTTCATAGATGCCTGCACGTCAAAAAGCATGCATGAACTCCTCAAACAGTATTTTTAAGTTTGTACCCTTACAGATTACAAGGAAAAACGACGTCTATCCAAAGTGGTATAGCAAATCTCTTATAAAAACTATTCGAGAAAAGTCCAAGGTCCATGCCCGATGGAAAAAATTTCAAGACCCGTTGGACTACCAAGAATTTTCTAGGTTAAGAAAGAGGGAACGAGATGTAGAAGCTGAATGCTATAACAAATACACTGAACTTACAGAACACTGTTTAAAAAAAGAGCCCAAGCGTTTCTGGTCATTTACAAAATCAAAGCGTAACATTACTAACTTACCTAGAAAACTTGTTTACAAAAATGTTGAATCTATCACTAACAAAGAGCACGCGGCGCAATTTAATAACTTCTTTTACAACGTTTTTTCTCAACCTCTTAATCAATATCCTTCTATAGAGCTCATTCCCCCAACACACTCGAGTACGTCACAAATTCATTCCCTCCAAGTTGACCACAATGAAATAAAAAAAAGTATAGGTATGCTTGACACATCTAAAAGTTCTGGAAGTGATATGATTTCGCCTTACTTTATAAGCCATGCAAGCAGAGCTCTTATTACACCACTTAATATTATTTTTAATAGATTAATAGCTGAAGGTTTCTTTCCGTCTAAGTGGAAAGAAGCTCACATTGTCCCGATTTTTAAAAAGGGAAAGAAAAGTCATGTTGAAAATTATCGTCCTGTTTCTATTCTTAACGTATTTGGTAAAATGCTCGAAAAAATTATTTACAATACGATATATCCTATTTTGATAAACGCAATTCCACCTGAGCAGCATGGGTTCGTCAAAGGACGATCCACATTATCCAACTTAATGACATTCACCGAAGATGTCCTGTCCTCAATGGACAATGGGGTTCAGGTTGACGTGATCTATACTGATTTTGAAAAAGCATTTGATCGTGTGGATCACGTCATCTTGTTAAAAAAATTAAAATACCTCGGCATCCACGGAGACCTTCTGAGATGGGTTAAGTCCTACCTGTCGAATCGTTCTCAGGCTGTTGTCGTTGGTGGCTGTCGGTCCGATTTCTGTGATATCCCCTCTGGTGTTCCGCAAGGCTCACATTTGGGTCCCTTATTCTATAATATATACTTATATGACATCAACAAATGTTTTTTTAATTCAAAGTTTTTAATGTACGCGGACGATACTAAAATATTCATGGGAATCCATAGTGTAGAAGACTGTGAGAAGTTACAAGATAATCTAAATAGACTTGCCCACTATTATAAAAATAACAGAATACAGGTCAATATCAGCAAATGTCAGACAATAACTTTTACAAGAAATAAAAGGCCGATACAATTCGATTATTCCATCAAACCATCTCCAAAACTGATAAAGTACGTGATTTAGGAGTGATTCTCGATAGTAAAATGTTATTAAATCCTCATATAGAAGCAATCACAAATAAGGCTTTCTCTATGCTGGGCTTTGTTTTAAGATCTTGTAAACCCTTTAAGAATATTAATACACTAAAGACAATGTACTCCGCGCAGTAATTTGGAATATTGCAGCAGCATTTGGTCACCTCGCTACATAAAGCCTATAGAGGCAATAGGAAAGATACAGCGCAAGTTTATAAAACATTTAAATTTTCGTACTTACTCTGAGCCTCTTGACTATAAGGATAATTGTAAACGCTATAAATTACAAACTTGTGGGCAGCGGCGTCAAATAGCTGATATGTTAGTTTTATATGATTTAATTAACGGTAAAATTGATAGTCCGTACCTTTTGTCCAAGATTAGCTGCACCCCTTAAACGGACTCGGCATACTTCACTCCTCCACGTGGCATTCAAAAGGAAAAACTACTCCCAAAATTCCGCAATAACTAGAATGACTCGTACCTATAATAAAATCTATTCGGAAATTGACCTCTTCCGCCACTCTAAAACTACCTTCAAGCGACACGCTACACAACTCCACCAATAGTTATACATTCGCACTACACAAACACCCATACACACACACACACACACACACACGCGCGCGCGCGCACACACACACACGCACACACACACACACACACACGCATGCATACAGGCAAACATTTACACACGCACATATACATACACTCACAGTCACAATCTAAAATATTATACCTACTTTTGTCATTTAACATGTAAATATGTTACACTTTGTTTCTTAAAATTGTTTTGCTTTGTACTCGTATGTAACTATAACTCACTCTCATAAATTGTTAAAAATTGTTATAAATTGTTATTTGTGTTTGAGAAAATCTGTAATTGGCTATGTTAATCCTGTTTTTTTGTTGTTTTAGTAATATTGTTAAGAATCGCTGTTGATTTTCCCATGATAATAAAAATAAAATAAAATAAAAATAAAATAAAACAGTTCGAGTAATACGTTTTAGGCTGTCCAATGATTTCGATTTGCTTAAACAATAATTGGGCCTCTCGTCCCCTCTCGGAAATCCAAACTGGGCGGCTTCCTAGTGAGTACACTAGGAAGCCGCTGGATCCAAGCAGTGCAAGACCATGGCATGCGTATTGTGCTAGAGAATAGAGATCTACTGTTCGACAGTGGGCGGAAATCAATTTACGACGACGACGACAGTGACTAATATATGCCCGCGACTTCGTGGCTTTATTTCCAAACTAACTAATGCCCGCGACTTCGTTCGCGTGGATTGAGGTTTTTCGCGGGAAATCTTTTATTTTCCGGGCTAAAAAGTAGCCTATGTGTCCAGACTATAATCTATCTTTGTGCCAAATTTCATACAGATCCGTTGAGCCGTGCTGGCGTGATTGAATAACAAACATCCATCCATCCAAACCTTTACATTTATAAAAAGGAAACAAGACAATTCCAAAAGACAATAATTCCAGGGAGGCCCGGGTATATTTCTCGAGTCTCTAGATTGATCTTACCGTAAATCACCGGGGTATAATTTATTCACTCTGCATTGAAGGGTTGAACCGTTTGCTTAATAACCCGAAAATATGGACTCGCAAAGTTTTAATTGTCGAACGTTTATCGCTTTCAACTTCAAAGGGTTGGAGGCACTTGATGCCGTAATGCGATAGTGTTTATTGCGGCAACTCTGAGTTACTCTGATAGCGAAGTTTAACAATTACGGCCTTTTGTCCTTTTGCCAAATAAGAGGCTTTATTTTAGACTAGATGATTCCCGCGTCTTCGTCCACGTGGATTGATGTTTTTGTATTCCCGCGGGAACTCTTAAATTTTCCGGGATAAAAAGTAGCCTATGTCCTTCCCCGGGGTTTAACCTATCTCTGTACCATATTTCATCAAAATCGGTTGAGTAGTTGGGCCGTGAAAGCGTAGCAGACAGACAGACAGACAGACACACTTTCGCATTTATAATATATATTTATATGGATTATATCGAGATACTGGCATTTGCCCGCGGCTTCGCTCACGTTAGGTTCGATTTTCATAAAAATTTCAAAGAATTAAAAAAAAACACTCCCTCAGGGGTTGTTCCAAATTTCAGCACGATCCGTCCAGTAGTTTGAGATGTGCGTTGATAGCTCAATCAGTTAGTCAGTCAGTCACCCTTATATATCGAAGAAGAGTACTAGTATTTTGCCGAACATTCAATGCATAATATAAATGCGAAAATAGGTCTATCTACCTGTTATCTTGTTGAAATAATGCATGAGACTTAGTAGTAGTTCATTGTACTTAGGAGTACTCGACTCCTATGTTTACTTTTTAATAACCAACACTACATCTCGATAGCGTAATTCTTCCACTACAATAGGTAAACATGAAGTTCCATGTCCTAACAAACACATTTCACATCCAACTAACTGCCCTTTGTTGTGAGTTTCACACCGATGTGAGTAGTGACTGTGACGTCACAAGGAGGGAAAAATAAATAATACCTCACCCTTGCTGGTGGAATCACGCGTTCGCGCGTGTTTGCACGAAGACGGATCATCGGGACTTGCCACACGTGATGTAGACGAGCGTTTCAAACGCTCGCTTCGAAGCTAAACGCTCACAAAAACGGACTCAAAGCACGGCGGAATTTTACCCGAATACGGCAAAGCCAATAGGAAGGTTTATAACCTAAATATATATATATGTGTGTATGTAAGGTAGGTATGTATGTAAGTTCGTTCCACCATAGCGATTTGGATGAATGACATATCAATCGATTCGTTATTAGTTTCGTTTATAGTTAGGTATTAGTTAGTATTGAAAAGTTAGTTTCAGTAAATAATATATTTGTTATTTAAAAACTACTTTACTTTGCCTCTTGTAGAAATTAAATGATGCCAGTGACATCTTTCTTGGGTTTTTTAATTATCTTGAGAACTGTTTAATTTTCCGAAATAATTTCCAACCTAATCAGTCCAGTCATTGTAAATGAGTAAAACATCCAAACTTTTACATCATCAAATAAATATTATAAATGCGAAAGTTTGGATGTATGGATGTATGGATGTATGGATGTATGGATGTATGGATGTACGGATGTATGGATGGATGTTTGTTACTCAATCACGGCTGAACGGATCAGGATGAAATTTGGCACAGAGATAGATTATAGTCTGGAATAACACATAGGCTACTTTTTATCCCTAACTAAGAAGTTCCCGCGGGAACCAAAAACCTCAATCCACGCGGACGTAGTCGCGGGACTCAGCTAGTTTATAATAATACTAGGGAATGCCCGCGACTTCGTCTGCGTGGTTTGAGGTTTTTCGGTTCCCGCAGGAACTCCTTAATTTTCCGGATAGAACGAACCTACAGCTACGAAGGCCTATTTTAAACATCTAACTTTTAAACATAGTTAAAAAAAACTAAAATTTTCCTGTCGCTTTTGCCCATCTGCAATCAGTCCCAGGACTATAAGCAGATTTGTGGTCTTTATATAGTTGGAAGTTAAGGCTTGCACATCCAATGATGTAACATCCCTTCAAAGGTGCCAGTACAATTAATTGTTATTAGTTGTACTATATGCTGGCCAATCTTGCCCTTTTAAGTCGGTACATGTTTTCATTAACATCCATAAGCTGCACTGCTAAGTAATTTTTATGACACTGAAGTCTCTGTTGATAGGCCACGAGTGACTTTTCTATTTCCTCTCTCACCGTGGGGATTTCAGTATATTCGTGCACTTCTGAATTTTTGATAAACCAGGGTGCATTTGCTTATGACCTTTAAAACATTGTTTTGAAAACGCTGGAGTATTTCTATATTTGAGTGGCTTGCTGAACCCCAGAGCTGGATGCCATACGTCCACACCGGTTTAATGATGCTTTTGTATATGAGGACCTTATTTTCAAAGCTTAATGAGGACTGTCTGCCTATCAACCAGTACAGTTCACGAAATTTCCAATTGGCCTGATCTCGTTTTGCCTTAATGTGATCTCTCCAGGTCAATCTCCTATCCAAATTTATACCTAGGTATTTAACTGTTGTTTGCTGAGGTAAGATAGTCTCGTCTAGTTTAACAGGTGGGCAATCTCCTTTTTTCAATGTTAAGGTTATATGGTTGGATTTCACTGCACTAGCTCTTACTCTCCATTTTTTCAGCCAAAAACTTATTTTGTTGAGATGTTCTTGTATTTTAAGCGATGCAATGTTGGCATCTTTGCTACGAGCAAGTACAGCAGTGTCATCGGCGTAAGTTGCTGTGATTACATCCTCTGACATGGGTAAGTCAGCAGTGTAGACTGTATACAAGATAGGGCCCAGTACAGATCCCTGTGGTACTCCCGCTTCTATGCTACAGAAGGCAGACAGGCTTTCGTCACACTTGACTTGAAATAGCCGTTGAGACAGATAGGACCTCATAAGCATATTCAAGGTGTTTGGTAAACATACTTTCATTTTGTAAAGTAGACCTTTGTGCCAAACACGGTCAAAGGCTTGCTGGATATCTAAGAATACAGCTGAGCAATATTCTTTCCTTTCTAGGGCTTGGCGGACTGTGTGTGCAACTCGGTGAATTTGTTCAGTTGTTCCATGGTGGGCACGGAAACCAAATTGGTGGTCTGGTATTACATTTTGTGTTTCTAAGACTGGAAGGAGACGATCGAGGACTATTTTCTCTAACAATTTAGAAAGTACAGGGAGAAGGCTTATAGGTCTGTATGAAGATACTTCAGCTGGAGGTTTTCCAGGCTTAAGTACCATGTTTATAATAGACACTTTCCAGAGCAAGGGAAAGTACTGTAATCGTAATATTGCATTGAAGATAATAGTAATCAGCACAATTCCTTTCTTTGGCAATTCTTTTAAAACCTCAGCTGTTATAAGGTCATATCCAGGCGCCTTTTTTGGCTTTAAGTTTTTGATATATCTACGAACTTCTCTTGGCGTTACTGGTCGTATCGGAAGCGAAATTTGTAGATCACTATTAAGAACGGTATCAATCTCGTCTTCTGGAAACAAAGGATCTGGCTCGTTCGGCTTAAATACGCCTTGAAGATATTGCGAAAATAATTCCGCCTTATCTGAAGGGTTCCTAGCCCAGTTACCGTCAGTTTTCCTTAGTGGTGGCACGTGTTCCTTTGAACTCCTAAAAGTTCTAGTAATTTTATATAAGGAGTAATCTTCAGCCTTGTGGGGGGACAATGTTTTTAGACGATCTTGTAGGGTTGCGTTTTCATTTTCATCTAGCATAAATTTTAGTTCTTTTTGCGCTTTGTTGAGAAGTCGTTTGTCATGTTCGTTTCTGCTAGTGTGCCACTTTCTTCTAAGGCTTCTCTTTTCAGCTATCTTATTTCGAATTGCTAGAGTATAGTCCCGAGTTTGTGGTGCGGATTCCATAAATGGAGTAGATAACCATGCAGCCTCTTGGATAAGGTTGGTTGTATACCGAACAGCATTTTCAATTTCTTCATCCGTTTTAAGAGACATACGCAGATTTGTTTTGTCCTCTATGTAGTCCCGAAAGGCTTCCCAATCTGTCTTCATATTGTACAGGGTCTCTAGTGGTTCCTTCAAGATAACTGTGGTACTTAAAATGCATATGACTGGTGTGTGGTCGGATGATCCATCTAGACAAGATTCGACTCGAGTGTATATTCCCGAGAGACCTTTACTAATAAAGAAGTCAATAAGGTCCGGGTTTTTGTTTCGATCAGTTGGCCAATGGGTTGGTTCTCCAGTAGAAAACACATTAAGTTGATTTACATCAACTGCCTTTTTAAGTTCTCTCCCTCTAGTGGTAGTCAATCTTGAACCCCATGTGGTGTTTTTTGCGTTCCATTCGCCACCAGCTATATATTTTGTGCCAAGTGTTTGGAAGAACTCAATAAACATGGTTTCTGAGATCCTATGTCGGGGAGGACAATACACGGCAGCGACATTTAAGGTTCCTTGCCAGTCATCTATAGATATTATAGAAGCTTGTAGATATTCATGTCTAAAGTCGGGAAGCACATGTTGTTTAATATTTTTTTTTATTATTACGGCCGCTCCAGCATGTGATGTTCCATCTGGATGATTGGTATAATATGCATTATATCCTTTAAATTTGACTGTTCTTTCGTCCGTCATGTGAGTTTCCGATAATAACAGGATATCTATTTTGTTACAATGAATAAAGGCTTCAACTTCATTTTTATTCGGAGATAATCCATTTATATTCCAGGTGGCAATTCTTATGGATTTCTCTGATTATATTGGGCTATTAAGGTCGTTAGGAGTCTCAAAAGGGTACCTAATTGTTGTATGAGAATGTCTATCTTTTCAGATTGTTTAAGTATTATTTGTTCTAACAAATTTGTTGGCTGAGCTTGTGTGCTCTGTGTTCTTTTTTCCCAGTATCCAGCGGTATTCGCATCAGACATTTGGGGACCCTGTCGTTCGTTATTTTCTTTGTTCGCTGTTGATTGTTGTCTAGCATATGTATTTTTGGGCTTAAATGGTGGAAAATCTTCAGGACAAAAAGGCATTCTGGTACTTGCTCTGCCATTTTCCTTCAAATTGGTGTCTGTTTTTTTTGTACCCATTTTCCTTGCTCGAATTTCTTTGTACACTTGACATCCCTTGTAGTTGGCAGGGTGATTTCCAAGACAGAGAGTGCAAGTGGCCGGTGTGTTTCTGTCCTTTTTTGGGCAATCAGTGGTTCGGTGTCCTTGAGCACATTTGACACACCTAAATGGACGCATGCAATTGTTTTTCGTGTGCCCATATTGTTGACATCTAGTACATTGCGGGATCTCATTTGTTTTTTTAGGATCTTCTATCTTAACTCTAGTGTTAAATATGAATTCGATGTCTTTCACCTTGGCATTGTTTTCGCTGGGTTCTAGGTTCACAAAGAACATATTTAACGGCATTTTATTTTTTCTAGACCTTGCGCAAATCACTTCACCCCTGACTTTGTTGCCTGATTTTTCAATTTCTTCAATAATGGCCTCGATTGGTGTGGTGTGATGAAGGTTTTTAACCACTATTCTGTAGCATCTATTCTGTTTCTGAGTGAAAGTATGGCCAATGAGACTATTTTTACGCATCAGTTCAATTATGTTTTTGTAAACTTCAGTGGACTGGGTAGCAATTATAAGTTGGTTTCTATTAATGACTTTGTAAGTGTAGCTATCACTTGCAATGGTACTATTTAGTAGTTCTGTTAGTTTTGAAACATCTTCTATTCCGTAGAGAATAATAGGAGGTGGTTTGATGACTTTCTTGTGATTTTCGTTTATTGGTTCATCTGTAAGGTCAATAGGTAGGCCACTGAAGCGATTTGAGGTAGGGACACTATTATTTGTGAGATCTATTTTACTAGTTGGTGGGCTATTTGACACTTTCTTTCTTTTTGGATTTCGCTCAGTTGGTATTCTTTGCCAAGAGGGAGGGAATTGCCCTTCATTCTTTTCACAGTCTTCAGCTTTTCTTTCCACTGTCACAGGAGGTGTTATATTTGTTGGATTGATGGCTGTGGAGATATTCCCTACTGATGAAGATCTGGGTCTTGTAACAAAAAGGCTCGGATGGAACGCCTGCTGTATAAGCTTTTTAGTGGGGCCAGTAGCATTCACTGACACAGGAACCTGGTCAGCCGCTCCAGTGTAGTCTTCGGTAACCAACTTCTCACTCACAGGCCCGGATACCCGTGAGCGCCGGGGGCTAGCCGGATCGCATGGCAAATCGCATTTCTCATTAATCGACATTTTCATACAAAAGAGGGGGTTGGGAAGAGAAATATAGCACTTTCCCAAGGCACTATATGCAGACTTTTGGGGGTAATTGAACTCCTCCAGGCTCCTGCTGGCCTACGCAAGCAAGCTTACGTTTGACGGGATAGGTTCCGCCGCCCGATGTTCGGCGTTGAAGTGTTAATGTATGTTTGGTGTTATGTGTATGTCTGTATGGCTGAGGTATGTATGTATGTATGTATATACTTTATTGTACACCACGAAAATAAAAAAATCACATGTTACAAACAAGAAAACAACAATAAGTAGGTACAATAAGGCGGTCTTATCGCTAAGCAGCGATCTCTTCCAGACAACCTTAACATCAGGGAGAAAATGAAAAGAAGGATAAAGGGAGGTGGTGCAAAAATAATAATAAACTTAAACGCTAATAGCTAAATAAACTAACCAATACCATATAGTATAACATATTATGATAAACTAATATACACAAAATAATAATAATAGACATACATAAACTAAATAGACATACCAATAAATACATAAATAAATATAAGAAAGGAAACAATAAATATGTCGTTACTATTGATAACAAAGAGATAAGTAATAATTTTTAACGTCAATTTTAAACTTATTAAGGGTTTTAGCACGATGAATATGTGGGGGAAGTTCATTCCATAGACTAGTGGCCCTGAGTGCAAATGAACTTTGGAAATATTTAGTCCGATGCGTAGGCACCTCAAGAATAAGTTTACCGGCCGACCGAAGGACCCTATCAGGTCTGTCATGCCCAAGATATTTAAACTTATCCTTTAAATAACCAGGAGTCATGGGATAGAACAATACACAGTACTGTGTAATGAGGTGTGTATTATGTCAGATGTGTATTAGTGTCAGTGCAGTGTGGGTAGGAAGAATCTAGTAGCACTTTCCTACGGTGCTACTGCCACGCTGTTTAGAGGGGATTTAGTCCCTCAGGGCTTGTGGGAGCCCGGGTACAGGTTACTTAACCGCCGCCTGTTGCTCGGCGTTGTCGCTCGTTTAGCACCACCCAGGGGACACGTGTAGGGTGGGCCTTGTCGAGGAAAGGGTGGTAATAGTCCTACGGACGCGAGCGACATCATCCCCCAACACTAAAATTAAACCCGCAATATTCACTAATTATATTTTGGGGAACAATATTTATATTTACTTTTGTGATCAGAGAAATAAACACACGCGGTTCGATCGCTCGTCTGCTGTTACCATGTTCCCTACAAGATGGATCATCGAGACAACGCGACGGGGGGCGCAGATCGCTCGATAAAGCGACGCGATATGGAAAACTGCGAGTGCACAAATGCTTTCTTTGGTGTCTTCACGATCGTGAGCATTCGGAATGATATGTTATAGCTTCACACATTGTTTTTTTTTAATCTACTAACTTCATCAACTGATCATTAGTAGACTAAATCTTTCTTTCATCTATGCGAAAGTGTGTTTGTTAGTACTTGAAACTATATCCATGTAAAAAAATCACGTCGATCGATCGGCGTGATTTTTGCGTGGCGTGGTTATAGACCTGGTACTTTTATCTCGGAAAATTGAAGAGTTCCTACGGGATTTATCTGTAGCCTAGTACCTTATTCAATAACTGTACAAGGCTTTGTCCTGAGTGACTGATAGACAACCTACAGCCCAAAAGGCTTAACATAGAAATTTGAAATTTTGAGAGTATATTCCTTGAGCACCCTAGAGGTTTATTAATTTAATTTAATTTAATTTATTTATTTGTGAATACAGTTGGTACAAAAAGGTGTTACAATTATAAAAGTCTCATGCATCCTACCCGTGTGGCGTACAAATAATATTAAGGAAGGAATTTTCCAAATTCATCCCCAAAGAGGTTAATTATGGGGTTCAATTTATATCCATGAAACTTGGTAGATATTTATGCTTTCGGTGAAAAAATGAAGAATTTTAAGCTGTTCACAGTTTTTTGAAGTTCCTTTTTTTATGAACCTAAAACGCTAGAATTTTATAACTTTTATTTAAATAATACAATGTCCAGCGTATATTAAAAGCATATTGTGAATAGGAAAACTACACGCGAGCGAAGTCGCGGGCTTATAGTAAACAATATAGATACCTTTTCGATACAAAATAAAGTAGGGAATTCAATTATCAAGTTAACGATGTGCGCGGTGCAATCGAGCACTTCGAGCACCGACAGAAGCTTTAGTGCACAGTTACTGCTTGCGTTAACTAGACACCATCGATTAAACTGATAGGTCTGGTTCACATGTAGCTATTAGGGTCAGTTATATAACTGCTGGACGTGCATCTATATTAATATTATCAAACGCGAAAGTTTAGATGGATGGATGTTTGTTACTCAATCACGCCAGAACGGTTGAACGGATCTGGCACACAGACAGATTATATAGACTGGAATTACACACAGGTAACTTTTAATCCCCGATAGTTAAAGAGTTCACGCGGGAACCAAAAAACCTTAATCTACGCGGACGAAGTCGCGGGCATCAGCTAGTGTAAAAGTATAGGAATGTGATATCATGGTAGTGAGTGAGTCATGCTCAAAATAGAAGCGAAGTCCGCTGTAGCCGGATTCTGTGTTAGAAGCATAGTGTCCATTGAGAATCTTGTTGGGTCCTCCAAAAAGATTGACCGCCGACATTTAAAAGAGGGTAGCGGGAAGTGGCTTGATTTGGTAACCTGTCATACCCCCGGGTTGTAACGGTACGGTACGGTACCCCCGGTAACGGGTTGGCTCGCTACCATCTTAGAATAGGCATCATCACTTACCATCAGGTGAATTGCAGACAAGGGCTAACTTTTAGTGGCGTAAAAAACGGTCTTTGTTATAACCGTTTTCATTATGCTTGGCCATTGGTCGCTCAATAAGAACGAATCTTTATAAATCGATTCAACCAGGTTTGGAATTTAATGGATCGTAAGAATTAATAGGCCCCTGACACTCGGGACAAATCCACGGGGATAACTACACATGAAATGGCACTATCCCGATTTTTTATCGTTGAAAAGTAAGCGTTTGATAACAATTTTACCAGATAATGAGTTACTCCCACGTAAAATGCTCTCCCTTGGGAGAATAGGTTTGTATCTTTTTTATACGACTGCCTGAAAAAAGAAGTATATTGTTTTCAGAGTTCATGTATGTATGTATGTATGTGAGTTTGTATATTCCACCATAACTTCTATAAGCCTGAACCGATTTTGATAAATGAGGTTTCGTTAGAATCCCTAGCTTATTCCGGGTGACATAGGCTAGTAAAATTTAATGGGGTGACCATGGTTCCGAATTAAAGACTAAAGTTGAGAAAAAATTCTAAAATAAGATTAACTATATAATCATCATCTAGAAAATGATGAGTAGATTCCAAAAATATATGACACTATTGTTCAATATCCAGTGATTCACAAAAAATATCATTTAATAAAAATGTGAATAAGATTCCAAAGGTAATTAATGACTGTGGTATCGTTACGTAGTAGTAACGAGGGAGATTTTTTAGTACACGACTGCCCAAAAAAGGAGTGTTATGTTTTCAGGGTTCCTGTATGTATGTGTGTCTACGGCAAAGCAGTCGCATTTTTTAATAGTTTAAATTATATTCACTTGTCTAAAAATAATCGTACAACGTTTATTCGCTTGGCGGTATGGTTTGGCAAAACGCAAAATTGTTACATTTTGGGTTTTGTCATGGCTAAAACATAATATTCTGTTATTCATATTTTAAATGCGGTAGTGTGTTTGTCTGTTGCTCAGTCCTTCGATTTCGCTGTGACGTATTTTGTGCACTATTCAGCACCGAAAATCAAAAAAATCTCCTAGGATTTAAAAAAACCTAAGTCCAATCGGGTGAAGTCGTGCCAGTCATCTAGAAAATATCTTATAAGTAATAATTATCATCTTATGATTTATTGTGATAGCATGTAGCATAATATTATCTATAGCCTAAACTAAAACCTACCTAAAAGTTGTGAACAAAAATCAAATGAACCAACTGGGTATCAAACCCAGATCCCCTCGCCTAGGCCACAGGGTTGCGCAGTGGCAAAGAGGGCGTCAAATATCGGAAGTTTTTGGGAACTCAATGACGGCTTTGTCATACTTACTTTTCTCCGCGTCACGTGTTACAGACGTATGCGAAATTGGATTTTTTTGATAGAAATATCACGTACCTATAAGGGCAATATTCACTTGGATACGTCTCTTTCAAAAGCCCGAAGCGAATTGTTTCACGTCCTTGAGCTGTTCTTGAGCTATAAAAGCGAGAGATTCCTTTGGGTTTGTCGTACCTGAAAGCACAAAAGAATTTTGTAATAAACCCGTAGATACTTTGCTTATGTTTTATGTTTCCCTGGTACGGTAGCGGCACGTACTAGGCGATCTTAAGGAAGAGGAGATATTATATTTTAGACAAAGATATCTCCTACGTGCTTCATCCTATCTCATGCTGCCTACACGTCTCGTAAGCAATTTCTGTATACATACAAAATTGCAATTTGGTCGTCGTTGTCCACATAGGCTGGCCGTATGGCCTTGCTTGGCAAAATATGGGCTTGGCAAAATAAATTCATACCGGGGTGTAGTCCGTATGGACTGCTCGAGCAGTTAGCCACTGATCAACATATACGGACCGCTCTTGCAGTCATAGTCAACCGTTTGAAGCTACCATTGATAACTGCTGCCAACCGCCCAAACCAGTCGCAACTGCTCGAGCGGTTCCATGTATGTGTGTACGTAGAAGACTGTAGCTCACTATGCAGTCCCAGCTTGAATCAGTCCATTCTGACTGCTTCAAGCTGTCCGTGTATCCGAGGCCATATCAAATCAAACCAAATCAAATGTTTTTTTTATTCAAATAAACTATTACAAGTACTTTTGAATCGTCAAGTGAATCTACCACTGGTTCAGAATGCCATAGACCGATAGACGTACCAACAGTGGATGTCTATAGGTTGACCTCCACATGACGCGGTCTTGGGCTGTCCCGATCCAGGGGCTCCCTGCGACTCATTTTATATCCACTGAGCGATGGTCTGCCATCGCTTCGCTTTTCAGTACTAGATCACCATTTAAGCCCTTTGGGACCCCAGCGTCAACTAGTTTTCAAATTATGTAGCTGTTTAAGCTTTGCAGCACTTCAAGCTATGTCGGTTACATTAGTTCTTCTACAAATCTTCTGATTCAATCTATTTTAAATTCCAATTTAAAAAGGTCTTTTAACTGAATTGAACTTGGAATGTTTTATGACCATCACCATCCACCAAAAAATCGTAATCATTTGATGGCCTAAAACGTATTATTCGAGCTGTTTATGGAGTTCGTACAATATGCTTTATGACGTGCAGGCATTTATACTTCACACCTCAACCGAAGACGATTACTTTAGATTACTTGCAGCAGCTCACGAGTAGATGCTGTCTCAGTCACACTTTTTAGAGACCTAAAGACCTAGAGAAGTGTGACTGAGACAGCATCTACTCGTGAGCTGCTGCAAGTAATCTAAAGTAATCGTCTTCGGTTTCGGTGTTCGTATAATTGGAATCGAACTGCACAAGGTAAGTTCGTTTAATTTCCAATTATGAAATCCTAAAGCAGGTCGAATTATCCGTTTGAAAACGATATCGATTACAATTTCCTTACACACAGGGCAGATGCGCATCATACCGGTTTTTTTGTTTCTAATGTGACTTCAGTAGCAGCACGTACTAGGCGATCATAAAGAAAAGGAAACGTTTCACATAGTTAACTCCTATACCGTGCATTCATGCGGCCTCCTGCTGTGCACTGCACGCCTAGTATACCCCTGAAATGGCAAATGAATATCGCATTCAACGTCGAGTTATTTCTTTTTGCTTGGAAGTCACTCTCGTAATACACGCTCATTTAGTTTTTAACCAAAAGGGACGAAAAATGATTAAAAACTTACGTTTCTGCATCGTGCTTGTAAAAAAGCACGCTAGACTCAATTTCTTGTTAGTTTAATAACTCTTTGAGTACCTACATGAGTAAAATAATAACGGACTTCATTAAAATAAAAAACGTACGAAAAGGCCGCAATTCCTGAAAAAGTATTTAATAATAACATTTTGTCGTAAGAAAATTATTATAACAAGCCGATTTTCATGACAATATCTGAGTGGATTTCGGTTTTTGAGGGTTCCATTTATTTTAATTGGGTTCGGTTTTGAGAAAATTTAATACAAAATTTCAGGGTTCAGATTCACTAGTTTAGAGGCTGCGCGTCGTCTACTATGTTATATTATGCATTAGTTCACTTTTTTTTTTCAGATATCCTTTAAAAGGGAGACAGCATTTTTCTTAAAACCGAATAATTGATGTCGGTCTTAGGATACACTTCAGCAATATTTTTTGTAAATAAAATATAACCTCTAACTAGTGTTCACTCACCTTTTGATCCACGTTAAACGCTTCTCTTTTGAGTAAGTAAGACATTATTATAATCCTATACATGATATGATGGAGCTTATAATGTTGAGCGTATTAAAAACTACCATTTAAGGCGAGTCTTCTGGGTGTCAGTCGTGACACCATAGAGTAAGGTTTACAGTAAGTATAACAGCTTGTTTGTATGTTTTACCACAGAATAGGTAATAAGATTATTGGTTGTGTTTGGGTTGAGTTTTTAGAGTAAAACCTAAACAAAAGACTATCAACAAGCAATCAATAAATATTATTTTGTAAATGTATTTTAGACAAGTCATCGTCAGCATAAACTTGAAAAAAAAATTGAAAACTGTAAAACTTGACACTTTGTTCAGCTTTTATTGCAGACGATGCTCGTGCATTCGTCCGCGTGGATTTAAGATATCATAAATCCCGAAAGAATGCTTTGATTTCTCAAGATGAATCTCCGGGATGTAACCTTAAAAAATAATATTAGTATGGGTAATATGCACAAACGGAGAAGGTCTGTCCTTAAAACTGTCCGTAATGTTATGTCTATGACATTACATCATTACACATTAACATAATTTGATAGGAGAGACAAAACATGACGTAACATAAGAGTTACTGTATGTGATACATGTAGTATTGTATGTCCTTGTCATTTTGGTGTTCCCTCTATCTTTACTCTGTGGTGTCACGAAAATATTCGTCGCGCGTTACATTATGCGATGCGCTTGCGGCGACCGTGCCCCTGTTCACACTCCCTCACCATCTACGGTATCATGAGGTCTTGACATTGTCGATTCGGACAGCGTTCGATCTCCAACTACACTTTGCTACACTGCGTCTACCTATTTGGTCAATTTAGGTAAACCATGAAATATTTTAGCCTGTGGTAATGACATTAAAGTTTGCAGTTTACATAATTCGGATTTTTTAGTCAACCCATTTGCAATATATTTATTTATTGACATATCTTAGACTAGATGTGACTTCATATTATAACTGATTCAATTCGGATTGCGATTCGATTTAAACGAAAAAGAACTTCAGAAGAATAGTTGTATCACGAGGGACTTAGTTGCTGCAAATATAAAATTCTTGTGCAGCGTTGGGTAATGCCTCGTTGGTCTAGCGGTTAGCATAGTCGACTGCGGATCACGAGGTCCTGGGTTCGATTCCCGGTCGGGCATAAAAGTTAGGTATTGGGTTTTTCAATTAAGAAATTCTCAGTGCCAGCCCGGAGTTGGAAGTTGGCGGTATTTCACCCCCGTGCCTCGGAGAGCACGTTAAGCCGTCGGTCCCGGTTATTATCACTAACATGATAATAGTCGTTAAAGCCCGCCAACCCGCATTGGAGCAGCATGGTGGGTCTAAGCTCTAATTCCCTCTCTCCTATGAGAGTGGAGGCCTGTGCCCAGCAGTGGGACGTTAATAGGCTGTAGTGGTGGTGGTGGTGGTGGTTGGGTAATGAAGAATAGTTAACATCGATTTTTTATATGAGATAGTGTAATAGAGCAGACATAAAATCTTTTTGGTGGGTGTTTAATAGTTGCAGCTTTAGACATTAATTACTTACATAATTACCAATAACAGTTTGATATGTGAGACTTACTTATGACAAAGAAGGTATTCTAATAAGACATATTAAAAGCATTTAATTTGTAACGCATATCATAAACGCCACAAAAAATCTGACAGAGACTTGGGTACGAATAAAGAAAACGCGCCGTGACAGGCTGTGATGTCGAGATACCGAAAACAAATTTAAAATTTCAGCTATAAAACTAAATAATATTGTAACAACGACCTTATGTTAATAGCGACAGAGGTGTTAAGCTGTTGCGAGAAATGTTAGAAGTATTTAAGAGTAAGTCCGCTTTTCAATGTCTTTAGGTGTAAATTATTCAAAAGGAGCTCATCTGAGGACGCTTCGTAGACTACGCGTTTTTATAGAGGTAAGCTTGTCCGAAAATATAAAAGAAGGTATATTAGCAGCGACCATGAGGTGCCGCTTCATTCAGAAGTCCAAAGCAGAACACTGTAGTGCGAGACAGGCTTTTTGTTTCAAGGTTTTAGTGCGTAGTCAACGCGCAAAAGACAATTCAATCTGATCCGTCACGTCTTAATAGAACACAAGCATTCTCCCGCAATACGTTGTGAAGCCAAGTATATAAAGGTCTTAACGATTTGTGTCCGCTTGCACATGCATTTATATGCTTAAATCATAAATGACTCCAGGTTAAAAATATTGCCATCCTTCCAATTCCCTCTAAACCGAAATGCTTGCATGAACTTTAATTACTTTTTAATTTACGTTGTTGAAGTTTTCCTAATTGTCTTTCAACTCGAAAGAATTTTAGTACAAACCAACTTTTTGTAGAGCGACAAGTCTTTAGTGGAACTAAAGCCTAAATTAAGGTGTTTTGAAGATACCATGAGTTTTTGGAGGTGTAAATCTGGCCTGGAATTCTTAAGTTGGATTACATTTGACGTTTCCAGGATCACAATCATGGACAGCGGCTTAAGAGGGATGACTCAGTTGAGTTTTTATCATTTTGTGTGTCATTTGTAAGGATTACCGTTTTTATTGCTTTGCAAACAATATAATGAAGTGAAAGTATTACGATTCGTTACATTTTTTACAAAGGGATGTCATGGGTCTTAATATTTCGTTACCAATTAGCTACGTAGCTACGTTTAATTTAAACCCAGATGTTTTTGTATCCTTAACGAACACGCTCCATAATGTGTCTTTGTCATCGTCTTCGTTGCAATCTCTATGCTTCCAAGAGATCCTCGTATCCATAGGTACGAGGTAGGTAAGGTCGCTTGTTTGGGATACCACATGTGTGGATATTCTAGCGTTATCCCACTTGCAGACGTCCTCCATGACAGCGGGGGCGGCGGCCACTAATGCAGAAAGAGCCAAGAGGCGCAAATATGAAATTATTGAAATTAATTTCATTTTTGTGCCTTTTGGTGTTGAAACCCTGGGGTCGTGGGGCGAAGATGCCAGATCCTTTTTTAAGGATCTATCTTCTCGTCTCACAGAGTCCACAGGTGACCGGAGGGCTGGCAGTTACCTCGGCCAACATATAAGTTTGGCTATTCAGCGGGGTAACGCAGCCAGCGTTCTGGGCACACTGCCTCATTGCAGCGGGATAGATGATATTTTTAATGTTTAGTTTTTAGTTTTTAATTTAGTTTTTAATTTAGATTTAATTTAGATTTTAATTTTATCTACTTATAATAAGTATATTTAAAGATCCATAGGTTATTCCAAATAATATTATTATTATTATTCATTTATTTAAGGAAACAAGGCCCATAATTATAAAATACTCTAAAAAATTAAAATAATATAAATTAAAATACAATCTTAAAATACTATACGAAGGTAAATAGTAAATAGGTACAATTTATAATAAAATATAGATTTTTCACTCGCTTCCCTATAGCGACGGTGCCCTATGTCCTCAGGCCAAAAGTCTGCCACTGAGGAACACATTTTTGCACCAAGCTGGAACTGTGTTAAAATAGGTCATCCTACTAATATTATGTGCGCTAATTATAAACTTTGGTCTTCTCCCTGAGACAATCTAAATGGGTCAAAAACTTTACTTTTCGAGATTAGCTCTAGCGGCAGACGCTGCACGTTGATTTTACTTTATGAATGCACTAGTCGACCCGCAATGGCTTCGCTTCAGTGGAACTTCTGAATTTTATTTCTTAGTGTAAAGTAAAAAAAGGTTATAAAAGTTAGTAGTTGGAGCTGAAATGACAATACTTGTCATCCTGTTCCTGCCATTAGGAGCAAAATGAAGTATTAGTTGTACATTGAGGGTATAATGTACTAGTACATATTACTTCAATGTAGCAGAACTTTGAGGAACCAAGTTCCATCTCGAGTACCCTAGTAGGTAGTTAGTCATATTGATGTCAGTAAGTCAGTTTACCCTTACAGATTATCACACCGTCAAGATTTTAGCGTGAAAGCAATTTATAAAACACTTTTATTAAGTGACTTAATTTTCATACAAAATCCATCATTTTTCACAACACAAACAATTTACGCCACCGTTAAGCGTCAGTCACCAAAGTGGATGGAATCAACGATTACTCCAATAAAAATTGGATGTTTAACAAACAATGCGCCAAGCTAAACAAGTTTTTAACATGTGATCAATCATTCGCTGATTGATGAATGGTGCCGGTTTGACATTAATGAATTTTTACCCCCGCATCTCATGCATTTGCCACGGTAATTACTTCTTCGGCTGGACGAAGCTCGGCCGAGATTATTATTTTTTATTCCAAGACGTTCATAGTTTACGATACGGTCGTTCATGCGAGTACAATCTTCGATAAACAATTGCGAGATGAGCTTAAGGACGACAAAAAGTGAATTTTAACGAAATATAAAATTGGGATTACTAGATTGATGAGTAGTAGTAGGTAGTATATAATATCGTATCGTGAAGACTAAATAGATGGTATTCAAACATCGTATGGGCTGGAATTTCATTAACCTAAAGTAATATAGAACACTTTAACGAGTTCTCCGAGGTGATCCCGCCATATTAAATTGTCGTTCGTTTTCTTTATTTTGAAGATATCAAGCGTAGGTAATAGGGCTTTTAGTGATATTTCCTTTTTGCTTAAGAACCTCTTTAATACTTAAGTAGGTTCTACGAGTAGCACTGATTAAAGATATTTTAATGCTAGCAATTTCAATTTGAGAAATCTCTATTGAGGACCTGAGGCATTTTTCGTGCAAATGCCTTGAGGTAAAAAGATGAAAATAATATCAAACACCTTCTAATTTTTGGCTCATTCATACATTATGAAACATATCATATCTTTATTACATTAATAAAGTCAGATTTGCGGCTGAACCCAAAATATATAATATGAACATTCAAAACTTCAATTGGATACTCGCTGATTCGTGCGAAAAGTCTGCGTCGGAGGAGACCTACGTCTTGTCATGTCGCACTAGGGTGTATGGCTCCATAATAATATGAAAGTGAGTTACGCAAAATTTTTGTCTGCCATACAATGTTGGTCGTCCCAGTGCGTTTAACACGAGGCTTTACTTAGGAATATATATATAAATGATTTATTTTTTCACGTTGGATAACTTGTGTCACCAGTGGCGTGCAGTTCATAGAGGCATAAAAGCTCTGCTTACCCGAATGAAAATACGTCAATGCTAATATTTCATCAAAACAGGTAGTAAATAGGTATTCTGACTAACTAATGCCTACCCTAGCTTCAACCCCTGTGCACGCCACTGTGTGTCACTTATGATACATCAAGACTCTACCACTCGTTCGAAAAGCTGTTCTACTGAGAAGAGCCAACAAGAAACCCGCCAGTTGCGCTTAACTCAAAAAAAAAAAAACAATAAGTAAACAATGCAACACTTAGGTCACGTTACAAGTATTACACTGACTTGTGGGCTACTGGAAGCGAGGCCGGTTGCTTCCATGCAACTTATAACTTCGACATAACTAACTATAAAAATGTCTCGTTCAGATTTCCAACTCTTGTTGGTCTTCCGGGTCGACTGTTGGTATGTACTCAAGGTAGAAGAAATGTTAGTAATAAAGGAAGAAGGCAATCATTCCCTCATATTATGTGTAAGCTTCGGTCGCCCAAAGGCACTTAACCAAGAACGTAATACGCTACGGAGATTACGTCTGAAGAAATATTATGATCCATTAAATTATCTTAATATAGTTGAATTTGCATACAAATGGGTCATTATGGGGTTAACCCCGCGTAATTGCTGTTGTTCTAATATTGTATACGCGATACAAATGATATAAGCCTCTGTATTGTAATAAACTTTTCGAGACTTGTGAGGTAAGGTACCCTTTTATGTTCTCAGTAACTTAACAATAAGATATGTGTTAACAATGGCACAGAATATATTATATAATGGTATACAACGGTCTTTATGTAGTTACTGTACCTAATTTTGAAGAACAAAATTTTAAAGGTTGTATTGTATTGTTGCATATTCAACTAAAGTACCTACCTTAGTATTTACCTAGTAATAATACCTAACTTTATACTAATATTATAAATCCGAAAGTGTGTCAGTTTGTCTGCTACGCTTTCACGGCCCATCTGTTCAACCGATTTTAATGAAATTTGGTACAGAGGTAGGTTGTATCCCGGGTAAGAGCATATTTTACTCACTTTTTATGTTTGTACCAAATTTCATCTGAATTAGTGAAAAAGATAGTTAAAGCGTAGCAGACAGACACACTTTCGCGTTTAAAAACATGAATAAATGGATATATTAATTTATAAAAAATAATTAAAAAAAAAAATTGTCACTATTGAAAATAAATCAATTCTGCAGCAGTTTTTAATTAAGTCGCTCACAGACTTTGTAAGGTACTATTGAGAGACAATTCTAACCAGTCTGTTAATTAAATAGGAATTCCATCACACTCCGTAACAATTCAAAGTTCAGGGTAAAAGCGGTGCTTCCTAAGCTCGTACTTAGTTCCGAGCTCTCTGATAGACTAGAAACTTAGGTACTTATCAGTGTCTTTACATATCGAGGAGAGACCTTGTACTTATTGTTTTAGTTTGCCTGATTATAGAGTATTTTGCGTCGTGGTCCTTTTGTTGCTAAAGTTCGCGACTCTGGACCAACTTATGCCTGGACATGTTCGCATTTCGCAATAATACTTTGCATAATCGTGTCAATTTAACTTGTATGAAAAATTTAATTTTTATCAATAACTAGCTGATGCCCGCGACTCCGTCCGCGTGTAGGTATGAAAAATAGATAGTAGCCGATTCTCAGACCTACTGAATATGCATATTTAATTTCATAAAAATCGGTCAAGCCGTTTCGGAGGAGTATGGTAACTAACATTGTGACACGGAAAGGAGATCGGCGAAGTATGACCCAGCTAATTTAAAAACCATTCAGATTCAGAAATCATTTAATATTTTTTAATATATTTTAATGTATTTTTCTGTGTAAACACCAAATTTTTAGAAGATGGGGATCAAAAATAAAAATAATTACGAAACAATAAAAAAGTCGTTCTAATGGCAATACGGAGTATAGACACCAGAGTTTAAAAGTAGAAACTAACGCGTCAAATATCAATGTCTGTCAACTCAATCAAATGTCATTCGTGGACCGTGGTAGAGATGTGCCAACTCGGAAAAAACACGTTAACTCGAGTTGAAATTCAGGTAACTCGGAATTGAATTCGAGTTTCACAACTCGAGCTAGCATAAAGAAACTAAGTGTATTTTATTTGTTACAAAATACTTTTTTACATACATATGACGTGTACTTCAATCCAACTCCCTGTTAGGACAATTATTATTATCATTGCTTATCTTCGTAGGTAGGATTGAAATAAAAAGGTTTTTATAGTTTACCTAGATAATAATTTATACCGTTCGCATTAGAGTTAATACACAGTTATTTTTGGTTTTAGTCGTAGTTTAGTTATAGTAAGTACCTACTCATATTTAACAACAAAACCAGTTAGGTATATAGCAGTCTTCACAAAATAATAATATCAGTCTAACTTTATAATGTAGGTACATATTATGTTATTAATAGTTTAATCATCACAATGAAAATATTCTATAACTTTTTTAATTGTTGGTGTCATTCGGTCAATGCAATGGCGGGAGTACGTAGACAGAGAAAGAGATATAGACAGGGTGTCAGCGTATACAGTATGCGATATTAATTAATTAATAAATACGTAATTGTAATTAATTAAAAACGTTAATTTAATTCAAACGCGATGCATTATCGATACAGTCCTGCGCTGAATTACCTGCCGGCACCCCTCGCTCTTCTTTTACCCGATGTCACCTGAAATACTCACGCGTTAGCAAATACTACGATACTTCGCGACGCGATTGTATCGCTATTGAATTGCTTCTGTCGCACGTTGTAAATGCCACTAACGCCCAAAAGTAGCGATGCATAAGCGCGTTAGGGTTAACCCCCCTTTTCAAACAGTAAGAATAGTATAATAACAACCATCAATTTGTATGTCATAATATACTTACTGGCCGCGTTATGAATTACATACCTACTATAGGTTTAATGTCCCCAGCAGGTAGGTAACTTGTTTTTATGTAGATAGGATAGCGTATTACTATTTGGTACATAGTCAGATAATGTTAATCTGCAGTGCCTGATAGATTTTTCAAAGCTATTAAATGGTATCTGGCTAAAAAACCATGAAATAGAAATCTAACCTCATTTTTAACTATTACTACGAATATCTTGTTTCTCCCAACTTTATTTGATTGACTTTCATAAACTTTTTTGTTAGTCTGGTTTAGTATAAAAAGTATGAGAAGTTTGACGCGTGAACGTGAACATCAAGTTTGGGTCAAATACTATATGGGAGCTCGCCGACCTCCTTTCATATATTAGAGAGAGATGTGCAAGACAATTATTCTGACAATATCAAATACCTATTACTAGTATTCGATCGATTTTTTGAATAACAATCGTAGTTTTTTTACGATTTATATCGAGTCATACGTAAATCCATATCCATTATCCATACTAATATTATAAATGTGAATAAAACAAAGGCTACTTTTTATCCCGGAAAATTAAAGAGTTCTTGCGGGAACCAAAAAACCTCACCACTCGTATACGAAGTCGTGAGCAATATAATATATATTATAAAATGAAATTACGGGTTAGTAATAAGTAAGTGCATACTAAGTAAGTAAATACTAGTAATAAGTAAGTACATACTAAGGAAGTAAATACTAGTAATAAGTAAGTACATAATTTTCAACATATTGTGTGTAAATTTACATAATATAAATGTGTGTCAGTTTATCTGCCTGTCTGTCTAGGCTTGCTACGCTTTCACGGCCCTGTTCAAAAAATTTTGGCGACAGAGATAGTGCATCAAGGGGAAAGACAAATACTATTTTTTATGTAGGAAAATCAAAGTATTCCAAGTTCCAACAGGATTTTCAAAAATGAAATTACGGGTTAGTAATAAGTAAGTACATACTAAGTAAGTAGATACTAGTAATAAGTAAGTACATAATTTTCAATATATTGTATGGAGCCGAAAAATATATTTTGAAAATCATAATAGGTAAAAGTACAAAAACTTAATGTGCAACTTAATTACTATAAATTATTAATTAATTTTTATGTGCGTGTTAGTTTAATTTGTAACTTGAAAAATTTTAAATGTGTTTCAGTATAATAAATGCTTTATTTATTTATTTATTACATAATTTTCACGTAACATACTTTGTCTATAAATTAGATCCTAGCATTATGCATAAACTAGTGCAGCGACGAATGCTATGGAAATACCAGACAAAGCCATTTGTAGTATATTTTAGGAAGCGTCTAATTAAATGCGGTAACTGTTGTGCTTCCTAAGGCTATGCTTAGTTCAGCTCTCTGATATAACAACAACTTTACTACAAGACTCATTATTAAACCATAAACAAGGAGTTTGCGCACATGGTTACGTTATTAACAGTCCTTCTCACTGAAGAATATACATAGGATGTATCCTAGTTGAGGGACGAGTGGCCTAGTTTCGGCAACGCATAATATATGAGTCGATTGCATTTGTTAAGCAACGTTTGCTTAAGTCCATTTGGTAGTCCAAATTTGGATTTTTCATATTCTCCGTGCCTTGGAGAGCACGTTAAGCCGTCGGTCCCGGTTATCATCACTAACATATTATGACAATAATCGTTAGAAATATAAGATTTGAAATACCTACTCTTAGTCAAGTCGTATACGGAAGGAACCCACCGCGTTATTATCCCAAGAACACATTTGCCATTATGTGATTAATCTAGTTTACACTAAGTAGGTGGTAATAGCTTGGTGGAATAGACTACTCCTAGCTATCGAGCTATTAACTTTTCCGCTATCATCTTAGACTACATCACCACCAGGTGAGATTGTAGTGAAGAATTTAACATGTAGTGGATAGAAAAGCTAAGTTACTTTTTAGGCATTTAATATTACTTGCTATATCAGTGAAGGTTTCGTTAATCCACTATAAGTTAGCCCTTGACAGCGTCGTCACCTGATGGTAAGTGATGATGCAGTCTAAGCTGGTAGCGGGCTAACCTGTTAGGTACACATTGCGGCCTGATGGCACAATTTATATTTATAACCCGAATTTAAATCCATTGAATTAGTTTTTTTTTTCAAGAAACGTTTAAAAGTGCTTGTGAACGGTCAAATAAATCCTCCCAGAGAATACTTTAATGTCTTTCAATCTATCACTGTTTCGGAATACCGCCTCCTACCAAGAAGAACTAGAAAGAAACTCAGCGGTGTCTCACGTTCCTAGTCCTACAATGTAATTGAAACTTTTGCGCCATTTTAGTCTCTTTTATAGTTTCGAAATTGTAATTTATACCGATGCCCTTGTTGGAATTTTTAAGCCGATTCCACCACTACAGCCCATTAACGTCCCACTACCGGGCACAGGCTTTCACTCTCATAGGAGAGAGGGAATTAGAGCTTAGACCCATGACGCTGCTCCAATGCGGGCTGGCAGGCTAAGCCGATTATATGAGCTAAAATAAAAAAAATTGCAGCTAGTATTCTTGCCACCATTCCACGCGGGCATGATTATAATAATACCTAATTAGGTTAGGTTAGCTTTAAGTTCTATTCTATTGTTTTCAATAAAAAAACATTCCTAATGCTTTTATAATTGCTGCAATGTGCACCAACCGTTGAATAATTCCCTTTTTATTATTCGCCATAATTTTAAAGTCATAAAGATGCAAAAGCCGTATTTCACTGGCGCCGCGTCACGGGCCCGCCATCAATAACGCCTCATCCCGTCATATCGGAGGGAAAATTCAATGAAATTTTATCAGTCGATTTCATAGTTCTCATGGATGTGACGCCTTGACGGCTCCATTTGTTACCGGGTGCGGAATAATGTGCATTTCCGTTAATACAAACTCAAACTCAAAGTATTAAAAATAGTATCAAGTTATTCAAAATAGGTATCTCTTCTCTACACAGTATATTTATTCAAAATAGGTACCTATATAGTACACCTTATGAACGTCACGTTTACAAAGTATAAGACGTGATGGTGATAATTTACCACGGTATCTTAAATTTCATTGTTTAGGTGTAATTTTTTTTATATTTTATTATCAGCCCTATTTCGACGACCTAACTGGCGCAGTGGTGAGCGCCGTGGTCTTATAAGTGGGAGGTCTCGGGTTCGATTCCTGGCAGGATCATTTCAGGAATTTGTAATTTCTGAAATTTCTCTAGTCTGGCCTGGTGGGAGGCTTCATCGTGGCTAGTTACCACCCTATCGGCAAAAGACGGACCGCCAAGCGAAACCGCTTTGTAATACCACAGTAAACTAACCATACTTACTAAGATTGATTGCTTAGTTCCCAGGGAATCTTTGGAATCATATTACTAATATTATAAATGCGAAAGTCACTTTGTTTGTTGGTTTGTTGGTTTGTCCTTCAATCACGCCGCAACGGAGCAACGGATTGACGTGATTTTTGGCATGGGTATAGTTGAGGACCTGGAGAGTGACATAGGCTACTTTTTATCCCGGAAAATTAAGGAGTTCCCGCGGGAATAACAAAAAACTTAAACCACGCGGACGAAGTCACGGGCATCAGCTAGTATTTGATAAATTGTATTATTACTAGCTGATGCCCGCGACTTCGTTCGCTTGGTTAAAGTTTTTTTGATTCCCGCGGGAGCTCCTTAATTGTCCGGGATGCCTATGTCACTCTCCAGGTCCTCAACTATGCCCATGCCAAAAATCACGTCGATCCGTAGCTCCGTTGCCGCGTGATTGAAGGACAAACCAACAAAGAAACACACTTTCGCATTTCGTATGATAAAATAATATCAGAAAGTTTATATAATTTAAAACTTGATAATTCAATATTCAAAGTGAATTCCAATCCGCCAAACCAAAAAATAAAATTTTACTCAACAGTACATTGCCTGCCCGAAATTTTCCATAACAAGACCTTTCACCCCTACGTTTTCACACAGCAGTGAAAACCAATCGCCCGGACAAATCATAATTCAATACCCGCAAACTTTAAAAGTCACTTTCACAAAGAGGGGGGTCCGGAATTCCCGAAGCCCCCTGCAACGAAGGCATCTTACAAATAACGGGGAAAATCCTATATTGTGCATAACCTTCCAAACCAGACGTCCTAATAATCCCTTTTGAAATCCCAACTAACGGGAAACTCGCATTTACATAACAATAAAAACGCGATCCTAACATCTAGAAATGCCTGCGCGATATTCACGGATCATAAAATCGCATTCACTCCCTCAGCACTCCGACTAATATAACTGGACCTCTGTTATGTCGACACACTTCTACCACTCGCCTATTAGGTGCGAATCCTGGAGAGGCAACGAGTGTCTCACTAATTTGGTTTTGTTATTATGAAAGCCCTCGACGTCGGTTCTGGTTAGGCGGTGCCATTTTTTGACTCCCGAGTGCTTACTCCTTTTACGTTTTATTCATAACGCGAAAACTCAATATAAATTATACACTCCTCTGCATTAGAGCCTTTCAATCTGTCACTTTCTGCCAGGGGAAATTGAATAGGTAGATAAACAGATGATTTTTTTTATGTGTTTTGAAAATAAAATTCAGATCATGTTACTCGCTGGTAATGTAGCTGTAGTTGATATTTTAAAAACCGCTCGACCGATTTCGATAAAATTTATATGGGACTACATGGGAAGTATGCCCTTTCAAATAAAAAAAAGAATCATCCAAATCGGTTTACCCATTCAAAAGTTCTGAGGTAACAAACATAAAAAAAAAATACAGTCCAATTGAGAACCTCCTCCTTTTTTTGAAGTCGCTTGAAAATAGGCTAGTCGACAAATTGAAAAATAAGCTACACATACTTGCGTGATAAGAAAATAACATCTTACCCCTGACGATGATGTGTTAGGCACGTACAAAACTTTCATTTGGTACAGTTTATTCTTGTTTCTAAGTACGATCTAAAGTATTGCCACTTTAATGCATGTTATTTAAAAACTTTAATGTTTAAAGTATATTTTCTCACAAACTTGTCAATTAATCCCATTAATCTTTCCTCCGAACATAAGCTCGAAAAGCTAAAACGAAATCGTACTGCTTGCACTTATCCGGAAGTTCTAGAATTTTTTTATTTAATTCTAAACTCTGGGATTCATGAGGCATGTACGCTGGCAAATGGCCAAGTTTACTTTTTATTTAACGCTCCTTCCTGGAGACTCACTTACAACGTTGTGCGGATTAATACTGTTTATTTTACTAAGAGGTTTAAATGAAATTGCCTCGGGGAGATGTTGAAGAATCTTCAGCGTTGAGGAAATAAAAATGGAAAAATATTGTCCATGATTTAAGTCTCCGATGCTCATTTAAACAGCTGTGCTAAGATTATTAATAAATATTTAAAAATACGTTCACTTGGTCTTCTTCTTAAGTATCGATACTACTTCGATTTGGGTCTATATCCCGTGAGGACTGTTTAATTTTACGGGACAAAAAGTAACCTACGCTATCTTCTGAGTCTTTAAGAATGTCCATGCAAAAAATCACGTCAATGCGTTATTCCGCTGCGGACAGCAGCCAATGCAATCTAACTTATGAGGCTCTGGGAACTGAAATAAATCAGTTCCTACAGCTGCAGTAACAGTGTTCTGTGCCTACAGATTGTATCTCCAGCAATAATTATTTTATTATATGACTTATTTTAATGAACGTTTATTTTTAAAAGCTAACCTGTTCGAATTAAGTACTATACATGTCATATTATGCGTCTGAAATGGTACCAAGATTAATGGCATCTTCGCTATGAACAGCCAGGCTCATAATTTACCTATATTATTAAGGGTGTAAAGCACCCAAATCTTCCTTTAGCGGTGTGTTTACTTTTTCATCAGCGAAATTTTTACTTTTCGTAACTGTCAGCGATGATAAAAACTCGGACAACATACTCGAGGAAGTTTTTATAATTTCCATCGTTTGTCAGCGAGGTACGCGTTAATTTGACAAGGGATCTCCGGGATACTGGCTCGCTCGCCCATGATTACTTTGTGTTGAGGTTGATAAAAATAAAATTTATATCTTTTTTACGAGTCTAAGAATTCCTTTTTTAGGTATAAAAATACTAGCTGATACCCGCGACTTCGTCCGCGTGGATTGAGGAGTTTTAGTTCCCGCGGGAACTCTTTAATTTTCCGGGATAAAAAGTACCCTATTATTTAATCCGGACTTCTAACTTTACGTCTGCAAAATTTCAAAGCAATCGGTTCAGTAGTTACGGCGTGAAAGCGGAACAAACATACAAACAAACTCACTTTCCCATTTATAATATTAATATATATAAGTAAGGATTAAGTAAGGATCTACAAGTAGATGATGCCCGCGAAAGTATTTTTGATTAAACTACTTAATTTTCCGGGATTAAAAGTAGCCTATGTCCTCCCCGGGATGTAACCCACCGCTGTACCAAATTTCATCAAAATCGTTTGAATAGATGAGCCGTGAAAGCATAGCAGACAAACAGACACTTTCGCATTTATAAAAAAAGTGTGTGTGTGTGTATGTACGCACGCAAGAAGTTATACTTTTTGATAGCAAATAATAAATATCTTGAATATAGTTATCAGTTCAGTTCTCACCCAACATACAGTAAATGTATTAATTTTTATTTTGTTGGTAGACCTTTTTCTGCAAGGCTTATAAGTTGACCAGCTAACGTCAGGGTGTCGAATTTGGGTGTCGGTGTGCGCCCGCATCGTAAAAATTATTTTGTTGGTAGGCCTCTTTCTGCAAGAATTTTAAGTTGACCAACTGACTTCAGGATGTCGAATTTGGGTGTCGGTGTGCGCGCGCATCGCAAAAATTCACTCTGATAATATTTCCCTAACGCGCCAAAAGAAGTAACTTAAATATGTGTTCCTAATAGGAAACCATAAAGATCCAAACTGTTAGTGAGTTAGGAACCTAATACTAAAAATTACTTGCTTCTAAAAAAATCATTCGTGATAAATTAAGATTTGACTACTCAAATATTTCAATTATGCCTTTTATCAAAAGCTGTGGCAAGCATTTACGAGGGACCGGAATAATTCTTCAGGACCAACTGCGTGACGTCGCGATTCCTGAAAACGGTTGATTATCCTAAAATGAGTTTCACAAAGAAAAATGTTGGGACCATAGACTTAAAATGGTTTTCAGGAAGAGATATGAAATTTGATTTAAGCGTGAACTCTTAAATTTTCCGGGATACAAAGTAGCCTATGTGTTATTCCAGACAATATCTATGTGCCAAATTTCATACAGATCCGTTCAGCCGTTCTGGCGTGATTGAGTAACAAACATCCATCCATCCATCAATCCAAACTTTTGCATTTATAATATTAAGTAAATTAATTATTAGTATAGTATAGATTACAAATTCTGGGCTTCGTAAGCAAATAAAGTCAAACGCTTCAGTTTCAGTGCTGACTCTAGAAAAACTCTTTATGCTAGCAATATAATAGAATTTAGTAAGTATTGTGAAATGGTGATAATAAAAAAAAAACCCGGCTGAGTTTGTTGTGGGCTCTTCTCGTACCAGGGCGCGTTTGGAACCCTCGTAGATTTACCATTATTATTACCATTATATTTTATAAATAAGTGAACGTCAATAAGTGTAGTATATCTACCTAAATTGAATTAAACATTGATTTGATTTGATTTATTAACTACTACTAACAACAACTCAATTCCACACTCAATATCAATTCCAGTAGCACATAACTCAATGATACGTAAAGGCGTCCGCAGAGGCGAAGGCAAAAAAGGAATGAATATTACAAATGATTCAATTTGAAGCGACATTATTTTTTGTTTCTTCCCTCTAAGCGCGATTTCTTTGGCAGAAATCACTCCGACCCGCTTTGTGTAATGACGACTGTGGAACTGCGTGTAATGAGAAGTGTTGATCACTTGGTAATGGTACTTTTCACAAAAGTTTGCAAATTATGTTGCGATTAATTATTGACCGAGCGAAGCGAAGATCTCTGAGTCTACTTGAGTTAATTTGCACTTGTCCGTCCGACCGTCCGTCCGTCTGTCAGAGCCTTATAACTTCTGAATTACTGAACGTAATTACCTCAAATTTATATATAATATGTAAACTGATGGCCTCCAGCCGAATATGGCTTAAAAAGTTATAACAATCTTTATTTCAGGGGGGCTCTCATAGAAGCGAATGCGAGGTAAAATATTTTTTACAGCGAGACTAAGCGTTCCGGCACGATTATTATTATTATTTAATACACAGGAGAAGAGAATGCAAACGGGATGGTCCGCAAACTACAAGTATATTAAATTATACATATTAACTACAAACAATACTACCTACATATATTATACTCGTAAGTTCCAAAATAAATATAATATTATACTATAATAAAAAAAAAGACGTGTGGCACTGCATAGCATTTTCATCAACTTACCTAACACTTTGGTTGCTATGACTACTTGTGTTGTTGACTTCAAATTATTGAAAATAAAAAGACTATTTTTATGAAAAGATGATTTGGAATATAAAGGCGAAATAATTTTAAAGAATTATGTTTTTGAAACATAATTCGTAACCAAAGTGTTAGGTTTTTTTGTAACGGAATTTCTGGATTCGGTCTCCACGCTCAAAGCCCGCGATAGAAGCTATGCAATAGCTTAATAACATAGAATGACTGACTATATGAATAACTACTAAGAAAGGTAAAAATAAACGACTTTTAAAAATATGTCGGATTTCTGCCGAAGGAGAGTTTCAGAGCTTCGTGCAACTTACCGTGAACGAATTGCCTTAGAACTCTGTTCGACTGAGGGGTATTTCAAGCTTATTGTCCACACTGGAGCGCAGTAAGAACGCACTATTCGTTCCAAGAAAGTTTTTTTTTTTTATCCATTACAGGCTAGCCCTTGACTGCGATCTCACCTGATAGTTAGTGACTGAGATGATGCAGTCTAAGATGGTGGCGGGCTAACCTGTTAGCGGCATGGCAGTTATATTAAACCCATACCCCTATCAAAGTGAAAACGTTTTTTTAAGTAGACCGGAAAACTCCAGTCAATGTATAAACGTGCATGATACAATATATTTGATAGAAGTTGTAAGTTTCTCCGCTGGCTGAATGACAGCCATTTCAGTTGATTTCGGTACTGAGATACGTGGTCATATTTCTTAAATTGAAGATGAAGCGAATGCACATATCCTGCAGCCTCTCGAGTTTGTTTAGAAGCTCCTGAGTCAGATCTGGATAACAAACATCTCTATAGTCCAATAATGGCAGTGGCAAGGTATTTGCTAGGACATTTTTAGTTTTAGTTTTCCGATTTGGTGTATGGGTTAATTATAACTGCCATGCCCCTAACAGGTTAGCCCGCTACAATCTTAGACTGCATCATCACTCACCATCAGGTGAGCTTGCAGTCAAGGGCTAACTTGTAGTGGAATAAAAAAAGTCACCAAATGTTCTTTTCTCTTATTGTTAGAATTCTTCAAAAGCATAATGCTGCAATAGCGCTGTTCTTAGCTCTTCAACTGTATAGTATTTCTCTAAATCCAAAACACGTAACACAAAGTAATCTCGAGCAAGTAGGTCAGTGTGCCGGGGCTCTTGTCATATTAACGCGCACCTCTGTCTGCGTGAAAAACGGCGGACATAATAAAATACCGGCCAAGTGTGTGTCGGACTAGAACACGAAGGGTTCCGTACCATCGTACCTACAAGATTTAACACATACCTAACTACTTTTAAATACAAGTTTATTGTTTACTAGCTGATGTCCTCGACTTAGTCCGCGTGGATTGAGGTTTTTTGACTCCCGAGGGAACTCTTGAATTTTCCAGGATTAAAAGTAGCCTATGTCCTTACCCGGGATACTAACCATCCCCATACCAAATTTCATCAAATTCGGTTGACCAGATGGGCCGTGAAAGCGTAGCAGACAGGCAGACGGACACACATCCGCATTTATAATATTAAAGTACTAGATGATTCCTGCGACTTCGTCCTCGTGGACCAAGTTTTTTCGATTCCCGCGGGAACTCTCGAATTTTCCGGGATAAAAGTAGCCTATGTCCTTTCCCGGGATAAAACCTACCCCTGTACCAAATTTCATTAAAATCGGTTGAAAAGATACATTTTTTGATTCCCGCGGGAACCTTTGAATTTTTCGGGATAAAAAGTAGCCTGACATACACACTTTCGCATTTATAATATTAGTATGGATTAGTATGGATTGTATATCCATACTAATATTATAAATGCGAAAGTGTGTCTGTCTGTCTGTCTGTCTGCTACGCTTTCCCGGCCCATCTTTTTAACCGATTCTGCTGAAATTTGGTACAGAGGTACGTTATATCCCGGGGAAGGACACAGGCATAGTTAGGACCTGGAGAGTGACATAGGCTACTTTTTATCCAGGAAAATTAAGGAGTTCCCGCGGGAATCAAAAAAATGTATCTGTTCAACCGATTTTGATGAAATTTGGTACAGGGATAGATTGTATCCCTGGAAAGGATGTAGGTTACTTTTTATACCTGAAAATTGAAGAGTTTCCGCGGGAATCAAAAAACATCAATCCACGCGGACGAAGTCGCAGGCATCATCTAGTAAAGATATAAATTAAAGGGGAATTTTCATTATTTCTCGATAGCAGTAGCATTACTGTGAAAATTTCTTGTATACTTAACTATTACGGTTCAAGAGATACAGCAAAACGCAGAAAAACTCACGTTTCTTGTGTGGAAGCCTCCTTTATTTTTTAAATAATAGAATGCAATAGAAATTCACAATCTGTGAAAATTTCTGTCTAGCAGTTATGGTTCATGAGATACAGCTTACTAACAGACAGGCGGACGGCCAGATTGAGGCTTAGTAATAAGGACCCTTTGGTTACGGAACCCTAAAAAACTTGCTCATGATCTGTCATGAACGTGTTGTCCGAAATGTTAGCAACCCTGACAGTTACGAGTTTGGGAGAATGAAAAGTTTGTCCATAAAATACTAATGAAATTGCTACAGTTTTATGTTCACTAATAGGAATCACCTGATAGATATAGAAATAGATAGAGGTCGTTCGTTTGAATAATAATTTATTAGGCAGCCGTACCGAAAAAAGTTATCCCGGTGCAATGTCCAAAAAGCATTATCCCAGCCTATAAAAATAGTACAGTCTAAAAATATTAATTAGGTACTAGATGATGCCCGAGACTTCGTCTGCGTGGATTAAATTTTTTGATTGGTGTTTTGAGTGGTTAAGATTCCCGCGGGAACTTTTCCCGGATAAAAAGTAGCCTATGTACCCCGGGATACAACCTATCCCTGTGCCAAATTTCACCAAAATCGGTTGAACAGATGGGCCGCGAAAGCGTACCAGACAGACAGACAGACAGACACACTTTCGTATTTGTTATATTAGTATGGATTTTAGATAGATTCATCCATCTACGCCACGAATATGCGGTCGGTACAAACAAGAACAAAGCATTTGACTTTCAAACAAAATATGTGTGGTGTGTGTGAATATAGTGGTGTAGTGGACAAGGACGAAATATTCGACTTTCGACTCTTGTCCATTCAAAGGCAAATAACACAGTCGTTTCACAGTGAAATGGGGTCGGACATGTTACTGCAACCGTTGGTATGCGGGGGTATATTTGACCCATCGATATAGAAATAGCTGAGATACTTCAATTGTACTTAAGCGAAGCTCATACAAAATATGTGAATATAGTGGTGTAGTGGACAAGAACGAAATATTCGACTTTTGACTCTTGTTCATTCAAAGGCAAATAACACAGACGTTTCACAGTGAAATGGGGTCGGACATGTTACTGCAACCGTTGGTGTGCAGGGGTCTATTTGACCCATCGATATACAAATAGCTGAGATACTTCAATTGTACTCAAGGCGAAGTTCACACAAAATATGTGAATATAGTGGTGTAGTGGACAAGGACGAAATATTCGACTTTCGACTCTTGTCCATTCAAAGGCAAATAACACAGTCGTTTCACAGTGAAATGGGGTCGGACATGTTACTGCAACCGTTGGTATGCGGGGGTCTATTTGACCCATCGATATAAAAATAGCTGAGATACTTAAATTGTACCTTAAACTAAAGCGTAGTTCATACAAAATATTATGTGACTTATAGTGGTGGTAGTGGACACGGACAAAATATTTGTCTTTCGACTCTTGTCCATTCAAAGTCAAATTAAACAGTCGTTTCACAGTGAAATGGGGTCGATCATGTTACTGCAACCGTTGGTATGCGGGGGTCTATTTGACCCATCGATATAAAAATAGCTGAGATACTTAGATTGTACCCAAACCTAAGACGTAGTTCATAAAAAATATGTGATTTATAGTATTGTAGTGGACAAAGACAAAATATTTCGACTCTTGTTCTTTCAAAGGCGAATAAAACAGTCGTTTCACAGTGAAATGGGGTCGGATATGTAACTACACCCGTTGGTATGCAGGGGTCTATTTGACATATTGATTGATACATAAAACGCTGAGATGAAAATAAAGGTAAAAATTATATCAGACGTTGCGTAGTGTGACTTAGACTTTCGATGTGAAGTGCCTTGGATGACCTGGGACCTGATAAACCGCAGTTTAATGAGATAGCCACTAGATCGACAAGGTAAATGCCGACTTAGCGTATCTTGGGGTTTCAATATCAACGTTCGGACCCCCTTTTACAGGAGTTCCCGAGCGACGTCACGCGCGATAGCAAAGTGCAGAAATCACGCGAAAGGAACACGCGACAACCGACAAGCATCCTCGACTATTAACGAAAACAAACACATTCAACTTCCGTTCATAAATCTACTACACAGTTGATTGAACGCTACTCAATTTATTTATAGTGAGTTTGTTACTAAAAAAGAGCAATGGATAACGAACAATTTATTACGGAAGTAAATTTTCGTTTCGTGGTAGCAAGATTCTAGTAGACGACTCAAAGCGACATGTCAATAGCTCTGTTTATTTTTAAAGCGCCTTCTTATCTAATAAAAACGGAATAATAACTCACCGTAGACAGTGTGTGACACGCGACATTCCCTGTGCTTCATATCAGCAGTGCTATGCAAATGTTAGTGGGCCTTAACACATAATGGGGCGTTGCTGACGTGTTTTACGAAGTGCTAATGAGTTAAGTGGGGGATTATAGTTCGTATTGGAATTAGAGCTGGTGGACAGTTTTGATTAGCTGCTTTATAAAATCCTAGCTTATCTGAGCTGTTTAATTTTGTTCAAGTGTAATCCAGAGGTAAAATCCATATGTTATAAATCCAGATGTCATGAAACAAAAGTGTGTCTGTCTGTCTGCTTGGCTTTGACGGCCCATCTTGTCAAATAGATTTTGACGAAATTTGGTAGAGATATTTAAGAGTTCCTGCGGGAATCAAACAGCTTAATCCAGGCGGACAAAGTCGCGGGCATCATTTAACTTCATCGTCTTTCATACAACTACCGTCAATTATAGAGTGGATTAGGCTGATAATATTATAATATCAGTGTGTTGTTTATCCTTTTATAAAATGTTGTAGATGACATTTAATTCTGATTCTATTACCTATACTGGTCATAACAAATCATAAAATAGCAGGTGATCCAACACAGTCATATAGAATAAATAAATAATTACCTTTGTTGTGTTCGATCGTTATCATCCATATATTTTAATTTTAATAGGGATTTTCGACTGCGTAAGGGTGCAGACCTAGTCGATGCCTTGCGGTTCGATAATAAAAAGGTGACGGAGGAACCAGATCGAATAGGTCTTGAGCACACTCTCCGAAATATATCCTGTAGAATACCGACAGACAGGCAACTTTGCGCCGATGTTCTAAGCTTTGCAGCTTTGAACTGACCAGCGCTTTGTTACCAATAAGTCTCTTGGCGCGACGATCCACCGAATCCAATGCATCAAGCTGGTACTTGGCAGAGCCATCCCATAAATGGCTGCAGTACTCCATACACGATCGAACTTGTGCTTGGTACAGAATAAGAAGCTGTTCCGGCGTGAAGTATTTCATGAAAATTGTTCGATGAAAAACTGTCTGTTTAAATAACATCGGGCTTGGATGACTAGACTGTAACTGTGCCAAGACGTTTTAAGCAGACGTACCTACCTATTGTCCTGTTCTAGAGTTTTCATTCTTATACTTACTCTTTTCTATCATAGCCTTCGTCCGTGTGTATTTGTGACGTTTTTAGCTTCCCGCGGAAACTCTTTAATTTTGTAAGATTAAATAAGCCTAGTCCCGGGATTCAACCTACCTAATAATATATGTCCCAAATTTCGCAAAATCGGTTGAAAGGGCCTTGAAAGCGTAGCAGACTGACCCATTTATAATAATTATCGTAGTGATTTTAACGGTGAAGGAAAACATCGTAAAAGCGTGAGGAAACCTCCATGCCTTATAGTTCGTCAGAATGTTCTCGAAGTTGCGTGCGAAGTCTGCCAATCTGCACTTAGTCAGCGTGGTGAACTATGGCTTGTGCTCAGTAGTAAGTTGAGGCAATGAGTTGAAATGATAATGATCATGGATGTTTGAGTACCATGACGACGTAAACGAGTAAGCAGCGTGTTCCTGTGCACATTACGAGGCCTTATAAAATCGCGGGAAGTGGAGAAAACTCGTACAATAGATGTAAGGAAAAAATATACTTGGAACCTGTTCAACTTTTTTTAAAAGCTACTTAAAGTGCCATAGATTAAAAAGTATAGGTAGACTGCCCTAGGATAAACGTGTTAGAGTGAAGCCATGAGCTGTGGTCACTCGGACAAATTTACCACCAGATATCTGGAGATATTAGCTCCTCAAGTTTTCAACTTTAATAAAAACCAGCCTAGTACGTATCGAGCCACGCCCAGTGTAGTGTTGTGTTCCGTAGTTGCCCGTTACAATATGCGAACATCTATACTAATATTATAAATGCGAAAGTTTGGATGGATGGATGTTTGTTACTCAATCACGCCAGAGCAGCTTAACGGATCTGGATGAGAATTGGCACATAGATTTATAGTCTGGAATAACACACACATAGGCTACTCTTTATCCCGGAAAATTAAAGAGCTCCCGCGGGAACTGCAAAACCTCAATACACGCGGATGAAGTCGCGGTCATTAGCTTATTTTAAATACGTTTGTCTATTACTCGTTAACTTATAAAGCTTACTAAGGTATAATAGTTTTCCTTTTAACGTCGATACTACTAATGACATACGTTTATATACTACTGGCATTAGTTTTTTTCAAATTATATCTACCATCTATCGTTTTCCTTCTTTCTGTGTAAAACACTGAGCGTTGCGTATTCCGCCCACAGTCACATTACAGGGCGGGCGGCGATATAAAACAATAAGCTTTCATTACTAAGCGATGCTTTATGCTTCGTAATCACGCGAGTTACATAAATACTGTCTTGGCAATTCAACTTTAAACTCTATTCCATTTCCATACAGCTTTAAATCGCCCATGACATTCATTAGATGAACACAATTCAACTTGTGTTATTTTAAATTTTATCTCTAACGTGTTAGGGTTTAAAATGCAATGGAGAAACGGCTGTAGAAGTTGGCCTCTTTTGATCGCTGGCCGGAACGAGCTAGCGAATGTGTCGATTAGTATTAGAGCTAATCGTATCGCTGATTTTATTAGTTTGAATACACAGATGCTTATGTTAAGGACGGATGTACTGTAATAGGGGGAAACATCCTTTTCTGTTCCAACATTTTAGTATAGCAAAAATTAAAATTTCATTATCGAATAAATACCATTCGCTACTCATTGAGATATAGTATGATGTAATTAAAAAAAGTGGTCAAAAATCGTATAGTAACGGCAGAAAATTATTGGGAAATTCATGGAAATCTCAAAAAAGGTCTTATCGCGTTCCGACTATTGTGATTTAATTTGAGACATTATTTAGACAAAAGTTATTTTAAATTGATCGTAAAAGATCAAAAAACACTTTAAATAAATAATATTTTCAATAAAACTTATAGTTTTTTTACAATCTGGTTCCAAACATCCCCCATTTTTACAGCACGAATTTTTCATACAAATTTAGTACGGGCGCGCGCATCACAAAATTTCGTTATATATTCATGAAATACGGCAGTCATTTCCCATACGCCTGCGGGCTCTCAAGGCGTGAGGTTGCGTCCCGTTGCTCCTGAACTGACGTTTGTCACTGTTAGTATCCGTACACAAACGTCAATGCATCCACTACCATTGAACAAAACTAATCATCGATATTTATACGTATAAAAAAAATGTAACTGGACGATTTCTGTATATAAAATATTTATTTTGAAAATTTAATTGGTGGTTATTTTATTATTCACTGAGCCCAAAACGGTATTTTATTCTCTGTCTTATTTTGCCTGTTTTGTGCACGAACTCCACTAAAACTAACTTTGAATGGGTATTTTGGTTCTTATAGCTCAGTCTAAGTAGATTTTTTTCTTTTATAACAGTCGTCCGAAGGGGGAAACTGGCGAAATATCAATTTCGGGTCTATGGGGTACCTAATGCTGATGTTCATTCTGTTTTGGTCTCGCAGAAAAGGGCTGTTCGTGCCATATACAAAACTAAATTCAAAGAAGTTCAAATTATGACGGTCCACGACCAATACATAATTGAAAACTGGATGATGCCCGCGACTTCGTCCGCGTGGATTTTTGATTCCCGCGGGAACTCTTTAATTTTCCAGGATAAAAAGTACCCTTTATCCTTCCCCGGGTACCCTATGTGTTATTCCAGACTATGACCTATCCAAATTACATCAAAATCGGTTGAACAGATGGGCCGTGAAAGCGTAGCAGACAGACAGACAGACACACTTTCGCAGGGCTAACTTGTAGTGGATTTAAAAAAAAATGTGCATAAAAACATCAATAAATTCAAGAATGAAAAAAAGTAACCATTCAAGAAAATATATGAATTTTTAGTGCTTCTAGACTCTGTAAAATTAGTTAGGTATTCATTTGTCGGTAACAGTATGCGTTTTTATAATAACTTCCAAAAGAAATATTTGAGATGCCAACAAGTTCAAAGTTTTTGTAAAACGTCAACTATTGAAAAGTCCTATTACAGTGTAAAGGTGTATGATACCTACAGGGCGCGTTTGGAACCCTCGTAGCTTTGATACCGTTGTCCATCACGTCTTATACTTTGTAAACGTGACGTTCAGGTGTACTGTGTAGGTACCTACTACCTATACTTATCTATACTTAATATTATAAATGCGAAACTTTGGATGGATTGAAATTCAAATTCAAATGATTTTGAATTTGAATTTTTGTTAGGTAATTAATCACGCCAGAACGGCTGAACCGATCTGGATGAAATTTGACACAGGGATAGATTATAGTCTGGAACAATACATAGGGTACTTTTTATACCTGAAAATTAAAAAGTTTCCGCGGGAACCGAAAACCTTGATCCACGAGGACGAAGTCACGGGCATCAGCTAGTTTTTAATAAATATATTATTAGTTTGAGTTTATGTCGTCGTCAAATGTTAATCACTCCATGATAAAGTTGACTATTTCATCAAATTTTCGATGACTTCCATGACGCAGTGGTTAGCGCTATAGTCTTCTAGTGGGAGGACCCAGGTTAGTTTCCTAGCAGGGTCAATTTAGGAATTTATAATATCTGAATTCACCCTGGCCTGGTCTAGTGGGAGGCTTCGGCCGTCGTTAGTTGCCACCCTACCGGGAAAGATGTACCGCCAAATGATTTAGCATTCAGGTAACATGCCGTGTAGTAACCCGCTACAATCTAAGACTGCATCATCACTTACCATCAGGTGAGATCGGAAACTAGGGCTAACTTTGTAGCAGTACCTAAGTATATAAAAATATCCATATCCATACTAATATTATAAATGCGAAAGTGTGTCTGTCTGTCTGTCTGCTACGCTTTCACGGCCCAACTACTCAACCGATTTTGATGAAATTTGGTACAGAGATAGGTTACATCCCAGGGAAGGACATAGGCTACTTTTCATTCCGGAAAATTGAAGAGTTCCCGCGGGAATCAAAACAATATATCTGTTCAACCGATTTTGATGAAATTTGGTACAAGAATAGGTTGTATCCCGGGGAAGGACATAGGCTACTTTTTATCCCGGAAAATTGAAGAGTTCCCGCGGGAATCCAAAAATATGAATCCACGCAGACGAAGTCGCGGGAATCATCTAGTTCAATATAAATATTTTTGGGGTCTGTATACATAATAAACATTACTCCAAAGATTTATCATAAGTACCTATATAGATAGATAGAATGAAACATAACTTAAACAAAACAAAAGTCCTCATAAAGGCACAATTTTTCTATTCAATCCTCTCTATTGTTTTGTATAAAACAAAGAAACGTGCGCACGCCGCCTAGCTTCATCCAATATTTTACTGAACGCGCAGAACTTGTTTCGCAGTTTTCAGTCGCACGTAGGCTGTCAAAATAGCTTCGTCTGATCTGAAGTGATAATCTTGCTTTCTGTCGAGTACAAAAACAATTTACTTCTGCAGTGTGTGACTATTGTAAAAAAGTAAGTATAATTTGTTTTATTAGTTACCTACAGTAATAGTCAGTGTGATTATTTGTAATATTTGAAATAAAAGATCCCTTCAAAAAAAATTAATATGGCGTCGGCCGCGGTGATTTTCGTATTGTTGCGCTGATTGTTGGGTTTTGTATCATCGTGTGATTTCAAATTTGACGTTTGTTGAAGTAAAACTTTTACAGACACGTCACCACGTACTTTTACAGCCAGCGCATAATATAATGGAGAGTGCAACGCCAGTAAAACCCATGTACCGACACTTTAATTTTTTGACATAATGACGTAAACATACCTGAAGCTCAGCAAAGTTCATCAGTCCATGTATTTTTTAAATTATCTAGACATGATCTAGAATGATTTATTGTGATTCATTATTTTTGCAGATGGGAAAACATAAAAGATGGTCTGCCTATTATAAAAAAGAAAATAAGCCGTTGCATTGGAAAAAAACAAACAAAAAGTATACTCTTATTTCCTGAAATCTTGAAAGCTGTCATCCCATATTACTTCCACATAATATCACATGCAGATTGCAGAGAAGAAGCAAATAAATGCATTAGTTACCTACATAATTTCTGTACAAGTTTCGCGCTTTATCGCAAAATGCAATTATTCGTTTCTCAATACAAATCAACTAAATTTTCATTTCATTGTACCTACAACACTTTTCCGCTAATTATCATCGCATCAGAGTTATACCATTTCATGTACCTACTCTCACCATAGTCTGTACACTAGTAAAAAAATATTAATTTATAATTAGTAGACTATACCAACAAAATACATTCATCTTTCCTATCTAAACATTTTGGTTATTTACGTATTGCAGCTTTGAAATTCTAAACGATGATCAAGTTATAGAATATAAATTGGAGAGCTCTGAACAGCAAGGTAAAAAGCATTCGGCAAAAATAACTAAAAGGTAGGTAAATTACAAAACTAGGTATAAATCCTTATCCTTACTAATATTATAAACGCGAAAGCTTGTGAGTATGGATGAGTGGATGTATGCACGTATGTATGCATGTTTGTTACTCTTTCACGCCTGAACGGCTGAACGGATCTGGATGAAATTTGGCACAGAGATAGATTATAGTCTGGAATAAAACAGCTACTTTTTATCCCGGAAAATTAAGGGAACCAAAAAACCTCATTTTTTGTTGTTGTTTCCAAATTATATCTGTCGGACGTCGGTTTAGTTGATGGGTAAAATTACAATTATAAAGGTTTGAAATAAATAAAAGAGTACCTTTTATTTATTTCAAACTAGCTGCACTATTGGTAACTATCGCCAGGAAGGCTGATTCAGTATTAGGTAGGTGTAGGCTCTCCTCTTATGACGATAGTGAAGGACTGCCCGCATGCTGATGGGGTCTGACTACTTATCGCCTCTCAAAGATGTCTTATGGTTGCCTAAAATTAACAATGACTAGGAAGGCTAACACATCTTTGAGCGGCCATGTCTAGTGAACGGCCCGATGAATAGCGTCAGTTTTTATACTGTTTACATAGGTACTGCGCATACTTTAATACTGTACAAGAATCAGCCTTCCTAGTTATGGTTCATTTTTGGTAACCATAGTACGTGTTTGAGCGGCCATATCTAGTGAAAGGCTGATCTGCATGCAGGCAGACCTTCACTATCGTCATCAGTGGAGAGCCCTACACCCACCTAATACTGAATCAGCCTTCCTGGCGATAGTTACCAAAAGTGCAGCTATCTCATAGTCAGTACCTACATGATATTATAAACGTTTTTTTGCTGTCATAAAACTTCGGTTTGTCAAAATGTGACAAGGATAATTTTTATTTATATCAATTATATTAGGTACTTTATACTAATAAACTTTATATTGTAGTAATAAATTGCGGTTTTATTTTCCATTTCAAAGTGCTATAAAAGTTTCACATCAAAAACTAAATAAATAATGGAAATAGGTTTTTTAGGATGAGTTGTGTCATTTATGATGAATCAACGGGACTTTACCCAGCTTGAAAAGGAGATTCTACTGAGGAGAGATGACAATAACTCAGCAGTTTATAGAAAGAAAAAAAATTGCAATAATGTACCTAGAAAATAATACACAATATATAGGGAGCTACATAAATATATGTACATACATAATGTATCAAATATTACTCTGATTTAGTGGGCTGTTAGTGGATAGTTTCCATGCAACATTAGGAAAATCATCAGTTGATGCTACGTTAGTTGTTACGGATATGTCTCAAACCCACCAGCATCAATTGATTTTCATAGCTTAGCTCTAGGGGAAAGGGGTTCAACTAAGCAACGAAGTTTTTCACATAATGAGGAAAGGAAACACGTCCTTCTAAGTATTTATTACGAGAGAGGGAATGACAGCATGACAGTCACGCAGCTTACTTACGTCCATAATGTTCCCTACATTACACATTATACTAGTTGAGCGCCATTATTAATTTAATTTATTTTTCTACCTAAGCATACAACCTTTATCAAATAAACACCTATCTTTACCTATACCTACTCATAGTTATAAATCAGTTAGCAGGAATCAGCCGGTTGGTATATTATCAAGAAGCACCTCTACAATCCATACTATGATATTAAAAATGCCAAAGACGTGTAATTGAACGGCCCATTATTTCAACCAAGTTGGTATAGAGTAAGGTTACATCCCGAGGAAGGACATAAGTTACCTTTATCCCGAAAAATTGAGAAATTCCCGCAGAAATAAAAAAAAATTAACGAACGCAGACGAAGCCGTAAGTATCATCTAGCTATCAATCAATAAATAATAATATTATTTGTGCCGTAGTGAGATAGTTGATCGCATATTGTGTGCTCCCGTGGTAGGGGCTGAATCCTTCTATGTGTGCCTGCGTAGACTGTGGTTGTATGTGTATAGAAACAATTGACAGCGGCTGACAGCAACGCCTAGATGTCGGCCAAGGGTAGGACCCTTAAGATATTAATGCTACACTAAATTTAAAGTTCCATATAGAGTGCTTTGCTTTTCTCAATGCTATCTGAAGAAAATATATGAAAACTTTTCACCTATAACTTGATAAACCTTAACTAATAAATTAATTTATATATAGCGAGCAAACGAGCATGCGGGTCACCTGATGGCCCATGAAAATTTTCAGCACCAGAGGAACCGCCAATGCGTTGCCGGCTTTTGAGATGTTTGTTTATCCGCCCTTTGAAGAGTCCCATATTATAATCATGAAGGAACACAGAAGATTCTATAATTTCATATTCTGGTTCCATAATTTGCAGGTAGGTACGTGGCAGAAATGACCTGGAATAACGATTTAAAATGGTACAACCAAATCACTAATCCCTCGCTACCTGAAATCAGTTAAGCAGGCGTGAGTTATTTGGTGAATTGTTTCTGAACTTAATCCTGTTTGACCCAGTCTGTAGAGTTATACACATAGTTTCTCATCTCCTAACCAACATCCAACAAGTTGCGATCCATTACTGCATCTTATCAAGCATAGGACGAATAACAAACTTCTACCACAATTGCTGCTATCACCCGAACTTTGTAGAACAGTACGCCTACTACCATCGCTTGAATCAGTATTATTTTAATATTGTTGACGCCCTTGTTTCAGAATTATAATCCTTATTTTAGTAACGTCAAGGTTCGTCATATAAAACTGTCATTTTAAAACAATGCTGCTTTAAGCGATTGTAGTAAGCCCACTGACAATCCTAATAATCCTAAGGGGTTAAGGCCATTAAACTTTGAACCTTGTTACTGGCATTATATTAATATTAAGGTCCGTTTCTATGGCATGTGGAAAAATTGTTTGGTTCAATAACTCGGCTAATTTTTGCAACAATTGGTCTTGATCTCTTTTTTACATAGCCTGCCCTACCTACCGTTCCGCCATTTTTTTTCCAAAACAACGGCCACACATGAAACCTTTACTAATCAATAACTGGCATCAATTCAAGCAATTATTTAATGAGACAAAATCACCTTAAGCATCAGGTTTCCGAGATATTATAAACTATCAAAGCTGTGCTAGCGGACCATCATCGAGTAGACTAAACTTTGGTAGCTTTTATCTTGCAAAAATATTCAACCTCTTTCGTAAGGATTTAAATTACAAGTTTTGTGTGCAAACTTTCATACATCAACCGAACTTTATTGGAGCCCATCACCTCCGGTCAACTGATTTTATTTCATGTGATCCACAAATTAGAGTAGGTACTCAGTACTGATTTAGGGCAGTCTTGGTAGATTGGCCATGCCGGGGGTAAAATCTAGGAAGACCTTTAACAGATCATGCGATTCAGCGATAGTCTGGCTTTACAAAATCCTCTACTACCTACTAATCAACAAGTAAATCATCTTAGCAAGCATACAAGAGACGTATAATAAAACTTTCAATGCACAATTGCAAACTATTTACATTCTGAACTTTGCAGAACTGACAACCAGCCCCCTTCTGAAGGCTTAAAGAGATTAACGCCATTAAACTTTTACGAACACCCCTGTCATTGGAGCGGCAACCTACGATAAGGATACTTTGAGCTACGGCATTCATATTTTGGTGAAGGTCTTTATTAAAGGTTTCGATAATGTCAGATTTGGCTTATCCAGCTGAAAATTTTTCATCACTGTTCGCCGAACTAAAGCAATATTTGAAACTTTCAGATACTAAAGTAAAGGAATGGTCGCTCATTCTCTCCACATCCTCTAACAGTATGCATTTAAAAGAAATTCGATGTAGAAAGTTACTATTCCAAAAGTTCCAAAACCTAAAACATAGTGGGACCCCCTTTATTTAATTTATGGACTATCGCTTGGACACAAACTTGGTGGCAAATAGTGATGGCAGAAAATAATCCAAAAAAAATACTGATTATTTCCCAGTATTGTTATTGTATAAAAATTCTAGGAAATACACTATGATAAAAATTATAAAATTTATTATTATGCTCTTGTAGCAGTTATTAATAATATCAAATACATCTATCAATATAATATATTTGTATTTTGCAGCATATCTTATGGCCGGATTATGTATCACAAAGATAGATAAAAAATAATGGATTTACTAATTACGTGTAACTAAAGTGTACTTTCTCTAAAACCACTTTCATTGAAACAAAATGTAGATGTTCGGACTTAGAAAAAATTATTAATAACTTCAGAGCTCACTCAAAGAGTACATACGTACCTCATACGTTAGAATATGATGTAGTATCAACTGAGAGGGTTTGATTAACTTTCACAAAAATCGCCTCCATTTTCAGACGTTGCATCAATTACTATATCAAATAGAACTAATGAGCCCTCTCTCGAAACTCTCCAAATTGCTGGGAATTTAAGCGATATACCAACCGATAGTTATTTTGTAAAGGATCTGCAGTAATCCAACTATTGCTGGGGGCACCCGTATAATCACATCCTATAACGTCGAACTAAAATGGGGCGAAATAGTGAATTTCTTTGAGAACCTGCCTTTGTATATTTAGCTATCGTGTAGACGTGCTGAATTAAAAGAACCTTTGTGAACGAATCGCTTTGTTTGACATTATATTGTATATCTAGGAGGTATTGTAGATGGAACTGTATATTTAGCAATAAAATTGCAAGGAACAAGTTCCTGAAAAATTCCAGCTATTCTGCGAATAATCTGCAATGATAACATTGATGTTTTTGTAAGAATTTTATACCTATCTATGTTAAATTCTAGCTTGTTTGTAGAAGTTTTTTAAATCTATAGGTACTTAGTAATATGTACAAGTGCGAAAGTTTGGATTTATGGATGGATGTTTGTTACTCAATCACGACCCAACAGCTGAATGGATCTGGATGAAATTTGGCACAGAGATAGATTATAGTCTGGAATAACACATTACTAGGCTACTTTTTATCCTGGAAAATTAAAGAGTCCCCGCGGGAACAAAAAACCTCGTCGCGCGGGCATCAGCTAATATTAATGCCAGTAACAAGGTTCAAAGTTAAATTGCCTTAACCCCTTGGGATTATTAGGATTGTTAGTTTACTAGCATCGCATAAAGCAGCATTATTTTAAAATGACAGTTTTATATAACGAACCTTGACGTCGCTAAAATAAGGATCATAATTCTGGAAGAAGAGTGCCAACTTTATTTTTATCCCGGAAAATTAAAGAGTTCCCGCGGGAACCTAAAAACCTCTATCCACGAGCACTAAGTCACGGGCATTAGCTAGTATTTTATAATATCAGTACCAAATAGTTTTTATTATGTCCGTTCTTCTCATCAGGCGCGGTCGCAGCCAGAAATATTGGAGGGGGTCACTCACTACACTAATAAAAAAACGGCCAAGTGCGAGTCGGACTCGCGCACCAAGGGTTCCGTACAAACATGTAGTAAGTTTTAAATTTTTAAAAAAACTACTTACTAGATCTCGTTCAAACCAATTTTCGGTGGAAGTCTGCATGGTAATGTACACCAAATATTTTTTTTAGTTTTATCATTCCCTTATTTTGGAAGTTACAGGGGGGGGGGGGGGGGGGGCACACATTTTACCACTTTGGAAGTGTCTCTCGCGCAAACTATTCAGTTAAGAAAAAAATTATATTACAAACCTCAATATCATTTTTGAAGACCTATCCATAGATAACCCACACGTATGGGTTAGATGAAAAAAAAATTTTTGAGTTTCAGTTCTAAGTATGGGGGAGCCCCCAAAATTTATTGTTTTTTTTCTATTTTTGTAAGAAAATTTTAATGCGGTTCACAGAATACATCTACTTACCAAGTTTCAACCCTAAAAATAAAAAATCTGGAAAATCTGGAATAAAATAAACATTATTGCACAAGACACAATTTTATTTTATACATCACCTATAAAACAAATGGAAGTCGTCTTTTTACATTTGCGAATCGGGTGATAATATTTGAGACGTCTGGTACTATTTCCGGGTGAATGTTTAGATTGTAGCATATTCGCAATCGTGTGGTTATCCTCGCTATTTACTTACATGGAATTATCGAATCAAATTTCGTTACTGATAAATCAATATTTATCTCTTTTAGCACAAAACACATAATTCTACTAAATTATGCATGAAGAAAATGCACTTAACCACTCTATATACAATATACATATCGTCTTCCGACGCTCGGGGAATACGACCGTTGCCGAACAGTGACGAAGATTTCTATGCGCATTATCACTTTGGGTTGGGAGCACTGTAGTTCGGTTCCTTGTTTCTAGACTATATTATGTCATTTCCAAGTTATTTTGGCCATCGTACGTAGTTCATAAAAACACCACTAGATGTCAGCAAACTAAATTTATTACTGTTAGGGGATAGCTAGAAATTTCCTTTTATTATTTGGCAAATTTTTGAGATTTTTCAGTTTGACCTTAGATTTTGGGGGGGGTCATGTCCCCTGTGACCCCCCCTTCGGACCGCGCCTGCTTCTTATTCCTTATCCACTTAGATTTTTAGATAGCTTAGCACTGTAGTAGCTTTGTCGAGATATTTATTTATTTATTTCTTTACATTGAATTGTAAAGATTTGTTTGGGTATATTAACCTAGAATTTATTCATAGGCGTGCTTATGTCAAAAGTAAAACAAATGGTTGGACAGATAATAATATTTACCGTGATTAACGAGAACTGTAAATTGACTGTAATGATGTTTGTTTTATTCATACAGTCAATATACGGGTTATTATTGAAAGGTATCATGGATCACGATGCAAACTACCAAGAATATAAAACATAACCGAATAATAATTAATTTTCTATCATAATAATATTAATGATCAATTAGAGCTGTTAATTAAATTAAAATTATGATTATGTTGATTTCATTCTTATTTTAATTAAGTAGGTACACATGTAACATTTGAATAGCTGAGAAAAAACTGAAAGTAAATTGTATTAGGTTCAAAGGATTCTTATGGTTTACAATAAACACTTGCGACTGGTGGTGTGGTTTTTAGTTCTGTACCAAAATGGTAAAAAATAAACCTTTATGGTGCCGCGGTATTTCCGCCGGTCTATTTTTCATAATTCCATATTTTTTGTAATAGTTACAAATAACGCTTGTTCTTCAAATGTTTAATGCCATTATCAGTCAAATCAATACCATGACTTTTTATTTTCAGAAATTTAATGTTTTGCTTTAGATATTTCGCAAGATTTACGATTGAAAACAAAAATTACTTCATGAGTAATTGCTAAAGGTTGAATTATAGACTTGTCCTAAATAATAGTTTAGATATTAGGAAACCCAAGAGATAAGCTTGGCAATTCAGAAAAGAACCATTAATTAACTATAAATGATCTTCAGAACGTTTTATATTTTATAAATATAACTTTATAATTATTATGACTTTACTTGCAGATAAAAAAATGTTTTAAAATCTCTGAATCGCACTTCATTAACGCGCAATATATACGTTTTCAATAAATGATAATTTATCATCCAATTCAATTAACTTTATTTTCGCCGTCGAAAATGGCCAATGCGATTTCATTATGGAGTCCAAAGCACATCAGTATTGAAATGAAAATTCAGGGCACTATCCCAGTGCGACATAGCTTACCAAGTATACAGTTGGATAGTAAATAAGCTGTTCTGACTGTGCTAAAATTGTCTCTGTATCATTTTGTTAGTAACTAAAAAAAGAGTAATAATATTATTAAGGAAATTGGCAAATTAGCTGATCAATTTTGGTATGCTCAGACGTCGAGGAGCCAGATTATTTTTGCAATTTTGGAGATTTGTTCAAATATCTCCCTATTTCCTACAGTCTTGTTGTAAGTACGGTATAAGTTGTATATTATAAGTTTACTCTCAGCCATGAGACCATATTTCGCTTCGCTGGCAACTATTTTCTAGTGTGGCATGGCAATGGCAGAAGTTTGACTGTTCTTTCGCAATAATTAACTCCTTAAGTGAGTGAGAGGTCCATATTCCTTATCGAACTGTGTGATAGTTGTGCTGTGGTTGTTTCAGTGATTGAAAGACGACCCAGTTACCAATCAGCATGTTTAGTCAATAGGGTATGGATGCATTGTAAAAACTGTACTTTGTTGTCGGAATCTGGATCAATTTATTAATTAAAGCGGTGAATAGTGCAACACATCGAGAAGAGATGACATTGCCCTACTCAATTTTATTACAGCTGACTATGTATAGATGAGTAGCTGATGCCCGCGACTTCGTCCGCGTGGTTTACCTTATTATTTCTTTCCTTATTCCTTAGTTTTCCGGGATAAAAAGTAGCTCAAGTCACTCTACAGGTCATATCATGCCAAAAATCACGTCGTTTCGGTGCTCCGTTGCGACGTGATTGAAGGACAAGCCAACCAACGAACACAGTTTAGTATTTTCAATATTAGTATAATTTTTAAACATTTCATTCTGAATGCAGTCTAATTAATATTTACCATCTACATCAAAACCTTACGCGTGACACGTTAAGTATAGCTTTTTAAGTCAAACTAAAATGGTCGCTGTCCCAAGAATATCCCATCATCGTCATCGTCAGCCAATGGATGCAGATAATATACTAACTGGATATAATTCTCTTGTACCTAGTGCTTCCCACGCGCCACAGTCTTGTTCCCACTGGCTTGATGTCGTCTATTCATCGAGTGAGGATTTGAAACACTGCGCCTTATGCTACGAGGTCACTATTCCAGCACCTTAAGACCATGGAACTTTTGTAAATCGCCAGATGTTACTGAGAATTTTGGGCTAAAATACTTTATCTGATGCTGTAAGTAGTAGTCTGGTAGCAGCTTTTTGTAAAGCAATTTAGTTTTTCAGTACTCTTCTCCACAGAACAGCCAATTAGCTAGCATATCATGGTATTTTCTGAAAGAAGAAATGTGTTATGATATATTTAGGAAAACAGAAGTGGAGTAAAGTGAAACTAAGCAAATATAACAAACCACAATTTATTCTAGTGAACGATTTTAACATATCACAATTAAAATGATCAAAAAGGAACACACTCAAATCTGAACACAATTATGACTCATTAAGAGTTTCACAATAACGCAGTTTACAGCTCGGAAGGTGACAAAAGAATGACTACGCGGTAATACAGAGAGCGCTTTTTATACACGTTCCTGCCCGCTTTTATAGGTTTTAGTCGGGTACCTACACTACTCACAATAATTTTGCTAACTCGGCCTATCCTGATTGTGCGCCGCCCTCGGCTGCACCGGAAACAATTTCATCAGAAGCAGGAAGAGCTGGTGTGCGTATGCCATCTTCATAAGCTCCCCCTCTTGCGGTGTCTCCTGAACTAGTGAGGGCACCCAAAGATTCACCCGCATCGTCACAGTTACTGTCATCAGAACCTGCATAAGACACAAATGGTTGATTATTCATGACGATGCACGCTATTGCCTATTCTGACAATCATCACGCATACGAGGCCCTCATTCAAAATAACAACTTTCGCTACACAAAATAAAACGCTTCACATTCAAAAGTATGCATACTTCTCCAGACATTACATCTCAGTTAATCTCATACCTGAACTTGCAAGTTCACACACACACCACGTTAAAAACGTGCCAGGACAGAGCCTGATGCGCATTCAGAGAACGCGACTTCCCAGGACAAAACCTGCCAGGACACAGCCTGATGCGCATTCAGAGAATGCGACTTCCCAGGACAAAACCTGCCAGGACACAGCCTGATGCGCATTCAGAGAACGCGACTTCCCAGGACACAGCCTGCCAGGACACAGCCTGATGCGCATCTAAGAGACGCGACTTTCGAAGCCAGCCACTCTAGGTCGCCAGCCTCGGAAGCACGCTGCATCGGGGCAACACCAGTCATACAGCTCGACCAGCAAGGCAATTCGCCTCACACCCAAATACATCAAACGTGCAACTGTAATCATAAGAAAACATTAAAATGTTCGGTTGAATCTTACTTTCAAAAAATGCAGCGCAACTCTCGGGACACCATTCTCCTTTCCAAGGAACCATGTACTGAGCTGCAGAAGTCTTTAGTGCGCTCACGAACCTACCCAAAACCATGGGTACCATTGTGATTTTCAAGATGAACCGGGTCCATACTTGGCCCGAGGTTGACACACACATTCGTGTGCATCTCCCCGTCGGTGGTAGCCATTCTACCACCCACCTGACAGAGTGCTATGCTACACTCCTCGCAAGTCTGCCGACATAACCTTCTTCTCAATCTGCCCACTACATACAACGCTGTCCGCTGTCATCCACTAGCCTAAAGTAACCTAACCTAACATGTAAGCTTACATTTTGACCTAACAACTGAACTAATAAGTAGCCTAACGTTTGACCTAACAACTGACCTAACGTCTGATTTACGACTAACCTAACTTTACTAGAGAAAGCATGTAACTAAATTGGATGACAACAAGCAGAGCCATAGGCAATGTTTATGCAAATTAAGTTGAAAGTGTCTGTCACCGAAGAACGTGCCGCGTAGTCCGAAGCACGACTTCGAGGTACTACTCCAAGGCACCGCTTCAGGACCCCGCTCCAAGGCACCACTCCAGGGCACACCTCCAGGGCCCCGATCCAGGGCACCACTCCATGGCGCCAAACATGTAACAGAAATTAAAACCAAATCGTTATCACGAAACGACGTGATCATCGTGGCTATCCATACATAGCAGGTAGTCAACGCATAGTCAATTACCTTCACAAGCTCTCTGACTTAAAAGTTCATTACCAGCACAGTTACCAGTACCAGCACAGGTACCAACAAAATTATTTGACTGCTTCAGCAGAGCTCATACATACAAAGCCGATAGAACTCACAGAACCTGTGGAGCTCTCAATAGAGCTGGTAGAGCTCCAAGATACAGTAGCGCTGGTAGAGTACCAAGACACAGTAGAACTCGTAGAGAAACAAGAGACAGTAGAGCTGGTAGAGCATAACGAGTCAGTTGAGCTCATAGAGCAACAAGAGTCGGTAGAGCTGGTAGAGCCCTCACTAAAGGTCGCTCAACCATAGTACAAACTCACAGTTGTACCATGTCGAAACAACTTTGAACATTCAAAACATCAAACATCATCATCGATGAACACAGAAAATGAAGAAAGTTTACTCATACCAGTTATGTTCAACCATATCGAGTAGGCTAACGAGCAGCCTCGCTCACTATACAAACACGCAGCCCTTCGCGACCAGTAGACGAGCAGTGTCACGCCTTAAGCGCGGCAGGCGAGTGCGCAGCAACGCGCACTAGACAAGCGCACAGCCATGCGCAACCAGGAGCGCGCAGCATCGCGCACTAGGTGGGCGCGCATCCCCGCGCGACCAGTGGACACGCAGTGTCACGCCTTAAGCGCGGCAGGCGAGTGCGCAGCAACGCGCACTAGACAAGCGCACAGCCCTGCGCGACCAGCAGACGCGCAGTGACGTGCTTCACACACGCGGCATGCGGGCGCGCAGCCCGGCGCGACCAGAACGCCTCACATGTGGTGAGCGCCGAAGACGAAATTAACATAGAACACACAGAAAATTAACCTTAACGAGCAATTTAACTTCGCAAAAACCCCTTAACGGTTTCATATTATCAGGACAGGTAGGTATGTAGACTCGTAATCGATTTGTATGAAATCAAACTTTAACTATCCACGAGGGTAGATAAACAATACTTCTCTAATCAAAATAGAATGCAACATTCAACAACAAATTACGTAACCTGGTTCGGTAATATTAAAGAAAATAACCTGTAAAACTCAAGTTAATTTTAACGTTTATCAGAACTATAAATATGTTTGCTCGTCCATACCTGACCTCAACAATTATTGTTTTGTGTACAAGCACTATTCCTTTGTAAAAGTATCACAGAAGCATTAACAAACCCCAAGGGATACTAGCGAGTTTAACAGGTTTTCTTAAACCGCTGTCTTACATCACGAATGCATCGCATCATTCGAAACACAGTGAGCGTTATTAAGAGACACTTTTTATAAACACAGCATGTTAAATAAAACAATGAAATCGTAAAGTAGGTAGGTAACAATTTTTACGTATCGTAATTCAATTCAATTCCCAGATGTTGGCTTTTAGCTATGTTTACGTATAAAACTTTAGAATTGCGGTTGGTTTGTGTCCGATCGTAACTAGGTCATGAATTTTAAATAACAACCCTCATTTTAAAAACAAAAAACTAAATTACGCAAAAATAATTTATCCGTACAGCATGTTTTAGCAAAACATTAAACTCAGCAAACTTAGAGGTTTCAAGTTATGTATTCAAACTTAGGGTATGAGTCACCTCTTTTTCACAAAAATATTTTTGTACCCGGTCGGTACCCACAAAGGTTCTACTTTTGAACAAGATGTTTCGGCTAGACCCTTTAAACTGTTCACAAACTAGCATTCAGGGCGGTTTAGGGACTCAAATGTATGCTTTATGCCAATAACAACCACTGAGCCAACACAGCTTGCTAATTTAGTGGGAAATTATCATAAAATGGAAATCGCGTAAATACAATTGGGGTCTAAACCTTTTCTTAACACAATTAACAGTCAATTCAGTAACATGAATTACTGTTCATTTACTTTGTGGCTACGCTTGGTGGGTATTACATCCTTAAGCAAATAAATTAAACGGCCTTACCGATGTCGCATATTACGTCATATCTCCAGAGGCTCGATGGTGTCATCACCTCACCACCATTCCAGGCAAATGCCAGGCGTAACACGGGAAAGCGCGCAGCATCGCGGCTCCGAGGCACGCAGCAAGGCACGACAGCGTGTCGCGCAGACTGAATTGCCCTCGTGAACGCTGCCCAGAGCGCCCACGTGATAGTTGCACACCCATGCGCACTCGTGAGGCGCCTCAAGCACACGAGCTGTGCAACACCACAGCTCGGCCACACTCCGCGAGCCAGCGTTACCAATCACATGAAAACAAAACACAACTTTAGCACACAAATAAACACTGCACATTACGCGAGTCACCCTTCGAGAGATATCTTGATCGGTCACGTGATCAACTTTAAGCACTTTAAATTTGGGTATGTTCCCCCTTGGTTCATCTCGTATGTGGGCCTATTTAGCGGTCCTTTATCCCGCTTCTGAATTTAGGAAAACAGAAGTGGAGTAAAGTGAAACTAAGCAAATATAACAAACCACAATTTATTCTAGTGAACGATTTTAACATATCACAATTAAAATGATCAAAAAGGAACACACTCAAATCTGAACACAATTATGACTCATTAAGAGTTTCACAATAACGCAGTTTACAGCTCGGAAGGTGACAAAAGAATGACTACGCGGTAATACAGAGAGCGCTTTTTATACACGTTCCTGCCCGCTTTTATAGGTTTTAGTCGGGTACCTACACTACTCACAATAATTTTGCTAACTATATAATATTTTCAGTGGTTATAATTATAATTTCCACGTAGTTCATACACAAACTCAATAATAATATTATTATGTATGTCCCATCAGTAATGCCCACCATATTGTGATAGCAGACATAATACAAACATCATTTACATTGCACATTAATCACGCTGGATTTATTGCGGAATTATTTAGTTTCGCAGTACGGACCCATTGTTTTAGTTCTAAAGAGTTAATTAAATGAGAATCATACTTAATATAATAATCATACTAATATTATAAATGCGAAAATGTGTTTGTTTTTTGGTTTATTGGTTTGTTGGTTTTTCCTTCAATCATGCCGCATCTGAGCGATGGATCGCCGTGATTTTTGGCATGGGTTGAGGTAGAGGACGTGGAGAGTGACATGTATCCCGGAAAATGCAGGAATTCCCGAGGGTATTAAAAAACTTAAGCCACGTGGACGTAGTGGCGGGCATTAGCTAGTACACAATATTAAGGATCATTATTTAGATTCTTTTCATAACTACAGTTTATGACTGTTTCAGGATCTAACGTAACTTATCTGTTGTCTTTAACTACAGCGATATTAGTTCTCGGTATAGTCATCACCTCAACCCTTCGTCATTCCACTACTGAGCAAGGGTCTACTCTCAGAATTAGAAAGGTTTCGGTCTTTCGGCCATAGTCTAACACGCTGACCAATTTAAGATAAGCAAACTTCATATATTACATACATTGTACTGATAATGTATTAATGAGAATCGTCAAAACAACCAAAAAAAACCGGCCAAGTGCGAGTCGGACTCGCGCACCGAGGGTTCCGTACAAACCTGTAGTAAGTTTTAAATTAAATGTTTTTTTTAAATATTTGAGTTGATTGAATGAAAGGTAAATTGCGGTTTACGATTTATGACGTATTAAAAAAAAACTACTTACTAGATCTCGTTCAAACCAATTTTCGGTGGAAGTTTGCATGGTAATGTACAACATATATTTTTTTTAGTTTTATCATTCTCTTATTTTAGAAGTTACGGGGGGGGGGGACACACATTTTACCACTTTGGAAGTGTCTCTCGCGCAAACTATTCAGGTTAGAAAGAAATGATATTACAAACCTCAATATCATTTTTGAAGACCTATCCATAGATACCTAACCTATGGGTTAGATGAAAAAAAAATTTTTGAGTTTCAGTTCTAAGTATGGGGACCCCCAAAATTTATTGTTTTTTTTCTATTTTTGTAAGAAAGTCTTAATGCGGTTTACAGAATACATCTACTTACCAAGTTTCAACAGTATAGCTCTTATAGTTTCGGAAAAAAGTGGCTGTGACATACGGACGGACAGACAGACAGACAGACAGACAGACAGACAGACATGACGAATCTATAAGGGTTCCGTTTTTGCCAAATTTGGCTACGGAACCCTAAAAATGAGCCCAAACTCGAGGGGTTTACTAGAAAGCCATTGAGATTCTATTCACTATTCGCCTTCTGGTTCGTCATCAGATCAGCTCGATGGAACTAAATTATTGTATTGTGATCTGTTTTACATAGGTTTGTAAAGTTTCTATAATACAGGTACAGTTAAAAGTTGGTTAAATTCGACGTTCAAGATTTGTTTACAAACATAATAAGTCTATGGCATGTCTATGGTTATAGATAGGTAAAGCCCACAAACTTATCTGACCCAGTGGCCAAAATTGGAACTAATTTTTATGCCTGTTTAGTTTGTGTTTTATTTTTCACTAGCGGTCCGCCCCGGCTTTGCACGGGTAGCACTTGATCAAAATAGTCCATACCCAATAATACATTTTTAGTTTATCCATTACAAACAAACAAACAAATCTTTCCTCTTTATAATATTAGTTTAGATATACACTAGCGACGCTGACACCGTATAAGTTTGACGGACTATAAAAGTGGTTCAATATACACGTCTTGATGAAAAGACAAAGAATATTTAAAACTTAACATACGCCATATAAATAAAGCAACAATCACCACCTTCCCGATTAACTTCGCCAATGGTCTAAATACAGAAGCATGCAAAAGGACGGTACCAACCGAACAGAATAAATTGCAATGCGCATAGGCGTGGTACCTCGTCCCTCAACGTCACTTCTTCTACCCTTTAATTAACTTTTTGCACCGTTCACTTGTGAACTGAACGCATAAATTATATGAGTAAGATAGGTTAGATAGCTACTAGCTTTGAAATGTAGACCCGGGTTTTATCAGATGTTTTTATGTTCTACAGATTATTATCCATCCAAAGGGGTAATGCTGCCAGCATCTTGGGTACAATGCCTCGCTGCGGTGGTTTCGATGACGTTTTAGATTTAATTTAATTTAATTTAATTTAGTTTTAGTCCAGGTAAAAAATATATTATATCAGTTTATAAATATTTCTTATCTAAAATTAACATGTGTTAGTTTTAAGTTTGATAACCATTTTAAAATATCGATTAATGAAAAAAAAGTGCGTTGAAATTTGGTGACAAATTTCAACGCCACAGTTGTAGTTGTAACGCCACGGTCACAACTATGTATTTCATACAATGTTCCATATTAGAAGCGCGTTTTAAAGATTATTATATTTATTGAGTCTAATCAGAGATGTTCTCATGATATAAGCAAATTATAATAATAAATACTAGCTGATTTACCATTTTATTTTAAACTACCTAGATGGTGTCTGTGAATTCATCTGCAAGAATTTTTGTTCAAAAACAACTCTTAGGAACTCTTTAACTTTCCGGGGTATAAAAAGTGGTCCTTGTCACTCTCATTCTTTAGTTTTATTCACGCAAAAAACAAAGATTTCCCATTTCTGCGGTGTGGCGTGATTGAAGGACGCATTAATAAACAAACAGATTTTTAATACACCGCTAATTATTCACTATTTTAGGAAAATTTAAAATTAAATACAAGAAAGAAAACTAGATATGAGATACTAGCTGATGCCCGCGACTTCTTGAGGACGGATTGAGGTTTTTTGGTTCTCGCGGGAACTCTTTAACCTTCCGAGATAAAAAGTAGCCAATGTCTTTTTCCAGACTATAATCTTTCTCTGTGCCATATTTCATCCAGATCTGTTCTGGCAGAACAGATCTGGATTATTGAGTAACAAACATCCATCCATCCATCCTTCCATTCTAACTTTCGTATTTATAAGATTAGTATAATATTAGTACAGATTCAAAACAATAGAAACAGTTCTCCAATAGCAATTAACACTGAAACACGCTCAACTTGGTAACATTTCAAACATTATATAACTGAACATACCTAATAATTCATATTCTCAAGCATTCATACAGGAATTGTCCCAAACGTGTATCGATAGGAACTGTCTGCAAACTTTGTATCTAACGTACTTCGCGAGGGGATTTGAAAAGTTTGCTCAGTCAATGGAACCAATTTCCTACATTTCCGACATGGATACGTACTATTGAAACTAGTTTAGAATTAATACGCTGGGGCCTCCGGCTACAGTTAAAGGATAGATGAAAAAGTTTTGAACATTGTTAGTTAGTTATTATACGGTACAAGCTACAGAGTGTTCAAAATGTTTTGAAGTATAATGTGAAAATGGCATTTTTTTTCAAATGACCAGACTATTATCTATCCGTGACATATCATTTCATAAAAAAACAAGTGACAAATTTTCATTTCACAACCAACGTTTGGCAACGTATCTATCCTAAATTATTTTACTAAGAAATTAAAGACTACCTGCGGCTTCGCTCCCCTTGGAATTTAAAAAAAAAACAGCCTTATGACATAATTTATTTTGTAGACAATACATTGTATTTTCTACAAAATAAAGGGAACCTTTGTCCGAAATTTTAGCTTTCCAGGTCCAAGGGGCTTCATACATAATTTACTAAGATTATGAACCTAGAGTATAGATTTATGAATCTCTACTACTTCAACGTAGAAGTTGAAATTAACTGCTATTTACTGCAGGATTGGAAAAAAAATAGGTGTACAAAATATTTGTCTTCAAGAACTTGGTTAGTCTTTTGCCTAACTTGCTTTATACCAGCCTAGGAGGAAGGTTAGGCAAAATTAAGTCCAGGAGACATGATTTAAATACGTATACCTAATATATTGTGTTGAGAAAGAGGCGTTTCCAATGTGCAGTAGGTGGGAGGGATTGTAATTTATGCTTCGCTCTCAGCCTGGATTTAGAACGTGTATGGTAGGAATTGATTGAAGATATTGTGACAAAAATAGAAACCAAATAATCCATACTTTAATATTATAAATGCGAAAGTGTGTCTGTCTATCTGCTACGCTTTCACGGCCCATCTGTTCAACCGGTTTTGATGAAATTTGGTACAGGGGAGGTTGTATCCCGGGAAAGGCCATAGGCTACTTTTTATCCCGGAAAATTCAAGAGTTCCCGCGGGAATCAAAAATATTTATCTCTTCAGCCGATTTTGATGAAATTTGGTATAGGGATAGATTGTATCCACGGGAAGGACATAGGCTACTTTTTATCCCGGAAAATTAAAGAGTTCCCGCGGTAATCAAAAAACCTTAATCCACGAGGACGAAGTCGCGGGCATCATCTAGTGCAAAATAAAGGACATGAGCGTAAACTAGCTGAAGGATCAAAGACTAGAGTTAAGTAAATAAAATATTGCAATATGCACTTCAATGGGTTGCATAAGTTGCCTACTCCTTTCTACTTAAATTAAATTAATTCTTGAATCAATGAGCATTTAGCTCAAAAAGTAAATTATTATCCTATCCTAACAAAAAATCTGATTTTTTTTTTCATTTTTTTTTTATCAATTATAATATAATTGATAATCAAATATAATATAATTAAGTAACGCTTGTGTAATTGAAATGAGTATAATCCGTCAAACTTATCTGATTCGGTGGACAAAATTGGAACAAATTTTTATGACGGTTAAGTTTTTGTTTTTATTATATCTTTAATATTTACTATGGACGACGACGTCACCGGGACAGATAAGTTTGACGGACTGTAGATAACCTACTTTACCACGAGTTCATAGCAATTGTGTTTTGTTTAGTTTAGATCTCAGACCTAAAAGTCCATACAATAACATTTGTGTACTACATTAATTGAATTCAAATACCAGTAGTGCAATAGTTGGTATTCATTATTAATAGTGGTAGATATTTTTGCAAAAATTCATAACCGGTTTCCATGATCAGATTCGCCGAAAACATTTCTGTTCTTTGTAGTCATTACCCAAACTTGAACTATTCTGTCAACTTTCGTATAATAATAGAAAAGATAAACGAGTGTTTAATATTCAATATCCATACTAATAATATAAATGCGAAAATATCTCTGTCTGTCTGTTTGTCTACTACGCTTTCACGGCCAAACTACTCAACCGATTTTGATGAAATTTGTTACAGAAATAGTTTACATCCCAGAGAGGGACATAGGCTTTTTATTTCGGAAAATTGAAGAGTTCCCGCTGGAATTAAACAAAATCAATCCACGCGGACGAAGTCGCGGGCATCATCTAGCATTCAATATTTATTTATTCAATTTAGGTACACAGTACAGTGTACACTTATTTTCATCCGGACCATAAAAAAAATGATGGTGATAATCAATTACGGTAGGTCTTAAAACTAAAGCTACAAGGTTCGTTCCAAACGCGCCCTGGTCTGAGAAGAGTCAACCACAAACTCAGCGGAGTAAATTATTCATGTTCTACATTATTGGTACAAATGTAAGAATACAATTCCTCAGAAAGTGTTGCACTTTTGAACAAAAAAGAGAGTATGCTGCTGTGATTCCCGATCGCCGGTTAATTTTTCACGAGCGCGCACAATTCCAAAGTGACAAGGCAATCTTTGGAAGTAGTCTCATAGATTGTGCAGACTCCCAGGCGGGCACCTTTGCAACATGCAGCAGTGTTTCGAAATACCAGCACAATGTTTTCAAAGTATGTTTGTACTCGTATTTCGGTTGAAGGAATAAAGGAGAATTTTTATTTTAGTGCTGAAAATAGTTTTAAAGGAATTTCCTTGACGAAATATCTTAATATCTTTGTAGGAAGTCTTCGACTGCCTGGTGACACACCTGGTGTGATGATGCAGTCTAAGAAGGCCCAGCGTCCTAGCTTAGAAAGAGTAAGTATGACAATTTAATAGTAGCCATAACCTTCGTCTCAAGTGGCTTCCAATTAGGTTGCGACGAAATTTTCATGTTCTTTCTTTACTTTTCTCTATCCTATATGCTCCTCATACTCCCAGCTATCTTAAAGAACGTTTCAACTTTCTCGGTGCTGTTGATCGCCATATGCAGCTGCGTTCTACCATGGATAATAAACTCAAAACTCCTAGCCATCGTACAAAATTTTACAGCAAATCTTACACGGTGTATGCTGTGCAGTTATGGAATTCTCTACCCAAAAATATAAGAGACTCCAAATCCTTAACTATTTTTAAAAAAAGTCTCAAAGAATATTTCCTTAGCCAAGTTGTGCCATAATAACTAAATAATTATATTATTTCTATCGTAATTCATTACTATGCTTATGTAATATTATTTATATAATAGGTATGTGTAAATTATGTATGCATTATGTATGTACTATTTATTTATGTTTATGTATAATATATATTGTTATCTATATTTACTTATTTTAATTATATGTAATGTATAAATATATATTGTGTCTAGTATGTTTATATTATTTACTCAACTAATAATAATAACGTGTATTCTATTGTGCCACACTACCCTACACATCTCGTTCAATCCTCTCACCAAAGGTTGCCTGGTAGAGATTGCTCAGTAAGCAATAAGGCCGCCTTTGCATACCTAGATAAAGTTAATTTTACTCTGTATTCTTTTTCTTTCATGTGTGCAATAAAGTATTTATCTATCTATCTATCTATCCTTTTTTTGGTATCGGGGGAGAAATAAGATGCCTGATTTCTCAGGTTATGGGAGATTTTTACTCAGCCCTGTATTGGGAAGCTCCGAGATCTCAAAATAACGCATCGGAACGTCCCGTGCGCGATGCTCTTTGAGCTCATCCCCTTAACGGTTTCTACTTGTACACGGCATCACACTGAAACGCTGAAACATCGCTTGACGGCACGTCTTTACCAGTAGGGTGTTAACTAGACATGGTCAAAGCCTTCCACCAGACTGGAAACATTAAGCAATTGCATATTTCCAATTTACCACTTCCGGTAATCGGACATACTTACAAACAATTTATATGTTGACGAGCCCACAGAAAATTGTATGACTCTTTTGTAAAGTAACCATTAGATGAAAATGTGTTTTATTTTATCTGATGATTTTTGAATTGCCATTTGTAAAAACATGTGTTTTCGTTCGAGCTAAGCCACAAATCTGTCAACAATAAAAAAAATATTTTTAAACAACCGACTTCAAACTCCCGCGCCAACTTTACAACAACAAGCACACGGTATACAAAGTACTTATTTTATTGTTGATATTTTAAAAACCGCTCGACCGATTTCGATTAAATTTATATGGGACCACTTGGGAAGTATGCCCTTTCCAATGAAAAAAGAATCATCCAAATCGGTCCACCCAGTCAAAAGTTCTGAGGTAACAAACATAAAAAAAAAACTGTCTAATTGAGAACCTCCTCCTTTTTTTGAAGTCGGTTGAAAATACGGACTATTATGACTCCAAAGCAATTTCAAAATATTCGTTTTGTTTGTGAAACCAGAATGCCATATTTTATTTTCTGGGATGACCACTATGACAGTACAATAAAACTAATTTATTGTAATTAAAATTTCGTCGGATATTTTACAATGACTAATTTGTTTGAGGTAACCTAATATCGTTTTGCGGTTACCGTTTCACATAAATTTTAATTTTGATGATCCTTTTTTCTTAGTATTAGTCATAGACTGACCATACGAAGACAAGCGATTAAAATTAGAAGATAAATATATTTTTCTGGGAAATTATGCAACCCAGGTAGCTATTGTGACTAAGAGCTATTTGATATGCTTTTTATTAATAACAAAAGACGATTATTTATTACAATCGATTTCTAGAAGCTTGGTTATTAAGTATCCATCCTTAATTTTCCTAGCCTATGTCCCTCCCTTTTCCCTCACTTTCGCATCCATACTAATATTATAAATGCGAAAGTGTGTCTGTCTGTCTGTCTGCTACGCTTTCAAGGTCCATCTATTCAACCGATTTTGATGAAATTTGGTACAGGGATAGGCTGTATCCCGGGGAAGGACATAGGGTACTTTTTATCTCGGAAAATTCAAGAGTTCCCGCGGGAATCGAAAAAACTGGTCCACGCGGACGAAGTCGCGGGAATCATCTAAAGTCCGGTCGCGGAACAGGAAGAATTTCGTACCCGCGTCAAAATAATGCGTCTCGTTCGAGACGCACTGTATTTACGCGAGAGTGACAGAGACAGGTAGTAACAGTTCATTGTACGAAATTCTTCCTGTTCCGCGACCGAACTTTAGTTTATAATATTAGTATGATAATAATAATATTAATAAAGCATGGCTTACGTAGGCTCTATGTATCTATGTATGGGGATGTCTCGATGCAATTATAAATTATGAGTTTTGAGCACTATCATGCGTGTATAGCAGGCACTGTCTTGTGTACCTACTATCATCTCTGTGCTAGCTAAAAGCTTTGACAATAGTTCAACAGTCCGAATTGAACCTACGCCCTTTCAAACCTGAGCGTGATTGGGCTGGTTAAAATTTAATACAAAGTTACATCGCCTGAAAACGGATCGATCACCTACTTACTTCATAATACACGATCAGCATTAACCACTTACTGGTATTAAAAAATATAATATTTTTGGACGTTACATCCATTGGTTTTAGATTAATTCATCCATTACGGCTAATACCATAATACAGCGGAAATATTAAAAATAGAATAATGCCCTCCCGGCTGAATTTCTGCTACGGTGGTGAATTTCCACTGTAGCCATATGCGCGGAATATATTATATTGCACAAATGTGTGTACAAACATAGTAATGTAACCTCTATTTGATGGGACGGCAATTCAACATGACAAGAAAGAGGTGAGCCGCGGGACGGAAATCAAACAGATCACTACCCAAATAATCAGAATGATGCTTCGTTTCTACGACGTTGGATAATTTGGTTCTAAGTTTTTCGAATCAAAGACTGCGGTTTGTACCAATCAACGATGTAGGTACTAGATGGGCCCTTTCATAGAAAAAAGTTGGCCCTCACCTGTATAAGCCTGTCTTTGTCCCCGCTATAACGCTGTCCCGCTTTCAGACTAGATGGACATTCTTTATTTGGCAGGGCCCGTCTATGTAAATAGAGGTCGTTGGTACCAATAGACGGAGCGTAGAATGACCTTCAGCCCCATGAACGGATAGCTGCAAGAAAAAAGGAAATCAAGTGGATAAGGAAGGTTATGCGGTTAGACATAGCAGGTATACTCAGTACTAAAGATAGGTCCGCCAAAGTAAAGTCTGCAGACGATAAAATCCCGGCAAGTCGCTTGGAGTTAAATGGATTGGACGCTGTGGTTACGCCGCGTACGTACTTTATCTCAATCCTTAGTACTTTTGTAACTTAACTGTTATTGTTTCCGTATTATAGGTGACCCTGACGTTATGTTGAACAGTCGGAGGTCCTAAATGCAATTTCCGGTGGTGGTAATTTTATTCTCTTTTCAAATGATCTCTTGTCTGTGTGGTGGAGGTTTCGGCCGTTGCAAGTAACCACCTTGAATCTTGAAACAAACCTCTAACCAGTGGCGTGCACAGGGTTTGAAGCTGTGTATGCATTGGCTAGTTAGAATACATATTTACTGACTCTCCTGATAAAAAATGATCATTGACGTATTGACACTTGGGTAAGCTGTGCTTTTATGCCTCTATGAACTGCAGTTCATGTTGAACCGCCAATGCCTCTAACAGACACGATACTTCAAATAAACTATTATAAAGGGCTTGACACCTTACACGTACCTAGTCTGCTTCCAGCAGATTTCTTGGTAATTTTGTTGAGTGTAATATAGTCATCATTTTGACCCATAGCCGGGTCTAACTACTACTGAGCACTTTTTTTTATCCACTACAAGTTAGCCCTTGACTGCGATCTCACCTGATGGTAAGTGATGATGCAGTCTAAGATGGTAGCGGGCTAACATGTTAGGGGCATGGCAGTTATATTAAACCCATACCCCTATTCGGTTTCTACACGGCATCGTACCGGAACGCTAAATCGCTTGGCGGCACGTCTTTACCGGTAGGGTGGTAACTAGCCACGGCCTAAGCCTCCAGACCAGGCCAGACCAGGGAAAATTCAGAAATTATAAAATTCCCAAATTGACCCTGCCGGGGATCGAACCCGGGACCTCCGCTCGTTAAGACAACAGCGCTACACACTGCGCCACGGAGGCCGTCAATAGGTGACTAGACTAGTCTCCTCTCAAGGTTAGGCCTTAGTTTACCACGCTAGCCAAGTGTGGATTGTTAGACTTCACACACCTTTGAAACTCTCAGGATGGATTCTATACTAAGTATGTTTTCCCTCACCGTTATAGCAATTAATAAATTCCGATTCAAAGGTGCGTGCCCTTGGACCGAACCCCCGACCTCCCGAATTGGAATGATCTAGCCCCACTATAGAGGCACGGCGCGACGCAGCATATCGCGTAGCGGCAAGTATTCTCTGTACAATTATGTCGCAGTGCATCTTCGTGCTGCGACGCTTAAGTGGGCCCAGCTCAATACTAAATCATACCACAGAATAGGTAATCTCATACAAAGAATATTAGCCGCTACGTGCCGCGCCGCGCCGTGCACTTTTAGGTGCCTGTAGTGGGCGTAGACTTTATATCGAGCGTCTAAAGGCTATCACCGCTAAGAAATAATAAACGTGTGGCAACTTGTTGAAAAGTCTTTCATTTATAAAAATATCTTGGCCATTATGAGGCCAAACTTGAAGTTTTGCATGTGAGTTGGTTGTGAATGCCCTCTTGCCCGAATTTCGCAATCAATCAATCAATCAATTTATTAATTTTTCCAATCACAAAACATGTAATAGTTTTTATCTACTCCAGCATCGAAAAGTTCCAATTTCGAATTTGACAACTATATCGAATTGAACCCTCTTTCGTGTTTGCTTCTCATAACGATACAGTTCGCTGTATGGGAGCTGTATCGTTATGAGTCGTAGCTGTATCGATATGGTTATCTTCATAAATAGGATACCTATAGCTTAGCGGCTCTGGGTTCTGGCACTTGATTGATTTGACTTTTTTATTAATTTATAAAGTAAAAAATTATAAAGACGTCCTTGTCGTAGATAAAATCTTGTATGCAACTGTACGTAATTAGTCATTTTAATTCTCGTACTATCCTATTTTGATACTCGGCAAGCCTCGTATCAAAAAACAGCACTCGAATTAAAATGACCCTCATTACTATACAGTTGCATAAATAGCTATTATAATAAACAGTTATAGTGATGCTAGGCGAACACCTGTGTTTCAAGATACCAGGCCCTATTCTTTTTTTAGACAGTATTCTAACCTAAAGTTATGTTTTTCATAGTTATACTTAGTTCCTACGATGTCTTCGTAACATTTCAAATTAAAGCCGTTGAACAATCTCACCAAGTAATGGAATTCTTAACAAAGTGGAATTGTTGAAAGCTCTACCTAGTTTAATTACTAATAGTTTTGGTATTATGTTTAAGGTATGCATGTTTTATACAATTCCTAGAATGTTTCACAAATACATAATAGAGTTTCTTTACGTAGCTATTGTTATTATTGGATGATTGCAGGTAAGAGAGCTCCAGGGCCCGTATTCTCTAACTCAGTGACTATCAAAAATGAAAGCCACTGACATATATGTAATATCCATTGAAGGTTTACTATGAAATAAAAAGTAACATTTCATAGTAAACCTTCAATGGATATTACATATATGTCAGTGGCTTTCATTTTTGATAGTCACTGAGTTAGAGAATACGGGCCCGAGTCATCAAATACGCAAGTGGTTGGATGAATTATAAGGGTTCATAGAGAAGCTTTTGGCGTGATGACTATCAAACAATCTAATTGATGATGGCGACTTAAATACGCGTTTAAGTAGCTAGAAACTTACAATATTTCCATACTACCTACGTAATATACTCGTACATAGATATACTCGTACATAGATGACTGATGGTTTATATCATGCATTAGTATTAGTGTGCGTGTACTGTCGACACATTAGCTGTCACAAAATCCATCACAGAATTGAGAAAAATTTAATAGGTTCACTAATATAAGTTACTTGACGATGCCCGCGACTTCGTCCGCGTTCCCGCGGGAAATCCTTTATTTTCCGGGATGAACAGTAGACTACGTCTTTAATACATCTATCTCTATACAAGATTTCATCAAAATCGGTTGTAAAGAAGCGTAGGAGACAAACAGACAGACACACATTCGCATTTATTTTATCATATCAATCAAATAATCAATCAATCAATCAAATATCAAATAAATATTATAAATGCGAAAGTTTGGATGGATGTATGGATGGATGTATGGATGGATGTTTGTTACTCAATCACGCCCCAACGGCTGAACGGATCTGGCTGAAATTTGGCACAGAGATAGATTATAGTCTGGAATAGCACATATGCTACTTTTTATCCCGGAAAATTAAGGTGTTCCCGCAGGAACCAAAAAACCTCAAACCACGCAGACGAAGTCGCGGGCATTCGCTAGTTAACAATATATAAAGAGTAAATCGCATAAAAATCATTCGTTCGAAATGAAAAAGGGGGAATAAGAAAAGAAAATGATAACCGGATATCCCGTTACTCCAATCAAAGATGGTGGGAAATCTTGTGGAAATCAGTTTTGTGTGGGGCGACGAATCGCAATTTTCCGTCACGTTTCCTGTAAGGAATTGATCGAGTTGTCTGGTTTCTGGGAATATGATCCTTTAGTAATTTGATACTGCGATGGTTTACGAAAATGAAATAAATATAATTTAGTACAATTTTTGCTGTGCATTATTACTTACTAGCTGATGACCGCGACTTTGTACACGTGGATAGAGGTTTTTGAGGAACTTTCATTTTCCGGAATAAAAAGTAGCCTATGTGCTATTCCAGACTATAATCTACCTCTGTGCCAAATTTCAGCCAGATCCGTTCAGCCGTTGGGGCGTGATTGAGTAAAAAACATCCATACATCCATCTATACATCCATCCAAACTTTCGTATTTATAATATTAATAAGACGGACTTAATAATTGATCGACACAATATTATGAACGTATAGCTCTCAACAAAGATCAGCCACTACGAAAACGCTTAATCTCTTAGACTGCATATTAAAGACACCCACTAAGAAAATATTTTCGTAATATCTAGTAAATATAATTACTAAACCTTAAGCTTAGTGACACAAACGAGACGCAAGGATTTGCTGGAAAATAATGGAATAATAGAAAATAAATCACTACAAGACTTATGTTCAGCGCGAAAATAAAAAAAAATAACCAATATGAATTGACAAACATTCAAATTATATTTTAGTACTTACATGCATACATACCTACATGCATTCTTTCTCATCTTCCGCTTACTACGTCTGTATTCTTTTTATATCTCAAATATTGTATGCTCCATTAAACTATCCGTTATCCATACCTGGAATTGAATTTGTGAGTCGTTTATGGATGGAGTTTCGCATGAGTCACTTCACAATAATATGTAACCTGTTACACGAATTCGAACGTGTATGTATCTAATTATCTACGACATAATCTTTGCTGTATGAAAGATGGTTGGAGAATACCTACGATTTATTTGACATTACGTTAGGTACATTTTTTGGTGCCACTGAAGTCACAAAAATTCTAAGATTGAATTTTTCTCAAACCGCGTACTTTCTTGCTATTTATTAGTCTTATGTATCGAATCGTCTAGCGGTTTACCATTATCGCTTTATTAGCATGTTACTGATGGAGGTCTGAAAGATGAAGGTGAATTTAATCAGAAAATAAAAATTCTTTCCAACAAAAAGACTTCAACATAGTAGGTAGAAATCAAAATTATTTTGTACTTTACAGTGGCGTTGGAAGTCGGTTTTTTGTTAAGAATTTTTATTTTTAACTTTTTAGTGTCAGGGTAGAGGATTTGGAGTCAACAATTTTTATGGGACCACCTCGAGAGCTTCCTACGACTGATAACCGATTTGAATTTTTTTTCAAATCGGTTCAGAAACCACGGATACATGCACCGACATACATTAAAAAAAAAAACTCGCCGAACTGAGAACCTCCTCCTTTTTTGGAAGTCGGTTAATTAAATCTTCAGCTATAAAAGTAAATAATATTTTGGGTTTCATATGAAAAAAGTTTTGTCACAGATGTGCCGGTCCCAAGTTAGAGAATGTAATAAAACGGATTTTGTATTCGGATAGAACTTTATTTTCACCCCAAAAAAAATTACTCAAAAAGTTTCATTTTTTTCTTTCATAAACATCAGTCGCGTTCGATGTCATTCTATTTGATGCTGGTTGAAATAGATACCATTATATCTAAAAATGCTAGACTAACTATACCTACTTGGATTTTTCATAAAGGGTTTGTAGTATACAGTTTTTATATTTTCATAGCTTTTTATACTTGTATCAAATTTTGTTTATCGTGTTTCGAAATTTTGAAGGGGAAATAGTTATTTGTCATACAAGAGTGAATAGTTGTTTTTTAACCGCGTGCTCTTTTGATGACCGAGCAAGCGGAGGATTCTAAGGTTCAAAAATTAGAATCCTGAGCGCCAGCGAGGGAATCAAAAGAGCATGAGGTGAAAAATCTTTTCACTCGAGTGCAATACGTAACTTTTCATCCCACCTCAGCGAGGAAATGACATGACGTGAAAGAAAATGGTGCGCGCAAAGCAAATTAAAAAAGTACACCAAGAAGGTTACGAGTGTGAGTTTTTAACAAATTAAAAAAGGTTGTATGGAAATTCGGCACCATAGAGGTAGAAGTAAATAGGTTTTAATGATGTTTTGAATTCACAAACTTCATAGACGAGTGATATATATTTACTAACGTGCACACGATGTTCTAAATTTAATTTACTTTATCCTCAAGAGGATAATAACGGCTTTTGCATTCAGATATCGAAGATTAAAAATACTCTTTCCGAGATGGTGGGATGAAAAAGTTTATTGTTGACCTTTTTTATGACTACTACAGGTTAGACCTTGATTTTGAATGAAATCTAAATGATGGTTAGATGTTTAGATGGTTAGTGACGATGCCGTCAACCTGTCAGGGGTATGGCAATTATATTATGAATCCTTTGTTTCCTACTCGGCTTCGTATCCGAACGCTAAATCGCTTGGCGGCATGTCACTATAGTTATAGTGGTAACTATTCACGGCCGAAGCCTTCCACCAGACCAAACTGGAGAAAATTTAGAAATTATAAATTCCCAATTTTCCTCTGCGTGGAATTGAACCTGGAACCTCATACCTGTACCAGGAAGATCGTCAAACCTTCTATACATAAAGAGTTGCTTATTTGATTAGTTGGCGAACACCCTATATTTATTAAGTTATGCGCAAGATTTAACATTAAGAAACTACGATATTGTTAGAGTAGTGAGAGAGCAGTAGTACCTAGTTTAGTAGTAGAGTATTCAGTATTATATACAGTTGCATCTAAAGTTTGCCAAAAAATCTATAAACAAACACGCTACTCAATCCACTCACATTAACTGCAATTCCATACAACTGCCGCCCGTTCGGGGAACGTCAGGCAAGTGACATGTATGGCACTGATTGGTTATTGTGAATTAATGACATCTCTATAAAACATACCTAAATGTACGTGCATGTACACTGTAGGGGAAGAGCGGGTGATTGGTAAACTCGGACTTTAATTAGATGCAGTAAGCTGACGTTTCAAATGTCATTTCACAAAATATAATTGCAACTTATCAGGCGAAGTGACATTTTGAAACGTCAGTTTACTATATCTAATTAAAAGTCCGAGTTTAAGATGCAACAGTTATGTCATCAACACTATATAGATTGGATCGATGAAAATTAGTTTGATTGCTGTAGATGTATCTAGGTATTAAAGTCATGCATTATGAATAACAAGTACCTAGAAAGAAAACTTTTAAGAACTAAAGAATTACAGTTTCAAAAAAAAAAAAAAAAAATTGCTTTATTATAATATTATGATCTGTAAAGCCAAAAATAATGCTTAATAATAATCATAGTAGACTGTACCATTTTCATTGGTTGTAATTAATTGTAAATGTGTGAAAACTTTCAAATAAATAATTGTGACGCATGAAATGGGTTTGAACTGAAATTATAGATTCCATTACATTCCTCACACACGCTTATATTAAATTGTATTAAAAATTTAAATATTACGTAGGTTACGTAATAGGTAGGTAGGTACATTCTAAAAAACAGACCCTATGATTTTTTTATTGAAATCAGGATTTTCGAAAATATTCATTGGTAAGGATATCGTGTTTAAATTCTTCAATAAGTAAATAGTTATTTTAAATTACTAAGACAAAACACATATAAGTATTTTCATATAAATAAGTAAGTAGATACCTACCTAAGGAAAAATCACAGAAAAAATCAGCTGTGTTTGAAGAAACTTGTCCATGAACTCCAAACCCTTTTCAAACCCCTGTGAATAACATTCAAGAAATTTTTTTTTTCAATTGCTTAATCCATGTCTATTTAAAGATCACAAGCTCTCGGACCACTAATAGGGGTGTTTTTCGCGCAACACCCAGCACAATGCTGGGTAATCACTTAGCCGTTTTTATTTTTTTCCGATATATTGGGCAGATTTTTGACACGCGGTCCTATTGTATCGAGCTCGTTAAAAATAATGAGCTCCGTTCGGCCATAGCAACACCGAATTGACGACTTTTTCGTTACGATTAGATGGTTTTAGTTGTATTTTGGCTATTTTGTATCCGTCGCTGTGTGCCGATTGGTAAATAGTACATTGTGAGTAATGTTGGTGATTACCGCTGAGGCGCCATTGAGACCCGAGCCGTTAGATGAGGGTCTTAAGATAGCCGAGGACGGTAATCATCAACACACTTGTGAAGAAAATAATACTAAAAAGTAATTTTATTTTAGTAGATAAAAAGTTTATTTAGAGAAACAATTAGTATTTTTTTTTCTTTTGGTGAACGCAAACTTTCATATTTCTTAACAATTTCATAAAATGGACCGTGTTCAGTGAACGACCTCGGTATTTTATTTTTCGTGATAGGTACCTTCACTAAAAGCACCTGGCCATGGTTCTCTACGTCTTTTATAGTAAGGTATATAGGTATTTGTTAATTCTTGTATCCTACAAGCACCAGTTACACCAAATATTAAATCAACCTGGAAAAAAGAAACAATAATTATATAAGCTCAACACACAACACAGGCTGAAGTCGCGTAGATATTTAAAATTATTTTAACTAACCTTAGTATAGCCAGATATTGCAGGTTATCGAGCATCTTTTATACATTTTTCAATATCGTCAAACGATAAAACCTTTGATTTCTTGCTTCTAAACCCATCGGATAGTCTCTTTAGTTAAGCTGAAAAGTGTGTTTTTAAGTCCACTCCATTCTTTGTTCGGACTGTACTTTTTAACATTGAGTAGGTATATACACCACAAAGAGCTAGATTTGTACTTAGAAGATAATCCTTTAAAGTACGCCATGAACACATTTTCTGAAAAAGACTATACTACTATACTATACACTAGGCTAGACTAGACTATATACTAGACTGCGTATTTTTGTTGTATTGCCATTGTATGAAATTTTGGTACGCTAATAGATATTTTTCCTAAGAGTTTCCGGTAGTAAACTTTCCATAACGTTAAAGGCTTCACATCTTATGTCGGGTGGTGTACAACAATATATAAATCATGTTCTTCATAATTAGTACTTGTAGACATTTTAATTACTAAATTACTGTAATTTCAACAGTGAAAACGATTTGTAAAAAAATTTTCGCAATGGCGGGAAAAATTAATCAGTTTTCCTATGCGCGCGCATCTTTCAATGGCGATCGGCCATAGACAAAAAAAAGAAACTTCATTTTATAACAATGAGGTTATGATATGTACATTCATTTAATTGTATTATTGATCATGATCTTTTTTATATCGAAACTTTTTTAAGACCAAAGCAACTCAACCAATAAAATAAAAATAAAAACTCTATAACTCACTTATGAATAATGAATGCTAAGCAATGAAAAAGTCACAGTTTGATTATAGTTGTCATTATGTGCCTAATTGCGGTGAAATCAGAGCCACTTTATGAGCAAGTGTGTTGATAATTATATTATTAAATGATATTTTGTTAATATTACATATTTTGCCTGTGCCTCGGAGAGCACGTTAAGCCGTCGGTCCCGGTTATTGTATCTAACATAACAGTCGTTAAAGCCGCCAACCCTCATTGGAGCAGCGTGGTGGGTCTAAGCTCTAATTCCCGCTCTCCTATGAGAGTGGAGGCCTGTGCCCAGCCGTGGGACGCTAATGGGCTGTATAGTGGTGGATCACATTTTTTTTCCCATTCTGTGATGCGACACATAAAGTGATGTCTTTGTAAAAAAATACCTTTCCAAATTATCTAATACTAGACGACGTCCGTAGACGTAGAAGGTTTTTTGATTCCCGTGGGAACTCTTTGATTTTCCTAGATCAAAACTAGCCTATTTCTGTATCAAATTTCATCTAAATTGGCTGAGCAGATGCTTTGTGAAAGCGTAGCAGACTGACACACTTAAGTATTTATATTGGCTAGGGACTTGGGGCTAGATGCCTTGTAATCGACCTTCATAATCTATAATCTATATATATAAAATTCAAAGTCCTGACTGACTGACTGACTGACTTATATATCAACGTACAGCCTAAACTGCTAGGGTTAGAGACTTGAAATTTTGACAGTAGCTTCCTTTTGTAACGTAGGGGCTCACTAAGGAAGGATTTTTCAAAATTCCACCCTTAGGGGGGTGAAATAGGGGTTGAAAGTTTGTATGAAAGTCCGTCATTTCTCAAGTTATATCCATAAAACTTAGTATATGAGTTATCGGTAAAAAATAAAGAAATACGTGTTTCACAGTTTTTCAAAATTCCACCCCTAAAGAGGTAGAATAGAGGTTGAAAGTTTGTATGAAAGTCCTTGATTTCTCAAGTTATAGTGATGAAACTTAGCATTTGGGCATTCAGTTAGATATGCAGACGTATACATGTTTCACCATTTTTGAAAATTCAACCCCCAAAGGGGTGAAATAGGGGATGAATGTCCTTCATTTATCAACATATTTTTCAATTTATAACAACGAAACTTGGTATTTTGGCTTTCGGTATAATATAAAGAAGTACGCGTGTAACAGTTTTTCAAAATTCCACCCCCAAACGGGTAAAATGGGGGTTGTAAGTTGGTGTAAAAGGCCGACGTTTTTCAAGTTAAATAGCCGTGAAACTTGATATTTGGGCTACCGGTTTAAATTATGAAATACATAATCCACAGTTTTTATAAATTCTATCCCAAAGGAAGTTAAATACTCCTTCAATCACGCCGTAACAGAGCAACGGATTGCTCTGAAACATTCTTTGTGATGAAAATTTCTATATGTTAATACCATACCAGTCACTTTTCCCCTGGCTTTCCTTGCATAATATTTAGCAACGGATCGACGGGTTTTTTATTATTATTTTCATGGGTTCTTTTTATCCCGGAAATTAAGGAATGCCTATGGGAATTAAAAAACTTATGCCACGCGAACGAAGTCGCGGGCGTCCGCTAGTATTATATATGGCTTAAATGTGCGCAGATTCCTTTAGAACACTAATTTATCAAAGATATCTAGAAAATGATTGCGTTGCCATGATAATTATTATATCGGTATACTATCATAACTAGATACTATAATGATGACAGTAATTAGTATTCCAACCTTTTTTCTCGAGGAAAAGCGATCAACCTATTTTTATTATATTAACTAGCTGATGCTCGCGACTTCGTCCGCGTGGTTTAAGTTTTTTTGATTCCCGCGGGAACTCCTTAATTTCCGGAATAAAAAGTAGCCTATGTCACTCTCCAGGTACTAAACTACATCCATGACAAAAAGTACGTCGATTTCTCCGTTGCGGCGTGATTGAAGGACAAACCAATAAACCAACAAACAAACACACTTTAGCATTTATAATATTAGTATGATAGCATCTAGTTTGGGTTATATATTCTCCCGATTACATGTAGGTATTATCATAGTACTTGCCTAAATTACCAAAGCAAAACAAAAAGACAGGAGCAGCCGCAGATGACGTGCTAAAATAAGGCGAAAACAATATGCCAAAGTTGAATAGGGTATTGTTATCAAATTGTTGAGAGGGGGTAAGTACTGAATTGTTTACAAGTTGAAACTCGATCGTTACTATAATTTTCTGGGGTGCGTTTAATAATAAGCGACGATTAGAAAACTCGCGAGCTTTTCGACCAAACAGTATGAAAAATACAGCTTTGCGTTGCGTTTTGCGTTGCGTAGAGACTGGTTACGCTATGTTATGGAGTAATAAATTTTACATCGGAATGAATCACTTATAAAGAAACTAAGTCAAATGTTCATGCAAGTGTTTGTTAGTAATTACTATAATCTAATTAAAAAGGTTTATTTAAAACTTATTTTATCACTATTGCATAATTTTAATGCTTGTAAAAAAGCTTGGAAGGATTTTTTGAAATCTTTCTTTTTTTTCGTTCAATAATTATATGGATCATTTATAAGTACTTACATACTAAATATCAACTTTCTAATTTTAAAAACATAGTTGCATATCACTTAATAATTAAAAAGCTTAAAATATCTATGATAATAATTATTCCTTAGTTAAGTATGTAGAAGTTTATCCCTTGATACGTACGTATACCTCGATGGCATTGAAAAATGGTGTTACAACGTTATTAAAAAATCGATTTCAAATGGATCATAACATTATTAATTTGCAGAAACTTGTGTCCATTCTAAAGACTACTAAAATCGCGACGTTTCTTAACAAACTTTTCACCCGTGAGTTTACATCGTCCCCACTTGATACTCAGTTTGCAATATCTTTGTGTAAACGTGAGACAGCGTCTGGATTAGATTAGATTTATTTTGATGGACTGCTAAGAATTGTTCTGTTGACAGCAGGCTTAAGAGTGGAAATTATTTTATGATTTTCCATGATAATTGTTATTATTCTGACTTATTTTAATTAAAGTTTCAAGCTATGAAATACACCCCCACTGACAAGGGTTTATTTGGAATGGAAAGTTACTTATCCCACTATAGAAAATTCGAGAAATATTATCTTTCAGTTTGAGGACATCTGACCTTTAAGATTTCAATTAGTGCATGAGAAAATAAATCAAAAGTAAATCTTAAATTAAAAAAAAAAATTAATGATATTATTAATATCTAAAACACTTAAAACAACTCAGCTATGAATATCACGATTAATGTTCTACCAAAAGCTAAATTCAAATTCAAATTCGAAAGCCATTTATTGCCATCTCAGTGCATTGCGGTACAAATGCGGTTTGAAAATTTATAAATATGTAGGCGTGTATTATAAGTTTTAGTTTATTCCTGGATAAACTAAATCTTATTTATAAAGATGATGATAATTAATGTTAAAGATGTTTTATTGATATAGGTAAAACGATACTAATAAGAACGCCATCTTTTGTCGAATAGAAGAAGTACCGGTTTAGGAATATACCGATAGATGTCACCCCACGTCCTTGCGCTTGCGCCGCGCGGTACATTTGCGCCCCCTGCGCTTACTAGAAAAATAACAATAACAATGACACAATAATATTTTATATGCGATAGTGTGTTTATTTCTTGGTATGTCCTTTAATCATGCTGCAATAGAGCAACGAATCGACTTGATTTTTTGCATGGGCATAGTTGAGGACTTGGAGAGTGACATATCATAGGCTACTTTTTTAGGTATACCGGAAAATCTACGCGTTCCCTCGGGATTTTTAAACTCATATCTATGCAGAAGAAGTCGCGGGCATCATCTATTATATAATATTAAGTATGAATTCATGGCCAATGTTGGCAATATTGTATATCAACCCGCATTGGAGCAGCGTGGTGGGTCTAAGCTCTAATTCCCTCTCTCATATGAGAGTGGAGGCCTGTGCCCAGCAGTGGGACGTTAATAGGCTGTAGTGGTGGTGGTTGGCAATATTGTCCCACATTCCAAGGTCAAGTTAATTAGGGAGATCCAGCGGAAATCAAAAAATCTTATCTTTTTTTATTACCTATTAATTATATAGTTTAGTAGTAGGTAGCAATAAAGTTTTAGTTTCTATAATGAAACGTAAATAGGTATAGCTTGAAAATAAATAAGTAGGTAGGTGATTAACATTTTATTTAACACAAGAAAAGAAAGAAATTAATTAGTAAGTCTAGGTGTTTAATATTTATGTACTTAATAGGTATTTTTTCAAGTGACTACTTTAGATATTCTAGCAAACCTGGTTTAAATTAAAATAAAGTGAAGTTTACGCAAACGTGTTCTAAATTAAAACTCAATTAAAAATCCATATTTTCGAGGGCAATAAAAGTGACGTGTTTGTTTTTTGCCTTAATGCCTGAGTTCCGGCTGTAATTGGATACGAGGCGTTCGAGGCCCTGTGTCCCGTGAAATCACTAATCCGACTAATTCTGACAGCCATATGTCACGGCATAACGACTGCGTCGGCGGCGTCTTTAGGTCGCGTACTCACTGCTAGAAAAATATTTAAGTCCGGCTAATTCAAATCTCTCTCTCTCTCTGCGTCGTATTCCTCATCGCTGAGGGTCGTGACTCCATTCCATTATTCACATAATGGCAGGTGTTTTCTTGGGATAGTAATGCGGTGGGTTCGCAGGTCCTTTGGCATACGATTCGGCTAAGAGTACCTACTATTTCAACTTTTAGCGATTCCAACGATTATTATTAGATGTTAGTGATAATAACCGGGGCCGACGGCTAAACGTGTTCTCCGAGGCACGGAGGAAACGAAAAGGTCAAATTCAGACTTCCAAATTCGGTCACCCACCCAAGTTACCGACTTGGGTCAACGTTGCTTAGCCATTGCAATCGACTGATATGCGTTCTCGCAACTAGAGCACTCGTCCGTCAGATAATTCAACTAAATACAAGTTATATTATTATAATAGGTAAAGCCTATGTTTGAGAGTGTATTAAGTAGAATAATGACACCATTAGTTTTGCATAAGCTTCAAGCTAGTCACGTCAGCGCGACATGCGTATTGCCGCCCACGCAGCACGCAGTTTGCGTTACGCTACGTCACGTGAACAGGCTCTTGAAAACGACCCCGGAAAAGCTCAAAGTTCACGTACTCTGGACCGTTTCTATGTAGGTAACAATACGCATAAAATAAAAGAGTGACAATTAAAAAAAACACGTTCGCCGAGGCCAAAGAATAACACACTTTGTGCAAAAATTTGCGACCAACAAAGGCTCGCGGGGCTTTTGGTGTTATTCGGTCCATTCTTCCAAAAATTCAAACAAAGGAAACAATATAATATAAGGTCAATGGTTCATTGTTTTTGTCCTTCTAGATTTTTCTTTGGCAAGTTCTGGGGAAATCCGAATTCGTAGCGAGGGATCATCCTTTATACAAAATGATTTCCTGGTTATGAGATGAAAATGATCTCAATATGATGATGATGATCTCATTATTATAAGGCCTTAGGGGATAAGACCGCCTTTGCATACTGTATAGTCCTATTCGTAGTTTTAATGTCTTTTGCATATCCGTGTACTTGTGTGAATTAAGATTAAAATAAATTGATAAATATTATTTTGTACTAGTACAAATTTACCGACCACTAGTTGAAGGCATAAGTAGAGCGGCACGAATATAATATGTATTTAGAATATATTATGTACATTAAGTACATTAATAACATTTTCGATTTGATTTATGTAAGTATGTGTTAAAGGATTTACCTAATCTGAGTTGTACAGTAATGAAACATCCAAAAATTGAGCAGTTATAAAAATAAGAATAAGTACCTACTGAACCAAATTATTCGTCTTTTGATTCGAAAATCGTATTTACATCACCTACGACCAAAGACAATATATTATAAACCAGTTTATAATTAATCTATGCCTACGACACATACGGTACATGGCGGCACGGTTTTTCCGCTCTTGTGACCATTGCCTTACACTGATACATATTTCACGGGTACCTACAAAGACGTATGTGAACCTTTTGCCAGAAAGCGGACAAACGAGAAAAGATGGATATCACTGTTTCGCGACTCGTGAGCGGCAACCGTGAAATAAATAAATTCTTCTATAGATTATCGCACACGTACGACTTTGATAATTGTAATAGTGCGACTTTTTAGACGCTTCATAACATTCTGACTACTGCAATATTTAGCAAGAAAAGAATACAATTATTTTGTTGGCGGATTATAGCAAAATAATTGTATTCTTTTCTTGCTAAATCATGAACTTCCGCAAAGTAACGCCTGATTCCATTCAATACTGCAATATTTTTATTTTAAAATAATTGAAGAGGTATATCTCTTTCATTAACAAACATCCATCCATCCATCCATCCACCCATACTTTCGTATTCATATTATTGCTACTAGATGATGCAGTCTTGATTTTTTTCGCCTCGTTGGTGTAGTGGAACAACAAGTATTGGGTTTTTCTGACAAGAAATTCTCAGTACTAGCCCGGAGTTAGGATTTTCCGTCCCATCGGGCTATGAGAGTACTTAAAAGGAACAGAGAGTGCACCTGTGGTTGCGCACACACTTGTGCACTATAATATCTCCCGCGCAGATGGCTAATCTCTCAGGAGATTGGCCGCCGTGGCCGAAATTCGGAGATTGGCCGCCGTGGCCGAAATTCGGTCGGGAGGACATTATTATTTTTTCACTTTTTATCCCGGGAAATTAAGGAGTTCCTGTGGTAATAAAAAAAACTTAATCCACGCGGACAAAGTCGCAGGCATCGTCTAGTAACTGCTATAATCGCAATTCGCACGCATGCGTTGGTTCTTTTCAGAAATAAAACGTCAGATTCCCTTACGCGAACCAGTTAATTCTTATGAGCTTAAGTGGCCCTTATTAAAGTCTGATTGGCGTTTTAAACGATTTAAGAGCAAGTGCATCTGTGCTTGCTTTAATTGCGAATGACTTGGAATCTCATTTTACGCTGTTAAAGGTCAATAAAATGGTATTTTAAATTGAATATAACAACACCACTTAAAATTAATTATGGCTTTATAAATATAAAAAGTATGACTGCATTACCGTCTGTTTAAGTTTACTTTTTTATTCTTAACTAGGTACTTACTTATCTTTTACAATTTTCTTTGAAATTTAATCTCTCTGAATGATCTATGGAGTAGTCGTGAATGTAGAATGTCCTACATTTAATTTTGCGTTGGAGTCAATGATTTATTTATTTATGGAAATTTTTCAATGATTTTTGTTTCTCTAGAATTGACAGCGATCTTGTTATTGTTGTAATCTACTGACTAGAATATCTAGAGAAATATTAACTTAGTTATTTGCTCGTTCATGAGGGCATATAACTCCTTTTTTATTTTCGCTTGGCAGAAGGCTTTTGCAGACAGGGTGGCAACTAGCTACAGCTGAAGCCTTCCACAAGACCAGACTAACGACAATTTAGAAATAACTAGCTTTTGCCCGCGACTTTGTTCCCGTGGACTACACAACTTTTAGGAGTTAAATTTTCAAAAAGTATTTTCTAAGCGGATGTCTACGTCACTATATATTGTATGCTAAACAGCCAGATTTGTCCCGTGGTTCGAGCTGTGCATAGATACATCATTCAGTCATCTTTTCCTTTTAAACTCACTAAAACATCCAGCATTGCTAAAAAGACCGTCAAAAATCCTTGAGATCTTCAATAAGAGGTCTAAATCTGAATTTCAAGCCTATTAGAAAATCCTCCACACTTTCCTACACCAGCTGAAAGTCGAACACAAGTAGCAAACAAGACTTATGTAAAAACGTCCCTAAACGTCTCACATCTTTATTACCTACGGATGATAACATGTGTCAGCTAAGGAAACCCATTTTGAGCTGCGGGGAGCGTTTTAAAAGCGATTTATTAGCAGATGTGGGATTATCTTAAGCAGGACCACCTGTTTTGGAGTCAACTTTGATACTCGGGACGTGCCCTTTTGGTGCCGGATACATTTATTCCGAAATGTTTGCTTGGATTAAAGGAGATGTAGTGGCTGAATAATGGTGGGATTTAGTCCTTAGGATTTATGGTAGTGTTATTTGGAGCGTCGCTTTGATTGTTATTGGCTTTTGTCCTGTTGTGAACAGGTCTATGATATTATTAGACAGATATCAAACATACTTTGGTTTATGGCAATGATATTTGACCTATTACTAAGCTGTCTTGTAGGAAATAATATAACAAAAGTAGGAAATATCATCTGCTTCTTCCTGATTATAATATATTAGTTTCTAACCAAATAATAAGAATAAGTAGGTCGTACCAAGAGTCGTTCAAACCAAAATGAAATCGAGGTAGAGATTGTTCGTATCCATACTAATATTATAAACTAGCTGATGCCCGCGACTACGTCCGCGTGGATTGAGGTTTTTGGGTTCCCGCGAGAACTCCTTAATTTTCCGGGATAAAAAGAAGCCTATGGGCTATTTCAGACTATAATCTATCCCTGTGCCAAATTTCACCCAAATCCGTTCAGCAGTTGGCGCGTGATTGAGTAACAAACATCCATACATCCATACATCCATACATCCATCCATCCAAACTTTCGCATTTATAATATTAGTAAGATGCAAAAGTGTGTCTATCTGTCTGTCTGCTACGCTTTCATGGCCTATCTGTTGTTTCAGGGATAGGTTGTATCTTGGGGAAGGACATAGGCCATTTTTTATCCCGGAAAATTAAAGAGTTCCCGCGAGAATCAAAAAATCTTAATCCAAGCAGACGAAGTCGCGGGCATCATCTGGTAATAATACACTGAATTCCTCAGATTTAAAATGTGTGCTTACAATTTTTTGTCATTCAAATTTAACGCAAACGGTTAATGTGGTGGGCAAAATATGGAGAAAAATTTCACACAGTTTCTTTAAAAAAAAACAAGTGTTTGCGCTATAATTGAATGCAGACGCTTTAAAGCATTGAGTTATCGATTATAGAGATGATGTTCTCGTTTAAAATCATCATTAAAAATTCCCACGTAAGCCAGCAAACAAAGGCTTAATGAAACTAATAATTATTCTAAAGTTAACTTAAAAAGAATGTTTTGGAAATATCTCTTTAAATGTTGAGAGTTTGACACTACCATAAAAATTGCATCAATTATTATTGATAACTCAAAAATTGATCTCGATTTAAAAATCAACTGAATAACAATAATTAATAACAATTATTGCATGCCTAATTTGACAGCTACAGATACCTCGACCCTGCAGGGCGATTGGCTGAATTTATGGTATTCTTGCTGCGTCAATGGATTTCGTCCAATAGCGGAAGAGTGTTAACCAATCAGAGGTGATTGCGATGTATCAATGATTGATGCAAAAGATACGCGGTCGCCCTGCGGGTTACTGACAGTATGTAGTTCCTGTAAAAATACCATAAAATTATTCTCGCATAATAATAACAAATATTATTATCAATAATGGTCGAGGCAATGCAATGTGATAGTCACGTTATAACTTTCGAGCTAACACGCCTGATAGTCAGACTGAGGCCGTTTTGCGAGACATATAGCCTCTAGTAAATGTCACCTCTCTGGTAGAGGGTGACATTCTGAACGGGACCTTGTGTTTAATAAGTGCGCTTTTTAAAAGAAAAAATAACTAACTAAAACACTTCATCGATTATGAGCGATAAGTAGCGACATTTTTTTCATTATCGGAAACATTAAGTTAAAATAAGCGGGAAGTATAAAAAGTGCTTATCTTTTGAGTATTTTACTGTTTTTAGAACGTTTTTACATTCGGATGATGGCTTTATTTTGTCGAGACTGATAAAAATGTATACTTCTGAATTTTATTTGTGTGAATGTCGAAAAAAGTAATTCACTGAATGAGAAAGTGTTCTCTGGCTTTGATAAGTTTAGTAATTTCTAGTAGTAGTATTAGCGCATGGCTGCAATCAGACCTCCAAGCAAAAGACGATGCAAGCTAAGGTGGAGCACGCTTGCCTGAAAAATTTATATGCACTCTTGCCTTGAAGGTAAGTTGCAGTGGAGCTTAATGGGCATGAGAGACTTAAGTTATACGTACGTGGTATGAAACAGGTACGATGGAAGGGCCTTCCAAACCTTAGTGGTTCTTATCAGAAAAGTTTGAATGAAAATTTTAGAGGCAAGGAAAAAAAAATACAGACCAAATTCAGAGTCCCAAGATATTGTCGGCTCAATTCAAAAAATTATGCCGAACCAACAATAGCCTAGCAAAGAACTTTTGATCTCAGTGCTTTAATTGGCCAATATTGTGATAGGAAATCGGTCATATAATTTCACAATACATATAATGTTTTGTTTAGTAGAAGATTCTGTAAAGTAATCACCTGTCACTACACACTTCCACAGACAATCTTAAGCAATTTAGTAAACAATTTTTACTTGTAACACACTGCCATTGTTTTAAAATAGAGGATGCTATAAAAAACGTTATTTGTGTATAACTAAAGGCAGCACTTGAAACCAATTATACTTTTAACTAAGCCTCGCGGCGGGCGAAGGACCAAATATAAATTAGGGGCCCGGGCCATATTAGGTGATTTCAATAATTATGTATCAAAAATTATATTATATCAAGAAAATTTCAATCATAATGTTCAACCTTCAGCAATGAGATAGAGAAAGGTGGATAGTAGGATAGGAGAATGTAGGTACATAGAAGAAAACACGATCACGTTTCGTTTTTATTTGCCGCAGCAATATATTTCCGAACCCTAGGCAAATTGAAAACGGGACATCTCGTATTAAAGTTCGAAATCAATTTTAAACTGTAAACAAAAATGTACTGCGTAGTTAAAAATTTAAACCAGTATCACGGCAAAATGTATAACTCAATCAACGTCAATCGAATCCGGTCGCTGGGGATTTAACAAGTCATGCACTATGAATTTACGCATCTACTATTTACATATTGGTGATACTGACTGATTGACTTACGAATAATACACATTAAAAAAACCTTTCCTAAATTAAGTACTTAGTTAATTGACATTTAAAAAAATACTGGGGAATTTTTGAATTCAGTTATTTTTTTTTTAAAAGGAAATAGAAAGTATCTAGGTATACAAAAGAAGTTGGGAGTAAAAGCAAGTTTACGTATATTGAAGTTGTGTATAAAATCCAGTAGTGTGAGCCGGCCGACGTCGAACAAGCTTGTCACTACAATGGATGTGGCCCACAAATCACCGGTTCGGTTGTTGGGGGTATTTTTTGTCGTTTCGTTCGTTTCGCAGCGAAATTGAGTTCGGTCCACGAAAATTTTGACCCATTGCCAGCGTTCGTCCAGTTCCAAACAAACAGATGCTTCCCGATAATATATCAATGGTATTGCCGATGTCCTCTCTGTTGGTGCAATGTCCAGTAAAATGCATTTCCATGGATGGGTTTAATAAAGTATCCGTTTGACAGAGCTTGGAATAAAGTACCTGTCACCGAAGCCAATTTTTTTTACTTCGTGGTTGTTCCACTTATTCGAGCCGAACCCCAGTGTGTTCGGCTGGCTGGGGTTCGGCTACAGTGGTACAGCCACTGTACTATAGTGGAGTACAGTGGCCCAGAACGTATAATATTGACCTAACGATTGTGTCAATGCACAATGATAATAAAATTCCATAATATTCTATAAAAAAAATTCACAACCTATTTTAAACATGCCCTAACAAGTTTAAGAAATCAATTAAAAGTATGCTCCTGAAAAAAAGCTGATTATTTTAAGAAGAAAACACTGGTTATTCATTAAAATTATACTTTAATTATCAGTTTATACAAACACAACCGTAACGCCATTACAGAATGTACCATAGACCAGTCTTATCGGTAGGAATAGTATTCCGAACATTGAAGTAATATGTACGTTAGTACATTATACCTCAATGATTCCGAAGCCGTGGTAGATTCACTCCACGATTCAAAAGCACTTGTTTATTTGAATAAAAAAACATAAGTTTGAGTTCGATATTGCATAGAAGGAAGTTCTGACCTTAGAATACAGAAGTTCTGACTGACCCCAATGAAGAAGGTTGAATAAGACGCCCAACATCGGGAAACTCGAGCTTTAAATAAAGTAAAACTAAGATAAACTGGTAGCTGAAATTGAAATTTTATCCAGTTATGTGTATAATGTTACCTATACTACGAACAGGAAATTCATCATGATCATAGTGACCTAATTTACTAGCATCACGGTTGATTGACTGTAATCTGATTAGATTAGATTATAGAGTACCGACGTCAATGATGTTTGACCAATGCAAATGCAAACGCAATTGGTTGATATTAGTATTAGATATAATATATGTACTATCATTGATCTACTGAAGTCATTTCTGCTCCACTCCTCTTCAGTAAAAATGCAGCCTCAAATACTTACAAAAAGCATTGTAGCAGTGACTCACGAGTCACGAGGGACGGATGCAGTATACTAAAAATCCCAGATACTCCTGCGCCACCAGTGCAGTAACATTAGCCTCATGTGAACGAGACACAGGGTATAGGAAACTCCCTTAATTTTTAGCCAGATTACCCCTCTCTTTTGGCCTACCCAAATTTCTGCACTACAGAATTTATAATAGAAGGTCAAGTGCTGTCCAGTATCCACTTCAGTGTTCGACGACCTCTTTAACGCTGAGTTGAGACCTGTTGTCTTAATGTGCGGAGGTCCCGGGTTCGTTCCCCAGCAGGGTCAATTTGGAAATTTATAATTTCTGAGTTTGAGGTATACTGTACTAACATATAACTTCAATGATTTTCCCTGGTCTGGCATGTTACCATCCTACCGGCAAGGACCATTGCCAAGCGTTTGAGCTTTCCGGTGTGATGCCGTACAAAAACCGATTAGGGGTATGGGTTTAATATAACTACCATGCCTATACCAGATTAGTCCATTATCATCTTAGACTACATCAACACTTAACATCAGGTGAGATCGCATTCAAGGACTAACTTATATAGGAAAAAAACAAAAAAAAAACATTTTGTCAGTAATCCTTTGCCCATTCGCAATTCTCTGAAATAAATTTGTCGCAGGGCACAATAATTGAATAGTTATTACTTTTCTCAGAATTTCGCTCGGAAGGAATTTAAATCATATCTTTATTAGTGTGATAAACTTGCCCTTTAATTCCTTAAGTACCACATCACACGCTTATACCTACAACTTCAGGGATTATGGTTAATAAATCAATTCAGTAAAATATCAAATTATCGTTTTGGCCGCGAGATTTCAAAAGGCTTATAAACAGAAAATTTATTGCATACCATGTAACTTGAACTCAAAAGTTATTATATTTCAAAGTTTTCGCTCATAAATCTGGACGGATTTAATTTTTATTTGACGTCCGCTGGTTTTGTGTATCTTAAACTACTTAAAGAATATGTCTTTTTAGGGTTCCGTAGCCAAATTTGGCAAAAACGGAACCCTTATAGATTCGTCATGTCTGTCTGTCTGTCTGTCTGTCTGTCTGTCTGTCTGTCTGTCTGTCTGTCTGTCCGTCCGTATGTCACAGCCACTTTTTTCCGAAACTATAAGAGCTATACTGTTGAAACTTGGTAAGTAGATGTATTCTGTAAACCGCATTAAGATTTTCTTACAAAAATAGAAAAAAAACAATAAATTTTGGGGGTTCCCCATACTTAGAACTGAAACTCAAAAATTTTTTTTTCATCTAACCCATAGGTAGGTCCAATCTATGGATAGGTCTTCAAAAATGATATTGAGGTTTGTAATATCATTTTTTTCTAAACTGAATAGTTTGCGCGAGAGACACTTCCAAAGTGGTAAAATGTGTGTCCCCCCCCCGTTACTTCTAAAATAAGAGAATGATAAAACTAAACAAAATATATGTTGTACATTACCATGCAAACTTCCACCGAAAATTGGTTTGAACGAGATCTAGTAAGTAGTTTTTTTTTAATACGTCATAAATCGTAAACCGCAATTTACCTTTCATTCAATCAACTCAAATATTTAAAAAAAACATTTAATTTAAAACTTACTACAGGTTTGTACGGAACCCTCGGTGCGCGAGTCCGACTCGCACTTGGCCGGTTTGCTTGAACTTTCGATGCAAGCCCTTGAGCTGTGTTGATCGTAAAAGTGTTGTGAAATTCTAAAATGGATGCTGTAAAAAAAAAAACAATTTATGTCAACTGGTGGTAAACAGTAGTCAACGACTAGCATCAAGATGGGGGTCAGAGTTCTATAATAAGTGTTTTGAAATAAGATAGTATACTCTCTACTACGCTTTAATATAACTTGCTAGATGATGCCCGTGACTTTGTCCGCGTGGATAACGATTTCTTGATTACCGCGGGAACACTAAAATTTCCAGCATAGAAGTAGCCTATGTCCCTTCCCCGGGATGAAAACTATCCCTATACAAAATTTCATGAAATGAAAGCGCAGTAGATTTTTCTTTATTTACTCTTTGATATTAGAGATATTATTGTACTTTATTATAAATCATAGCTGAAATTGTTCAGTATATTATTCAATTTAATAAAAAAATATCATCTTATAGGCTCTGTACCCATATCTAGACAACGACTTCGAACAAGTTCTCATCACAAAACGATCATGCATAAGTTATAGTAGGTGAAAGTCTAATTAGTTATTTTGACAAACTCCAATATACGGTTCAACCATTTCGTGTAAGGCCTTTGGCGTAAAATCTCTGCTTTAAATTAACATCCAACCGACGAGCGTCGGCAGAATTCCAAAAACAATGAAAGCATAAATTAGCCAGTCAAACGTATTATTTCCAACAATAAATCATATTTTTGAAGCGCTTAATTAGCACAGTCTAATTTATTTTCCGTCATAATGTAATATGTTGTCGTAAACTTTGAAAATAAACATTGATTTATGTTACTTTCTAAGAATATTCCTGAGATTTTAAGTTTTAAAAAGAGCAAGATACCTAATTAAAGCCCTTGAACGAATAAGTTAAGCCCCAGTTAGCATTACGGTTACTTTTTGCATTATTTTTACTTATTTTAAATTCTTATAAGTATTTTAATTAATCAATGTATAGTACGCGCGTGAGTTGACTGCAGTCGGGGCCTGAGGTGACACACACTTAAGCTCTGCATTCAACTCGCGCGCGAACTATAGATTATCAGTATCTACTAGAATCAATCATTGTTACAGTCTGAATTGTTGTGATTGGCTGAATTTTTGGTTGAATTAGCAATTGTATTTTGCAAATAGTTGATGTACACCGTAGTATTTGTACTTAATAATGCCCCTGGCTTTATAAAAAAGAAAAGAAGACCAAGTCCTTGCAAAACTAAACTATCAAACAAGAACTATGCTCGTAAATCATACACAATTAGATTCCACGTAATAATGTTAGAGGGTCAGATCCGGCCCATCAAATAATAATATGTTTTCGAACTCTAGCTGCCCGGCCGCAAACTTGGAGTCACATTTGAGTCAATTTCGGTACTCTTTATTGAATTACGGACCCAACACGTTACTAGGTTGGTTAAAGAGATTCAGGATAGTAGAGTGGCATTTTCCAAGGTTCTGTGCCTCAAAGTTGCAAAATAGACTCTTATTACTTTATTCTGCGTCTGGCTTGCGTTTGTTCAAGGAAATGGATGGGTATGGAGTTCTTAAAATTATGAAATACATACTGAACACAGTTTTGATCAATGGTTTTGTTGCTATTTAATTATTGCTGTTTGAATTTCAATTTTCTAGTTTAAGTCAATAAATAGTAATAGCTTTACAAAGTATTAAAAAATTATCAAAATTAAGTATTTAAAAAGTTGTAACATTCATCACCTTAGGGTACTGATTGTCAAACCTCTGGAGGTAGGTCTTGTGGCAGAATGAAAAAAAAATTGTTTTTTAATTGGATAAGTGTCTTGAAGTAGACGTGTGCAACTTGCCACCTTATTATACTATTAAAAACATGGAGAGAAGAAAAAGAAACACAGACAAGATAAAAGTCGGCCTCATCGCTCACTAGCGATATCTAGGTTGCTGGACCTAAGGAATAGAAAAAAATAAAAAAAAAGGACTGCAGGTCCCAGAGTATTATCTATCAAAGTGTAACGATTAAGTATCTGTAGTCCTGAGGCATATTCACTTCTTACAAAATAAACGCCAATCAAAAATCAACTTTAAACTCAGCCTACAACGTTGATTCTCTGGTAACCCAGAACTGCCCGAGTCTAGTAAAACTCCATTTGAAAATACACCATATATTTTGAGCATAAGGTTTTATATTGGATAAAAGGTTAAAGGTGTTTCGGGCCACGTGAGAGGTAAAAGGTTGTGATGAGTGATGCGACGTATGCCAGCCTTAATCTCTCACCCTTTCGTGAAAGTTTCCAGCCTCCTGATTACATCTGTATTAGTAATTCATAGTGTGGATCCCCCCTTATTTGATAATACGATACTCTTAGCCCTAATGTACTAGGTTAGGCTTATTAGATTAATTAGGTAATGTAATAAAGCTTAGTACTCTAATGGTACTTAATCTTACTTGTAATTGGTATTGATCCCAACTAATTTACTACAAAGCTCTGCAGTTATATTAATATGTGAGTGCTATTTAAGAAATGAGGTGATAATAATCTGAAGTACAACCCGATAAGTGTGAAAAGCCGATTACACGTTGTACTTAGGTTCTGTTCAAGGAATTATGGAATAAGATTATGGATACTCAGATTCCAATCAGATCCTAAATTAATACCGAATTATTTTGGTGATATTGTAAAATCATTGTCAAACAGGGTAACATAAAAAACAAATAACGATTGCAACGCAGTTTGGTGGAGTATGGCCTTAAAACATATCTTAGAACCTCCTCGGAAGCTATACATAGGTGCACTCTCTGTTCCTTTACTCTCATAGTCTGATAGGACGGAAAATTTGACACGACTGGAGAGAGATCAGGCGCAGGACCAACGGCTTTACGTGCATTCCGAGGCACGGGGGTGAAACACCGCCAACTTTCTAACTTCGGGCTAGTACAGAGAATTTCTTGTCAGAAATCCCAATACTTGTTATGTCCCGACCCGGGACCTCTTCAGCCAAGGTACTAGGAGGTACAAGGTACTAGACCAACGAGGTAAATTACAATGTACTTTTTGGCTTTTTATAGTGTACGGGAGCAGGTGATATGGCTCGACCGTAACAAAGGATCATCCTCCGAGCGGGTGTTGTGCTCGGGGACCACTGGTCCGACCGTTCAACTTTGGAGCTTGTATATATAGCGTAATTCAGAGAAAACTTCGTAAGCGTGAGTTGGGCTGTTCGTGGTCGCGTGCATCGTACTAGTAATGCCATCTATTGAATTATGTGTGGACTGCGGAGACCGCCACAATAGTATACATCTCGTTGTTTTGTCTGTATGGCAAACAACACCTTATATTGTATACCTTCACCCTAACCTTCATTGGTAGACGTTCAGCCTAATATTGTAAAGCGTTGATCCATAGCGCTTCTATCAATTGCACCTTTCAACTACACCTTTACTATTAAACGCGCCCTTTAATACGGAAGAGGTGTAAATCGTGATTTTCACTTAACTTCATGATGAGAACTGACGGGCAAAGGTCAAATAGATGGATATGAAGGTAATTTCAAAATTTATCTTCATTTAAACGTGACAACGTTTTAGCTTTTTGAGGGAAATTGCAATGGTAGCCTTCTGATCATCTTAAGGATGTCCCCTCAGAGTTGAGGCCATAGTTCACCATGCTGGTAAACTGTGGATTGGCAGACTGTAGAAAAATAACCTAACCAATGTTCTACTCGTAAGCTTTCGAGCTTTAAAGTAACCAGAGCAGCTTCGTCAGCGATTAGTTTTCTAGTGTAACGAAGTAGGTACTTGGCTTGTACTTCAAGTCGGTACTTGGCTATTTTGAAAATCACATGACTGAGTAATTTAACTGATGGACGAGTGGCCTAGTTGCGACAACGCAAATTATTATCAGTCGATTGCGATTGTTAAGCAACGTTGACCCAAGTCGGTAACTGGATGGGTGACCGAATTTAAAGGCGAATATGGCTTTTTCCTTTGCTAGGAGAGTACGTTAAGCTCGTCCCGGTTATTATCACTAACATCTGATAATAATCTTTAGTAACCTCAGAGTTGAAATAGTACTCTTAGTTGAGTCGCATGCGGAAGGACCTGGGAACCCACCGCATTATTATCCTAAGCAAACCACTGCCATTATGTGATTAATGTAAAGGGGTCACGACCCTCAGCAATGAGGAATACGACGCAGAGGGAGAGAGAGAGAGTAATTTAACTAATGTTTTTTAATATTCCACTACAAGTTAGCCCTTGATTGCGATCTCACCTGATGGTAAGTGACGATGCAGCCTTAGTTGGTAGCGGGCTAACCTGTTAGAGGTATGGCAGTTATATTAAACCCATATCCCAAGTCGGTTTCGTTTACACGGCATCGCATCGAACGCTAAATCGCTTGGCGGCACGTCTCTGCCTGTAGGGTGGTAACTAGCCACGGCCGAAGCCTCCCACCAGAAATTCCAAATCCTTGTATATTGTATATAGAATTCCCAATCCTTGCTTTGTCTTGTTAACGTCCCAAGTGTTCCAGTAGTGGGCGTGCGAGCCTGGCTTTAATTTGCATATATTCAAATTAAAGACCACTCCTTTTGGATTGTTTCTTTTGAATGACTACAATCGGTTAATTTATGTCAATTTTATGTACGGCTTGAGGTGGGCCTTGTTTTAATACTTTTTGTTACCGTGACGTCTCATTTGAATGGACAAATGCTTTGGATTCATTATTATAATCTTACCCCGGTTGTGCTACGTTTAAACTATGAAACGTTTCAAGCATGATTTCTTTGTCAGAAGAAGGAAAAATGAAAACACACTATCTACGTCTTCAGTTACGTGGCCATATGACATTTTAAAAAACGTAACCCTACGCGTACCTTTCTAAAGAGAGGGTTGTTAGCTTAGCTTAGCTCCAATTCGGTTGGTTGTCGAATCGAATGATCGATTCCCTGGCTCGCATCTCTTTTAACTTTTTAACTTTTTGAAGTTAAATAACGCTCTAAGTAATTACTCGTAGATTATGCCCGCGACTTCGTCCGCGTGGGTTAATGTTTTTGAATTCCCGCGTGCACTTTTTGATTTTCCGGGATAAAAAGTAGCCTAGATGTCCTTCCCCGGGATGACGTAACCTACCTCTATACCAAATCAGTTGACCACATAGGTCGTGAAAGCGTAGTTGACACACAGACCGACACACCTTCGCATTATAATATTAGTAATAGATAAAATATCAGTTGACAGTTGCTTTATAGCTGAATGCAAACATGGTGAGGATATCTTTATATCCTTGTGTTCTTGATAATGTTCTCAAAGGTGTGTGTAGTCTGTTAATCCGCACTTGGTAAGTATGATAGACTAAGGCCGAATTTTTCTTAATTATTGGAGGAGGCTTGTGCTCAATAGTGATCCGGCGCGGGGATGCGATGGGTTGAAATGATGATGGTGATCACGCCTAGATTGTGATATTCCTGAGCAGCTAGAAAATTGCATCTAGCCATCTACACCGCACACACAATAATACTGGCAAAAATTGCAGAATTGCTCATTTAGTTCATAAATAACTTGTATTCCTGAAATTTGGATAATTTTTTAATTCGAGCGACCTATGGAATTTCTGGAGGTCCGCCATTTACCATTACAATGATCAATGGGAGAAAACGACGCAATAATTAAGATATTGAATGTGTTATGAGTATACAGTCTGTGGCAATTACTATGTCAAACGTCAGTGTCGATGAATGTCACTGTCATGATTGTACCTTGTCCATGTCTAGTCGAGTCTCTTTATAATAAAATATTTAATTAAACTCTTTCCTAAATAACGTCTTAGTTTTCACTAATATTTCATATATATATTATACCCTACGCACAAGAATAATACATGGTGTCAGAAGTAGTGAAAGTCGGAAAATATGTCGGAGTCAAAAAAGATACCGCGTGGCGAAGAAGAGGTTATGTCGTCATCGTCAAAAAGGCTTAATATTGTCGGCAATATAAAACCATTGAGTCTGGAAGGGAACATTTCCATGAATTGGAAAAAATGGTATCAACAATTTATCATATTTCTTAAGGCGAGTGCCATTTCGGAGGAATCCGACGAAAGGAAGGTCGCAGTGCTACTACACTTCATCGGGAGTGAATGCCTAGAAATATTTAACACATTTAACGTCGATATGGAAAAAATCACGTATAGTCAGCTTATACAAAAATTTCAAGAGCATTTTATACCGAGGCACAACATAACGTATGAATGTTATAAATTTTTTACAACGAAACAAAAAGTAGATGAAAGTTTAGAAGACTTTTTAACTAAATTAATAAACAAAAGTAAGTCGTGCGAATTTGGAAATTTAGAGGATAGAATGATAAAAGATATCTATATAACAAACATGCATGAAAACTATCAACATGTCAGGGAGAAACTTTTGCTTGAGGAGGATCTGACTCTAGAAAAGGCGAGAAATATGTCCAAGAGCATTGTGTCTGCAAAGTCTCATGCAGCTGAATTCAAAGAGTCTACTAGTGTCTTTTATCAACGGCAGTCAGCGTCCCAGTCAAAGTCAAGATCTCAGTCAAGGGCTAGTACACAGCCACAAAATAGGAACAACTGTACTCGGTGTGGTCAAATTCATCGGTTTAAATGTCCAGCTCGCAATGCAAGGTGCAGAAAGTGCAATATTATAGGCCACTATGAAGCTTTTTGTAAGTCTAAAAAAGTGAAATTTGTACAAGTAGAGGATAAATACACAGATGAAGGTAATGATTCAAACTATTTGTTTGTCGGACATTTAAATTCAGCATTATCAACAAATTCTGATTGGCGTGTTAATTTTACAATCAATAACATTATTGTGCAGTGTATTTTAGATACAGGAAGTGATGCTAATGTCATGTCATATAATTCATTTCAGTCCTTAAATGTCATTGAAAATTTTTCACCTTGTCATGCTAAAGTTACTTCTTACTGTGGAAATAGCATACCAATATTGGGTCAGCAAAGGCTTCATTGTACTTATTATATAAATAATCAACCTCAGTCAAAAACTATTAATTTTATTATAGCAAATGTGTCTTCTCCGACTGTCATAGGCAAAAATACATGTTCAGAGTTAGGTCTCATTAAAAGAGTCTATAATATAGAAAGTTCAAATGATTGTCAGATTAATGAGTCAAATTTAGTCACTAGTCAAAGTCAGAGTCAAAGGTCAGAGTTTAATAATTGTCATGTCAATAATAATTGCAATAATTTTCAGTCAGAGTCTTGTTATGAAAATAATTTTCAGTCACAGTCTTATGAAAATAAATATTGTCAATCAGAGTCAAATGAAAATAATTGTCAGGTTCAGACACATATACAGTCATATTATATTAATAAAAATATTAATTTACAGAATCTTTTGTCTAAGTATAAGTCTGTATTCGATGGATTGGGCTGTCTACCTGGTGAGTGTCACATTACTGTCAATAGTGATGTTCGTCCAAAAATTGATCCACCTCGGAAAATTCCATTCTCATTACATGATAGACTAAAGAAGGAACTGGACCAAATGGAAAGTCTGGATGTCATCACTAAGGTTACTGAGCCAACGTCGTGGGTGAGTTCACTTTTATTAGTAGAAAAGAAAAATGGTCAACTTAGAGTCTGTCTTGACCCAAGAAACTTGAATGAAGCAATATGCAGGTCTCATTATCCAATACCGACCATAGATATTGTACGGTCTAAGCTCCATGGCGCCTCATATTTTTCTACTCTGGATGCCAGCAGTGGATTCTGGGTTATCCGTCTTGACCTGGAAAGTTCAATGTTGTGCACATTCAACACCCCATTTGGCCGCTATCGATTTAAAAGATTACCTTTTGGTATTAATTGTGCCCCTGAAATATTCCATAGAATCATGACAGAAACATTTGGCGTACTACCTGGAGTCATGGTGTATGCTGATGATATCCTAGTTTATGGCAAGGATCGTCAAGAACATGACCAAAACCTACAAAGAGTGTTCAAGAAAGCTCAAGAAGTCAACCTGAAATTTAACAAAAGTAAGTGTAAATTTGGTCATACACAAGTCAAATATTTAGGACATATATTTTCACAAAATGGAGTGTCACCTGATCCAGATAAAGTCCGGGCTATCAAAGATATGCCGTCTCCTGTCTGTCTCAAGGATCTACAAAGATTTCTAGGAATTTTAAATTATCTGGGAGGATTTATAAATAATTTGGCAGAGGAAACTGAACCTCTACGTCTGTTATTAAAAAAGTCAAGCGAATGGTCATGGAATGAGAGTCATGAAGCTACATTTACTCGTCTAAAGAAAATTATTTGTCAAGCACCAGTCTTGTCACACTACAATGTCAAAAAGTCAGTAGTTTTGTCAGTTGATTCAAGTCAGTCAGCAGTCGGTGCAGTCTTGCTTCAAGATAAACATCCAATTTGTTATGCATCTAAAACATTAACGTCAAGTCAGAAACGCATGGCACAGATTGAAAAAGAACTGTATGCCATTGTCTTTGGATGTATTCGCTTTCATCAATATATTTATGGAAAAATAGTCACCGTCGAAACAGATCATCGTCCATTAATTACTTTATTTAAAAAACCTTTAGCTGAAGTCCCAACACGTCTGCAGAGATTAATGTTGAGAATACAGTCCTATGACTTAAAAGTTGAATATAAACCTGGTTCTAAAATGTTCATAGCAGATTCATTATCACGTGCAGCTTTACCTGAGTCTAGTGAAGATGAGTTGGATGAAGATGTCATGATACATGTCAACATGCTAGTTAAAAACTTACCTGTTTCAAAAGAACGTCTTCATTGGCGTACAGAGGCTACGGAAAATGATGAATGTCTGCAGCTACTCAAGAAATATTATCAAGATGGTTGGCCGGATAGAAAATCAGAAGTCAATAAATTAGTCTTACCTTATTGGAATTGTCGTCATGAAATTCATTCTGTCGGAAATTTATTATTTAAAGGTAACAGTCTTATTATACCTACAAAATTAAGGTCAGAAATTTTGAAAATTATACACAGTGGTCATCAAGGCATTGAAAAATCAAAGAATTTTGCAAGAGGAGTTGTTTATTGGCCTTTGATGTCTCATGATATACAGGAGTGTGTGGAAAATTGTGAAACATGTTTGTCACACAGGAGTGCTAATCCACCAGAACCATTAATGTCACATAAAATAAGTTCTTTTCCTTGGGAAAAAGTTGGAATAGATTATTTACAATTCAAAAATCAAACCATACTTGTTGTCGAAGATTACTATTCAAACTACATAGAAATTGCTAATGTCAGTTCAACAGGAGCTAAAGCACTTATAAATGCCCTGAAACCTATATTCAGTCGTCATGGAATTCCTGTCGAGGTGAATTCTGATAACGGGCCTCCGTATAACTCTCAAGAAGTGAAGCAGTTCTTAGAATCCTGGAGTATATCACATACAACATCTAGTCCATACCTATCTCGTTCTAATGGATTAGTCGAGTCCGGAGTAAAAATAGTAAAACGTATACTTACAAAATGTGCAGAGTCAGGTGATGATCCATATCTTGCTTTACTGCAGTACAGGACTACACCTAGAAATAACTTACCATCTCCTGCTGAGTTACTGATGTCCCGTCGTCTCAGAACACTTATACCTACAGTTGTAAAACATCTTCAACCTAAACTAATGAGTCATAAAATCTATAGGAAAATAAAACAACAAAATAATGATAAACAAAAGTTTTATTATGATAAAAAAGCTAAAAGCTTGCCTAATGTAAAGAAAGGAGATAAAGTTATGTTCAAAAAATCACCGCAGTCTAAATGGCAATCTGGACAGATTGTGAAAGAATGTGAACAACCAAGATCATTTATTGTTGAAGCTCCAGATGGGTCAACATACCGAAGAAATCGGCAGCATATACTATCTTCACATGGTTCAACTCCAACTAAAGAAAACATTTTAGAAAAACAAGAAAGTCCAGTATGTAATAAAAATGTTAGTCCAAAGAAGGAGGTGAGAATGGAAGAAAGTAAAGATGAGGGAATAAAAAGAACAATGAGTGGTAGACAGGTCAAAGCCCCAGTTAGATTTCAATAGATTTGTCATTATATTATGTCTTTTCAAAATTGTAGTATGTAATTGTAAAATTATTATATAGTGTCATATTGTAATGTAAAATAATAAATGTCTCGGTCTGTTGCTTTTAATATCTTCAAAACGTAACAATAATAGTCTATAACATAAATACATAATATTACTTAAATTAGTCTTTAAAATAAAAATAAAAAAGGGAGATGTTATGAGTATACAGTCTGTGGCAATTACTATGTCAAACGTCAGTGTCGATGAATGTCACTGTCATTATTGTACCTTGTCCATGTCTAGTCGAGTCTCTTTATAATAAAATATTTAATTAAACTCTTTCCTAAATAACGTCTTAGTTTTCACTAATATTTCATATATATATTATACCCTACGCACAAGAATAATACAGAATGTATGACGTGTTACAAACCAGCAATTAATTAAATGTCTGCAATATTTTCGTACCTCCCTAAACCCGCACTTAAGAGTGCTCATCACAACTCCAGACAGGGTCTCAAAGCTTTTAATATAAGATATTAGAGGGAGACTAACCAGCAAAGGGACTCCAAATCCAATGGTAATCCAATCTTGCACTCGTTAAATGTGGCGAGTTGTGAATGCGCATTTCGAACAGAGATAAAGGTTCGTACACACCGCCACGTGGCAGGCGCGTGCCATCAGCTTGTGGCGACGGGGGGCAGCATTTTGTCCTTTTCAAGTGGCCGCTTATCACACTGAAATGTAACAGGACTACTTAACTAAGATAGTGTGAGTCAAAGAAGCTAGTGTGACAAATTCTGTTGTACAAAATGGGGCTGATTCTGTAGTGCACAATCTCTCAACTAAACTAAAATGACAGCATTAAAAATATTGCTAACCCTTTCGTAATACTCCCTACTGAAAGGGACAGAACTAGATTTAAAGCTGTCATTTAAAGTTTAGTTTGGAGATTGTGTTAAACAGAATTGACCACAATGTCTAAACTAAATTGAAAGTCTTTAGGAAGAACTTTATGAAATTATATTGCAATACTTTTAGACCTGTCATGTTAGTTAGGTCATGATATTGAAAATAGTTAGGTAAGTACATCAAAATTTTTCATAGTGTTGCAATTGATAAAGATGGTGGTTAGATTTTGGTACTTAAGAGTTAGCAAACAAATATCATACATTTTTTGGGATCCATCAACCGACATTTGGTAAAATTTGTATTAAACGCCAAAAATTCAGATGCAATGTCTTACAGTCCTACAAACTTATCTGATCCGTTGACCAAAATTGGAAAGAATTTTTATGCCCGTTTAGCGTTTGTTTTTACTTAATTTTTAATCTACAGACAGAGACGCTTTCACCGGGTCAGATAAGTTTGTTGGACTATACATACGGGTACAGTATATTGATTCATGTCACACTCCGCAGTAAGAAGTGCTTTACATACTTTAACTCTTTGAAATAAATCACTACATTCTTCATGATTCATGTTCGATCAGTTTTATGGTTATGATCGTTCAGCGATCGTCCGAACATTACGCTTCCGTGTCATAGTCAGCCAAATAATGAACGCACGGCGTCTTGGAAAATAAAACTAAATATAACCAGCCCCCCATTACAGAGTTAATGTGTTGACGACGCTCCTACTTAGGGAGCTTGCGAACACGACGCGTGCGGGTGTAGAATCCCCGTCAATTTATTCCGTGCTGAAAATGTGTTTCTTTAACAGCAGCATCATCGAGGCAGCAAGAGAAAATAAAGATACTTGAGAGGCTCTGTAGAGCGTGTTGGTGAATATATTATGACGAAAATTATTGCCTCTTATTTCATCTAAATTTACTTAATAGCCAAAAAGTCTGACTCACAGATAAAAAATATTTGGTCGGACTAGATTGTAATTATATTGGGCACTTGTACAACATTCAGGTAGGTACTTACACAGTTATTAATTTTCTTTTTAAAATTCGAATGCAAACTATTTTTTCGTACCACTTGTTCAAAAAGTGACATTCTATGCCACAAAAAGCGAACATAACAATAGTCTTTTTAATCTGTTAAAAACAGGGAAAGAAAATTGTACTGAATTTCATTCATCCTCTAGGGGGAGAATGTGATTTAAATTTGGAATAGGTACTTACCGAAATTTATACTGAACTAAATACATCTGTGTTTACACCATTGAGTTTGTATATTATAAAGCATTAAACATCTTTTTGAAAAAGGAATACGCATTTATTATGCAGTTATGATTATTAAATAAAATTACGAAAACCGACGAGGCTGTATGAGCTTGATGCCTTTGCTTTTCCGACAAAAAATATTAGTCTAGGAATTTGCCGCGTTTTTGTTTTCTTCAAATACATAAACGTTAAGTTTATTTTAATTTATTTTTATAAATAAGTTAATGTTCTAAACAGTTCCTCAGACGCAAGAACAGAGAAATACTCAAATCAACTCATCAACAATAAATGTACCAAACAAAAATGTAACTCTCTCTATCAATAATTGGACCAATGTTTCGAATGTTAACTTTTACTTTTAATTGTCATTATTTTTAATAAATGCTTATCTCATATTATTATTGTGTTAATTTTTTCGCAAATGGTACGAAAAGTAGAGTATTTTCCTCGGTGATAGAGCTGTCTTAGTCTTGGGTGAACTTAAATCCCTCGCTACACTCACGACTCGTCTTAAATCCCTCGCTTCGCTCGTGATTTAAGTTTTTAACACCCTCGCTACTCTCGGGAATAAACCTCGAGTCCTTCGTTACGCTCGCGATTTAAATCGTTACCCGCGACAGAAGACACTGCTTTATCCCCTTGGTTAATAATCTACTATTAACTTACTCAGTTATTAATTTTCTTTTTAAAATTCGAATGAAAACCATTTTTAGCTGTAGGCTAGGCGCTAGCCTCACAAAAGAAAACTTTAATAAATGACTCTAATTGCAGTTGTAATTTAAGCCTTGTCTCTCTGATAATTATCATGATTTTATTTTCTGATCCATTCGAATACTTCATTTAACACTAATGATGGATTTATGTTAGTAGGTATGTTTGGTGGTTTGGATGGATGGATGTTTGTTACTCAATCCCGCCAGAACTGCAGAACGGATCTGGATGAAATTTGGCACAGAGATGGATTATAGTCTGGAATAACCCCTGGGAACTAAAAAACCTCAATCCGCGAGGATGAAGTCGCGGGCATCAGCTAAGCACGCAATTTAAACCTAAGTGGTTTTTCGCAGTGCTCCCAACCAAAACTGTACCAATTTTTTAATTTGATACTGAAAATAAAAAGCCTTTCGGAACTCAAAGCAAATAATTATTAACATGAACCCGAACGATCATTATATTCGTCCGTAGAATAAGTTTTGTATGAAAACTTTAATAATGGCAGTCGACTCCAACGAGCTCTCCACACTCGAGTGGGCACGATATGACGCCGGCACTCCGGCCCGAATGAAATTTTGTTTTGAACTGAAACCAGCTCGGATGCAATTCGAGTGGCTCTTTGATTCCTCTTTCATGTGATGACCGGAACGCTGCTCACGTCTGTGTTTTTAGCTCGTAGTACTTGTGTTCTTTTCTTTCTTTCTTTTGTTGTTTTCACAACCCTTTAAGCGCTGCGGTTCAAATTTCGAGCGATACTTCTTGCCATGTAACTCACAGCCTACTCACTGCTTACTTCAAATTTCAACAATGTACTGACAATGAATTTTGGTGTCTAACTTCATATTAAGATATTATAATATTACTAGCTGATGCCCGCGACTACGTCCGCGTGGATTTAGGTTTTTTGGTTCCTACGGGAACTCCTTAATTTTCCGGGATAAAAAGTAGCCTATGTTTTAATCCAGGTTATAAGCTATCTATGTTCCAAATTTCAGCCAAATCGGTTCAGTAGTTACGGCGTGAAAGCGGAACAAACATACAAACAAACTCACTTTCCCATTTATAATAGCTAGCTAGCTAGCTGGTAAACTCAGTTCTGCTGCTTACGCTGTCAGAAAGATTCGGCAGTTAACAGACGTTGAAACTGCAAAGATTGTATATTTTGCTTATTTTCATAGTATTATGTCTTACGGAATCTTGCTGTGGGGTAAAGCGGCAGATATTCTAAAAATATTTGTATTACAAAAAAGGGCAATACGTGCAATTTATAATTTAAAACCACGTGAATCCCTTAGGGAGAGATTCAAGGAAATAGGTATCCTTACAGTAGCCTCGCAGTATATTTACAGTAATCTAATCTTTGTAAAACAACACATTCAGAATTACAAAAGAATATGTGATCTGCATGATAGGCCGACTAGAGACCGCCATAGGCTCGTGACTCCATCGCTCCGCCTCAAGAAAGTCCGAAGGTCGTTCGTGGGAATGAGCATACTATTCTTTAACAAAATTCCTCAACCTATTATAAACTTGCCTTTACACAAGTTTAAGAAGTCCATTAAAAGTATGCTCCTGAAAAAAGCTTATTATACTGTCGAAGATTATATTAATGATAAAGGCGCGTGGATTTGACTCGCTCCAGCAATGCTCAGGACTGCGGTTACTTATGTATCTGTATATGTTGTGTGTATGTGTATGTAGATTATTGCAATTATTGTAAACATACCATATACTTTTTCAAAAGAGCAACCACCGAGTTTCTTGCTGGTTCGTCTCGGTAGGAACGGCATTCCGAACCAGTGGTAGATTCATTTGACTATTCATAAGCACTTGTAAAAAGTCTATTTGAATAAAAAACATTTGAATTTTGAATTTCAATTTAATATTATAAGTAAGGATTATGTCATGTAGATACCGGTGAGGGGTATGGGATTAATATAACTGCCATATCCCTAACAGGTAAGCCCGCTACCATCTTAGACTACATCATCACTTACCACCAGGTGAGATCGCAGTCAAGAGTTACTTGTAGCGGATTAAAAATCTACCAGTGGTATTAATAACTAACTGCTAACTAGTTTGGGGGAGGGGAATTTTGGCTAAGTATAAGTATAATAGTATGTTTAATATATTATCCTATATTATACTAAATTCTTTTTAATAAGGCTAAAATCCAAAATTACAGATCATAGCAATATATCGGATTAAACCGCATATCGATGCTCACCCGACTGGTATCGCAACTATGGGCATGCTGCATGAAAATTTTCCGAATTTTCCGCTCGAAAACGTGCGAATATGAGTCGCGAATGGGCACTAATGGAAGCCGCAATTACACCGGCATAAATCAACGAATGAGCTCAGCCAATGAGCATTTAATTAAAAAGATGTTCATTCCGTTTCGTTTTAATAACAGCTAGTCCAAAGTAGTAAATTTTCAAAAGCCTTTTTCGGTAGACGCTAAATTAAGGTACCTACGCGGTAAATTAAGAGTTATGATATTTGCTGGACGCTAGAACCAACAGCGTTATTCATTTTTAAAACACTGGTTTTTTAAGTGAAAAGTGAGCATAACCAGTAACCACAATTATTAGTAAAGGTCATTAATTACCTTTGCTTTAGATATCGCCGAATGAGATATATATATTCTAGTGTAAATGAACATTTCGACTTCAAAATAGCTATATTACTTCCTCAAATTCAAAATTTGAAAGACTCTTCTGTTTCATAAGCCTCGGCATCCATCAAGTATAGGTTTAAATAAGCTACCATACATTAATTTCACCTAGTAGGGTTTTTTTTATCCACTACAAGTTAGCCCTTGACTGCGATCTCACCTCTAAGATGGTAGCGCGCTAACCTGTTAGGGGCATGGCAGTTATATTAAACCCATACCCCTATTCGGTTTCTACACGGCATCGTACAGGAACGCTCAATCGCTTGGCAGCACGTCTTTGCCGGTAGGGTGGTAACTAGCCACGGCCGAAGCCTCCCACCAGACCAGACCAGGGAAAATTCAGAAATTGTAAATTCCCAAATTAACCCTGCCGTGGATCGAACCCGGCACCTCCGCACTTTAAGACAACAGCGCTACACACTGCGCCACGAGGTCGTCAAAAGCTAGCTATTTAGCTATTTTTAGAATATTCAAATCCAAAATTGGGCATTTTAGATAGATCAAACTGTATGAGCAAACTTAAAAATTACGTCTAGCGAACTTTACTTGGAATAAGACTGTTTCGTACACAAAATACATTGTAAGCTAGTATGTATTCTCCTTGAAGGATTATTACCTACTGTAGGTATTCATTGCTTGAGTAGCTATGCTCTAGCACAAGAAACTACCTTTGACGCAAAGAAGCTAAAGCCTATTTGAATAAAGGCTAATATGAATTTAATAAATATTTATACATTTTATGAAGCCGGAAGCTCCCGCCAGCTTCTTCCGCCAAATTGAATTTGCCCTCTTTACCATACCAAGGCCAAAGCCCGAAGGATTACTCGGCGGTGAGCCTGATTAAAATAGTATAAAATTCAACCATACCTTACTCCTAGTAACGTAAGAGATCGCAAGATATTTTAGAGTGACTATTGATAAAAGTCAAAGCTTGTGGACTTCTGTGTTGATTTTGCTTTGACAGTATATTTTGTAGCAAGAAAAGAATACAATTACTTTGCTATAATCCGCCAACAGAAAAAAAAATCTGTATGGTCAAGCATGCAATTAAAAGCGAAGCACCGTTTACCTTCACCAAGCAAGAAAGCTAAGTTCCCAAGCAAGCAATGCCACCACCATTCACATGCACCACCACACAAGACTTTTATACTATTCTCGACGCACGTTTCGCCCCGACACCGGAGCATCTTCAAGAGATGTCGACTTAACAATGCGAGATTGTCTATATATAGTATATTTTATGCTTAGTTATTTGCATGTAATGTTATGAGATTAATGGACTCACTAGATTACATCCGCGACGGTTTAGATTTTTTGAAAATCTGTGGGAATTTACATAACTATTTACCTACCAGGATAAAATCTAGCCTATATTACTCTCCAGGTCCTCAACTATACCCCTGCAAAAACGCTATGTTATGTCGATCCGTTGCTTTGTCGCGGCGTGATTGAAGGACAAACCAACAAACTAATAGACCATCAAAGAAACACGCTTTCGCATTTATAATTTTAATATGTATTTAGTAAGATGGAAATCTGCTAACATCCTTCCAAACTGTTATTTTTAAACGCCTCTAACAATGTCACTGCAGTCAGATCCTGTTAGTTCCCAACAACAGAACGTTTTCAAACAAAGCAATATTTCAGTCATCGACCGTCACCAATAGGTGCGACCATCAAACGTACAGTCATATTCGAAACCCGTTAAAAGCAAGCGTGTCCACACTTCCTCCCGTACCTAATTGAGACATTTTACACGAAAGGATGTGATTACGAGCGAACATAAAACTGTATCATTCGGGGACCAGGGCGGAACTTTAAAAATAGAGACGGGGGTATCGTTTATGCCTGAACACGTTCGGAAATAATGACGTATTACGAACTGATTTCACGTGGTTTTAAAGTGGTAAGTATGTGGTAAAGTAAAGTAAAGTAAAGTAAATATTTATTTGGTAAAATATGGTACAGACAAGATGTTATTAGGTTAATAATTAGGTACAAACATATTTTGTCGTTACCGACGTCCAAATATTGAATTAATATTCTTATTTAAGAATTGAAGAATTCTTGTATCGAATAAAAACAATGATCTAAAAGATACTCGAAAAGTTCTTTTTTAAATAATGGTAGATTGAGTTGTTTTAGTTTATTCGGTAATTTATTGTAGATTTTTATGACCATACAATAACAGTTTTTACTAAAGAGACTTAATCTTTGTTGGGGCAACGAAATGTTATTTTTGTATCGTTTGCTTGTGTATGGTTGTGAGTATGTACTTATAAATAAATTGAGGTTTTTAAACACAAATAATGCAGATTCATAAATGTATAGGCACGGAAGCGGTAATATCTTTTTAGATTTAAATAACGGTTTGCAGGTTTGAAGATAGTAAGCATTGCATAAGATTCTTATACATTTTTTTTGGGTTCTAAATGCTGTAATCATCTCGCTTGAGTTGCCCCATATAATTATACCATACCTCAATAATGAGGAGACGTATCCATGATAGGCAGTTAATGCTGCCTCTATAGAAACAGTTTTTCTTAACCTAGAAAGCACAAATATAAATTTATTAATTTTTGTACATAACTGAAATATGTGTTTTTTCCAATTGCACATTCTGTCTATAGTTATTCCCAAAAATTTGGTTGTATTTACTTCTTCTATAGTAGATGATTTATGGTCAATTTTCATAATTTTTTGTTTTGCATCTTTGGTTAAAAACTGCATGATGTTTGTTTTAGTTAGATTTATGTTTAAATTATTTTCTTCTAACCAGTTGATTGCTTTATTTAGGGTATTAATTATATCATCTTCAAAATCTTTATCACTTTTGTTTTTACCTGTGTGTTGTTTTTGAGATAGTGACAAAAGTGTTCTTTTCTTTCGAACTATTTTTATGTCAGGTAAATTAGAGAAAATTAATTAGCTCCTTGAGATATAATTCGAGTTTTTAACTGTACACTCAGAAACTCATGTGATTGTTATTGATTGAGTAATATTATTTAAATTTATTATGGATGAAATTAACTTTGATAAGATGGCGCCAAACTGTAAAAAAAATGTTTAAATAAAATACTGGACAAAGAAAATATAACGTGTTCACCATGTAAGGCATCATTTCATCTACCATGCACGGACTTACCACCACAAAAATATCTTATTATGAGTCATGAAAAGAAAACCAGCTGGAAATGCAAAAACTGCATGCTTAAGCAAGAATACTGTATGACGCCAACTTTTCAAACAGAACTACTATGTTCAACCACTGATGTTACTCCATCGCTACCATCATCGTTCGTATTTTCACCTACAAGTACTGAAAATGTAACTATAAGGAATAAATTTACAGTAAATGTATCAACTGATAACTCTTTTCAATCGCTGATGAGTGAGGACTCATACATTTCATCTCCAAACACTAAAATTACACGAAGCTGTCCTAAACTGAATATAAAAAACTGTGATAGAATAAATGAGCTTAAAAGATTACAAATAAAGTTCGAATTAGCTGAAAATAGAATTGAAAAGATTTCGAACGAAAACAACAATTTAAAAAAATTACTTTCGAAATATGAAATAAATAGTAATATGCACTTGACAAACTTATGTACTTCTACATCAAGTAATTTAAAAGTTAAAACTAAATGTTCTAACAAAAAAAAACTGGATTTTTCCATCCAAGAAACCACGAAAGGTAACAAACTAACTCAGGAATTTTCTACAAACAAGAACCCTGAATATAACACAATAATACAAACACCTCAACCAAGAAATGAACCAGAGGTTTTCAACAAGTATATGGAAAAAATTACTTCACCTAAACACCATAGATCGACACTAGATGTCACTAGCAGTTCGGAGAATACCAAAACGTCGCCCACTTTTAACTCCGAAAAACAACCCAGAAATTCAATAGAAAATACTTCATATAATGCTCAAGGATCGACGACAGATGTCGCTACCAGTCCGACAACGATCAAAACATCTAACAATAATTATTACTCTAAACCTAATTCGAAAATATTAATTTTGGGAGACGAACAGATTAGAAATCTAGCTATCACTATGAAAACTGCGAGAAAAAATAAGTGGAATGATATCTACAGTGTAACATCAATAACTAAACCCTCTGCAACAGCTTCCTCAATATTGTCAACTAGTGATGATTTTACTAAAGACCTGAAAGAAAACGATATTGTTATTTTCAGATTTGGAAAGCATGATAAAAATCCCTTCACTTTACTGTCTGAGCTTTGTAACACGTTGTTTAAATTAAAGCATCTCCATGTATTTTTAATTAATGTCAGTAAAAATAATTATTTGAATGTAAATTTACTCAATCAACACATAAATTCATTGAGTAAAAACTACAAAAATTGTACATACATAGACATAGATCGTTTATGGCCATACAATGAACATTTTGACTCCTATTTGGAGTACATTTGTTTCAAACTTAATGTTGAAATTGACAACATAAATTATAAAAAAGACTTCATTGATAAAAATAAAAGTTATTTCATTCGTAAAAGTGTAAAAAACACAATTCAATTGCAAGAAAATACAATAGCCACTAATCCAGAAAAACAGCCGGAAACTAACTCAAAAACATTAAAACAAGGTACGATACCCTATTTCTTTGAAAAAATGAATTACAAAATTTCGAAAATTACGAAAAACACAGACACTTTAAATATTAACACAAATTTTTTTCGAGCCTAATAATAATACACAAATATCTCTATTACATCAAAACATAGCTGGTGTACTAAGCAAAAAAGACTTCCTTGAATGTACATTAGAAGAGCAAGAACAATATGTAGGCAGTATTGATATAATTTGTTTAACAGAAACATTTATTAAAAGCGGTTGTGAAACTAATCTTAACATGAAAAATTACAAACTTGCCGCATGTTATTGTCGCGAAAAACAAAAGAGAGGTGGCGTCTGCATACTCCTAAAGAATGATTTTGAGTTCATTGTTATAAAACCGAATGTTAAGCCAATACCTTATAATTTCGAATATTGTGCGATAAACATCACTTCAATCAATATAATTGTTATATGCATTTATAGGACGCCGAATTCTAATACCAATATATTTTTAGCTAACTTAAGGACCTTATTAAACAAAGTAACAAATAAAGGAAGCAAAAGAGTCATATTATGTGGAGACTGGAATATTAATCTACTTAAAAACACGAAAGATTCTAAAGAATTACAATCTATTCTATTGAATTATAAAATTATAAACCATATAGATAAACCAACTCGTAACATGGCTCTATTAGATGTCATATGTAGCAATATCCCAGCAGTAAAGTCTAATTTACTTTATTTAGCTCTGTCAGATCATGAAACAGCTCAAATAATTTCATTTCAAAGTACCATTAATGCTACAAATAGATTTAAATCAAAATTCTGGTTCGAAAAAAGACGTGACTTCAGCATAGAAAATATAAAAAAATTTAAACAATACATTTCATGTCTTTCATTTAGCGAAGTATTAGAAGAACAAAACGCTAATCAAGCATTTTTATTGTTTTATGACACATTTAAATTGTTCTATGGTCAATGTTTCCCTATGATAAGAATTAAGAAAGTAAAAAAAAACTTTTTAAAAAATACTTGGTTGTCTAAAGGCATTAGAAGATGCTGCATCGTAAAAAGGAAGTTATACTTACAATACCGCTTTAGTTCTACTGATAAAAAAATAAATAAGGTAAAGTATACAAAATATACAAAAATTTTAAAAAAATGTATTGATGATTCACATAAAATAAACAATACAAAATATATTTCTAAATCAAAAAATGTATGTATAGCGTCATGGAATATAACAAAACAAATAACTAACACTGACCATTATATGCAACAAATAGTTGAAATACAACATAATAATACAAATTTTAATAAACCTGAAGAAATAGTAGAAACCTTTAACAACTATTTTATAAATTTGCCTTCGAATATATCATTAACATCTAATGATAAAAAAATACATAATAAAAGTACTAATAACTTGTCGAATTTTGATCATTCCATTTTCTTAACTCCGGTCAATGTTATTGATATTTACAAAATTATTTTGAAACTTAAAAACACCACTTCTTTTGGTTATGATGAAATTACAACTAAGGTCTTGAAAGTATGTGCGGCAGATATAGCAACTCCGCTATGCCACATCATAAATTTATCACTAGAACAAGGCATTTTCCCAACTTCTTTAAAATTTTCACTAGTTAAGCCTTTATATAAAAAAGGGAATAAAAAAGACATAAATAATTATAGGCCAATCACATTAATACCAGTTATATCAAAGATATTTGAACGCGTAATGTATAACAAAATTTATGACTTTTTAATTAAATACAATCTATTAGAACCTCATCAATTTGGATTTAGAAAAAATAGTTCCACATCCTTAGCTTGCTTTAATCTTGTAAAAATAATAACAGAAAATCTAAATAACAAAATCCCAACTGCATCTATTTTCCTAGACATGACTAAAGCTTTTGATTCAGTATCACATGAAATATTATTAGATAAGCTACAGAGGTACGGTATTAGAGGCACAGCTAATGACTGGTTACAAAGCTATCTATCTTCAAGACTACAGTGTGTCGAAATAGAAGTTTTAGAGGGTGCATTAAAAAAAACGTATCGATCAAATTTCAAAATAAATAAATATGGTGTACCGCAAGGTTCTATCCTCGGTCCTCTACTATTTTTAGTATACATTAATGACTTTCCAAACTACATGAAACAAAAGTGTATTTTATTTGCAGATGATACTACCCTTATCATAGAAGGTAAAAACAAAAGTGATAAAGATTTTGAAGATGATATAATTAATACCCTAAATAAAGCAATCAACTGGTTAGAAGAAAATAATTTAAACATAAATCTAACTAAAACAAACATCATGCAGTTTTTAACCAAAGATGAAAAACAAAAAATTATGAAAATTGACCATAAATCATCTACTATAGAAGAAGTAAATACAACCAAATTTTTGGGAATAACTATAGACAGAATGTGCAATTGGAAAAAACACATATTTCAGTTATGTACAAAAATTAATAAATTTATATTTGTGCTTTCTAGGTTAAGAAAAACTGTTTCTATAGAGGCAGCATTAACTGCCTATCATGGATACGTCTCCTCATTATTGAGGTATGGTATAATTATATGGGGCAACTCAAGCGAGATGATTACAGCATTTAGAACCCAAAAAAAATGTATAAGAATCTTATGCAATGCTTACTATCTTCAAACCTGCAAACCGTTATTTAAATCTAAAAAGATATTACCGCTTCCGTGCCTATACATTTATGAATCTGCATTATTTGTGTTTAAAAACCTCAATTTATTTATAAGTACATACTCACAACCATACACAAGCAAACGATACAAAAATAACATTTCGTTGCCCCAACAAAGATTAAGTCTCTTTAGTAAAAACTGTTATTGTATGGTCATAAAAATCTACAATAAATTACCGAATAAACTAAAACAACTCAATCTACCATTATTTAAAAAAGAACTTTTCGAGTATCTTTTAGATCATTGTTTTTATTCGATACAAGAATTCTTCAATTCTTAAATAAGAATATTAATTCAATATTTGGACGTCGGTAACGACAAAATATGTTTGTACCTAATTATTAACCTAATAACATCTTGTCTGTACCATATTTTACCAAATAAATATTTACTTTACTTTACTTTACTCTGTTGCTTGGCTGCAAGCAAAGGATTTAATATCGCACTATGGCCATTTTATAAAAATATTTTAAGTTAGGCTTATCAAACTGTTATAAACGTAACAGAACGTCTGGGATGAAACTAAGTTGCATGGCATCTTAGCCACGTTTTGGTTGGCACCTCTGACACTTTGGTCGATATACCTACTGGAATCAAACATTTTTTTTTTTTTAGAATTTTCCATTTAGAAAAGCTTATGTCCATACTAATATTATAAATGCGAATGTGTGTCTGTCTGGCTGTCTGTCTGTCTGTCTGTCTGTCTGCTACGCTTTCACGGCCCAACTACTCAACCGATTTTGATGAAAATTGGTACAGAGATAGGTTAAATTCCGGGGAAGGACATAGGCTACTTTTAATCCCGGAAAATTGAAGAGTTCCCGCGTGAATCAAAAAACATCAATCCACACGGACGAAGTCGCGGGCATCATCTAGTTGTAAATAAACTTCTTAAGGCAAGGAAAATTATCGTTATAATACGAGTATAATAGTTTTATAAGACATGTCGTCAAAATAAGTTTAGAAATAAACAAATTTCTTCGGAGAGAAGTGACAAAAACACTTTTAAATAATTACACTGCAAGAAGCATCCTCGGAACATGGAGTCCTCAAGCCTTAAGACGATGTCTCAAGCAGTTGTAATTGCAGTGGCTCACTTTCCGTTTAGACGACTTTACATAGCGCTGACGCTGTGAAGATAAATAAATAGAGTTTTTGAAGTACGTACGTAAGTGACAAAGCAGTCTAGATGGAAACGTGCAAAGTATGTTTTCCACTACTAGTACAAGCAGGACTCTTCTGACAAAGCTTCCTGTAGTACAAGAAGTTTTTATCCACTACAAGTTAGCCCCTGACTGCGATCTCAACTGGTGGCAAGCGATCATGCAGTGTAAGATGGTTGTGGGCTAACTTGTTAGGGGTTTGAAGATTTGTAGATATGAGACTGCAAAGTATGTTTTCTACTACTAGTACTAGCAGGACTCTTCTGACAAAGCTTCCTGTAGTACAAGAAGTTTTTATCCACTACAAGTTAGCCCCTGACTGCGATCTCAACTGGTGGCAAGCGATCATGCAGTGTAAGATGTTTGTGGGCCAACTTGTTAGGGGTTTGAAGATTTGTAGATATGAGACTGCAAAGTATGTTTTCTACTACTAGTACAAGCAGGACTCTTCTGACAAAGCTTCCTGTAGTACAAGAAGTTTTTATCCACTACAAGTAAGCCCCTGACTGCGATCTCAACTGGTGGCAAGCGATCATGCAGTGTAAGATGTTTGTGGGCTAACTTGTTAGGGGTTTGAAGATTTGTAGATATGAGACTGCAAAGTATGTTTTCTACTACTAGTACTAGCAGGACTCTTCTGACAAAGCTTTCTGTAGTAGAAGAAGTTTTTATCCAATACAAGTTAGCCCCTGACTGCGATATCAACTGGTGGCAAGCGATCATGCAGTGTAAGATGGTTGTGGGCTTACTTGTTAGGGGTTTGAAGATTTGTAGATATGAGACCACCCTTGAAATCGTTGGGCTATAGGAGCTTTTAGCTAATGAGAAGTTTTAAAAGTCAATAATATACTCTAAATGTTGAGGTGGAGAAAAGTGCGCAAATCAAATGAAATCATATCAAATATTTTTTATTCGAGTAGATTTATAACAACCACTGGTTCGCAATGCCGTTCCGCAGCTAAATATTTAGTTGTCAGCATAGTACAGCAAAAGAAGTTCTCGCCTCGCACACCTTCTACGCACTTTCTGTGATGTCTATCTAAAAATCCAAAAATTTGACGGTACAGTTTCGACAGAGGATCAGTTTCAGATTAATTACCAGACTAGACTGTTTTTTTTGGTTTCTATCTTTATCTTGATCAAACTAAGGAACAATAATATTCATTCATTTTGATTTAATTGAATCAAGAATCTATACTAGAACTTCTTTTGCAAGTTGATAGCTGTACATCTACAGCTTCAAAGGCTATCTGATTTTATTTCGCAACATAATTTAGAAATAATGATATAGTTAGCTGAATAGCAATTCATTGGCCAGTAGATGATGCCATTTAGGATTGAAATTGGCTGAATAGCGGTTCATTAGGTAGTAAATAGTGGAATTAAGGAGTGACGGCTACTTAGCTACGTTTTGTTGGGAGTGTTGAGATTTTGATAACTGTATAGCCATAGATTTATGCTTCAATTTATATAATTGCTTTATTGATAAAGCCTTGGGCCTTATTTTCTATGTGATAAATGCCTTGAATGCTATCTCACCTGGTGGTCAGTCGGATTCAGTTTTAGAAGCTGCAGCAAGCTAACCCTGGTAGAGAGATGACAGTTAAATTAAAGGAGCGTGGATTTAACTCGCTCCATCAGCAGGCTTATTTACTTACTATATGATTCCCGCGACTTCGTCCGCGTGGACCAAGTTTTTTGATTCCCGCGGGAACTCTTAAATTTTCCGGGATAAAAGTAGCCTATGTCCTTCCCCGGGATGCAACCTACCCCTGTACCAAATTTCATTAAAATCGGTTGAACAGATACATTTTTTGATTCACGCGGGAACCTTTGAATTTTATAGGATAAAAAGTAGCCTATGTCCGTCTCCGGGATACAACCTATCTCTGTACCAAATTTCATCAAAATTGGTTGAACAGATGGGCCTTGAAAGCGTAGTAGACAGACAGACAGACAGACAGACAGACAGAAAGACAGACACACTTTCGCATTTATAATATTAGTATGGAATTGTATGGATATATGGATGGATGTACTTATCTCAATATTGGTTTTAATATAAGTTTTTTTAAAACTGCAACTGTGTGAAGATTGAAGTGCCCGATATAAAACTAGGTAGGTAACTTAAAAACCACTAGAAGCGGAATTCTATACTAAAACTTATAGATAAGTGTGATTTAAGTAGAAGTAGGTGCCTATTCTAATTTTTACAAAGGAGAAATGGATCAAAAGTTTTTGAGAGATGGATCAAATGAAAAGGATCACTAAAAATCAAAACACCCCAACGAAGTTGCGGGAAAGCCAGAAATCCATTTAAATCGTTTCTACATAAACTTAGGTTTGTTTTGTCTGGTGGGAGGCTTCGGCCGTGGCTAGTTAAAGACCGACAAAGACGTGCGGCCAAGCGCTTTAGCGTTGCAGTACGATGCCGCGGTAGAAACCGATTTGGGGTATGGGTTAATTGCAACTGCCCCTAACAGTGCCCCTAACTATCTTAGACTGCATCATCACTTACCATCAGGTGAGATCGCAGTGAAGGGCTAACTTGTAGTAAATTAAAAAAAAGTTACCTTAAAACAAAGAGTGAAGAGTCATCTTTTAGGCAAGCGCGTTCCAATCTTAGACCTCATCATTGCTTTGCACTAAATATGATTGTCGTCAAGCGCAAATCTATCTCACAATAAAAAAAAAATAGAAAGAGACAAAGATAATCATAGAGATAAAACTTAAACTATCTCGATCATTAAATTGATTACTTCAAATAACCCGTACTTACCAGCAATGCCGTTAATTCGTATGCATGAAGATTCCAAGTCACCAACGATCTATCTTATAATCGATTACACCCACTGTATATTGTAATTGTAATGCATGCATTAGCTTGTATACAAAATGTGATGATGGACAAATTTTATATCGATCTTATTTCCTGATAAAATGACATACCATCATGTACTATGGACGTTGATGGACTATGGATTATCCATATTGTAGTTTAGATTTGATATTGAATATTTCGGATGGAAACATACTCGTATTCTAACGCTCAGATACCAGTACGGTATGTTATCGTAGAAATATAAGTTGGTATACATATTTAAGAATACCATTCAGAGGAGGCCCGGATGTCCGAGAATAATTATGTATCGTAATCATTTGATGTCTTAAAACGTGTTAATTCATCTGTTTAATAAGTTCATAATAGCTTTTTGATATGCAGGCAGGCAGGCAACTGTAGATAGTTTGAATTATTTGTTTGACAAACGTAACTGATGACGATTTTCTTTCACAACCAGGGTTATCCCTATTTTGCACCTTTTACGTTCATCAGTTTGTTTGTTAGCATCATCTGCCGAAAATTAACTAACTTTAATGTACACGGTTTTCCAACTCCTTATCTAGCTTTAACCTTATCTTTATGCGTCACGAAGCATATCATATGCAAGCAAGCACGAAGTATGTGTAAGCATAATTTCAGAAGTGGGCAAATAATTAAAATTACTTTTAAAATATGTTTGTACTCTCTTTAAAACTTGCACAAGCGAATGGTCACAACGTGCAACGGTTTCACGAGAGATTTAATGTAAACAGGTAAGTATAAAACTTGGCCAAAGCATCACAGCAACAATGATCATTTGATCAGACTGTAATTGCTACTGCTAAGCTCTTGCGATCTAAACACAAAAGTATTCATTAATCGCAGTCTGCCGGTAGGAGTTTCAAACGTCAAAATACTCGTATTTATGTTAATTATTCCAATATGGCGTATCCCCGCCAAGGACCGAACCGAGTGAAATACATCGAATGAGTCAAATATCAGCCTAATTTAACCTTCATCACTAAACAAATACAGAATCTTTTATCTTTTCCAAAATTTCAATTCAATTTTAAGAGCAAAGCTGACATATGATATTAATATATTGCTGCTTATATAGCTGGGCGCGCATTCGCTACTGAGAACATTATGGCTGCTCTAACAGCTATTGCATCTAATTCCAAACAGAAACCTAAGCTTGTCTGCTGTTTTTATGAAATGCTCAAATGGTTCCAGTTGAATGCTCGAGCCGTACCCAAGTATCTCGATGGAAGCCTAAGCTACTAAAACCGGTTTATAATAAGAAGCGATCGATGCGACGATAGAAAACATTATCTGCCCAGCATCAGGCTCTTGAGGCCATAAAAATTTAATTAATAAGGAATCTTACACGGCTCTAATATAAATCATAAGCGCCAAACAAGATAAAGTCATTATGTCATATCTTTATTAACTGCCTCTGAACTTCATAAACACTTACTGTCTACAAAGATTAACTCATCACCTCGTATCTGCATAGAAACCACGTTATATCTTCCGTCAAATAATAATTGAGCCGTATTGTAAATTTAACACTGTGCTTTCAGCGTCTATAGACGAGCCGACTCCAATTTAGCAGTAGATTGGTAGTCGACTTGTACCAGCATCGGTGTAGGTACTCGTAGTTGGGTTTACTGTTTAATCGATAAACGGTGCATCTACAAATCAAAACTAGTTTAAACCTGGTAAACAAATCATGCAAAATGTAGAAGGCTTATCTGACTAATTGGAGTTAGATGAATACATTATCAGTTTTTGTAAACGTTGTTGCTGAAACAAAAAGCGCAAAATTAGTATTACTAGCTACGATATAATATCGTAGATTCTACGTTAATAGGTATAACCTATCTCATAAAGGTAGATATTTACATCAAAGTTAATGCTGAAAACAGGTGAAAATTATAATATAAGCAACAAGTCGCAGAAAACGTGACCACCGCTTGAAGTTGGGTTCGGAAGTTCGCACGTCTGTCGTGATGCTTTATGAACAAGACTATGCCGACTTGACAATGCCAGTACTAAATAAGTTAAGAACTTAGCCCGTGAGCCTTCATTAAGCCCTTTATATTGCCGTCGTGGGCGGCCGAAACAAAGGGACTTTATTCATTCATAAATTGATCGCGAGCATTTTGATCCGTACCTCGAGATAGTGTTAAATCGAATATTTATAAGCTTTTGTGTACACAAGGGTATGTTTGACCTTACATGAAGATAATTTGTACGTACTAGTATGTTGCTGTCTTGTATTTTTTTTATATTAAATAACTTGTTTGTGGTTATAACTTGTTTGTAGTTATGCTTGGTCAAGGTGGTTATGCTTCAAAATTTAATGTGATAGTAAATCATCGATATATATGTAGATACTAGATGGGCCCTTTCATAGAAAAAAGTTGGGCGTCCGACAAGTAGGGCGTGCCCCTCACCTGTATAAGCCTGTCCTTGTCCCCGCCATAGCTCTGTTCCGCTTTTTAAACTAGAAGGCGTTACTAAAATAAGTTCACATTATTTGTTTAATAGGGCCCGTCTATATGTAAATTGAGTCGTTGTGGTAAAGGTACTCAGTAATATTTAAAAGGGAAGAATTCATTTTATTTGAAAATAAAAATGAAAAATGAAAATGATTTATTTCCAAATACAATATTAACAAGTAATTGTGGCTGAGGCCTTCTGTTAAGCATAAGAATACCTGTGTCAGAAGGCCCTAGCTCTTCCAATTTTAACAATAATTACATTAAAGAATTAATGATTTTTTGATACAAGTTATAATCATGCAGGCATGCAAATGAGTGTGTGTGTGTGAGTGTGTGTGTGAGTGTGTGTGTGTGTGTGTGTGTGTGTGTGTGTGTGTGTGTGTGTGTGTGTGTGTGTGTGTGTGTGTGTGTGTGTGTGTGTGCGCGCGCGTGTGTGTACGAGTATATGAAAGTATTGTATGAGTGTGCGTATCCATGTATATTCAAGTTAAAAACCACAGTTACACCTACCGAACAATCTGCAGAAGAGCCTCCGTTTCATCAAAAGATAGTGTTTTTAGCCAGTTTTTAAGTGTTCTTTTACAGTCATGAATTTTCTTTGGGTAAATGTTCAGGATTTTGTTAACTTTATTATATAGGTAAGTAGATTTATGTCGGTATTGATACCACAGAAGCTGATCTTGTATGGACTAGTTCCACAACAGTATTATTTGTTCTTCTGTTTAAAATACTTGGATCAAAATATAGGGTTTTGTGTAACTTTAGGATAACGAAGAGAACATATAATTGCCTAACTTTAAGTACATTACTTATTGAATATAACATATCAGTATGGTATCGATAAGGCTTACAATGCATTACTTTCAGTAAAAAACGCTGAGCTCTTTCTGCTTCAATGAATCTAGTCTTAGCAGCACCTCCCCTGGTATACAGTATGTCATAATTGATTGGGCAAGAGCTACGTATATTTTATGTAGTAAGTCAGTTGGGGCGACGTGTCTCAATTTCTTGAAGATCCAGGTCAGTTTCCTTACCCTACTAGCCACAAGTTCTATTTGAGGATACCAGGACAATCTTTGATCTAGGATAACACCTTTTACTAGCTGGATCCAATTTACGGAGACGTAAAGTTTTTCATTAGAAAGGCAGCATAATAACGAAGCTTAGCATACAAAATCCTAACCCTTTACTGCTTTAGTTAACATCCAAATGTGGTCATATTATAATATGAAACGTAGATATGAGATACGTTGAGCGTTTCGTGCAAGTAGGCTCATGATAACTTGCTGTTGTGTGGTACAGAGGTGAAGGAGGAACAAGGTCTGAAGTTTCTAACCACTCTCGCAAAAAATTAATATTCGAAGACCAATACGCAGGCGAGATAGCATCGTTGCTGTAAGTTGAGCAATTTTGTAAGTGCATGATTGATGGCCAGTAATTTTCCAAGCACAGCGATCTATTGATTTTCTTTCACTAAAACACCAACATTATCGTTAAATGCATTAAATGCACTTATGACCCTTATCATTTTCATAAATGATCAGCGTAATTCAGAGGTCTGCTATGATTTGGCCTCTTGAGACGAAAATTCAATCCTTGCTTCAAAAATATGAATATAAAATGTATTTTTTCTTCCATCCCAAAAACAACAATGAAACATCGTTCAAATTCAGGAAAAGGTAAAGCTAAAATATCGAAGTCGAAAATCTAAAACTGTTCTCCGTCATCCAATTCGTCATCCAATTTTTCCGCCCTACTTTTTTCTCTGTCAAAAACAAAGCAAAGAAAACTCTTCCCGCCATTTCCGCACGAAGTCACCGTGTAGTGCAAGGGAACAGGGTTGTAGCTAGGAGTTTTGCCGCTAGGGATTTTTAGCTACATTGTCTGGAGCCCCCTAAAACCTTTTAACTAAAAAGGTTTACTTACCCATTTATAGGAAGAAAAGCAACACATCGATTTAATTCAAACTAATTAAACTTTAAAATAAATAAGTATATAGTGCGAAAAAATTAATTCAATTAAAAAGTAAAATAAAGGTTTGTGATATGTCATAAAGGTAATATATCAGAGCATATTAATGCAAATGCCTAAGTATTTTATTATATCTACGTCACATGTAGTTGTCTGCTAGATAAAGAAGCAAAACAAACCTTTGGTGTTAGATGCTTAATTTAAGTAATCAGTACGATTACTTAAATTAAGCATCTAACATTCACTCATTCAATAAGTTTTAACTTAAGCAAGTTGATTTTACCCTTAAAAAAGCAATGATCTCCATTTATCATACTTTTGCGTTATAGAGTCACTTAAAGTCATGCTTTGTTGAATTCTAATTCTTTAAGAGCTCAAAAAATAGATCTTTTGGGTAGACCTTTTTACAAGTACGTTATTGCAATGGCCTACAAGTTACTTTGACCAACAGCTCTAATGCCTGAATGTAAAATTAATCTTTATTGTAAATAGCCATAGCCTAGCGACGGCCCTGCAGGGGAGACTAGCATGTTTTACTTCGACCTACAACTCTAGTGCTCCGGCGACTCATTAGGGACCCCACTACGGAGGGGCCTTAGGGGCTTCAACGGCACAAAAGGGGTTCTCCACGGCTCGAGAGTCATCCGTGAACTAACGTACTTACAGAGCGTCTGTCACAGACTAAATCACGGAATAAGTGTTTAGATGACATCCTGCAATTTCAAAATTATGTGTTACTAGCTGATGCCCGCGACCTCGTCCGCGTGGAGGTATTCTGGTTCCCGCGGAACTCTTTAATTTTCCGGGATAAAAAGTAGCCTATGTGTTATTTCAGATATAATCTATCTCTGTGAAAAATTTCATCCAGATCCGTTCAGCCGTTCTGGCGTGAATGAGTAATAAAAATCGATCCATTCATCCATACATGCATCCACACTTTCGCATTCATAATATAGATTTTACTCAGGTAGAAGAATTTATTTTTAGATAATGCCCGCGACTTTGTCCGCATGGAATAAGTTTTATTGTTTCCCACGGGAACTGCTTAATTTTCCGGGTTAAAAAGTAGTCTTTGTCACACTCCAGGTCCTTAATTATTCTATGCAAAGAATCACGTCGATCGAAAAGTTTAAAAAGGCTTATATTGTTCGTAACTCAACGTAATATTGATATACTGGATGACGCCCGCGACTTCGCCCGCGTGGATTGATGTTTTTAGATTCCCGCGGGAACCCTTCAATCTTCCGAGATAAAAAGTAGCCTATGTCCTTTCCCGGGATGTAACCTATTATGTAACAGATTTCATCAGAACCGGTTGTTGGCGTTGTTGTTGGAGTTGGGCCGTGATAGCGTAGCAGACAGACCGACTTTCGCATTTATAATATTAGTATGGATTTAACATCTATAATGGCTATCCATTCAAAAAATCACATTGATCTGTTGCTCCATTGTGGCTTAATTGAAGGACTAACCAACAAACAAACACACTTTCCTATTTAATAATACAATTAGTAGGATTATGTATTTTTTTCTAAGTTCAAAAACACCATGGTTGCTTTCGGCCATCAACCGAAAAGCCTTTCTCTCTTGTTACAAGTTTACGACCAATTTAAGTTGGTGCTAGCGTCTTTAAGTGACAATTTATGCGGCTATGTTTCACAATATATTAAACCTAAAGCTGGTAAAGTACGGCCAGCGGGCTGGAACAACGAAAACTGGCTGAAAATAAATAAAACTTTACACAGTTGTGCACAAAAAAGCATCATTTTGTAAGTTAATGTACCTAATATTTTACATTAACTTAAACGAATGGTTTGTGGAACCACGTGATTTTTAGATTCTCCCGTGAGAACTCTTTGATTTTGCGGGATAAAAAAGTACCTAGCCTAGTCCTTCCCTGGAATGCAACCTACCTCTGTACCAAATTTCATCAAATCAGTTGAAAAGATGGGCCGAGAAAGCGTAACAGGCAGTCAGATAGACAGACAGACATCATTTTGCATTCTTCTAATTCTATTCCATACATAATAGTATAATAACAATTCATAGGCTATTTTTGAGGTATTCATTTGTTCAATTAAATTAACATTAGCTAAATCCAACGTTAGTGTAATTTACTAAGGTTACTATAATGTAAAATAACACTTTAGCGGTATAAACAATTAAACAGCTATTGCGCAAAACAGGAATATTGAAGTTACACAAATTATTGAAAGGCAATGCAATATTACTTGCAGTTTATACTTTACCCTATTACTATGGATATAGTAGGTATGGATACTTTACTGTTAGAAAGAGAAATGCAGACGTGGCCTAAACAGGTTTTGTACGTCCTGGTCATGTTGTACCATTGAATTTAGGAGTATAATATTATTATTATTAAATTACTCACAGTTAAGTACCAGGCATACCTATGTTAAGAGGGCAGCCGGTCCCTCGTAACGCGATCCTCCCTATCGTTAGCTGTACCTCAGACAAATCCGCACCCGCGGCCGATCATCACTCTTCATAATGAAGGATCACGATCGTGATTGATAAGCTAGCCCTTTCTTTCATAGAGCACATAAATGTATAGAACCGATTATATTATTTTTCATTCATTCATTTATTTATTTGCTCAAATTGAAGACTCTTAAGTGTTATATAATTTTTAACAGAAGCATATTATTATAATCTGCCATGGAATGGCATGCAAAATTCAGACACAAATATTATTCTTACCCCCCTGCCACACACTGCCCGAGAGGTATGGCGAGTAGCGTGGGACGTAGGCAGAGACGTCGTGTGGCAGCGATACTTGCCATAACCACGCTACGCGCTACGTCCTCGCGCATCGCTCCCTGTTTTGTCGGTTTTTTGGGCACGAGTCAAAGGACTGGCAATATGAGCGCGAGAGACCTGCTACACACTGCCGCTAACTCATTCGCGATCGAGCGCTTATAGAAGAAGGACGTCGCAAAAAATCATGCCATCGCCGCCGCTGGCCGACGCGGAATGGAGTAATGAGAAAACGTTAATATTTATTGAAATAGAAAATTAATAATTAAATGAATTGAATAAAATAGAAATTCTATTCTGATGAACGCCAACGGAGATGGTGGATGACATCTATGATGTCATCCACCATCTCCGTTGGCGAGGACGACGACGACGACGTATATTTTTTTATATTACATATATATTTATAATTAGCTATGCTAAACAAGCATAGCGCGCACGCAGCCACAGTTTCAACCTCCATTGTGAGTTGTGACGTGTAGCAAGGGCGATTGACCTAGTGCGGAGCGTCGCGATTAATCGCGCGAGTAGAGCAGTGTGTGGCCACAGAGGGCAACTACGCGGCAGAGCGAGGACGTACTACACGGCAGCGCGAGGAGCATAGTGTGGCGGAGGCATTAGCATAATACTTAAACAATACAATATTAACATTAGATTATATGATAAAAATTTCATTATAAGAGAAGTTTTTAAAACTCCTCTGTACATTGCCATCGTGGTAGACTAAGGCCTAAACGATTCTCATTCTGAGTGAGCATTGAACAGAGATGATGATAATGATGCTGCTGCTGATGTACGTGTGAATCCTAGGTGTTTTACCTTGAAGCATTGACAAATCTAAAAACTTGTAATACCTAAAGCTAACACAAAACAAAAAAATATTATAACAAGTATGTACCCTTATTTAAAATCATAAACTGCAACGATACAACAACAAAGTTGTATACGTTGTAAGTAGCCTATGTGCTATTCCAGACTATAATCTATCTCTGTGCCAAATTTCAGCCAGATCCGTTCAGCCGTTGGGGCGTGATTGAGTAACAAACATCCATCCAAACATCCATCCATCCAAACTGTCGCATCTATAATATTTATTTGATTAACAAAATAATATTATGTTTATGAAAGTTTGCAAAAAATTACTTTAACCAGTAAGTCAAAAACGAAAAATAAATTCCCATTTATTACGGCCATGTCAAAAGTTCTGTGTCTGGAAAGTTGCGTAGTTTAATTGGAAACAAATCAGTGAGAAAATGTTCAACGCAAAACTTTGTAATGGATTCATGTAGTTTAGTGTAGTGTTAATTTTCATAATTGATCGAATACCTACAGGCAATACGAGTACATAAAATAATTAAATTTTTAATCAAAAACAATACCTAGGTATATAATTGAGAGTTCGTTAGTTTTACACTTGAAAAAGCTATGCATTGAGTTAACGTATCGTACGTTTATAACTATAATAAATATAAAAGTTCGTATGTTTGTTAGTTTGTACTCTGTCCTTCCATGACACCGCAACAGAGCAATGGAGAGTGAAATAGGCTACTTTTCTTTCCAGAAAATTGAAGAGATCCCCGGTTTTGAAAACCTATATACACACGGACGAAGTTGCAGGCATCATCTTGTTAATTATTACAATATTTTATAAAATACGTATATCATTGAAATGGAATGACTTGTTAGTTTGTACTCTGTCCTTCCATGACACCGCAACAGAGCAATGGAGAGTGAAATAGGCTACTTTTCTTTCCAGAAAATTGAAGAGATCCCCGGTTTTGAAAACCTAAATACACACGGACGAAGTTGCAGGCATCATCTTGTTAATTATTATAATATTTTATAAAATACGTATATCATTGAAATAGAATGAGTAAACTTAAATTCTACATCAATGACGTATATGGTATTTATGTTTTTTTTTAAATAAAGTTGGTTTACATATTTGTTGAGTGTCCTAAGATAATGTCGTTTAGATACGTCATCAGAGCTTCCAATATTCAAAAAAGTACAACTTGGATTTTATTCTAAATATAGGGTTATATAGGCTTTTTTGCTTGACAATATTATAAGAACTTAATTAGGTATAGACACTTCTAACGTTTGTTGTGTCTATGGCCTGTATCTACTCATTACTTAAAAGGATTACAATTTGAGCGTTAGTGACGGGAGGACTATCTGTGCAAGTTTTTGCTTAATCTTATAAGTAACGGGAGTCGCGCTATGATTGATTATGATGAATCTCCTTATTGGCTTTTCTTACTGAACATGTTTAACTAATTTTTTTTTAAATATCTTTGAAGTCATGATTGCCTGGTAGCTAGAGGAAGCTGAGCGATAATTGAGGACACTTTACAAAGAAACCCAGGTTCGAATATCCAAGATGAAGAGGCACTTCTATTTTTTTACCTGCAGTGGAGGACCACTACTAGTTTTAGGTACACTTGACTGCGATTTCATCTAACCCAACCTATAAGGGGTAAAACCCATACCCCTAATCGGTTTTTTGCAAGGCATCGAACCGGATCACATGGCGGCACGGCGCACGCCTTTGCCAGTAGTTTGTTCGTGTTGTTTTCCTTTACCGATAAAGCAAATTATATTAAATCTCATATAATGGACATTATTCCGAAAAAATACAGGTGCGTGCCCGGGAGAGGTCAGGCGTCCAAACCACTAGGCTACCGCCGCTTCCTATTCCTTCATATCCATACTAATATTATAAATGCGAAAGTCTGTCTGTCTGTCTGCTACGCTATCACGGCCCATCTGTTCAACCGATTTTGATGAAATTTCGTATAGAGGTAGGTTACATCCCGGGGAAAAATCTCAATTCACGCGGACGAAGTCACGGGCATCATCTAGTTATCTCTATATTTTACTGCAGAGATGTAGTAAATAATTGAGTAAAATAATTTATAAAAAGGACGGGCAGAAAAAATTCTTAAAATGAGGCACGCGTCTTCAAATACACAATCTTGGGTAAAGGTGGACGTTAAAGTTCTTGCGTGAGTCAATATAAAGTTGTGGTCCCAGTGCAAGCAATTAAGCACAGAAAAAGAAATAAATAAAAATAATTGGACCGACATAATTCTAATGAAACCGCGTACGGAATAGCACCTTGTTGCAAATAATGGGAAAGGTTACATAGATACTTACTACAATTAGGAAACAAAAGTTAGAGTGTTTTGGACACGTAATGCGTAAAACCAGATAATGTGAGCTCCTTCTACACATCATGCAGGGAAAACATTTCCCTGCATGATGCATTTCGACGACCTCCGTGGCGCAGTGTGTAGCGCTGTAGCCATAACGTGCGGAGGTCCCGGGTTCGATCCCCGGCAGGGTCAATTTGGGAATTTATAATTTCTGAATTTTCCTTGGTCTGGCCTGGTGGGAGGCTTCGGCCGTGGCTAGTTACCACCCTACCGGCAAGGACGTGCCGCCAAGCGATTTAGCGTTCCGGTACGATGCCGTGTAGAAACCGAATAGGGGTTTAATATAACTGCCATGCCCCTAACAGGTTAGCCCGCTACCATCTTAGACTGCATCATCACTTACCATCAGGTGTGATCGCAGTCAAGGGCTAACTTGTAGTGGATAAAAAAAAAAAAAAAGTGGAAGGCAGGAGGCCTGGCCGCTGAAGGATATCGTGGCTTAAAAACTTACGCCAGTGGTTTGGAAAGAGCACAAGATCACTAATTTGAGCAGCGTTCTCGAAAGTTCATATCGCCGTAATGATTGCTAACCTTCGCAATCTAAGGCAGACGGCACACTAAGAAGGAGAAGAAGAATTTTAATGGGATATCATGTCATACTAATATTATGAATAGGGGAGCGTGTATGTTTGTTAGTTTGTTGGTTTGTCCTTCAATCACACCGTAACAAAGCAAAGTATAATTGAGGACCTGGAGTGAGTGACATAGGCTTTTTATCCCGGAAAATGAAGGAATTTCCGTAGAAATTAAAAAATAATTCAATATAAAAAATTATTTTTAAACAACCGACTTCAAACTCCCGCGCCAACTTTACAACAACAAGCACACGCTATACAAAGTACTTATTTTATTGTTGATATTTTAAAAACAGCTCGACCGATTTCGATAAAATTTATATGGGACCACATGGGAAGTATGCCCTTTCAAATAAAATAAAATCATCCAAATCGGTCCACCCAGTCAAAAGTTCTGAGGTAACAAACATAAAAAAAAAAAAAAAAATGCAGTCGAATTGAGAACCTCCTCCTTTTTTTGAAGTCAGTTGAAAAACTCATTCCACGCGGACGAAGTCACGGGCATCCGCTAGTCGGACTAATACTCTACGAAGGAAAAATACTCGCTAAAAGTGGTGCCGTACCTTTCTATTATAGAGCGAAAGTTGGAGTATTTTCTCTCCGCACCAATATCGTTCCAATGGTCAATAGTTTAGATTACTGCGATGAATAAAGCCAGAATTGAAGGAAACAGAGTACCTCCCCTACACGTAAAGTGGGGATGATTTTTTTCTCGTCTATCACAGTGTGAGGTATCATTGGTCAGGTAGTTCAATAACAGGATGGTTTCAAGAACGTAATTTGTTCAGGAACCGTATGCTTAAAACCTTGTTCAAGTAAATTGTCCATTAAACGAAGCCGGATAGTGGTTATTTCGAAACAATTTCCTTTATGATAATAAATAAAAAAACAATTTAGAATGTTCATCGAAAAGAAAAACAGGCATTACAATATGGAAGTATAATAACCCTTTGTCGAAGTTAATATGTTTTTGGACGTAATTTTTTTCAACCATTTTTCAACCAATGGACGTCCACTGTCTTATGCAACAATTTACAAGCTTCTTATGCTTTCGAATGTTAAACTGTTTGTAAAATTTTCTTTTTTAAATTCCCAAATTGCACCTGCCGGGAATTGAATCTGGGACCTCTCGTTTAAAAGACCGCGCTTCGTTTTTTGTCTTTGTGGTCTCTCTTTGCGTCGTATTCCTCATTACTGAGGGTCGTGACTCATGATCCCTGTTCACTAAACAAATAATTGCAGGAGTTCCTTGGGATAGTAATGCGGTGGATTCCCACGTCCTTCCGCATAATATACGGAAGGACGGAAATAAGTCTTTGTGGTATCTCCATACCGAATTTCATCAAAATCATTTGAAAGATGGGTCGAGAAAGCGTAGCACACAGACACCACCACCACCACCACTACAGCCTATTAACGTCCCACTGCTGGGCACAGGCCTCCGCTCTCATAGGAGAGCGGGAATTAGAGCTTAGACCCACCACGCTGCTCCAATGCGGGTTAGCGGGCTTTAACGACTATTATCATGTTAGTGATAATAACCGGGACCGACGGCTTAACGTGCTCTCCGAGGCACGGGGGTGAAACACCGCCAACTTCCAACTCCGGGCTGGCACTGAGAATTTCTTAATTGAAAAACCCAATACCTAACTTTTATGCCCGACCGGGAATCGAACCCAGGACCTCGTGATCCGCAGTCGACTATGCTAACCACTAGACCAACGAGGCAGTCACACTTCCGCATTTATAATATCAGCATGGATTCCTTTTACTCTAGGCAATTACTTTGATAAAAGTAAACAGGTATATCTTTTTGTATAGCTACGCAAAGCTGTAATGCAAATGATGAGTTAACCGAGCGAGATGTAGCACTTTTCCTGTAGGCAAATTTGGATCAAACCACTCTATTGTAATGACTGCAAATTACCCGTCTTGTTACTTAGTTGACTCAGTATACGAAGAATCCAAAAAGCAATGCGACCTCTCTTCCGATACAGAGACGACCTTCATAAATTTTCTCTATGCCAAAGTACAAGACCGTTCGGTCTTTAAATCATAGATTTAGGATTGGTCTCGCTTCGGTCGTAAGACCAATCCTAAATCTATGCTTAAAATAAATACTACCGCATTGTGGATCAATAATTCAAACAATTCGCTTACAGAAATAATTATTGATAAATGTTGTCTTTTATACGAAAAATTCTCTGACAGCACCACACTTACGTCGTTGGACGACATTGAGGGTTGAGTACGACGCAAAGATATATTAAAAGTAACCTGCTTACTTTGACTTTATAGGTTAAACTTTACGGTCACTTGTCTGTCACTCGCGATACTATTCGAAACTCTTTTCGAAGTTATTTTATAAAGAAAAATAAAAATGTGTATCGAGTGATAGTTTTTGCCAATGCGTGAAACAGATATTGCATGGTTGCAAGCGTGTCATGCATGTTAAGTTCGTATCGGCTGTGATCACCCTATGTCTTCTCTGAGGCCTGTTTCTCGACGCTAAGAAGGCATTAACTACGAGTATATTCACATCAGGTCAAGATTGCGAGCCTGATTGATATATAATAACCATCTTGTATCAAACACCTCAGCGATCAACGTAATTTGGTCTAGGTAATAAAAAATTAAAAGCATTTTCAAAACATTATAATGGTAACAGCGGCATAATTGCTTAATGACGACCCCAAATTGTGACTCCATATTATTTATTCATGAGGTAGAAGTACCGCCATTGATACAAAATACCATACATTATAAACCGACTGACATCAACGTAGAGCTTAAAACTTGTTCAATAAACTTAAGAGTTTCTATAACGTATACCTAAACGTAATAACGCAATATTCCCCCCGAGCAAAGCCGGGGCGAGTCAGCATATAGATGATATGTACCTAAAGTTAATTCCTAACATTTGCTTTTTATTGCTAACAAAGTAAAAAAAGTACCTAAGTTTTGTAGCACTTATTTTTAGGGTTCCGTACCCAAAGGGTAAAAACGGGACCCTATTACTAAGACTCCGCTGTCTGTCTGTCCGTCTGTCTGTCTGTCTGTCTGTCTGTCTATCTGTAGAAAGCTGAAATTTTCACAAATGATGTATTTCCGTTGCCGCTTTATCAACAAATACTAAAAATTAAAAAAAAATATAACTAAGGGGGGTCCCCATACAATAAACGTGTTTTTTTCGTATTTTTTGCTCAATATTAAAAACGGTAACAGGTAGACGGTTCAAATTTTCACAGAATATTAACTTGTATATTACCTTTCAAAATAAATAATTAAATATCAATAAAGTAAATATTAAAGGGGGGCTCCCATACAACAAACGTAATTTTTTGATATTAACAGTAAACCTCTACAAACAAAGTTAGTTTTGCGGTTCATTAACAAAGGTAATTATACCTACTTCTTGAGTACGGAACCCTCGGTGCGCGAATCCAACTCGCACTTGGCCGGTTTTTTATTGACTTTGCTTTGATATTTGATCGTGATCAATACGTACGTCGTGATATATACTAACATAATAATACATATAATTGTGCTTTTGAAATATCTTTAAAAATAACTAATGCCTAATCAAAGCAAACAACAAACAACATTTTTAACTTTTCTACGAAGAAACTCAGATAAAGAGGATTTTGGTCACACGCAAAACTATCTTGATATTTTATCTTGGGTTTGTGTATCATTGGGTGAAATACTAAAGATCCTCGGCAATCAGGCATTCGCGCGAACCTGAAATTATTTAACCCATTATGTCATCAACCGTTTTATGGATCTAATTTTTTATAACATCCTTCTTAATGATACATCACGGTTGGTTAGGTTTTGTTAGTACCTATAATAAGCGTTTAAATGATCTTTGATTAGGTTGTTTAATGGTTTCATAGCAGCTCAAGGTGGCTAAGCTCTTAATGATTGTTTATTTTTTTGTTAAATCTGTCTGCTTCTTAGGTCAATGAAGTGCAAGTGCTTTAAGATCCAAGTGATTTCTATAGAAGATACTAATACTACTACTTAGATAGTACTAGATACTAAAACTACTACTACTACTATCTACCATCGGTGATTGTTCTCCCTAAAGCACGTTGTTTCTGTAGGATACTTCAAATAAGCTTTGCAAGTGTGTTATTCATTTGTTTTCCAGGTAGGCCTATTAGAAACATATTATTTACCACTAGCTGATGCCCGCCCGCGACTACGTCCGCGTGGATTGAGGTTTTTTGATTCCCGCGGGAACTCTTCAATTTTCCGGGATAAAAAGTAGCCTAAGTCCTTCTCCGGGATACAACCTATCAGTGTACCAAATTTTATCAAAATCAGTTGGACAGATACATTCGTTTAATTCTCGCGGGAACTCTTCAATTTACCGGGATAAAAAAAAAATAGCCTATGTGCTATTCCAGACTATAATCTATCTCTGTGCCGAATTTCAGCCAGATCCGTTCAGCCGTTGGCGCGTGATTGAGTAACAATCATCCATACATCCATCCACACTTTCGCATTTATAATATAGTAAGAAGTAAGATAACTCAAAATTTGATTTTTCAATATTGACTCAAGTATGCTCAGGTTATAGCCTCTGCTATACCTAGTTGAATAATCCGTAATGCTTAGCACAATTAGAGGTTCTTTACTTTAAAGTAGAATTTCAGTGGCATAACCTAAGCTTTGATTCGCTTGGTTTGGCTTTTTGTAAGTCTGGCTTTTAGGCGCTTCAGTTTAGGCTGCATCACTACTTGCCAGAAAGTCAGATTGCAGCCAAGCGCTAGTTTATAAATTAAAAAAAACATTTATTTATCGAGTTACCCTGACAAGTTTTTAACCTATCCGGATTTCTTAGTCATGAGGTATTCGAGCTTAATCGTGAGGTCGTGCCGCAAGAGGAATCGAGTGAATAATATGCCTATTAATTAAGGATAAGTTACATTTCTCGAAAGCTATAACATGCTCAGTTAAACTACCTAATTAAATTTAATGTACGGTCAACATAATGTGATTTCAACACTATAATATGAGTCAATATAACCGTATGAGTCACGCTACAAACATATTTTTATTGAAAAGGTTATCGATGAGTAATTTAACCTGAATTTCGTTTGGATTAAAATACCAGCATCATGAAATTTTTCAGAAAAAGATTTTTAAACAAGAATTTTCCTGAATTCTTACACGAAATGCTAAACACTGTTCTTTGACTCTACAGGTTATAAAGATTGATTACAATTTAAAATGCAATCATAATTTCTGAAGACTTTGCTTTTAGTTACCTACTACTTGTTGTAGCGTAGTTATCAGCCCCAAGTTGTCAAGAAATCAATTTGCTGTTATTGGTTTTTAGAATTGATCTAATCCAAAACAATCAATAATAATGGATGGTTATGAGGGCGAACCAGCTTTGTCATTATTGAAAAAGAAATCGTTTTGATCATTTACTTGAAGCCTATAATCAGACGTATAAGGTTTAAAAGATGACCACGTTCCAAAAATTAAAAGGCAATTCGCTTAATAAAATGTTTTAAACCGCCACAGTATTATCTTTAGACATAATCGTTCATAAGTATCGTTTGTACAGAATGGTAATTTAAAGTAACTTTGTGGGAACGAAAACACATCAAGTTCGACAGTCGATCGCTGGTCCGTAAAATTAAATGCTAATATAAATGATTATATTCTATTTTGTTTGTCCGTAAACGCTTTATAATGATGGTGTACGGTAATAAGATCGCTTGTAGCGGTGACTAAGATACTGGGTCATAGGAGATACTTAATTCGTGAGCATGAGTAAGTTTTAGGGTTAAAATAATAACAAGCAGATGAATAATTATTACTGAAATATTACGTAATACCAGGCATACCAGCTGATGCTGAGAATTACTGATTTCTCCATAAGTCACCCTATGAGTGCGGAACCTTAATCCTACCCCTTGGTCCTATACTTGTGCTGTGAAATTAAAACTAAATCTCTCGATAACTATTAAAATAAAATAATGTGACCGCTAATCAAAATTTACAAAGGCAAAGAAAAAAATACATAAAGATTCAAACAGAGCGACCCTTTGAGACGACGTGCTCTGCACATAAATATTGTGTGCCTTCAATGAAAGCCAGGTTGCGTTGTGGTAAGTTACAAAATATTTCTAGCTAGCACCATTTGGGACGCTTTTGGATACGTTAATGATGATATAGTAATATGTAATTCAGATTTATACTATCTAGACTGGCGCAAGATAGATGCACTAGACTGCATTTCAGTCTTTACTAGCTGATGCCCGCGACTTCGTCCGCGTGGTTTAAGTTTTTTTTTATTCCAGCGGGAACTCCTTATTTTTCGGGAAAAAAGTAGCCTGTCACTCTACAGGTCCTCAACTGTACCCATACCAAAACTCACGTCCATTTGTTGCTCCGTTGCGGCGTGATTGTAGGACAAACCAACAAAAAAACATACTTTCGCATTTATAATATTAAAGTATGAAGTATGATTGCATCACTCATTAGATAAATGCAACATTTTCTTTATCCTATTGTGATTGTGATTTTTAAATAGGATAATAATAAATTTATTTTCTCAACTTGTAAGTAATAAGTATGTTACAATTAAATCAACTAACACACGGTTTTGTTTTCAAAATTGCCCGCAGACCCACTTTAATTTACTATACAAATAGAAATCAAACTTTTGACAGACACCTACCTCACAGCAACCCATGACGTTTAATAGCTAGACCTTAAGTGCTAAGCGCCGATTATCCAGATTATATGACCACTCTAAATCATCCAATACTTATCCGTTCTTTACGTCGGTCCGGTTTGAACTATAACCTGTAATATTGAAGTATAGCCATTATCACAAAGGGGCTTCATATATCTTATATGTCCAATAAAGGGGCTTGCGTCGTAAAAATTGCAAAATGTTGGATTTAATATAATTTTATTAAAAGGTTCCAAATTAGATGGAAAGGGTCGTCGTATAATTCAGGAAAGCGTCGAAAGCTATAATTTTAAAAAGGTTAGGGATAACCTATTTTAGTTACGGCATCGTTGTCGAACTGTAGACCTTTATCATTGATCAACTCATTGGGACTTCAATTGGTACACCCCGTTAATTATCTCAGTATGTTTTATTATTTGTTTATAATAACCTTTAAAGTAGGTACCTCTTAGAAAGGGTCCCACAGTAAATATACGAAGCAAAGCCAGAAAGGTAGAAAAAAGATAAGATTTTAAGGGTTATATTATAGGTTTTCTGTCATCAGCGAGCCTAGTGGGAGATATTTTACCTATTCGATCGTGTTAAAGTTTACTGCGACTTCAAGCGCCGTCTGCCATCCGAGTGCCTAGTGGAAGATTTTTCTTCCCATTTGATCGTGACAACGCTAACTGCGATTTGTATGGAATTGTCAAGCGATTGACAGCTAGCGCTTGATCAATTCCATTTATCTAATACGTTATTAAAAAACTTTCACTCGGCATGCATTCACTTTGTATTTGGATTTGTGGAGCGCTTAACGCTTGACAATTCCAAATCGAAGTTAACTTTAACGCGATCGAATAAGTAAAAATCTCCCACAAGCTCGGTAATTAAACCCTTATTTTTGCCAAGTACTTAACCTATCCAGACTGAAACAATACAATCCCTCTAACAGTTGAAACTAAATAAAATAATCTTAGTAAGACAAACAGTAAATTGAGGCTCTGGACGATTTGAGCTGAATCTTGCGGGTAGCCAGACAATTGACGAGTCTAGACAATAGAGCTTTGTACGATCAGAGGCGAATAAAATATCTGAATGATGTCTGATGACAGCGAACTATTCTCGAATCTGTTGAATTCGGACTTTTAGTAACTTTATACAATTTAGATGCATTTAATAGTTTGCTGACCAACTTTGGAGGTCCAAATGCAAGCTATTCGATTCTCCCATATTGTTTTGGATCGCACGTTCAGCAGTCAGTCCCGGTTATTATCGCTAACATTTAAACTAACTTTAACTTATTTAGTCAAAATAGTACTTTTAGTAAAGTTGTTTGAGCCACCAGAATTTTTATCGCAAGAAAACCCCTACCATAACATATGTAATTAATGGAAAAGGATTACGACCCTCAGCAATGCGAAATGCGACGTAAACAGAGATGAATATGTCTAGCAACATCTAGATTACAGACAAATTAGTGCCTGCGTAACATTAATTTTCTTGCAAAGGCGTATGCACGCAGTCCCCTGCATGAGTATTGTCTACTATATGAGTACCTATGCTATATGAGTACATACTGTAGTATATTTATAGAATATTTCATTCGTCAGGAGAATATTACTGTGCAGTTGCCTAAAGCCATGCGTTTTATCATTTTTATGTCCCCTCTGCTGCGTTTGTTTTAGAATTGCTTTCTCTTTTTGACTGTGAGCTGTATAATTTCACTGTAAAGAAAAAATCTTTTATGCTATGTCTAGAAATGGTGAATGAGATTTGTTTTAGATTTTTAATAATATGGATATAGGCCTAGTATTAGTAAGTCCATGCCTAGTATATACTCATGACATTGATCCCCGACTTTTGCCTCTTAATTTAAGACTAAGTAGCTCTTGTGTTTTTCTGTGTGGATTAAAGTTGTTAAATAATATTATCATAATAACCATTAAATTGATATGGCTTAACTCACGTAAAATTTCGAGGGTTGTTTTTGTAGTTTACACTTATTTTTTGGGGTAACAAAAGAATAATAATAATCAGACACAATTTGCATTTCATAACTAAACTTCTTGTTAAACAGCTGGTAATTAATGTTATTAGGTATATAAATAAAAAGGTTTGGTTTTTGTAAGTCTATATTTTTTCAGGCAACTTTTTATTTGAAATTATATTAATGTACCAGCTCGCTTTCAGTAATTAAAATTCAGAATAAAATATGGTTTTCTTTAATTATACTTATTATACAATTTTAATTCAAGCCATTGTGAAACAATAACTTTTGTGAATTTTAATTATCTGCTGTTATGATAGGTCTCCACCTACAAACATGCTCGTCATTTCAATCATATGCGAACCTTGCTTTTTTAATATTTTAATCGGGTTTTTAGGTTATTCAAATGTTGGTATTTTTTTCAGATGTGATTGTGTGAAGCTGAAGTCGTAGTCATCAACCAATAGACTTCCACCGACCGAATGTCTTTATCAGAGTTACTACATAACTAACAACTGCCTCGTTGGTCCAGTGGTTAGTACGTTTGAATGCGGAAAAAAAAGAACAACAAAGGCATTTTTATAGCCAATTTTTGACTTTTATTGAGTACCTCACTGGTAATCAAACTGTAAACCTTTGCTCCATAACTCCAACATTAGCTGAACCTTGCAGTACCGATTCACATAAACAAAATCAAGCTTGCTTGTATTGTCTATTAACTCAAGACCCACACCCTGATAAGAGGATGAAACTTGTTTGTGTAAACTCTAAACGAAGAATACTTATGATCTTTAAAAAGCCAGCTCGCCGAGCATGTATCTGCGTGAAGATCCGGCTTTAAAGCTACCTTGCACATTGCTCGAAAAATACATTTTGCATTTTACGCTGGGAAGAAGATCATTAATTCAATTAACTGAAGGAAGTGACCTATATTCTCTTCAATTGCTGCGTGTCGCTGAATCACCAATTAAAAAGTACTCAAGAACAATTACACAAATGACGCCTAGACAAATGCATTTGTAGAGAATATAAAGTTTATTACAAAGAGATCCTTGTTGTTAAAGATATAAGACTTAGTTTACTTTGTAACAATGTTTGCTTGATTTGCAGTGTGGCTACATGTATCACAGAGATGAGAGATTAATTCGTAATTTTAGTTGTTCTATGTGATGAGAAAAAACGAAGAACAATTAATTCGAGTTACCTAACGTCATATAACAAAGTAATTAACCGAATAATGATTAATTATTATCTAATTACTGTAATTATTATGTTTGTATTATGTTATTATGTAATTACTAATTTACTGTTTAGCATGTTTGATTGCGGTTGACGAGGTCCTGGGTTCCAATCCCGGGTCGGGGCATAATTAAGTGCCTATTGGGTTCTTCTGACAAGAAATTCTCAGTACTTGCTCGGAGTTAGTAAGTTGGCGGTATTTCACCCCCGTGCCTCAGAGAGCACGTACAGCCGTCGGTCCTGCGTCTGATCTCTCTCCGGTCGTGTCGGATCATCCGTCCCATCGGACTACTAGAGTAAAGGAACAGAGAGTGCACCTGTGTTTGCGCACACACCTGCACTATACCTTTATAAAAGACCCGTATAATATCAGTAGTAGAAACCAATAAATATTAGTAACTATGCCCTATTTCTACCATCGCTTTAAAAAGGTCTCATTTCCGACTAACACATTCACTGAGACTTATACAAGCGATGCAAGCGACATCCATTAATTAGGAAGTACATTGAAACGGTGACCTAGATTCTATTGATGTGCTATTTGCTTCAGTTTCAACTAACTATGTTAAGTAATAACGTTTTCATTTGACGAACACAATTTTATTGTTTGACAAGCAACAATATGCAATTTCAATTTAGTTTAATGAATTGTTCAATTGTTCATATACGGACTAGAGCACCCTTATTTGCATAATTAGTTTTATTGAACATCTCTCTATAGAAATTTGAATATTTTAATCATTTTGTATATTACTAGATGATGCGACTTTGTCCGCGTGGATTAAGTTTTTTTAATTCCCAAGGAAACTCTATAATTTTTCGGGATAAATAGCCTATGCCTTTCCCCAGGATGTAATCTAGCTCTGTACCAAATTTCATCAAATCGGTTGAACAGATGGGCCGTGAAAGCCTAGCAGACAGACAGACACATTTTTAATATTTAATATTTGTATGGGTATATACATACGTATCGCAACGCACTTTAGCTGAGTCTTTTCCACAGAGGGCCACCACACCTCGTCCTCGTCCTCATAATCCCACCACTTCCTTCCACTTTATGTATTGGCGGTTTATCATGCAAACATTTGCGCCAATTAATTAAAATAAAATAAAAAAGATCGATTTAAAATTCGAATCGAATCAGGAAAGAACCAAGTAAGATCTCAATAATCAAGGTGAGGAAATAAATTAATAGTGCCACAACGAGCAGGGGCCAAGTAGACCGACCGGCAAAGTTGCTGCTCCCTACAAATAAGTCGGAGCTCGGACTATAATTAGTACATTCGGTCGCTCCAAGTGCCACAAAAGAGCGAAGTTTGTGATGGCAACTATAACGAGTGAAGCTTTGTCGCTAGTTTGCTTCGCTCAGTCTGCGGTCGGGTTCCATTCTGTTTGAGAACCGGTGAAAGTATAACAATGGCTGGTTAGCACTGCTTTTTTTGCTATTTAATTGCTTATTGCAATGAATACTAATTTCGCAATCAGTTTTATATTTTAGAAAAGATTTACACAAAATTATGACAAAAATATAATCGTTGTAAACTCTATAACGGTCAAGCGACTGCACGTGGTTTCACTTCCATGCCTCCAGTTTTGTTTGGGCAGGGCGCTCATGAGTCAGTCAGTGAATAAAATAATTATTTGAATTTAAGAATAATGACTTTATGATATACTCAAAAATCACATTAACTGCTGTCCGACTAATTTTCCATTGCTTTCAATAGATAATTTTTCGGAACAAGGATATCAATTAGTACGCATGGTTGCTCTAATTGCCACTAAAGAGAAAAGTTTGTAATGGCGACAATATAACAAAAAAGGCGTCGCTGGTTTGCAGTTGAGTTTTTCTATGTTGAAATTGGGTTAGCTGTTTACCGACAAAAGATCATAGAAATAAAGTCTATTTTATTTTAAACTTTTGTGAATGTTTGTCCTACGTTCTACTATCCATACTAATATTATAAATGCGAAAGTGTGTCTGTCTGTCTGTCTGTCTGCTACGCTTTCACGGCCCAACTACTCAACTGATTTTGATGAAATTTGGTACAGAGATAGGTTACATCCCAGGGAAGGACATAGGCTACTTTTTATCCCGGAAAATTGAAGAGTTCCCGGAGTTCAGGAATCAAAAAACACAAATCCACGCGGACGAAGTCGTGGGCATCAGCTAGTATACTATAAATGTAAAAAGTTAACCCGTTGATGGTTACAGTTCAAAAAATTCAACCGCAAATTAAGAACATAAGTGAAAGTGTACCATTTCTTACAATTTCAGGCCTCAAAAATGTTAACCACGGAGCGTTATTTGAAGCAATATTGGTATAGTTAGGCAATTTCACACCTGGTTCGCCCCCTTCCTGAGTTAGCGACGGGAACTAGAAATGTGTCGGTGTCTGGTGTCGACTAATTAGTGCATGCGTTGACGCGGAATGGGCGACGAAGGAACGAATGCAAAGGTGGCGAGTGAAACGCCATGCCGGTTTTTGGTGCATGAAATTATTCGAAGCAGAAATATTTGTACGTGACAAAGTGTCACTTAAGATTCGAAAACCAATTATTCAGGTTTTATTAGTCAGATTCCATTCAGATTTTTGTATACTTTTGATTAATTAATTAATTTATTCATGCTAATAGGAAACTGATATGTCACTTACTGAAAGCAAACTTTATCCAAGCACTATTATAATGAGTAAGGAGAAAAAGAGCAAAAATAAACATAGTGGTCATCTTGCAACGCATATTTAAAGATGTGCGGTAAAAATCCTTGCTTAAAAATGAGGCATGAATAATTGCGAAAATGTGTCTGTCTGCCCATTTGGTTGTCGACTACACGTAAACGGTCCATCTATTCAGCCGATTTTAACGAAACTTGATACAGAGATAGATCGCTGGCATCATGTAGTATTATTTATATAATGGTTACCTTGATTTACAACATAAATAATCCATACAGATGCACGTGCACATCAAATTAATCAATAGTATCTCTATCATCACACGAGGGGCGCTATATAAATTGCAAATCACTATCGAAATGTCGCTAAAGCGTAGATAATTCAACCACATGTTTTGTTCCCATCGAATAATAGTTTTATTACCCTAACCAATAGCACTGAGAAAGAATTTCGTGTACAAAATCAGGGTAAAGTAGAAAGTTCTTTGCTCGGGGTCTCCATGACCCGTAGGGTAGTTTTAGAGGGTTAAGTAAAATAGGGTAAAGGGGTCAATAGTGGGTGAGATAAAGGTGGCTGCAACAAATTGAGCTCCCGCCTTTGTTAGCCGTCATTCTGTACTTAATTGTGCTTTTGTCCATACTTGTGGTCCGCCCTGCGATTGGTCCAGCTTGCGTTCAAGATAAAAGAATTTATTCTATTTATTTATTTCTGGATTACCCGTTGCCGACTGCCGTTTATTAACGCAGTGTATTTGATGGCTAGATTTTTATAATATTGTTTATAAATATTTATTTTAACGTCTCATGAATCATCCAATTAATCGCTAGACAGCTTAAAAAAATCCGCGACTTTTTTCCGCAATTCATATCTTAAGATTCTTCACGTGATACGAAAGATTTTTCATACTTACCAGTTATTATTGAAGATACGGCGCACGTATACGTGAATATTACAGTGGACGTAGTTTTGCGAGTTAAATATCTCATATTAAGTACATACGTCACATCATACAAGTCAGTTGTTTCAAATAAGAAAAAAAAGTTCTCTTTTAGATATGAACGCTCATCGCTGAACTGTAGTTTTCTTCCAATGAGCACGTGAAAGTGTAAACTCAATCATTTTCGCAATTAGTTAAGTTTGTCAGAAGAAACATAATTAGTTATTAATAAATTGCCTATAAATAGCAATTTAGCACTAATTATAATTTATCGTTTCCTTTAATATAAAGGTTAAAGGCTCTCCGTAATGAAAAGTTAGTGTCCATTAAATATTAAAATCATAACTTACGGCGTCACGTTTGCCACAATCGTGAAAAAGGTGGCGAGAAGTGAATGGATGAGGAAGATGGAGGACCGTGTGGGTTTATGTATGTATGCGTGTGTTTGTGTATTTGTGTGAACTAATACAAAATCCATACTAATATTATAAATGCGAAAGTGTTTCTGTCTGTCTGTCTATCTGTCTATCTGTGTGTCTGCTACGCTTTCACGGCCCATCTGTTCAACCGATTTTGATGAAATTTGGTATAGGGATAGTTTGTATCCCGGGGAAGGACATGGGCTACTTTTTATTCTTCTATTTCTAGGCTACATTTTAAGGCCCGGCAAATCAAAGAACTCTCGCGGGAATCAAAAAAAAATTTATCCACGCGGACGAAGTCGTGGGCATCACCTAGTGCGAAAATAAAATTTTTAGTTTCCTACTCTACGCTGTGAGCTAATAAAATAAAACGGTGCAAAAGCAGACGAGACACAAGAGAGTTGTGGTTCTTAAAATCGTGAACATTCTGATTGGCTGAATTAAATTAAAAAGTGTTTATTTTGATAGCCACATTATTTTTACTCATAAAAGGTTGAATTTAAAGGTTTAGCATAGTGCTTTTTAGCCAATGGATCAAGTCAATCAGCGGTTATTGCGATCTTTACAATATATCCAGTAGCCCTGATCTGTAAACGCTGCAACCATCATTGCATCAAATTCAAATGTTGTGAATGGCTAAATTTATGATACCCTTGCTGCGATCCTGGATTATGGCCACTAACAAAAGAGTGTTAGATTGTGATCGTTACAGGGTAGCAATCATCAATATGTAATAAAGCCCCAGGTGCTGCTTTGGGTGCTGCAACTGTACCACTGTCTATTAGCTATCACCACGAAGCCATGCACTCCTAATCCTTATTTTATTTTATTTATTTATTCTGCACAAATATAACTTAAAACTAAACTTAAAAATAGAAAGGACGTGTACAAGGACATCTTATCACTACAAAATGTGGATTTCTTCCAGATGCCCTAGGTGTGAGAATAATTAATAACCGAAATGCATGTGTAGGTACAGAACCTAAGTATGTGATACAAAACCAAATATGATACATAATTTAAAAGCATACATTATCTATAATATATGAATGATGAATACATATATGATATATAAATAATACATATACTATTAACATAATATATAAATAAATACATATATATATTATATATATAAAATATACTTATAATATATACATATGCAACAGACAACTAAACATAAATGAAGAACTAATTATTATTTTCCAATGAAAGATAGTGTTGTTTCAGTCTTGACCTGAACACTCCAAGTGAAGGGTTGTCCCGAAGCATGTTCTCCGGAAGAGAATTCCAAAGACGTGCAGCCTGGACAGCAAAGGATTTAGAGGCGAAGATCGTATTGTATGAAGGTAGATCGAGAGTTCTCAGTGTTACACAGGAACGCATCGGGCGAGCTCTGGGAGGAGCTACCTGGAAGCGTTCCCGTATGTAGAGAGGGGTAGAAGATTGGAAAACTTTAAAGAGCAAGGTTAGGATGTAAACATTCCGGCGAAGGCGAATAGGGAGCCACTTCAGTTGACGTCGGAAATCGGAAATATGATCGAATTTGCGCAATCCGAATATAAAACGGATGCACAGATTCTGAAGCCGTTCTAATTTGTCGAGTAGCTCCTCTGTCGCATCCAAGTAGCATACGTCAGCGTAGTCGATGAGAGGTAGGAGAAGAGAGTGTGCAAGCATTATCCTAGTAGGCAGAGGCAAGAAGTTCTGCAGTCTCTTTAAAGAATGGAGCGAGTAGTGTAACCGTCTACTGACCTCATTGACCCTCACTGACCTTACTTAATATTATAAATGGGAAAGTGAGTTTGTTTGTATGTTTGTTCCGCTTTCACGCCGTAACTACTGAACCAATTGCTTTGAAATTTTGCAGACGTAAAGTTAGAAGTCCGGATTAAATAATAGGGTACTTTTTATCCCAGAAAATTAAAGAGTTCCCGCGGGAACTAAAACTCCTCAATCCACGCGGACGAAGGCGCAGGTATCAGCTAGTACCTAATAAAATCCCATTTATCGCTATCTCACTTCAAGTGCCGAGCGAAAGCGAGAGATCGGACACCACTGGGGTCAGAGCTCTCACTATCTTTTGTTAGTTGAAGACGTAGTAGTATTATGAGTGCTTGATCCATTCTCTACCTATAGCTTCGTGGCTGTCACACTACGATCCTAAGGGAACAATATGCAGAACCCTAATGTAGCGAGTTGAGAAGCCTAAAGCTTCAATCGCGACATTTAAACCCCTGATTACAAAATCCCTCTACTACCACTTGGCGGACGGACAATCGCATTAGGGTTCGCCTCAAAAAGCACCTTCCAACTGAATCATCCTAAATAAACAATAACAAAGCGACAGCTTTTAAACCATTTCCAGAGGATCAGCTGACAGATTAGCCATCCCTATTGCACTCATCTGCATGCATTTTCGACCCTATTAGAAGTAATTAAAGTCCATTCTTGCATTAAATGTGTCGAGACAAAGTATAGGTGTGTAGTGGTTTTGACGAGACAAAGGGTTATGATGGCACGTTGTTAATGTGGGGTGAACATTTCATTGAAATGTTGCACTGATTTTGTACAGAAAAAATTGTCTAGACTCCGATTTTCATAAAACTGATTTTAATGAATTACATTATTAAATCTCGTTTTAAAGTCTCTCTGCTTATTTTGAAATTTGAATTGTGAATTATGGAATTTATTTACAAGCTGTAGAAGTTTATTAAAATTTCAATTGTTAGTAGGTACAATAACCTCTAAACATTGAAACAGAATAAAATTCTACATCAATGCCTATGAATGATACAAATTTCGCTGTTCAGAGGATTTAAGTTCTTTTTAAATTTCTAAGATTTGCTGACCTCCGTGGTGCAGTGTTGAGCGCTGTTGTTTTAACGTGTCTTGGGAGGTCCCAGGTTCGATCCCTGGCAGGGTCAATTTAGGAATTTATAATTTCAGAATTTTCCCTGGTCTCGCCTGGTGGGAGAATTCGGCCGTGGCTAGTTAACACCCACCGTGCGACGTGCCACCAAGCGATTTAGCGTTCCGGTACGATGGCGTGTGAAACCGAATAGGAGTATGGGTTTAATATAACTGCCATGCCCCTAATAGGTTAGTCCGCTACCATCTTAGTCTGCAACATCACTTACCATCAGGTGAGATCGGAGTTCAAGGGTTGGTTTGTAGTGCATAAAAAAAATTAAGACCTACAAGATTTAACTTAGGTAACTGACAGGTACGTAATAAGGTAGAAAAACATTTAAAACTGCTGCGAAATTGCGCATATAATAACACTAGCTGATACCCGCGACTTCGTCCGCGTGGATTGAGGAGTTTTAGTTCCCGCGGGAACTCTTTAATTTTCCGGGATAAAAAGTACCCTATTATTTAATCCGGACTTCTAACTTTACGTCTGCAAAATTTCAAAGCAATCGGTTCAGTAGTTACGGCGTGAAAGCGGAACAAACATACAAACAAACTCACTTTCCCATTTATAATATTAGTAAGGATAAGGATAAGGATATATTTGAGTAGTAACCAAATAATGTGGCGAATAACGATTCTTGAAAATCTGGTCCTGTGCCTGATCTCTCTGACTATGAGAATAAAGAATAGAATGTGCACTTAATGTTAATCATACTAATATTATAAATGCGAAAGTGTGTTTGTTAGTTGGTTTGTTGGTTTGCATAATATCTCCTGTGCAGATGGATATTGACCGCTATGGATGAAATTTAGTTAGGAGGACATCAAAGCATGCATACTTAATAGTTAGGGCATAGTTCATACGATTTCATTCATAAACTATTAAGTAATTTTTGACATGCAATATTCCATGTTATACAAAAGGAATGTTGCATATTATGCAGTGTCACGTCGAAAGTGTATGAAATCTTTGTAACATCACATTGGATAATAATATGTTCATTAAGTCTGCCTCGTTGGTCTAGCAGTTGCGATGTTCGACTGCAGCCGACTAGATCCCGGGTTCGAGTCCTGGGTCGGACTTTAATTGAGTATTGGTTTTTAGGACTAAAAATTCTCGGTACTAGCCCGTAGTAAGGAGTTGGCGATATTCACCTCCGTGCCTCGGAGAGTACGTTCGGCCGTCGGTCCCGGTTATTAACATGATAATAGTCGTTAAAGCTCGCCAACCCGCATTGGTGCATCGTGGTGGGTCTAAGCTCTAATTCCCTCTCTCCTATGAGAGCCCTGTGCCCAGCCCGTATCAGGAGGCCTGTGCCCAGCTGTGGGACGTTAATGGGATGTAGTGGTAGTGGTGGTATGTACATTAGACGTTCAGCACTTCTGGAATGGATAAAATGTCTCTTATGGACGAAGTTGGATTGAACAGCAAAGTAAACGCAATTTCATGTATTTTCACGAAAGTTTTGGAGGCACACATGAGCGGCTTCCGTACTACGAATAAGTAAAGCGACCGAAACTCTTCAATCACAAAACTCGGAGCATATATTAAGGCTAAGATAAATAGAACGCGCATTGACCCTGCGCTGCTACTGTCAAACGAGGCTCCTAGAAGTTCTACAATCTACATAATAGAAGAAATTACACGACAACATTATAACTTACGAAGCACCCGTCGTGTGCCATCTTTCTTGTGCTGCTGTTGGGCGTCATTCAAACAGTTAGGGGTATTACAAAATGGTACAGTTAACAATTATTTTGCCGTGAGGAAAAAAGGATAGCTGCAAAAAAAGAGAAATAACTCGCTACGCATAGTCATTCCTTTCCTGTCTGTACTTAGCGCCTAAGCTGAGAAAAAGACTCACGTCCATGAACACTGAAATCCCCCTGAAAAATCCAAAAATTCTGAAATCCTCCTGAAAAACCAGTGCTTTCCAGTAATATGTATTTTCAAGCAAATAAAACTTATTCATATTACTATCTTACTTTGGGTGTGAACGGTACTATCGTAGGTACAGTTGCTGCCGTCACGCGTTGTATGTGTTTCAGTCCTTAAAATTTTTGCTCGCGACATTTCGCAAACAAACTCGTCTTTCGTTAAGTTGTCGCAATCCTCGTGGGACCCAGCATATGTGTCCCGTTATAATTAGCGAACAATGTTTGGCTTTAGCAAATCCCTTTGGGGCGTAAATTAAGAGATTCGGGCTTACGGATACATTTGCTAAAACCCGTATGAGGCAAGTATTTGTTCGCGCTTAGGGTGGCTGTCCACGACAGATATGGTCGAATGGACAGTCCGATCTCGATAAAATCCGTTCCAATATTATAAATGCGAAAGCGTGTCTGTCTGTCTGCTACGTTTTTACGGCCCGACTGTTCAACCGATTTTGATGAAATTTGGTACAGGGATAGGTTGTATCCTGGGGAAGGACATTACTTTACAAGGCAACTTTCTATACAAGATTTGAGGATAAAAAGTAGTAAAAAGAAAATTAAGGAGTTTCTGCGGGAATCAAAAAAACTTAGTCCACTCGAACGAAGTGGCGGGCATAACAAAGCGAGCATACTATCTTTGTTAGTATAACAAAGATAGGCATAGTTGACGCGTCAGGCTCGCCCGACTTCAACATAGTGTGTAGAAATCAAAATTATTTTTTACTTTACAGTGGTTTTGGAAGTCGGTTTTTTGGAAAGAATTTTCATCTGCATTAAAGAAAACTTGTCACAAAATATTACGTGGCAATTGTTTATTAAGAATCGGATTTATTATCCATCCACTCAGCTTCACGGCAAACTTGTAACTAGATTACTGTCATATCGAGTTTAACAGATTCACAGAACACGATTAGAGTTCGGAATACCAGTTACATTTAGGGTTTAGGTATATGTGGAATTTACCACAATAGGAATTTCGCTTTTCTACAGAATCCCGCTAAGCCAGGATTTTACGAAACATAAAATAATTTGCTGTAAAGATAAAAAGATAGCCAATAAGCCAATTCTTTTTGTTCTTTGTTTTGTTTTTCGCAAAGGCTGGCTTTGTAGGCTCGGTAAGCAAGGATTTTCAATCAAAGGAAATCAAAATTCGATTGTAGGCTCAACCTAAATAATATGGAATAAATAATATTATAAAGGTAAACTTTTTAACAGAAAATATTGCAACATCTTTTCTAACATAAACATAAAACTATATACTTCATCCGCGTGGATCAAGGTCCAAGGTTTTTTTCGGATTATTCGTAAATCAAAAATGCCTCAAAAAATCCTAAGGTCGTTCGTGGGAATGAGCGTTCTCTTTTTAACCGACTTTCAATAAAGGACGAGGTTCTCAATTCAGCGCGTATCTTTTTTTTTTATAAAACTATACAATCCATTTGAGACTTGCCTATAAAAAATGTAAAGGTAAGATAAATGACTGCTCCTGAAAAATGGAAAGGTACCTATTATAATTATTATGGTTGAACAACATGTAAAATACTATAAAGAGTGTGGATTGGACTCGCTCCAGCAATGGTTTACTTAGGTCTGGCTACACTATAGTTTTTGGCCTATTCTTATTTGCTATTTTTCTTTAATTATATATAACAATTGCCAAGTTTCTTGCAAGTTGTTCTAGTATTCCGATGCACTTGAAAATGTTTATATGAAATATTTTTTTACTTTGATAAAATAAGTTCTAATAAATTAGTACCTTTAGGTATTTAGTGCGTATAACTTTACTTTACATGAAATCAAATAATATTCTAACAATGCGAACAAACAAACCAACAAATTAGATTAATTATTTTCTTTCAAAAATTTCAAAACTTCTATTGCGGGCATTAAAAATCAGTTTTCAGCGTCTGCGGTCCAGGCGGCTGGATTCAATTAATTCTCTAAGGTCCAGTTGTATGACAGCCAGTTAAGTTACGTTTACTGGTAAACCTTGACGAGGTCGTCAAAGTTTAAGTTAAGGCCCTAGGTAGGGCCAAAACAACGCTAAATTATGGCTGCAACGTGGCGACATCGGTCTGTGAAGTTGACAAGGGCCATACTGCCAACGCTTAAAGCTATATTACTTTAATTAGTATTGTTTTTCGTGTTGTAGAAGTATAGTCCTTATTTTGGAAAAGTCAAGGTACTTGACATCAAAGCATCATTCTGGTCGTATGGCCCCAGGACAGAACATCTGCATCGTATGAAAAACACTGTCGCAGTCTGTCGTGTCACGCGGGTCTGTGCAGCTTCATATTATTATTAAACAGTGCATTAAGGACGCATTTCCGAAATGGATAGGTATGAAATCGCACTACTACACATGTTTCATTCCCACGCACACACATGCACGGATAAGCTGCGAGGTCATTGATCTAAAGTTCTACATCAATGCGTTGAATCAACTTAGATCATAACTTCGATATATTATTATTATTTATTGGTGACGAGTTTAGGCTAGTTTTGTTAGTTATAATGAGATCTTAGCGCAAGACTTGGTAAAATGACCTGAAGGTACACTTCGATGACCACTACTGGAACTCCTAGACGCGTAGAGCTAGGTGTATCGAATTTGAGCTCGTTTTGTTAGTTATGATGAGATCTTACCGCAAGACTTGGTAGAGTGATCTGAAGGTATACTTCGACGACCAATACTGGAACTCCTAGACGCGTAGAGCTAGGTGTATCAAATTTGGGCTCGTTTTGTTAGTTATGATGAGATCTTACCACAGAACTTGGTGGAGTGACCTGAAGGTATACTTCGACATCCACTACTGGAACTCCTAGACGCGTAGAGCTAGGTGTATCGAATTTGAGCTCGTTTTGTTAGTTATAATGAGATCTTACCACAGAACTTGGTGGAGTGACCTGAAGGTATACTTCGACATCCACTACTGGAACTCCTAGACGCGTAGAGCTAGGTGTATCAAATTTGGGCTCGTTTTGTTAGTTATGATGAGATCTTACCACAGAACTTGGTGGAGTGACCTGAAGGTATACTTCGACATCCACTACTGGAACTCCTAGACGCGTAGAGCTAGGTGTATCGAATTTGAGCTCGTTTTGTTAGTTATAATGAGATCTTACCACAGAACTTGGTGGAGTGACCTGAAGGTATACTTCGACATCCACTACTGGAATTCCTAGACGCGTAGAGCTAGGTGAATCGAATTTGAGCTCGTTTTGTTAGTTATGATGAGATCTTACCACAGAACTTGGTGGAGTGACCTGAAGGTATACTTCGACATCCACTACTGGAACTCCTAGACGCGTAGAGCTAGGTGTATCAAATTTGGGCTCGTTTTGTTAGTTATGATGAGATCTTACCACAGAACTTGGTGGAGTGACCTGAAGGTATACTTCGACATCCACTACTGGAACTCCTAGACGCGTAGAGCTAGGTGTATCAAATTTGGGCTCGTTTTGTTAGTTATGATGAGATCTTACCACAGAACTTGGTGGAGTGACCTGAAGGTATACTTCGACATCCACTACTGGAACTCCTAGACGCGTAGAGCTAGGTGTATCGAATTTGAGCTCGTTTTGTTAGTTATAATGAGATCTTACCACAGAACTTGGTGGAGTGACCTGAAGGTATACTTCGACATCCACTACTGGAACTCCTAGACGCGTAGAGCTAGGTGTATCGAATTTGAGCTCGTTTTGTTAGTTATGATGAGATCTTACCACAGAACTTGGTGGAGTGACCTGAAGGTATACTTCGACATCCACTACTGGAACTCCTAGACGCGTAGAGCTAGGTGTATCGAATTTGGGCTCGTTTTGTTAGTTATGATGAGATCTTACCACAGAACTTGGTGGAGTGACCTGAAGGTATACTTTGACATCCACTACTGGAACTCCTAGACGCGTAGAGCTAGGTAATATCTCATCATGACTAACAAAACGAGTTCAAATTCGATACACCTAGCTCTACGCGTCTAGGAGTTCCAGTAGTGGATGTCGAAGTATACCTTCAGGTCACTCCACCAAGTTTTGTGGTAAGATCTCATCATAACTAACAAAACCAGCCCAAATTCGATTTTCCTAGCTCTACGCGTCTAGGAGTTCCAGTAGTGAATGTCGAAGTATACCTTCAGGTCACTCCACCAAGTTTTGTGGTAAGGTCTCATCATAACTAACAAAACGAGCCCAAATTCGATTTACCTAGCTCTACGCGTCTGGGAGTTCCAGTAGTGGATGTCGAAGTATACCTTCAGGTCACTCCACCAAGTTCTGTGGCAAGATCTCATCATAACTAACAAAACGAGCTCAAATTCGATACACCTAGCTCTACGCGTCTAGGAGTTCCAGTAGTAGATGTCGAAGTATACCTTCAGGTCACTCCACCAAGTTCTGTGGTAAGATCTCATCATAACTAACAAAACGAGCCCAAATTCGATTTACCTAGCTCTACGCGTCTAGGAGTTCCAGTAGTGAATGTCGAAGTATACCTTCAGGTCGCTCCACCAAGTTTTGTGGTAAGATCTCATCATAACTAACAAAACGAGCCCAAATTCGATTTACCTAGCTCTACGCGTCTAGGAGTTCCAGTAGTGGATGTCGAAGTATACCTTCAGGTCACTCCACCAAGTTCTGTGGTAAGATCTCATCATAACTAACAAAACGAGCTCAAATTCGATACACCTAGCTCTACGCGTCTAGGAGTTCCAGTAGTGGATGTCGAAGTATACCTTCAGGTCACTCCACCAAGTTTTGTGGTAAGATCTCATCATAACTAACAAAACGAGCCCAAATTCGATTTACCTAGGTCTACGCGTCTAGGAGGTCCAGTAGTGGATGTCGAAGTATACCTTCAGGTCACTCCACCAAGTTCTGTGGTAAGATCTCATTATAACTAACAAAACGAGCTCAAATTCAATACACCTAGCTCTACGCGTCTAGAAGTTCCAGTAGAAGTCGTCGAAGTATACTTTCAGGTCACTACCACGCTCGGGGAATAGAGACTCTGCAATAAATTTCTAAATGCTAGCAAATAATAAAATTGTATTGTGTTGGTAGTAGGTACCATATCTTACCTTTTCAAAATATCAGCACAGGTGATAACTATAAATATAAATTTGGTTCGCTCAACTAGGTACTCTAGGTAGGTATTTCGTGTATGTACAGCGATCTTTTCGACACCAGCGACTGCTCGCAACCGACGCAGGGTCCACTCACGACGGCGGTCAATCGCAGACTAATTGATAATTTGAAATCAAACCAGAGACCGAGTAAAATCAAAATAACCCTTATGTTCACTCTGTTAAGATTTACAAAATATGTGAAAAAAATACAACCAATTTTTATTTCATTTCATATACTATTTGTCCTATTTTTAATATTTTTATTATATTGGATAGAGGCAGGCGTTACTTTGCGGAAGTCCATCATAATGAAGGAACCAGAAGTTTAATTCGCTATAATCCGCGACAAAAGGAATATCTATGTGGTACAGTGATTTTATATATATATTGATTATATATTTTTTAATTATATATCGTGAATTTATTTATATTTTATTAATTTATTTTATATTTATTTACCACACCACAGAATTCCCCCAAAAACTACCCTTTATTGATAAATATATATTGATTATATATAATGTATTATATATATTATTATTATATATATTATTATATTATTATATATATATATTTATATTTATTTAACGCACCACAGAATTCCCCCAAAAACTACCCTTTATATATTATAAATATATATTGATTATATATTATTATTTTATATATATATATTTATATTTATTTACCGCACCACAGAATTCCCCAAAAACTACCCTCAACGCACGTTTCACTCCGATACCGGAGCATCCTCAGGAGATGTTGCCTCCACAATGCACGATTGTGAAGTGATTGTTTGAGTCATGCCAAAAAAGGTATAAAAGCCGGAATTTCCGACACGAATAATCACTTCACAATCGTGCATTGTGGAGGCAACATCTCCTGAGGATGCTCCGGTATCGGAGTGAAACGTGCGTTGAGGGTAGTTTTTGGGGAATTCTGTGGTGCGGTAAATAAATATAAATATATATATATAAAATAATAATATATAATCAATATATATTTATAATATATAAAGGGTAGTTTTTGGGGGAATTCTGTGGTGCGTTAAATAAATATAAATATATATATATAATAATATAATAATATATATAATAATAATATATATAATACATTATATATAATCAATATATATTTATCAATAAAGGGTAGTTTTTGGGGGAATTCTGTGGTGTGGTAAATAAATATAAAATAAATTAATAAAATATAAATAAATTCACGATATATAATTAAAAAATATATAATCAATATATATATAAAATCACTGTACCACATAGATATTCCTTTTGTCGCGGATTATAGCGAATTAAACTTCTGGTTCCTTCAATATTTTTATTACCAAAATTTGTAGGTGAACATATCTACTAATAGATGGTATTTTTTAATGACAAAAAAACGGCATATTTACAGTAAAAAATGTACCTAAAGTCACCCCTAAATCGTCAATTTTGAGTGAAGAGGTGAGGGAAAATCATTTTTATAGTATTAAAAATAAAGATTTTTTACAATGTTATTACCAAAAATTGGAGATATAGGATCAATCTTTGTATAGCAATTTTTAGTTCTATCCTATTTTGCTTGACTTAGTCACAAAATGTACTGAAAACTCCAATATTTTAAGGGATTTGCAAATGCGTTCTTAATTAGTCCCGTTTTTTCAGTAGTGTGTTTCCGCTCTAAACCGTACCTTTGCTGAATTTTTGAATGGATGGTGATTATGCGAGCATGTCTGGAGTTTTGTGTGAAGTCGGTGTGACTTATTTTTTCTTTTAATTCTTACCTTATTCCTTGTGTATGTCCTTTCTATATATTAGCTATTCTATGTATTCAATCATCATTGTATTAAATATTGTATACTAGCTGATACCCGCGACTCCGTCCGTGTGGTTTAATTTTTTTTGATTCCCTCAGGAACGTCTTAAATTTCCAGGATAAAAAGTACCATATGTCACTCTCCAGGTCCTCAACTATACCCATGCCAAAAATCACGTCGATCCGTTGCTCCGTTGCGGCGTGATTGAAGGACAAACCAACAAACCAACAAACAAACACACTTTCCCATTTATAATATTAGTATGATAGTAATTCTTGTAATACCTAAATAATAAGTGGCACGTGCCGTTCTGATTATGTAATAAATAAATTAGGAAATTAAATTTTCAGGAAATTAACGAAACTAGCAAAACTTGAATTTACTGCATGAATTACTATCATTACTTTAACCGCGATGTCACCTTATACGGGCAATAAATTCAATCCCTTTATTGTTTCTGAGTGGCTGAAAATAAAATTAATTAAATTTAATTATTCCCCTTTTTTAAAATATGCGTTATGTCGTAATGTCACGCGAACTATTAGTAACTACGTGGAAGGTAATTTATCGCCAAGTTGTGAATAGCTTAGGGTAATTTAAGTTATCGCATTTACGTAGGAATCACGAGTTTGTTTGCAAAGGGGTTGGTATGTTTATTTAATTTTAGCTAAAATGCCCCCGACTTGGTCCGCGTGGATTTAGATTTTTTGTTCCCGCGAGAACTCTTTAATTTTCCGGGATAATAAGTAGCCTTTGTGTTATTTCCGACTATCTATCCCTGTGCCTTTCATCTAGATCCGTTCAGCCGTTCGGGCTTGATTGAGTAACAAAGATCCTTCCATCCATCTATCTAAACTGTCGCAACATACTTAATATTATAAATGCGAAAGTGTGTTTGTTTGTTGGTTGGTCCTTCAATCAAGCCACAACGGAGCAACGATGAGGATCGACGTGACTTTTGGCATTGGTAATTGGGTATAGTTGAGGATCTGGAGAGTGACATATAGGATACTTTATTCCGGAAATCTAACCAGGTCCCGTAGGAATAAAAAAATACTTAAACCACGTGGACGAAGTCGCGGGCATCAGCTAGTTTATAATATTAGCAGTATAGATAGACTAGATTATGTCAGCGACTTCATCGGCGTGCATTTAGTAGGTTATTTAAAAATCCCGTGAGAATTAGCGTTAACCCTACCGATTGGTTCCATAAATAGTAATTTTTAGTTGGTTCGATTCCCGGCTCAGGTAAGCTTTTCAAAAAATATAATAATATTCTTACTTTTAAAAACAAAATGATGTTTCTTTTGAGTGTTGGTATCTTCAATATTATACTTAACTAGCGGCCCGTCCCGGCTTCGCACGGGTAGACATAAATAGGTACACATATTTTTCATAATGGTGCACCCCCTTCTCCCGCACTGCCCCTCTCACGAAGAGTTAGTTACTCGATGCGCTGCGTGGCGGCCGCCGCCGGCATGTATTTTTATTTTAATTTCATGATATCTTTTGAATGGAATGTCCGATTTCAATAATTCAAAAAGTAATCATCAGGTATTGAGACAGTCTTGAATATTAAATTATTTATTTGGATAAAAATTTATAAATGGTATGGATAACACGGTCTGATTTTGATCGGCATTTCTATCAATTTGTTAAATGTAAAAAAGTAGTCATAGTGACGTAACTACAATAGTTAGACGCATGGTCTCGCGAAGTTTTTTGTAGATATTGATATATTCTATAATATTGTCGAACATTTTTTTGTCCTATCATTAATACTCTTCGCAGCGTATGCGATGAAAGACATTTTATGGCTAATTTTTTTACACCTTCGGTTGGTTTTAATAGGAATTTCTAAAGATTTCTATAGTAATCTAGTACTAAATATAGCCTATGTTACTCAGTGATAATGTAGCTTTCTAATGAAAAAAGAATTATTAAAATCGGTCCAGTACTTTTTGAGTTTATTCGTTACATACAAAAATACAAAAATACAAATCTTTCCTCTTTATAATATTAGTGTAGATGTAGATGTAGATGTACTATCCCTCCGTGTCCAGTTCGTTATTTTCACCCTGTATAACTTTTTTGTATTTAATCTTTTATAGGACTCCAATATTTGTTGTCTTTGGACAAAATTTTTGATATTTATTTTAAATAAACGAAAGTATTCACATTTATGAAATATGTCCGAGCTTTACCCTTCATAATCTTGTTTGGACATCGTCTCTTTGTTCCAGTACATTTGCATATTTCGTCATTGTGTAGGCCCCAAATTGATCATATTAATATTTCAAAAGAAACGCACGTTGTCAAATGAAAATTAAATTTAGTATACAATATACGAATTAAATTTATAGTTTTACTAAGTTTTTATTTAAAACTTGATGTTTTGTTGGCTTGAGAAGGATCAAGCACGACGCAACATAGCAACGGATCAACGTGATTTTTGTGTGGGTATAGTTGAGGACCTGGAGAGTGACATAGGCTACTCTTCATATCCCGGAAACATAAGGAGTTCCCGTGGGAATTAAAAAACTTTCCACGCGGACGAAGTTGCGGGCATCAGCTAGTTTTCAGATAAAGTAAAAAGTGCTATAGGACATAGGTAGGTATATTCAGATCAAGTCACTTTGAGTAGGTATTAAATTGCAAGCATGAAGCAATCTATTAATAAATTCAATTTTATACAACGATAAATAAAAACATTGGCAAAGTAAATACCTTTAAAAAGTGCACTTTTAATCATTGTAGAACTTGTATTTTTGCAAATTTGAACCTTAATCACTAGAATTTAAAAATGGTTTTCCTTTGTAGTTGTCAAAACTATGAAAATTGAAACATTTTACCCGAACCCGAAAGTTCGAAACCAATTAATATCTGGTTTTATTCATCAAAACCTCTCCTGAACACTTGTTTTTCGAATAAATTGTACCTTTTCGAAATTGGCAATGATGGAATAATTGGCCGAGTATCGAAAATATAATTTATTTATCTCTATAAATTCTGTTTATCTAAACAGGAGCTTATTTTGTTGCATCTAAAGATCCAACATTTAAAACTTTTAGATACCCACTTTTCGACACCGATCTATGGCGACCTTTATACTACTTGAGATATTCGTCGAAATTAGTTATTTTTTTATTTTTAATTATATTAATAATTTATTTTATAAGTATATTATTATTTTATATATTATTATATTTAACTAGGTGATGCGCGCGACTTCGTCCGCGTGGATTGATGTTTTTTGATTCCCGCGGGAACTCTTCAATTTTCCGGGATAAAAAGTCTATGTCTTTCTCCGGGATGTAAACTATCTCTGTACCAAATTTCATCAAAATCGGTTGAGTAGTTAGGCCGTGAAAGCGTAGCAGACAGACAGATAGACACACTTTCGCATTTATAATATTATATTATAATATAATATATTAAGTATGGAAGTATGGATGATGTCATAGCTATTAAGGGACTTTAAAATCATGATTCCAATCGCAACGGAAACTAGCCAACTAAGCAGGAGATAATATATTTAGAAGTGTATAATATGACTTATATTCACACTTCTAAACACAGATGCACTCTATATTACCTCACTCCCATAATCCAGTGGGACTGCAATTCGACATGATTGATGCAGGATCAGTCGGCAATGCAGTACCGCCAACTTCTGCTCAACTCCTGCTGCTACCGGGAATTTATTGGCAGAAAAAGCACCGATGATATCAATTTAAAGATATGAGAACATGCCTGAAGAAAGAAAGAAAGTTTCCGAAGAAACACACTACAAAATCAGCCGATTTTTTAGATCACCAACTCATAATACACTTCAAACATAGGTACTAAAATTCTACATCAATGCTTCAAACCAAGTAAATAAGTAGATGAAAACGGTCCTCGATCATTCGTTTCCTTTGTATCATATCGATGCGATTGTAATTATATATTGATGTCTCTGGCGTCTCTGATAATGATTCTGATCATTAAAAGTTTGTTCGAGAGGATTAACTTTCGCATTATTCAAATTTGTCTGCAATTACTTGCGCAATTTTGTTAATCAATCAAAAACAAAAGACACGCCAGGCTATTCCCGTCCTTGTTTGTTGTAGCCTTAATCTAAAAATGAAAAATGGCGGTCATTAAAATTGTAGGCCCTTACAAATTTCAACCATGATGCTAGATCATAGATATTAATGTGAGACCCTTAAAAAATCTGACGTAACGAGCTTTTTTACACAAAAATCTTGTACGCTTAATCTTATAGCTTAAAAAATATAATTTAAAGTAAATTTATTAAAGTCTATGATATAATGAAACTTTTACCATCGAGTTAAAGACTGTTAGAGGTATAGACAAAAAAAATCGCATGTCAAGAAGTAACAGAACTTATAAAATATATCTTGGTAAGGGCAGACTGGAGAAACTGCCTCGTTGGTCTAGTGGTTAGCATGTCCGACGGCGGCCGATGAGGTCCCGGGTTCGAGTCCCGGGTCGGGCCAATTTTAATTAAATATTGGGGTTTTCTGACTAGAAAATTCTTCGAAGTTGGCGGTGTTTTACCCCCGTGACTCGGAAAGCACGTTAAGCCGTCGGTCCCGGTTATTAGCACTAACATGATAATAGTCGTCAAAGCCTACCAACCCGCATTTGAGCAGCGTGGTGGGTCTAAGCTCTAATTCCCTCTCTCCTATGAGAGTAGATGCCTGTGCTCAGCAGTGAGACGTTAATGGGCTGTAGTGGATAGTGGTGGTGGATATGCTGATAGCAGGTTCAGTAGACTGGTTAAAGCTGTTTTGCGGGACTTTATAACCTCTGGTTAGTTTAAATTATCTCTCTGCCTACTACTTATTCATACGCTATCAATTACTAATTTGTACACCTAAATCCAGATAACACGTAATTGGGACAACATTATAGCTGGATGGGTAATTTGGGACAATTAACTATATTAAACTTAATGTAATTAATGATTACATTAGGTATCATAATAATATAGGCCTCTAACATTACACCTAGGTACGCAATTATTAATTGGCTCAAGTATTAATTAAGACTTAACTTAATTTAAGACTTATAACCACCTTCCTTCGGCACACCATCCATCCAATGCTTCACAAAAATACAAAAAAGTTTTAGACTCGGCCTTGTATACTTTGACATACAGTGGAAAATCAAGGAAGACGCTACTCCTTGTTCCTGCTGGAGGCTGAAGTCTTCCATATGTATGATTGCTACTACAGAGTAACGAAAGTTATTACCTCCGATTGTCTTATACCCTTTCGCTATTGGCCGAAATCCAGTGTCGCAGTAAGAAAACCATTTATTTAACCAATCACAACAATTGAGATTGTAACGACGAATGATGCAGCCATAGATTTATTATATACTAGCTAATGTCCGTGACTTTATCAGCGTGGATTGAGGATTTTCGGTTCCCGCGGAAACTCTTTAATTTTCCGGGATAAAAAGAAATTTGGCACAGAAATAGATTATAATCTGGAATACACATAGGCTACTTTTTATCCCGGAAAATTAAGGAGTTCCCGCGGGAACCAAAAACCTCAATCCACGCAGACGTAGTCGCGCGGGCATAAGCTAGTACATCCATACATCCATCCATCCATCCATCCATCCATTCAAACTTTCGCATTTATAATATTTATATTTGATTGATTGATAGTATAGATTTACTGCTATTTTATTTTTAGAGATTTACAGCTTCTACATACTCGTACTACATAAATAGGGCTATAATAAAAGGTGTCACGCACCTATAAAAATCAACATAATGTACAATCAAACAAAGTAAATTGAAAACAAGTCAAGGTACAAGATTGTGTACGGGAAATTTCCACCTTATACAGCTGTTATCACCCACAATTTTGCAAAATAAATGATTTATGATTTAAGTCACTGGTTCATTAATAAAGAAACATCGTGCTTGACATGAAACATTCCTGTTGAATGAACAATTGAGCTTGCCATATTTCCTACTTTCAATCGCAATTAGAAACGATCAAATAATCAAAGGATGCATCTTGAATACTAGATGCCCTAGATACGGCAAGTGCACTCGGAGACCGTTTGCATTATAATCAAACGTTTCCGTGCCGTCAAAAATAACGACATTGTTGAAGGTATTGTAAATCCTTTTGTTTACCGAGACCAGAAATCTATACCAATATGTATTATAAATGCGAAAGTTTGGATGGATCTTTAGATGAATGAAAGTAAGTTACTCAATCACGCCAGAACTGCAGAACGGATCTGGATGAAATTTGGCACGGAGATAGATTATAGTCCGGAATAACGAATAGGCTAATCCCGGAAAATTAAACACTTCCCGCGGAAACCAAAAAACCTCAATTCACGCGGACGACATTAGCTAGCATTTCATATAAGTATGTGTGCTTTTTAACCGACTTCCAAAAAAGGAGGAGGTCCTCAATTAGACTCGTATGTTTTTTGAAGTTTACTCCTTAAGAATCGATTTTCATATATAAGGCGCCCGGTATGAGAAAAATATGAGAGGTAAAATCTACTGATGAATGACCTCGTTACTTTTTTGGTGCGTAACTTTCTCATTTGGTTGTCAAGGCGACTATACCTATATGTTGTTGGGCTTGTTTGTTTCTATCAGTGTCAATGTACCTAAGTCAGATAATAATAATTATATAATTTATCAACATTCCTAATGAAATATTTGTGCACATCTGAAATTGACTATTGTGAAAAGTTTAATGTAAAATATTTCGCCGATTAGTTATAATAAATGTATATAAAATGAATAAATATATATTTATATATGTATATTATTTTCATTAATTTGTTAATTTACCCTTTCATATGGTATTAATCTTATTTTCAGTTGGATAAACTCTTCTTGCGTATGTTTAGACAATCGTACTTAAGGAGTAAACTCCAGTCGTGAGTCGGAGCTGACACACACATTTTTTTTTTGAATTTAGCACATGTTAACTAATGTTTAGTGACAATATGATGATTTTTTCAGATTCAATTCAGTTTTTAATTTATTTGAAATTCTGTGTCGTCTTTTAGTCTGACATACTCTCATATTATCATATATATGATACTGTTATCATTTCTGGTTGATAATAAACTCCTATTAACTACCTCGTCTAAAATCTGGTCTACAAAAAAGATGTTCTTAGTAATTTCTAAGGACAACAGCTGTCTTTGATTCTCTAAGCTTCAGAGAAACCTTGTGCACTTATTATTTAAGCTGACGCTTACTCACATATTTCGTAAATATATATATAATATATAAAATCTGTTACATAGAAATTAAAAGATTATTAGACTTTCTTGAAATCTGAATTCTCAAAGAAAACCAAGATTGATATTACTAGAACTTAGAATGTAGATAGTCAATACTGGTACAAAACACAATGTGACAATGCATATATCCTTGTAAATTTATTATCCACTAGATAAAAACGAGAGAGTGGGCGGTGAAACGGCTGTTCCACCAAAATGGGAACAAACTTTTATATCCAGAATGATCACAACTCCTTTTATAGCTATCTAACTGACGGTCATTTGCAACAATTAACCGTAGTTGGCACGTTTAACGAACCAATTATATTCCCTTGTTCCTTCACCACGGGCGACTTGTTTATCTTTCAGACTATCAGCTCGCCTTATCTCTTCCCTTGTATATTTTATTCCGTCAATAATAATTAGTTCCGATACTTTGAACGAGATGTTCTACAACAATTAGGGTTTTTTTTGTTTATTTTTTTTTTATTGGAAATTCTCCACTCTTATTGACACCGCCTTTTAAAACGAATGACGGAAATGCAATTTCTTTATAGAAATGATAAAAAGCAATAATGACATTAATAATAGTTATTTGTTATACAAGAGTGAAAAGTTGTTTTTTAACCGCGTGCTCAATTTTGATGACCGAGCAAGCGAAGGATTCTAAAATTAGAATCCTGAGCGTCAGCGAGGGAATCAAAAGAGCACGAGGTGAAAAATCTTTTCACTGGAGTGCAACACGTAACTTTTCATCCCACCTCAGCGAGGAAATGACTAAATGCAAAAAAAAAACCGGGCAAGTGCGAGTCGGACTCGCGCACGAAGGGTTCCGTACCATTATTAATAAATAATTACCTTTGTTAATGAACCGCAAGACTAACTTTGTTTGTAGAGGTTTATTGTTAATATCAAAAAAACTATGCTAGTTAGAGCATTGGCTATAGTTTTCCTGTAAAATATACGTAAATTCCTATTGACCATAATTATTTCAAATTTTTCGATTGGTAAACTCCGGAGATAAGGGGGGGGGGGGGGGGGAACGGTATTTTTTTAGACATTTTCCCCGATAAATCAAAAACTATCATAACTAAAAATAATTAAAAATCTGTTTTAGAATGTACAAAGTAAACTCTTTCATATGATACCCCACACAGTACAGTTATCTCACTTTTAAATTTCTACCCTCAGATTTTCCCCCCTTTTTAAATAAGAATAAAAATAATTTCCAATTTTTTTTAATTCCAGTGTCTTTGGGCCACTAATATACACAACTATTCCAAATTTCATGTCGATAGCTTCGGTAGTTACTGAAATAATTAGTATTTTGGTACGGAACCCTAAAAATCATTAAAAAAGTACACCAAAAAGGTTACGAGTGTGAGTTTTTAACAAATTAAAAACGGTTGAATGGAAATTCGGCACCATAGAGGTAGAAGTAAATAGGTTTTAGTGATGTTTTGAATTCACAAACTTCATAGACGAGTGATATTTACTAACGTGCACACGATGTTCTAAATTCAATTTACTTTATCCTCAAGAGGATAATAACGGCTTTTGCAATCAGATATCGAAGAGTAAAAATACTCTTTCCGAGTTGGTGGGATGAAAAGACATTTATAATATTTTACCTGTTGTGATGATAACAGATTACCTACAAAAAAGACGATTTTAAAAAGATCGAAATTGTTTGGTAAATTTCATTTAGCAAGAAGTTAAAGTATAAACAAAATAATTAAGCTTTTTACGCCAATTGCAACATTATCAGTAGTTACATTTGTCGTTTCAGCTAATAATATTATGTTGACGTCCTTTACTTTACACATGAATATTACGTGTCTTGAAAGGATCACCACTGGACATGCTCTTGTACCGACTACGTCTAGCAGCAGCTGATTTATTAGTAGGCTATATGATTTTTTTATTTGTTTTATTTCACAAGTAAAAGTACATAGTATACGTTGTATGGTCTCTTCGTACACGTAAGCGCTTGACGGCTTGTCTGAGCACATTCCTCCATGCTTAATAACTAAATATGCTGGTGTAAAACTTATTAATTATATAATCTAATCAAAGGTGTTACTTAGGTATGATTTAAAAGATTTATTTTACAAAAAGTTCTTACTTATTAAATTTTCCTTACAATGTAGTTGTAGGTAGTTTTAAAATAAAAGTAAACATGACTTCTTTTTGCGCACACGAATCAAACTTTTATGTATACAGGCTGCTTCAATTTGAATAGTACTAAGTTTACTTAATCTTTTGTTTTAATAGATAATTTTTAATTTTGTACTTGATGTTATTTTTTGTTAATTTGGATTTAAGTTCTATTGGAAGTTCATTTATTAGCCTTGGAAGTAAATAATATGTAGTTCTTTCGCCGTAGTAGTTATTCACTTTTGTTGTAATAATTTTCCGTTCCGTAATTTTCCTTGTTGTTCTGTTGAATTAGCGGATGCCAGCGACTTTGCCTGGTGGTTTGAGGAAAATTGGTGGTTTGAGGTTTTTTGGTCCCCGCGGGAACTCTTTAATTTTCCGGCATAAAAAGGTGCCTATGTGCTATTCCAGACTATAATCTATCTCTGTGCCAAATTTCAGGCAGATCCGTTCAGCCGTTGGGGCGTGATTGAGTAACAAACATACATCCATATATCCATCCAAACTTTCGCATTTTTAATATTAGTAAGATTTAACTGACCGACATACCAACGTATCTATTTAGACTTTAGAGGATTAGACTGTGGTCACGTGTAGCTCATTATACTAACTGTGCACTCTCGATCGTAAATGTCGACTAAAGGGTTTATGGAAAAAACTCGTAGCGTGGCATCAGCTAGTCGGATCAAATACAGTTTCGCAGAAGCTAGCTTTTCTTTTCAACCGACTTCAAAAAAAGGAGGAGGTTCTCAATTCGACTGTTTTTTTTTTTTATGTTTGTTACCTCAGAACTTTTGACTGGGTGGACCGATTTGGATGATTCTTTTTTTATTTGAAAGGGCATACTTCCCATGTGGTCCCATATAAATTTTATCGATATCGGTGGTGCGGTTTTTAAAATATCAACAATAAAATAAGTACTTTGTATAGCGCGTGCTTGTTGTAAATTTGGCGCGGGAGTTTGAAGTCGGTTGTTTAAAAAGAATTTTTTATATTAAATTATTTAATCCACTTCAAGTTAGCCCTTGACAGCGATCTCACCTGATGGTAAGTGATAATGCAGTCTAAGACGATAGCGGGCTAACCTCTTAGGGGTATGACATACTAAACCCATACCCCTAGTCAGTTTTTACACTGCATCGTACCGGAACGCTAAATCGCTTGGTGGCACGTCTTTGCCGGTAGGGTGGTAACTAGCCACAGCCGAAGCCTCCTACCAGGCCAGACTAGGGAAAATTCAGAAATTATAAATTTCCAAACGCTGCCGGGGACCAAACCTGGGACCTCCGCACGTTAAGGCAACAGCTCTCAACACTGCGCCACGGAGGTAGCTTTAAGATAATAATGTTGCTTAATCTAATTCCCTTCGTCATTAGCGAAATTGGTGTCACAGCATCATTGTCATCCCTATTTATAGATGCTAGTAAATGTGCGAGAGTGGCTCGACTTATGTTCTCAGCGTGATATTAATTTAATGGTATTGATCGTTAACCTATTTCAGTTTGTATGGTAGAAGAATAGTAATGGATTGCGAAAATATAACAACAGTTGAACAATCACCATTTCCTTGTGGGAGGCTTTGGCCGTGGCTAATAACCACCCTACCGGCAAAGACGTACCGCCAAGCGATTTAGCGTTCCGGTACGATGCAGTAAAACTGACAAGAGGTAGGGGTTTAGTATGTCATACCCCTAAGAAGTTAGCCTGCTACCATCTTAGACTGCTACAGCTTAGCTAGTAACACAGTTAAAATAACTGTTAAAAAATGTTGTTGATGAAAGGCAGGCCTGTACAAAAATTTTGACTGCGATCTTTTTTTTTCGTCGTCTATTTTGGTTGTAAGTCACGGCCGAATCCTCTAGACACGGCCGAACCTCTAGACTAGACTAGGCCAAAGACTAGGTTTCTTTTCACCAGACCAGACAATTCCTAAGCCAACAGAAAAAACCTCTTTTTTCTGTTGGCTTAGGAATTCTCTTGTCTGGTAAACCTCTTTACTTCTTTGTTTTTTTAACCTGGATGCCTGATCTACTTTCACCTACTGTTATTACAGGTCATTTCTGCCACGTACCTGCAAATTATGGAATCAGCTTCCATCTCCTGCCTTACCTCATGACTATCGGATAAACAAATTTCACAAAAGTTCCTCTGGTGCTGCAAATGTTCATAGGCGGCGGTAATCACTTAACGTGAGGTGACCCGCCTGATCCTTTGCTCGCTATATGTAAAAAAAGCATTTAAGCTTATGCGACTATTAAACCTTGATTGTGATTGACATCTATATATAGGTATTAGATACGTAATAGCATTGTAATAGGTTCTAATGCCTTACATTATTACAACTAAAGCACATAACTGTTACGTGAATGATAATAGTTATTGTAATACTGATGGTTAGATTAACGGATTTATTTATTAACTGCAAATAATTGTTAATTAAGCGTAAACCTTTATTATAGTTGATCGCTCCATCATTGTGCTTATTACCACATAATCATTATGGCCGCTAACATGTACTTACTAGTTGTGTAAAAAACTTTCTTTACGTCATCAACCGATAGAGGTCCACTGCTGGACATAGCTGTGACTCGTTTGTTGTCGTCACTCGTCCTTCCACCGAGTGGGGACTTGCCAAATGCCAACGGTTTGCAGTTCGAGGTCGCGATTCCAGTACTTTGAGACCCCAACATCTATCGCTTCTTAGAACTTAAATCTTTATTGGTATAATTTTTTTCTAAAAAAGACAAATAAAACACACTTTCGCATTTATTATGTACTAGCTGATGCCCGCGACTTCGTCTGCGTGGATGAAGGTTTTTTTGGTTTCCGCGGGAACTCTTTAATTTTCCGGGTTAAATCTGTTTTTCCAGCATAATATCAGGAGCAATCTATCTCTGTAACTAACATCCATTTGGGGTTTTTGGTTTATTGTTTAACTCTTAACTTTTTTATTATAATATATTTATAAGAATTATCCAATTTGGTGCAGTCGTTCGGAAGTTGATGATGCTCGCCACTTCGCGTGAATGGCGGTTTTTTAATTCCCGTTGGAACTCTTCAATTTTCCTCAATTTTTTTTTTATATATAAAAACATTCCGTGGAAGGTATACGACTAAAAAAATAGTCGAGTTGGTCGAGCCATTCTCGAGTTTTGCGCTTAGCAACATTCATTTTTATTTATACCTATAGGTAGATTAATTGAATTATCTCCAAATCAGTATTCTTAACACTAAAATAATATATTCCAATCAATTTGTATATTCGACAATGAATCTAATTCTAAATGATTCGATTATGAAATTGGGTCTATGATGCAAAATTTAATGGAACAAAGTCGAGCAAGTTTGGAAAATTGGATTACGGCTAGCGTTTTTTGATCCAGCCAACAATTTTAGGGTTATTACGGCTGACCTACTTTTTTGTATTCTTTCATTCGCTCGAGACTTAACCCACATCAACTGAAGGCCTACTATTTACTTTTACTATCTTTTCCCTTGGTTAGGTACACGCGTATGGTAGTCGATGTAATTGTTCGTGACCTTTTTTGTTTAATTTGGGAAGTCCTACTACATGGAGAATGGAGATCAACGGGTCGGACACCAAATTGTATGGAAATTAGTTCCTGAAACTTTATAGAAACATCAAAAGAAGTAGGTATAAAGCCTGCCTGATAAGTAGTATAGGTACGTACGCCATAATGGATCCATACAAACAAAGTCTTTATTAAATCCAAATCTGAAGTCATTTACTGTCAAATTAGACTTCAGAAAACGTGAAACCTATATATAAACTGAAGACCACTTACAAGGGAAAAATAAGGATAGCTTTGAAGTGGAATTGTATGTTTAAAAATCTTTATTAAAAAAACTTTAATTTTAAATTTATAATTGTTATGATTCGAATGTGAGCGAATGCCCGCGACTTCGTCTGCGTGGTTTGAGGTTTTTTGGTTCCCGCGGGAACTCCTTAATTTTCCGGAATAAAAAGTAGCCTATGTGCTATTCCAGACTATAATCTATCTCTGTGCCAAATTTCAGCCAGATCCGTTCAGCCGTTGGGGCGTGAATGAGTAACAAACATCCATCCATACATCCATCCTTACATCCATCCATACAAACTTTCGCATTTATAATATTTATTTGATTGATAAATTGATTTGATTATTTGATTGATTTGATACGATTTTTCCCGTGTAGTCTTCAACTGTGAACTCGGAAGCCTTGGCTTCCGAGTTCACAGTGTGATTGTGAGCAGTGAGCAGTGTGATTATGTCATAACAGTGGATAGAGACACAAGACGGATTGCGTTCAGCAAAGAAAACAATTTAATGGAATATTCCTCGGTGGTCGGCAAGTCACTTAAGCGTTATCCGAGAACATACTTGATGGCTTGTTGTGGGCGGTTTACTTTGTAACCGAATCCGACGGACAGAAGCTCCGTAATGCTTTGTCCCGGCTCCGAACACGTATTTGCGCTGCTTCTTCAAATAGTACGACGGTTTTTGCATTTTGGCGTATTGTATGAACTGTGGGCAGACTTGGCACGCATCCTTTAGCTTTCATAGTTTGTCGTTAAGAGAATAATATAATCAAATCATGTACTAAAATTCTACATCAATGGATCAAATACATTTTACATATTTTTCCCATAGCTGAGGGTTGTGCTTTGAAGGGTCACAACCCTTTAAACCAGAGATGCACAGACCGCGGCCCGCGGGCCGCATGCGGCCCGCCGGTCGAATACTGGTGGCCCGCCGACAGCAAAAATAATACTCTCGTACATTCGAAAAATATTGAATTCTATTCCAGAATAAAACCAAAAAAAATATGTTCGAAAAGTAATTTGAATCTCGCGCGCGCGCTCTTAAGTGCGCTTATCGGTGCGCCGTGCATGCGTCGGTAACAGCGGTCGGTAATGTTCGTGCTGATCTCGGTTAAATTCGTTTTCTTGAGGAAGCGCCGCGGCCGGCGCGGCGGCGCGTTATCCGCGGGTTATATTGTTAGAGCAAGCGAGATAGCAATAGTCCCGAATTCCCGATTGCTCGCGTAGGTAGATACACGAAGCTTCCAGAGTCGGTTTCGAGATTTCTCCAGACAGTTTTCGACTCTATACGCGCGGTATAAAAGCCACGCTAACCGCAGCGACCGACAGTTCGGTTTTAATTTGAGTGAAGTGTCAATAGTTCTAGTGTAGATTTTAACTCGACTAGCCGGTGTATAATTGTGTTGTGAAATCGTAAGTAAAACTCTGTTATTAATAAGTGTTTCCCTACCTATTTAATCAATTATTTTTGGTAATTTAAAAAAGGATGGGTAATTTAAGTAGGTACTGTAATTGTTTTTAGGTGCTGTGTTAATCCTAGCCAGGATTAGAACGCAACATGGACAAGCCAGGACCTAGTAATAAACGTAAGGTTAAAGATGAAAATCGGCAGTTTCAAGAAATTTGGACCGAGAAATACTTTTTTGTATGGTCACATAACAAAGTCGTTTGTTTAATTTGCAAAAATTCTGTTGCGATTGCAAAGGAATATAATGTTAAAAGGCACTATGAAACGCAGCATCCTACTTTTACCAAGTTTACAGGCGAATTAAGAAAGCAAAAAATGTTGTCTTTAAAACAGGAACTTATTGGTCAGCAAGCTACGTTTACAAAACCTATTCAAGATTCAGAAACAGCTACAGAAGTTAGTTATGAAATTTCTCGAATGATAGCAAAGCGAAGTCGCCCCTTCAATGATGGGGATTTTGTAAAAGAATGCATAGAAATTGCCGCTAAGAAAATGTGCCCAGAAGCAGCAAAAAAGTTTGAGAAAATTCAACTGAATCGTATGACTATCCAAAGACGAATTATGTCTTTGTCAGGTAATATTGCGGAACAATTAAATGAAAAAACTAATATCATTGAATTTTTTTCATTAGCACTCGACGAATCCACTGATATTAGTTCCACAGCTCAACTTCTCATATTCATACGAGGTGTTACTCAAGATTTTGAAGTCTTAGAAGAGTTATTAGGAATGTGTTCATTGAAAGGTCAAACCAGAGGAGTTGATATACTCAATGTACTTTTGGATGAGTGTTCAAAAACTAATTTGGACTTATCAAAATTATCGGGAGTTGCGACTGACGGTGCTCCTTCGATGATTGGTGTCAATTCTGGGCTAGTTACTTTGCTGAAAAAGCATCTGCAAGAAAAAAACATAAACGCTGAAGATCTCATGCAGTTTCACTGCATTATACACCAAGAAGCCCTCTGTTCTAAAAAAATTGAATTTCAAAATGTCATGAAAGTGGTAGTTTCGACTGTAAATTTCATAAAATCACGAGGACTCAATCACAGGCAATTCGAACAATTCCTTGATGACATCGAAAGCGAATATGGAGATTTACTGTATTATACAGAAGTAAGGTGGCTAAGTCGTGGATTGACACTGGAACGATTTCTAAATTTAATAGAAGAAATTGGAATATTTCTGGCGGACAAGCAAAGGGATGTCCCGGAACTTAAAAATCCTGATTGGTTGTGTGATTTGGCTTTTTTAGTTGACATTACAAATCATTTGAATGTCTTGAACACACGGCTTCAAGGCAAAAATCAACTGATATCCCAGCTCTACGCTCATGTATCATCCTTTCAATGCAAGCTGACACTTTTCAGATCGCAATTGAATTCTGGAAATTACAATCATTTTCCGAATTATAAGAAAATGGCTGAAAAATTCAACAACACTGCGATTAATTTCAGTTATGTAGAAAAGCTAGATATTTTGATTCAATCTTTTCAAGACAGATTTTCGGAGTTTAAAAAATTGAAACCTCTGTTGGACATATTCAGCAATCCTTTCACGATTTCAGTTGAAAATGCGCCAGAGTCAATGCAGTTAGAAATTATCGACATTCAAAACGACCAAGATTTACGCAACAAATTCAACGAAGGAGACTTGCTGAACTTTTACCGCTGCATTGATAAAAATACGTACAAAGAGTTGCGTATAAACGCTCTGAAATGTGCCAGCTTATTTGGTTCTATCTATATATGTGAACAAACCTTTTCAATACTAAATAATAATAAAACAAAAAATCGAAACCGCCTTGCAAATGAAAGTTTGGAAGCAGTTTTACGTGTTGCTACAAGTAAATTTGAGCCAAATATAAAAAAGATTGTAAGCACTATGCAGTGCCACGCTTCAAATTAATAAATTCTTTTTCAATTTTAATACATATTTATCAATTCTTTATTGTCTTTAATTACCTATACTTCTGGCGGCCCGCCATCAGTTCATAATTTGCCCGAGTGGCCCCTAGTCTTAATAAGTCTGTGCATCCCTGCTTTAAACAATGAATGGTGGTCTACAATAATGCAGTGGACTTTTAAATCCTGTCACTCACATTGATTTACTTAATTTTTTTTTTCTCTTTTCATTGTACCCACATATTGTTTATTACTGTTAGGTATGGAAGAGCGGAGTCTTCTGCCATTGGGATAATTTAACTCTTAAAAGTAGGCACAGACCTTCTAGGTGTTTAAATTATGCTGTAAGAGAAATAAACTTTTTTTTATTTTTCACATGATACTGATCTCGCAAAGAGTGCTATTTGGACTTTTAGGTTAGGTAGTGATAATAAACGGGACCAACGGCGTAACTAGTTTTCGGAGGTTGACTGACTCTCTGGAGTATGCAAGGGCCAAATTCGGATCTCCAGAGTTGATCACCAACACCCATCGATCACCATCCAGTCACCGATTTAAATAAAAGTTGCATAATAAGCTTTATTGACTCGGCCACCCAATTAGCTACCTACATGGGTCAACGTTGCTTAGTTAATCTACTCACTAATACATTGTCGTTACTAGGCCACAGTCCACACGTCCCTCATAACATAATTTTATCCTCCAACAAGCGCATTCATTAAAAAAGCAATTTTCCACCAATGAGGATATAATATTTTTTTCTTATTATCCATAATTAAGTTTAACTGCCGTTTTAATGTTAAGCCGGGGGCACAATACGTCGATTGAATAACTTTCTAATGTTTCATAACCGAATTTGAATAGTTTTTATCGAATAAACCGCCACGCGACTTGTCGCAACAAAGATAAGCAACCGCCCATAAATTGTATCTATTTAGTTTCCCAGCTTGATAATCTACATACGCAAGTTATCAAGGAAAACATAGAATGACGTCACGGAAAATGTTCACAGTAAAGACTTTTTGTTTTAAAACAATGTTATCGTGACTTCTGCTCCCCGATTGTGTTAGGAGATCGTAATCGTTGGTCAAACGTATTTAATTCGACCTGTATAAGGAGTTCATTATTTATTAATTTTTTATTTTATTTATTTAAGGAGTTCATAGATGCTGTGGCCTGTGGCCGGGCACTACCTGATTGTTTATGTCGAACCCTAAACTAACCTACAAGAAAGAGACAAGAAAACGTAAATACAAAGAATATTTCAAAAATTGACACTCAGAACATTGAAGTTCGGTTAACAATCTGTCGACAGTTTACAATCAATCGAAACTAAAAGCGGTTTTCACAATCTTACGTTTACATTGTTTAGTTAATACCGTGCACAATTTGATGCAATCGAATAGTTGTCTATAAAAAAATTGGGTATAACAACATTTTGCCGACAGACATGTCGCTAGGGTGTTACCACACACACAGTTACCCATATCTACGAAAGCATAAATTATTTAGCTCAAAATATAAGCTGTCCCAAGTGAGTCATGCAGTCATAATTTTATGCTCATTCGGATTATATTCTTTTATCTCGACCCCGAGGCGAATCGTAAGTTGTGCTTATTGAATTAACATTTCAATTTGATATACGAGGCGATAGGGAAAGCCGGGGTGCGGACAATCGCTGTGAAATTTTGAGGGTTGGTCTGATTATACATAAAATATTAACCACGTTTCATATTCTTTACTTACTTATAATGTTTAAGAGGCCATAATTAAACTAAATTGTGGAAGGTATAAATAGAGTTAAAAGTAATGTAGGCCGTAAAGGGAGCACAAAGCAACTAAAAGTTGTAAATAAAATATTTTTTTTGGAAAATTTCCAAAAACGTCTTGAAATTACAACTTTTACTTACTTTCATGTAATCTGCGTTCACCTTATGAAAAAAACTTTGGTAAAATAAATTGTTATTGTTTCCGTATAAAACAAAAAATTCAGAAATTTGGGTTTAATTTCTTTTCAATCGAAGAAATTGTATTCAATCGTGTTTTTATTTCATGGCATAAGGTAAAGATCCAGACGTATCTACTACCTAATATACTCAGTGAAAGATCAAAGTTACTATTAGTTAAAAAAAAAGCTTTCAAGAGTCTCAAGATTTTCAGTATGGGTCCTTAAACTCCGGATAATGGTTTTGTAGCGAATACGCTTTTAACTAGGGCACATTAAGCTGATTCTGTACTGAGAACGGTTTTATGTTAACGGTGGAAGAAAGTATGTAGTTAAGTAAGCAGCTGCTTTTATAACATTTATAGTGTAAGTAGGCGAAACAAGTAACAAAAGATAATAGTCTTGTATTTTGCTAAGCACTACAATGTAAAGCTCAAGGTACATTGCGTCATAGATGAAGCGATAGACGTGTCAATCGTTTGACAATAGCTTATTTTTTAGATAGGCAAGCGGCTGTTGTATCTCGAGCGTATTATGCGTGCGTTCGCGCTACGATGCTTTGAGTTTGACCACGGACAATTTGACATTTGTTTATCACTCTTGACTTGACTCTCTGCCAATACTGTGTCTTGAGCTTTAATAATTGTACGTAAATGGTTATTACGATGCTACTACTAAACAAATCATTTAAAGTTTGGTAGTAAAAACTAAATTTAGTTTTCTTCTTGCCTACTGGACATATTGTGATTATTATATAATTATTCTTAATATAGTGTAAGTACCTATTTCCAAACTGTTTTACTTATAATTTTCCTACCGTAAAATTGATTTTAAGAAATTTCTTCGTCTTTTGTTTCGATCTACGAGATCAAGAAGAAAAAATATTGAATGGAGAAGGTACCTACTTACTTTTCTGAGTAAAAATAAACCCATTCAAAGTAAGTATGTACCTATTATTGAGAAGAAGAAACTTCGAACACTTTAGAAACAGTCATCAACTCTGCCGTTAGTACAAGTTTTCGCATCTCGTTAACGTTAATAGATTTCGAGTAGCGTAGAGTTCTTGAAGCTATACTTTCGCAAGTAGAAGAAACTAAAACTGCTTGTTTTAACGCTTGAGGCCATCCATTTAAACTACCCAAAATGAAAATTCAATATGTAAAAGTTCAATAAATGTTTCGGTAGTCCTATGGTTGGTGGTATGGTGGTTCAGTCAGCCCATAATATTATGAAACTAGGAAAGTCCTTATCTTAATGACCAGTGTATTCCCAAACATAGTTCTTCTTCTTGTCCTTATCCCACGCTATATGGGATCGGTACAACATGTTTTCTTCTTCCACTCACTTTTGTTATCCGTAAACCTATTATTCACCCCTTTTATACGCATATCCTCTTTCACACAATCCATCCATCTTTTCTTTGGTCCCAAACATAGTTATAAGCACATATAAGTTCACCTAACCTATGATAAATAATTGTTAAAATGAAAGTAAATTCGTCTGTCAAGTCGGTTTTTCCGTTTGTCGTTTGTCGATTTGGGAACTCATACTAAGCCAACTGGAAAGTAATTTGTCTCAAAATAGCGCGCCCCGGTAGGCTCGGCCCAGCTGCAAACTTTCAGAAGGGACGCCAACAAACAATTAAAATATCTAGCTAATGGACCAAAGGGAATTCGAACCACGTTGATGAACATATCGGCGTCTTGTTCTTTATTTGTTCGCGACTCTAACAAGAATTTCCAATTTTGGGGGGAAAAAACTCAGCCCACCATTAATTTAGTTTAAGCATCCTGCGTGACGTATGCTTACAAGAAAATTCTTCCATCGGCTGAAAAAAATGAGTGTAATCTTATGATTGGTTTAATAATATGTACCTTTCTTAAACTGATATAGGTAGGTATACACGATGTTGGATAACGTAATTTAACCTAAATGATCATATAGCTATAACACCTATGTCCGTGCTAAATTACGCAATGCATACTAACAAAATAAATGCAAGAGTGTCTGTTTGTCTGTTTGCATTATTAACGGCCCGTATTTTAAACGATTTTGATGAAATTTACTTAATAAACATAGGTTTTATGCCGAAAATTCGGACAAAATAATTTACGCGAACAATAAAATAAGCGAATTTTTCGGGTTTTTTATTCTAATTTGAAGTACACGAATTCTGGTTTGTTTCTAGTTGATAAATGAAAATAAGCCTTCGATGTTGGTCGCGAAAAAATCCATTATAATTTATCAATGCAAAGCACAAGAAACTCTCTCTAAAGTACGAGGAAAAAGCAAATGGCGGAATGGACACCGATGAAATTATGCGACTCAGTTGCAAGCAATAACCGCCCCGGTCCCGGTACGGCAATCCCGTCTTATTACTGCCGCCAACAGTCCTGGAGACATTTTTTCAATTATCCTACGCCACCGCGAATGCAATCGCATTTTCTTTTATTTACGCGCTCGACTATATAATTTTCGATATTAAGGTATAACGCAGACATTCGCTTTTATTCGGAGCACAGTCGGAATGGCATAAATCCCTTCCCTCCCCTTTAACTCCTAATGGTGCTAATCGGTGTGATTTTTTACTTTTTACCGAAATCTATAGCAAAAAAATACATTTCATAAAAATTACTTAAAACTTTTACGTTTAATACAGGTACTCGTTTTGCTGGGGCACTGCAGTGCTACTACCCTCATGGGTGTTTCATTTTTGTTATACACACACAAAATACAGTATTATTACTTCGCATGTTTAGCGAGTAGGTAGGCGTATATTGATAGATATAAAGCGGAAGCCCGTTATTTTTTTAAGAGTTATTCACATTTAGGTACCAATCTAACTAATAAAAATACTGACTGACATAATGAAAGACTTATTTGGTCCATTTATTTAGTTAAATTACGTCGTCTGAGCTAGGCCTTGTTCGCTTTATTTCGTTGCATCTTGGCTAAATAAATCACTGTTGTAAACTAAATTGCGTTTTGTAATGGAGGCGTGCTCGTATGATCATTGCTTTGCTACGCAAAATTATGGCATTACACATTTTGATATTGTAATAATGCAGCGGTGATCATTTTATAAAATGACCCGTTTAGTTAGTTTGTCCTTTTGTAATAAGCAAAAACGTGAACATAGCAATTCTTATTATTATTTTTTGTATAACTTTAGGACTTTACAATAATTGTCGAACTCCGTGGCTCGGTGTTGAGTGACAACAGGTCTTAACGTGCGGAGGCCTTGGCTTCGATCTCCGACAGGGTCAATTTGGGAATTTATAATTTCTGGTTACTTATATATCTGTATATGTTGTATGTAGATTATTGTAAACATACCATATATTTAATGTAAACGAGTAAGTCGTGGCCAAAGCATCACAACAACAATAAATTAATCATTTGATCAGACTGCAGTTGCTACTGCTAACCTCTAAACCAAATTGCGATCTAAACACGAAAGTATTCAATAATCGCTGAGTCTGCCGATAGGATACTGATTTAACAAACTTTTTTTATTTTACGGATTGAGTATGCTGCTAGCCCTACTGGCCGCTACAGCTTCACCGGTGGGTTGGGCGAGCGCTAGGCGTCCGCCGAGAAAAGAGCCCTAGGGCTCGAAGACAAGGGGGGGGGGGGGGGGGGGGGGCAACGTCTTCCTAAGGGTGCCTCCTGTGAGGCTCGGACCTCGGCTTAGAATGACGTTGGGACGAATGGGAGGTCGGTTGATTTACCAAACGTCAAAATACTCGTTTTTATGCAAATTATTCCAATATGGCGTATCCCCGCCAAAGAACGAACCGAGTGAAATACATCGAATGAGCCAAATATCTGCTTAATTAAACCTTCATCAATAAATAAATTAACATTATTTTATCTTTTCTAAAAATTCAATTCAATTTTAAACGTAAACCTGACAAATAATAAATGTGTAAATAAAATGTACCTCCTTGCTAGCTGGCAACGCACACAAGCTTCGCGTTCGGAATTCGAACTTGCTTTTGGAACGTTTTTGGATTCGGAACGTCCTGCGCGCGAGAGCTGCGCTGTAGCAACAGACGACACACCATATTTCTATTGCTGGACGTCCAGCGCAACGCTTCCTTTGATATATTTCTACTGTACAGTTTTACATAATCTATTGTATCCTATTAATATACTTGTAAACGTGGACCAAGTTTATTATTTCTACATCACATAGGCGGTCAACACCACCCTATATTGGTGACCCCTATAAATGTAAGAGTGCAGAGATTTCGTCGCTTAGAATTGACCTCAAAATAACACTGACACTAATTACTTACACAATGAAAATCGATAGTAATATCCTTTCCTCATTCAGAAATACAATATGCTTACAAGTTACATCAAAACATAATAAAGTCTTTATTTCCGTCAGGCATATCGATTAAAAACAAACAGTAACCGAACGTTAACAATCGACTCCCCAATATCTAACATGCAGACCTAGATTTATAAACCTATAATCCCAGATAAATTGTTTGTCGTGACTCGGGTTCCGTAATTGCCGATATCGACTTCTTTGTGTTTCCAACCATGCAAATATTCTGTTGATTTATTTATTCAACTTCTATTTTTAGGAGCGTTTGTCGGTGTTAAGGTTTAGCCCCACCACAGAGGCGCAGCTCGGCGCGGCACGTAGCGGCAACTAATCTTTGTACAATTATGTCGCAGCGCATCACCGTGCCGCGCAAGGAACAAATTTACTGGCTCACCGGCAATCGCTTAAGTGAGTCCAGCTCCATACAAACTCGTACAAATAATATTTGCCGCTTCGTGCCCCACCGCGCCGTCCATCTGTAGTGGAGCAAGACCTTAATTGTTGGACGTGTATTCGAAATAATTAGCCGATATTGTATCTAAACGGTGTTATAATTGTGTTCATGGATGAATTTAAAATAAATATGTTCGGATAGAAGCAGGCGTTAGTCGGAAGTCCATGATAAGCTTCTAGTTCCCACGCTTTGGACTTAAGTTTATTAGTAAAGTAGTAAGCTAGTACCTAGTAGTAGTAAGTTAGTAAGCTCAATCAGTTTGACTTATCTTATAGTTTATAAATATCCTGAAAAAGACGTTATTTTTCAACAGACGCTCCTGTAAAACCATTCTAATTAGATACTAATATTGTTAAGTATTTTATTTGTCTTTTCCTGACTAAACTTTTCCTAATTCTGCTTGGTAGAAATGGAATTACATTTTATTTTTTATTTTTTTATCCACTACAAGTTAGCCCTTGACTGCGATCTCACCTGATGGTAAGTGATGATGCAGTCTAAGATGGTAGCGGGCTAACCTGTTAGGGGCATGGCAGTTATATTAAACCCATACCCCTATTCGGTTTCTACACGGCATCGTACCGGAACGCTTAAACGCTTGGCGGCACGTCTTTGCCGGTAGGGTGGTAACTAGCCACGGCCGAAGCCTCCCACCAGACAAATGACAATGCAGTGCTAGATTCACTTGACGGATCGAAAAGCACTAATGTAAAAGCATTTTTGATTTTATTATTTTTCAAGCCCTTTTCAGCTTTGCTGGATGCTGGGGTGACAAACTCCGTACCTAATTTACTATCAAGAAATGCTATTTTTTTATTGAAAACATATTGTTAAATAATATGGTGAAGAAAATAAAACCAAAATCTCTTCCAAATCTATTCTTTTCTTTCTTACAATAACTTACATATAAAATAAAATAAAACAGGTCATTGGTGAACAGATATCAATTTAAGTAAGTTCATATTATTAAAGTTACAAATAATAAACGAGATCTTACATCTGTAATTTGTAGAAATCGGGCCAAGCATCTGCTAAACAGATGTTACAGTAGCGTCCTGGCGAAATATTATAAACCAAAAGCAAATACTCTACTCATACCCCACTGTTTACTTTTCTGGAACGCGACCAAACTATTTTTGGACTAAATTCAAGTTAGGAGCCCGAAGTATCTTTGTAGTATGGAGAATTAAAACTGGGGTGGGCTTGACCTAATTATTATGTTTGAACTGGGCTACGGAAAACTTATTGATTGTCGAAATTATGCCTTTCCGGACGAAGGACTCGGTTGAAGCGGTGTAGTTTGTGTGGTTAATGGTATACAATTTTGATGAAATAAGAGTATAAGAAGTTTAAAAAAAATTATGTGACGTTTCATTGGTTCAATTCTTACGCGAAGTATCAGCCTTGCTGTTTAACACAGAATTTCATCCAGCATTCTTGCCACCATGCCACTTGGCTAAGATTTTTCTGGTGGCCAAAATTGGTAATAATTTTTGCCTGTTTAGTTTTTGTTTTTATTTTATTTTTTATATTGTAGGTACCTACCTATAGTAGCGGCGCTGTCACCGGGTAAGATAAGTTAGTGGTGCTATAGATAGCTCTAAGCACAATATAATGTCACAATACAATTTTTTTGTCAACAACATACAAAATAGCATTATGCTCGATAGGGGCCTTTTTTGGTGAAAGCAAAGGTAGGTAGCTAGGTACTTTTAAGTATTCTGCGGTGAATGACTGTTTTATTTATTCTTTTTAAAAAAAAAATACGCGCTGAATTGAGAACCTCCTCCTTTTTTGGAAGTCGGTTAAAAATAGCAACACATATTATGCTGTTTTCTTTTTCATAATATTATGTTAATTTGCGTGAGAAAAGTTTAAAGAGATATATCTACCCGGATTAGCTAGATTGGCGAAGCAAAAAAGAAGTGATCATAATAGAATTGTCTAACGGTACCCGATTACGGTGAACAATAAAAAAATACTCACATTATTTTAGTCAAACCTTATAAACGGCATAGCACCGAATTTATCTAAATAGCACCCACATTTCTTTTCGACTATCCAATAATAATGTCACAGTGTTATAAATGGGTGCCATATTAGTTTTTTTTAAGAACCGGTTTCCTAGTTATCTCTTCTTTCATAAATCTTATCGGATGATGGTGCGGCCCGAAGAAATTGCCAATTTATATACTAAGATACAGTTAACGATAAATTAAGTAAATTCCCCACATTTGTATCCCGGCCCACGCAAGTAATATCGAGAACAAAAGGCAGTGGAAGTGTAATTAGAAAGGTGAAATTTACTGTATAGGTACCAGCTATCCCTTTTATTTTATAATCGTACAAATCTTGTTTTACAAATCATATAAAACACCCACAGGTATTAAAAACAATCCTCAACATCTATATTTTTACTGGTTTTTTTTTCAGTAAAAACTAAAAACTTTATTTTCATACTAGATGATGCCCATGACTTCATTCGCGTGGATTGAAGGTTTTTGGTTCCCGCGGTAACTCTATAACTTTCCGGGATAAAATTTGCTTATGTATTAAGACAGGTTATAACCTGTTTCCTTTCTTATGTATTAAGACAGGTTATAACCTGTTTCCATTCCAAATTTCAGCCAAATCGGTTCAATCATTGCGGCGCGAAGGATCTTTACACGAAACTTTACAGAAAACTTACACATTTATTATATTAGTAGGATTTTGCTTTTTATGTTAGATGTGTTAGCTATTAAAATATACTATTTCTTATTTATCATATAGGTAGAAATAATAGCAATATTATGAGCAATACAATATATTTTATTATTAATTTATTATTTTCCAATACTTTATTTTTGGCGACTCTTTTACAAATTTTCTTCTTTAGATATTCTTTCTAAATATCAAGATTTTAATTATATTTAAAAATGATTTGAAATAAACGTAACGTTAGATTCATAAAGATAGGCACCAGATATAGCTTATGTCTAGAATTTTACGGCCATTTTGTATGAGTGAGCTAGTTGGTAAAGTTATACTTATATAATTTATAATTTCTTTATTTATGAAAACTTACATATACACTGTTTTTTAAAGGAAATATAGTACAAGTATAAACTTAAATGGTAGGTAGCTAAATAAGAAAGAAAAATGACAAAAATAGTAGTATATCAAATAAAACATCGCACTGTTCAGACAAAAACTAAATTGGTTTTCTTACTTAAGTCTGAATGCTAGACATTTTAATTTAAAATTACTAAACGGTTTTTAAAATTTTATTTACTTAGAAGTTACTGACCCCGACAGGTTACGGACAGTCCAAAGGGTCAGCGCTTATAGGTATTAGTAGCAAGAATTGATAACCACTACAACTCAACTTTACGCACGTTGATATACGGATAAAATTGGTTTGGTAAAAACGAATCACGGCTGTATTCCACACGGCAGTGGCTGAAAATAACCTTTTCATCCCACTATCTCGGAAAGAGTATTTTTACGCTTCGATATCTGAATGCAAAAGCCGTTATTATCCTCTTGAGGATAAAGTAAATTGAATTTAGAACATCGTGTGCACGTTAGTAAATATCACTCGTCTATGAAGTTTGTGACTTCAAAACATCATTAAAACCTATTTACTTCTACCTCTATGACGAAGAAGTTAATTTGACGCCAACAGAATTGACTGAAACTGTTAAAAATGCGGAAATGAGCTTTCTCCCTCAACAATCACGTGAGAAGTATTTCATTTCCTCGCTGAGGTGGGATGAAAAGTTACGTGTTGTACTCGAGTGAAAAGATTTTTCACCTCGTGCTCTTTTGATTCCCTCGTTGACGCTCAGGATTCTAATTTTTGAACCACTCGCTGCGCTCGTGATTGAATTTTAGAATCCTTCGCTTGCTCGGCTCATCAAAATTAAGCACGCGGTTAAAAAACAACTTTTCACTCTTGTATAACAAATAACTATTTCATCCCACCATCTCGGAAAGAGTATTTTTACTCTTCGATATCTAAATGCAAAATCCGTTATTATCCTCTTGAGGATAAAGTAAATTGAATTTAGAACACGTAAGTAAATTTCACTCGTCTATGAAGTTTGTGAATTCAAAACATCATTAAAACCTATTTACTTCTACCTCTATGGTGCCGAATTTCCATACAACCGTTTTTTATTTGTTAAAAACTCACACTCGTAACCTTCTTGGTGTACTTTTTAATTTGCATTTTTTTTGCATTTAGCCATTTCCGCGCTGAGGTGGGATGAAAAGTTACATGTTGCACTCGAGTGAAAAGATTTTTCACCTCGTGCTCTTTTGATTCCCTCGCTGATGCTCAGAATTCTAATTTTTGAATCACTCTCTGCGCTCGTGATTCAATTTTAGAATCCTTCGTTTGCTCGGTAATCAAAATTGAGCACGCGGTTAAAAAACAACTTTTCACTCTTGTATAACAAATAACTATTAATTATTATCAGGAAAGATGTGTACTTATTCCATTCCATCAGAGTAAGTGTAACATTACAATTCAACTACGTTGCGCCTAAATGTATTTCTTAAAGTTAACGTTATTAATAAACACATAATTTGCTTTGCGTGAATTTCGCATTAGAGAAGCGTGGTGGGTCTAGGCACTAATTCCCTCTCTCCTATGAGAGTGGAGGCCTGTATCCAGCAGTGGGACGTAAATGAGCTGTAGTGGTATGCTGGTATGGGAATTACCCAAAATGTATGTAGATCAATCATATGATTTTATGGTTTCGTCTTTTCCCCTTACTACTAAATAACATATAAATTATGCATAGTTATCTGAAAATAAAAAAATGAACTCGAGCCTCAGAGTGATGACGTCCTGCCATGCGTTACAATTTATCTGTATGCGTAAAAATTTTTGGCAGGTATGTTTTTTTAATATCACTTTTGCGCATGGTAGTACTTCTCGATAAAACAGTCATTCCTAATACATAATATAGAATTATGTATTTTCCATTTGTGAACAATGCACTTAATTATCATAAAACACTTAATTAGATTGTAAACATTTCTTTGGCGTATTAATATTGCTGTAATAAATTAGTCCTTTATAGTTATTTTAGTGGACGGCTGAATGTAAAATGGACAAGCTTGAAAACTGGTATTATTATACAAACTTCCTTGCTAATATTATAAATGCTGAGTCGCGTCCACCACTACAGTCCATTAACGTCCCACTGCTGGGCACAGGCCTCCATAGGAGAGTGGGAATTAGAGCTTAGACCCACCACGCAGGTCCAATGCGGGTTGGCGGGCTTTTAACGACTATTATCATGTTAGTGATAATAACCGGGACCGACGGCTTAAAGTACTCTCTGAGGCACGGGGGTGAAACACCGCCAACTTCCTAACTCCGGACTAGTCCTGAGAATTTCTAGTCAGAAAAACCCAAGACTCAATATATGGCCCGACCCGGAACTCGAACCCGGGACGTCGTCGGCCGCATTCGAACATGTTAACTACTAGACCAATGAGGCAGTTGGTGCTTGGCGGCACGTTTTTGCCGGCAGGCCATGGTAACTAACCACGGCCGAAGCCTCCGACCAGTACCACAGGCTAACTCAGTGGCTATCAAAAATGAATGAGCCACTGACGTAATATTATATTTTTAATACATTGAAGGTTTACTATGAGATAAATATTGCATAATATTTGCATAGCAAACTTTCAATGGATAATAAATATAATAGCTTTAATTTTTTGGTAGACACTGAGTAAGAAAAAAGGGGGCCAGAAAAAATTTAGAAATTGAGAAAACTCAAATCACCTCTGCCGGGATCAAACCGGGGATCAAGCCATGATACTCCTAAGAGGGTAGTCCGCAACCATCTTAGCCTGCATCATCACTTACCACCAGACAGCTCACCGCATTCAAATGCCAACTTGTAGTTGGATAAAAAATATATTTTTCAGCCCACCATCTCGGAAAGAGTATTTTTACGCTTCGATATCTGACTGCAAAAGCCGTTATTTCCTCTTGAGGATATAGTAAATTGAATTTAGAACATCGTGTGCACGTTAGTAAATATCACTCGTCTATGAAGTTTGTGAATTCAAATCATCATTAAAACCTATTTACTTCTACCTCTATGGTGCCGAATTTCCATACAACCGTTTTTAATTTGTTAAAAACTCACACTCGTAACCTTCTTGGTGTATTTTTTTAATTTGCTTTGCGCGCACCATTTTCTTCACGTCATATTGTTTAAAATTAAAACCTTCGATTAAAAACAAGAAAATTGAAAATAAGTGAAAAACCTAAAATGAGTGATTCTAGTGACGAAGAAGTTAATTTGACGCCAACAGAATTGACTGAAACTGTTAAAAATGCGGAAATGAGCTTTCTCCCTCAACAATCACGCGAGAAGTATTTCATTTACTCGCTGAGGTGGGATGAAAAGTTACGTGTTGCACTCGAGTGAAAAGATTTTTCACCTCGTGCTCTTTTAATTCCCTCGCTGAAGCTCAGGATTCTAATTTTTGTACCACCCGCTGCGCTCGTGATTCAATTTTAGAATCCTTCGCTTGCTCGGTCATCAAAATTGAGCACGCGGTTAAAAAACAACTTTTCACTCTTGTATAACAAATAACTATTTCATCCCACCATCTCGGAAAGAGTATTTTTAATCTTCGATATCTGAATGCAAAAGCCGTTAGTATCCTCTTGAGGATAAAGTAAATTGAATTTAGAACATCGTGTGCACGTTAGTAAATATCACTCGTCTATATGAAGTTTGTGAATTCAAAACATCATTAAAACCTATTTACTTCTACCTCTATGGTGCCGAATTTTCATACAACCTTTTTTAATTTGTTAAAAACTCACACTCGAAACCTTATTGGTGTACTTTTTTAATTTGCTTTGCGCGCACCATTTTCTTTCACGTCATGTCATTTCCTCGCTGAGGTGGGATGAAAAGTTACGTGTTGCACTCGAGTGAAAAGATTTTTCACCTCGTGCTCTTTTGATTCCCTCGCTGACGCTCAGGATTCTAATTTTTGAACCACTCGCGCATTAAGAATCCTTCGCTTGCTCGGTCATCAAAATTGAAAATAACTTTTCACTCTTGTATAACAAATAACTATGAATGGCCTACTATAATATGTACAGCAGGTTTTGTTCGCTAATAGCGGTCCGTTTATAACGATTATGAATACTATTACCTACGCGTGTATTTAATTTGGTTCGCGCCCAAAATCCTATTTACTCTGGCATTATGTTAAGAGGATTACTGTGAATTTATGGGGAGTAATGGGCCCGTTTCTTTATTACTTTGTAATGTCATAATTTTCACTTGGTGGGAAGTGTGGCTGGATTGCTTTTTTACCATCTGTGTCGTGCTAAAAGAGGTTTGTGTTTTTAACTGGTCTCTGCGCAAAAACCCTGCGCGGTTTATGCGGAGGCTGAGTATATAAAACTGTAACAATTCCCCTTTTTATTTTGAATAAAGAAAAAAAAAAACTTTATTTTTTTAATAGCGATCGCCTGCGATTTGATATAAAAAAATCCGGCTTTATTCCTTGTCTACATTAGGGAACTTATATATATTGGATAGAATTAGGTGTTACTTTGCCAAAGTCCCTGATAATCCAGGAATAAGAAGCTTAATTCGCTATAATTAGCCAAACCAGACAAATCTTTTTGGTGCAACTTGTAGCTTGCGCTATGCACCGCCCAATAAGCCAGCAATTCCCACCACCACAACACCAAACCACACCACACTACACAATTAATCTTCTAAATTAATTGAGTTGACCCATCAACTCGTTACCATCATACACTGCAACGTCTCTTGCTACTAGGTAATATTGCATTCAAGGGCTAACCTGTTAGGGGCATAGCAGTTATATAAACCCATACCCCTAATCGGTTTCTACACGGCATCTACATTTCTGTTGTTGAATAAAACTAAGTGCGGTAGTTTTAGTTTTAAAACTTTTTGGATTTCTGTAATAACAATAAACGTTTTTGTACAAAATTTCGTCATTATCGGTTGATCAGATGGGGCTGAGAGAAACAATTAACCTCATTTGGGTATACATTAGTATGAATTTATATTCTAATTTATATCTTTTCCTATTTATATTCCTACCGTTTTTGTTTGAGCTCACCAAAATTATTGTTTTCCCCAAAGGCCCGTATCGAATCTCAATCTTCACTTCGGCTTAGTGATTTAATGCGATCTCATTGAAAATTCTATATCAGTCTTCTAACTTCGTCATTTCGTATCGAATAAATCTGCGAGGGTGGTAAGGGCGTGGATATATTGGACAATTTTGTCTGCGCACTAAAGACAGTCGTGATAAATTTACTGCCTATACGACAACCCTGGAATGGTGTGGTAGCCATTTTAATATAGCAATACCCAAGCAATGCCCTAATATTATCCAGGCTTGTTAGTAGAGAGTCCAATGTTCAATTTATTATATCAGTCTTGTAACTCTTGTATCAACTGTCTCGTTTAGAACTCTATTTATTAGCGAGTAAGGACAATAAGGTCCATTGGTTTTTTTTTGTTGATCCATGACTACTGTTGCTATTTCTTTTGCAACAACTTTCATTCCTTTTATTATTTAAAAACTATGGTAAAAAATGACATAAATATGCGCTACAATAAATTATTAAACTATGACATTTTATTATTTAAACTAAGGAAAAGAACTATAAATAAACGCTATAATAAACTATTAATTTATGACATTTTATTATTTAAACTATGGAAAAAGACCTATAAATTTACGCTATAGTAAATTATTACACATTAATAGATTTAACATTATTAGATTTGTTTTTATTGACTGTATACTGAAGTGACCTTACAAACATACACTATCTGTTAATTATCTTTTATCCACGCGCCGGCTCACCTCACGTTGTGTTCAGTTGTTTGATTTTAGGGGCCCACATCTTATTTTTCTTGCCCTCTTTTAATCTGTTTTAGTAAAAAAATTTTTTTTTTCCCAAGCACGACGGTAGTTCTACAAAACTATTAATACTACAATTTCGAATAATGATACAGTAAATGTAAATGTAAATACTGCTCCAGGTTGGACTTAATCCTATAGTGTTACACTACTTAGCCACAGCGCACATGAAGAAAAGTCCATTGGTTCATTGTCCCGGGTTGAGCGGTTGGAAATTATGGGGTTTTTCTGACAAAAAATTCTCAGTACTAGCCTGGTGATAAGAAGATGGCGTTTTACTCCCGTGCCTCGGAGAACATATTGTAAAGCCATCGGTCTTGCCCATGATCTCTCTTAGTTCGTGTAAATTTAACGCCCCGCCTACCTATGAGAATAGAAATTTCCTACCCACTGTAAAATCTTCTACGCAGATGACTATTCTCTGGGCATATTATTAGCTACCGTGACTGAAATTCGGTCGGGTTCGGTTCGGTTCAGTCGGTGTCGAGTAGGGAAAAGGAGTTGGATTCAAATAATAATATTTAATCCTTGTGTCTAGCTCAGCGACAGTTCGACTTCTCTCTGCATCTGCGTTATAGACTAGAGTCGTTGCTTATCGCTTAGACTACCGACGATAGTTTGACTGACAGGTGTACGGTCAACAGTCCAACCGTACAATTATTTGCTTCGTGAGCATTCACCTACTTTTCGTTAATACATGTAATTTATTAATAAATCAGTGTCCATAACAACATTGCTTGCCCCTCATCATCATCAATAGCATTTAGCAATCAATAAATTATATTTCAGACATTTCTTTCATTTAACAGTCCTAGACCAAACAGGCTGTCGTGGAATAAACAACCGTGAATTTCTTGTCTAAAAATCGCGCCATATAAACAGACCGTGAGATTTTTTAATGATTCCACATCGCCCATCGCGTTGGAAAAAATTAAAAAGAATGGGCTAGGAAACGGTGCTCGTTTTGCTTTTTAATTTTCCGTTCGCCGGCGGGGCCTTTGCAGTCTGCGGTACAATCGCGCACACTGAGCGACGTATATTTAGTTTTGCGAAACAAATCTCCAGAACAAAGCCTCTTTTTGTGATACCGATATAAAATTGTCATTTAATTATCATGGTGCTCTGTTTTTAAATACACCGCTTTCAGTACAATCTGAAAAGTTAAAACGATATGAAAGAACGTTCTTCAAATAATTGTCTGGGAAACATAAATGAATTTCATTAATTTTTGCTCCGGTACCTAATACTGGTTTCGGTATTAGGTACTTAATTTTGAAGTTAATTAATAGAACTTAAAACCGGTTGAAAAGATAAGCCGTGAAAGCATAGCTGCAAACAGACATACACATTTTTACATTGGATTCCAATTATTAGAAAATCGTTATTATAGCAAGTCATTTTATGAAAGAGGTATTTTTAGATAAGATAAATGATAAATGATTTATTTATTTCATGTAGGACAACTTGTGACACTTATGATACGTTAAGACTCTACCACCGGTTCGGAAAGCTGGTAAAAAGAGGTAATAGTTTAAGAGGAACTTATTTATTTAGAACGCTATGGACTCTATCTATAATAGAAACTACCTGTTTAATCCATACTTCCATACTAATATTATAAATGCGAAAGTGTGTCTGTCTGTCTGCTACGCTTTCACGGCCCATCTATTCAGCTGATTTTGATGAAATTTGGTTCAGGGATAGGTTGTATCCCGGGGAAGGACATAGGCTAATTTTTATCCCGGAATAAATTCAAAGGTTCCCGCGGGAATCAAAAAATGTGTCTGTTCAACCGATTTTGATGAAATTTGGTACAGGGGTAGGTTGTATCCCGGGGAAGGACATAGACTACTTTTTATGCCGGAAAAATCAAGAGTTCCCGCGGGAATCGAAAAAACTTGGTCCACGCGGACGAGTCGCGGGAATCATCTAGTAAATTATATCTGAAGAATGAAGCGACGAAGTATCAACATACTAACTAAAATAGACACAAAAGGTGCCATTATAGAATCAACGCGCTTAAATTTCTAAATACAAAGCAACAAGAGGAATAATTAACAAATGTCTTACCCACGCAAGTGCGACCGTAATTATTTATTAAGACAACACAGACAGAACTCGATGTGAAAGTCCAAGTAACTAATCCTAAGATTTCAGGAGAAAATAAAGTTAGTTGTACATTAACGGGTACCTACTCAATGGGCCGCGGTCGCCGGTCATAATAATTATCGTAACTCGTCAATTCCCACCTTTCTACTACTGTAACATACCTTAGTGTACGAAAGGATTGGTTTCCTCGTTTCTAATTCGATCCGCTAGGATATGGAATGCTCCTTCGGCTTTTCGCCCCTCCAGTTTTAATAGGTTTATTACACTTTCAAGTCAAAAGTGAATAGGCATTAACTTGGTAAGCGCGGTTCACCTTAGCCTAGCACATAGCGGGTTCCATTGAGGCTAACATTAAAAAAATGCAAGTTTTTTGTACCGACTAACATATAATTATAGACATGCTCTCGCACTTACATTCTAGTAAGTTCTGTATGTCAGGATAAAACGCAATTCCCTGGGGTGGGAAAGTGTAATTTTTATTATTTTAGTAATATTGTTGAACATTTAGCGTAGCGGTTGCAGAGCCGTGACGAATGCAATATATCGCAGGTTCAATTCACATTCGGAAAAATGCGCAATTTAATATTTGTTTTTTTATTTATTTTTTATATACTTAATAGCGAAAAAAACTTACGTTCTTAGGCCTTTTGGGCGTAATAAAAGTAATGTATTGTAAGAAATTCAGTCGCAATGGTTGTTGTATGAGACCGTACATATTACAAGATGTTTTTTTTGTGTCGGATCAGACGCGCAGACAAAAATAAGACATTACTCATTAGACACAATACATTTTCTTATAATGCGCAATAGGCTACGAGGTGGCCACGAGGTGGCCAACAACACCATAATATGGCTTGTTATATGTTAGTATGTATGTGCGAACACCTTAACTAATCTGCACAAAGATTCCAGGACAAACTAAAAGCGTACAAAGGGCATCCCGGGACGAATGCTCTACTGTAATGAGATTCCTCAGATGTTATCTCGCCCGACAACGAATCCCCAATTTGTGGTCAGTCAATCTTCTCGCAAGATCTGGAATTCAATTTGCTAAGACAAAAATTATGTACCTTCATTGATATAATACTAAACCTAGATATTATGCTATATTTGTTTTACCATTTTGTGGTTGTAGTGCCAAGTGAAATTTTAAAAAATCCAAAAAAAAATTGGCACTTTAACTATGTACGAACTACGAACACTTTAACTAATTCACACAAAGTTTTCAGGACTAAAAGTGTACGAAGGGCATCCTAGGACGAATGTTGTAGGTACTTTAACGAGTTAACGTTCACCACAGATGTTATCTCGCCCGAAAACTAATCCCCAATTTGTGGTCAGTCAATCTTCTCCCAAGATCTGGAATTGAATTTGCTCAGGCAAAAACTATTTATCTTCATTGATATACTTAGACTAAGTTAACTTTTGAAATATCCAAAAAAAATTGGCACTAAAAGAATAAAGCTTGAATCATATTATGTGCTTGATTATAACATGGCAAATAAATGATTATTTATTTAATCCTATAAATGCCAATCCTATAAATGAATGTGTACCTATCTGTTACCTTTTATCAGCCCATCCAACTGTAAAAATAAGCAATTCATGCAGATAAAGTCAAGGTCGTCATACTATAGTATTTTAATATTTTGTTGCTACAATGAATGTGTTCTAATGTCTAAGAAAAGAGTAACACGTTTATAATATTTTGTAAGAAACAGAGAATCTTTGTATTTCAATATCAATTTTCGGCCCGTAATCTGGGTCCCTGATATTAGAAACTTTTTAATTCAGTCTCCGAAATTGAAAATCAGATTATTTACGGTTTTTTTATTGTGAAAATAATTTCATTTTTTGGTTTGCGCTGATTCAACTGCGGTAGAGCAAGCAAAAATTGCTTTTTCGCAATTGAATTTATGCTTTTTCAAGCTCTTTCAAATCGTTACGTAGGAAATAGGCAATTCTTTCACTGTCGTATTTTATTTTACCCTATTATATCCAGGATTTATTTAAACTTGAAGAAACAGAAATTTGATTCGCGCACCATCAATAATTGTAAGAAACAGCTACAGTACAAAGTTTTAATTCGTCGAATGAACCATGAACCATCTCATAGTGACCTTATGAACAAACCAACAAACCAACAAATCAACAAACCAACAAACCAACAAACCAACAAAACAACAAACCAACAAAGCAAAAAACCAACAAACAAACTGACTTTCGCATTTATGATATAAGTATGAAGTATGATGGGTGCAAAAATAATCAGGTTCCTTTTTCTGTGGTGCAAAATATCAAGTTCTTTAAAAGTTTGTATAGAAATTGGCTGTGTCAGGTGTCAGCTATATAATGGACATAACAAAACTATTTGAGAACTTTGTTTGACATTTTCACAAAAAATATCACCTTTTTGTGTCTACGAAGCATTTATCTTTGTACCTTTTCAAATAATAAAATGTACTTTTTTCATAAAAAATGTAAACCTAAGGCCATTTCACACCTACACAAAATTATAACCAAACAACTTTATTATACGTCCAAGATTTCTTTCGGTTTGGGTGTCGACACGTATAATGTGTTTCTAATACGCCGTTTCGTTCGAGCCAAAGATATTTAAAAAGTTTTGTTAGTAACAGATGGGACAAAAACAATCCATTTATAAGCCTAAAAACAGAGACCACTATTTATTTTTTTATAGATACTTGATATACAATTGGAATTAGCAACGTGCTAGCATAAAAGTAGAACTACTGGTAGTTTGTTACTGTGTACTACGCATCATTCAACTAATCATAATATTTTATGAAGAATCGCGCTTATAGATTACGGAAAAAAAGTCGGATTTATTTATCACTTCGCCATACAACATTACTGGTAGGCTCGTTAGTGGTAACTCACAATATTTAAAGCCATCCACTGGCAAGAAAAATTTTGTCCCTGGTCCACCTAATCTAATCTAGCCTCTACTGTCCCACGTGGGGGCAAAAGCCTCCCTCCGATTTTTCCACATCTCCCTATTTTACGTTTGGCTATTCAGCGGAGTAACGCAGCCAGCGTTCTGCGCACACTGCCTCATTGCAGCGGCATAGATGATATTTTTAATGTTTAGTTTTTAGTGTTTAATTTAGATTTAATTTAGATTTTACTGTTATTATCAAATAACAATTTATACTTTGAAATAAATTATATACCGATTGAAATAACTTGGAATTTAACTAATTAAATAAATCATCACCCCATCGTAGCCTCGGTGAGTGAGTCAACCACTGGTTAAAAATTCCATTCTAACGAAGAATTGCCTGCAAGAAACTCTGCGACTTTTATACGACAGCAGCTCTATTCTTTTGTTAGACCTCTTTAACTCAAAGCCACAATAATTTATCGCGTACAATTCAGGTATATATTCTCATTAGCTCGACACTCACTGCCTATTATAAACTTTACGATCATTAGATACCTCTGATAAGTATCGATAGGAAAACTCGATTATAGATATCGACATCTATAAATTTTGTCGTGCTACTGGTCCGATTGTGAAGCACGAACAATCCAAGAAGATAATTTTATGAGATTTTAAGTTATGGTCCCATTCTAATAAGAGAAATGATAAGGAAACTGATTTGGATCCTTATAAGATAAAAATCTGATTTATAGTTGACTGGCTGATGCCCGCGACTTCGTCCGCGTGGATTAAGGTTCTTTATTTCCGCGAAAACTCCTTAATTTTTCGGGATAAAAAGTAGCCTATGTCACTCTCCAGGTCCTCAACTATACCCATGCCAAAAATCTCGTCGATCCGTTGCTTCTTTGCGGCGTGATTGACGGACAAACCAACTAACAAATGAGCACACTTTCGCATTTATCATATTAAGTATGATTCAGAGGTATTCATAGTTGATTTTGTGGAATTCATATCGTTAGATATATTTTTTAAATTCCAATACATCTTCATACGGGTCTTGAGTACGACTTTAACTGGTGGTACGATTAAGTGATGAAGTAGTCTAAGGCGGTAGTGGGTAAACCTGATAGAGTATGGCCGTTACATTAAGTCTATACCCCTAATCAGTTTCTACGCGGCATGGTACTGGAGCACTTAATCGCTTGGCTGTAAGTCTTTGTCGATGGAGTTTCATCTAGTCACGGCCGAAGCCTCCCGACCCGACAGACCAGTGCAAAGACACATTGGAACACTCATGAGTCACTATATCCATCTCTGCGGTCACCTTATACAGTTACGTCAATAAGACGTTCCTAACTTTGACGACCTCTCTCATGGCGCAATGTAGTGTTAAGCGGGGTTGTCTTACTTAACGTGAGTGGTCCCGGGTTCGATTCCCGGCAGGGTCAATTTTGGGAATTTATAATTTTTGAATTTTCTCTGGTCTGGTATAATTCTGGTGGGAGCTTTCGGCCGAGGCTAGTTACCACCCTACCGGCAAAGACGTCCCGCCAATCGATTTAGCGTTCCGGTACGATGCTGTGTAAAAACGGACTAGGAGTATGGGTTTAATAAAACTGCTATACCCCTCAGATTGGCCAGATGTCATCTTAGACTGCATCATCACTTACCATCAGATGAGATCGCAGTCAAGGGCTAACTTTTAGTGTTATAAAATTAAAAATAAACTCTATGCCGGTCACATTCTCAGGTTCCTTAAATTTCTGTCCTTATTTTGTTTTATATTGTACTACTCGTAGATGATGCCCGCGACATCGTCCGCGTGGATTAAGGTTTTTTGATTCCCGCGGGAACTCCTTATTTTCCGGGATAAAGCCTATGTCCTTCTCCGGGATATAGCCTACCCCTGTACCAAATTTCAGCAAAATCGGTCAAAAAGATGGGCCGGGAAAGCGTAGCAGACAGACAGACAGACACACTTTCGCATTTATAATATTATTAAGATGTAAGCTATCCTATCTTTCAAGTTGGATCAAACTGCACACGGTGTGCAAATTTAATTTAAAATCAGTTAAGTAGTTCAGGAGTCCATCGCGTGACACAAACAACGTGACACGTGATTTATATATAATATTTAGAAGAAGTACGACCCTCAACAGAATTCTAAATGTGATAATTAGCCTGTATTACTGTACCAAAATGTACCATTGAATAGGTATCAAAATGAATGAACTGTGTTATCAATTAAGGTATAGTCCCACAAACTTATCTGACCTGGTGGCCAAAATTGGAACTTATTTTTAATACTGTTTTTTTTTTTTTTTTTTCATATATAGCAACACTATCAGTTGTCACCGGATCTGGGGGGTTGCTATGAGCTCTTATAGCAGGACAGGTATTGAACTGCACTTAACATAACTTCAAGGCACTGAACTGGTAGGATTGAACCGTGCTGCAGTTCAATTTCTGCCCTGCTCATAGTAACCCCCCTGATAAGTTTGTGGGACTGTAAGTAAGGCTATGAAACAAGCGACTGTCGTATAGTCGCATCGCTTAATTCGTTGTCGGTCGTAATGTACAATTAAATAACGCGTCGAATAAACGTTACCTGAAAGTGATCGGAGTTCAATTTGATTCAAAATTATTGAGGTTGTAAAAGCAACGCCGCGCCGCCATAATTTATTCCATCTGTGACCGGGAGATGTTTGGGATGCAATCGAATCGATGTTTATTCATAGAGTTTAGAATAAAATAGATGGAACTTTGGCTACATTGACGGTGGGCAGCTGAGCAGCGGCGGATCCACGGTAGCGATATGCTGCCGCTCTTACATTTAGAATGGTGAAATCGCGACGTCAAGGGCGGGTTATTAGCGGGTCGCGACATCGCTAACAAGTTTGCATATATCGCTCATGTAGGGTAGTTGACTAGTGAATTTTCTTGTGATTCAAAATTATGTCTTTTTCTAACGAAGATTTAATAATGCAATCTTTTTTATCAGATATGTCATCTATGATCATAAAATACTACTAAACTATACCATTATTTAGCTAGTAGCCATTTATGCATGACCTGTCTGGGTACATTGGTCTATGCCAGTTAGCTTACTTCGGTGGACTTGTATACTTTGGATCTTATCCTTTTGGGAAACTCAAACTCACTGTGCAACTTTGAGTTTGTGGAGCTGGCCGGTTACGTAATCTTATTAACCAATATCGATGGGATCGGCTTCCTGGATTCAAATTACTATTCGCCGTCTATTTTTTCCCTTGGTCTATATCTTTATGTTAATACACTTTCAAGTCCCGACCTTCCATTGAGATGTTTGATTGTTTACGTCATTTGTTTCTGATACAGGCTCAAATACAGAAAAGTAATACTGAAAACTTTTTTGAAATGAAACCTTGTAGAGTGACTCATTAAGGTCGTATTTTAAACGATACATTTTGAGTCTAAACATAAACTTGTATTGGTTTACGATGTACTCACACATTACCTACATATTCTGTAATTGTGACTTAATTATTTACTTGAAATGTTTTATCGTAATCTTATTCTGGAATGGTTTAGAACATAATTTATATCCTATACTTTTACTTAATGAGGGATCTTCTCACAATTTGTTTTAATAGAGTGACTTTATTGTTACCTAAGCATGCAAAATGCACAACAATATTGAGGTCTTCTTTCTTTACGTATAAAAAGGTAGGATACCTTTTTAATTCATTCAATCAATAGGTGAAATCTACGAATACAAAGTTGTAGGTAGGTACAAAAAAATACTATTCTCATTTAGGTTTCAAGTACAATATTGATATTATGAATGAGTACTAGGAACAAAGAGAAATCTATGATATTTTTACGATTGAAAATATTCATGGTCTAAAAAACGAACCTATTCAAGTCCGAGTCATTATAGCGTCTCTTAGACAAACAAAAAGGCATTATTCTTGAACAACAAGCTACTGTTCAATATATAGGGCTGCCAACTTGACTAATCCTCCTTCTATTTATGAAAAAGAATAACAAAAAACAACATTAAATCAGCGCATGCTTAACAGCATAATTGTTATCCCACCATATAATTAAAAATAGTAAAGTAAAAATGTACTTACGTGAAGTCATCAACACATAATATTTGCATTTCAAACTAAGGTATTAAAATTAATCTCTGAAGTGAAAATAGTATTGAGTCAAGATCAAGTCACTAGTTATCTCATTTTGTGACTCAGGTCTGATCTGGTAACTTATTACCTTCGAGATTAAAAAGCAGTAAGTATTGTAAAGCAATTTAGTAAGGTAGTAAGGGACTGCGCGTTTGGAGCCGCAGCGCGTCGAGTGGTGGCGTGTAGAATATAACGCACTGGGTAAGAATCAGAAACAATTTCAAAGTCAATTAGCTAAGTTTTAAGTGACAAAACAGTATTGGCGCCTTCCTACAATCATACGCCTTAAATTGTTTATTACACTTACATATTTATCTACTTGTTCAAGCTCCGATAGGAAATTAGACAAAAAGACAATTTATATTTATATAATCCAAAGGTGACAACCCTGAACCGCTGTTCTTTGTTTGGCACGCTTCACTCCCCGTAGCGCTAAGCTTCAGAACTGTTCACATTGTTTCCCCTGGGACCTCATCGACTTCGAGGAAGGCTGTAAAAAGGCGTTAGCTTCCTCCCATTATAATAAATTCTTATTGCTTTTCTGATACAATGTAAGTGTGTCTTCTAAATTGACTCGCCCTTTGTTTCTTATTTTGAACATAATATGCAATCCTGAACAGTAGCTACTTAACCATTATCTAGTTGTTTAGAAACTCTCTATTATTAAGAATATTTTTTTTTGTAGTTTTAAAAAGTTGCGTGAAATTTAACACCTATTTTTGTTTTGTCTCTGTTACTTTTGTTATGAAAATAATGGTTTAATGTTCTTAGCATGAAATTTGCTTTTAAAAGACGTGTCAAGTTAATTTATAATCAAAACTAGGTAGGTTATTAAATAGGGACTAAGTAAATTCATCAGTATACAATTTTACCCTTCTTGTTCCTTTAAATGATGTGAACTTCATTATCTATTCTATGCTATCCATACTTAATCTTTAAAATGGTATAAGTATAACTGCCTGTTCATCTGGTAGTTGTTTACGGTCAATCCACTAAACCGATTCTGACCAAATTCAGTACAGGGACGGCTAGCAACCCGGAGATGGACATAGGATAAAGAATTCCCCCTGGTTTTAAACAAAATGCAAACAACGGAGGCGCTGGCATTAACCAGTAAGTATTCCTAGTACCTACAGATTATGATAAAAACAGAGTTGGTAGGATTGTTCGTGGGATTTAGGAATTATGCATTTCTAAAATTGATAAAAGTTGACAAGTTACTTCTAACAATAAAAAAAAATAAAGATCCGTATATCTAAATATAGTCAAAACTTCTAAAATAAATAAAAAAGTTCAAATCCAGGACGATTAGTCATTTGATAATTCCCACATTCCCTAATCAGGAACGACACATGTCACGGTAATAGGATTAATTTCGATGTCAGAACCAGCCCAAGCCTTTTGTGTTTGACCCGGAGGAATTCCGACAGTCCCGGGGGCTTTTTTTAATGTCTTGTGTCACAACGATGATCTTATCGTATGATCTATGCGACCACACAAGGTAGCCCTTAGACTTTCAAATTAAAAGTGGGCGAGTGAAAAATTGAGTCTGGACTTCTGTATATGAATATGTAATCGCATAGGTTGAAATTAAAAATATTAAAATTGAGTCTGGACTTCTGTATATGAATATGTAATCGCATAGGTTGAAATTAAAAATATTGAATATGATCGGCAGTATCTAAAACTTTTTAAAACATTGAAATAATTTGTAGGTATATAAAAAAGGTCTATCCATATAATATTTCAAGATATCGTACAAAGTAGTAAAGTTAAAATATATGTGAAATATTATCAAAAACTATGGCGGGATAAATAATTATATCAATTTCATCATTACGCTCACGCTGTTTCTTTAAAAGCTCGTTAAAATTCCTCACGATAATACCTAATACTTATCAAACCTCCATAATTTTCAAATATACCCAATAACAATTATAAGACGTTTTCAATGCGGCATTTAATAATAATTTGAAAAATAACTAAACAATTATTACATGCTATAAAAACCCACTCTTATGAAAAGTTTCAAAATCTAATAAATGTCAATTAGATATTAAAGTAGTTGTTAATCCTAAGTTTAACGACGTTTTAAACATTTCTCTTTTAATTAACCGTCAAGAGACTTAATTTAGTGGACATTTGCATTCACCTTTTGTTGGAACTGGAAGGTACACTCCGACACACTTATCTGTGCGTGTGGGGAAATTCAGTACTAACAAAATCTATTCTGATTTGATCCTTTAATGTTGATTTTTAATAGACAGTGGCGCCTCCGCCAAACACACTACTAGTTTGCCGTACAGGAGCCGTGGCGGCCATGCTTATTACGTCATATCGGCAACTACAACGACGCGCGACGTGTATAGGGTGGAAGGAGAAACAGACATACAGTTTATAGAAGTGACATAAATATATAAAGTTAGTATATTCTTACTCTGAGCATAAATATATTTGAATCTAGTGGTATAAAGTAGATTCAAATATTATGAATAGAAATAGAAGTCTTCTCTTCTTTCTCTATCCATAAGGTTATGCTTTCCTTTAATGAATAATTTACGAGTAAAAAAAGTATTTTTTAATTTATTATTAAAAAATCATCTGCGAGTCAACTCATTTACTCTCGAATTAACCGAGATTAAAAGCGGTGAGGAATGTTGTTAAAAAGTAGGAAAGTTAATAGTGAACGAATCTAGGGTGAAACGAATCTAGGGTAATTGTAAGCATTGTGGTGCGGACAAAAACAAACCTTTTTTTTTATCCACTACAAGTTAGCCCTTGACTGCGATCTCACCTGATGGTAAGTGATGATGCAGTCTAAGATGGTAGCGGGCTAACCTGTTAGGGGCATGGCAGTTATATTAAACCCATATCCCTATTCGGTTTCAACACGGCATCGTACCGGAACGCTAAATCGCTTGGCGGCACGTCTTAGCCGGTAGGGTGGTAACTAGCCACGGTCGAAGCCTCCCACCAGGCCAGACCAGGGAAAATTCAGAAATTATAAATTCCCAAAGTGACCCTGCCGGGGATCGACCCCGGGACCTCCGCACGTTAAGGCAACAGCGCTACACACTGCGCCACGGAGGTCGTCAAAATAAAACCTCAATTAATGGGAACAATACCACATCCAGTGAGTCCTAAGAACGATTTATTTGAGCTCGCCACAATTTACCGTCGCAATACTACATCGGCTGAGAGCTTGTGATTAAACAATAAATCGTCTCTTACGCTCCAGGCCCGGCCTTAAGAATGGCTCAGCATACTTCAGCTGAGCTCATTGCCGTACCACCTTAGGCGTCGTTCATACCGAACTTAATCAGCCGCCCGTGTTATTGGGATTTATCGCTTTTTTTATCCACTACAAGTTAGCCCTTGACTGCGATCTCACCGGATGGTAAATGATGATGCAGTCTAAGATATTAGCGGGCTAACCTGTTAGGGGCATGGCAGTTATATTTAACCCGTACCCCTATTCGGTTTCTATACGGCATTGTACCGGAAGGCTTAGCGGCAGTTCTTTGCCGGTAGTACCGGTGTGCCGGTAACTAGCCACGGCTGAAGCCTCCCACCAGGCTAGTCCAGGGAAAATTCAGAAATTATAAATTCCCAAATTGACCCTGCCGGGATTCGAACCCGGGACCTCCGAACGTTAAGACGACAGCGCTCAACATTGCGCCACGGAAAACCACCAACTCAAGATTACAGACTTTAGCAAGAGCAGTACGCTCCTTCGAAGCTAACAGGAGACGCCAGGAGATAAACATCTTTAGGTATAGCTTAAATACCGCGGGTTAATATAGGTACAAAATGGAAGGGAAAATTGTTATCCTGGCAGGGCTAGCGTGGACCTTAACAACCTTACCTACCACCGTTGATAGAATTCGATCTCCAAAACTTAATATTGTCAGAGTAAAATGAACCTTAATAATATCTCATATATTAATAGATTGAGTACCGCTGATTATTGGCTGACAGAGGAACTTAGCTTTAAAACAAAATCTTTTTTGATCATATTTTCATTATATAAAGAGTGTAGCCGTTCGAATTATATCAACGCTTGTGAATTATAAACCTTATACTTAGTCTAGCTTCGTTCATGTTAAAACTAATCACTCAATGACCTACCTACTAATATTTGCACACTATTAAGCTCATTCGGCTCGTACTTTCTTAGCGAATGGCGAGGTTGAGGTACTGCTGAAAGTAGACGTAAAGAATGCTTTTAATTCATTGGACAGGGCAACTCTGCTGAACGAAGTTTCAACACAGCTTCCCGAAATTTACCCGTATGTTTGGCAATGTTACAGCTCTGCTTCCAAATTATTTTTTGGAGATGGCGATATTAAGTCCTCTGTAGGTGTTCAGCAAGGGGATCCCTTAGGTCCAGCCCTGTTCAGCTTAGGGATCCACAACCATATCTCAAATTTAACATCTAAATTTAACATATGGTATCTTGACGATGGAACCATTGGAGGCAACGTGGATGACGTTCTAAAAGATCTTAACAATGTTAAGCAACAATTTGGCAAAATTGGCTTAGAACTAAATTTTTCCAAATGTGAACTGTTCTTCACAGGAAAACTATCGCAAGATAGAATATTATCGGCCTCTGAATTATTTAACGAAATTGCCCCTAATATTAAGATTCTTGATAAACATTCACTTTGTCTTCTTGGTGCTCCTCTTTTTAACGAAGCCATACAACCAATCTTGGACAAAAAAGTCAGAACATTTTCGGCACATTCTGACAAATTGGGCGCTCTAAATTCTCACATAGCATTTTCGATCCTAAAATATTGCCTTTTTGTACCTAAATTAATTTATATTCTCCGTGCGAGCCCAATTTGGAAATTTCCTGGACTACTCGATATCATGGATGCCACCTTAAGAGATACGCTAGAAAAAATTCTAAATTTATCTTTTGATGATCAGTCCTGGAATCAAGCTACTTTACCGGTCAAGTATGGTGGCATCGGCGTGAGAAAAATTTCCAGTGTTGCTCTTCCGGCTTTTCTGTCCTCTGTGCATAGTATAAAAGAGCTTAGTTCTCAGATTCTTAATTCTAATTCAGTTTCATTGATCTATGCCACAGAGGCCCTAGAGAGTTGGAAGGTCAGGTGTCCCAATGACGACATCCCGAAGGAATGTTTCACACAAAAACTTTGGGATGTGCCGTTGGTTCGGCTGACACATACAAATTTGGTTCAAAATCTTACAAGTGAAAGAGATCGAGCAAGGCTTCTAGCCTTATCTGAAAAAGAATCCGGGTATTGGCTTCATGCCTTGCCATCGACAAATCTCGGCACTCTTTTAGATAATGAAAGTTTTCGTGTGGCTCTAGGTCTCAGATTGGGAGCACCCCTGTGCTACGAGCACAGATGTCCGTGTGGAAAAGAGGTTGATAAATTTGGAATTCACGGACTCTCTTGCCAAAGGAGCGCCGGTAGGCTTTTTCGGCATGGCTCTCTCAATGATACGATCAAAAGGGCTCTTGCCACCATAGATATTCCTGCGCTCATTGAGCCGGCAGGGATAAGTCGGGATGATGGCAAGAGACCTGATGGATTGACGCTGGTTCCCTGGGAACGGGGACGGGCGCTAATGTGGGACGCAACATGCGTAGACACATTGGCCCCGTGTCATATCAGGGAGACAGCATCAAGGCCGGGAGCCGCAGCAGAAAAGGCTGAAACCGGCAAGCGGCGGAAGTATGCCTCTCTCATAGAGAGTTACATATTTGTTCCGTTTGCCGTGGAGACCCTGGGGCCATGGAGTCTTAGTGCCAAAAACTTTTTACGAGATATTTCACCGCGGTTAATTGCCTCATCTGGTGACAGAAGGGCTGGCTCATTTTTTGCGCAAAGGATCAGCCTGGCTGTCCAGCGCGGAAATGCAGCCAGCATTCTTGCCACTATTCCACGCGGGCATGATTTATATAGTAATTAGGTTAGGCTAGCTAGCATTAAGTTCTATTGTATTATTTTCAATTAAAAAAAAAAAAAAAAATTAATTACTTAAGCTAGTTGAATGTTTAGGCTATATTATTTCACCAAGATTATGTACAAACATTCTGGCATTATTTATTAATTTAATGTCAGCGAATAAAACACGTTTAGTATGAACGATGCCTTATAGTTATAGGCTAAAGCCCATTGCAATAACAAAAGGGCCTTCACTCTTAGCTAAAGACCTCAAGTGGTTTGGTTGGCTTATTAAGATTTTTATCAATATTTTCTTTTGTGGATACCTCCATTTTTCTAAGGGAACAATTCAAACAATAATAATGAATTTAAATGTTTAGCTAGTACATTTTTATGTTTAACTAGCTGATAACCGCGACTTCATCCGCGTGGATTGAGGTTGATATCCGCGGGAACTCCTTAATTTTCCCATACAACCTACCTCTATACAAATTTTCATTAAAATCGGTTAAAAAGATGGGCGTTAAAGCGCAGCAGACAGACAGACACACTTTCGAATTTTTATACTTAAAATTATTATAGATGTGTTTTGCGTTTATTATAACGTACCTGCTTGTTTTTGTGAGTTGTGGATTTAATGAGAATAATATCCGATTATATTTACCTGCCCTAACACACAAGAGCTTATAGCTGTGAATCCTGGAGATCCCGTGGAATTACTTGAAACTTTAATCCGCACGTCAACGAAGTCGCAGGCTTCATCTAGTTCAAAATGAATAAGAACAAACTAAACATAAACTCGAAGAAAATATCAAGACACGCGGAAGCGTGTCCAGCCAAAGTCCAAAAAAGAAAGAACTGGCAGCACCGTGTGTAATATTACACGAACCATTTGGAGTCACTTTTGACCCCCTCATAACTCAAAAACTATTACACTTAAACATGTCAAATTTGGCTCATATATTGAGACCCGCGAGATACGTATGTGCTCCAAATTTCATAAGCACACCTCAAATGGTTATTTAGATATAAACGTCCAAAAATCGTCATTTTTATGATCTACCTACGGATAGATCAAAACTCTGACACGGGGCATACTACCATCGCTTAAAGCCGTATTATTTTAATATTGTTGACGTTCATGTTGTAGTGTTATAATCATTATTTTAAGGACGTCAAAGTACGTGACATTCAACCGTTACTTTGAAATAATACTGCTTTAAGCGGTGGTAGTAACTCCCTCGTCCACTTCCTGCGGCAACTTGCATTACATTCTACGCATAGTGCATGCACAACTAAATAAAACAAGAGTTGTTAAGTAAAAAAAAAACTCCTATTACATAAATCATACTGCAGGTCTTTGTTTAAATTCGTTATTTTGTGTTGTTAACTATTGAAAATGACACATAATTATTATTTTAATGTAAATAATAATGAATAATAATATGGTTGCAATAAAACCTTACCTTCGTATTCACGCATTTTGTGCAACGAAACGTCATTGACAGAAAAGAAGAAGAAACGTATTTCAAGTCGTCAGTTCAAGTTGTCAGTCATTGTGATTTTTAATCATTGTTTATAGTGGTTTTAGTGATATCGACTGTTTACCGTGCTTGTTTTCAATGTTTCACTAAAAACTTTTGCTATACTATAATATGGATTCGATCTCGCCGACTTCGCGCTATATTCCATGGATGACCATTGTTTGCAATTTGGGTACGTTACGTTGAGGTGCATAAATTGTCACCTGAGTGTAAACAGGATGCTAAGACCTGTTGTTACCATGGGTGCGCTCACCATCGAAATGATATTGTTGCACCGGCAGCTTTCTTGATAATGTAACGACAGTGATTACCTATTTAATATGAAGATGAATAAATTAATGAACTAATAGAAAAGTCCTATTACAGTGTATAGGATTATTTGAATGATAGCAAGGCATGGGTATGAATTGTTACAGCGGCTGATTATGTAACTGTTATATTGTATATATAATTTCAAATATCTGTGAGATGGTGATAATAAAACAAACACAGTTGAATTTGTTGCGGGCTCTTCTCAGACCAGGGCACGTTTGGAACCCTCGTAGCTTTAGTTTTAAGATACCGTAGTTAGTTATCACCATCACGTCTTATGCTCTGTAAGCATGACGTTCAGAAGGTGTACTTTGTAGGTACCTATTTTGAATAAATATGTTTTGAGTTTGAGATTGTGTTCAATAATTTCTGTACAAAAAGAAATGATATCCCATCAAAAACATAAATGTAAAATGAGAGCCAAAATCCAAAATTGTGATATGTATATAATATATGCATTGGTTGTTGACTTCAGCGACAAAAGAAGTGAGATCTAAATGGGTGCCAAAGTTCAATGGTCAGTCCTGCAATTTATTTATAACAACATAAAATATTTTATAACAACTTAAAATATCATTTCTTTTTATAACTTAGGATAATATGTTGAAGACTAAGGCTTTGGCTTGGCTAGTTTTCATATACGAATTATAGCCTTCGCAAGTTGTAAAGCTGTAAGTTCTTATTTTATTCTTCCGAAAATTTGGCTTGCTAGTAGAAACTGTACTTTTAGGTACCTACTTAATAATAATTCGTATATGGAAACTAGCCAAGCCAAAGCCTTAGTCTTCAACATATTATCCTAAGTTATAAGAAGAAATGATATTTTAAGTTGTTATAAAATATTTTATGTTGTTATAAATAAATTGCAGGACTGACCATTGAACTTTGGCACCCATTTAGATCTCACTTCTTTTGTCGCTGAAGTCAACAACCAATGCATATATTATATACATATCACAATTTTGGATTTTGGCTCTCATTTTACATTTATGTTTTTGATGGGATATTTTTTTACACTAATGTTGACAGATACAAATCAACGTAAACTTAACTCGTAAAGCACGTTTTCATACGTTTATGGACAAAGACATTACATTACAGTCCGAGGCAATCGATGTTCCGGACACAAACGACGTTTTTGTGACCCACACAAAACAAAAACAATGTTTGTGACCATATAAAAGCATCAAAGATACACAAAAGAAATATTTTCTTTGAAATAATAAATTCTGAAAATGTGACTAACTATACTCAAATAAATATTATAAACTAGCTGATGCCCGCGACTACGTCCGCGTGGTTTGAGGTTTTTTGGTTCCCGCGGGAACCAAAAACTCCTTAATTTTCCGGGATAAAAAGTAGCCTACGTCCTTCCCCGGGATACAACCTATCCCTGTACCAAATTTTATCAAAATCAGTTGAACAGATACATTTGTTTGATTCCCGCGGGAACTCTTCAATTTTCCGGGATAAAAAGTAGCCTATGTGCTATTCCAGACTACAATCTATCCCTGTGCCAAATTTCAGCCTAATCCGTTCAGCCGTTGGCGCGTGATTGAGTAACAAACATCCATACATCCATACATCCATCCAGACATCCATCCAAACTTTCGCATTTATAATATTTATTTGATTGATTGATTGATTGATTGATTGATTGATTGATTGATTGATTGATTGATTGATTGATTGATTGATTGATTGATTGATTGATTGATTGATTGATTGATTGATTGATTGATAAAATAAATGATAAATGATTTATTTATTTCACATAGGACAACTTGTGTCACTTATGATACGTCAAGACTCTACCACCGGTTCGGAAAGCTGGTTCTACTGAGAAGAGCCGGCAAGAAACTCAGCAGTTGCTCTTTTCTCAAAAAAAGAAAGAGGTTACAATATTTAAGCAATACAATACATACGCAACGTTACAAGTATTACACCGACTTGTGGGTCACTGGATTCGAGGCCGGTTGCTTCCATGCAACTTTGTCGTTAATAAAATCGTCGATAGTATAATAAGCTCGACTTAACAAATGCTGTTTGACACAGTCCTTAAATTTATGTAATGGCAAATCTATAAACTCTTTTGGAACCATGTTATAAAAACGTACACTCGACCCCACAAAGGATTTCTGCACCTTACGCACACGATATGACGCTGTTACTAGCTTATGGCGGTTTCTAGTACATAGATTGTGAGTATCAGATATTTGTTTATAATTATTAATGTTCTGCCTAACAAAGACTATATTATTGTATATATATTGTGAAGGCACCGTAAGAACACCAATCTCTTTAAATTTTTCACGAAGTGATTCGCGTGATCCGAGTTTATAAATAGAACGAATGGCTCTTTTCTGCAATATAAAAATTGATTGGATATCAGCGGCTCTGCCCCACAATAAAATGCCATACGACATAACACTGTGGAAGTAAGAAAAGTAGACAAGCCTAGCCGTTTCAATATCGGTAAACTGTCTTATTTTCCTAACAGCAAAGGCAGCCGAGCTAAGTTTTCCCGCTAGTGTATCTATATGAGCGCCCCATTGAAGCTTGTTGTCCAAGGTCACCCCCAAAAAAACTGTGGAGTTCTCCATTTTTAGTGTTTCTCCATTTATCATTATAGTTTTGTTAATATTCTTTACATTAGGTAGAACAAACTCTAAGCACTTGGTTTTCTTAGCATTCAATAATAAATTATTGATAGTAAACCAGTGTGATACGTGTGATATTGCATTGTTTACATCGTCAAAATTGTCCTTACTTCTATCCACTTTAAAAATAAGTGATGTGTCGTCAGCAAACAATACGATGTCACAGACATTATTGACATGGTATGGTAAGTCATTTATATACACCAAAAATAGAAATGGACCTAAGATCGAGCCTTGTGGGACACCCATTAATGCAGATTGATTGATTGATTGATTGATTGATTGATTGATTGATTGATGATTGATTGATTGATTGATTGATTGATTGATTGATTGATTGATTGATTGATTGATTGATTGATTGATTGATTGATTGATTGATTGATTGATTGATTGATTGATTGATTGATTGATTGATTGATTGATTGATTGATTGATTGATTGATTGATTGATTGATTGATTGATTGATTGATTGATTGATTGATTGATTGATTGATTGATTGATTGATTGATTGATTGATTGATTGATTGATTGATTGATTGATTGATTGATTGATTGATTGATTGATTGATTGATTGATTGATTGATTGATTGATTGATTGATTGATTGATTGATTGATTGATTGATTGATTGATTGATTGATTGATTGATTGATTGATTGATTGATTGATTGATTGATTGATTGATTGATTGATTGATTGATTGATTGATTGATTGATTGATTGATTGATTGATTGATTGATTGATTGATTGATTGATTGATTGATTGATTGATTGATTGATTGATTGATTGATTGATTGATTGATTGATTGATTGATTGATTGATTGATTGATTGATTGATTGATTGATTGATTGATTGATGATGCGAAAGTTTGGATGGATGAATGTATGGATGTATGGATGTTTGTTACTCAATCACGCCCCAACGACTGAACGGATCTGGCTGAAATTGGGCACAGAGATAGATTATAGTCTGGAATAGCACATAGGCTACTTTTAATCCCGGAAAATGAGTTCCCGCGGGAACCAAAAAACCTCAAACCACGCAGACGTAGTCGCGGGCATCAGCCAGTAATATTATAAATGTGAAAGCTTGGATGAATGGATGGATGTTTGTTACTCAATCACACCAGAACGGCAGAACGGATCTGCATGAAATTTGGCACAGAGAAGAGTTCCCGCGGGAACCAAAACTACCTCAATCCATGCAGATGAAGTCGCGGGCATCAGCTTGTTTTCTATAACATTTAAACAACGTACCTAACCTACCTTTACCTATTTAATTTTTATTGATTTTATATGCTATATTTTACTTAGATGATTTACTTATACCTATGATTTTAACGAATTTAAGAATAAATGAGCAAGAAGCATAATTACTTGATAAAGTTTAAGCTAGGAAATTAGTGTAGTGTTTTTGAACTCGTTAAAAATATGCAAGCGGGCTTCAGTTCAGTTCAATGGGTAAAAAAAACTTTTCTGAATCTATTTTTTCTCTTTAGACTTCCATTCAAAAAGTGCTTATTAGCAATTCCACCAAAGTTTTATTTTTCTCTTTAGACCTCCATTCAAGAAGTGCTTACAGCAATTCCACCTAAGCCAGGTCAGCTAGTTAAAATATAAGCTACAAATAAATGTACCTAGTTATAGCACAGAATAGGTAATAGTGTTATAGACAGGTAAATCCGGTTTCAGTGAAGTGAAAAATCTTTTACAAAATCCACGTACACTAATGCTTCAAAGTTATAAAATCCCTCTGTAAGCCAAAGGTTTATTATTTAGCAAAAGAGAAAATATTTATGTTTAGTCGTTTCATCTTAGAGGACTATTTTCGTATATAAATAAGCCTAATAAATTATTACTTATATTTTCTGTTGTCGAAAAAATATTTCGCTTTGTGTATTCAGCTCAAATAAAAATTAAGGATTACTTTTTCCAAAAAATGAGTGTTTTTACTAGATGATGCCCGCGACTTCGTCCGCGTGGATTAGGTTTTCATTCCCGCAGGAACTCTTTTATTTTCCGGGATAAAAAGCCTATATCCTTCCTCGGGTACAAACTATCCCCTATACAAAATTTCATCAAAATGGGTTGAACAGATGGGCCGTGAAAAACAGACAGACACACTTTCGCATTTGTAATATTAGTATAGAAGTAGTATCGATTGTTCAGTTGTATATAATAACTAGCTAATGCCCGCGACTTCGTCTGCGTGGTTTGAGGTATTTTGGTTCCCGCGGGAACTCTTTAATTTTCATATTTCATAAAAGTCCTATGTGCTATTCCAGACTATAATCTATCTCTGTGTCAAATTTCAGCCAGATCCGTTCAGCCGTTGGGACGTGATTGAGTAACAAACATCCATACATCCATCCATCCATACAACCATCCATACATCCATACATCCATCCAAACTTTCGCATTTATAATATTAATATTAATAATTATAAAGTAAGAAAGATAAGATGTATGAAGATAAGATAGGTATTACAAAGCAATGCTGACTAAAATATTATGTAATAGTGCTTTTGAGTTCAAAGTAACAGAAAATTTGAAATGTGTGTTAACTTAAAAACTCTTCACAATTAATTAATGGATGTCCACAGACCGTATCGATGGGTGGATGCTTGGGATGCCCACATATCGTAGTTGTGTAGCTTACGCACGTCGTTCATCAAGTTGACAAGCGTTAATACAGTTTCCGGAGAGACTACTATTTGTTCGTACTTTGAACTCGATTGTAAATCGATAGTGCATGTCTCAAAATACAATCGCAGTTAAAAAAATAAAGTCGCTATGTAATTGCTTAAAAATTCCAATGTGTATAAAAAGTCAAGACTTAAAGTTTGTCTCTTTATATCTTGTAAATGTTTATCAGTCATAAACCACTTCAATAATCAATCAATCAGGTTTTTTTAAAGACAAACGTGAATTCGTAAAACAATCTTTTGAAATACGAAAATGTTCTTAAAGAACAACAAATTTACTTTTATTTGTTTATTTATTGTAATGAAAATATTAATTAGAGTTAATTTTATGATACGTAATTTGCAAACAGTACAGTATTATTTTAACTCTTTGAAGTAAAAAAAATGGGGCCAATAAATACATTTAACATATTAATCTTTCTTACTAATATTATAAATGTGAAAGTTTGAATGGATGTACGGATGTATGGATGTTTGTTACTCAATCACGCCCCAACGGCTGAACGGATCTGGCTGAAATTTGGCGCAGAGATAGATTATAGTCTGGAATAGCACATAGGCTACTTTTTATCCCGGAAAACTACAGAGTTCCCGCGGGAACCAAAAAAACCTCAATCCACGCGGACGTAGTCGCGGGAATGAATGTTAACCTTCAACTTTAACAAAATACAGTCACAATCGAAAATCCTTAGTAGGGTATTTTCCAAAATGTACCCGCCCCTCGTCTGAATCTCGATGACAAATCGCTGCGTAAATGATAGTGTTCGCTCGTTCGAATGGCTGGTCTCTGTTTTTGTTGTTTGATGTATGTCTACGTTATGTCAGACCATTGTTGTAGAGGCTGCGTTATTGCCCAGTTTTTGCCTTTATTGATTGAACACTCAGGTTACCGCAGGAAATATTTTCGTGCACAATCGCAACGTTTTTATATCGTTTCATTGTTTTTTTTTGCTCGTACAGTCAGCGGTAGCTAGGCAAATCTACGGAGGCTTGTTAGGTTTCCGAGAGAGTGCTTCCGTTCAGTCTTTTTTACATACACCTAACTCAATTAGCATGTTGAAAGTTAGCCAATTACTTATTTTAACTACAGCATTAGAATTAAATAATGAGAATTGGTTGAAACGACTTATTGAGTTATGATAGGACTATCATTCAGTTTTTTAAAGGCTCTTAAGTGATTGATATCTGAATGAGTAATATAAGGCCACAGTCCAGATACCACGCTGGCCAGGTGTGGATAGACAGCCTACACACAGCCCTCAGAATATTATGGAGAACCTCTTGGATGTATGTAGGTATAGTTTTCTTTTTCTTCACCTTCCAAGAAGTGATATTGAATGCACATTACTCCGAAAAGTTAGAGGTACCTACCGGATTTAATACTCCGGACCAACCCAATAGGAGGCCAAAGGCTATTGCTAATCTATTATATCATGCTCAAGACGTATGGGATTACCACACATTGCAGAACTCTAGATCATATCACGACACTTAATAGTCTCCATTTATAGAGAACAAAACACAACTTTTCACAAGAAAAAGGGTCAAAAAACAAATTTGTTGTTATCGCATTCATTTAAACCCTTTCACGGTCTACAATCAGATAAACGGCACCTGGAAGATTAAACTTTTGGGCGGCATATGGGGGTCAATGACATGGGCAGTGCCGGAGCTAGAGGTTGATCACAGAGGAATTTGCAAAGGACAAATAATGTTGGGGCCTATAAAAGTATCAAAGCAAGTTTAACGTAATGTGAAAGTTTAATATTAAATGCTAAAGTGTAATAGATACACAAAAAAACCGGCCAAGTGCGAGTCGGACTCGCGCACCGAGGGTTCCGTACTCAAGAAGTAGGTATAATTACCTTTGTTAATGAACCGCAAAACTAACTTTGTTTGTAGAGGTTTACTGTTAATATCAAAAAATTACGTTTGTTGTATGGGAGCCCCCCTTTAATATTTACTTTATTGATATTTAATTATTTATTTTGAAAGGTAATATACAAGTTAATATTCTGTGAAAATTTGAACCGTCTACCTGTTACCGTTTTTAATATTGAGCAAAAAAAAAAGAAAAAAACACGTTTATTGTATGGGGACCCCCTTAATATATATATTTTTTTAATTTTTAGTATTTGTTGTTATAGCGGCAAGGGAAATACATCATTTGTGAAAATTTCAGCTTTCTAGCTATCACGGTCTATGAGATACAGCCTGGAGACAGACAGACAGACAGACAGACAGACAGACAGACAGACAGACAGACAGACAGACAGCGGAGTCTTAGTAATAGGGTCCCGTTTTTACCCTTTGGGTACGGAACCCTAAAAACACTGGGAGCATGTAAAAAAATAGTGAAATGAAAAATATTTTCAAAGAATTCGTAGACTATGCCGGTGCCGCTCTATTGCGGTTTAAAATGAAAACATCATAAATTGAGCCAATCATAACAATTGAACTCAACAGTGATTTATTATTTTAGTTTTAGGAATAATATGTTTGATGATTTCTGTCAATATTTCAAATCTAGGTAAAATCGTCACTAAAAGTTTGAAATTAAAGAAACTCAACACTAAAATAATACAATGTTTAAAATGACAGTACCTATTATTTCTTTTACTCAGAAACATAGTTTAACGATTTGTGTACAATAACTGTACGATCCGAACTTTTACTAGTACAAAGTTATAATTCTGTGTATATTTTTTGGGGTAAAGTTTTTCGGATTCTTGTCAATCAAACCCAAGTTACGGGCCTGAACAAGGGCCAAAATTACGTTATTAATCATGATCTACTACCCTCATGGAACAAAGGTAATGAGTGCCTCAGGGTGGGACTTGTAAAGGAAGCGCATGGGTTACTGTCCCTAAGTTTCTGGGCCATTAATCAATAGACCTTCTATCGGGAGAAACTTATGAGGCAGGTGATGGTTTTAAGTAGAAAAAAAAAGCTCGTCTAACAAAATAACAAAATATTCTTTGTGTTCGTTGATAATACGTAGTTGTTTTAGAAATTATTGAGAGTAACGTCAAGGATATACTACTTTCGTCATCGTTGTCAACTTAAAGACGTCCAATACTGAATGTGGATTCTGTTCCAAGGATTTCCACACGCCGCGGTCTTGCGCAGCCTGGATCCTGGAGCCTGGATCGGTGATCGACGATGCGACTTGATCGATGTCGTCCCTCCTCCGAGGGTCTGTCTAGCCAACGCTGCGCTTTCCATTTGCACTTTGCGCTTTGCTGGGACGCCACCCAACGCAACTACTTTATCTATATGCTAATAATTATCTATACTAAAATTATAAATTTGAAAGTTTGGATGGAAGGATAGATGTATGGATGGATGCTTGTAACTCAATCACTCCAGAACGGCTGAACGGATCTGGATCGGCACAGAGATAGATTATAGTCTGCAATAATTTAAGCTACGTTTTATCCCGGAAAATTAAAGAGTTCCCTCGGGAAACAAAAAAGCCTCAATCCATGTGGACGAAGTCGCAGGCATCAGCTATTAAGCACATTATAATATTATTCATTTTCTCAGCGACATTGTAGTTGACATTATTAGAAAAGGAAATAAAAATTGATATTTTTGCCCATCAAATCCGTTCCAAATTGAATCCGAATACGATACTCGAGTGAAATTCGGAGAGGAAAAAATTTAAAAAACCGTCCTTGAGAGCGTTCTTCGGATTTCAATTACCGCCACATATTCACGGGATTGTGTTTTGCTTTCATTCATTTCATCCGAAATAATCTCTACCGCAAACAGCTCTTTGTAAGGTCGACTTGTCAAATATAATATACCCTTTGTGTTCCAAAAATCGATTATGGCCTTTTTGTTGTCAAAATTGAGGCTCGAATTTCTCGAGTTTCACAATAGTTGCGATGTTTATCGCGGCCAGGTGTGTTCCCAGCCTTAAATGTATTTTAATTGAGCGAGACTTAGGTGCACCGGTAAGAAGCTTTCGGAGATTGGGAGTTCATTTTTTGAAGATTAATATTTTGATCGTAACCCAAAACTTAATATGAAATTTTGCTTTGTGTTGTGAGTTAGTTATTGTTACAACTGGTTATAAAATTATAGTACGTTTTTTGTATTCTTTGCTATAGAACACCTTCGATTCAACGTCGATTTACCCGTTTAGAAGGGTGTACACAATAAAGAAATGAAACAGTCGTAATTTAATTTGCTAAATAATAATAATAATAATGATAGGTCTGCAGGCGTCTCTTGTCTTAGAGTCAAAACACACTACGGTAACAGAAAAAATCTGGAAGGCAAAAATACCTCGCAAGGCTATAAAAAGTTACACATAAGCACGTTAACACCATTAAGGTATAATTCATAATTCATAATTCATAATTCATTTATTGTCATTTATAGTTTTCTAGACATATTTAACTTCATTGGTTAGCACTAACTTAAGGCTCAAGTTTGTTCTTACCTTACGAAATCAAAAACAAAATTAATTACGTCAAATAAAGGCCCATTTTACGCTGAAGTTAGAATAATTATATCAACAACCAATTTCATACTTAGGTAGGTAGAGGTACACTGGTTAGGTCATAAGTCATGCACTCCTGCACAATTTAAAATTGACCAAGCCAACGTAAAGTAGGTAGGTACTTAAAGCGGCATATACCATGAGCTTCCTAATAATACCAGGCGTAATACCAACATGCCGCTTCAACAGGCCATACAGTGTAATTAGGCCTGTACCGCGCCACAAAATGCCACGCGCTATGGCTTTCGAACGTGGCGTAAAATTAATTACAGTGAAGCTTCGGTGATCGTTTGAATACAATGCATACTATTGAAGTTTAGGTTAGTAGGTAGTGGTACATTCTATTTTTAACTCACTTTATAAATAGGATCTAATATTATTTTGTGGAAATATACCCCCTTTTTAAAAAAATTATGAGTACCTACTTCGGGAATTACGAGGGAACAGACAAACACGGCAATATAAAATGACAAACCGTATTATTTATTAGTTACTATTACATAATATGTGGGTAAATACATTATATAAGAGGTGCTGTGAGGGTTCTCACAATAGTCTGTATAAAGTAAATCTTATTTTCATCCCACCATCTCGGAAAGAGTATTTTTACGCTTCGATATCTGAATGCAAAAGCCGTTATTATCCTCTTGAGGATAAAGTAAATTGAATTTAGAACATCGTGTGCACGTTAGTAAATATCACTCGTCTATGAAGTCTGTGAATTCAAAACATCATTAAAACCATTTTCTTCTACCTCTATGGTGCCGAATTTCCATACAACCGTTTTTAATTTGTTAAAAACTCACACTCGTTTCTTTCCCGTCATATTGTTTAAAATTAAAACCTTCGATTAAAGACAAGAAAATTGAAAATAAGTGAAAAACCTAAAATGAGTGATTCTAGTGACGAAGAAGTTAATTTGACGCCAACAGAATTGACTGAAACTGTTAAAAAATGCGGAAATGAGCTTTCTCCCTCAACAATCACGCGAGAAGTATTTCATTTCCTCGCTGAGGTGGGATGAAAAGTTACGTGTTGCACTCGAGTGCAAAGATTTTTCACCTCGTGCTCTTTTAATTCCCTCGCTAACGCTCAGGATTCTAATTTTTGTACCACTCCACTCGCTGCGCTCGTGATTCAATTTTAGAATCCTTCGCTTGCTCGGTCATCAAAATTGAGCACGCGGTTAAAAAACAACTTTCACTCTTATATAACAAATAACTATTTTCCTGGCTATAGATAATATTATCATTTTTTTCCCTGACTCAGAAAATCCATGTATTTTGTAAAATTAGAACTAAAATTATCCCGCACAATTTATAAGATGTATCATGTAATATGACAGCGTTTGTATAGATAATAATTACAGGAATTACACCGACATGTATAATTAACTGAGTCTATAAATTAGGGCTGTATTGGGCCACAAAATGGCAAACATAGCATTAACTTAATTAAGAAGAGAAAACTAAATAATAAGCCTGGTATAATGGTTAGGCGCATCGCCCACCGGCAGAGTCAATCAGGAGTGGATTTTTTTATAACAATTCAAAGTACTTAATCCTTATTTACTTCTTGAATCTTTTCGGGATGATAATACGGTTCAAGATATCTAGAATCTTAGGATTAACGATTGATAATACAAAATTTTGTGATTATAACCCGGACCGACCCCATGATTTTTTGAATCACTGAAGAAACTCAATCAGCTGATATTTATTATGTAGAAATATTTTAACAGCATACCTCTATACCAGTCAACTTTACCTACTATAATATGTAGAACACAATTATAATTATATATCGTAGAAAAAGTAGGTATATTATAACTAGCTGATGCACGCGACCTTATCTGCGTGGATTGAGGTTATTCGGTTCCCACAGGAACTCATTAATTTTCCAGAATAAAAAGTACTTCTAAGTAGACTATAATCTATCTCTGAGCCAAATTTCATCCAGATCCGTTCAGACGTGCTGGCGTGATTGAGTAACAAACATACATCCATCCATCCAAACTTTCGCATTTATAAATTATAATATTAGCATTGATATATATAGACCCAGCATTAAATACCTAGGTAACAAAATAGCAACGTACCCGAAATAAACCTAAAACTGCAAAATTCACTTTATTCCACATTTATAGCTGTAGGCACTGTAAAGCTGGTTGCAGACAGTCGACGACACGACCGCCGTCAAAGCTTTACCAATTTGCAGATTAGTTGATGCGTAAATTGTTGTATTAGCCATACGCTCCACGGACACTGACCTGGGCAGGAGATAATATGAAGGTTAGAGTGGCCATTGGGTACACTTTCATACTTTGCATATTTTTTCATGCTTTTCATTTATTGTGTTTTATTCTAAGGCACTGTGAGACCCAACTTAAATAATCCATACTAATATTATAAATGCTGTGTAATAATATAAATCTACTACGCTTTCACGTCCCATCTACTCAACCGATACTGACGAAATTTTGTATAGAGATAGTTTATATCCCGTGTAAGGACATAGGATTTTTACCCCGGAAAATCAAAGAGTTCGCGCGGGAATCTTAAGCATCATCTAGTCCTTAAACAATTCTTAATCACGACTTAAGTATCTGGACACTAGCTCACGCCTTGTGAAAATACATTTTTACACGGTGTAAAATTAGATTAATTAAATCACGGAAAAGATATTTTTATAACTTGGCATAAGGTTAGGTTAGGTTAGGTTAGAGCATGGACAAATGCCTTACTCTCAGTATTTATCATAAAAGCAATAAGCTTTAGCGCGTTCGCGTTATCCTTTATACTTACAATATAATGTACCTGACTGTTAAATTGAATTAAAGTTAAAATGTATTTGTATCATAATATGAGCTTTTGTAGCTGTTATTTCATTGACTGTTAAAACTTTAGTAATAGTAAGTAGACAATAGGTCCTTTTCTACTCTCATTACTAGTACCATTGTATCTTTGTCCTATCTAGTACTACCTAATAAAGTTAAACTTCTCTGGGTCCGAACGATTACAGCGGTAATTTGATACCGACCGGCCGTAATCCCGATATTGTGTACCCACCTCTTTGTTGTGCTAATATTTTTGCGTAAATTCCGGTACTCAAAACGGACCGTGTAATTTAATAGGATCAGTTTTATTGCTTGAAGATCATTATGTAAACATGAGGGGGCTGTGTAGAATATAATGAAAATAATTTAATCAAATTTTTCGTTCAAGTGTTTACCGATACTCAAAATGTTATTTTTTTAGATTTTAAATATACATATTATAGTATAAATTTTCTATGGTCTGGTCTGGCGGAAGCCTTCGGCTTACATATCTGCACCCTACCAGCAAAGAAGTCAACCCCCTAGCAGGTGAGCTCGCTATACCGTCTTAGACTGCATCATAAGCTGTTAAAGTTCTTGCAATTCACGAGTGCGCGCGGCTCATGGTTGTGTTAAAGTTCTATCTGTATACATTTGTATACGTGTGAATGTGTGCGTGTACGTGATAGCGCGACTGACCACTCTGAGAGGTACGCACACTTACGCAATGTGCATAACTACAAGTAAATTTCACACGCGCTCGTGAATTGCAAGGACTAAGTATACCAATAGGTGAGATCGCCGTTAGGGGCTAACTTGTAGTGTATTAGAAAAAGAGGGAGAGGTCCGGTATTAAAACTCCGGACTACTCGAGATGATGTCTGTTACATTTTGAACTTTTAAAAAATTGGAATATTTACTAAAATCCTTTTCACAATCAACGCAAATAGCTCTTTTATTAAAATCTTGGGATTGGAAGGTTAAAGAGAATTTCAGAAACTTCTTGAGGTGCAGAATATAACGGGAAATTACTAAGGAACCACGCTTGGCTATGCCGAGCTTGGCAAAAGAGAAAACCGGGATTTCAATAGAAATGCGATTTTCCTTTGATGTCGGTAGAAAAAATCGTCAGGGCAGCTCCAAAACCTGAAGTCCTTGATTGTGAAGGAGAAGATATTATATTTCTTTCTCGACTTTGACAAAGTACCAGACCATAGGGTCAGGCATGAAAGAAGAAACAAAGAGTGCGTAAATGGCAGTCTCTGGGTTAAGCAACAGTCTTAGAGTTATTCACACGCTTATTGCCATAATTCCTGCATATACGACCTACATATTTTGACTGTGATAATGCTGTGCAATCTCGTTCCTATGACAGTAATATTTATTTTTACTATTGGTATATTTTATACCGTAGTAGTGTTGGTCATTACATTTCTTCTTATTATGATTGATTATAGGAAGACAATTACCATAATATTTTCAGAAAGTGTAGTAATTTCTTTATTTTTCTTTAATATCTTTATTTTTGTGAACTTTTTGTGTCATATTTAACACGAAAGTGGAAACCTACTCCTTGATTTGTTAATTATTGAAATAGCTAAACCGGTGAGCCGTGAATTAAGAGCAATGGGTTTTAATATATTTTAAAGCTTCCCTCATTTTGCTAGAATTAATATAGGTACATTGAGATTAAAAGAGATGCGATTCAATTAAATTTTTAAGTAGGCTGTTTTTTTTGTCAATTGAGCGCAGTTTGCTTCAGTAAGGTCACGTGGGATGATAACATTATTTTCTTTAACTTAAAAGTAAAACGATTTTGCTGTCTACCTTTAAGAACTGTCTAATTAAATAAACGCGATTTGAAACTTAATAATCTGAATTATTTTTTTGTAAGCTCGATGTTTATGTTAAAATGTATAATTTCTTAATAATTACAAATCCGTACTAAAATTGTATCCGTGTGTCTGTCTGTCTCTCTGCTATGCTTTCACGGCCCATTGGTTCAACCAATTTTGATGAAATTTGGTACAGAGGTAGGTTGTATCCCGGGGAAGGATACATAGCCTATAAGTTCCCGCGGGAATCAAAAAACCTTAATCCGTGCGGAGGAAGTCGCGGGCATTATCTAGTTATATAAAATTATAAAGGCCACCTGTGTGAAAATGGGACGAGTTATATGAAAAAATTGGTGTCGGTGGCGACAGCTTACACCTACTATGGTGGTATGGCAAAAACCTGAACATTTCAATACTTACCAACTCCTTCCATTGCCAAAATATATATTTCTGTTGCCAAAAGTTTCATCTCGTTGCAATAGCTCCTATACTAAAGACATAAGGCCGATTAAGGACTGATAAAGTGTTGTATTGACGGTGTACAAATTTGGTTCATAAATCACAAGTCTGAAGGATAAAAACGAAAGTGTCTGTTCGAGTAGATTTATTTCTTCATACCACATTTCACTGCTTCTTAATAAGTTTTAATTATTCGCCGGATGCGAACATGGGACGCTTCTCAATTTTTTTATAGACACAGTATGAGTAAGTATATCTTTACTAGCGGACGCCCGCGACTTCGTTCGAGTGGCATAAGTTTTTTAATTCCCATAGGCATTCCTTAATTTCCGAGATAAAAAGAACCCATGAAAAAAAACCCGTCGATCCGTTGGTCTGTTGCGGCGTGATTGAAGGACTATTTAACGTCCTTTGGGAGAGAATTTATAAAATCTGTGGATTATGTATTTCATAATTTAAACCGGTAGCCCAAATATCAAGTTTCACGGCTATTTAACTTGAAAAACGTCGGCCTTTTACACCAACTTACAACCCCCATTTTACCCGTTTGGGGGTGGAATTTTGAAAAACTGTTACACACGTACTTCTTTATATTATACCGAAAGCCAAAATACCAAGTTTCGTTGTTATAACTTGAAAAATATGTTGATAAATGAAGGACATTCATCACCTATTTCACCCCTTTGGGGGTCGAATTTTCAAAAATGGTGAAACATGTACGTCTGCATATCTAACTGAAAGCCCAAATGCTAAGTTTCATCACTATAACTTGAGAAATCAAGGACTTTCATACAAACTTTCAACCCCTATTTTACACCTTTAGGGGTGGAATTTTGAAAAACTGTGAAACACGTATTTCTTTATTTTTTACCGATAACTCATATACTAAGTTTCATGGATATAACTTGAGAAATGACGGACTTTCAAACAAACTTTCAACCCCTATTTCACCCCCTTAGGGGTGGAATTTTGAAAAATCCTTCCTTAGTGAGCGTCTACGTTACAAAAAGGAAGCTACTGTCAAAATTTCAAGTCTCTAACCCTAGCGGTTTAGGCTGTGCGTTGATATATAAGTCAGTCAGTCAGTCAGTCAGTCAGGACTTTGAATTTTATATATATAGATTACAGACTTTTAATTCCATAGTGTTACGCAAAAATAGGTAACAGCAATATTTTGGTTACTAAATTAGTTTTTTTTTAATATTTAAGTACTCTAAGTAGGTATATTTAATATAATGATGGTTGGGCCTCCGACGTTCGTCTAGTGGTTAGCTCTAAATTCCAAATCATTGGAACATCAAGCCTAACTATTGTTAGTGTGATCGCGAAAAACCTTTCAAAAGTATGTTTTTTCTGCTAAAATAAACTTACTCATAATAATGTTTACCCTTAACACACAAAGATTAAACAAAATGCCCGAAAAGAACCAGCGAAAAAACCTCTTTTTAAAATATCGCTGAGAAAACATCCGTTGTTTGTTATCGTAAAGCCAAAAGCCGCGAAATATATTAATGTCCCTACTTTAAGCAGAAGCTACACTTTTAATGTACATTTCCAAACAATAAGCCGCGGTATATTACCTTATCTGAAACTGTTATGTCTTTTTTCCTTTTTACGACAAATATAACTAACGACTTTTATTTAAAAACTAGCTGATGCCCGCGACCTCGTCCGCGTGGAATATGTTTTTTTGATTCCCACGGGAACTCCTTAATTTTCCGGGATAAAAATTAGCCTATGTCACTCTCCAGGTCCTCAATTATACCCATGCCAAAAATCACGTCGATCCGTTGCTCCGTTGCAGCGTGACTGAAGGACAAACCAACAAACCAACAAACCAACAAACTAACAAACCAACAAACCAACAAAAAAACCCACTTTCGCATTTATAAAATTAGTATGATAGCGTGCGTAGCATGGGAATCGAATCCTGGACTTGAATAGTACCTATACTGAAGTACCAACCACACAGCTATCATTCACCACTTGGTTAAAAAATAGTACCCAAAATGTAACGTATACTCCAATATCTGTACAAAAAGACTCGTACAGGTTAAACCCGTCAAAACAAACCGTAGGTACTGCCTCGTTAGTCTAGCAGTTAGCATGGTCGACTGCAGATGACGAGGTCCTGGGTTCGATTACCAGTCCAGTATTGGGTTTTTCAGTTAAGAAATTTTCAGTTCCGGCCCGGAGTTGGAGGTTGGCGGTGAGTTACCCCCGTGCCTCGGAGAGCACGTTAAGCCGTCGGTCTCGGTTATTTTCACTAACATGATAATAGTCGTTAAAGTCCGCCATCCCGCATTGGAGCAGCGTTGTGGTTCTAAGCTCAAATTCCTTCTCTCCTATGAGCGTGGAGGCCTGTGCCCAGCAGTGAGACGTTAATGTAGAGGTAGGTCCTATAGGTAGCAGAGCGCATGAGAGAGATCGTTAAAATATCTTATGTTTAAGTTAAACTTTCATACATGACCTCATTTCACTTAATCTCAGTCTTCGTGGAATACTTTTGCATAATTTATACTTCTAAAAGCTTCTGAAAAATGTAAATTATTTAGCTGGCTCGCGTATTCGCCCAGTTTATTTCACGCGGTTAACTTTATAAGGTAGGTATAAACCTAAGTTTATGAAAATACCACCTGACCTAGAATCTACCTTGCCTGTTTTAATCTACATTTTTATTTAAATCTTGCAGTTTTTCGCCCGAAATATTTCAATAAGATTCTGCTTTTTTAGATATTATAAAGTTCGAAATTAGAAAGAAAAAAACATTAAACGGTCCACTTGCACTAATCCGTTAAATGTGTTTAATTTTCGATTGTGTCGATTTTCAAAATGGCTGCACTAATGGTCAGACAGACTGGAAGAAATTAATAATTCCTTGTTATGTTACGGTAATTTAAAAAAAACACTGCAGTCAATATTTTCGTATTTTCATACACTATATTCGTAAGTAAAACAGTCACGTTATACCTCGACCACTTCTACTTGGCTTAACGACGTAGGCATCTAAGTAGACTCCGTGTGCTGAATAAGAAGCGAGGATACTCGTAGAAGATAATAGGATGATTACAGCAGGACTATCTAGATATTTCTACTGCTCTAACAGCTGATGGTATATACGTACTCGTATGTTTGATTTGAAATAACTGATTGTAGTTATGTATAATTTAGAAGCGTTCGACTTCGTCCACGTGGATATAGCTTTTTAAAAACCCCATGAGACTTTTGTCTAGAATGAAAATAAAACTATGTTGTAATGCGAGATGAAAGATATTATCATTTCTTGATATCAGAATTTATAAAAATCGGTTATAACTTAAACGAACTCACCATGAAAAGGTAAAAGACACATTTATAATATTAGAAGAAATGGACAGTTCATTACTAGCTCCATGACAGACTATATAGCCTGTGAAACAAATATTAGAGCTTCTGCCCACTTTTAATCACCCAGGTAGATATTTTCGTCATTACTAACACTTAAGTGTGATTGCTGTCCTAAAATGTATAACTCATACAAAACCTATCTATGCTGCTGTTAATAAAACAACGCTATATTGGGTGGAAACAATAAAGACGGACACCAAGAAGCAGAACTTCAAAGGGATATCGATCCATTAGGACGCCGCATCAATCACGCTGCGCAAACATCGGACCCATTATATTGGACAAACACGCGACCGACTTCTGTTCGACGTTATTGTAAAAAACACGCTACTCGTCTTCAGCATTGATGCAGCGCTGATTTGATGAGACTAAGTGAATCATCGCTGCGTCATTGCTGAAGGTTCTGCCTCTTTGGTGTCATTAAGCAGAACTTTAAAGATAATATTAAGTTTATCAATCCATACCGCTGAACACGCAACTTGTGTGCAGAGGGCCTATTTTATAAAATACGATCCTCGCCTCTATTATTGATACAGCCAAGGAACAGAACATGAAAAATGTGCATGTGAAGGTTCTTAGAGGTGCTGAAAGTTTTTAAAGAGATATCGATCCAGTATAAACACGCAATTTCGCTTCCCTTAGCGAATACAAATAAATGATACTCGCCTTCAGCGCTGATGCAGCGATGATATTTTGACAAGTAACGCCAAGGAAAACTACAAAGGAACTTTATTTACTAAAGAAATCCTACCCTCTCCCTCCATGCTTAAACCTATTAGTTTCGTCGGTGAACTCTACGTTGATCCTAGCATAGTACAGAATAACACGACGCAACTTTGACTCTTTTAAACTTGTTGATTTTTTTGAAATATATTAGATGTGTTAAGGCATAATGATTTTGTGAACAGGTTTTATGATTGTTATTCTTAAGGTGGACTTAGTAATCGTCAGAAGACTTACTAGTCTGTGACATATTAATTTTACTTAGTGTTATTCCGAAGGCCCACTTGCACTTGCAAGGCAGTTAAATGTGTATAAGTGAATGTTTTTGTATAGCTATCCTTTTCATGTCATCCCCGGAACAAACTTATCAAAAAGTAACAGTATAACCTTTTTTTTTACTAAGTCAGTGTAGGCAGTGCTGTACAAGTCAGCCTAAAGTCACTTACTGGTAATAAATTACTGGACAGTTACAACAAAACTTTACACATACTATAAATAAACATTGATTAAGTAAGTTAGAGGGTTTCGTATTTTTCTAACCTGCCTACAACTTTTGAAATAAAATCAGATGTCCCTTTGTCCTAATGATCCTCTACGACTTTATATATCCTACGTGACCCAAGCTTAGTTAAGAACTTTTAATGATTTTCCGTAAAAATCGGTTTTGAATTTCCAGCTATGATGGTACAAAAGTAATAATTATTCTTTGCTTCTACCCAAAATAATGACAGGGTATTGTGAGAAATTACCGGACTTCTAACTAGTTCCGCCTATCATTTAGCTTTGAACTATAGCTTTTATGTTTGTTAGATATTATAATTTATTCGTGGGTTACCAATTTACCATACGTCGATAACGACATGACCTTCACCCGAATCTTTTGTTATTTAGGCACAAAGTGCGATTGGAAACATAACTTTTACCAAAATAGGCATGATGACTGATTTTGAAAAATGGTCAGATTATAATCGGAATTATCTCTATTACGAAAAAATATCCTATTTCAGCAGAAAAATAAGGTTTGGCAGATAAAATTGACATTTGAAATTTAAATTTTAAAATTCACGCCAAAACGCTCGGCGGTGTCATGGCGTCGTTTGTGACGTCACTATTGTTTTTACCAATGTACTCTGTGCAGTAAACAATAATGTGATTGTCAAAGCTCGAAAACAAACAATTGTGACATTCGCTTCTTGGTGTTTTATCCGATATGGCGGATTGCTGTATTTTACAGTTTTTTTAATGATAAATAGCAATCTCACTCGAAATAGAAAAATAAATACGTTTTTTATATTTATATGAATCCTATTTCATTAGATATTGCCTATTTTCGAATGTATTAAGGGAAAATAAAAGTCTGGCGGCACGATGAGTCTAGCAAAAGGTCGCAAGACAAAATGTCTGACGACGTCAGACGTCATCGCCCAACGACATCTTTATAGGGTCACGTGTCGCGGGACATATTTTGTCCCCTAGTGAATTCGAAGCTTAAAATTACATACCAAGCGATATGATCGTACTTACACTGTGCGTTTATTGTATAGCAAACATTGATTCTCTCTCAGTCTACCTAAAATTCCATTATTCATCTAATAAAAAAATACATATAATACTTATAGCTACAAAATTAATATAAGTTAACATGATAAAGGTATTTTGTAGAAAACCTGTTACTTTTCCAAAAGCAACATAAGAGATTGAGTGGAATGGACTCTAAATAGGTCTCGCCACCCGCCAGGGGCTTGCAGGCGTCCTTTTTTAACAAACAATATTTTTATATACTAAGTAATGTATTACGGTAATGTATTAGAGTTTAAATGAAAAACGTATCTTTACTTTTTTTTTCACATAAGTTAGCCCTTCACAACGATCTCATTGGTAAGTGGCTTAAGATGACGCTTGGCCTCACGTCCTTGCTGTTAGGTTGGTAACTAACTGCGGCCAAAGCCTTCAACCGGAACAGAGAAAATTCATAAATTATTATAAATCCCCAAACTGATTAGTCCTCAATTGAATCCATATCCATACTTCCATACTAATATTATAAATGCGAAAGTGTGTCTGTCTGTCTGTCTGTCTGTCTGCTACGCTTTCACGGCCCAACTACTCAACCGATTTTGATGAAATTTGGTACAGAGATAGGTTACATCCCGGGGAAGGACATAGGCTACTTTTTATCCCGGAAAATTGAAGAGTTCCCGCGGGAATCAAAAAAATGTATCTGTTTAACCAATTTTAATGAAATTTGGTACGGGGATAGGTTGTATCCCGGGGAAGAACATAGGCTATTTTTTATCCCGGAAAATTCAAGAGTTCCCGCAGGAATCGAAAAAACTTGGTCCACGCGGACGAAGTCGCGGGAATCTTCTAGTACTTCATAAAACCGATAGGCGATGGCGGTCTCGCACCGGGAAGCGCAGCGTTGAACGGCCCACGACTAGGTGGACGGATGATCTCAATCGTGTAGCTGGGAGCCGCTGGAAACAGGCGGCACAAGACCGTGCTCTGTGGCGATCCATGATGGAGACTTTCGTCCAGCAGTGGACGTCTATAGATTGAGACGACGACAAAATTGTCTCTGCTGGGAATCGTACGATCATAGCACTAACCACTGCGCTATGGAGGTAGTCGTTTAATTATATAAAGTGTTAAAATTAAAACAAATGAAGTATTAGAACACTATTAGTTCATTAACTGTCTAGGGGTCAGAGGTCAGCGATTGTCTAGAGTTTTCTCTACCATTTCAACTCTTTTGGGAACAATATTTTACAAAGATAAATTACTCCACTTGTAGTCTTGCAACGTGGTTTAATATAAATCCAGTCGTTCTAAACCTAAATCCATTTTTACTTGTCTTTAAAGCCTTTAATTATATTTTGACCTAGATTATAATAATTATTATTCACATCAAATCAAATTAGAATCATGAAGCGAATCTACTATTGTCTGCTAGAATTACTTATTAAATAATGTTATTTTTGCTGCTGTTTCAAAAAGAGCAACCGTTACTGTTTCAGAGGTCCTAGGTTCGATACCCGGCAGGGTCAGGGAATTTATAATTTCAGATTTTTCTCTGGTCTGCTCTGGTGGGAGGCTTTGGTCGTGGCTAGTTATTACCCTACAGGCAAAGACGTGCCGCTAAGCGATTAAGGGTTCCGGTACGATGCCGTGAAACCGATTAGGAGTACGGGTTTAATATAATTGCCGTACATATACAGGTTAGCCAGCTACCATCTTAGACTGCATCATCACTTACCATCAGGTAAAATCGCAGTCAAGAGAAGTTGATGTAGTATTAAAAAATTAAGCATGTACGAGTACGTATGGATTATAATTTTTACATAGGCCAGTAAGCTCAGGCGATCATATTAAAGCTCACATAATTTAATTTCAATTCTTAGGGGGATTTGAAAAGAGATATAGGTAGTTTAAAGGAGATCGGCGAAGTATGACCCAGCTAATTTAAAAACCATTCAGATTCAGAAATCATTTAATATTTTTTAATATATTTCAAAGTATTTTTCTGTGTAAACATCAATTTTTTAGAAGATGGGGATCAAAAATAAAAATTATTACGAAACATTAAAAAAAGTCGTTCTAATGGCAATACGGAGTATAGATACCCGCAGGGTGACCGCATATCTTTTGTATCAATCATTGATACATCGCAATCACCTCTGATTGGTTAACACTCTTCCACTATTGGACGAAATCGCCATTGACGCAGCAAGAATACCACAAATTCAGCCAATCGGAGGTGATTGTGATGTATCAATGATTGATGCAAAAGATACGCGGTCACCCGGCAGAGTATAAAAGTAGAAACTAACGTGTCAAATGTCAATTACTGTCAAACTCAATCAAATGTCATTCGTGGACCGTAGTAGAGATGTGTCGGAAAAAACACATTAAGAATCCGTATCCCCGCTAACCGACATTTTAAGAACTTTTGATGAGCTTTGTGCATGAGATATTAGTATTATAACAAAAAGAAAATTAAAACATTAAAGTTTAATCCCTCCTTAGTAGAATGTTGCAAAAAGAAAATTAATTTTATTGAAATATAATAGTGAAATTCTCATTCTTGCGGAATACGATTACCATTTTTACACTTTTAGGCGATACTTTTGACCCATATAAATCCAAGAAAAATTATAATAAATGACTTATAAAAAATATTAATATGATAAACACACTCTTAAAATTGGACTGTTGCAATTCGTTTGTATACGTTCTATACAAAATTATTTCATAAAAAAATCAAATCAATGTGCACGATTTATCAAAATTTACGCGTCACAATAACCCCTATTTCTCAAAAGTTTGGCGAATTTACTGATAAAATAAAATTTCCCGTGAATTTTTAGTATTTAAATAACATAAATTGTAAAAAATAAATTTCTATAAAATACCTATATGACCAAAAAAAATTATCAAAAGTCTAATAAATTTCACGTTTAAAATGCTACTGCAGACCACACGACCGGCATACCGAGCCCAGCGCTCTTCGAGGGAGGACGTGTTGCTGGATGGGCTCTTTTGTATGTGTGCGTGAGCTCTCTCACAAGCCTTTGTAAAAACGTGTTGCTAACAATACATAGCGCGACTGCCTTAGTTTGATGAGCAGAGAATGTTAGGTTCTTGATCCGATTCAATCGATATTGAATAAATGCGTGATACGTATTTAATTATGAATAAATAAGAATATTTTTTATAACTATTAAATAATTTTGAACGATACAATATTATAATCTCATACTGTTTTTCTCGTCAATTGGGATTTAAGTATGCGTTATATTTGTATGGGTTTTGAATTTACTATCCTGAAATATTATATTTTCTTTAAAATCGTAATTGCAAAACTCAACGTGCCATACGTTGTTGCTGAGAGATTTTGGTAAATACAGTTTTCATAGGATTACTTATATTGATTTTTTATTTATCCACTACAAGCTTAGCCCTTGACTGCGATCTCACCTGATGGTAACTGATGATTTCCATTCTACGAGGCATCGTACTGGAGCGCTCAAGGGCTTCAGAAATTATGAATTCCCAAATTGATCGTAAACAATCATTATATCGCGCCCCGCGGGTCAATAAAAGGTACCTATTATAAAAATGTTTATACGACTGCTTGAAAAAAGGAGTATATTGTTTTCAGGGTTCATGTATGTATGTATGTAGGTATGTATGCATGTATGTGAGTTTGCATATTCCACCATAACTTCTATACGCGTGAACCGATTTAGATAAATTAGGTATCATTAGAAGCCCTAGCTTATTCCGGGTGACATAGGCTAGTAAAATTTTCAAAAAAGTGATGGGGTGACCATGGTCTCGCATTAAAGACTAAAGTAGATTTTTTTTTTCGAAAATAAGATTAACTATATACTCATCATCTGGAAAATGATGAATAGATTCCAAAAATATATACTAATATAGTTCAATATACAGTGATTCCCAAAAAATATCATTTAATAAAAATGTGAATAAGACTCCATTTTTAATTAATCAATGACTGTGGTATCGTTACGTAGTAGATAGTTACGGGCTACGGCAGAGCAGTCGTATTTATTAATAATTTTAATTATATTCACTTGCTCATTGTTTGCATAGATTTTATTTATTCTTTTACCTTTCGACAATAGTACCGTGCAAATCGCACTGCCTTTCAATCAAAATACTAAACAATATTATAAGTCATAAAATATTACCGCAACGATTTGAAATTCTAAAACGAAGAAGCTCATCATGAATACAATTTAATTTGTACTTTATCGTAAGCTGCATAAGGTATATATTGCAATACACATTTTAATACAATATCATTTCATTTACAAATTTACTTAGAGTTACAAAGCTCAATGGTCATAAAGTTTTTATTTATAGGATATTGTTTCGTTTCTGGTAAACAAGACGAGTTTGTATGAAATTTTATTACTCAAATCGACTGGAAGTTTTTTGACTTTTAGTTGTCTTGGATTTCTTATCTAAACTGATCTAATTGCATGGCCCGCGTGAAGTATGGTATTTTTATATTACCTGATATTTGAAAGGGTCGCTTTTAATATTATTTATGACCTAATCACGTGCAGATTGCACTTGCATAATACTCAAGTAAACCTGTCTATCGATTACTTGAAGACAACCAAAATTGCAAATGGCAGGTATGTCTATATTTTTATATTCTAAGAAACCCACAAATCTCTTACTGTCACCTTTATAGTCGCTTGCGATCATTGAGGTACTCTGCTCTGCTCAACTGCTTCCAACAAAACCATACAAGTTTAGTGTTTTTGTTTTTCTGACCTTGGCATCTCTATATGGACTTTGACACTGTAATCAGTGAAAATAATATTTAGGGCCTTGCTTTGTAATTGGATTAGAGTATTCGCTTCTGGATTTGATTTTACTTGTTTTATATATCACAAGGTAAGATTATTTTATATTCAGTTACCTGAAAGTTGCATAGTCACCAGCCACGGCCGAAGCCTTCCACCAGACCAGACCAGAGCAGAAAATCAATAATAATATTATAAATGTGAAAGTTTGTTGTGTCTGTCTGTCTGTCTGTCTACTACGCTTTCACGGATAATATTTCAGCTATACAACTTGGTAGAGAAAACGAAGCTCTACTGCTTTTTTTTTTGGGTGCCACGCCAGATGCATTGTGTAAAGAGATAATAGAAATAAAATGTCCCCAATCTGCCATTGGAAAGGAGGATCATTTCCAATGGCAGAGGAAGCCGTAAAGCAAAATAAAACAAAATAAAATAAAATAAAATGTGGAAAGCAGTAAACCAATCAATGACACAAAATAAGAGCTATGGTATTACCAAATTAGGGCCCGTTACACATAGCTCAAAAACCCAGATGTTTATTTGCCGTGTGGACTGGCCCTGAGCATAATCTAAAAATCGAAGTAATTGAAAGAGATTCATATTTTTGAAAAAAAAAAAACATGGAAGTAAAATTATTATAATTATTTACTCCAGAAATTTTGGATTCCTGAAAAGCTAGATCTATGCCTCTCAGAGACAATGTTTTATGATAAAAACATTTAGATAAGTATACTATATAAGAATATTTAAAACTCAGCCCTTGACTGCTTTCTCACCTAATGCTAAGTGATGATGCAGCCTAAGACGGTAGCGGGCTAACCCGTTAGGGGTGTCATATCCCTAATCGGTTACAACCCATAACCCTTATCGGTTTCTACACGATATCGTACTGGAATGCTCACTACCTTGGCGGCTCATCTTTGCAGATAGGGTGATATATAGCTACGGCTGAAGCCTTCAACTAGACAATACCAGACAAGATTTGGAAATTGCAAATTCCGGAAATAACCTTGCAGTGGTCAAATTGTGAATTGTAAATAGGGTTAGGTTTTATTTATATATTTTAACTAATCATGATTACAATTTACTTTGTACTTAATCATAAACTGCATAAGGTATGTTTTGCAAAGACATATTTTAATACAATAAATTGGTAACATTTACATTACCTGATACCTGAGAGGGTCCGCGTGTTTGTGATATTATTTATGACCAATCCTCTGCACGTGCTAACTAACTACACCTGCGTAATACACAATACCAATCGCTTATCTGTGAGTTGTTTTCAAAATAACAATGGTGTTTTCGAGACAAACTAATTACTCATGTAGTAAATGATGACCCATGTAGTAAAACTTGGTCAATAATCGTGTACCTCAATTGTTAGTAACAGTCAGATAGCCGTATAGGTTTTAAAATTTAAGAAATCATCAATTTTAATGAAAAGTAAATAAACGAAAAACTTGTAGGTGTATCTAGTTTTTAGTGTTACATTATGATACCCATGTGTAAATATATTTTATAAAAGTTTATGTACGCCAAATAAACATTTATTAAAAGGGAAAATAATATTTAAGTGATAACTAAGATTATACAATTTTATTAATATAGTGAAAATATTACGAACTTGACTACACAACATGGCAAAGTATCAAAGTATCTTTATCGGCCTATGCCGTCTTTGTGTGAGTGCAGCTAACGGTCTTACTGTGCGCTATACCTACAGATTCCAAAATTGGCCGAGCGCGCAATTAGGCGGGCGAGAATACGGACCCTTAACTCGAGTTGAAATTCAGGTAACTCGGAATGGAATTCGAGTTACACAACTCTGCTTAGCATAAAGAAACTAAGTGTATTTTATTTGTTACAAAATACTTTTTTCCATACATATTTGTACTTCAATCCAACTATCTGTTAGGACAATTATTATTATCAATGCTAAACTTCGTAGGTAGGATTGAAATAAAAAGGTTTTTATAGTTTACATAAATCATAATACATATCGTTCTCATTAGAGTTAGTAGGTACCTACACATTTATTTTAGTTTTAGTCTTAGTTAAGTTATAGTAAGTACTGATATTTAACAACAAAACTAGTTAGTTATAAAGCAGTCTTCACAAAATAATATCAGTCTAACTTTATAACTAGGTACATATTATGCTATTAATAGTTTAATCATCACAATGAAAATATTCATAAATAACTTTGTCATCGTTAGTGTCATTCGGTCGATGCAATGGCGGAAGTACGTAGACAGAGAAAGAGATATATTAGACAGGGCGTCGGCGTATACAGTATGCGATAGTAATTAATTAATAAATAATTAATTAAAATTAATTAAAATCGTTAATTTAATTTAAAGGCGATGCATTATCGATATAGTTCTGCATTGCCGGCACCCCTCGCTCTTCTTTTACCCCTGAAAGCTCACGCGTTATAAATACGATACATAGCGACGCGATTGTATCGCTACTGTTTTGCTTCTGTTGCGCGTTGTAAATGCGACTAACGCCCAAAAGTTGCGATGTATAAGCGCGTTAGGGTTAACCCCCTTTTCAAATAGTAAGAATAGTATAACAACCATCAATTTGTATGTCATAATATACTTACTGGCCACGTTATGAATTACATACCTACTATAGGTTTAATGTACCCAGCAGGTAGGTAACTTGTTTTTATGTAGGTAGGTAGGAAAGCGTATTACTATTTGGTACATAGTCAGATAATGATCTGCAGTGCCTGATAGAATTTTCAAAGCTATTAAATGGTCATCTGGCTTAAAATCTATGAAATAGAAATCTAACCTCACTTTTAACTATTACTACCAATATCTTTTTTCTCCCAACTTTATTTGATTGACTTTCATAAACTTTTTTATTAGTTTGGTTTAGTATAAGAAGTATGAGAAGTTTGATGCGTGAACGTGAACCTCAAGTTTGGGTCAAACACTATATGGGAGCTCGCCGACCTCCTTTGGTTTACGTTTAGGTAAAATTTTAATCTGCCATCAGGTAAAATCGCAGTCAAGGGTTAACTTGTAGAGGAATTAAAAAAAAAGTATATTACGAAACCGACAATGCCTCAAGTCTCCTACTCGTCTACATTCATTAGCCGTTACTTTTAATAACCTCGCCTACATTGCACAATGGGCCAACACTTCATTAAATTGTCACTCACGGTAATGAAGCTTTTTCGTAACGCGTTTCGTAATAGTGCCTTTTCGTAAACTGATTTGAGATTTCTATGGCTTTAATGAATACTTTGTTTATTTTCAACTGGACTAGAGTTTCAAGAGTAACATTGTGATAAGAAGAAATCACGCGCTCGCAGTGTATATCACTGTATGGAAAAATGGACGGCGCCTGTAGAACCTGGGGTCTTATTGCGTAAAAACTACAGCTACAGTGTAAAGATCGCAATCGCTTCTGATTGGTTTATCTTACTAATAGTATAAATGCGAAAGTTTGGATGGATGGATGTATGGATGTTTGTTACTAAATCACACCCCAACGGTTGAACGGATCTGGCTGAAATTTGGCACAGAGATAGATTATAGTCGGGAATAGCACATAGGCTACTTTTTATCACTCTTCAATATTCCGGGATAAAAAGTAGCCTATGTCCTTCCTCGGGATGTAACCTATCTCTGTACAAAATTTTATCAAAATCAGTTGAGTAGTTGGGCCGTGAAAGCGTAGCAGACAGACACTTTCGCATTTATAATATTAGTATGGATTTCCATTGTAAGAAATTGATTCCAGTGAACATGTTGTTTTTTCCTTTGGATTTAATTAATTCCAATTTAAATCTGGAAGCAAAGGCGAATATTATTCTCGGAGAGGGAAAATTTATGCTGTCACGAAACAAGCCGCGAACGCATCAATTACAAGTTAAATGAACAGTTTTATTTGCTTAATAGTACTTACAGCGCCTTTTGGCTCGTTCCTGTGGGCTTACTTAACACTGAAATACGCTACTGGGTATATTTTGACCCATACGATGACTACTTTAAATATTATTAAGATATATTATAACTGTTCCGTAAGATATATTATAACTGTTCCGTGTAGGACATCTTTACAAACGTAATACCAAAATAATTTATAATTCGAGAATATTTCCACTATATTATGCGATTATTAAAATTGAACTTGTATTTATCTAGGTCCCTAGTTATTTTTTTTTTCTAGGTCCTGGTTTTTCTTTTTAAATACTTTTCCAAAATTAAATTATGGCACATTGCGTTTTGCATGTTTTTACGACATAAATGACACGTTTTCTTCTTATTTGTTTCATATTAAAACCAACTATATCTCACGTACTAATTAATCAGGAACATAGCCTTTATTGTTAAGTTAGAGAATAACAACACGAAGTTATAATTTTTCATTCATCATTTTTGGTATTCACGGAACAAGACTAAATGTATAACAAATTCTGTACGCTCATATTGCTATCTCGCTTGCATGCGATCATGTGTCATCAGCAAAATAGAGATAGCAATATACAGGCAAATTTATATTTGCGGTTCGCATAGTAGTTGCGAGCGGCGCGGGCCGGCCTCTTAATGAGAAAGTGTGTCTGTCTCTCTATCTGTAGTCTGTCTGTCTGCAATGCTTTAACGGCCCATCTTTTCAACCGAGTTTATTGATAGGTTGTATCTCGGAGAAAAACATAGGTCTATAACTCCTTAATTTTCCGGGATAAAAAGTATTCTTTTCGGGTTTAATTCAGTCAGTAGCAGAATGAGAGAAAAATCACGTACTTTAACAATCTGGACAAAAATTAGGTCATAAAAATACCTGTGTTACTTAAACATCTAAAAATCATACAAAAATTCGTGATCGTGGTCTTCTTTACCCAATAGTCAGACTAAGTGTTAAGGAACATTGCCATACCTAAAAATATATAGTCCGGTGACAAAATTTTCTGGTAGTTTGAGCATAATTGCCATAATACCATTCACGCTTTGCTCGAAGCACCTATTATTTTCATTCACGGTTTGTTGAACATTTTAAATGCTAACATTATTTCTTCATTTAATTTTCATTGCAGGGAATATCATTAGCCATGATAATAATTCTAGAAGGTTTGTAGTCTTACTGCATAATAATTATAATATTATGTCTATTTTTTTACAGTTCGATGACAATTTAAGTCGAGTCAAAGTGGCTCCTTTAGGCTATGGACACTGAATGTTTGGAAAACCAACACACGTTGGGGTGACTAGGTGTTGGAGTGAAGATCCAAACGAACCAACACCGGAAAGCGCAGTGTTAGTGAACCCCCACTGAGTCATATGAGATTAAAATGGGTTGCAAGAAAGTGGCAGAAGACAATGGAGTATTGAAATCCTTACAAGAGATCTATGTCCCTTTGTGGACGTCCACTCATCGTTGTGGCACCACCGATGAGAACCTGTGACACATCCTAATTAAAAGTAAAAGAGGTATCCATACTAATATTATAAATGCGATAATGGTCTGTCTGTCCGTCTGTTTGTCTGTCTATTCTGCTTTCACGGCCCATCTTTTCAACCGATTTTTATGAAATTATGTATAGAGGTAGGTATCCCGCGGAAGGACATAGGCTTTTTTAGGAAAACTTTTTTAGGAGTTCCTGCGGAAATGGGAAAACTTAAACCACGCAGACGAAGTTGCCAGCAACATGCAGTAATACATATATGAATCTTGTAATTTAATTCAAACAGAATTCAGGTAAACATAATCGACATTCTTACAAATAAATGAAGTTGAAGATAGTGTTTATTTTATCTTTTGTGTTAAGATTCAGATGATTTAGCGCAGCAGATGTTGTTTCAAGTGGACATACCTCGATGCGAATCTTATGAGTTTGTCGCTCACAACCAACGCTTATACGACTCACAAAAGAGACCTGTCAACAATAGATTGTTATTACAAGTGTGTCCCTGCATGGTCCCTGCTTGTATAAACATCTTTGACAAATTGAGTCGCACGCGACAAAGATGACCTAGTTTTTGAGGGTTTTTCATCTTATTTGTGTGATCTATTCAGACCATGTTTCCTGTCTCTGAGAGTATTCTGCGTCATCATTATATGTTTTAGGTTTTATGAAATCTGCATATTTGGAATTAAATTTGATCAGACAGTTACCTTGCTCCTTTTTAAACCCTGAAATTTGGCAAGAAGCAAGATCTCACAGCACAAATATGTATAGGAAAATTTCCGAAAATCGATAATTAGAGTTCCGTACTCATAGGGTGTCGAATTGTTTGTCAGGCGCTACCAGTTCAGCGCCATATATAAACTAGCTATTTCACAGCTGATTTTGAGTTTTTAATTAGTATGACATCTTACATATTATTTACTAAAATAATTTATATTGTGTGGTGGTACGGAACCCTTTGTGCGCGAGTCTGACTCGCACTTGAGAGATTTTTCATATAAAAGCTGAATTTAGGCATCACTACTAAGAACCGAATCTTCTGTCAGAATAAGAATGGATTAGGTTTAGGCCACACTCCATCAATTGTGGATTGATAGTTTTTTTATCCCCTGCAAGTAAGCCCTTGACTGCGATCTTACCTGATGGTAAGTGATGATGCAGTATGGCAGTTATATTAAACCCATACCCCTAGTCGGTTTCTACGCGGCATCGTTCAAACAAATTAATTAATTCGGACAAACCCTGTTGTACCGTACGTGACTTCAATACCATCAAGTAGGTACACTGAATGTTGTAAACTTGTAACGCATAACACTTTAGAATCGTTTATAACATTAGGATAATATTTTATCCTATTTATTCGAAAATAAATGCAAGAGAATCGTATTTCTGTAAACAAAATTAAAAATCTTTTGTTCCAAACAATCGCTGATACAATCGGGAGTGAGTCAGAGGTTTTTATAAGAAGTTATCGTGTGAACATCTACGCAACGCCGCTGCCGATATGCGGTGGCCGAAGCATGTAATTTAATACTTTCTACGCCGTAAACGTTACATTTAGAAAAATAATTACATGGTGGTTGCTTATCTGACGACTTCTTTGACAGCTCAATATTCATTTGGCGAATCCTCGGAAAATACAACGTAGGGGTTCTGTTATCCGTCGGTATAACAATGCCATCTTGTATATATCTATAAAGGTCTAGCCCCATTACAGAGTCGCGGCTCGGCACGGCGGGGCACGTAGCGACTATTATCCTTATGCGGTTGTATAGAGCTGGGCCCACACTGTCATAAGCGACGCGGCACGGAAATGCACTGCGCACAGTAACTCATATTTGCCGCTACGTGCCGCGCGCTCTGTGCATCTCAAGTGGGGCTATACCTTTAAATGGCGAAAAGTAGTGAAATGGTTGACAATACCTACGTAGTATTCTACTTGTATATATTTCATATAGGGCATACAGGGGGTTCCATACTACTACCATCTCTTAAAGCAGTATTACCGTATTATTACCTATTCTGTGGTATTACATCATGTACCTAAACCGTTTAACGTCTTTAAAATAAGACTTATAATTTTAAAATACGTTCGCCAATAATATTAAAACAAAATGACTTTAAGCGATGGTAGACTTAATATGTCTCAAAGTGTCTTTTAATCTATATATATAAAAATGAATCCCTATTTCCCTTGGTCACGGCATCACGCGTAAACGGCTGGACCGATTTCGCTAAAAAATTTTTGTTGTATAGGTGAGGACCTGGAGAGTGACATAGGCTACTTTTCGGTTTAAAGATATTTATTTCTCTTATCCCGGAAAATTAAGGAGTTCCCGCGGAACTTAAACCACTTAAACACACACAACAAAAAACTTAAACCACGCGGACGAAGTCGCAAGCATCAGCTAGTATTATGATAAAAATATTATGTCTTTACTCTACTATACCGTCTTGTCTTTACTCTACCACCTGTTTGGAAAGCAGATACTAGGTACTGGGAAGAGCCTTCAAATCAGGGAGCTAAAGACAAAATAAACTGTAACGCGAAGCGGCAAATGCAATATTTCGTGGGCTTTTTATGTAAATGAATTCATAATAAATATTTGGATTCCACGCTAACGAGTAGTACAAGTCTAACCGTTCGTTCGACTCTCGTTAAGGCGACGGCACATTATCATAATACAGTAATATTGTTATTTATTGCGAAGTTTTTTTTTTTAATTGTTTGCATTCCTTATGATTTGTTTAGGTACTCTTCTCTTATATAAGCTCTACCCATTGTTGATATCTAAATGATTATCTCTGCGTCGTATTCCTCATAGCTATAGATTTTGATAAGATTAAGATAAAAAGTAGCCTATGTCCTTCCCCGGGATACAAACTATCCCTGCACCAAATTTCATCAAAATCGGTTGAACGGATGAGCCGTGAAAGCTTAGCAGACAGACAGACAGACAGACGGACAGACAGACAGACATACACACTTTCGCATTTATAATATTAGTATGGACTAGATGATTCCTGCTACTTCGTCCGCGTGGACCAAGTTTTTTCGATTCCCGCGGGAACTCTTGAATTTTCCGGGATAAAAAGTAGCCTATGTCCTTCCCCTACCTTTATACCAAATTTCAGCAAAATCGGTTGAAAAGATGGGCCGGGAAAGCGTAGCAGACAGACAGACAGATATACAGACAGACAGACACACTTTCGCATTTATAATATTAGTATGGAACCTAAAAAATTTGCGTATCTACTTGTTTATGTAGGCGGAGACTGGAACATAAATAAGGACTTCTCTACGCTACCCATCTCTTTTTACAATTTTAGATATTCCTAAACATAGATAATACAAAAGCCTTTACTAAATGTTTGAAACAGTCGCAACTCGGAATACAATTCAACTTCTTTAGTAATTCAACGCTCCGTTTAGACATAAAGACAAATCATTAATTTTCGTTTGTCACAAGCATTCGCTTCCTTGATCTTACACAAACGTCTTCCTTTGAAGAAGTTACTATATTAAAACAATTTCTCAAAATTCAACGATGAAACTCGGCCAGTATAATAAAAACTTGAAATATTTAACCGTGATAACGACCTTATTGTTAGGAAGCTCGTGGAAGTCATTATTTGTTTTTTTTAAAAATATTATTTAGTATTATTGAAACAAGATATTATTGAATCAATAATTAAGTAAATAGAATTTTCAATTGAGTTATCAATGAATTAATAAAAAAAGTTTGTGTGCAATTCACACACGGCAGAAGTGAAACTTCAGATAAGTAGCTTATGAGAGAATGAGATAAATATAACTTGTGTTTTATCAATTTGTTCTTGTAGGCTAAACTCTATTTATGAATATGTTTGTCTCATTTTCGTTTCGTTTTTCGTTTTATCGAATTTTCAAATCACATCGATTCTAAAGAAGTATGACTTCAAAACTTTGCCGAAGTAATTTTCTTTTTCAACATAAAATCTGTCTAACGACGTTATTAATTAAAAATTACGACCACCAGGTCCCCAACTATAACCTTAACGGCCGTAATATGAGAAACGAGAGTAATTTTATGACGTAAAAATGGGTCATATCGTGGAATATGGTTCCTGGGATACTTTATATTTGCCCATTGTCAACGTTTTTGTTTAAGAAGATACTCTTTAGGCAGAAAGCACATGATTCATACACTAACATCATGAATACGAAATGGAGTCTGCCTGTCTGTTTGTCTGTTACGCTTTTATGGCCCATATTATTAAGCTCAACCGATTTTATCAAAATTTAGGACGACGAGCTGCAGTATTTATACACATTACAAACATAATTTACATCTGTACTAATATTATAGGTAAATGCGAAAGCTTGGATGGATGGATGTTTGTTACTTAATCACGCCAGAGCGGCTAAACGAATCTGGTTCAAACTTGGCACAGAGATAGATTACATTCTGGAATAACTCACACGCTATTTTTCATCCCGGAATCCAAGAATCCTCAATCCACGTGTACGAAATTGCGGGCATCATCTAGTATTTGTGATATTATATTTACAACTTGTAGGTAGGTATACATTAAACATATTATATTATATATTATATTATATGATAATGCGAATGAGGCCTTACCGTACCGTATAAAAATTTTTGTTACCTGGAAGAAGGGGTGTAGGTGTAATAAATAGTGATGTGTGGACAGCCCGCACGGATGTGTCATGTTAGCTGTTATCTCTTTCATGCGGCATATTAATTAAACGTATAAACACACCTGTTGTTAAGGAACACGAATAAATAATACAGGTTAATAAATAGTAATTATTCTTTACCTGCTTTTGTCTTGTAATGGCTTTAAAGATGGCTGGTTACCCTTCTTTTGACAAAACTGTGCCAGAAATTGAATTAGCGCTCCGCTCTGATGCCGCGTAGAAATCTAGTAGTAAAAACCTTTTTTTTATCCACTACAAGTTACCCCTTGACTGCGATCTCATAGATACCGATGGTAAGTGATGATGTTGTCTAAGATGGTAGCGGGCTAACCTGTTAGGGGTATGGCAGTTACGTCTTTGCCGGTAGGGTGGTAACTAGCCACTCGAATCAAAGTCGAATCAAACCCGGGACCTCCGCACTTTAGACAACAGCGCTCAACACGTCGCGAGGGAGGTCGTCAATTTAATCCTTGATATTAATATTTATCAAAATCAGGCTCGTCAGGTTTTTTTGCTCGACGAAGCGATTTGCTTCCTCGTTTCTAATTTGAACCGCTAGGATATGGAATGCGTTCAAATCAAGAGTGAATAGGCATCTTCTAGGCAAGCACGATCCACCTTAGGCTGCATCACCACTTGCAAGCAAGTCTGATTGCAGCCAAGCGCTAGCCTATATAATAAATAAAAATTCTTTCCAAAAAACCGACTTCCAAAGCCACTGTAAAGTAAAAAAATAATTTTGATTTCTACACACTATGTTGAAGTCGGGCGAACCTGACGCGTCAACTATGCCTATCTTTGTTATACTCGCCCGACTTCAACATAGTGTGTAGAAATCAAAATTATTTTTTTACTTTACAGTGGCTTTGGAAGTCGGTTTTTTGGAAAGAATTTTTATTTTTAACTTTTAAGTGTACTCTAAATCCCTACGGCTTAGGAGTGCAGTACCATGCAGCATCAGAGTTGAGGAGTTGGAAATTGGGTTTAAGTATGAAGTCGTTGCTTGACACCTACAATATTAATTCACCATAAAAAAATCCTAAACCACTATGTTTAAGGAGTTCTGTACCCTGCAACATCAGGGTTGAGGAGTTGGGACTTGGGTTTAAGTATGAAGTCGTTGCTTGACACTTACAATACTAATTCATCATAAAAAAATCTTAAATCGTTATTTTTAAGGAGTTCTGTACCCTACAGCATCAGGGTTGAGGAGTTGGGACTCAGAGTTGTATCGTATACACGTGACTTGATACCTACTATATGAATTCACCATCAAAACTCCTAACTCCCTAGTTTTGAGACGTAGGTACACCTACAGCATCAGGATTGAGGATTTGGAGTCAGATTTTTTTATGGGACCACCTCGTGAGCTTCCTCTAACCAATGTAAAAAAAATATTTCAAATCGGTTTAGAAACCACGGAGATATGCACCGACATACATTAAAAAAAAAAAAAAAAAAAGATACGCGCCGAATTGAGAACCTCCTCCTTTTTTGGAAGTCGGTTAAAAAAAGGTACAGCACAATAATCACAGCGTCAGTATGTAGTAATTGTTAGTATTCTGCGTACATAGATAATGGCTGTATTTACCTAAACTAAAGATGTTAGGTACAAGAAAATGTCCTCAATTACTCATCCAAACTGTCACCAAGACGTAATCAATCAACAAGTGTGACAACTCGTAAATCAAATAATATGAAATAGGTATCTTTTAGTATGTAAGGTTTTGACATACGTGGACGACAAACGCAGTAACGCGATTTAATACGATGCGACAGCATCAAACAGTATTCGACCTACGTAATGTCACGTATATTTTATTAGTAAGACGTCGTATTCACGAATTAACTGTACGCTTAGTCTAAGTTTTTAACCGACTTCCAAAAAAGGAGGAGGTTCTCAATTCGGCGCGTATCTTTTTTTTTTTTTTTTTTATATTGCATATTTGATTGACCGTATTAAGCATTCAATAATTTTAGTCAAAGGGAAATGAACCTTGAAAAATTTAATTTAGAGCTCAATTTCGTATGCAGCCAGGTCTCCAAACGTGACGGAAAAAATCGGTGTACTGAATTTGTGTAAAATCAAGAGCTTTTGGGTCCATTTTCGATTTTCCGAACCTTTTTAATTTAATAAAAAACTAAGACTAAGCGTACTGGGGTAGCGTCAATATGCGTTGCCGACGCGTATTGTCTGTCTAGGGCTTAATACTTAATATCTTTTAGAAACTTACTACTTAGAAATCTAATATTAAAGTTAGGTTTGAGACATCTTAGTAACTATTTTAAGACAAATTAGGTCCTTAATGAGGAGAGACAAGTTTCAAAACAGTTCGGTACATGTTAATTATAAATTGAAACCTTCAGATTACAGGATTACGAAAGGAGAATAATGTTATATTCACAGCTGTATAGTCGCGTACAGGCTTACAGCAATGTGATGTAGTAGTGTAGTATTTGGTTTCTTGTACAGTTGGGTTAAAGTAGCTGTGGGCAGGATATAATCTGTGGTAGAATCCACGGCCGATGAGGGAGACGTGTTCTGGAGTGGATTATATTGTATTATTTCAATTATGTGCTAAGATAAATCGTGAGATATAAGTTATAATAATAATTTTGTTAACACTAGATGATGCCCGCGACTTCGTGCGCGTGGATTAAGATTTTTTGATTCCCGCGGGAACTCTTTAATTTTCCAGCATAAAAAGTAGCCTATGTCCTACCCCGGGATACAAAATTGTACCAAATTTCATCAAAATCGGTTGAGCAGGGCCGTGAAAGCGTAGCAGACAGACAGACAGACACACATACACACACATATTATACAATTCGCATTTATAATATTAGTATGGATTAATTAGGTATTGATTAGGTACCTACTGTATCTTACAACTAAAGCTACCAGTTTAACAAACGCAGGTCGTCTGTGTCCAGAAAGACCTCACGAAATATTTTCATTAGAACTTGTCAGCTTTCACAAACTAAGTTTATTGTCCCCATTTTTATCTTGAACAATGAGTCATAACATTTTACGTAGGTATTTTATTGTTCTTGCTCAACAAGCTACCGTGTTCTAAAACAATGAACTTTTTTTCGTTCTTGAATTCTTTTCTTCTAAGAGAGGAAGCCTGTAAGGATGTCAATAGAACAAGAATTGTTTCTTGAATACAAATTATGTTATTGTATACTTTAAATTACCATTTTTATAGACAATTTGAATTAATTTTATTCTTTATTGGTCTATGAAATGTAAAGATTTAATATTATAATACCAAAAAACGTCGCTTATCTAATGTAAAATTGTTTTAGTCAAGATCAAATCTAGATAGATTTCTCGATTTTTTTTTTGATTAACCCCAAACTACTTTGCGCTGTGACTCCACCGCGTCACAGCGCAAATGAAATTAAAACAGGACAAGGCCGAACGAACACGAGTACCTACTTATAGAACGCGCGCGAGTTGTATGCAGTCGGGGCCTGAGGTGATACATTGACACATACAAGGTCTGCATTCAACCAAACTCGCGCGCGAACTATAGATGTATGAAGAATTGAAGACATTTATCTGTATATTATTACTAGCGAATTAGCAGCTTTGTTTCCAATTTCCATGGGTAATTCGGAAATCCGGGCTTATTCCTCAACCCCGCCTATACTGCAAAAGAGGAACTTCTGTGCATAATTTTAGCTTTGTAAGTCTTTATAGTTAAACAAAATAATCCTCGTAGATATTGAGATTGAGATTACAATGACAGCTGAATAGGTAAAGCTCAAATCACTTTCTAGGGGTTCCTTTTATAAATTAAAAATCATAATTTTAAGGAACCTGAGCAAAACTGGTTAACTATTTGCAATTTCCAATTTAAAAACAAATCTTGAAGTTATAATGAAATATACATGTGCAATAATTTCAAAAGTACGAGAGGACTTAATCAGGATAGCCTGGAGTTAGTTGAGCAACGTATAGGTACAAATGATCATAATATAATATTATATTATTAGGAATTCCGAAAGTTTTATATCGAGAAAATTCTAGCTAGGTACGAGCGACACAAAAAGTATGATTAATGATTACGATGGCTGAGAGCTACGAAATTGCAACTCATATTGCCCTCAATAGACCTTTGTGAGCTAGGGATGCTTCAATTAAGATGCCATTTGCTTACCCTGCGAACGGATGCTGCGAAGTTATCGTGTGGGTACGTCAATATCTGTTTTAACTTGTCATAATAAGAATAATACCTACTATAGTAAGAATCCTTATATTATTTACATTTCATCCATCCATCCATCAGCCTGTATGCATCCAGTGCTGAACATAGGCCTTTTCGAGAGCACGCCACCAAACACGGTCCTCCGCCTTCCTCATGCAACTGCTTCTCGCCCCCTTCTTTAGGTCATCGGACCAGAGACTGGTCGTCCAACACTGCTTACTTACGCTTAGTTTCCTAAAATTTAATTGAATAAAGCGGCACACCGTTTATTTTCATTCAGACGGAACTTAAATGTTTCCAACTGTGTTAGAGGTCTATGTTAAAACTCAATATTTGAAATAATAATATAGTAGTATTTTAACAGTAACTGTAAGCAGGCAATCTAGATAGAATTAATCCCATCAAAAACATAAATGTAAAATGAGAGCCAAAATCCAAAATTGTGATATGTATATAATATATGCATTGGTTGTTGACTTCAGCGACAAAAGAAGTGAGATCTAAATGGGTGCCAAAGTTCAATGGTCAGTCCTGCAATTTATTTATAACAACATAAAATATTTTATAACAACTTAAAATATCATTTCTTCTTATAACTTAGGATAATATGTTGAAGACTAAGGCTTTGGCTTGGCTAGTTTCCATATACGAATTATTATTAAGTAGGTACCTAAAAGTACAGTTTCTACTAGCAAGCCAAATTTTCGGAAGAATAAAATAAGAACTTACAGCTTTACAACTTGCGAAGGCTATAAATAATCGTATATGAAAACTAGCCAAGCCAAAGCCTTAGTCTTCAACATATTATCCAAAGTTGTAAGAAGAAATGATATTTTAAGTTGTTATAAAATATTATAAGTTGTTATAAATAAATTGCAGGACTGACCATTGAACTTTGGCACCCATTTAGATCTCACTTCTTTTGTCGCTGAAGTCAACAACCAATGCATATATTATATACATATCACAATTTTGGATTTTGGCTCTCATTTTACATTTATGTTTTTGATGGGATATCATTTCTTTTTGTACAGAAATTATTGAACACAATCTCAAACTCAAAACATATTTATTCAAAATAGGTACCTACAAAGTACACCTTCTGAACGTCATGCTTACAGAGCATAAGACGTGATGGTGATAACTAACTACGGTTTCTTAAAACTAAAGCTACGAGGGTTCCAAACGTGCCCTGGTCTGAGAAGAGCCCGCAACAAACTCAACTGTGTTTGTTTTATTATCACCATCTCACAAATATTTGAAATTATATATACAATATAACAGTTACATAATCAGCCGCTGTAACAATTCATACCCATGCCTTGCTATCATTCAAATAATCCTTTACACTGTAATAGGTCTTTTCTATTAGTTCATTGATTTATTCATCTTCATATTAAATAGGTAATCACTGTCGTTACATTATCAAGAAAGCTGCCGGTGCAACAATATCATTTCGATGGTGAGCCCACCCATGGTAACAACAGGTCTTAGCATCCTGTTTACACTCAGGTGACAATTTATGCACCTCAACGTAACGTACCCAAATTGCAAACAATGGTCATCCATGGAATATAGCGCGAAGTCGGCGAGATCGAATCCATATTATAGTATAGCAAAAGTTTTTAGTGAAACATTGAAAACAAGCACGGTAAACAGTCGATATCACTAAAACCACTATAAACAATGATTAAAAATCACAATGACTGACAACTTGAACTGACGACTTCAAATACGTTTCTTCTTCTTTTCTGTCAATGACGTTTCGTTGCACAAAATGCGTGAATACGAAGGTAAGGTTTTAATGCAACTATATTATTATTCATTATTATTTACATTAAAATAATAATTATGTGTCATTTTCAATAGTTAACAACACAAAATAACGAATTTAAACAAAGACCTGCAGTATGATTTATGTAATAGGAGTTTTTTTTTTACTTAACAACTCTTGTTTTATTTAGTTGTGCATGCACTATGCGTAGAATGTAATGCAAGTTGCCGCAGGAAGTGGACGAGGGAGTTACTACCACCGCTTAAAGCAGTATTATTTCAAAGTAACGGTTGAATGTCACGTACTTTGACGTCCTTAAAATAATGATTATAACACTACAACATGAACGTCAACAATATTAAAATAATACGGCTTTAAGCGATGGTAGTATGCCCCGTGTCAGAGTTTTGATCTATCCGTAGGTAGATCATAAAAATGACGATTTTTGGACGTTTATATCTAAATAACCATTTGAGGTGTGCTTATGAAATTTGGAGCACATACGTATTTCGCGGGTCTCAATATATGAGCCAAATTTGACATGTTTAAGTGTAATAGTTTTTGAGTTATGAGGGGGTCAAAAGTGGCTCCAAATGGTTCGTGTAATATTACACACGGTGCTGCCAGTTCTTTCTTTTTTGGACTTTGGCTGGACACGCTTCCGCGTGTCTTGATCTTGATATTTAATCTAGATACTTATCCTTCATACTTTAATATTATAAATGGGAAAGTTTGGATGGATGTATGGATGGATGTTTGTTACTCAATCACGCCATAACGGCTAAACGGATCTGGATGAAATTTGGCACAGAGATAGATTATAGCCTGGAATAACACATATGCTTTTTATCCCGGAAAATTAATGAGTTCCCGCGGGAACCGAAAATCATCAATCCACGCGCACGAAGTCGCGGTAATCAGCTAGTTAATAATTAATTTGTACTTTATGTACCCTTAATTATTTAAGAAATCAAAAATGTTACCGTTACAATAACTGTAGTGTTATACGTTATACTCATGTACCCAAAACTACATTTCAATTGTTAAAGAAAAGTACTTTTAATGAAGATGATGACGTATTTGAGTATAACGTAGGTAATCACAATATTGCAAAAATTTACAACACGATGTGATTTGCATAACAAGTGTATTTAAGTGTCACATAGAAACATAACATATTTTGGGGCTCTCCTTTTTCGGTGCTCATTATTTTCCACAACAAACAAAACCTCAATTATATAAATTGCAACTAAGATTCCGCGGTTCTTTTGAAAATTGATAAAATTATTTAAAATTCCGCCGGCACACTTACCTTGTGCTTATGATATGAACTGCTTTGGGTGGCCTTAGGATTTTGGTCACGTAACCGCTGCGTCCTTTGTCAGATCTAAGTATTTTTTACGGTAGATTTTTATCTTTATTTCATTTCAAATTTATGAATTATTTTACAACGTTTTAATATTTTGCTACTTTTGCTTTCAAAGCACAAAGAAATGTTAGATTTTTAAGTGCCCACCTGGTTTCTTGTTATTAAAGATATTATTGTTATTAAAAATTCAATTATTGTTTTCACCCCTAGCACAATTATATTTGTGACAAAGCTTTTTTTGCGGCTGCTAATATTATAGGTGTATTTTAGTACGGGAGAAATGAAAAAAGAAGATATGCAAAAATTATCACAATGGCTTTATTAAAGTATATAAATAGGTATACTGTGACTTAATATGGACATCTAGGTATTTACACATTATAATATACAAAATTTACATAATCTACAGCAGTCTTATAGAATTTATTTACACCAACATTACGAAATCAACGCCCTTTTTAATGGCTTTAAATTACAAAAATAGATTAAAATCTTAATTATTTGGTAAAGCGAGCATTTTATAATAACAATTTACACAAGAAGCTTTGACTAAATTATTTATATTTTATTTAAACATACATTTAGAAGCGAAGACTAGACAAGGTAAGCTTGGCCACCAGAATGTTGAGTATCAATTAGAGGAGGTGGCGGTGGCCAATGCCTAAACTCTCGTCTTCGATTAAGATTACTTCCACCTAACTCTAAAGAGGAATAATCTGAATCTATAGAAGAGTATATGTGGTCTGATGGTGGCCGGCCATCAGAACCGTAAGCGGTCTGGACATGGTGTGACTGACCGTCCAAAAATTCAGGAGTCGCGGACACATTATCGCTAGGCCCTCTCATTTTATCCGTAAAGGAAAACGATCTCATCGTACCATTTTGGACACCACTTCTCATTGTATAAGAACTAATATTGTTTCTAAAACTAGATGTTTTCGGCTTGTATTTGCGATCAGGCATTGCGTAATGTAATTTTTCCCAAAATTTATTTTGTCCCCATTTTATTCGTAAACTAGTTTTTAAGTATGGTCTCAGATCTGGATCGCATTGAGCTTCATTTAAAACGGAACTGTCTTCTATAATGATAAGTGTATAAATTCGTGATTTTAAGATGCTATGTAGAGCTTGCTTGAATTCAAAGCGTGACCATTCTGTTTCTAGAAAATTTCTTGTCAACACAAGAATGATACGTTTAGATGCTTCAGCAGCTTCGGGTAGAGGTAGAATACATTGCATATAAGGTACCCCAGCCTGAGGAATATCTCGATAATGCAAACAAAGGTGGTAAGATGGACTACCATTTTCTAGCTCAGCAGCAAGCGTTTGTATAACAAAATCGTCATCCTTCGGACTGTAGCAAATATAAGCATCATAAAGTTTATCTGTGTCGTCATATGCTCCAGCAAATGGGAAGAATCGAATTCCACAGCTGGTATATAGCCATAATCTAATCGTGTCTCTACACAAAAACATTATTAGAGTAACGAGTAAGATTAACATGAATCCAGTTAATGAGGTCACCATCATTGGCATGTAATTTGTAATGAGCATATTGTCGATTGCCGTGTCGCTGGCGTAATAATCACTGCATATAGTACCATTAAGGTTCAATTCTTTCTTTTGTGGTGACTGTCCTAAATTTGAACACCATACATCTGTTAAATCTACAATTTTAGGAACATTTTCTGATATATAAGCTGTAAATCTTTGCAAGTATCTACATTTACATGACCACATATTATTTCCTATCGAGATGCTATTTAAATTCTTATTCATATTTAAGATCCAGAGATTAAAATCGACTAATCTATTTCCATCTAATCTTAAAACTTTTAAAGAGAACAAACTTGAGAAAGTGTTGTTTTCGATATAGCCTATAAAATTTTCTTCTAAATAAAGCTCAGTGAGGGAAGTCAAATGCTCGAACTCATATCCATTTAGATGTTTCAGTTTATTATTCCCCAGATGCAAAATAACGAGGGAAGATAAACCGGCAAATGTTCTATTATGTATATTTTCAACTTCACTCGAATTTACATAAAGCGATCTCATATTTTTTCTGCCAATGAATGCATAATTTTGCAATTCTTTAAAGTTATTCCCATCTAAATAGACTTCAGTTGCGTCCATAGGAATTTTTTCTGGTATTTCGACAGCGCTTTGACTAGAACAATCAACTACATTGGTGTGCCAGGTCGGATCGTGGTAACAAGAACAATTATAAGGGCAAGTCATTTGGCAATCGCAAGCAACATAGTCACAGCAGTGGCACAACGTGAAGCAATGAGTTTCATATGTGCACAAGAAATCTGTGGATTTCAAATTACTTAATGGAATGTGCGAAACGCCTCTAGTATGAGTCATTTTGCATAAAACATTTTCAAGATCCATTATTCTTGGGTGTTGTCTCATGGCAGTCATGTTATTAATTAAAGGCAGCCACTCCATAGAGCAATCGCAATCAAACGGATTTCCTCCTATATAGAACTCTGGTAACGACTTGTTCAAGGGGACTGGCGATAACCGGAGGCTGTTGATATCTAAATGAGATATCTCATTTGCGTAAATATCAACTCTGGTGAGATTACGTTTCTCCATAAACGTATTCACTTGAATATTGCTAATATGGTTGTTGTTTATAAACAATAGTTCTACGCTGTTTGGAATCGCTAGCGGGGATATTTCTACAATTCTATTATGGCTGACATCCAATGTTTTTATTCTGATTTGATCTTGTAGTTTATAGTAATTACCTAAATGCTCTATGAAATTTCCGTGTACGTCTAACCATTTCAAATTGCTAGGAATAAACGCGTAATCGAACCACACTAAATGATTTTCAGATAAATTAAGCCAAAGTAAACTCAACAAGGTCGAAAACACCCCATTTATATCCGATATGAAATTACCATCTAATCGTATGGCTTCTAATTGTTTGTTTCGTTGAAAGCTTCCTCTTTCAATGGCCTGAATTTTATTTTTTGCCAAATTTAATACCTGAAGGCTTGGCAAATCCCAAAACATGCCTACACTAAGGTTTCCGATTTGGTTATCTATCAACCTTAATCCGGTGAGTTGATCCAAATTTTTAAATGACCCATTCTTAATATCGTTAATTAAATTCTCTCCTAAATCTAAAGTCTTTAATACAGATAATTCCCAAACAGCTCTTGGTACATCGGTTAATTGGTTGGAACTTAAATCTAATTCTTTCAAATCAGAGCAGTTCTTAAATGCCTTTGCGTCAATGTTAATTAATAGGTTGTTATTCAGATTTAATTTACTTAAAACAAATAAGCCATTAAAAAGGAACTCGTCAATAGTATGTAATCTATTTTCAGCTAAATTTAAAGTATGTAAATTATACAATGGAAGGAAAGTGTTCTCTTCAATATATCCGATCGAATTATTTCTTAAATCTAATATTTGAAGGAAGAATAAATCCTTGAACGTCTTACCATCTATCCTCGTCAAGGCGTTATTGGATAAATTCAGAATGACTAAGCGTATAAGACCAATAAATGTTCCTCCATCGATATGAGCGCTCGAGAGTTGATTATTCGATAAATCTAAGACAAGCAGCTGTTCTAATCGGTGGAAAACGCCTCTGGCTAATTCAAATAGTATGTTATTATTCAGATATATTTCTCGCAACTCTTTCGTATTTGAGAATGTTCCTTCTGGTATGGTATGCAAATTATTGTGAGAAATATTCAATATGCGTAATGAAATGAGTCCATTAAATATTTCACTTGAAATATCACTAATGTTATTATATTGAAGTCTTAACTCTTGAAGACGACGAAGTCCTGATATCTCCGATTCATCACTTAACGATTTTATCTCATTAAAACTTAGGTCTAAGTTCCTCAGACCAGATCCACAGTTTTTCCCAAAGCCAAGACGGTCAATCGCTTTGATTTTATTGTGAGTGATGTTTAATATTTGCAAATTATCTAAAGGGCAAAATACATCCGAAGGTATTGCTTTGAGATTATTTTCTCCTAAATCAAGGACCTGCAGCTCCCGTAGACCATTAAAAGTTCCGAGTGAAAGCTCCAAAATTTTGTTATGGCTCCATTCATAGTTTTTGGTTCGTACTGATAATTTTTTTAGTTCACGTAATCCTTCAAAAGCATTCCCAGGTACCCGAAGGAATTTGCAGTTGCGTAGAGTTAACTCCTCCAGTGCTCCGAATCTTTGAAAATAGTTTGCTTCAAGATAACTTTCAAATAACAGAAGTTGATTACACTCAACGGTTAACCTTCTCGTACTTTCAGAGGGTGCCGACGCAAGATTTGATCCATTTGTTTCAAGCGTCCGCACATGGCACAAAGTTTTGCCTTTATCACCATCGAAATCTTTTCGACAGTTATCCGAATCCCTCGTAACATACGCGGAAATCACACCGAAAGTCACTAATAATAAAAAAGTCACAAATTGAAACATTTTCTATATACATTTGTCTTTGATCGTATCGAAATTTGATCATACACTCATACACTGGTTCAAATTTTATTCAAGTTCACTGGATCATCGTACACTTCACTGATCAATGTTTACGTTGCGGAGAACGTGCAAGACGTGAGGAGGACGCGGACGCGTGCCGTCCCCATCGTAGTTCGAGTTCGACTGAGGTCTGAGGCGGTTCGAGTTTCAACATCGGTAGTAGCGAGCGAGAGTGGTGCATGCTTGCCGCCCCTCTGGCCGTACGCCCCCCGCGAACCCGCACCCTGTTGCCCCCACATAGTTACGCGTTGCATGGCGCCACTCGCGCACCCAACCGCTCTCGCACAATTATGTAATGTTTTCTTAATCGAGCCACCGCGTATCCGTTGAAAAAGGAAGCGCACGGCTTTAGAAACAGTATTTTTATTGTCATTTCTACAATGCCGGATCCTTCATCATACTAATATTATTATAAATGCGAAAGTGTGTTTGTTAGTTGGTTTATTAGTTTGTTGGTTTGTCCTTCAATCACGCCGCAACGGAGTAACGAATCGGCGTGATTTTTGGCATGGGTATAATTAAGGACCTGGAGAGTGACATAGGCTACTTTTATCCCGGAAAATTAAGGAATTCCCGCGGGAATCAAAAAAACTTAAACCACACGGACGAAGTCGCGGGCTGGTTTAAAATTTAATAAAATTTTACAATAGGTATTCTACCTTTATTAAAGCAAATAGGTACCCTTGTAAATTCAATGGTACAAAATAGTTTAAATAAAAGGCCAACATCAAAGCAACTAACAGTCAAGGAAACAGTGTAGGCATTTTGTTTCGTGCACCCTTAATTCTTTTTGGCGTTTCTTATTGAATTCCCTACTCACATAGTTTGGTAAGGACACCCAATAAAGCTTGTTTGGTGTCATGTGCCCCTCCACATATTTTTGTGTTAGAGTAACGTGTAGAATTTTCAAATGGACGCTTGTACTCGGGTTTCAAATTCCAGGATCCCGTTCGCTGGAAAAGGTGCGAAGTTAGAAGTTGATAATTTAATTTCCTTGTTCGACACGTAAAATCGTTTACGGTCTAGAAATTTGCTACGTAGCAAAAAGTTTTAGAAGAACGAAAGTTTTAGAAGCTAGCTCCGGGAATCAAGATGTGTCACTGGCCTCACTGACATTCTTTACGGGATTCATTCGGTGCACAATTACGGCTTGTGGCCTAATCTTGTGGTCCATGGCCGACGTTTTAGCTTTTTTTAGTTACGTAGTTTTGGAACTTTTATTATGGCACTACTTTCATTTGGAAGGCAAAATTTTACATTTAAATGCTTGTTTTTACCATTGAAAATGGTTATCAGATGGAAATCGCCTGAGACTTATTTTTGGCCATAGCTCCGAGGATTTTGAGAGGATCGAAATGGGAATAGTATCCTGAGTTGAGGAATTTATCGAGACACGTGTGAGCGTTTGAATTTTGAAAATCGCCTAGTAACTTTTTTGGAATTTTGAAAGAGAAGTGCTTTTGAGTTGGAATTTTGAGAATAGGTTATTTAAGTTTTGAAAAATTTTGAAGATGAGATTTTTATTTCAGAATATTTTTTTCGTAAATTTTTGTTTTCATTTTCAATGCTCCGATTCTTGCGGGGACTGTGAAATATGTGTTTTTTTTCTATTTAGTAATCTTAATTTAAGTATGTTTTCCATATCGACATTGGATTGACATCTTTACTATGCAGAGGCTTTTGCTATACTAGAAAAGTGTTTTAAAAATACCTCTTGTATTCACAACATTGCCAATTTACAAGTAATCTCTTTTATACACTAAAAATAGCTTAAAGCAAAAAGCAAAGAAGCTTTTTCCTTCTTAGTTGTAGCAACTAAAAAAACCGACGCTGTTTGTGCGATAGCAAAAACTCTGCGACATTAAACGGGAAGTTTCCCCACTTAAGTGATAAAACACGAGGACATCCAAAAAACACTTGAAGTACATAGTGTGATATCCTTAATATTAATGTCTTTTGGCGCGGCGTCCTGTATCAAAAGTTTTAGATGTCGAGAGTTCTTAGAGCTGGCTTGATAAATGACTTCTCCCACTTTTATGAAAGTTGGTCTGTTTTTTTTCTCTACATCTGCTCGTACGACAAGGTTGCATGGCACGTGCGAAGAATATTGATGGCGATTTGCTGACGATTTGCTTCCACCTACGAATTTCTTTGTTTTTTACTGATTATCTTAGTCTTTCGCTGTAGTCTTCTGGTTTTGACAGGTAATCTGTATTATGAATCGAGATTCTGGGTCTGCAAGTAAGTTTTTACGATGTTACTTGACCATAAGTGATGATACAGTCTTAGATGGTAGCGGACTAAACTGTAAGGGGTACGGCAGTTATATAATAAACTCATTTCCCTTATCGGTACCGGAACGCTTAATCGCTCAACGATACGTCTTTGCCGGTAGAGTGATAACAAGCCACAGCCGAAGCCTACCACCAAACCAGACCAGTGAAAATTCAGAAATTATAAATTCCCAAATTAACCCTGCCGGGAATCGAACCCCGGGACCTCCCACTGTGACACAACATCGCTTACTACTGCGTCAGGGAGGAAGTCAGCTGATAATAAAGACGGTCTATTGACTTCTACCAATCTAACTCATTCCCGAAGTATGAACCCTACTTCACCCCATGTATTGTCTTGCGAGCAAGAGGGTTAGATAGTGCACTCGAAAACTATGTCGAAATTGAATCCGACCAAAGAATTTTATGTTATGCTATCATAACTTCAACTCATATCTATACTAATATTATAAATGTGAAAGTTTGGATGTATGGATGAATGGATAGATGGATGTATGGATGGATGGATGTTTGTTACTTAATCACGCCAGTATACGGCTAAACGGATCTGGATGAAAATTGGCACAGCGATATATTTGGTCTTGAATAACACATACTTTTTATCCCGGAAAATTAATCAGTTCCCGTGGGAACCAAAAACCCTAAATCCACGCGGTCGAAGTCGCTACTTATGTATCATCATAAAGCTCTCCAGTATGGTAAATAAAAATAGCCAAGCCTAGACAGTTTATATTTTTGTTACTCAGTGATGTAATCTTATCTTTTAGAATTGTCATAAATTGCGAAACTTTGCCAGCAAAATATAATCGTTGCCAATGGCTTTTATCGTTGCCATTAGGTAAGGCGACGCTCTGTATAGCCTTAAACGAAGTTTGCAATTAAAATGCACATTATTTTGTGCCTTACCTACAATCTTACAATCTTATTGTTATCTGTGATCACATTGCGTAGGGAATGAGGTACTTGCAATAAAGCGGGCATAAACCTCCAGCTAAAAAACTGGCCAAGTGCGAGTCGGACTCGCGCACCGAGGGTTCCGTACTCAAGAAGTAGGTATAATTACCTTTGTTAATGAACCGCAAAACTAACTTTGTTTGTAGAGGTTTACTGTTAATATCAAAAAATTACGTTTGTTGTATGGGAGCCCCCCTTTAATATTTACTTTATTGATATTTAATTATTTATTTTGAAAGGTAATATACAAGTTAATATTCTGTGAAAATTTGAACCGTCTACCTGTTACCGTTTTTAATATTGAGCAAAAAAATACGAAAAAAACAGGTTTATTGTATGGGGACCCCCCTTAATATATATATTTTTTTAATTTTTAGTATTTGTTGTTATAGCGGCAACGGAAATACATCATTTGTGAAAATTTCAGCTTTCTAGCTATCACGGTCTATGAGATACAGCCTGGAGACAGACAGGCAGACAGACAGACAGACAGACAGACAGACAGACAGACAGACAGCGGAGTCTTAGTAATAGGGTCCCGTTTTTACCCTTTGGGTACGGAACCCTAAAAAGAGAATATTTTTTAAGCAAAATCAAATGCGATTAATTAATTTTTGCATTTTAGTTAATAACTAGCTTGTGCCCGCGACTTCGTCCGCGAGGATTGAGGTTTTTGGGTTCGTACGGTAACTCTTTAATTTTCCGGGATAAAAAGTAATGTGTTATGCGGTATGCCAGACTATAATCTATCTCTGTGCCAAATTTTATCCAGATCCGAATGGCCCTTCTGGCGTGATAGATTAACGAGCATCCATCCATCCATCCAAACTTTTGCATTTATGACATTAGAATAATCATAGAAGTTAAGATAACTTTAAAATGGTCTTGACTAAAACATGCTCTATTTCTTTAATATCCCGGGAATGTTTGATAATCACACGACTGCCCAAAAAAAAGGATTGTAATATTTTTAGGGTTTCTGTATGTATGTAAGTATGTGAATTTCTTCATTCCATCATAACTTTTAAATACCTGAACAGATTTGAATTTATGGAGTAGGTATCCGGAATTCCGAGTGACAATAGTTATAATTGTTTTTTTATGTGAGTATGGCAGGACCAGTCGTGTTTTCCAATTTTTCAACCGACTTCAAAAAAAAGGAGGAGGTTCTCAATTCGACTGTGTTTTTTTTTTTTTTTGTTAATGTTTGTTACCTCAGAACTTTTGACTGGGTGGACCGATTTGGATGATTCTTCTTTTATTTGAAAGGACATACTTCCCATGTAATCCCATATAAATTTTATCGAAATCGGTCGAGCGGTTTTTAAAATATCAACAACAAAATAAGTACTTTGTATAGCGTGTGCTTGTTGTTGTAAAGTTGGCGCGGGAGTTTGAAGTCGGTTGTTTAAAATAATTTTTTTATATTAAATTATTTGATTAAGTTCACTTTTTTATTCCTTGATTCAATGAGTTATCATTTTCCTGTGCCTATGATATATAGAAAAACATAAATTTTCCATCCTGGATATAATATGACAGGTAAGAAGGTAAAACGTTGTACTCGATTGCTGTAGATGAAGTCAAACCAGAGGGGAACTTAAGCGTACACTGTTTGTCAAATCCGCAACTAATATCTGTCCTAATATTTAAATGCATTTTGTGCTTGATCAAAATCTCAATGCCCAGAAAGCACTTAAACGATAGGAGGCACCTAACTCGTATTGCAATCCCATCAGGAATCGTTATCTACGACGATATTACGCATCGCTACCGTTCATCAGCCCTTGTTCCAGCAGATCGCTGCACAGATTGCCAAGGTGGAATATATTAAAGCCTATTTCATTCACACACAATAACATTCGAGTGAATAGGCCCGGCTTATCTTAGAAGAAGCAATTATTTATTGGATACAGCTAAAGCCTCCGTGGAACATGGCCATGCATCATAAAAGGGAGATAAAAGGCCAATTTATTTTATTTATAATCTGATGTAGTTTCTGGATTTCATATTTTATTTTTAAGAAACTTCTGGAGATATCCTTATTAGGAGGATGAGTAAAACGTAGTAGCGTTTATTTTTCATAAACTTCATTATTCGAATCCATAATAATTGCATACTAATATTATAAATGCGAAAGTGTGTCTGTCTGTCTGCTACGCTTTCACGGTCCATCTGTTCAACTGATAATGATGAAATTTAGTACAGGGATAGGTTGTACCCCGGGAAGGGCATAGGCTACTTTTATCCCGGAAAATTCGAGGATTCCCGCGGGCAACTAAAAAAATATCTGTTCAACCGATTTTGATGAAGTTTGGTACAGGGATAAGTTGTGTCCTGGGGAAGGATATATCCCGAAAAATGCAAGAGTTCCCGCGGGAATCTAAAATCTTTATCCACGCGGACGAAGTCGCGGGCATCATCTAGTTAGGTATATCTACGACATTCAACAGGAACAATAATTTCCTATGAAATAAATCACACCTAAAATTTTCCCATTGTTATAGAATTAGGTTACTCTCATAACATTCCTAAGAATGTTAATTTCCCACACGTCTCTGTGGTTATTGTGTTCTCTTTCTCTGTTGACTGTTTACAGATCTGACTGAGAACACATTTAGTTTGATGATAATATTTATCTTCCTTTTCCTAGGTATGAGTATGACAGTGAGAAAGATTTTTTAGAAAAAGGGTCCATGCACAATAGGGGTGTTGCCTATAATATCAAGAATAAATTATTTCTATTTGATTAATAAATCTTCCAAAAGACCTAAAATTCACATCCTCGGTTAGTTATAAGTTTGATAACCATTTTAAAATATAGTTTAAAGAAAAAAAGTGCGTTGAAATTTGATGACGTAACAACTGTGAATTTCAATACAACTTCCATACTAGTTGCGCGTTTTTAAGTTTGATAAAGAATTGCTGATTTGATTGAGTTGTCATCATCCCAGTTTGTTCGCTTTTTCTTCTACAAATCTTTGCATGAAACAAGTGGATATAATTAAAATTATTTAAAAAAAAATTTGTTCAAATTGGTTTAGAAACCACGGAGATATGCACCGACATACATTAAAAAAATTGAGAACCTCCTCCTTTTTTGGAAGTCGTATGTATGTGTGTCTACGGCAGAGCAGTCGTATTTAACCCTGAAAACATAACACTCCTTTTTTGGGCAGTCGTGTAATAAGAAATCCCCCTCGAAGTACGGCTACTACGTAACGATACCACAGTCATTAATTAACTTTGGAAACTTATTCACATTTTGTGTAACACTGGATATTGAAATACAGTGTTACATATTTTTGGGATCTACTCATCATTTTCTAGATGATGATTATAATATAGTTAATCTTATTTTCGAATATTTTTTTTCAACTTTAGTATTTAATGCGGAACCATGGTCACCCCATCAATTTTTTTTTAAATTTTACTAGCCTATGTCACCCGGAATAAGCTAAGGATTCTTACGATACCCCATTTATCAAAATCGGTTCAGGCGTATAGAAGTTATGATGGAATATACAAACTCACATACATACATACAATATACATGAACCCTGAAAACAATATACTCCTTTTTTCAGGCAGTCGTATAAAAATGACAGCTACAATGTAACGATCGCAATCACCTCTGATTGGTTAACACTCTTCCGCTATTGGCCAAAATCAATTGAGGCGGCAAAAATACCATAAATTCAACCAATAACAATACAATTGTTGTATGTAGTATCAATATACTATAACAATGATCGATGCAGGTTTTACATAACGAGGCTACTGCTGTATCGCACTGTCTCGTGCTGGGGCTGTTGAAGTGACAAAACATAAAAGTGCGCTAAAGGTCTAGCCCCATTAGAGGGGCCACCACCACCACCACCACCACCACTACAGCCTATTAATGCCCCACTGCTGGGCACAGGCCTCCACTCTCATAGGAGAGAGGGAATTAGAGCTTAGACCCACCACGCTGCTCCAATGCGGGTTGGCGGGCTTTAACGACTATTATCATGTTAGTGATAATAGCTGGGACCGACGGCTCTCCGAAGTACGAGGGTAACACCGCCAACTTACTAACTCCGGGCTAGTCCTGAGAATTCCTAGTCAGAAAAAACCCAATACTTATTATGGTCGACCCGGGCCTCGAACCCGGGACCTCGTCAACCGCAGTCAAACATGCCACTAGAACAACGATTCAGTTATTACAGAGGCACGGCGCGGCAAATAGGTAGCGGCAAGTATTCTTTGTACAATTATGTCGCAGTGCATCTCCGACCTCCACGCCGCGTCGCCTAAGTGAGCCCAGCTCCATACAAACTCATACAATTAATATTAGCCGCTACGTGCCGCACCGCGCTGTGCCTCTGCAGTAGGGCTAGACCTTAACCCGGAAGGGGTATAACAGTTTATTAAACCCCTAATCAGCGTAATCAATATTAGTTTATAGCCAGTTTAAACAGTCTTAAGTTTATCTGCTCTCATTGGTGTTGTCTTGGAAAGTTGCGTTTTCTATCTATAGAGCGATCTCAGGTCTAATCGACACCTGCGGCCTATTCCGATACACATTCAATGCCGGCGACAAGGCCCGATTGCGTGTTCCATTCAAATTGTGGCACGACATTAGATAATATTGTGGAGCAATTTTAGAACATAGTATAATATTATACTATTGCAGGAAGTATCATGCTGTGTTACTCAACCATTTGACGACCTCTCTCTGTCATGCAGGGTTGTCGCCTCTTTATTAAAATTTAGTACCTACTGAGAATTTCTTGTCAGAAAAACCCAATACTTGTTGTGACCCGACCCGGGACTCGAACCCGGGACCTTGTCGGCCGCAGTCGAACATGCTCACCACTAGACCAACGAGGCAGTCAGGAAGTTAGGAAGTTGGCGGTGTTTCACCCCCGTGCCTCGGAGAGCGCGTTAACCCGTCGGTCCTGCGCCTGATCTCTCACCGGTCGTGTCGGATTTTCCGTCCCATCGGGCTATGAGAGTAGAAGGAACAGAGAGTGCACCTGTGTATGCGCACACACTTGTGCACTATAATATCTCCCGCGCAGATGGCTAATCTCTCAGGAGATTGGCCGCCGTGGCCGAAATTCGGTCGGGAGGACATTATTACTATTAAAATTTAAAGACAAGCGCTTGGCTGCAAAGACTTAGCTAGACTGGTATAGCGCGCTTGCCTAGAAGATGCCTATTCAGGGCTCATACTGCAATGGTTCCAAGTTCAATCTAAATAATAATATTTTAATGTGTGCTTGGTTATTTGCAACTATAATAATGCAAATGCATAATTAGGACTCAATTTATGAATAGATATCCACAAACTATTATAGATATTGCGATCCTGAATTTCAGTCGGACTACCTACTGAATTTCAAGTTGAATAAAAATCTATTTACCCTACCTAATTATTTGGACAAATTGCATGGAAGGGCTTTTTTATCGTAATGGGAATGGTTTTATCTAAATCACATAGATCTAGCTTTAAATAAAGATATGGCGATAAGGATACGACCTAGAAAAGGAAACCGAAAAGTGTAGAATACCCTCGCCACTGTAGGCGATCCCATAACCCATCTGTATCAGCAATCGACAGCATAGACAATGCAAAATTTAGAATTAAATCTATTCGACTTGATGTCCGATCGTCGATAAAGGGAACCATTTCAATGCTAATGGTTACATACTGCTGAACTTCTCACACAATTTATCATTGAAGTTATAAATGTGCAAACTATTTTATGCGAACAGAATTTTATCATTGATAAAAGATCAGTTGAGGTTTTAGTTCGAAAATTGTTCGATATCTACTGTCCGGCTATAAATGGAAATTATTTAGATAAAACTTTTAAGTTATTTTCCATTGAATACGATAATGGTATACGCTTATCTTTTTAAACTGAGATTATAATATAACGAGATACGGGTGCAGAGTTTGTGTTTGGCTGTGGTTTAGAACTGTTATTATTCAGCTATAGTTTTCTTAAATGTCCTCAATAGCATACTTATTATAGTCAAATCCTTTTTTTAGACTAGCTGATGCCCGCGACTTCGTCCGCCCGGATTGTGTGTGTGCCCGGATTGAGGATTTTTGGTTCCCGCGGGAACTCTCTAATTTTCCGAGATAAAAAGTAACTTATGTGTTAGACTATAATTTATCTCTGTGCCAAATTTCTTCCAGATCCGTTTAGCCATTCTGGTGTGATTGAATAACAAACAAACATACATCCATCAATCCATCCATCCATCCATACTTTCGCATTTATAATACATATAAGTATAAATTATAATAATGCCCTTTTCATATTATTAGTACCATAGTACTTACCGTAATTTATAAAAATCTTATGGTTATTTTTATTAACATTTTTTTGGCTTCGCACGTAACTTTCAGTAAAAAACAGTTAAAATTCAGTATTTAAAAATTGTTATAATTTGCTTTGAAATTGCGGGCGTATCATCTCAAGGAGTGAAATTTTCATCAATCAAGCCAGAATAAATATTTCTGCTACCAAAATACAAATACGTTACTTCTTGTTTACTGTACAAAAACCGATAGCTAAAGCAAACATGTACCAAATTCGTTCCTTCTAAAGTTTCCAAAGTAAATAAGAAGTAAACCATGCGAAGGTTTGTTTACTACGTTCCCAATCAAGCTTTCATTAAAACTTCCACGACTTTAATTGCAACATATTTGATATCAACGTGGGTTTAAGGAATTCGATATATCTCGTTAATAACAGCTCGGTTGCAAGATGTAGCTTCCTGGAGTTCCACCCCTTTTCAAGGCTATTAATTTCCCTATTCGTAGCTTTGAGCACTTGATATAGTACATTTAACTAGCTAAAATTAATTTCTCAGTAGGTAGGCCTATATACTATTATGATTAATTTAAAACCTATTGTATCTTTTTAGAATAATACGTTGAAATCCATATTGCTGGGATTTTTTTCCTACTGGGCAGGTTTCTGCACTTTAATCACAGCTTTAACTTCCAGTTGGAGTTCTGTTGTACATATTGCTAGGATGTAGGTATATAACATCTTTCAAATAATTACGTAACAGTAGGGGATACTGAACATATTTTCTTGTTGCTTTGTTTTCCTGAAAAATATTATTTCTTAAACTGTGATGTGAAAAAGTCGCAAACTATTATAATAGAACTTATACAAGACTAGATGATTCCCGCGACTTCGTCCGCGTAGACTAAGTTTTTTCGATTCCCGCGGGAACTCCCTAATTATCCGGGATAAAAAATAGTCCTATGTCCTTCCCGGGGACATAACCTATCCCAAATTTCATTAAAAATTCCAAAACCACAGTTTCCAAAAAAAAAAACGAAATCCAGTACCATATTTCATTAAAATCGGTTGAATAGTTGGGTCGTGAAAGCGTTGCATACAGACAGACGAACAGACACACTTTGGATGTAACAACATTTACAAACCCTGCATAATGCAGGTCCGTATTTTAACCTTTCACAAACATAACCCGCAAAGCGGCATTTTAGACTCACGCTCTCAAATTCCTAGAATAAAGTGCAAACTGCGTTTAAAATAGATATTATTTGCACGCAATTTTCACCGATACCCGACGTGTTTGTACTTGTCACCGCAGCATCCTAATGTTTGCAGTTAATTATGGTAATGGTTTGCAGTATAAATACCGGGCTAGTCTCTCAGGCTGTTTACTCTATGAGTACGGGAATATTCGGAATCTGTTAGATGGAGATGTAATTTAGGTTTGCCGTAACTGAGACGACAGGTGGTTTTCGTGGTGTAGACACTGTTTTGGATGAATAAAGTATAATGGGTGTGTTTTCGGAGCATTTCAGTGCTCTATATATTCCAAGTAAGGTCCTGGAGTGGCGTACGCAATATAGGTCTCCTGAGACCTCTATTCAACGACAAAAAATAAATAAAGAGCTCACTAAGATTATTACGCCAGTTGATGGGAAACACCGACCTCAGACCAGGGCGCGTTTGGAACCCTCGTAGCTTTAGTTTTAAGATACCATAGTTAACTATCACCATCAAATATAACACTTTGTAAGCATGATAGATGTTCAGAAGGTGTACTTTGTAGGTACCTATTTTGAATAATTATATGTTTTGAGTTGAGTTGAATTTACCTACATAGACGGAATTTTCAAACAAATCATGTGGACTTATTTTACTAACGCCATCTAGTCTGAAAAGCGGGACAGCGCTATGGCGGGGACAAGGACAGGCTTATTCAGGTGAGGGGCACACCCTACTAGCCGGACGCCAAACGTTTTTCTATTAAAGGGCCCATCTAGTACCTAGGTACATATATCATATTGATGATGGGAAAGGATCTGGCAACCACGCTGTTTTACAATATGCACAAAACCTCAGAGCGTCATTGCTGACGATCGTAACCCTTTTCCATTACTTAGCGAGTAATAAAGGATAGTAATCATTAAGGTTTCTCCTAGATGACACATATTTTCACAAAGAGTAATGTTGTTACCGCTCAACTATCGGCGACAGCGACAAATATCAACGGTGAAAGGCCTAAGTAAAACACATTTAAATCTAATGTACAGCTGAAGGCCTTAGAGAGGAAGTTAGCCCTTGACTGCGTTCTCACCAGATGACAAGTGATGATGCCGTCTTAGATGGTAGCGGGCTAACCTGTTAGAGGTATGGCAGTTATATTTAACCCATACCCCTTGTCGGTTTCTACACGTTATCGTAACGGAACGCTAAATCCATTGGCGGTACGACTTTGCCGGTAGGGTAACTAGCTACGGCCCAAGCCTTCCACCAGACCAGACCAGAGAAAATTCAGAAATTATAAATTCCCTAATTGAAACTGCCGGGAATCGAACTCAGGACCTCCACGATAGGACAACAGCGCTCAACAATGCGCCAGGGAAGTCGTAAAAAGGTTGGAGGTTATCCATTACAACACTACTCTAAATATGTCCAAAAACCATGTTTAGGTGTTACCTATACGTTATTTTTCAATTTAACAAGGAATCAAAACAGGTATTGTAACAATTATTGAACATGGCTGACCTACCTGCTTCGAATCACCTATGCCACTGCTGGCCCAGTGAACGGATTCCACTTAATCAACTATTCGAATTGGAACTATTCGAGGTGATTGAAGCGAGAACTTCGGATGACGAGCAATCTTCTAGTAATATCCTTCCTGAACTCAATTACTGTATGCGAACACCTTCAATTTGCGAGCGTAGTACTTATTTAGTTCTGAAACTAGAAGACTGTTCACTATTCAGCAAAACATGGCACAACATTTTGTAGCGCTTTAGAATTTGTGGTTTAATTAAGCATCCGCAGGCACACTTTTATATGGTTGCACAAATAACCGCGAAAGGTGAAAACGTTTTTCCCTTACGGAGCGGGCCTTTCGCGTTTCCTACTATTTAATAATAAAATCTTTAGCTCAATGAAACAATCTTAATCCTGTTATCATAGAATTTACTGAGAAAAGTAACGAAATCCAGTTATGTATACTTATGTTATTGTTGGATGATAGTCAGTGTCGGTTTAAATATATTTATTTTTCTTAATAGAACAACTGTTCACTTAAACAGAAATGGAACATAAGTTTAGTAGTCACACAGAAGCCTGCATTATATATAGAATATTATTATTTAATTCTCTTTTTACTTAATTACCGACCTCCGCGGCGCAGTGTGTAGCGCTGTTGCCTTAAAGTGCGGAGGTCCCGGGTTCGATCCCCGGCGGGGTCAATTTGGGAATTTATAATTTCTGAATTTTCCTTGGTCTGGCCTGGTGGGAGGCTTCGGCCGTGGCTAGTTACCACCCTGCCGGCAAAGACGTGCCGCCAAGCGATTTAGCGTTCCGGTACGATGCCGTGTAGAAACCGAATAGGGGTATGGGTTTAATATAACTGCCATGCCCCTAACAGGTTAGCCCGCTACCATCTTAGACTGCATCATCACTTACCATCAGGTGAGATCGCAGTCAAGGGCTTACTTTTAGTGGTTAAAAAAAAAAAAATTACATTATTGCCTTAATTTTCTAATTTTAATGAGCTATGGTAAAGATTTAAGTGAATATTAATATTATCAGTTTGCTCTTGTAATCGGATGACTGAATCTATAAATTAATTATCTAGTGCTTGCTGTTACAATTAATGAATCAATGAGTTTTACCAATACCTGCAAAACACAACATATTTTTTTTAAATTTTTAAACCCCTTAGGAACCATTTTAGCTTTGCGGGTCTACTGTTACGTCAAACAGATGGGCCAACGACAGACAGACGGACGGACAGACAGACAGACGGACACACTTTCGCATTTATGATATGGTATGGATATGGATATTAAATTCCGGATGATTTAAAAATCCATTTACCATGTAATGGGACAAGAATATTTATAGAATCTTTTACGCTTATAGCAAGGATGCTAATGGCAACAGAAATAATTTAAAAGGTCATATTTTAAGCGTATGTAGTATCCAGAGTTACGCAGCCATTTGCATTGTTTCAAAGAAAGTTAACCGTTGTGTTTACAGTTGCAAAGGCTATTTTCGTATGAAGATAAATGGATATTGCTTGATATTAATGGTGTTGCTGTATGCACATCAATACTTCATCGCGGAAAGGTTAGCTGCAAGCGTTCAGAGTCCATACGTCAAAATGATTTTGTTTTGCCTTTTGCGTTCTTAAAATTGAAGTCTGTAAGTTATAATATTTAATAGTTTCTGTTATATTCACTATAATATACTTCGACGCTACTTAATTTTAATAAAACAAGCCATAAACAACTCATAATATGTTCTAATCAGGTGTTTTATATTTTTCATCGTCCTTTTTACACAAGTTGAGTCGTCCCGGCCACCATATTTTCACCATATTAATACATATTTACACTACGAACGTATGAGAAGTCCTTAGATCTTTCTTTGTCTTAATCTGGATCTGTTGGTTTAATTTAAATTAAAATATAGTTTAAATTTAATTTTAAAGAATTATTAAATAAAATCACTCACTGAATTTTTTTAGAAAGTAGAAAGAAAGAAAAATCATTTATTTATCTTGTGCCTCGTACATAAAATCAAACTTTAAAATTAAGCTATGGGTTTTGCACCCACATGGCACGAGATAAAAAGGCCTGAAAGATAAAACTAATGCTGCAGGTTTTGAAAGCAAAACCTGAGCGCTGGTTCTTCTGCCGGGACCCAAACGAGTGACATGCACGAGCTCGACAGTCTTCGCAGCCGTCTACAGTAACGGGATGATAAAATGGAGTAAAATAAAATATGTAATTTGTGCAGTGAGTGTACCCAGTGTGTAAAACTAAATATATTTAGAGTTAGCGAATTAAAGATAATAACACTAAACACTTACTTAGACGCTTGGCTGCTATTACACCATATAAAAATCGATTGTGAGTATGGGTTGATTAATGGTCATACCTCTGCTAGGTTAAAGCTACCATCTGAGACTACGATTTCACTTACCGTTCAGGGTCCATACTGCCAATACATATAACAATACTATAGCATTATTACGTTACGTACCTTGATGTTCTTACAATAAGGATTATAATTCTTTAACACGAAAGTGAAGAATAATAAAACAATATGGCTTTAGGCCTTGGCAGTAGGGCCCAGGTGAATTCCCTCTTCTTTTGAAGGTACTAATTTTATGGCCAACAAGGAATAAATAGATTGGAAGTACGTATAAGATAAGAGTAAGTGAATCGCTTCGTAAGAGCCCGTACAATTTACTTTACTTTCGAGAATACTCAATGAATACTCTGCGAAGTAGAACACAATTATTATGTTGCCGTTGTCATTAAGAAGTTTTAGCTCCTGCTATTCTACCTAGCCTACGCGGTTAGCCTAGCCCCAAACGCTAAAGCGAATAGCAGATCAGCCTGTTTATAATTTTATTTTTGAATGGAACCATTTATTGATGGCCATAAATCGAAACAAGCAAACACTTCTTCTGATTTATAGAACACGGGTACAATAGATTGACCGCTCGCGACATACAAAATAGTAGCCTGAACCTACGGAAGCAGTGCCTGAAAATGTCGTATATTACCAGGACTGGCTAACTTGGTCACGTGACCCGAGATATATACCTACGGCGGTACGACCGGCCGACGGCACTGAAATCAGTAGATTATCACGCGCGCACTGTGTAATATGATTGACTTTACACGTTCTCTTTACTAATAGACGATAGAAAAAATTACAATAAACGATATTAATTCATTCTTTGTGTATTAGCTTAATAAAGATATTATAGACTTATAATCTGAGGACCTTTTGTAGAAGAACCCCCCTAACGCTTCACACGCTGCGCCAGAAGGAATAAGTGCCTTGTGAGAGAAAAAGATGGAATTTGTAGGTAAAATAGACATACCATTGTACTACATGGGATGCATGTTTAAATTGTACTATTTTGTATCAAGAGCCGGTATGTGCTTAAACGTCTTTGCGGAATAATTCTTCTGTACCTGAAAGATACTATTAAGTATTCTATGGCAGTTCGCAGTACCTCAAAATGTCGTATATTACCTCCTCTGTAAATCTGAAAGAGTGGACAATAGAGTGATTTATTTAGGCTTCGCAAATACTATTGCACTGTGCATCTATTATTTATACGTGTGTACAATATAGGGATTGGAAATGGCATGGATCCGCATGACTCGGCGCTTGATTAGTTTTTCAAAAGTTTAGTAATGAATAGTGTTGAGTTCGTTATGTTCCACGTGCTGCATAGTTTTATAACGATTGGCTCTAGTTTATTAGATTCCTTTTAGATAGAATAGGAATGTAGAGTTCATAAACCCTCAATATGAGTAAGTAGGTATATTGATGATCCTTTTTCATAGGAAAATATAAAGTCCGCGCGTGCAGCTGCATTACTGTGGAGCTGCACAGGCTACTGTGACATGACAAAATGTGTTTCTCATACGACGCGGATTTATCGTGTCAAGGTTTTTCCTCTTATTTCTATAATCTGTTGAAGCCCTCAAAAGCAAAATATAGAAGCTTCAACATGTCAGTTTTGTGTTTAAAAATTTGTAAGAGGTTTTTCTGCTTTTAATAGGTACTCTTTTGTGCGGTTAAAGCTATTTAAAGCTACAAACTTAATTATAAAAATTCATTTACCCTCTTAATTAATACCCTAATTTATATACATAAATTCGGTTGCACGCATTCCTCTAGCCCCTGACGCCGGAACACTGATGTTACGCGGTGACCGGCTGGCCGTGACGATGAAATATTGATTGGAATCTAAAATCCATGCCAGGCTTCGAGCCGGCCGCCACTTTTTACATTGCCTTTTGTGCTATGAAGTGTGTTTTTTGTCCATCTAGTTATTTGATTTCATTACGATAACGCGACGTGTTAATTTTGACGAGAAATAGGGTTGCATCCTATTTTTGTTTTACTCTATTTGATTTCGGGTTATTAGTACAGCGACTCTTGATTGCATGACGTCATTACATAACACAGTTGGTAGTCTGTTATAGCAATTTGTTAGCGTATGCTGCTACGTTTATTATTTACTGAGTGCAATGTGGATTTTTTTAAATTCTCGTGTGAAGTTTTTTTTTATTTTCAGGGTAAAAGGTAGCCAATGTCACCTTTACAAATGAATCCACTGGTCGGCAGAATTAGGGCGGGATTGAAGGAAAAAAAGCATTATACCTACTTATACATATATACCTACTTATTGGTAACTTTAAAAAAAATCGTTTCAATTTCAATATCTTCTCTTTTTAGTATCTTTGCCGACCATTTGCCGACAAAGAATAAATTGACGGAATAAGATCCAAAAAAAAAAGTACCTATCAAAGTGGGTTTTGTGTGATCAAACCTTTTTTATATCCTCGACATTTCGGAAAAGACTTGACAACAACAAAAATAAACATTAATTGCGAATGATGAAAATACAAACAATGGAAAAATACGAATCGTAATTTCTTGAAACTATATTATCAGTATGATCAGAGTGACGTTTGACTCTATATAGAAACGGTTGGAAGCGCAAAAAATTGCACAATCGTTCTATGTCTTTAAAAAAAACATCGTGCCAAAAAACACTGTCTTCCGAAGCTTTATAAATTATGTTTCCCCGAAACTTTTTGCGTTGCCCAAAATGCAACAAGATACAAAAACAAGTAAAAAAACTACAGCATTGTTTCGTATCGTTTACAAACAAAGATTCGGTAAAAAGGTAAAACATTGCCACCCGAAAAAAAATACGCATCAATATACAAGAGTGTCATAATATATCTCAGTTACCGAGCTCACGGTAAAGTGTGAAATATACTGTTCAATATTTATAGGATTTTTATTTGTGTTATTTATTCACGGAGCACGTTTTGTCGTTGAGAGCTAGTGCAGCCAGACCTTATTGGAAAATAATCGGGATTTGTGATACCAGCTTCGGTATGAATAGTTTAACAGCAAGCTTCAAAGTTCAAACACTGAGCTGTGTACTGAAATGAATTTTACCCATTACACTATTTGATTTAAGTAGAATAGTAATTCTTGAAATTGGACAATTCTCTCAACGGTTCATAGGAAATTCATAAAAGAGTTTCAGCGATAAAATTTAATGCTTATAAATAGGAAACAATATGGAGTAGCAAATTATTGTGTTGTTGAAAATGAAAATCTACAGTTCTACACTTAATCCTCGTCATTTCAACTCATCGCTTGCCCATTATATTTTAAGCATCTCTTTTCTAAATGAGAAATACTGACTACACAATTTTTTTTTGTTAAAAAAGTTGTGAAATTCCTTTGGAATCCAAATAACTGGCAACATTAGTGGAAACAAAAGAAGATAATGGCGTTTCCTTCTTTTTCGTCAGTGTCTGCATTCATTTCGGTTGTCTTAGGTGGCATAAATAATGCATTATCACGCATAGGGTCCGCAGCGGTCAGAGGGAATAAAATTATTTGCACACGTACGATAACATCACATTTTCTGTCTGTACGTACAATGTCTCACATTGTCATGCTAATAAAAGGAATTTCAAATACGTGAAAGGTTCAAAGGCTCGTTCAAATTGTTGAAAATGAAAATCGAAACATTCAAGTCTTAGAGGGCAGCCGTTAAATTAATATCCCAAAAAAAAAAAAAAAATATTAATAAACCAAGTTACGTATTTAGTGTTTTTATGAAATCATTTTTGTACTGAAATAGTATAAAAAACTAAAAGTCACACAAACTGCTTTGTATCCCAGAAAAAATGGGCTTTAACGTGTTTAATTTCACGCGAACAAAGTCATGAACAAACCCAATTCTTTTTTATAATTTTGTGCCTACAAAATATCGTAAGTAAACTCAAGAGAAATTCAATCATACTAAATTGTGAGTAAAAATTCCGGTAAAGAGCACCGGGACTACAAAGATGGCGTCGTTTAATTAGAATGCAAATTTAATAGCCGCTGTTGATTTACATGTCAATAGGGCCCAAAATAATGTAATCCTGAATCCTGTACACAAAGGAGTAGGTACTCGATCTTGCATGAAGTTACTGAAATTGTGAGTATTTATATACCAATGTGAGCATAATGTAGTGCCTGTATCTATGACACGCTATTGAAGTTTCATTCGCATGAATTTGCATTTGTGAAGATCTGTTTTTTTAAATCTTTCCTTACTGTGAGATTTATCTAAATTTAGTCATATATCAGTCAAACACGGTTTTGTTTTATATGCATTATTCAAATTGAAAAGAATACTGCAAACTATTAGGGTCGAAAGGTATTTTATAGGAATAATTGCTATTCCTGCACCTGAAAGCAATTAATTATTGGTGAACACCCTACTAGGTGGACTGATAACAAATAGTAGCAGGGAAACACGCTGGATTAAAAGTAGCATAACAGAGTAAAGTATGACAATCCTTATGAATAGACCTATGTCCAATATCTTTATGATGATGAAAACTCAATTAAATCAGCAACTCTTTATCGAACTTCAAAAAAACGCGCATCTAGTATAGAAGTTTGATGAAAAACATAGTTGTGACGTCTTTTCCCTAAGATTGAAACATAACCAGTAAAGCTAACTTGATTTCTAGATCAAATAAAAGCGGAAGAAACTTTTACTCTTCGGAAAAGATTGTGAATAACATTTTGACCGCACTCCCTTTTTAGTATGTCTGGGGTCCATTACCTCTTTTGAAACCATTGATAGGTTGATCTTCATGTCAATATTGACCGAAATAATGTAATCCTGAAACACATACACAATCTGGTTTGCTCCTCCCAATATCAATAGGTGTATCTATCTAAATTGTATATTGATCTTGTACAAAGTTGCTGAATCTATGAATACCAATATGTATGTATCAGTGATGCGGAATATCTCTGCAATTTACTAAGTACGTGTGTGGAGTTGCAAGTTGAGATACATAGAAACCGTGTATTTTGGGAGATGAAATTGCATTTATAGAAGTAATCCATCGATATCTAGTGGTGTAGATTGTACTGAATAATCATCGATATGATCACTATTGATCCACTTGATGGTTAGTGATGATTAGCGGGCTAACCTGTTAGGGGCATGACAGTTATATTCAACCCATACCCCTATTCGGTTTCTATACGGCATCGAACCGGAACGCTAAATCGCTTGGCGGCAAGTCTTTGCCGGTAGGGTGGTAACTAGCCACAGCCGAAGCCTGCCACCAGGCCAGACCAAGGAAATTCAGAAATAATAAATCCCCAAATTGACCCTGCCAGGTATCGAACCCGGGACCTCCGCACGTTGAGATAACAGCGCTCAACACTGCAACACGGAGGTCGTCAAAAGAAAATATACCATAGTATGTATCCATGGACAACAACATGTACAACTTTAAAATACGAATATACTAAAAAATATTTTGAGTTTTTTAACTCTCTCTCTTTTGCTGTATCACTATTCCTAAAGCGGAGGCTACATAGCGTTAGCTAGACCATAACTTTAAAAAATATAGCTGAATTCTGAAACTTGTCATTTTTCATGCAGGTTTTCTGTATAATTTATTACGAATACTGGGAACAAAGAACTAAATTAACTAAACTAAATACAACGTATACCGAACCGTAAAAATCAGATAAAATCAACCCAAGAAAAGAATAAAAACCGGCCAAGTGCGAGTCGGACTCGCGCACCGAGGGTTCCGTACAAACCTGTAGTAAGTTTTAAATTAAATGTTTTTTTTTAAATATTTGAGTTGATTGAATGAAAGGTAAATTGCGATTTACGATTAATGATGTATTAAAAAAAAAAACTACTTACTTGATCTCGTTCAAACCAATTTTCGGTGGTAGTTTGCATGGTAATGTACAACATATATTTTTTTTAGTTTTATCATTCTCTTATTTTAGAAGTTACGGGGGGGGGGACACACATTTTACCACTTTGGAAGTGTCTCTCGCGCAAACTATTCAGTTTAGAAAAAAATGATATTACAAACCTCAATATCATTTTTGAAGACCTATCCATAGATACCCCACACCTATAGGTTAGATGAAAAAAAAATTTTTGAGTTTCAGTTCTAAGTATGGGGAACCCCAAAATTTATTGTTTTTTTCTATTTTTGTAAGAAAATCTTAATGCGGTTTACAGAATAAATCTACTTACCAAGTTTCAACAGTATAGCTCTTATAGTTTCGGAAAAAAGTGGCTGTGACATACGGACGGACAGACAGACAGACAGACAGACAGACAGACAGACAGACATGACGAATCTATAAGGGTTCCGTTTTTGCCAAATTTGGCTACGGAACCCTAAAAAACTGCTGTAAATTGCAGCAGCATAAATTCTTTAACTTATTTACTGGTAAAAGCAAATAAGAAAGAAATTGCTTTTACAACAAGTATAAATAAGCGAAGAGCAAAACACGAATAGTCTACAGTAGTAAAACCCCCGCAGTCGTAACAACTGGTATTGTCTAGATTAACTTTTTAATAACCCGTAACTAACTCTGGCGGAATTATAAAATTAGTTTAATGAAAGTTGCCGGCGAGTGTGGATTAAAATTTTACATAAATGTTTGTACTATTTTTCTTTTCAAATCCCCATAAGAATTGAAAAAATTTTATTGTAAGAGCTTTTATGGTCGCCTGAGCCCAAGTAAAAATTATAAGCCATACTAATGCCTACTACATAATACTGTACTTACATGTAATATGTCAGTTTGCCTGTCTATTACTACTAAACCGAATTTAATGAAATTAATTACTGTCACCAAAATACTCTGAATGTTGAAGAAGGACGTAATATTATTACCTATGCAGAATTATTTAGGCTTTGTCACAGAAACTGAAAGAGATCCCATGGGAACAAACCCATGCTTACTTACATAACACTAACTAAGTAACTATCTACTTACATCAGTCAGGTCTGATCCATAAATTATTATCTGAAGAACAGGGGGCATACTACCATATTGTTTTATTATTGTTGACGCTTGTGTTTTAGAACAATTATAGTAATTATTATATGGACTTGACATAAAACTGTCATTTTTGAAATATTATTTAATTATTCAGAAACTGTCACCATCAATATTCCTTAGTTAGTATTAATTTAGAGATCAGAAAGTCAGAAAATAAAAGTTGAAATTAATATTTTTATTTTAATTAAAACAGTATTAACGTAGCTCACGTTTTATTAGCCTCGAAACTCCCCATAAAATGCTAATCCTTCAAATATTCAAGGCTCTAAATACACAAATAGGCAATATTGTTTATGACGGGATGACGTAAAAGCGGCAGTATTTCACCGGGAAATTTATAATACTTTCAACACGTGCCCCGAAAATCAGATTATATTAAATTAGTAGGCTCTAAACTTGTGTTTGCGAAGGATCATAAACTTTCAACTATGACGCTAATAAAATGAAACGCTGTATTCATTGGGAATTCGAAAAACAAAAGTGCCTTAATAAATTAGGTTATAGGCAAAGAGCTGGTAATCTATCGTGATTAATGTGTTATTAAATGCCCTTTTATATTCCTGCAACTGTAGCACAATCAGAAAATGGTTTTTGTGGCTTTTTCATCGACAAGCGCCTAGCAAAAACATGTACCTATTGTGCCTGTCCTGTAAAGCTTGTTGAGGAGATAGTGTATTATCCTGTGTTTGTAAAGACATGAAAATAAATATTCCTGTGTTTTAAGTTTGTTTTATTTGATTTTGAAATATTTCTGGAACCTACATTGGTTTCAGCAAATTATTGATCTGTACATCAACAGACAACCAAAAAAAATGCCTTACCTTAAGCAGAAATCGTCAGCTCCTAGGCTACTTGAAATAAGGTTAGGTTTACGAGACACTAAATAAATAAAGACATGCGAATGCCATTAGTGTTATTACAATTTTATAGAGCTTTAATACCAGGTGTGTACTGATAATAGTTGAGTTGGAAAATCTCATTAAAGGAGTACCTTAGATGTGATGAACTATTATTATGGAAACCATTTCACTTCATAATAAAATGGACGATTTATTTTATGCATTTTGATGCATACCTTTCAATACTTAATATTTATTCTTGGTAAGAAGAAGATATAGGAGAGAATCGGTAAATTAAAATGGACTGTTTGTTGGACTATTCATAAATTGAAAAGGGGTCGACTTTGGACATAAAATCCAAAGTACGTTACCTAATATTTCAGCAGATATTTGCGTTCCAACGTGTAAAAATTGTATTTTATTTTTGCAAGACGTAGGTTGATTAGTACCAAACGAAATAATAATTATCATGCTTTGAAAACGTTATAGAACGATTCTATTTTTCAAACTTATTTTGTAAATCAAATATTGTACTCCTTCAAAAGGCATAGATCAAGACACGCGGAAGCGTGTCCAGCCAAAGTCCAAAAAAGAAAGAACTGGCAGCACCGTGTGTAATATTACACGAACCATTTGGAGCCACTTTTGACCCCCTCATAACTCAAAAACTATTACACTTAAACATGTCAAATTTGGCTCAAATATTGAGACCCGCGAGATACATATGTGCTCCAAGTTTCATAAGCACACCTCAAATGGTTATTTAGATATAAACGTCCAAAAATCGTCATTTTTATGATCTACCTACGGATAGATCAAAACTCTGACACGGACCATACTACCATCGCTTAAAGCCGTATTATTTTAATATTGTTGACGTTCATGTTGTAGTGTTATAATCATTATTTTAAGGACGTCAAAGTACGTGACATTCAACCGTTACTTTGAAATAATACTGCTTTAAGCGGTGGTAGTAACTCCCTCGTCCACTTCCTGCGGCAACTTGCATTACATTCTACGCATAGTGCATGCACAACTAAATAAAACAAGAGTTGTTAAGTAAAAAAAAAACTCCTATTACATAAATCATACTGCAGGTCTTTGTTTAAATTCGTTATTTTGTGTTGTTAACTATTGAAAATGACACATAATTATTATTCTAATGTAAATAATAATGAATAATAATATAGTTGCATTAAAACCTTACCTTCGTATTCACGCATTTTGTGCAACGAAACGTCATTGACAGAAAAGAAGAAGAAACTTTTTTTTTTTTTTCTACTATTGAGTACCAATGAAGGGTGCTCAATATAATTACAATCTAGCCAAACTATTTGACTAATAAGTAATTTTTCTTTAACCTAAGCTTATAATCAACTTATGTACTATGAAATTATCCAGTGACGTATCTTAGTCTTTCTTGTTGCAAATAGACACTTTGTTCATGTGTTCTTTTAGGCAGCACTTCACTACACTATCACTAGTCACTATGCACTAACTCAAAGGGTTTTGTCCTTTTTAGTCTTCTCACTAATTGCGTAACGTCGAGCAACTGGATTGCCTCAACGTTCACGTGATGATGAAGCCGATGGTCATGGACTTCTGCAAATTTGGTGATGACTTTGTCGACGTATTCAATTTTCAGGTCCCTATGAATTACGTCATTTCTAATGTACCAAGGTGCATTCACGATGTTGCGAAGTACTTTGTTTTGAAACCTTTGTATTATTTGTATATTGGTTTTTTTAGTGCAGCCCCACAGCTGTATGCCATAAGTCCAAATAGGCATTAGGACTTGTTTATATAATAGAATTTTATTGTGTATTGACAAACAAGATTTTCTGCCAAGTAGCCAATACATATTTTTATAACGTATTTCTAGCTGTTCTCGTTTCTTTTTAACATGCGTTTTCCACCTCAGCTTTGTATCCAGAGTCATACCGAGGTATTTAGCTGTATTAGCATACGTTATCTGTTGCCCATTAATGTAAATCGGGTGATATTTCGGTGTTTTATTTGTGAAATCAATATGGACCGATTTTGATTCGTTCAACTTAATTCGCCACCTGGTCGTCCAGTCGTAGACTTTATTAATGGAAGCTTGGACTTTTGTGACTGCTTCATCGTGACTTTTTCCAATTCCTATTATGGCAGTATCGTCAGCGAAAGTAGCAATCACATTGTTTTCTGACACCGGGATATCACTGGTGTACAAGAGGTACAGGACCGGACCAAGTACACTTCCTTGTGGAACCCCAGCTTTTATTTCCTTCAATTCCGAATATGCATCTTCTTGACGAATTCTGAACATTCTATTAGTGATATATGATTTCAAAATTTCTGAAAATGCTTTGGGCAATATCATATTCAGCTTATATATAAGTCCTTCGTGCCATACTTTGTCGAAGGCTTGCGCTACATCTAAAAATACAGTAGTGCAAACCTTTTTTTCTTCCAATGTTTGCTCAATTATGTTAACTATTCTATGAACCTGGTCAATTGTAGAATGCTTTTCTCTGAATCCAAATTGGTGGTTTGGTACGAGTTTTTTATCATCTATTATGGGTTTAATTTTCTTAAGCAATAGCTTTTCAAATAGTTTGGACATTATGGGTAGCAGTGAGATTGGCCTGTACGACGTTGTTTCTTGGGGAGGTTTCCCTGGCTTGGATATCATAATAACTTCAGCAATTTTCCATAAATCAGGTACATACTTAAGTCAAAATGCTGCATTGATTAAATTAGTAAGCTTCACAAGGGCTTTGCGTGGTAGATTATTTAAAACTTCTCCGGTGATAAGGTCGTAGCCCGGTGATTTCTTTTGACTCAGGTTATATTTAATTTCTCGTAATACTTCTTTTGGTGTGACGAGTTTTATATCGATGTCTTCCCCTATTGGTTGAGTTTGCTGGAGGTCATTTTGATGTGCGTGACCATCGTTTGGTTGGAATATACTTTGAAGATGATTTGCAAATAATTTAGCTTTTTGTGTATTGTTAATTGCCCATTTGCCGTTAACATCCCTGATTGGAGGAATTTGTGTAATAGGTCTTTTCATATTTTTTGTGACTTTCCAGAGGGCATAGTTAGAATCACGATCTGCGGTCAAGCTTTGAAGATGATTTTTTAAGGTGGCTTCATTAAATTTTTGTATTGCTCTCTTAATTTGTTTGGTTAGTTTGTTTAGAAGTCTTTTATCTTGTGGAGATCTTGAATGATGCCATTTTTTCCTCTGTTGTCTTTTTTCTTTAATGAGCTTGATGATTTTACTGGGGTATGTTGCCCCCTTTCGCCACTTCTTAGAAGTTGGCGTGTTTTGCCAAGCTGATTGCTGTATATCAATTATGAATTGTTCTAGTTCATAGTTAAGTTGCTCAGGTGTTTTTAGAGAAACTTGTAAGTTTATCCTATTATTCAAGTCGATCTTAAAGCTATCCCAGTCAGTATTTTTATTAACTAGTGTAGCATTGGTCTCTTTATATGCTATGTTTTCGCTAATTGTTAACATGATAGGAGAATGATCAGAGTTCATGTCGTATTTCTGTTCAATATTTAGATACCTTGGTGATATATTTTTATATATATAAAAATCTATGAGATCTGGTATCTTTTTGGGGTCTGTAGGCCAGTATGTTGGCGTTCCTGTGCTTACTATATCGCAATTAATATTTTGGATAGCACTCAAGAGTTCTTTACCTTTTGCTGTGGTAAGTCTCGAGCCCCAATAGGTATTCTTGGCATTGAAATCACCTCCAATGATAAATCTGTTGCCAAATAGTTTTAAAAAATCTGTATAATAATCCTTCTTTAGCGCATATCGCGGTGGAAAATATACAGCTGCAATGATTAAGGGAAAACGTTCTGTTTCGACACATATTGCCACTGCTTGTACTTCTAATTCTTCGTACTTGCTTTGTTCGTAATGATTTAGATGTTCTTTTATTATTACTGCACTACCTCCTCTTGCAGAGTTATTAGGATGTAGTGCATGGTAAACCTTGTATCCTCTTAATCGGATGAAAGATTCTTTTGTGAAGTGTGTTTCTGATATTAAACACACATCAATACTTTCGGTATCAAGGACTACTTGTAACTCATGCTGGTGTTGAAGTAGTCCATTTGAGTTCCAAGCTATAATTTTTAATCCCATTATTAATTATTTTCTTGCTTTTTTGGTAGCTTTGTTGTTGCTACTTTCTAGTTTACTTAATCGTTCATCAAATGAAGTCATAAGTTTGAGAATTGCGTCTAGTTTCTCTTCGAAGGGGCTATTTGAATTTCCATTGCCCTTTGTGCTTTTATTAGCTGTTATTTGAGCATATGTAACAGTCTTAGAGTTTTTCATAGTTTCTGCATGTTGCTTATTATAGGATGATTTGGGCTTACCTGTTTCACGAGGTACCTGTGAGTAATTGACATCAGCTGGGGGCTTTTTGGTAGCTTTGTTCTTAAGGGATTGCATTTCTTTGGCAACTATGCATCCTCTATAATTGGCCGGGTGAGATTCGCCACAGTGGACACATTTCGGTTTTTGATCTGCTGGTTTCTTGCAGTCTGCGCTTAAATGTTTTCCAGTGCACTTTACACACCTTGGCTCTCTGGAACAGTATTTCTGGGTATGCCCATAGGTTTGACACCTTTTGCACTGGGGAACTAGCTTCGATGTTTTTAGCGGATGAATTTCTACTTTACATCCTAATATCGATGTAATTCCATAAATTTTATTTATGTCCTCACCATTTTCGAAGGTGAGCATAAACATATTTAGTGGCGCCTTGTTTTTCCATCTTAATTTGTTAGCTGCATTCTCTATTTTAAAACCTTTCTTCTTTAGATCTTCAACGATTCTTTCCGGCTTGTACGTGGAATGCAACTTTTTTGCCATAACTCTAATTGGCCTCTCTTGTTTGTTTTCATAGGAGTGCCAGAGTAGCTTGTTTGTGGATAATAACTTTGTTATTTTTCTATATGCCTCTTCACAGTTGGTGTTAATTTTGACATTTTCTCCGTTCATCATTTTTATCTTGAAAGAGTCTTCATTTTGATTTTCCGATAACATGTCAAAAAACGACTGATAGTCTTTTACCCCATCTACAATTATAGGCGGTGGTGGAGGTATTTTTTGCATTTTAGTTTTTCTTTGTGGAGCGTCATCGTCAGTTCCGGTGGTATTGTCTGACTGTTGGTGATGAGCAGGTGAAGTACTCAATTTCCTTTTTTTTCTAGTTTTCACCCTTATCCACTCCGTCTCTTTCGCTAGTTCCTCTTCGTCCGTGTGGTATTCCGTGGGTTCAGAGGAATTTTTCTCAGTAGTAGTGGTGGATGGACCACTAGTACTAGCATTTTTCTCTTCCGTAAGTTTTTTAATTTGCTGTTGTAGGGCATGTATTTCTTTTTTCATCACTTGAATAAGGTGCTGAAGATTTTCTTTCTCAGCTTTTTGTTCATTATAAGCTTTAAATAGCATATGCTCCGTTTCCGTTTTAATTTTAATTGGCGAGGCCATGACTGCATTATAACACTAGTATATAAATAAATTATATTAACGTAGCGATGGTCTTACGCAGCAATAACCAAACTGGGTCATTGTAACGTAGGTACGCGACGCGGGCGCGAGCGCATTGCGCTGTGTCAGCACGTTTCGCGAGAACACTAACACGGCTGTTGCTAGCGAGTATCAGACACTGACTGACTTATGCCCGCTTTCACCGACGACCCATAAGATTTAAGGGACCCCTTAGCATATTTAGGGGCCAGTTAGGGGATCGTTTCCGTTTCACCACTTTTTAACTGTCCCTTAGTGACTAATGGGTCCCCTAAATTTAGGAGATGGATTATTGGTCCCATAAACCATCTCATAAGTAAAAGCGACTTCAAGAGGACAAGATGGACAGTGATTTATTTGATTTCCTTGATAATTTAGACACGACTGCTACTATATTTGACATAAATCGTGGTCGAAGACCTAAAATATATCGAAAACGACCAAATTATTTCTACGATTTCGATGAAATAGATTTTTTTCGCAGATATAGGTTATCTAAATCAACAGTGTTATATTTGTTGGAAAAAATTGATCATTTTTTGGAATTCCCTGATAATAGGTGAGTACTACCTACTGACATAATCAATTTTAATGTAAGGTAGGTACCAACCTGATTAGGTACCTACGAAGTATAAGTGTACTTAGTGAAATATTCAAGTAACCTGTAATAGATGGGTTCCTACTTTCTACCTACTGACTTACCTATTATAGCTACGAAATAACTAAAGATAAAGCATAAAAGGTTGCTTTACTGCTCACTTAACGGTAACTTTTGCATGGAAGTTGAAATGAGTCTGGAGGTAGGTAACTAGATACTAGGTTTTACCTGTTTAGTGCTAACTTACCTACTTTCGTAGGTAGGGTACCTACGAAAGTAGGTAATTCGTTTAGCGTTAAACAACGCTATTAATGTCATAATAGCTTGCTGTATTTTGCATAATATATGCATATTAGGAAATGAACAACAGCCCATGAATAATAATGATATTCCCAACCTGGAGGACCTGATCACAAGGGGACAAATAAGGGTGGAGTGCGCCGACTTCTGTTTAAACGATATTTAGGTAATCGGCTGATTATTCTTCAACACCGTTTAAACAACCGTTTAAATATTTACTGTTCACGACGTTATTTTGAACGACGATCATTAAACCAGGCAATAAACAACCATTCACAGCAAATTGACATGAACTGAACGAATGGTAAAAGCCAACACATTTGCGTAGTCTCATTGTTTTAACTGTTCATGCTGACGTACTGTGACGTTTATATTTAGTAGTATAAAATAAAATGCTATCAACATGAAAAGTTTATCGACACCATTGGGGAGGATAAACTACGCTGTAGTTCTGAATTTGGACAGGTAATACGGTGTCATGGCCTGTTTTGAACTGACAAGATATTTTGAATTGTGCCAGATGTGGCGTGTTGAGTTGCAGAAATTTGAAATTATTGAAAACACAGCTAAGCATCAGCCAAGTGATTTTTGTGGTTCTCTGCACAGTTTTTTTTAAATTTTGTAAATATGGAAGGCCAATAGAAGCGCACTCTCAATTTCACCAGTGACGGAAGCTCATTATTTAAATACTAGGGGTTCGCCCCGGATTCACACGTGTAGCACTCATCATAATAGTCCATACCCAATAATAGCCAGTCGGTACTGGGCAGCAAATCAGGTTTTACATTAGCACTGCGATATCTTTTCACCCCGCCTGCCATTGCATGTCGCGGCACATAATTCTATTGCGCGTTACTTTACTTCTATGATATCTTCAAGATATTAATCTGAATTAAATGGTGTAAAGGGCGAATTTGGTCTATAATAAATACTTGAGATGAGAAACCACTTTATTTTGATAAGGATTCGACGACCTCCGTGGCGCAGTGTTGAGCGCTGTTGCCTGAACGTGCGGAGGTCCCGGGTTCTATCCCCGGCAGGGTTTGGAACTTTATAATTTCTGAATTTTCCCTGGTCTGGCCTGGTGGGAGGCTCCGGCCGTGGCTAGTTACCACCCTACCGGTAAAGACGTGCCGCCAAGCGATTTAGCGTTCCGGTACGATGCCGTGTAGAAACCGAATAGTGGTATGGGTTTAATATAACTGCCATGCGCCTAACAGGTTAGCCCACTACCATCTTAGGCTGCATCATCACTTACCATCAGGTGAGACCGCAGTCAAGGGCTAACTTATAGTGGATAAAAAAAAGGATTAATACAATGTCAGTAAAACACCTTGGAAAGTAAAGCTTTGTTTCAGAACTAATTTTAAAATCATAAAAATGGGTAATATTATATGAGACAACCTTAAAAGATAGATATATGCTATTGCGGACTTTTTTTAGAACTTTTTGAGAGGAACAATTCCACCATACATTGCTTTCGTGTAACTTTTACTATTTACGCAGCGCACGCCACGGAAGCTCTCAGATGAGACGATTTTTTCAGACTTCATTCACATTATTGCAATTTTCGTTTTTGAAAATAAAATATAGCCTATGTTACTCGCTGATAAAGTAGCTATTCTATAAAGAATTTTTAAAATCGGTTGAGTAGGTGTTGATATTGTCCACTAACAAGCAAACAAACAAATCTTTCCTCTGTATAATAATATTAGCTAAGACAAATGTCAAAATGTAGTAATCGGCGTTTAAACGACCCCTCCGAGCTCGGTTACGTTAAACAGCCGATCAAGCGTTGTAAACAGTGGTTGGGTTGTGGTGAACAGTAAAAAAGATTTAATCAGTCGATTATCTGATAATCAGCCGATGAAAAAGTCGGTGAACTCCACCCTAAATATGCCAATTTCTGACAGACAATTAACATATGGATCTTGCAGAAATCAAATGACACAATATTTTGACAATTTATAAATAAACATTCTATTTTTTATGTAAAATACATATCGCAATTTCACCATTGAATAAATAAAACAAATACCTTTTAATTGATTGCATACTTCAGTTTTAATTTCTAATTCCTTTCTGGCTGTTTCTAATTTCAGCTGATACAACTCCCTTTTAAATTTCAGTTCCTCTTCCAACATTTTTATTTTTAAATCCTCCACAGAAGCTTTTTTGGAATTTAAATCTGTGAACCCTCCACATAGTGTTGACATAACTTCGGCATTATTATTATTTTCTCTTAGTATTGGTCTTCGCCTTTTCCACATAGGTGTGGACTTTGGAATTTGAGGTGTTGATGATGTTGCAGCATCATTGTTCCCAATATACTCTTCCTTCTCGCTTGTATTGCACTAAAATTGAACCAAAACAAATTCTAGTATAAAATCACAGTGTAAGTAGATATTCATACAGTGGGTCGACACCCATACAAATTACAGACCTAGCTACGATGACAATCATATCACTTAAGCTCTAGAGGTATGGTATCTCTATGTTATATAGAGGTAGAACATGGTATGCTAATTTGGCATTGATTTGCCGCTACAGCGGTTTGAATTACCTATTTGTTATGAGGTCAGCCAGTTTCTGCTTTTTTAAATAAACTTAATAATAGAGAATTTTAAAAAATACTTACATTTTCATCTTGAAAGATTAAAATCTCCATCGTACCAAGTATTGGTAATGAACTGGATTCAGTATTTTGGTCAGCATCGGAATCCTGGACACCAGCTATGCCTGTACATCCTCGGCCCATCAAGTCACTGACTTGCTCCAGTATTGGATCTGTCTTAACAGAGGATGGGCCGCCTCCTGTGCCATTGTGTCTGCTTTTGCTGAGTGCTTTGTATAATTTCGCATCAGTCTTCATTTTCTCCCAGACTCTCATAAGAGATTCTTTACTTCTGAAATATTAGTGGTAGGTTATTAAAGGCAACTCAGTACAAACATCCTAGTGGATACATGGACTAAAATAACTTTTTTAAGTTCATGAGTAGATAAAGGTTAATTGAGAAGGTAGGTAGGTACATTCTTATTCAATTATGTAAAGTAGAAACTATTTTTACACACAATACATATAAAATCAAGATAGGTAATTTATACCTATTTAAATAGTTTGGGTGTAAAGGCGACTTAACTGGCTTGCAAGACAAGACTTATGTTTATCAAAAACTTACCTAGCCGTGGTCCCTGTGGAATTAAATTTTGTGCACAAATCCGCCCAGGCTTCATTTTTCGCTTGATTAGTTGTACCGTCCGTCTTTTTATTTAATATAATATTTTTAAAAGTATCCATTAACTTCACCAGTTTGTCTTTTTCATCAAATGTGAAATTTTGACAGCGCTTTCTCTTATTCTCGGCCATAATTAAAAAATAGAAACTATTTGATAACAAAGTACGAATTTATTGATAGAATAGTGAGAGGGAATCAGAAATCACCACGAAATTACAGAAATGCCAAATGCCAAACAGTCAATGCACAGATAATCCAGAGTGTCAATTACGCAGACTTGTCAAACATAGACTAAAAATATGGCATTTTTATTATCTAATCACATAAAATGACAATATTTAACGGTCAAAATACTAAAGAAATATTTCTTCGGTAAAATAACGTATGAATACGTATTTTTTGTATAAAAATCAATAATTTCCGATATAACCGGTAACTACATCTCGGTGTCAAGCACTATCGTCGTAAAAAATCTGTCACATACGTAGGAGTCCCATAGTTATGGGTCTGTTGCGTTCGTGAAAACCAATTTTAGTTACGGGTTGGTTTATGGGACCTTTTAGCTTAGCGGTCTTTTAACTAAGTGACTGTTTATGGGATGTCCGTGAAAGCGGGCATTAGGATAATATGTTGAAGACTAAGGCTTTGGCTTGGCTAGTTTTCATATACGAATTATAGCCTTCGCAAGTTGTAAAGCTGTAAGTTCTTATTTTATTCTTCCGAAAATTTGGCTTGCTAGTAGAAACTGTACTTTTAGGTACCTACTTAATAATAATTCGTATATAGAAACTAGCCAAGCCAAAGCCTTAGTCTTCAACATATTATCCTAAGTTATAAGAAGAAATAATATTTTAAGTTGTTATAAAATATTTTATGTTGTTATAAATAAATTGCAGGACTGACCATTGAACTTTGGCCCCCATTTAGATCTCACTTCTTTTGTCGCTGAAGTCAACAACCAATGCATATATTATACACATATCACAATTTTGGATTTTGGCTCTCATTTTACATTTATGTTTTTGATGGGATCGTAACTACATGAGTGTATTTCTTTATACAAAATGCTAAAAAGTTACATTTCATGGCTATCGTTGTGTATCGTGGTGTATCGTAAAACGTCAAATCGGCATTTAAATATCTTCGATCATTTCTGTGTTTAAACAAGGTCTGCTGTTTATTCAATGACTGATTTGACTAGATATGACAATAGCTACAAGTTACAACGTTTCATAGCAACTTTTATTTGCACAAAATATGAGTGTAGCGACCATATTATGTTTCACCCTGATTCCACAGTAGAACTCAATGTAACTCTACATTGTGTATTAAAATTTTGTGTAAACTAAAGTTGTCCTGAAATTAATAGATAAGTCTGTCAAGATAGATAGTTCATATAGGTACTACGGGAAAATAAAACTTTTATGCAGAGCAAGTCGCGGGCAAAAGCGACTAAAGATAGGAAGAACCGTTGAATCAGCGATATTTTTTATTATTTTTTGCCCTCGATGGTATCATTTTCCATCGGCCACAGAAGCTTTCATGAAAGCTTACAGATTCGATTAGAGACAACGATCGAATTTCCTATTACGTTCACTGCAACCACTCTGACGTCATTCGCTTCCTTCTCGAGCCCCGTTTTATAGCAGCCTTTATAGCGTTTCTGATACCCTGGTACTTATAAGATTGAATAGGAAGGTAGGATAAAAGTTTAACTAGTTAGGAATAGAAAATCGGCGCAATTAGTAAGTGGAACATCTTAACCCTGTGGATAATTTTATGAAAATAATTAACTTATGCTATAGAAGTAATAAAATTGTAAAGCATATAGCTAGACGGTATAGCCGTGTCACGGCGAAAACACACCACGAACATGGCATAAAGTTCGCGCAAAATAAGTATTTACAGTTCAATATTAAAATGCTACCTGATGCCCGCGACTTCGTTCGCGTGGATTGAGTATAGATGATTTCACCGTTGGTACCTTCAGCCCATAGATTTAGGATTGGTCTTACGACGGAGCGAGACCAATCCTATATCTATGCTTCAGCCTCAGTATTGTTCTGTCAGCGACACACAATGCAACAGCAATGTATCACAAAATGCATGCTAAAAAGATTTTAAAAAGAAAACTATTAGTCTAAGAAAACATTGAATTACTTATATTCAATGTTTTCTTAAAGACTAGCAAAAAATAAAAAAAAATCTTCATAACCGTATGAGCAACGTTACGCTTACCTTTTATGATTATCGTAGAGCATGCTGCAAAAGTAAAGATTCCGTTTGCAGCAGGCCGTAATGCCGCATGATGTTACTCTCGATCTTTCTTTTAAAACATTTTCCAGATAGTATAAAAGGAATACGTCCGTACTGATCCATTTCAAATCACCATTACATTCAATAGATTCTTATAAAGTAACATACGCTACAGACACTCGCGGCTAGCCTTTAGTTAGCACAAAGCTGCGCACATAACTTCAAATAATAAACCTTTGTGGTACAGTTGGCTTGAGAAAAATCTTCTAGCTAATATTTATTTAATTAAAAAATAATCAAATTAACTACGAAGATAGTGGATAATAATACTAGATGTGGATTAAGTTTTTTTTATTCCAGCAGGAACTCTTTAATTTTCCGAGATAAAAAGTAGCATATGTCCTTAACCGGGATACATCGTATCCATGTACCAAATTTCATAAATATCGGTTGAACAGGTGGGCCGTGAAAGCAGACAGACAGACACACTTTCGCATTTTTAATATAAGTATGGATTATCTTAACTGTTGTGATTAGCTTTTTATAGTGTTTTTGCTGCAATAATTTGTAACAGTAAGAGTGTCACCCATAAGAGTTGATTACTAAGACAAATAATATAGCAATGAACTTTGATAGTTGATCCGCTATAAGCCAATATCCATTGTCCGAGCAAGTTACTAAATTAAGCTACCCACTTATCACGACAAATGAGACTGTAACAATGATTAATGAAAGGTTTACATAATATAGATATTAGATATCAAACCCTAAACCGTTTATTGTGGGTTTTAACGAAATCAAAATGACAGTTAAGTTATCGCATTCATCTCTGATTGGCTGGAAAACTATCGGATAGATAGTGAGAGGTGCTGCAAGATTATAAAAACTAGATGATGCCACGCGGACGAAGGGAACTCTTTAATTTTCCGGAATAAAAGTACCTACCCTATGTCTATTCCCAGGATGTAACTTTACCTCTATACTATATTTCATCAAATCAGTTCAAAGCATAGCAGACAGACAGACACTTTCTTTCGCATCCATATCCATATCCATACTAATATTATAAATGCGAAAGTATGTCTGTCTGTCTGCTACGCTTTCACGGCCCATCTGTTCAACCAATTTTGCTGAAATTTGGTACAGGGATAGGTTCGGGGAAGGACATAGGCAACTTTTTATCCCGGAAAATTCAAGAGTTCCAGCGGGAATCAAAAAAAAATATCTGTGCAACCGATTTTGATGAAATTTGGTACAGGGACAGGTTGTATCCCGGGAAAAGACGTAACCCTCTTTGTATCCCGGAATATTCAAGAGTTCCCGCGGGAATCAAAAAACCTTAATCCACGCGGACGAAGTGTCGGGCATCATCTAGTTTATAATATTACGTATGGATTTAGTGAAGCCCAACAATACGGATATAATAATGATTGATGCAGCTTTTCCATAATCGCCTTTCTGGTGCACCAATAAGTACGACAGCCTCGCGACTAAAATTCCAGATTCCATGCTATTCCAAAAAAAATATGTTACATTTATGTACCAATTCTTTATAAAAGTTCAATTTTTGTACTATCCGATGCAGACTGTACGAACACACAGACAAAAAACGTGCACATTAATTTACAACTTACGATACACCGTATGTGTGTAGAAATAAGGCGTAATTTAGCAAAGCTGTTTCGAATAGGGCTCGCGCACGCAAGCTGTTGGATCCCACCGCCTGCGATGTTAATATTCATTAGGGCTCCTCCAGGGAGCTGGGGGCTTAGGAAATCGACGAGGCTGTCGCGAAACTTGTCAGTCCGTTATCGGAGAGATGTGGAAACGGATTCCTTCGAATATCATTACAATAATGTTTTATTTTGAACAAAGGAAGTTGGAAAAGACAGTTTCAGGCTCGGGAGTCGAGACTGTTTTTGGTTACTTCCTAAATTATGTTCCAGTAATTTTTTGCTGGTTTTTTATTCGACAAAGGAATAAGTGTACCTATGTTTTAACATTTATTTATACAGTATGTTACTATATTAGAAGAGGCCCGAGTACATTGACCGAGTTTTTTTGCTGCTTGGTAGGGATAGGTACCTAATATTAACATTCCAAATAGAACCAGTGGTAGATTCAGTTGACAACTGGACATAAAGTTTATAAATTAAATAATCCTAATTAACAAATTTTAGTAAGTAATTTCTATTTCAGGGATGCAATCTAATAGAAAAGGATAATCAGTAAAGCGGTTGGGTAGTGAAAAGCTGGCAAAAGACAAACTTTCGCATTTTAATATTGGTAATATCAGGTGTACCTGTGCTTTATAGTAAGGAAGTAGGAAATATTATAATATATCTATAAATGTTTATCAAATCTTATTATGTCTTTTAATCATACCTAATATGATATTCATTTAAACTATTTTTTTTCTTTTAATCGGAAATAATAATCATAAGTTTAGTCACAACTGAAATACAAATCAACCAAAGGCGAAAGCTAGATCATTCAAAAAACAGAGAGTGTACACCGTACACGCGTAAATTTGCCTTCCAGCTATCTATTGGATAATCTAGTAGCACAAAGGTTTAAACACTGTAGTGATCACTTACAGCAACTTAATATGAACCTTAGTAATCCAGCTTTAAATGCCATTGTTGTTTAGGTTCAAGAGCATTGAGTCCGAATTAATATTCATTTCCGCCAGTCTTGGTAAAGCTTCACTACCAATGAAGTTTATTCAGCGCGTCTCGACGGAATAGGTATCCGACAGCTCCTGAGGTATTGAAAAATATGGTAACTGACACTATTATATTATAACTTTTAGTTTTAGTGCATTGTACTATTTCTTATTCTGTGGTTTTAGTTAGAACGTTTGTTCTATTATAAGGTAGGATAAAACGCGTACCATGGGCTGGAAAAATATGTGACTGAAAAGCGTAAGTATCCGTCTCTCTCCTTTTACTATAGATGGAGAGAGACAGAGAAACTATTGGTATTAGTTTTGTTGAATTTATGCGAACTTTGAAAGAAAGATTCTTAAATAAAAGCAATATAGTTTAACACTTGTACGCTAATAATCCTGCTATTTCAACAAAAAAAAATCCTGCACTAACTGAAGGTTTAAGAAAACTGAAGCAAGAAGGTAAACAAAAAACTTATTCATTAATCAATAATATAATTTAACTTCTTCAATGATATAATGTACCCAGTAACTAGACAACAGATAATTCCACTAATAATATTTGTAAATCATAATTAATTACAATAAATTACTAGACACTTGAAATTTTGCGTGCAGCACATGCATACCTCTATTGAAACCCGCAATAAGATTAATTGATTCAGAAAAGTTCAAGCGGGATATATGGAAAATCTAAATCTTCGTAAACGTAGTCGCGGTCGTACTTTGTAAGTCTTTAAATCTAATGTCACTTACCCCGTTTCACTTTTCCAGTCATGAAGATGAACTAGGAACTCCCAACAGTTGTAATAACAAGATATTATGGGAACGAATAATTTTGTTATTTCTTTTCACACAGGCTTATTTTTCGTGAGCAAAATATTATAATTTACGAATTTATTATTGTGATTGTTATTCAACAATATCCATATCCATACTAATATTATAAATGCGAAAGTGCGTCTGTCTGTCTGTTACGCTTTCACGGCCCAACTACTCACCGATTTTGATGAAATTTGGTACAGAAATAGTTTACAACTCGGGGAAAGAAATAGGCTACTTTTTATCCCGGAAAATTGAAGTTTTCGCGGGATTTAAAAACATCAATCCACGCGGACGAAGTTGCGGGCATCATCTAGTTAGTTATATCTAGATGTAAGAATTTAAATATTATTAAGTTTCCCATACTTACTGTCTGTTTATCCTGTCGCGGTAATGTACAATTCGATATGAAAATGGAAATGCCGCCATAAATTTTTTGTCTATTTATTAAACGTTATGATAGTATCTAAATAATGTAACATATTGTAACACCAGCTGATGCCCGCGGCTTCGTCCGCGTGGATTGAGGTTTTTCGGTTCCCGCCGAAATTCTTTAATTTTCCGGGATAAAAAGTAGCCTATGTGTTATTCCAGACTATGATCTATCTCTGTGCCAAATTTCACCCAGATCTGTTTAGCCGTTATGACGTGATTGAGTAACGAACATCCATCCATCCATCCATCCAAACTTTCGCATTACTACCTGATGCCCGCGACTACGTCCGCGTGGATTGAGGTTTTTTAGTTCCCGCGGGAACTCCTTAGTTTTCCGGGATAAAAAGGAGCCTATGCGTTATTCCAAACTATAATCTACCTTTGTGCCAAATTTCATCCAGATCCCTTCAGCCGTTCGGGCGTGATTGAGTAACAAACATCCATCCATACATCCATCCATCCAAATTTTCGCATTTATAATATTAATTTTATACAACTGTTTTTAGTATGCGATCAGTTGACAAAACATTGTTCAAAGCAAAATTATCATGTCGTAACGACGGCATAACTAGACTCTACCACTCCATTCTGTTTACCATGGCGTGCATAAGAAGAAAATTAATGGACCCCGATGCATAGATTATGCAAATAGACGCATATCCGGATGGGTCCTCCCATTGTCACGTACGCTTTAGTTAAGGGATAAGGATTTCTGGATGCACTTATCCTCATGACGACCTCTGTGGCGCAGTGTGTAGCGCTGTTGTCTTAACGTGCGGAGGTCCCGGGTTCGATCCCCGGCAGGATCAATTTGGGAATTTATAATTTCTGAATTTTCTCTGGTCTGGCCTGGTGGGAGACTTCGGCCGTGTAGTTACCACCCTACCGGCAAAGACGTGCCGCCAAACAATTAAGCGTTCCGGTACGATGTCGTGCAGAAACCGAATAGGGGTATGGGTTTAATATAACTGCCATGCCCCTAACAGGTTCCCAAGTAGCAAAAAAGTCCAAAAAAGTCGTATAAATCTAGAGTTATACGACGTCATGTTGTGTAGTAGTCTTATAATGGTAATAAGACAACAATAACGTCCTATAGATGTCATCGATTCGGCCTTTTAGTCGTGCGACTATTAAGTTATAATAAATAGTCTAGTAAACGTCTATAAAACGAAATTATATGACGTTATGTAATGGTAACAGCCACAACGCTTATACGACATTCATGATTGTATAAACGTCGGCGTATGATATTTATATGACTGAAAGTCGTGTAGACGGTAATACATAACATTTATTTAACTAACATTACTTTGTTTTTTAGTCGTCGTGGTTAAGCCTTTTATACAACCAAGTAGTTTTCTTGTGACTGCAATATAACTATTACGAGACATTAAGTACTATAAGAGTCAAACTCCAACTTTAATAAGACTGAAAGTTGAGTAGGAGTCTAGACCCAACTTTTATACAACTTATCCTACACCTAATAATATTACTTAAATTAGTATAGATTGTAATTTTAGTTAGGAAATATATATCTATACACATAATAATAGAAAAAAAATAGTGATTATACACTAAAATAGTGTTTATACACCCTAGCTTGAGGAACCCTAATGTCTAAAACATGGCGTTTTCAATGGTCGTCACAAAAACATTTACACGACACATAGTTATTTTAACGTCGTTTAGAGGTTGGACACTAACTAAAACATCATGGCCGGAAGTTTTGAATGAAGAGATAATTTGAAATTATTTAAATATAATGCATAAATCACAAAATCACGGGGGGCATTAAAATATTCATAGTATTTTCATATATACTTTCTCGCAAAAATTAAGTTTCCAGTCGAAATCAACTCTACGCAATATAATACAAACATAGAATAATTAATTTTGAATAGAATTAGTTTTACTTAATTGCCTTCTAACCATAAATTTTTAGTTAATTATTTTTTTCACAAGATCACGTACGATTTCTTTTCAACTTCCACAAAAAACAGTCAATCGCATAACGCTAATACGACGTTTTAGTCACTTCACAAAATTAATATGAATATGTAAGAGGTATCTCGTAACGTCTATATAATCAAAACGTTCTATTCTGCAACGTCTACAGGACGTCTAAACGACGTAAATGGTCATCGTCGCGACCTTTATGTGACGATTAAACGACAAATGGTCTTATAACTGGGGCCATTTTCGTGTTTTGTAAACGTTATAATAACGTTTATACAACCTTTCTTTAGGACTAAAAGGTAAACAAAAAACGTTGTCACGACTTTTATACGACTACGAATTGTTACTTGGGTTAGCCCGCTACCATCTTAGACTGCATCATCACTTACCATCAGGTGAGATCGCAGTCAAGGGCTAACTTGTAGTGGATAAAAAAAAACCTGTAATAATTTCTCATAAAGTACTAAGGGTGAGTTTCCACTGAAGCAGAGGCAAATGGAGGAATTGTGCAAGAAATTCGTCATCATTTCACAGTTAAAGGCCTTTTAAACCGTAATATTGTTACGATTATCGTTTAAATTGTTCGAATAGTTCGTAAGTGCACAAATAACTGAGCCATTAAATTCTTACTTACCTACTGAAACTTCTTTTTGCAGCATAATTATTTTCAATTTATTCAACAACTCAAAAACGAATTGCACGAAAGAATATTGTTAGAAAAATATAACACTCAAAATCAACCCCCAACAAAATTACGGGGTATCATAAAACAATGATTTAGATTCCGTAACGGCCTTATTTCCTCATTATGGGGGGTGTAACGCAGTTATCCAGGCAGGTATCTATGGACTGATTTGATAATAATACCTTTACAGGCGGAAGCGTGGCAACCAGGGGGAGAAAAGCTAGGGCGTGAAAATATTTATACTGTTATACACTTTCATAATTTTGAGGGGATGATATCGAATTGCTACAAAGGGGGACCAGAAAAGAGCTTTCAACAAAATACTTAATGCAGAAAATACGAGGTGGAAAGCCTGGGATACATTTATGCTATTATTTGGTATCAATGCGGTATTCCACGGGATTTCTCGAGCAATGTATTAACATATTTTGAAAAAGAGTTATAAAACCGCTAGCAATATGAAACTATATATGAATTATCTCATAATATATTAGTACGTTAATTTGTACTAATCATCATTTAAAAGTGGTTTGATTTATATAATGCTCTAAATATACAATTTTTTTATTCTTCTAATGTATTTCTTGTTGCTTGTAGTTATATTTGCCAAAATCTTGCATTCACAAGGAGTAAGTTTGGATCCTTTGAAATTCCCACAGGAGCGCAGCTGTTGCCAGTCACTAGTAAAGCTAAAAATTAAGCATCGTAAAACTCAATCGGCTCAATCGACTTATACATTTACACTTTTTGTATCTCGGACTAACTGGAAGTACTGCACTAATTTACCTACAAATCAAAAAGGGATGAAAAGAAATTCTATTATCGTACACGGAACTTCTAAAAGCAAACACACAAAATAGAATTAGCATGTATAAAATGCATTCGTGCCAGCCCTAGGGACGTTGGGAAACCGGAACATACAGTGTGTTCAGAAATAACAAAACTGGAGTGCACCGAATTTGTAGACTCAGAAATTTTTCAATTCTAGTGGGATTCGAAGACGTCAAAATTATATTTGGAAGTTTTGTTTGAAGCCGAATAAATTTAAAAAGTACACTGAAATGAGATTTTTACTTGTATTCATAATACTTCTGTTAATCAATTCATGTGCGGGATACTTATCAGCCTAGATATAAGGTAAATAGTGCATATCTATTAAAGTTTTACCGTATCTTTCCTGGATGATTAAAAAATGTTTACAAATAAATCATTTTGTTGTGATTTTTTTAACCTTTCAATGTATTTTTGAGATTAATTGAGTGAACTTTTATAATGAAATGAATGCCGTTGCTTTATTAATCATCTATACTAAAATTATGGATGGATGGATTGATGTTTGTTACTCATTCACGCCAGAACGGATCTGAATGAAATTTAGCACCGACACAGATTAAAGTCTGGAATAACACATAGCCTACTGTTTATCTGTTCCTACGGGAACCAAACAACCTCAATTTACGCGAACGAAGTCGCGGACTTCAGCTAGTACCTAAAGTATAGATTTCTACTCTATTAAATCACACTAATATTATAAATGCGAAAGTTTGGATGGATGGATGTTTGTTACTAATTCACGCCAGAATGGCTGGACGCATCTGGATGAAATTTGGCACAAAGATAGATAATAATTTGGAATAACACATAGGCTACTTTTAATCCCGGAAAATTAAAGAAAGAGACGGGAACCAAAAACCTCAATCCACACGGACGAAGTCGCGGGCATCAGCTAGTGTTCTCTAAATCAGATAAACACAGATAACTGTGAGGAAAATGAAGTAAATAATATTTAAAAAAAGTATTGTTAAAAAACATCATGTAGGTATAATAAAATTTTCATCACGGTGTGTGTCATAATAATTTGGAAAGTACCTAAAAGCGTAGTGCAGTACTCAAGTAGCAGTTTCTTTTGCCTACTCGCGTCTCGGTCGCTCTTGATGCAAATTTTATTTATTCATGTAAATTAATATCTATTCTCCGAGACATCCAGTGAGGCGGCAAATTGAGTACGTGCAAAAATAAAACTTGTGGCGGAATTGTTATTGGGGAAATCGGAATCGTTACTCACAACCCTTTTTTTGAATAAATCATTTTTTGCGTGTAACCATACTATAACTATGTATTTGTATTATTTTTCCACTTAATGTCCCTGTAGCGAAGCCACTTACTGAAATAGGTACGCATTTATTCAAATCAGTCAAAAATTCATCAGTCTCAAATTATATCCGTTTTGCACAATGATACCTAAATAATTGTTTTTGTCAAACAAAAATAAGAATGATTTTTAATGACGATTATAAAAACAAAGCGTGAAATTACTTCTGGGGCTATATTATGACCAATTTAGAGGAAGGACTGGCCGTTTTACAACGATATTATCATTAGTGCCTTCTACAAAACTGACGTAGACAGAAGTCTTATTACATAAACTATCAGCATTAGTAATAGCTATTACCTATTCTGTGGTGATAGTGAGTAATTTTCATCATCCTAATCATAGTGGTAATTTAAGTCTTTTAAAAATATCTAAAGCTACTAGATGATGCCCGCGACTTCGTCCGCGTGAATTGATGTTTTTTTAAGATTTAAACTATCCTATCTCTCAAGTTGGATCGAACTGCACATGGTGTGCGAATTTTATTATAATCGGTTAAGTGGTTTAGGAGTCCATTGAGGACAAACATTGTGACACGAGATTTATATATATTAAGATTAAATTAGTTTTTGATGCCGATTCCGATTGGTCAAATACAATCGCAACGTAGCTCCCGCCTTAAGCAAACAGTGCCGTCCGGGTTACCAATTAGAATATCTACCCCACATTGTTTGTCATTCAGTTGTAAAATGACACTGTGTCGTGACACGGAAACCCTAATTTTGTGTCACTGAAAAGGGGAGACGATTGAATTTTGAAACAAGATTGGTAGAGGGAAATATATCTAATATTCAATTTAGAAGACCGTAGTTATATCAAAATTAATGTACTAGCCTACGTACACAGTCATAAGCAATAGCCTGCTACGGTAGCCTACTGGTTAAGACTGAGGTCTTCTATTCGAGGGGTCAGGCATTAAAATCCCAGGCACGTGCAACTTGCGTGCATGTAATGTACAATTATTTAAACCTAGATGATGCCCGCGACAGCCTCGTTGGTCTAGGACTGCCTCGTTGGTCTAGTGGTTAGCATGTTTGACTGCTGCTGACGAGGTCCCGGGTTCGAGTCCCGCGTCGGGCCATAATAAGTGTTGGGTTTTTCTGACTAGAAATTCTCAGCACTAGCCCGGAAGTTAGGAAGTTGGCAGTGTTTCACCCCCGTGCCTCGGAGAGCACGTTAAGCCGTCGATCCCGGTTATTATCACTAACATGACAATAGTCGTTAAAGCCCGCCAACCCGCATTGGAGCAGCGTGGTGGGTCTAAGCTCTAATTCCCTCTCTCCTATGAGAGTGGAGGCCTGTGCCCAGCAGTGGGGCGTTAATGGGCTGTAGTGGTGGTGGTGGTGGTGGATGCCCGCGACTTCGTCTGCGTGGATTGATGTTTTTTGATTCCCACGGGAACTCTTCAATTTTCCGGGATAAAAAGTAACCTAGGTCCTTCCCGGGTATGTAACCTATCTCTGTACCAAATTTCATCAAAGCGGTTGAGTAGTTAGGCCGTGAAAGCGTAGCAGACAGACAGACAGATATACAGACAGACAGACAGACTGACAAACACACTTTCGCATTTATAATAATTATTAGTATGGATAGGATGGATAGTACTTTTTTAACGGTGAATTTCTTTCACCAAATATTGAGGAAATCTACATGCGTGAGAGTTCTCCATAAAAGTCTCAGTGGTAAGTGAAGTCTGCTAATGTCTACTTGGCCAGCGTGGTGGACTATTGCTTAAACCCTCTACGTTGCCGCTACTTATCATAGCAGGCGGTAAAAGATCTCTTCCTACGTGGCGGACTAATGGTTGAGTAGCGCTCACGCTCTCAAGCAGCAAATTTTTCGTACATGTGCTATGCTACGTTCTGGTCGTCTTCACAGTGGTATCATCGAGGTGTGATCAATCCGACATAGGTAATCACTGAAACAAACATGTCCGGTATGCATCTGTGTCATTCTGAAGATCATCTCAGTTTCAAAGATTGGCCACCGCAAAATTTCGGAGTCAGATTTGTCACTCCTTAATATCCGGAACCTCCCTCAACTATATCATACGACTATAATCATACAAATATTATAAATGCGAAAGTCACTTTGTTTGTTGGTTTGTTGGTTTGTCCTTAAATCACGCCGCAACGGAGCAACGGATTGACGTGATTTTTGGCATGGGTATAGTTGAGGACCTGGAGAGTGACATAGGCTACTTTTTATCCCGGAAAATTAGGGAGTTCCCGCGGGAATAAAAAAAAACTTAAACTACGCGGACAAAGTCGTGGGCATCAGCTAGTACCTTATAAAACTCAAATAATAGTAGACAACAGTCTTGACGTTTTGTCTATCTACAGATTTTAATAAGTTTACCAGTTTCTAACCCTTCAAGGCACGGAATCAGGGTGAACGTCACATTCGGACCTAGACGGGTAGCAAAGTTCGTATTCAAATAAAGTTCACTTCTTAGTATTTCAGTAAAACAATCAATACACATCCTTGCTAATGGAATTCGGAAGCTTGATGAGGAAAACCATTAAAACAGCCCGACGGACCGTTACACGAGTGACATCACAATTAATGTGAACCCTTTTCATAGTAAATGGTGCGAGGCTTTCCACGACTCATCTCACGAGGGTGTTTGAACTAAAGATGGCTAAGAAGACGTCTCAGAAGCTATGCATGTTAATGGGGTATTGATTTATATTTTTCACAGCTTAGTATTTTTATTCTGAACAACTTTAATTTATAGATAAGAAAATGTAAAAAAAATATGAAGGTTTTTGAAAATAGAATTCGTTCGTCTTGGCGGGGGCACTGCCGTACTTCCCCATACAAGACAAAAACGACTTTAACCACAGAATAGGTAACAGTACACAGACAGCGTGAACGACGCAGATCTACTACGCAAAAGTCCTTTGAACCTGGAGTTTGACAACGTACTGCTGGGCACAGGCCTCCACTCTCATAGGAGAGGGGGAATTAGAGCTTAGACCCACCACGCTGCTCCAATGTGGGTTGGCGGGCTTTAACGACTATTATCATGTTAGTGATAATAACCGGGACCGACGGCTTAACGTGCTCTCCGAGGCACGGGGTTGAAACACCGCATCCAACTCCGGGCTGGCACTGAGAATTTCTTAATTGAAAAACCCTATACCTAACAATTTTTATGCCCGGCCGGGAATCGAACCCAGGACCTCGTGATCCGCAGTCGACTACGCTAACCGCTAGACCACCGAGGCAGTCCTCCCAGTACCAATACCTGATCCAGTCAGCGACAAAACGCTTTTCATCTAAAGTCGGCCGTTGTTGGATACAAATCGGTCTCAGACAAATAGCAGTCATTTGCGTTAGCTCAATTCAGTTCAGGTACATTTGTCTCAATTTTTTTTCTACGCCTGCTTTAGAGGCTCATCCTGTTTCACTGGATCGTGTATCTCTTCTGTCTCTTTGCGTCGTATTCCTCTTTACTGAAAGTCGCGTCAACTATTCATTAATCAAATAATAGTAGGAGTTTTCTTGGTATAATAATGCAGTGAGTTCCCACGTCCTTCCGCATACGTACGGTGCGCGTATAATCTTGAATGCTTTATTTACAACAGCGAAATCTATTGGAATTAAATACAACAGCTGATCTGTGGTTTTTCGATACCGTCTATGGTAACTGACATTGACATTTGTCTATATCGTTTCTGTCACTTTCACTTGTCTCTTGTTCTGTTCATTACAAAACTCTGTGTACGCCCGTCGCTGTTTGCATAATATAAAATCCATTTAATATTTAAAATAGTTTTATTTCAATAAATAAAATCAGCTTTTTAGTTTCCCTTATTACGAAGCCAAATACAAATTGCAATCACACACAGGAATACATTGGACAACAGTCCACTGCAAACACTCATTATGACACGTCATTAACACTTACAAATGTTTGCATAGGGGAATACGGTCGCAGTAGTACCGAATGATTTATGCCTCTTTGTGACAGTACTTGGGCGAAAGTTTAATCAAGCCATGCTGATAAAATTGTAGCTGATAGTTTAAATAAGTGTATTATAATAGTTTTAGCCTTAAATACCTATTTATGCATATTGGGTAACTCACACCCATTGACTAGTTGGTAAATCCTCACACCTATCAAACTTGTACAGCCAGTAAAATAACAACATAGAAATTACAACAAAAAAAGTAAGAATTAAAAATTTTCGAATTATAATACAAGTTTTATATACAATGACCATCAATATGTGACTGATAGACTTCATAATTACAGCCCAAATGGCTGAACGTAAGAAATTTTGAGAGAATATTCCTTGAGCACCATAAAGGGACTAAGGAAACAATTTTCGAAAGATCCCCAAGAAAGTTATATAAAGGTATTCGCTTCAAATTATATCCATGAAACTTGGAACCTATTATTTGAGCTTTCGATGAAAAATGAAGAAAATTTATTTCGCAGCTTTTTAAAATTTCTTATTTTAAGACCTAATTCCACGCGGACGAAGTCGCGGTCAAATGCTACGTTTTATCTATATTAAAATGTCCTTCTTTATTACGGCAACGCCATACTATTCCCAGGATTCCAGAATCCGTGAAATTAGGATTTCAGCACGTGCAATGCTGATTTAATATATTCTAATTTTAGGTAAGCAACAAAATGGCTTAATGCTAGAGCAAATTTAGCCTAGTGCGGGATAACAATAATACTAAACATGTTAATACCGCACAAACTCGTGTGTTGCGAGGAGCTTCAACAAACACCGCTGCTGCCTTGAGATAATTTGGCTTGGATACCGCATTTCGCGTACGTCCTTAGCGTAGTTTCCCACAGTGCGTAATAACAAGAACCTTGTGGCTAACAGCCTACGCACTACACGTGATACAACGTTTTCTGGATGTAAAGTTCGCCAGAAATCGTTGCCACACTCATTGTGCTTTTACTTTTTTTTTTTTAATACATAGGCTAGCGCTTGGCTGCAATCAGACTTGCTTGCAAGTGGTGATGCAGCCTAAGGTACAGCGCGCTTGCCTATAAGATGCTACATCTGTACTGCAGATATTAGGAGATATTATATCGCTCAAATAAGTGATTGTTTAACTGTGCAATTGTTTAAATAAAAGGTTAAATAATTTTCAAAGAAAAATCTAAGGCAAAACATTGTGCGTATTTACGCCTGAGGTTCAAATACAAAATTTTTTGGCATTTTAATACCCCATTTGTTTATTTCATACAGGAGGAGGGACCATACAGGTGTATATCTTTCCTTGTTTTGACTCTGCCACCGTTCTATGTTTCAGGTTCTTTTCATATCAAAATTAAGATATAAAATATTATGATAGGATATAGAAAAGAGATTTACAGCGACCCAGCTTGTGTATCGAAGTGAAGCTGACTAGGGGTGCAAAATAGCTCGCATATAGCATGCTGTGGGAAGGTACCCTGACATCTAAGAAGCTAGAAATGCTTGCAAAAACAGTATATACACAGGCACATTATTACAAGCCTGCTGTTATAATTAGTGCATAATAACTTGATAACGCAAGCGCAAACTAAAGCGAGCTAAGTTATATTATTTGGCTGGATGCATCCAAAAACTTCCGAAATTCAGACAGATGAAATTATAAAATAATATTATTATAATTGTAAGTTTATTAAGTAATTATTAAAAATACAAATCATTAAATTCTAAATTAAACCTAAATAAAAAACTAAAAACTAAACATTAAAAATATCATCTATCCCGCTGCAATGAGGCAGTGTGCCCAGAACGCTGGCTGCGTTACCCCGCTGAATAGCCAAACTTATATGTTGGCCGAGGTAACTGCCAGCCCTCCGGTCACTTGTAGACTCTGTGAGACGATAAGATAGATCCTTAAAAAAGGATCTAGCATCTTCGCCCCACGACCCCAGGGTTTCAACACCAAAAGGCACAAAAATGAAATTATTTTCAATAATTTCATACTTGCGCCTCTTGGCTCTTTCTGCATTAGTGGCCGCCGCCCCCGCTGTCATGGAGGACGCCTGCAAGTGGGATAACCCTAGCATATCCACGCATGTGGCATCCCAAACAAGCGACCTTCCTTGCTTCCACGGAACAAGAGTCATCCCGTCAGGTCTCTTACCATCACTGCGCGCCAAGCCATTAGGCTCTAATACTGCAGGCACTTTAGCGGTGGCAAGAGACCTACGAATGATGTCGTTCAGGGAAGCATGTCGCGAAAGACGACCGGCACTTTTAATACAAGAAAGCCCGTGATGGCCATACGCGTCCACTGCCCCACCACAGTGGCAAAGATGTGGCTGTTGTAACTTGGCGCCAAGTCGAAGACCAACCGCAATCGTCAGAGTGAGGTGGTCCAACAGAGTGCCTAAATGCTTAGACGGGAGGGCATGAAGCCAGTAACTTGATTCCCTCGTAGACACCGCAAGAAGGCGAGCACGGTCGCTTGCAGTAGGTGATGAATTTATAAGCTCCTGCAAAACATCTGAACACAGTGCGTCGTCCCATTGTCTTTGAGAAAACAAAGATACTGGCTCCTTACTAGAACATGCCACATTGAAAGCAACTCTAGCTTCAGCCAAATACGATAGCTCAATGGAACCTAATGATTGGTTTACAATATTGCCAAAGAGCTTAAACGTACTATAAGCAGAAGATAGAAATGCTGGTAATGAAACACTGCTAATTTTACGAATGCCTAAACCACCGTACCGGACTGGGAGAGACCCTTGTGTCCAAGTCGTGTCATCTAAAGGACAATTTAGAATTTTGGACAGAGTGTTTTTAATTTTCTTATCCAAATCGTGCAATAAGGGAAGGAACTTCCATAGTGGTGAGCATCGAAGAAAATAGGTAAATTTTGGAACGAAAAGACAATATTTAATAGTAAAAAGGGCCATGTGTGAATTAATTTTGAAGAGGCGTTCCGAACATTGATCAAATTTAGTAATTTGTTCATTGATAAAAAGTGGAATAGAATCAACTAAGACGGGAGCCCCAAGAAGGCGAAGCGAGTCTTCACTTAAAATTTTGATTCCTGGTGCCAAATTATTAAACTGTTCAGCAATGATGTGTCTTTTTTGATATTCCATTGAATTTGGGATATAGAGCTCACACTTGCCGAAATTCAATTCCAAACCAACAGATTTAAAATGTTCAATTAAAACAGCAAGATCACCTAAAACAGATGAAGCTTCACCTCCTAAAGTTCCATCATCTAGATACCAAATGTTAAATTTAGAATTCAATTCCGAAATAATTGGGTGAATAGCCAAACTGAAAATAGCAGATCCTAGTGGATTTCCCTGTTGGCAGCCTACAGCAGAGCTTAGGAAATTGGATTTATATAATAATTTGGAAGGTTCCGCGTAACATTGCCAAAGGTAAGGGAAAATTTTTGGAATTTTGTTTTTAACCTCAGAAAGGAGGATGTTACGATCAATTGAGTTAAAAGCATTTTTAACATCAACTTTCAGCAACACCTCCTCAGCTGAGTTTAATAGAAAAGTACGAGCAGCGTGAACTGCTGCTTCACAGCCACCCTTACATCCGAAGCCTAGTTGTATAGGTTGAAAAAATTCTGACATAGATGGTGCAATGTTCCTGCAGCAGATTTTCGAAACAATGCGTCTTATGGTGGAACCCACAGCAATCGGACGTACACCACCATCTTTTTTGGCAAGGGCACAAAGATTGGCGCCGTACAAAATTGGTGTTATTTCTTTTGGTACGACGCCCGACAACATTAAGTTTACTAAATTGGTGATTGATTTTAATAGTCCCTTGCCAATATCATCGTTTAATCCAATTAAGTCTTTAAAATGCTGTGGTGACATAGCGTCTATACCGCCAGCAGAACCACTTCTAAAAGACAATACAGCTGCACGAACATCCTCCACCTTAGCCAGAAGCGAAGTTGTGTCTGCGATATTCAGATCTGATACAACAGGAGAAATAGGCTCCGGATGTTTTGAACGAAGAGCCTCTAAGGTCTCTTCTGTATCAGGGGCCAACACATCACTTGAAAATAAAAGCCGAGCTGCACCCTTATAATCGCCATCACTAATTTTATTTTCAATGTACAGTACCGAATCAAATCTTTTGCTAATTTTATTATTTGCTTCTGGTATATTATGGCTATAACTTGAATTTTGGTCATAACATTTACCGCAATTATTTTTAATTTTCTGAGTAAGGGAGCAGCTCTCACTTTTGTCTACATTTAAAACTCTGTAAGCAAATGTTAGTAAATGTTCCCAACTTTGAGAAGAATTTCAAGTAACTACAGCATCGATCGTTTTCTTTAAAGTGTTTGCTACTATTAAGCGTGAACCCCTAGGAATACGTTTAATAATAGGTACATTGTTTTTCAAAAAGCTAAGATGTTGCCAAAATTCAGTTGTTGAAATATTTGAGGTATTAATTGGTGAAGAATTCTGAATTTGAGTAATTTGTGACTGCTGGTGTACTGAAACCGTTTTGTGAATTTTTCCAATGTGTATGTTAAGACCTGAATTTATTTTTGAAATACTTAGGTTGAGAACAGTACTTACAGAGCAGCTGGCTTTCCAGTGATGAATTATTCCCAAGGCTACCAACTGAAGCACTCATTGAATTGGCGACAAGGAAACAGCAATAAATAACAAAATAAAATAAAAAATACAGTAATATAAGTTAATGAAAAAATACACACAAAATAACTTAAAAATAAAAATCTGAAAAGTTTTAAAGTCGAAAGGCCCGAGAAACGAGCTTGTGCGGCGTGCCAACTGCCACCCAAATAGGAGGCCGGGTGTCGATCTAAACTATTAAATATCCAGTACGTAATATTTGATTCTTCGTATTTTCATATGTAAATGGATCAAACCGAAATAGTTCCAATTTTTCTGCTAGTCGTTCACGAATAGTGTTGAAACTGTGTCCTGTCACTACACTTTCCATCATGACTATTACTCGTAAGTTTTACTTTTGGCCTTCTCAAGCAGACATTTGTAATCATGGCTTAAATATATTTCACTACTACTACTGCAGAAAATATCCAATAGACGTCTTCAAAACTTGTGAAAAATTTTCCGGTCTGATATTGGGTCAAAAATCACTTAAAAACTATAAAAATCACATGGAGCACTGCTTGCTATGTTTTTATTATAGGTAATAGCTCAGCGAGTAAATGACATGACGTCAATTAATATACTATGAAAAAATACAAATATTAATACAATCTATACTTACAAATATTAATTATTATAATTAATTAATATTTGTAAGTATAGTTTACTTTACTTTTATTTTTTGTTAGTAGTTAAATTATAAGTATTTGTTTTTAATTTATTTTATAGTAAGTTTAATATATAGATCTTTACTTTAAAATTTTACTATCAGATTATAAGTCATATCAACGGGGTTACAAACCCCTATTTTACTCCCACAGGGATTGAATTTTCCATAATTCTTTCCGGCTTCCGTTCCAATAGAATGTATGCCAAATTTCAGTCCTATCCATTCAGGAGATTTAGCTGTACGTTGGTAGATCATTTTACTCTCCTTCTCCTTTTATATAATACTAGATGATGCCCGCGACTTCGTCCGCGTGGATTAAGTTTTTTTCAATTCCCGCGCGAACTCCTTAGTTTTCCGGCATAAAAAGTACCTTATGTCCTTTCCCGGGGAACAACCTATCCCTGCACCAAATTTCATCAAAATCGGTTGAACAGGTGGTCCGTGAAAGCGTAGCAGACAGATAGACAGACAGTCATATTTTCGCATTCATAACATTAGTATGGATTTAGATTTATGCATATTCTTACTAATTGCTTAATTTTTTTACGTCCAGGAAACCGTCATTATTAAATTTAAAGTGAAAGCATTTGTTCCATGATGAACAACAATGAACTCAAGCCTTATTCTTAACCTTAAGTGGAACAGGCAGTTTTCTTGTAATACGAACACCTTATTAGGACACAAGTTTGGGATAAACACTGGAAACATAGCATTCACGAAAAATAAAGAGACAGCTGTGTAAGTACGATGCAGTAACTTGGCTACACCACTCTAAACATTATGAGAACCTCTAACTTCTATGTTTAAGCACACTCCAGTATTTCAACTAAGCCTAAACCTGAATTCCAGTTGGCACGGAACTCCGTGCAGGTACCTCCCGGCGCCAAACTTCAACTATTTCCGAAAGCCCACATACTGACTGACATACATAAGCATTCGATGAACTATTTCAAAAGTGGAACAGACTATCATTTGTTGGCGAACTATTTGGGACTACGTCACTTTGTGCTGTTTTAACTTCCAAAAATCTGGCACCAGGAGTTGGAATAATTTGGATCAATAATGGGCAAGATTTTGTGGCTTTTAAGGTTCGAACTTAAAGATTATTTTCCATGTTTTGTATGTTTTGAATTAACGTGATAATAAATAAATGATAAATTGCAAAAAATCCTTACTTATCCATACTTCCATACTAATAATATAAATGCGAAAGTGTCTGTCTGTCTGTCTGTCTGCTACGCTTTCACGGCCCGTCTACTCAACCGATTTTTATGAAATTTGGTACAGGGATAGGTTGTATCCCGGGGGAGGACATAGGCTTCTTTTTATCCCGGAAAATTGAAGAGTTTCCGCGGGAATCAAAAAAGTGTATCTTTTCAACCAATTTGGATAAAATTCGGTATAGTGGTTAGCTACATCCCGGGGAAGGACATAGACTAGGTACTTTTTATCCCGACAAATTAATGAGTTCCCGCTGGAATCAAAAAATCGCAATCGACGCGGACGAAGTCACGGGAATCATTTAGTTTGTAATATTTTACTGTTTGTAGGTAAAGGTACTTATAATAATTTGCAACAAATAACTTACATAATGGCATTATATTGTTATGTAATGTGTTGCATAAAATTGTGCGAAACTTTTCTGATATAATGAATCAAGATTCGCACGGTGTTTCTAATTTAATTATCTTTTGTTTCCTTTCTTGATCCGTGGCGGTGTCCCCATTTCGTAACAGAATTGCATTATTTGCGTGCAGCAACGAGCGATACAAGTCAAACTTTACTCAATTGTCACATTATCCATTAAAAATTAGGTATTGTCACTTGTCACTGCTAATTCGGTTCTTTATAATCGCTAACTTTTTACAAGAAACAACTAGAGACAAACTTTGAACAGTAATTTTTACATAACTTTTGGACATCTGCCAACCCCCCCCCCCCCCCCCCGATTGGTATGAAAGTTGTAATCATAATCGTTGGTCAGACATGTGACCCCCTACTAGGGTCTGCCATCGCTGTGCTTTCCATTGCGGGGTCGCATTGCCGCAATTTTGGACCACAACGTTTGTCGTGCGGGTTCGAATGTGCCCCGACCATTGTCATTTAAGCTTCGCAACCACAGACCTACTCGGTGTTCGCAACACTGCAGATTTCCTCATTGCTGATAGTCTGTAATTATACAGTTAGGTAACCTTCTACCTTATTGTGTATGTATGTCATTTTATTACATACTTTAATATAAAAAATTCTTTTTAAACAACCGACTTCAAACTCCCGCGCCAACTTAACAACAGCAAGCTCACGCTACACAAATTTTATTGTTCATATTTTAAAAACCGCTCCACCGATTTCGATAAAATTTATGTGGGACCACATGGAAAGTATGCCCTTTCAAATAAAAAAAGAATCATCCAAATCGGTCAACCCAGTCGAAAGTTCTGAGGTAACAAACATTAAAAAAAAAAAAAAAAAAAAAAAAATGAAAAACAGTCGAATTGAGAACCTCCTCCTTTTTTTGAAGTCGGTTGAAAAATCAAAGTGAATTTATATTTTACGTTACTCTAAGTCTAAGCTAATAAACACATTCTCCATTCCCGCTTACATTCACGCAACAAATTACGTTTTGTGAGTAAGTAAGCTACCAAGGAAAATGATCATGGAGGCAAATTGTCTGAGCATTGCTCGTGACAGCGTACATCATAATATTATATCATATATCATATCATACTAATATTATAAATGCGAAAGTCACTTTGTTTGTTGATTTGTTGGTTTGTTGGTTTGTTGGTTTGTTGGTTTGTCCTTCAATCACGCCGCAACGGAGCAACGGATTGACGTGATTTTTGGCATGGGTATAGTTGAGGACCTCGAGAGTGACATAGGCTACTTTTTATCCCGGAAAATTAAGGAGTTCCCGCGGGAATAACAAAAATCTTATACCACGCGGACGAAGTCGCGGGCATCAGCTAGTTAAGAATATTTACTGCGTATTCGAAACATCTGAAATAATGTCAATAACAGGGAAGCGCCTTTACACCCTCAGTTCGAAGTTAAGATTGTCTGTGAAAACATACAAACACACAAACGCACAACCTCTTAGGGCAAACGCATATACCGTCTGTTCCGTACCGGAACAGGGTATTCAAGGATCAACACGATTTGGAGTTATTTTTGTTCTTAACATAATGCATTGTTTTAATTTTATTCAATGGGTTTGATCTTCGAGTGCCCTCTTGCGGCCGAGAAAGGAATAGCCAAAGCATCCCATTGGCTGGTTCAGCGAATCGCACCTGAAGCGGCGAAATTGGGAACTACTTATTGGGGTTCCGTACCCAAAGGGTAAAAACGGGACCCTATTACTAAGACTCCGCTGTCTTTCTGTCTGTCTGTCTGTCTGTCTGTATGTCTCCAGGCTGTATCTCATAGACTGTGATAGCTAGAAAGCTGAAATTTTCACAAATGATGTATTTCCGTTGCCGCTATAACAACAAATACTAAAAATTAAAAAAATATATATATTAAGGGGGGTCCCCATACAATAAACGTGTTTTTTTCGTATTTTTTTGCTCAATATTAAAAACGGTAACAGGTAGACGGTTCAAATTTTCACAGAATATTAACTTGTATATTACCTTTCAAAATAAATAATTAAATATCAATAAAGTAAATATTAAAGGAGGGCTCCCATACAACAAACGTAATTTTTTGATATTAACAGTAAACCTCTACAAACAAAGTTAGTTTTGCGGTTCATTAACAAAGGTAATTATACCTACTTCTTGAGTACGGAACCCTCGGTGCGCGAGTCCGACTCGCACTTGGCCGGTTTTTATTTTGATGACATTACGACGCCGATCAATGGTCGCTCAATACACGCGTTCCAGTGTAATCAGTCTTTTCTAATCACTATTTGGTGCACTCTGCCTGATGCCATGGTGATCAACGTGCTCTGTAATTGTAATGGTGACAACAAACTTGACCAGTGACCTATTGTTATTGTGTTTAATATTGGAAAATATCGACGACCGGGCCCGGTTCAACTCACACGGCGGTGCTGAAAGGTAGGTGCTCGATTACTCAATCCCATATTGAACACCGTCTCTGCTCCGTCGTGGGTAAAAGTGGAAATAAGAAAACAACGCCATGTTACAAAAAATATGTGACGCGTGGACTGGTTTAATACTGTTGTGATTTGAGGAGGCCATCTCTACAGAAGGGCCTTTACTTCTGTGATTAGGATTTTTACTTTAGCCGTAGCGCATCTACTTTGCTTTTTGCTCTCTGAACTTGTCAGTATATCGCAAGGCGTAGAGGAAGGTGTGACAATAACTAAATAAAATATTAAAGTTGATTAAAAGGATCTTTCTGCTACACATTCTAAGCTTTCTTATCAATCCCATTTCTAGAGCGACTAAGTTTCTGACCCAATTAGCTATTATTTAATAGCTATTTATGCAACTGTATCGTAATGAGGGTCATTTTAATTCGAGTGCTGGTTTTTTGATACGAGGCTTGCCGAGTATCAAAATAGGATAGTACGAGAATTAAAATGATTAATTACGTACAGTTGCATACAAGATTTTATCTACGACAAGGACGTCTTTATAATTTTTTTACTTTATAAATTAATAAAAACCAAAAGTGCCAGAACCCAGAGCCGCTAAGCTATAGGTATCCTATTTATGAAGATAACCATATCGATACAGCTACGACTCATAACGATACAGCTCCCATACAACGAACTGTATCGTTATGAGAAGCAAACACGAAAGAGGGTTCAATTCGATATAGTTGTCAAATTCGAAATTGGAACTTTTCGATGCTGGAGTAGATAAAAAACTAAATGAGTCACTGTATTAGCTCGTAACGTAAGGCTCTGCGATTTATTTCCTCTCTTAGAACTAAAAATGTATGAACCACTAACACTATATTATTGTATCATTTTACGATTTATCGTTAGGTTAACATGTCGTGTTAAATAAACACGCCACTACATTACGTTTCCACTTGCTCTCAAACGATTTCAACTCATCATTATAACAGACGCGACCTATCTCACATTACAACTTGTACATTTTATTTGTTTCATATATCTTTTACATTGTGACATACAAGTCAGCTGTATCTTATTAAATAGAGTATCTTTGTCAAAGGAATAGAATCATGGTAGAAACTATGTATAGAAACTAGGATGGACCAAAACTGTAATGTAGCCTATGGCACCAATAAAGCGAACTGAAATTACTTAAACTTATGTAAAAAAAAAAAATGCTAAAGCATGGCGTGAATTGGTCGTTGATTCGTCTTACACTTTTTTTAAATTATTTGAAAAAAAAAATGTTGCCATGCACGATGATTTTATTGTTAATTAAAATGTTTCGTCATATTTTCGGAATGGACGACTACGGCTGAACAAGCAAGTGTCGAACGTCAACCAAACAAACCTAACAAAAATAATACCGTTCAAATGATCAAATAAATATTATAAATGCGAAAGTTTGGATGGATGTCTGGATGGATGTATGGATGGATGTTTGTTACTCAATCACGCCCCAACGGCTGAACCGATCTGGCTGAAAATTGGCACAGAGATAGATTATAGTCTGGAATAGCACATAGGCTACTTTTTATCCCGGAAAATTAAAGAGTTTCCGCGGGATCCACAAAACCTCGATCCACGCGTACGAAGTCGCGGGCATTAGCTAGTCATACATAAAATAAGCATGACAGTGCTAGAAATCAAATTTTGGAATTATTCAGTAGTGAAATAGACTACCACAGACCAGCGTTGATTCCTATTCCGTTCGGAGGCGGCAAAGCAATCGGAGTGTTTCTATATCCACCCGTGGTAAAATAGCCTCGAAAATAATAACGTGTGTACTTTAAGTTTATTTGGGTGTAATTGAGTGGACTGTGGATTATTTGTGATAAAACAACAAGCAAGCGAGCTATAAAACAAGCTATATTAGCAATTACCAAGCTATAAAACAAGTTTTGGTCGATTCACCACAAACTTCATAATTCTGAAGAAAATATTTTAAGCCATGTTAATCGTCTGCATACGTAGTGGAAATCATTGCGTAGACAAATCTTAATATTGGGTTATATTTTATGCAAAGACCAGCGTTAGGTTAACTGGCCTGTGGGCTACCTAAGCCTAAAGACAAAATAATGTACCCAGCTGGAAATCGAACTCAAGACCGTCACGCACTACTAAGCCAGACTATTCATCAATAGCGAGAACGTACGCCTGATGAAATATTTACGACTGCAGTAATGGACGATTTCGGCCCTAATGGTTACGTGATTCTCTTAAATCGTGCTAATTGCACGTTACAAATCATTCGGAGAACGGTCTTTGTACTGAACGTCGATTTTATTTTTGATCGCCGCGTAGAGAAAAATCGAATAAAAAGTCAAGAGTCAGTGCTGACTGCTGAATCTAACAAGGCTTCTGAGTAAAATTAAATATTCAAATGATTTTTCAAACTGATCATGTGCTTGGTCCAGAACACTCATTAGGGTTCCTTGTGTTTTGTAAATTGTACTTTAATCTGTATCCTAAAGTTGTCTGAGTACCTTATATTTTGAGAATACAAAATACTAGCCGATGCCCGCGACTTTGTTCGCGTGGAATAAGTTTTATTAATTCGCACGGGAACTCCTTATTTTCCCGGGATAATAAGTAGCTAATGTCACTCTCCAGGTCTTTAACTAAGCCCATGCAAAACATCTTGTACATCCGTTACTCTGTGGCAGCGTGATTGAAGGACAAACCTAAAGACAAACACACTTTCGCATTTATAATATTAATAATACTATGAAGTATGACTTATTAAATTACATTTGCTTTCATTATACCAATTTTTAAATGTAAATAAAGCAGATTTTCAGTTGTTTTGAAAAAAATTCGCTGCGCCTCGGCTCTTTTCTAATACTCAGCTTGTTTGCGTTGCCTCTAAGATACGACGAAAGCGTAAGAATTAATGACTCTAATAAAATTAATGTGCGACATTCGTTTACACGTTCCTGTCTTTATGTCTCATTTAAGACGACATATACTTTTACAGCGTGGTCGTAAAGCGTCCCATGTGGCGATATACCGAAGTTTTACACAATAAGTATGTGTGTATCTTTTGATTACAGCGAGTGATACTATAATCATATTGGTGAGCGCTGCGTACTTTTTCTTTGCGAAACAAATCCATACTAATATTATAAATTCGAAAGTGTGTCTGTCTGTCTGTCTGTCTGTCTGTCTATCTGCTACGCTTTCACGGCCCAAATAGTCAACCGATTTTGATGAAATTTGGTACAGAGATAGGTTATATCCCGGGGAAGGACATAGGCTACATTTTATCCCGGAAAATTGAAGAGTTCCCGCGGGAATCAAAAAAATGTATCTGTTCAACCGATTTTGATGAAATTTGGTACAGGGATAGGTTGTATCCCGGGGAAGGACATAGGCTACTTTTTATCCCGGAAAATTGAAGAGTTCCAGCGGGAATCAAAAAAATCAATCCACGCGGACCAAGTCGCGGGCATCATCTAGTAATAAATAAATAAATGAAATTCTTGATTTGTTTCTAGGATATGCCCGTGACTTGGGGGTCAGTCTCTTCCACACTGCTATTTTAAAGTATACATATTATATAGTAAACTAACGACATACGCACGCGCGTGCGTACGAGCGCGCGCGTGTTTGTGTGTGTGTATGTGTGTGTGTGTGTGTGTGTGTGTGCGTGTGTGTGTGTAGTCAATATTCGTTCAAATCTTAGATTGAAAGCTATTTTAACTGTTTGTTTTGTGTTTTAACCGGATTTAATAAACTGAGGTTTTCATTGAGTTTTTAACGAAATGAAGTATGTAAAGAAAAACCTTGTTTGTTATTGAAATCAGCCTATTAGTTATTTAAGCTGTTACACTGTATGTGTACTGTAATTGATATACATCAACAATGTTTCATATTTTATTTAGTCAGATTAATAATTTTATTTAGTGTGTTTTACATTCTATTACTATCTTTTTCATAAATACGGTTTAACGTAACAATATTTTTATTTGCCCAGTAATCATCACACTAAATCGCAAGCTTTAGGACAGGACTAACCATCCACGCCAAATGTCAACGTTTTCTCCTATCGTTTAGTATGCGCGCTCCATTCAAATCATTCAAGTAAATGATATGGGTTGAATCTAGATAAGCATTCGAACTTCAAAATAATAAAATGTAAGTACACAAACATACCACGGACTAAAATAATTAATTAGTACTTACTTTTACGGTTAAAAATAAAACACTGCTTTCAGTTTTTATTGCAATTGCATGTTCAGACGTCATTAATACGTTAACTGAAAGAAAATTTGTGACTTGTAAGGAAAATTCCTGGGTGCAACAAATCAGCGCGGAGAGTCACTTCACACCAGTGAGGGTAGACGGATATTATTTTCTTTAAAAGAGTATGGCATAACACGCAACAGGCATAATATTATTTATGGTCACCACTGTATGGTTAAAAAGATACGCGGCCAATTGAGAACCTCCTCCATTTTTGGAAGTCGGTTAAAAAGTATTGTAAAATAGTTTCGCAGTTTTTTTTTGTGAATATACAATAGCTTATTGCGGGCGGGACAAAGTCAGGAAGTCTAATGCATCATGAAATTGATTTTCGTATGAAACGAGTCAAAGATTAAGTACGAATTTCAGCTGTGATGAATTAACCTTAGGATCACGATCAAGATCAGCCAGCTCACCGCTTCGCAACAAGATAATGCCTAGGGCCCCGATAATATAGCTCCGGAATCGTCCGCCTCGGTCATTGTTTAGCTTTGTTCCCGTTTATATGAAAAGTCCACAAGGAAGGCTATACAAATAAGTAAATAAGGACACGCGACGCCGAGGGTGGACGCTTAATGAAAAAGAATGTCTTCTATGTCGATAGAGATTCCGTATAAATCTAATAAAATTGACCGCTCTTTATACGACATTTGTGGTCTTATTTTCCCGCAGTTTTAGTACACTGTAAGTGGTACGAAGTTTCATGAAAGTATTATCGAGGTACTATTTTCACATGAGACAGTCGCAAGCTGCAGGCATCATTTATAAAAAAGCTAAGAGTCACTCATCGGAGATAATCTCTCGATGGGTTTCCATGTTAAAGTAGCAATATGCCCCGCATATCATTATAGTTTGAAGAACTGATAGAAGTTAGGTTTCCAAGGAGATGGCGATCACGCACTGGAAAAAAAACCGAGAGCGAGTCGCGCAGGGTGGTCTAGGCGGCACAGTATTGTGGCGTCTGACAGTCCTTACAGGCGAACTATGTCCAGCAGCTGTGGTCTTGGCACATTGGTTGATGAAGACAATTACAATTTTCTTCATCTACTGTCAGTATTTAGCTACTAAATTTATTTATGACTAGCGGACGCCCGCGACTGCGTCCGCGTGGATTGAGGTTTTGTGGTTCCCGCGGGAACTCCTCAGTTTTCCAATATAAACAGTAGCCTATGTTTTAATCCAGGTTATAAGCTATCTATGTTCCAAATTTCAGCCAAATCGGTTCAGTAGTAGCGGCGTGAAGGAGTAACAAACATACTCACAAACTTTCGCCTTTGTTATATTAGTGTGATGTGATGATGTGATTTGCTTGGATAGGATTTCAAAGGTATTTTCTTTGCATCAATGGTTTGTCGAAAAACTACATGCATAGCTTTTGATTGTCACGAGTTGTTATAAATGTAAAAGTTTGGTTATTAGTAAGTTTGCATGTGTGTTGGTCCTTCACGCCGCAATGACTGAATCTGACTGAAATTTGGAATGGAAATAGCTTATACCCTGAGTGGTATTCTGAATACCCTGATATTCTCAATACACTGAACGTAGGCTACATTCAATCCCTCAAAATTTGAGTTCCCACAGGAATCTAGAATCTTAATCCACGCATACGAAGTTGCGGGCATCATCTAGTATTAAATTAAAAAACACATATCACGTACACATCATTAACTCCACTCCATCCCTATGAAAATTTACCCGCAATGTGAAAAGTGAAAAATTTCACTCCTAAAATTGTAGCACGTGAAATTGCAAAAATTTTACATTTTCACATACAATATCGCGTGTTGCAAAAGATGCATTATCCTTTACTTTCTGATGGGGGCTAATGACGTTGAAAAATAAGCTTGGCTTAGCCGAACCGAGCACGACTTAATAGAGGGGCGGGTGTTACTTACTGATGTATTGTGTCGTATATTAGCTTTATAACGGCATATTATGAGACGTTTTTGTAATATTTGTAACCGACCTCCAAAAAAAGAGAAGGTTCTCAATTCAGCGCGTATTTTATTTTTTTATGTATGTCGGTTTATATCTCCGTGGTTTCTGAACCGATTTGTTTTTTTTCTATCAGTCGTTAGAGGAAGCTGTCGAGATGGTCCCATAAAAAATTCTGACTCCAAATCCTCAACCCTGACACTAAAAAGTTAAAAATACAAATTATTTCCAAAAACCGACTTCCAACGCCACTGTTAAGTACAAAACAATTTTGATTTTTCAACCGACTTCAAAAAAAGGAGGAGGTTTTCAATTCGACTGTATTTTTTTTTTTTAATGTTTGTTACCTCAGAACTTTTGACTGGGTGGACCCATTTGGATGATTCTTTTTTTATTTAAAAGAACATACTTTTCATGTGGTCCCATATAAATTTTATCGAAATCGGTCGAGCGGTTTTTAAAATACCTATCAACAATAAAATAAGTACTTTGTATAGAGTGTGCTTGTTGTTGTAATGTTGGCGCGGGAGTTTGAAGTCGGTTGTTTAAAAAGTTTTTTTTTAAAATCATAAATAAGTATAAAAACATGAAAGACGAATATCCACACAAACGCGGACAGGCAAATAACTAATTGACTACCTATGTAGTGAGTAATTTTTTTGACAGGTAGCATTACACCTCCACATAAAACATATTATGCAATTTCAGGGAATGCGATAAAATCAATTTTGTAGACCTTTTAGCTAAGCAGTAACAAGAAAAGTCTTAACTTAAAATTTTTATAGTTTTAGGTGTTTCTTATTATTTCAACTAGCTGATGCCCGCGACTACGACCGCGTGGATTGAGGTTTTTTGGTTAGTTCCCGCGGGAACTCCTTAGTTTTCCGGGGAAACCAACTTTTCCTTAGCCCATATGTTATTCCAGACTGTAAACTACCTCTGTGCCTCATACAGATGCGTTCAGCCGTTGAGACGTGATTGAGTAACAAACATCCATCCATAGATCCATCCATACATCCATACATCCATCCATCCAAACTTTCGCATTTATAATATTTATTTGATTATTTGATTAGTATGCAACAAAGCATTTTAAGGGGGTTCAAAATCTAATTTAGCTCCCGCAGTTTATAAGAATACAGAGAAGCCAAAGTATAACCCATAATAATTATTATATAATAAACTTTGTCATTGTTCAGAATATTCTCAACAGAAACGAATTATCGTTTAGCAAGGGGGGGCAGCCTGAAGGCTGTATAATGGTATTGCAAGGGTGCGTCAAGTGACAGTCGCATTGCCATCCATTATTACCGTATCCTTATTCTTTCAATGAAAACGTATAATAATGTATGATTTTATGAGTTTTATTACAAACTTGATATAACTCCTCCAAAAAATTTCATCATAATCGGTTGAAAAGATTTCGGTTCGGATTTGGATCGGTTGTTAAATCGGTTGCTAAGACTTTTGCATTTTTACTTCTATACTAATATTATACATGCGAAATTTTGGATGGATTGATGTATGGATGGATGTTTGTTACTCAATCATAGATAGATTAAATTCTGGAATAACACATAGGCTATTTCTATCCCGGAAAATTTAAGAGTTCCCGCGGGAACCAAAAAACCTCACTCCACGCGGACGAAGTTGCGAGCATCAGCTAGTTTATAATATTGGTATGGATAAGTATAGATTTTATTATTACCATAAATAGCTATATGTAAAAATAGTGTACAGTTATAATAATCGCAAATATTATTTCCAGAATAGGGCCGCGAAAGACGTTGCGTACACATTGCCAAGAGCTGCATTCATTAACTAATGTATAGACTTTCAAAATATTTGCACATGAAATTTCGCCCGAGGGAAAAAGACGAAGGAAGACTTCCGGAGATAATTAATGATTCGCCAACTTTATCATTCATTTATTAATATTTTTACACTTCAAAATGACGAATCTAATTAGAGAAGTCGAATATGATTTGAAGTTTGTAAGATAATTTTTTTGACATCATTTTATTTTACCTTCTTTTTGCGTTGGAATTACCTTTCTTTTTAGCAATATTATGGATGCCTTTGGAAATTAAGACATCATCGAATTTGCAATGTTTAAACTGAGAGTAAGCGTACAGGCAAACTTTACATGACACTGGACACCAAGCGAGTTGAAACTTGAAAATGAGCTAAAATGTTTGGAGTGTTTAATCCAGTACATGGAAAGGCACATTCTAAATATAGATCATTGTGTTTATTTTGCCTGTCTTGTCCTAGTCAGGGAATACTGATAGACGCCCATGACTGCTGGATTGAGTTCTTATAGAGACTTCTCTTCTCTCTACGCTTTGTTTGTTCTCATCATTCGGGGGTTTGATATCGCAACGCTTTCCAGCACCAGTTATTGACGACCTACCTGGCGCAGTGCTGAGCGCTGTTGTCTTAACGTGGGAGGTCCCGAGTTCCCGACGGGGTCAATTTGAGAATATATAATTTCTCATGACAATGTCTTTTTCAACATAACTAATAATAATATTATAACAAGTAATTACACTACTTACCTTTCTCCGTAATTACCATTAAGTATATTTTGTTAAGAATGCTTTCAAGCAATTCGCCTTTATTACACCCTTTTAATAATAATCCACCTTTCCGCCTCGAAATATTATGCTTAACAAATGAAAATAGTTTCATAGAGTAACTGGAAGGCGCAGTAGGCAAAGCGTTGTTAACTAGAAAATGTCAGGCAACAATGCAACAGGGCTGACATCGCCGAGACGCGGCCCCTGATTGCGCCAGCCTGTCTCGACACCCTGAGATATTAGACTTGTACTGTCTTGCACTTGCTGTATTACCTTGATATAAACCCAGCTAGATGTGGCTCGATTAAAATATGATACCATACATTATGTAGTAGATAATTAATGCGCGTTGCCGCACATTAGATATTTGATATAAACAAAGAGTTACTTTAAAATTATTTAATCTAAACACCAAATTACTCATGCATGATAATACAATATTTAGCGAGTTTGCTTTAGATCGTGTTAGTGTCGCTTGACGAATGTACATAATTAGAACCTTTTTACCCAGCCCGCGTATTCTTGGCGCGAATATTTACCTACTGTACTACTTGTTATAATTAATGGAATATTCAGAGCACTCAGCAACAATAAACTAGGCAACGATGCAGTCTGATACCCTGAGAAAAGATTTAATTTTAATTTCATAGTCATAGTAGTTTTGTATTCTCGGATTTACTGAAATTCTATTATAGTTATATTACGATTTATAATCTCTGATTCTGTTACTCGCTCTTATCTCATAGCGGAAAGGAAAATTATTATATTTTTAAATATAATCTAAGATTGCATAAATTAGATCTTAAAATACGTATTCCACGAGAAAAATTAAATGACATTGTAACGTATCTAGGAAAAATTTATATCTTCATAGCTAAGTTTGAGTTCAGTTTGTCTCCCAACTTCGCAGGTTATTAATGTAGTTTTAAAATGTGCACTCCAAAAGACTTTATCGGAGTTAAAAGCTCGTTTTAAGCTTGTCTTTGTGTTTTTGTCAGAACCATTTAACTCGAGATGAAGAATATCAGGAACGAATACCTATACAGAATTTTTGCTGTCCGAGGCGAAGCTCTGAGCTGCTGGAACTCATCTTATGCTGATTGTTGGGTGCTTATTAACTACAAATGATTACTACAGTGTAAGGTTTAAATTAAATTAACTGGAAATACCTGAGGGAGGTGCCATATAACAAAGTTCAATTTCTGTGAACCTATGACGTCAAAATCCAGTTCATGGTACTTCTAAAATGCTTCGTTTCACAAGCCAACTGTAATGGCGGTCAAGTGGCTCCATGTTCAATTAAAACGGGGCCTAGATACGGGCCGTCACGTACTCCGGTTCGGGGAGTGTATCTTGTCAAATCAGTGGATAACCGCTTGCAGTTTAATTATTTGTACACCTATTAGAAGATTGTTATTGAGGCAGCATCAGTAATAGATATTTAAATATTTCTCGTGTGAAAACTTGTTGATTGAGCAACAGAAGGCGTTTTTTTATCGGAAATTTATGACTTCAGGTTCAAAAATTATTAAATGAAAACAGTGACTGCCAGCATTAAATATCTTCCAACATTCTCTCTCATTTCTTTAAAGAAAGGTTTTTTAATTGTCATTTTTGTGTGTGTGTCTAATTTTTGTTTTAATATAAGTAATTTTGTTTTAAAATATACAGCGAATTTTGAGTTAAAATTAAGTTTTTTACGTCTACAACAAGTAACCGAGCATTGATCGACATACCTATCGATAGATACACTGAACGAAGACCCTCCCTTCACTCTCTTAGTAATGTTTCTATAATGCGTATCTATGTATACAATTTTTCTAATTTAAAGTGCGTGCGTTTTATAATTATTCCCTGTCGTGCGTCAAAAATCAACGCAATCATCAATCAATAAGTCGAAAAGATTGATGAATGGTTCACGAAAATCAATTTGGTGTTGATGATGTGTTTTGGTCGGTAATGTGAAACTAAACATCGGTCGACGCGGACTTTGAATTGATGTTTGCGTGTATTGAGATTCTTAATGGTAGAGTGGCTAAGGCTGCATTTCCACCGGTCAAAAGTATTATTGCATTACTAGATGATGCCCGCGACTTCTTTTGCGTGGATTAAGTTTTTTCAATTCCCACGGGAACTCTTTAATTTTCCGGGATAAAACGTAGCCTAAGTCCTTTCCCGGGATACAACGTGTCCATGTACCAAATTGCATAAAAATCTGTTGTACAGGTGGGCCGTGAAAGCGTAACAGACAGACAGACAGGCACACTTTCACATTTATGATATTAGTATGGATACATTTGCTTCTAAGGGCGTGCAACAAAGGTACAAAACAATGGTTTTTAATAAAATAATGTTAGTTAATTTATGGAAAAATATAAATTACTAGCGGTCCCCCCCGGCTTCACACGGGTAGCACTTGATCAAAATAGTCCATACCCAATAATGGTCAGTCGGCACTGAGACGAACAACTCCACCATACGTTCTCAAATTTTGTTCAGCAAACCGCTGTGAACGCTTGGCACTTGAGTCTCCAATACGACGTATTTTCGCTGCCCTCGCCTGGGAACTATGTTTAGAACTAACAACTAAGTTGAGACCTGGCTCTTTTAGGCATTTCGCAGTCTGTCTACAACAGTTAGATATTAAAATGTTTAAAAAAATGTTAGTAAGTTCTCTTGTATTTATTATGTTTGTCTTGAAATATGTGACATAAAAGTGTCTTGACAAATATGACATAAAAGACAGTCTGAATTAATAGGCGAATAGAGGTTTAACGTAAAAAGATAAATTAGGTGAATTTTTCCGACTTAATTCACAATATTGCAATTTTCGAAGGGATCTCTAATTTATTTTAAAATAAAATGTAGCCTATGTTACAAGCGGATAAAGTAGCTTTCTATAGGTGAAAGAAGAACAAACAAATCTTTCCTCTTTATAATTAGTTTAGAAGTTTAGATTTATCCAAAATTTCAGATGTCAATGAGATGTCAATGGAAAATGTTGCTTGCCTCAAAATTTTTATTTATAAATACTGGGCTCGGTATTTTGGATCATTATTGGCATCAAATTGGCGCTTATTCGCGAAATACCCCGTGGTATTCTTTTCACTGTTTCTCGATATGTGATATCAACAGTCGTTTTTGTTTCAGAGCGAGGCGTTGCCACGCGGTGTCGCGGTTTCCAGGGGCCTCAGCGGGCAGTCGCCTGCTCTGCAGGCCTTCTGGTTGCCGTTGCCGGGGCTTCGCGCGCTTATAGACGCTATTGTGTAGTGTTTTAGTTTTTTCTTTGTCTTATTGTGTTGTGATTTGTGAAGTATGATCCCTAGTGCTTTTCAAGCTGAGTACATAGAATGCCCACACTGTAGCGATGGCAGGCTGTTTAAAGGTCGTAAAGGCCTTAACATACATATCGCACGATGTCACGGACCACCCAGCAACGCCTTTAACTTGCCCAAATTTCAAATTTCATGTAAAATTTCAAAATATCTGAGTTGAAAAAAAACATTTTCATCCCACCATCTCGAAAAGAGTATTTTTACTATTCGATACCTGAATGCAAAAGCCGTTATTATCCTCTTGAGGATAAACTAAATTGAATTTAGAACATCGTGTGCACGTTAGTAAATATCACTCGTCTATGAAGTTTGTGAATTCAAAACATCATTAATACCTATTTACTTCTACCTCTATGGTGCCGAATTTCCATACAACCTTTTTTACAACTCACACTCGTAACCTTCTTGGTGTAGGTACTTTTTTAATTTGCTTTGCTTTCCATTTACTTTCACGTCATGTCATTTCCTCGCTGAGGTGGGATGAAAAGTTACGTGTTGCACTCGATTGAAAAGATTTTTCACCTCGTGCTCTTTTGATTCCCTCGCTGACGCTCAGGATTCTAATTTTTGAACCACTCGCTGCGCTCGTGATTCAATTTTAGAATCCTTCGCTTGCTCGGTCATCAAAATTGAGCACGCGGTTAAAAAACAACTTTTCACTCTTGTATAACAATTAACTATTATTAGTTCTACCAGCGGTCATCTGATACTGACAATCTTTTAGATGGAATATTAACATAAATTTCCTACTCGATCATATATAAAAGTAACTTTTAAAACTACTTGACCACAGATCAAAAGGTATAAGCTATATTAAGCTTAAATTTTACCGTGATCGTTTCGTCCTGCCTATGACTATGACTTATACAACACCTAAATAACTTTGGTTTTAGTATATTAAGAGTCAAGTCTTTCATTACTGGGAGAGCTTTGGACTGAAATAAATATAGGTTTGAAAACACCTTACGTTAAATGTGTTTTCAAAGTAGAGTAAAAGCTTTTAAACTAACGAGTGTTTTGACGAGAGTCATCTGTGGAATGAAGATTACTCTGTATCTTATCCAGAATTCTTTATAGAACAGTAAATATCTTAAACCCTAAATTACTTAAAAATTATAATACCCGATTTCGATTCCTCGATAACTCATTAAAGGCTTCAAAAATCAAAATATACAAAAAGTGATGCTTTTAAGCGTGACCTTAAAAAGTTTGGTTTAGTTCAATTTAACATTTTAAGGTTAACTTCGTTTAACTTAATATCAAGGAGCTGAATTGACTGATCATCGATTTGGCTATCATAACAAAATTGATGAGTCAAAGACATGCTTTGACTAGTATTGATGCAAATTCTTTGAACTCATGTTGGAATCGTTATTATAAGGCTTTGGAAACCTTAATATATATATATATATATATATATATATATATATATATATATATATATATATATAAAATCGTTAGCTAATATTATATAGATGTAAAGTAAAGTTATTTAATGTTCTCCAGAGTGACAATGAGCTGTTGATCTAATTATTCAACTATATTAAATAATTTTGATTCATTTCAATTCAAGTCGGTCGAGTAACGAATAACCGGAAGGAATAGAGGATTGTTGAGGCCTAAAGAAGTAAAAAACAAACAGATTTGAGCTGATTCCATCTCAGATTTTAATAAAAGTAAGTACTTAAACCCACAGTCCTAAGCCGTGTAATGAGAAAACTGATAAAAACCTTACTATGTAATTGTTATGATAAAAAGCCATTTTTGTACTTCGTTACATTAAAGTTGATACTGGAATAAATTAAAGATGCTATCAGTACAGCCTCAATGGAGTCAACATGTTAATGACTTTTCAAACGTAGTAAATATATAGCTTGAGTGTTTAGAAATATCCAATAATGTGGGTGAGATTTTTTAAGGTTAACTGCTTCGGAAAGAAGACTGCGTTGTGACGAAAAGTTATAAATGAAAAGTTATTAGAACATAGATTTTTTTGGGCACGATAAAGCGGGTAAACCTAGCCATCATTCATGACAAAAAAGAGTGAAACTCTGTCTCTCTCGCTCTGGTATAGATAGAGGGAGACAAAGTTTCTGTATGTAATTGTTTTAGTTAGTGCATGTTTATCATTTTTAACACTTCCATGTAGGTCTCAGCGGCTCAGCGAGCATACAACTCACAAATTTGTATTTTTTTGACTACGTTTTTACGGGGTGTCCGACGAGACAGGTGTTCACTCTATGTTTTTTTTTGTAATTTTTGTGCAAAAACTGTCAAAGATGTAAAGAAAATTCAGATATCATTCACAAAGTTTAAACGCTAAATAAAGTTAAGTTTTACTTTTTTCCCGTCCTTTTCATCGCATGTCTTAAGTTTAAGTGGCTGGACATGAATAAATAAATTAATACTTGGGCACATCTAACCGAATAGAGTATCGCTTACTTGTGTAAGAAGATCAAGAAACGCGGTGTGACGTGAGGCGTAAATTGGACGTCTCGGGTTACATTATTCAAATTAAAATCACCATTTAGAAGAGGTAATGTGACACACCATCAGTCGCGGGCATCCTCGTGTTATCGCCATTCAAATCTTGACGCCTGTGAACGGTCAATGGTACAATGAAGCCCTAAATAACGTCTGCGGACGTCTCGCGGCGCCGCGAACGACGGCACAGGGTGCACCGCACGTACGAAGTGAACAGACTGACGGACAATACCTCGTGGCTGACTGGTCTCGGATTCATTCAAAGGGTACAAGCGACCGCATCCGTGTTTGCGGGTTACTCTGGTGTGAAAATGATAAACCCGTTTTTAAACGTGCAATGCATGTATTTCTAGGGGAATGCAAAAACGGATGGAAGTTTTATTCGTAAAATGTGTGTAAAGCTTTTGGATTGTGAATAAAATTCGGTTTGGATTTTATTTGCAAATATTTCTATATTGAACAGCTTTAGTGCAATCAGTGCTACAATGCCTGTAGTTTTATTTCGATATGCTGGATTGATTGACGTAAAACTGTAGGACAGTTTTATTAAATTAGGTCATCTTCTTAATCAGTCAGCAATCAGTTTTCAAAACTTCCCCTTGTCCATGGCTGGGTGGAATAGTTTTCCGACTGTTTTTTTTTCATAATTCATGCTAAAAATCGGAGAGCAAAGCCATCTCGAATTTTAAATAAAACACTCAATAACTGTTGTAATTTCGGTTCCGGATTCTATTTTCTGAAATATTAGTACAAAAAATTTCGAAATCATGGAGATAATATGACTTGGTGGGAGGTTATACACGATCAAACCTATAATATTGTCAACAATAGTAGGTGTCACACCAATTAGGTGGGAGTAAGAGTAGGTAACCCTATTTTGTGTAAGCGCTATATTGTAAATAAACCATGTGCTATATTTTCCCTTCACAATACCTTTTATGTGAGCGTTTACAATAGAGCTATTTTAGGGTTCCACTGTTAACCTTATAACTGTTTGTGGAAACGTTAGTTTTGTCTAGTTCGTCCGTCAGTGTGTATATAATATGTCACGGCCTATTTATCAACTTTAAGATGCATAGATTTTATTAAAATTCCTTGCCTTCTGAACATGAAAAAGTAAATTAAAAAATTTATTATTTTTGTAAAATCGTTATGAGGTTCTTCAGAGAAAATAATTGCCAAAAACCTTTAAAGGATTGCCATTAAAGTTTTTAAAACTCGAATGATTACGGAACCCTCCCTTAAGCGTGTTCTGATATACGCATGACCAGTTATGAAAACGATGTTTTCTTTATCACATCTCCACCGTTAGACACTAATCGGTTGTAATTTACCGTTTTAAATGGGCCGTTTTTCATAAGTTCTGTGACATAATTCCCGTAGGTGTTGCCTTTACTACTTTATTTCGTAATTAACGAATATCTAGAGAACCGATACGATCTATTTTATGAGGTGTCACCGAAATCGTTGTAATTTTTTCATATAATTATATTTGATATTATGTTATTTCATCATAGAAGTGCCTCTTTGATGCATAAGTTTAAAGCATAAAATTTTTTGATTATTATATTATTAGTAGTAAATTTATCGGATATTTTCAAAAGATAAACTTAATTGGGTAGGTATGTACTAATATAGTCTGTATACATTATTATAGCAGCACAAAAATTGTTGCTATAAGCCTTTCTTACGCATTTGCAATCCATATTAATATTACAAATGCGAAAGTTTGGATAGATGGATGTTGGTTACTCAATCATGCCAGAACATGTATGGCTCTGGATGGCACTTTGATCATAACCTACTTTTGCTCTCGTTTTAGAAGTAAAAAAATATAAACTCTGATTTTGTTCTGTACTATTTTCCTAGATCAATTCGGTACCTCTTACTACTGATATAAATGGCCAATTTGTGTGTCATTCGGATGTATTGCAAAAACCGAGCACTTTCCTTAATAGGAGCTTAGATTTGCTTGATATACTAAAGCAATTTATAATAACGTAATGCCATCTTTATCATGGCTTTATCACCCACCAGTAAAACATAAAGGGCGCATAAGTCGAGACATTAGGGCGGCATATAAAAATTTTATACGCCATTCTGTAATGTCTACTCCTAAGCCTTATGCAGAGGATACAATAAAAGTAATGTTCTTCAGATATTGTCGAATGCGTATCGCATACAATGTCCCCAGTTGGAGTTTACGACGGCGTTTAACGACACATATGATATGTTTTATATCTTTGGTTCGTATCAGTTTTCGTATTGTCATATTTTTGTATTACCCTATTTTCTGATACGGCCCGAATACAATTTCGCAAGTCTACGATCTACAGTAGATATTTTATTTGAAGACAAGTTCATGACTGCTCTCTTTACGATCGATGTGATCTAGGTAGTTTCACATTTCTAATTCGACCTACTAGGATATGGAAGGCATTTCTATCTACGCGTTTTGCTCTGATTTTAATAAGTTCCCTGTAAATACTAGCCGTTGCCCACGACTTCGTCCGCGTGATTTAAGTTTTTCTTAACCCCACGGGAACTTCGTAATTTTCCGGGATAAAAAGTAGCCTATGTCACTCCCCAGCCCAAGTAACACAAAAGTGCTGCATATCAACTGAATCACAGTCCACATTGGAAACTTTAGCTGCAAAACTTGCTATATATTAGCTGAATAAAAGCTGAGTAATAGCATCCTCAGCAGATATAACTCTGATTTGGGCACAAATTATACAGCAACTAGCTGATTAACTGCCCACAACTGCGTTATATAAGCATTTAATAAGCATTAACAAAGGTAACGGTCGCCCCAAGAGCTGAACATCGGCTGATACAGAGAGTATTTTTTACCTAATATGTAGCTCAAATTACAAACCAGCACCCTTTTTACGCTTTTATGTAGTTAAAAGAGCACGAGCGGCGAAATTGTGAATAAATATTACTCCATATATTCTTTAATATATCACACTATCTCGATATTCTGCAGCATTGTTTATTTAAGCGCACCATCATACAATGTGACATATATGTCCAATAGTTAAAGTTAATAATTCATTTTCGGTAAGTAAAACTTGTATTTGTTTTATTAGTGCCTGTAATTTGATAGGGAAAGCAAGTTTATTGTCAAATATCATATACTTTTAGACCAAAATTTTCACGCGCTCTCAAAATATAACTGTTTAATAGGAAATCCAATTATAAAATGGATTGTAATATTTAAAAAATGCCAGCAATTTCTTAATTATGGAACATTGAATTTGACGAAAAGCTTTTTACATAAAAATTATTAAAAACCTTTTCAAATCCAGTAGATATTTTCGAAGACAAAATAAAAAGAAATAGTAAATATCATAAATATTGTAGTTTAGAACATGGAAAATGGTGGACAAGCAATGTGAACCGTAATAATGCCAAATAAATGCTTTAAGAGCTATATTAAGGTGCTACGGGTATATTAATCAGCAAAAAGCTGATACGAGTGGTTCTTGTGTCTAACAAGTCAGCCATAGATTGATGTAGAGCTTGATAGTCGGTAACATATACGCAAATGCCCTCCCAATGAACAGCTGTATATAATCTGTCAAGGATTAACTTTTAGGGGTCCGTGGGGACGTTTGGGCATGAGCTAATAGGTCGGTACTTATTTTAAAACCTAGTTTTTAGGTAGTGTATAAAGGTTAGGTATAATTTTATTGTGCATAATATAAAATCGTACATACATAATACAAGTATTCATGATCTTATATATCTGCATTAGCTGATTAAATGCCTACGGCAGTACAATTATTCAGCCCAAGTAGGGACAAAGAGGTACAAGTGAATAGTTTTATACCAGTTAGGTGTAATATAACACCATATACGTTCACCCAAAGTGAACATGTGGGCTAGATAAGTGCAGTTATAAGAGTGCATATTAAAGCTGATTAAAACTGTGAAAGTTCAACTATATGCAGCATGAAGCGATAATTGAATTCACATAATAACTGATAACATTATAATAACCCACATATGGTCTGTTAAAATGCAAACATTGGAAGGATACACATGTGACCTTTTATTCAGAAAATAGCTTAGTTTAGAGTGCATAAAATACTTTATTGTAGCTGAAAGTACTAAAAATAGCTAAGAGCTGAATAACATGACCTGCGCACCTGATAGTAACGCTCGCAACATTACAGCGGTGCCTTCGTGGTGCTTAATAAAGTCAATGTACAGCAGAAAGTGTAATATTAAGCTTTGAGAGTAACGGTGGACTCTAATAAGTCTTCCTAAACGCTTAAATTACCGATGTGGACCTCATGTGACATCTTTTAATGCAGTTTTGTGTTACTTGGGAGGTCCTCAACTATATCGTTGCCAAAAATCACGTCGATCCGTGGCTCAGTTGCTGCGTGATTGAAGCACAAACCAACAAACAAATACTTTCGCATTTATAATTAGTATCTCGTAGTATGATACCTTAGGTTTTTCCTTTTTTTCATAGATGTCATCATCACCTACTAAGAAATCAAACCATGATTTCAACTAAGCGCTAGTCAATGTGAATTAGAATACAAGCAAGATTCCATAATATAATGGCTACAACAAAACATGACGTATTCTGAAACGTCTGAAATAACATTCCCTCTCAAAAAGAGTTCTTTCAAAATAACCGCATTACCGCAAAAAATCTCCATACGATCTGTAGGTACATTCCTTTATGATATAGAACCTTTTATCATAGGTCGTGTTACATTAGGAAAATGGGTGGAGCGAAGGGTGATACGAGGGTCATCGACCCCGCGGTGAGGGACCCTGCAATTTGTTTTGGCAGTTCGTAAGATATACTGCAGAGAAAAAACTGTCATATTAATGCCCATGTCGCGAGTAAGATGAATTTGGTTCGCACAAAAATGATTTTCATATTATATTTTTGAGTTCAAAATACTAAGGGTAGGTGGCTATGGAGACTCGCTAATAAAACGACCTATAGTCCCACTAATTTTATCTTACCCGGTGGACAAAATTGGAACAAATTTATATGCCTGCTTAGTTTGTGTTTTTATTTTATTTTTATAAGCGAAGCTGTCACTAGGTCAGACAAGTTTGTCGGACTATGGCCGGTTTCTGAATTGAGAATTTCATGTTGAGTCTGTCTCAAAGACGACTTAAGGACTAATTACGCAAATTTTTGTTTCTGAATTGATATTGGGCCGGTTTCTAAATTAAGCATTTAAGCAAAAACAGCAAGTTCCAACTCTCAAACCTTACACAATATCAATTCAGAAACAAAAATTTGCTTAATTAGTCCATAAGTAGTCTTTGAGACAGACTCAACATGAAATTCTCAATTCAGAAACCGGCCGTATAACTCCATTGAGTTCGAGGTCATTTGATACGTCTTGACAAGTATATACTCTGGTCGTAGATGATATCTAGGTTCTGATTTTTTTTTTTGTTTAACCGTAATAATATATTATTATCTTTATTCTTTATCTATCTATATTATTAGCTAGGGATTAGACTGAGGAATTAGGAAGACAAGTTATAAGTGAAAATTTTAGTAGAATTATTTTAGTTTATCCATAATACTGTATGAATATAAATAATCAGTATCTTTATGGGAAAAACTTTTTATACTTTGCTGAGGGTGACACTTTCTATGATAGAATAGTTTCCTATGTAAACTCGCGGGTATTATGACAGCGTATCCGCAAAAGATAAACACGTTGGAGCTTTTCTCCTGACTTAACACCTTATCTTTATCATTTTCTTGGCTCTATAGAAAATTGGGTTTGCTTTGAGGATCGCGGATCACTGTGCTTGACGTACCTTATGGGTCTGAATGGAGCTATGTCGAGATGCATCTTTAAGTTAACAGATTGTATGCTACTTTTCTAGAGGTAAAAGAATTAGCTGACAAGAAAATGGACTCTCTAGGTAAAACTCCGTGTCTACCGATAGCAGTAGTAGTTTCTAGTTCACCACGATAGAAAAAAGTTCATCAAGATCGGGTTACCGTGAAAAGGAAGCCAAGTACACTTTTGCATTTGAAACATTGAAATTACACGATCTGAATATAATATTATGTTCATTACACATTTGTATCGGTATATCCCATGAACGAATTCTGTTATTTGTAATGAGTGAGAGCCTTATTTTATACTCATATTAAGTTATTTTTGCATTATTTTTACAGTGATTCGTAGAATAACATGATATTACAGATCATACTAGCGAATGCCCGCGATTTCGTTTGCGTGGTTTGAGGTCTGCGGAAAATTAAGGAGTTCCCGCTGGAACCAAAAATCCCGTGGGAAATCCATAATTTTCCGAGATAAAAAGTATGTCAAATGTGTGCCAAATTTCAGCCAGATCCGTTCAACAGTTGGGGCGTGATTGAGTAACAAACATCCATCCATACATCCATCCATCCAAACTTTCGCATTTATAATATTAGAATTAGATCATATTACGGAAACATTGGATCTGTTGGGGAACATCTATCATCTTATGTGGATTTACGTGAATATAACAATATCACTTGAGAATCAATTGGGCATTTCGGTTTCGTGCGAAACGCAAGCCAACGGAGGCGTAAGGGTGTCGGGTTTAATTGGTTCTATACTTCAAGACTGGTCGGGAATTCGTGCACGTGCAATTGGGTGCGGTGAAAGTTCTAGCGTATATCAGGTGTCTTAGATAAAGTTAGTACTTAGTACCAGTAATAGTTAGCACAAGATGATGTCCGTGACTTCGTCCGCGTTGATTGAGAGTATTTGACTGTCTATAATTTTCCGGGATTGAATGTAGCCTATGTCTTTCCCCGGGATTTAGCCTCTAGATCTCTATACCTACTTAATTTCATCAAAGTAAGTTGCACAGATGGGCAGTGAAAGCGTAGCAGACAGACACACTTTCGCAATTATAATATTAGTATGGATTCCGTGCTACTACTTCGTCAGACATTAGACGTGTCTGGGTGGTTATTGTGTTAGAATGAAGAGGAATACATTAAATATTTTTATTTACCTAATTTTGGCACCAGTGTAAACCTAATTTCGCTACTATACTAGTCTGCATCATCACTCACCACCAGATCTATCCAACTGTGTGAAAGTCTAACTAGGGCATGGTACCTACTACAAAACTGTTAAGCATTATCTGAGTAACACCTAGGTATTAATCTCTACAATAAACCCAATAAATCATTGATAAAGGATGTGTATTCTAGCAAAGTTTTTGCAAAACTCCAATATAGAATATACTCCTATTCGATAAACCAGCTTGCAGTGCCACCGCGCCTTTTTAGTGAATTTTAACGTGCTGTATTGAAGGAGCCCACTATTTGTTTTGAGACTTGTTTGAGACTACTCGACGGTGCGTCTAATTGGACGAAGAAGGGCTTGCGGCATGGGACAGATTTTCTATTGATTTCTTGGGTCTATAGAATGAAACATACAGTATGTAGTTCCGATATCAAAATGCTCAGATAATATATTATCAATTTTTACATTTAAAGGCCCTTTTAGATTCTTAGGTGGGTCTCTGTTTTATGTTTTCTTATGAGAATTTTTTTACGTCGGACGCTTGGCACGCTGGCGCTTCCACTGTGCTCGCTAGCATAGCAGTGTGTTGTTTACTTCAGAACACGTAGGCAGTAAACATTAAGGTAGAAGGAGAGCAAGTAAGCAGACAGTGGTCCGCTTCAGATGCCATACTAGTATATTATCTTTACTTATTTGTTACTAGCTGATGCCCGCGACTTCGTCCGCGTGGTTTAAGTTTTTTGTTATTCCTGCGGGAACTCCTTAATTTTCCGGGATAAAAAGTAGCCTATGTCACTCTCCAGGTCCTCAACTATACCCATGCCAAAAATCACGTCAATCCGATGCTCCGTTGCGGCGTGATTGAAGGACAAACCAACAAACCAACAAACAAAGTGACTTTCGCATTTATAATATTAGTATGATTATTAGTTAATTTCTCTTCATTTTATAGGATTAATGTGAACACCGGAAAGAAATTTTATAAGATTTCGACTAAACCCCAAAATGGAGGGGCTTGTTTTTACGTGACGTGTAGAAAACCTCACCAGGAGAAGACCTACCTACTACATTAAAAAGGAAATGTATTTTTCAGTCACCTACCATGCCTAATAAATATATTGTTAATGGGTGAATAACTTTATCAAACGAACGATAACGTTCTACATAAAAGCCAAATTATTTTATCATTATTTATATCCAACTAGCTGATGCCCGCGACTTCGTCCGCGTGGTTTAAGTTTTTTGTTATTCTCGCGGGAACTCCTTAATTTTCCGAGATAAAAAGTAGCCTATGTCACTCTCCAGGTCCTCAACTATACCCATGCCAAAAATCACGTCAATCCGTTGCTCCGTTGCGGCGTGATTGAAGGACAAACCAACAAACCAACAAACCAACAAACAAAGTGACTTTCGCATTTATAATATTATAGTATGATTATTAGTTAATTTCTCTTCATTTTATAGGATTAATGTGAACACCGGAAAGAAATTTTATAAGATTTCGACTAAACCCCAAAATGCAGGGGCTTGTTTTTACGTGACGTGTAGAAAACCTCACCAGGAGAAGACCTACCTACTACATTAAAAAGGAAATGTATTTTTCAGTCACCTACCATGCCTAATAAATATATATTTAGGAAACAGAAGTGGAGTAAAGTGAAACTAAGCAAATATAACAAACCACAATTTATTCTACTAAATGATTTTAACATATCACAATTAAAATAATCAAAAAGGAACACACTTAAATCTGAACACAATTATGACTCATTAAGAGTTTCACAATAACGCAGTTTACAGCTCGGAAGGTGACAAAAGAATGACCACGCGGTAATACAGAGAGCGCTTTTTATACACGTTCCTGCCCGCTTTTATAGGTTTTAGTCGGGTACCTACACTACTCACAATAATTTTGCTAACTCGGCCTATCCTGATTGTGCGCCGCCCTCGGCTGCACCGGAAACAATTTCATCAGAAGCAGGAAGGGCTGGTGTGCGTATGCCATCTTCATTAGCTCCCCCTCTTGCGGTGTCTCCTGAACTAGTGAGGGCACCCAAAGATTCACCCGCATCGTCACAGTTACTGTCATCAGAACCTGCATAAGACACAAATGGTTGATTATTCATGACGATGCACGCTAATGCCTATTCTGACAATCATCACGCATACGAGGCCCTCATTCAAAATAACAACTTTCGCTACACAAAATAAAACGCTTCACATTCAAAAGTATGCATACTTCTCCAGACTTTACATCTCAATCAATCTCATACCAGAACTTGCAAGTTCACACACACACCACGTTAAAAACGTGCCAGGACAGAGCCTGATGCGCATTCAGAGAACGCGACTTCCCAGGACAAAACCTGCCAGGACACAGCCTGATGCGCATTCAGAGAACGCGACTTTCCAGGACAAAACCTGCCAGGACACAGCCTGATGCGCATTCAGAGAACGCGACTTTCCAGGACACAGCCTGCCAGGACATAGCCTGATGCGCATCTAAGAGACGCGACTTCCCAGGACACAGCCTGCCAGGACACAGCCTGATGCGCATTCAGAGAACACGACTTCCCAGGACACAGCCTGCCAGGACACAGCCTGATGCGCATTCAGAGAACACGACTTCCCAGGACACAGCCTGCCGACATAACCTTCTTCTCAATCTGCCCACTACATACAACGCTGTCCGCTGTCATCCACTAGCCTAACAGAGCCTAAAGTAACCTAACCTAACATGTAAGCTTACATTTTGACCTAACAACTGAACTAATAAGTAGCCTAACGTTTGACCTAAGAACTGACCTAACGTCTGATTTACGACTAACCTAACTTTACTAGAGAAAGCATGTAACTAAATTGGATGACAGCAAGCAGAGCCATAGGCAATGTTTATGCAAATTAAGTTGAAAGTGTCTGTCACCGAAGAACGTGCCGCGTAGTCCGAAGCACGACTTCGAGGTACCACTCCAAGGCACCGCTCCAGGACCCCGCTCCAAGGCACCACTCCAGGGCACACCTCCAGGGCCCCGATCCAGGGCACCACTCAATGGCGCCAAACATGTAACAGAAATTAAAACCAAATCGTTATCACGAAACGACGTGATCATCGTGGCTATCCATACATAGCAGGTAGTCAACGCATAGTCAATTACCTTCACAAGCACTCTGACTTAAAAGTTCATTACCAGCACAGTTACCAGTACCAGCACAGGTACCAACAAAATTATTTGACTGCTTCAGCACAGCTCATACATACAAAGCCGATAGAACTCACAGAACCTGTGGAGCTCTCAATAGAGCTGGTAGAGCTCCTAGATACAGTAGCGCTGGTAGAGTACCAAGACACAGTAGAACTCGTAGAGAAACAAGAGACAGTAGAGCTGGTAGAGCATAACGAGTCAGTTGAGCTCATAGAGCAATAAGAGTCGATAGAGCTGGTAGAGCACAAAGAGTCAGTAGAGCTCATAGAGCAACAAGAGTCTGTAGAGCTGGTAGACCCCTCACTAAAGGTCGCTCAACCATAGTACAAACTCACAGTTGTACCATGTCGAAACAACTTTGAACATTCAAAACATCAAACATCATCATCGATGAACACAGAAAATGAAGAAAGTTTACTCATACCAGTTATGTTCAACCATATCGAGTAGGCTAACGAGCAGCCTCGCGCACTATACAAGCACGCAGCCCTGCGCGACCAGTAGACGCGCAGTGTCACGCCTCACAGCGTGGCATGCGAGCGCGCAGCATCGCACCCTAGGCGAGCGCACAGCCATGCGCAACCAGGAGCGCGCAGCATCGCGCACCAGGTGGGCGCGCGACCAGAACGCCTCACACGTGGTGGGCGCCGAAGACGAAATTAACATAGAACACACAGAAAATTAAACTTAACAAGCAATTTAACTTCACAGAAACCCCTTAACGGTTTCATATTATCAGGACAGGTAGGTATGTAGACTCGTAATCGATCCACCCAAAACTTGACCGCAGGTAAAACGAAAACAAACTTTCTATCCATGAGAGCAGAAAAACAACTTCTCTAATCAAAATAGAATGCAACATTCCTGTCATCCAAATTACGTAACCTGGTTCGGTAATATTAAAGAAAATAACCTGTAAAACTCAAGTTAATTTTAACGTTTATCAGAACTATAAATATATTTGCTCGTCCATACCTGACCTCAACAATTATTGTTTTGAGTACAAGCACTATTCCTTTGTAAAAGTATCACAGAGGCTAAATTAACAAACCCCAAGGGATACTAGCGAGTTTAACAGGTTTTCTCAAAACTGTTGTCTAACATCATGAATGCTTCGCATCATTCGAAAACACAGTAAGCGTTATTAAGAGACACTTTTTCTAAACACAGCATGTTTAAAACAATTGAATCATAAAGTGGGTAATCTGACTTTTAACCATCACGCATTTATTACGTATTTGACGCACAAAACTTTCTAAATTGCGGATGATTGGTATACGATCGTAACTAGGTCAAGAGTTTTAAATAACAACCCTCATTTTAAAAACAAAAAAAACTAAATTACGCAAAAACAATTTATCCGTACATCATGTTTTAGCAAAACATTTCTTTATGACTCAACATTCAGCAAACTTAGAGATTTCAAGTTACGTACTCACTTAGGGTATGAGTCACCTTTTTTTTTTTTTCACAAAAATATTTTTGTACTCTGCCGGTACCTACACTATTTACGGGACCAGCGAACCTCGTTTTATACCGCTAGGTTCTATTTTTCAACAAAACGATTTCGCTATACACGCTCAGGGCAATTCAGAGACTCAAATGTATGCATTGCATGCTAATCACAACCACTGAGCCAACATAGCTTGCTATTTTACTGGGAAATTATCATAAAATGGAAATCGCGTAAATACAATTGCGGTCTAAACCTTTTCTTAACACAATTAACAGTCAATTCAGTAACATGAATTACTGTTCATTTACTTTGTGGCTACGCTTGGTGGGTATGACATCCTTAAGCAAATAAATTAAAAGGCCTTACCGATGTCGCATATTAAGTCATATCATCAGAGGCTCGATGGTGTCATCACCTCACCACCATGCCAGGCGAATGCCAGCCGTAACACGGGAAAGCGCGAAGCACCGCGGCTCCGAGGCACGCAGCAAGACACGACAGCGTGTCGCGCAGACTGAATTGCCCTCGTGAACGCTGCCCAGAGCGCCCACGTGGCATGCACGGCTGCACACCCAAGTGCACTCGTGACGCGCCTGAAGCACACGAGCTGTGCAACACCACAGCTCGGCCACGCTCCGCGAGCCAGCGTTACCAATCACATGAAAACAAAGCACAACTTTAGCACACAAATAAACACTGCACATTACGCGAGTCACCCTTCGAGAGATATCTTGATCGGTCACGTGATCAACTTTAAGCACTTTAAATTTGGGTATGTTCCTTTTTGGTTCATCTCGTATGTGGGCCTATTTAGCGGTCCTTTATCCCGCTTCTGAATTTAGGAAACAGAAGTGGAGTAAAGTGAAACTAAGCAAATATAACAAACCACAATTTATTCTACTAAATGATTTTAACATATCACAATTAAAATAATCAAAAAGGAACACACTTAAATCTGAACACAATTATGACTCATTAAGAGTTTCACAATAACGCAGTTTACAGCTCGGAAGGTGACAAAAGAATGACCACGCGGTAATACAGAGAGCGCTTTTTATACACGTTCCTGCCCGCTTTTATAGGTTTTAGTCGGGTACCTACACTACTCACAATAATTTTGCTAACTATATTGTTAATGGGTGAATAACTTTATCAAATGAACGATAACGTTCTAGATAAAAGCCATTGTTTTATCATTATTTATATCCAATAATGAACATAAAATAATTCACACCAAAGTTTACTAAAAAACTTCCTTATTAGGTTATTAAATTAAAGAAAAGTTTTCGTGTGAACCGATGAAGATTTCCTTGACTGAAATGTACTCTTCTCGTGATATTCAAAACTCTACGATAAAGCATGTTTAGCCCGCGGTGGGAGCACGTCAAATGTAATGAATATCAACTGGGGTTTACTACCATCGATTAAAGCAGTATTATTTCAAAATGACAATTTTATGTCACTACCTTGACGTCCATAAAATAAGGATTATAATTCTAAAATACAAACATCAAAAATATAAAAACAATATTGCTTTAAGCTATGGTAGTACGCCCCCTATAGCTCTGACGCTATTATGATTCTTCAATTAATAGGGTTTGTTTTTTTTTTGTAAAGAGGTTAGACTAGTGTAAAGTCTGTAAAGTTGAAATATTTTAAGTTTTTTATTCAAATAAAATTTGACAAGTGCAAAAGTGCTTTACAATCGTCGAGTGAATCTACCACTGGCTCGGAATGCCGTTCCTACCGAAAAGAACCAGCAAGAAACTCGAAACCAGCCAAAGAAAAAAAAAATTCTATTCTAAAGAAGCAGATTTTTTCAATGCGATCTCGACTGCCGTAACTTTGCACTGCCGCCAGTATAGTAGTTATAAGCACAAATTTACGAGTACTCACGCGCAGTCGGGTTGACTGAATTTATTGTCTCTATCACGAAGCTTCAAGCAATAAAGTGATTTAAATAGGCTACGCCGTAAATTTCACTCGCTAACGCCACATAAATTAAAGGCTTAAAAATTGAATTCGCGCTAAAATGTTGGTTTTGTTTTGTGTGCATATTGTATTAAAAGTTGAGTTGTTTTTGTGATAAATTTATTTGTATTTTCAGATTAAAAGTTATAAATTCGACTATTACTAGTTCGAGTGACTATAAAAAAAACATCTCTCTGCATCGTATTCCTCATTACTGAGGGTCATGACCCCTTTCCATTAATAATGGTAAGAGTTTTCTTGGGATAATAATACGGTGGGTTCCCACGTCCTTCCGCATACGACTCAACTAAGAGTATTTAAACTCTTAGGTTTTTGTAACGATTAGTATCAGATGTTAGTGATAATAACCGGGACCGACAGCTTTACGTGCTCTCTGAGGCACGGAGGAAACGAAAAGGCCAAATTTGAACCTCCAAATTCGGTCACCCATCCCAGTTACCGACTTGCGTCTACGTTGCTTAACCTTCGCAATCGACTGATATTATGCGTCGTCATAACTAGGCCACTCGTCCCTCAAAAAAAAAAACATGAAAATAATATTTTTTTACAAACTTAAATTATATTTCATTTTTTTTTATCGGTTCAATAGATATTTAGTGAAACCGACAAACAGCGTAGCAGGCAAACTGACAAATAGACAGAAATACACACGTATTTTCAAATTATGCCTATAATATGAAGAAAAAAATGTTATAACGCAAGCCCGCCTGCAAGCGACGCGTCGCACGTCTCAGCGATTATTAATAACAATAATCAATTCTCTGTCACAGCTGAACAATGCCAATGGAGGTGGTATTATTTAAAAAAAAGAACCTCTTCAATTATCGAATAATCGATTCTATTTCCGAACGGTACCTACACCGAGGCATCCATGGCTGTAATTTGAGCTATCATTCGAGATTATTCGATAAAAAACTGATCAAGGTTGTGTTAGAATATGCATAAGGTAGGGTTCTGTAGCCGAAAGGAAAACACAAAAAATTCCTTTAATGAATATTAAATAGCTCTCAGTTTCCATGCTATTTTTCAAAATGTAATGATGCCATGCTGTATTTTAACATTAAAGCTTAGGCTCACTTACACAAGGACTCTTATAATGATTTACTTATTATATTTTTTAATGCTGTCACATTTTGGAGCATGTTGCGGTTGCTAAAAAGGTGACAACATTATAAAATTGAACTGAATTTGTATAAATGTATTTTTGGAAGCGGCCCTTTACAGTTTAATTTTAGAATGGCTGTGATACATACAGACCGCATACAAGTATAGTGTGGGGCTCCCTCCAGCACGATGAACCGATGATAAATGCAAGGTGGCGGAAAGTGGCGGAATGAGAGAAGCTGACCGGGTGAGGCGGTGCTCTTTGGGAAAGACTGCTCAGCAGTGGACATCCACAAGCTGAAAAAATAAAAAAAGTGTTGTGCAATCACATACGGCAGAAGTGAAACTTCAGAATTGAAACTTAGCCTACGAAAAATTGAGATGTTTTCTATCTCATTCTCTGGTAGGCTAAATCCTATTTTTGTAAATGTTTGTTTCTTTTTGGTGTCGCTTTTTCGTTTCATAGAATTTTCAAATCACAATGGTGCTAAAGAAGTGTCTTTTCAATAATGTGGATGATTATCATACTAATATTATAAATGCGAAAGTGTGTTTGTTTTTTGGTTTGTCCTCCAATCACGCCGCAACGGAGCAATGGCGATCCATTGCTCCGTTGCGGCGTGATTGAAGTTTTGGCATGGGTATAGTTGGGACCTGAAGAGTAACATAGGCTACTTTTTATCCCGGAAACTTAGGGAGTTCCCGCGGGAATCAAAAAAACTTAAACCACGCGGACGATGTCGCGGGCATCAGCTAGTGATATAATATTACGATATTATACACCAGATTCCATGTTTTTCTACGGAACCCTAAAAACACAATGACTGGGCCCCAAGTTTATGAACCTGTAATAATAGTAAATTTGATCGCGACTTTCTTTTGCGTAATGAGTAATGACACAAAATGGCTGCGTGGCAACTTTCGTAAGATATTTCAATAGCGCGGTAAACACAATGAACAAAGAATACTGTAACTAAGATAACATTAATATTTTCACTACAAAGTAAAGATAGAATGCCGCTTAATTTAGTTTTTTTATTCCACTACATGTAAGGTTATACACGGACAGACAGCTTGAAGCAGTCAGGATGGACTGCTTTAAACTGCGACTGCATAGTGAACTACAGTTTTCTACGCGAGTCCGACTCGCACTTGGCCGGTTTTTTATTAAACCCATATTCCTTATAGGTTCTACACGGCATCGTACCGGAATGCTAAACCTCTTGGCGGTACGTTTTTGCCGGTAGGGTGGTAAGTAGGCAGGGCCATAACCTCCCACCAGACTAGACCAGAAAAGATTCACAAATTATAAATCCTTAACCTTACTTCCTTACTAATATTATAAAAGGGAAAGTGAGTTTGTTTGTATGTTTGTTCCGCTTTCACGCCGTAACTACTGAACCGATTGCTTTGAAATTTTGCAGACGTAAAGTTAGAAGTCCGGATTAAATAATAGGGTACTTTTTATCCCGGAAAATTAAAGAGTTCCCGCGGGAACTAAAACTCCTCAATCCACGCGGACGAAGTCGCGGGTATCAGCTAGTTTTCAAATAGACTGCCGGGAATCGAACCCGGGACCTCCCATTATAAGGACACAGCGGTCACCACTGCGCCAGGGAGGTCGGCAATGCTTTAAATGCTACGTATGCTAGTTAATTTGAATTTAAAAGAACTTTCTTTTGTAATACAGGTTTAGGTACTTAGCTCAGAGGGTAGAAAAGAAATTCGCTTCCTATAATCTATAACTCACTGCCTCGTTGGTCTAGTGGTTAGCATAGTCGACTGCGGATCACGAGGTCCTGGGTTCGATTCCCGGTCGGGCATAAAAGTTAGGTATTGGGTTTTTCAATTAAGAAATTCTCAGTGCCAGCCCGGAGTTGGAAGTTGGCGGTGTTTCACCCCCGTGCCTCGGAGAGCACGTTAAGCCGTCGGTCCCGGTTATTATCACTAACATGATATTAGTCGTTAAGGCCCGCCAACCCGCATTGAAGCAGCGTGGTGGGTCTAAGCTCTTATTCCCGCTCTCCTATGAGAGTGGAGGCCTGTGCCCAGCAGTGGGACGTTAATAGGCTGTAGTGATGAATCTATAAACTTGAACCGAACTTGACCAGTGCGGTGGACCATGCCCAAACCCTCCTCTTTCTCAGAGGAAACTAGTGCCGTAAGCCAGCGATGGGTTGAAATGATAATATAAGTATAAAACTACCTAAATTCAATAAAAAATCCTAATTACTTTGTTCACAGTACTGCATAGTTTACCATTCGTAACATTATTTGTTAAGTTTTTACTCCAAAGCGCTTTTAGCAATTTCATTTTGTGGCTAGTATAAATTGCAACGCTCTATGAAAAAACTGTATTTCATTCAACGGTACAGTTTTTAGCTTAAAGCAATTTGAAATTGACTTGATAAAAAATAATATAACTATTTATTCGGTGAATTTTGGTCTCGTTTTACGTAATACCTACTATAACCAAAATATTTTTTATTTGTACTAAAGAATTTCACCCAACTTAAAAAATAGTTTTAAATTACAATTTTAATTAAAAACTAGCTGATGCCCTCGACTTCGCCCGCGTGGATTGAGGTTTTTTGGTTCCCGCGGGAACTCTTTAATTTTCCGGGATAAAAAGTACCCTATGTATTAATCCAGACTAAGTTATAATCAATCTTTGTGCCAAATTTCATTCAGAGCCGTTCTGGCGTGATTTAGTAACAAACGTCCATCCATCCATCCATCCAACCAAACATATGCATTTATAATATTTAGTAGGTATAGATACTTAAGATTTTCTAGTAACGTTGAATTCCGAAGTTTAAATATTGCATTTACGCAACGGGTACCGGAAAGCAATAAAAATAGCAAGGAGAACATATTTTAAACGGAAAATGATCTACACAAATGAGCCCTGAAGATTTATTTCTAACGGAAACGGAAAATTACTTCTAAGCGGATGCTAACTAGAAACGAATTGACGACGGCGCATTAAAAAAGTGACAAATAACGAATAGGCCCAGTGAACGTAGACTGGGAGACTGTAGGAAAGTCCGAGAAAGTGCTTGATAATTACTAAATATTTGTGGTATTATGGTTTTTCTACCTTTGTTCTACATTACGTAAATATGACCTGTTGTCGGGCACGTGCTTGAAAAGTTCATAAGTAGGTATTTATATTCTATAAAATAAAAATAAATTGTTTATTTCGGACCCTTATTCTTAGTCCTTAGGTAGGTATGGCATTTAACGCCCAATGTGGAATAACGCCCGAATGCTAAAAATTGGAGATAATGCCGCACGAGTTACGTTACACTTCACGCACACATAGAATAAACCAATAGGAACGCACGGAAGCGACGCGACGCGACTCACGCCACCAAATACTCAGTTGCGAACTTTACCTCAAGGACGCCGGCAGTGCGCGCTGTTATTATAAAAAATACTCAGGCAAATTCGTAAGTTTTAGTATATTTTCTATAATTTACATTTCAAATTTTGTGATTAGCGTCCATTTTAGATACTTTTATTTCATATTTCATTGAAGATTTGATTGATTTGTTTGTAATTATGTGTGAAAATATGAGAACTAGGTAGAAGGTACTATTCGGGTAATAACGCCCCGTAAAGTGAGGTTTGGGCGTTAATAGCCTGAATGGGCGCTATTATCCTTATGTGGGTGCGAATCGCGAATAAATATAAAACGTATTTAAATTCCCAAGGATTGTAAGACTGATTACTGATACTGTGAATAATTCTTAGGATATTAGTTGATTACTGATCTCATTCATGTTTAAGCTATAATGTTGTACCTATTTAATTTCAGGGCGTTAATTGACGCACTAGTCTGGGACGTCATTAGCCATCTACGTTTAATAGCGCCCAATAAACATTTTATAATTATCTCTATTTTTATTAAAAATCCTTTAGATGTTGATGTTCTATAGTTTTAACACATGTTAGAAATGAGATATTGTTGTTAAAGATGAATATGTAGAAAGTACGTGATGTGTTGGACGTGTTACAAAATTTGAATATTGTAGTATTTGTAGTTCATATAATGATAATTATAGTGCTATCTAAAAAAGACAATATAATATACTTTTAGGTTTTGTACGGCTCTAAGTCGAAATATTTATGTTTATATAAGATTATTCTATTTTGAATCAGGAATTGTAAGTTTCAAATAAACAATGGCGTTGCTCTGAAAACAAAGTTTTTTTATTTTATTAGCGTAAAATATACACATGACCAATTGTACGATTACATTGTAAACTTAAAATAGGTATCTCACCTGAAAACAAAGAAACGACAATTAAAGTCTATTACTCTCAATTCCTTATTATATTAATCACTTTTCTCATATTTAATTAGCAACAAATGTCTCAGAACATGGCGGCTGTCATCTGTCTGTATTGACATTACAGACAATCACAGCTTACCGGCCATAGAGCGATAAACAAAATGTACTATAAAGAACTACAGTTTCTTTACATCTCCCTCCATCGAAAGGAAAATTTTTACCAAAATTTTCTTCATGTACACTTAAGTTAGTATAATGATATCTGAATTTTACAGCATTATACAAAGATATATCACTATATTTTTATTTATATAATTTTACTCCAGTATTGGTATGAGTTTACTGATATGAAAGAGATTTGACTCAGACTTTTTATGACCCGTATTAATTCTATATATTGAATTAGATATTTTCTCAATAATTTTATATGGACCGATCTTCAGTTCATCCAGTTTTTTTCTATTGAGTTTATTGCCATTTTCTACATAGACCATATCTCCCATAGTAAAGTCAATTTGAGTTCTGTTTTTATCAAACATTTGTTTATTGTAATTATGTGATTTCATTGAATTTTCGAATGCTAATTTCCTATCTGTAATCCATTCTACTTCTGTTTTATCTCTTTTTAATTCCTTTGGCAAAAAAGTAACATCTGTACCATGTAATAGATATTTTGGTGCAAATCCTGTAACTGTATGTTCCGTACTATTATATATTTCCACACAGTCATGAGCAATGGTTGTCCATGCTTTCTTATTATTATTTTCATTTATTCTACATCTAATTTTGTTCACAAGCGTTTGGTTTAGTCTTTCATTTAAGCCATTAGAAAACGGAGAATTTACTGCAGTGAATATCATTTGTATTGATTTTTCATTTAGAAATGTTTTAAATTCTTTTGAGTTGATCCCCGGATATTGATCCGTAAGAAGAATTTCAATTTTATCATAATCTATTACTTTATTTATTAGTTTAATGAAATCATTAGCATTTTGCGTTTTCGAAGTAATAATATAAGCGTACCGCGTAAAATGATCCACTAAAAGGTGTAAGCATTTTTTCGTAGATCGCGAGCCACCAAAACCTCCAATTGTGTCTATGGATACTATTTGCAAGGGTTTTGTGGCAGGTCCTAAATGGGACATGAGCCCATATCTATTCTGTCCCCTTGTTTTATTTTTTATACATATTTTACAGCTTTTACAATACTTTTTAATATTTGTAGTTAAATTTTTTGCTGTATACAGTTTACTAATTTTGTTTTGCATTTGTTTTATACCTAAATGACACATGTTTTCATGTACAGATTTAATAAGACTTTTACTGAAATCTTCTGTTAAAATTATTTTTTCACATTTCCTATCCTTTTTATAGTAAATATTATTTTTCGATATAAATTTCATTTTATTGTTTTGTATGTCTGCATTATTTTCCTGGTCTGTGACAATATCATTTAATTTTATCATGTTAACTATTTTTAATTGTTCTTCTGTATCTTCACTTGCCTCTAATACTCGGTTCCTACTTAAGCAATCTGCTTCTATATTATCCTTGCCCGGAGCATATTTTATTTTAAAATCATACTGTGACAAATAATATGTTAGATCTCCCAGTTCATCATCTGTTCTAGACTTAATATTTAAATTTTCTAATGGTTTATGATCTGAGTATACTGTAAATGACTTCCCTATTAACCAATATTGCCAGTACTTTATTGCCTCTTTAATAGCTAAACATTCTAAATAAACTGCCTTTTTCTGTTTTTGTAATTGATTTAGTTTTTTTGAAAAATATGCAACTGGTTTGTCTTTTCCATTTGGTTGTGTTTGTTTAAGGACTGCCCCAAGACCTTGTAAAGATGCATCGGTGTAAATATTTATTGGCAAATTCTGATCATATATCTCTAAAATCCGCTGCGAGCACAATAAGTCTTTTATTTTTTGAAATGATGTTTGACATTCTTCTGTCCAAATAAATTTCTGATTTTTCCTAAGTAAATTATGAAGAGGGTCTAAAATTAAACTACTTTTTGGTATATTCATGGTAGAAGTTAATTTTCCCCAAAAATTGTCTGACATTTTTCTGCGTTTTTGGTGTTGGAAATTGTTTTATTGAAATTAAATTATCTTTTACTGGTCGTACTGTATTATTATGAATTATATGACCAAGATATTTCACAGAGTCTGAAGCAAACGTACATTTTGTGAATTTTAGTCTAAAACCTTCCCTTTTTATAGCTTCTAACAATAGTGTTAAATGATTTATATGTTCGGAAAAAGTTTTAGAAAATATAAGGATATCGTCTATGTAGTTGACTGTAAAATCAGTAAGCTTATACTTGCGTAAAATGTTACTTAAGATCCTTTGAAAAATAGCCGGTGAAGTCTTCAAACCGAAGGGTAAAACTGTCCACTGATAGTGTCCATCCTGGGTGACGAATCCGGTCTTCTTCCTATCTTCGATCCTTAGCGGTATAGACCAGAAGGCTGAGTTTATGTCTAACGTCGTAAAGTATTTTGAGTTTCTTGTCTTCGTCACCAAGTCGTCAATCAGTGGAAATGGTTGCGCTTCTGGCACCACAATTTTATTTAGGTCTCTAAAATCAATACATAACCTAGATTTTCTGTTATCTTCTTTTTTGAAAGCTAAAGTGACTGGTGCTGCAAATGGACTATATGATTCCTCTATGAGTTTTTTGTCAAGTAACTTTGCTATTTGATCCTCTATTTCCTTTTTGTCTTCACTTGAACACCTATAAGGCCTTTTACTATAGTATTTGTCCATGAGTAGGTCAATACGTGCTCCATATTCTCTGACAGTTCCTATGTCATACTTGTCCTTTGCAAAGATTGCTTTGTAAGTATCTATTAATCTGTATATTTCTGATTTTTGTTCAATATTTAAATTACCCATACTCAATTGGAAATCTTCCTCTTTTATGTGTTCATTGAAATTTATTGAAGAATTATTTTTTTCATATTTCACTTCCTTAGAAGTATTGTTATTTATATCCTCATTTATGGAATTTATTTTTTCTTCAACAATTTCTTTCCTTTTCTGGGTTATTTTCAAATGTTCATCTTGAACCAATTTGAATTGTTTTATCATGTCTAATCCGATTAGAAAATCATACTTAAACTCTTCTCCATCAAGTATGTAAACATCAGCGTTTTCTTCAATATCAAAATTTTTTATTTTAATAGTTGTCAAACCATTAGCTTTTTTAACACCATTAATTGTGGTTAGTTTATCACATCTAGAATTATTTTCTCCTTTTAGTCTTACTAATTTAGAATGTATTATAGAAACATTCGAGCCTGAATAATATATTCCGAAAGTTTCTAATTGTGAGTTTAATAATAGTTTGACTTTAATTAATGGTGTTGTTATTAGTTTTTTTTGTCATTATTCAATTCAACATCAATCACTGAATTGTTGATGGCTTTAGTATAGTTTTTCTTATTATTATTATCTTCTGTCTTTTTGAACCAACATTTCTCTTCGGGATGGAATCGACTGCCTTTATTTAAATTTTCACAAGTTTTACATGGTTTAATTTTCTCAGGTTTTTCTTTAAACTCATGGGTATTTTTCTTCTTAATGAAAGTCTTCTTGTTTGCCATGTGTTCATATTTTCCAATTTCATTGTACAGGCTTGAAGTTGATTTCACATCTTCTCTATCAATTTTATCCATAATGTAATCTGGTAATCCTATTACAATAAGATTTATCATTGTCTGGGTATCAATGTGTTTATTAATTTCTAATAACAGTCTTTCTTTTTTTGTAGCATATTCGAGTAATGATCCTGCTTGAAATCTAAATGTAAAGGCATATTTAACTTGAGACCAACCTTTATTTCCATATGTCTCACAAAAGTTGTCCTTCCATACTGCCCACTCTGAGTTCACGGTCACTTTTATCAAAATACTGCTATACCAATCTAAGCACTGTTTTTCTAGAAGGTGTTTTAAAATTCCAATTTTGTCTTGATCCTTTATAATCTCAAATCTTTCGCACTCACTTTGGAATTCATTAATCCACTGGTCGGCACATGATGTTTTATTTGAAAACTTTTCAATCAAAAACTTTTCCGCTATTTTCGTTCAATTCTTTTCCTGAGGCACGTTGCTATTATTTGTATCCTGTGAAGGCAGCGTCTTTTTTGTTATCTCCTCCAAATACTGGTCACCAAACTGTACATTTTCACCTTCATCTAGGTATATTTTCTTTAAATCCGAAGTTAAAGGAATCCATACAGACCTAGTTTGGTGCCTTTTTTTAAAGAGTTTTTTATTTTAGAAAACACGTCTGATGACACTATAGCACTGTGCTTACTAGCAGGCTTCAACTCATCCGGGATCTCAAAAACACACCCGTCCGGCGTTTCAATTGAGGTTATGTATATCACATTTGTTTTCCCGTCTGTTGACCCCAATACTACAAACTTAAATCGTAGTTTTTCCATGTTCCTTGATTATAGGTAACTACAATTGTCGTTTTATAAGATTATTCTATTTTGAATCAGGAATTGTAAGTTTCAAATAAACAATGGCGTTGCTCTGAAAACAAAGTTTTTTTATTTTATTAGCGTAAAATATACACATGAACAATTGTACGATTACATTGTAAACTTAAAATAGGTATCTCACCTGAAAACAAAGAAACGACAATTAAAGTCTATTACTCTCAATTCCTTATTATATTAATCACTTTTCTCATATTTAATTAGCAACAAATGTCTCAGAACATGGCGGCTGTCATCTGTCTGTATTGACATTACAGACAATCACAGCTTACCGGCCATAGAGCGATAAACAAAATGTACTATAAAGAACTACAGTTTCTTTACATTTATTAAGATAATACGTAAATTAATATATGGGCGTTACTAAAAACTGTATGTTCAATAACGCTCATGACAGGGTATTCAAAAAGTCTTTGTTTGCTTAATCATATATGACTGATAGCACTCTTGTGTTATTTTTCTGTATTCTTTTTTTGTCAATAAAACTATTTTCCCAAACAGTTTTTTAATTCAATCATTTCATTAAATAATATATTAATTTGAAATTAAGTGGGCGTTAATTGCCTGGGATACCTCATATGTTTTAGTACAAAATTAAACTTAAAAGCTATGTTAGTAGACACACAATAAAAAACAAAGTAACTAATTTAAATAACTGCGTATGCATGTATGTATGCGTATGTATGTATTCTATAATTGGTAAGTGGTCATAACAGCTGTATTATTGTTCAATAGCTGCGCTAAAGTAATTGCATTTCAGACTAAAAGCTGATAATAAATACAAAAAACCTGAAAGTTGTGCCTATTCTGTAATTCAGATCCAATTATAGAACAACTGGTAGGTATTAGGGCATAGTAAGAAGATTAGAACGAAAAGCCACGTCACCTTAACCAGCTGTATAAAGCACCTCCTAAATATAGTCCATCAGCTCCCCACCTAGTTTGAAAGTGATGGCCAAGCTAAGAGCTTACCTTACTGTACTGTTGATTTTACAAAAGCAATTACTTGGCGTCAGTGACTTGTAGCGCCCAGGGGCGTTCTGACTATTCTTTAGCATGACAGATGCCACTCTAGATTAATTAGTCTCATTTATTAATGGAGGGGAAGAGGCATCCGTGCCTTACATAATTGCCTAACGACATAAATTGCATAATACATATCAAATGTTTGCACACGAATATCGCTTCTACAGCCTGACTATTTGTACTAAAATGGCTTAACAAAATTTTGCATTATAGAATATGTAACACTATGCATGTTTAGGGCTGCGAGCAACAGTGTAAATACGCAACATGGTAATCTATCGGTTTACTGGCAAAATTTTGTCAGTAATGTTAGGGGTTTTGTTAGGCTATGGTCTAATAAAACCAGGAGGCATAATACTAAGTGTCGTGATGTGTAATAACAGCTTTCATTAGGGGAATGCAGCGACACGGTTATAAACTGGGGAGGCTGTTTATTCTTAGTTGAATCTAATGTGAAAGCGTAACGATGTGGTGTTCTATTACAGCCGCCATAGGTATTTGCGAGGTATAACAAATAGGAGGGAAATGTAGGGGGTTTCGGCTGGCTTGTCATTTCTCTGTTTGTTTATTAGCGATGGTGTATAACAGGTAAAATTGTTTGCCGAAGTTTCTACAAAATTCGGACGCACGCCAGAAGGCTCTTTGCTCATACATTTTTGGTTAGACCCAATATACGTCGCAAATTATCAGAATACTAAATGATACCCGCAACTGCGTCTCTTAAAATACCCGGAATACAAGCTATCTCTATAAAAAAAATTCGTCCAAATCAATTGAAAAAATGGGCCGTTAAAGTGTGACCGACATACAGACACACTTTCGCATCTACATATATTGATATTATAAATGCGAAAGTGTGTCTGTCTGTTCGTATGTCTGTCTGTCTCCTACCCTTTCATGGCTCATTTGCTTGACCGATTTTGATGAAATTTTGTACAAAGTTAGACTGTACTCCGCGGAAAGAAATAGGCTACTTTTTATTCCGGAAAGTTAAAGAGCTCTCGCGGGAATCCACGCGGCATAAAACCTTAATACACGCGGACGAAGTCGCGGGCATCATCTAGTTTATAATATTAGTATAGATTATTATTCAATTTGTTAGTTTGTTGATTATTTGTCCTTTAACCAAGCCGAAATGCAGCAACGGATCGACGTGATTTTTTGATAGGTGAGGACCTGATGAGTGACATAGGCTGACTTTCATCACGGAAAATCATTATGTTATAGTTTCCATGAAGTAGTAGAGAGCAGAATATAGATTTGCTCAGGATGATAATTTATCATTATTACATTAACCCTAGACCCCAGCTGTCGTTAAATACATTGTAAATTAAAATAAATGTAACCAAAACAATGAAGCGCATATAAAAATTTCGCCAACTCTGTAGCTATAAATTATTTTGACCCCCGCCGAGTGTGGGGGAGTGTGTACCAGTCATAATTTCATTTTCATTGAGACAAATATTCATATTAGGGGATATAGGGGTTTGCGTCCATTGCTTGAAACGTCACGCCTTTTGAAAGCTTGCAAAAATATTTGCGTTTCCATTATGTTCATATTATGTCAGAAACTGCAAATATCCAACCAATGATAACTGGCTTCTGTTATTGACGCGATTCCGTCATATTTGATTAGAGGCGTCAATAAAATCTAGGTCTAAAAAAAATATGTTTTGTGTAAAGACTTAGCTTGGCATACTGCCAAATACTGACTAACCAACGGATACTAATACTAATTAATTATAAAATAAAGTTATAATTAAGCACTTGCAATCTGTTGCGAGTATCATTAAAATTAAAATATAATAAATAAAATTAATATTAGATTATCGAAGATTCTTACTTTTGAATTAATTTGCTCCTAACATTTTCCTTAATTCCTTTACGATAAAGGCAGTCGTCACATTAAGTAGTTTATTCAAATGGTAAATTTTTGCCGTCCGTCAAAAAAGCCGCCTTAGCACAATAGAAACAAGTCACAAAAATCCAATGCGTGCTTCAAACAGAGGGCAGTAATGTGCAAGTGAAAAATTTCTCATTTCATAATGCGTTATGTCATAGTTTCAGAGTTATGGAGGCGAAGATTAACATATAAATGTCTGTGGAAAATGGAATGTGTGAAATGAATGAAATATTTTGCGCTTTATTGAAGTTACGCAATATACTTCTCTGCTGAATTCAAAATAAGAAACATGGAGTATATTTCAGAGGTATTGTGAGAGGCTCAGTGCGATTTTAAATTCATAGAAATCTTTTAAGCTGATCACAAACAACTGCTTCAAGCGAATGCAACGCAAATCAGTACAGAGAATGTACTGAAAATATTTATGGGTATTTTTTCGCACACTCAGATCAAAACTACAACTAAACTACTACGACAGGATAAAACTTCTGCACCACAAGTTCGATTCGGAAGCGAACGACATTTTATCGTGCCGTACTAATAATTATATTGCTTTTCTGATCTTCTTGCTTGTTTGATTTTCGCTATTCCAGATACCTTCATAGTATTGACGATCAGTGTGAGATGAAAATCAGAGTGAAGCGTAATGTATCCAGTTCGTTATTATGGTGTGGAGATGTCACTGATGCGATATTATAATAAATAAATTGAGTAATTAACCATTTCCCCATAGACGAGCTAAATAATTTAAAAAAAAACATTATTGGAAAATGCGTAACATACGTACATAGCTTTGTCAGTGTGAAAACAGCCTTAAAATGTATTAAGAGATTTTCTTTCCCAGTTGGAAATATATGTACGTCGGCACTTAACTTGGACTTTTCAGTTCAGTACGTTGTGGGTGAAGAGACTTTAAAAGCCGTGGAGGAGATTTAAAAAAAAAAAAGACTAGATATTCAGTGAAAGACTATGGGCCTGCAGGGTTACGAGTATGTTCACACGCATTATACATAGTTTAATCCACGAAGACGAACCCCACTTATATTTATTGTGATTGCACCATTTACCTTGCAATGCATGCTTTAATGTAAATATATTGGTTGTAATAGGAAGGTATGTATAAAATAACTAGCGGTCCGCCCCGGCTTCGCACGGGTAGCTCTTGATCAAAATAGTCCATACCCAATAATGGTCAGTCGGCACTCGGCACTGAGACGATCAACTCCACCATATGTTCTCAAAATTTGTTCAGCAAACCGCTGTGAACGCTTGGCAATTGAGTCTCCAATACGACGTATTTTCGCTGCCCTCGCCTAGGGACTATGTTTAGAACTAATAACTATGTTGAGACTGGCTCTTTTCGGCATTTCGTAGTCTGTTTACAACAGTTAGATATTAAAATGTTTTAAAAAATGTTAGTAAGTTCTCTTGGATTTATTATGACATACAATTGACAAATATGAGAGCTATAAAAGTCAGTCAGAATTTGAATTTAGTAAAAAAAATTATAGACAAATAGAGGTTTAGCGTAAGAAGTTGAAAAATCCAATTATTATTGCAATTTTCGTAGGGATCTCTAATTTTTTGAAAATAAAATATAGCCTATGTTACTCGCTGATAAAGTAGCTTTCTATAGGTGAAAGAATTTTTAAAATCGGTCGAGTAGTTTTTTAGTTCATCCATTACAAACAAACAAACAAACAAACAAACAAATCTTTCCTCTTTATAATATTAGTTTAGATATTGTATGTTGGGCAATTAGCGCGTCTTCAAGGATTGAACTGTAGTCACTGTAGTCACTGTCTTAGCTTGTTGTAGGCTTGGTATAGTCACTGTAGTACTATTCACTTAGTCCCACGAATTTCCTCATTTCCGTAGAGAAATTAAGAGCATAGGGCTAGGTACCTCCATTGCCCTTTGCCTGACTATGAGCTTTCTTATAGGAGGTCCATACAGACAAATATTTTATTGCTTATACTTACTTCACTTTGCAATCATTGTTCGAGCTATACCGATTATTTTGGTTCTTCTACGAATCTCCTTTCTAAATGGATCTCGAAGAAATAACGAGCATTTATAGAGCGTTCACCTTTTTTTTTGTTGACGGGGGTGGGAAATCTTCTTAAGATACCCGACCTTCTAGGGGGGGGGGAGGCCGGGTTATATGGTGAATTTGGTACCCACTACAACCCCCTCGATGACCATCTTCAGTCGTCATCGACCATGATGAAAGGCTCCAGGAACTCTAATGCAGAACTTGTGCCGGTGCCTCTCTTGCGCGTCGCCCATACTGGGCTCGTCCCTGGTCCAATCGAACCCGACCTCGTTATTTGTTTCAACGGCTGGAGCCACTGCCAGCTGCTGTCTTCCAGGATAGAGCGTTCAACTAGCCGTTAACTGACTATGAACTTTCCTAGGCAGCCTATTAGTTAGTGATTTTGTATGGAAGCTGTATTTTATCACTGATAACACAGCAGCATTTTTCGAAAACTGTTAAAACTCTTACAATTAGGAGTCAAAAGTGAAAATAAAACGGCATTTTTTTCCAATATTGGTAAAAATAACAAAAATCCATTTCCGGGTATGGTAACTGCACTTTAATGGTGTACATTTGGCCGCCCGATTCGCGAGATCGGTGTCACGCCTCCCTTGAAAACGTGACATGTATGAATTAAGGAGCTGCCGTGAATATAATGACATGGATATAGAGTCACTGAATATAACAAGTTTTTGTAGATGTATGTATGTATGTAGATTATTGTAAACATACCATATATTTTTTTCAAAAGAGCAACCACCGAGTTTCTTGCTGGTTCTTCTCGGTAGGAACGGCATTCCGAACTAGTGGTAGATTCATTTGACTATTCATAAGAACTTGTAAAAAGTATATTTGAATAAAAATCATTAAAATTTGAATTTGAATTTGCCAATTCATGCCCGCGAGTACGTCCGCGTGGATGGTTATTTAGAATCCCTGGGGCACTCCTTAATTTTCCGAAAAAGTAGCCTACGTCTTTTCCCGGTATGTAATCTACCGCTATACAAAATTTCATCAAAATCGGTTGAATAGATGAGCCGTGAAAACGTAGCAGACAGACAGAAACCCTTTCGCATTTATTGTATTAGTTTTAATTTATTATTGTGTCATACCCTGTTTATAACTGTTTCGGAAATAATCAAAGTACCCAGGTACTTTTAAATATCGATGCGGTTTTTTTGTTATATTATATTCCATGACAAGTGCATCTTGTTTTAGAATGCATGTTTTATTTTTCATCATAGACCGTTTATAGGCGTTAATCAATGCTCGGATAACATTAACAGCACAAATTGCCTATACGTACCCACCTACGGACGATCTCAAGCGTGTAGTTGGGAGCCGCTGGAAACAAGCGACACGCTTTGTGGCGATCCATGCAGGAGACCTTCGTCCAGCAGTGGACGTCTATAGGTTGAGACAACGACGACCCACCTCCTGGAAAACGCACAACGTAGAATATTATAATGCGAACAAGTTTGGAAACGCACTTTATTGCATTCACTATGACTTCATTTTTAACCCTTCAGAAAAATCAACAAACTGCCACGTCTATAGATCTCAATATCATTGTCACGTACAGCATATTTCAGGGAGGTATATCCTCATTTTGGAGTCATTACACGAAATAGTATCACCGCGCGAAGTCCCCAGGGTGGGGGCTCTAACTTTGTGGTTGTTTATACACTCCCATATAATATATTTTGGTTAATTAAGTTTTTGTGCGGCCACGGATTAGGCAGTATCTGCAACTAGGGGTGTGAAATTGGCACGGAAGGGGATGAGAGCTGTATTTAATGCCGAGCTATTTTCGGGTGACTTCCTTAATAATGTTTGCGATAATAATATTAGTGTGAGTAACATAAATCATATCATAGATTCGGATATCATAATATAGTATGGCTGGTTTATTCAATTTATCCTCGGAATTTAACTACGAACGTATTCATGACTAGCTAATGCCCGCGACTTCGTCCGCGTGGATTAAGGTTTTTCGGTTCCTGCGGGAACTCTTTAATCTTCCGGGATAAAAAGTAGCATAGGTGTTATTCCGGACTATAATCTACCTCTGTGCCAAATTTCATCCAGATCCGTTCAGCCGTTGGTGCGTGATTGAGTAACAAACATCCATCCATACATTCATCCATACATCCATCCATACATCCATCCATACATCCATCCATACATCCATCCATATATCCATCCATACATCCATCCATCCAAACTTTTTCATTTACAATATTTATTATAATATTTGATTGATTTATAGACTCCTGAATATACTATGAAACATGATTTTGGGACACGTGGAAGAAAATGAGTCTGCAAGAGGGTAGAGCTACTGTTCTTCTTTTAAATATATAAGTTTTAACAGCACTTTTTGACAATGGTTAACCATTACCGGTTAAAGAACGTTGACTAAGGTCGGTAATGCGATGGTTTTCCCTTTTCCTTCGTGGTTGCGTTTGGGAACCCACCGTATTATTATTTCAAACAATTTGTAACAAATCATACTTACTAATATTATAAACTAGCTGATGCCCGCGACTTCGTCCGCATGGAATATGTTTTTTTGATTCCCACGGGAACTCCTTAATTTTCCGGGATAAAAAGTAGCCTATGTCACTCTCCAGATCCTCAACAACAAACCAACAAACCAACAAACAAACACACTTTCGCATTTATAATATTAGTATGATAATATGATGCGAAGGTGTGTTTGTTTGTTGGTTTGTGCTTTAATCACGCCGCAACGGAGCTTCGGATCGACGTGATTTTTGGCATGGGTATAGTTGAGGACCTGGAGAGTGACATAGTAGTGACTTTTTATCCCGGAAAAGTAAGGAGTTTCCGCGGTAATAAAAAATTTAAACCACGCGGACGAAGTCACGGGCATTAGCTAGTAGTGAATAATGCAAACGATACAACCCCATTGGGGAATACAATGTAAAGAGTAATGACAAGAGGTTTTCGCAAAAAAAGTGAATGCAAGAAAAAACCAAGTATTCTTAACAAAGTAAAATAATATCTTTATGAAAACGTGGTTTCGTGTTATACCTACAAACCATAAAGTTAATTAAGACCGTCGAGTTTTCCTTTCTTAAAACCCAAGTTTAAATTAGCCCGCCCAGTGTATAATTATCGAAACATCTCTCACTTGGAGCAATTACCGTGATTCAAGTTACAGATTGAACATCAAAGGCTCTTAACGAAGCCTTAGAAGGGTCATAAATGGCTTACAAAGTAAAACTTGCAATATTTACTTAGACCGGGGAGGCTTTAATTGGCCCGCTTTCGCGTTTCTTAAAGGTTGTTTACAACCATAAAATTTTGATATGGTTATGTTTATTGATAGCTTCTTAAAATATTACAATAAGGAAGTCGATCGCAGGTGTTTTATTTTTGTCTGTGTCTTATTTATTTATTGCCTACTTATTTCTGTAAATATGAGTTTATACTCAGTTATTTAAATTCTGGAGGCTAACTTTTGCCCAAAGCAGTATTATTTTAATATTACAGAAACTTTATATATGACGTACCTTGTCATCCCTAAAATAAGGATTATAATTCAGAAAAATAGAGTCAAAAATATTAATACTAAATTAATATTTTTATATTTAAATAAATATTAATAATAAAATTAATACTGCTTTAACTGATGATAGTAAGCCTACAGATGTACATATTTTATAGAATTTCGGAGTATTTTCTTATAATATTATGAACGCAAAGAAAAAACTATACAATAATTTTTGGAAACATAATCTTTATAACTTTGACGAAACTAAATCAAATTTTTCTGTTTGATCAACAAAATCGCTAAATAGGTAAAGTGAAAATTATTTTATCGTCATGGTTTCCAAGTACCATTTTATATTTAAAAATAACAGGACAGGGTAAGGTAATACAATAGTATCTACTCGATACCTAAGAAGAGAGGGAAGTCATAAGCAATTCTCGGTATAAGAGTCTTTTGAACAAATAACCACGAATATACTTCAAAGGTGAATATTGAAGTCACTCTGAGTAGCCACTGAAGCGTGAGGTTCTCCGAACAAGACACTTCTAACAATAAGAGCGGTAGCACACAAACATTTTCTAAGCGTAGGCAACATTTTATGCTACACCATTACCAGATATGCATTTCATAGAATGAAAACTCTACAGGTACCTAAGTTTTGCTAACGGAATCTGGCTTCCGTGAAAGATATTGCTTTATTTTCTTGCCGGTTCTGCTCAGTAGAATTTTCTTTTCGAACCAGTGGTAGATACTTGGCACATCATTATAATTGACCCAAGTTGTAATTCTATTGCATGTAGGACAAAAAATAACATAATAGTTTGCCTCGTTCTTTGAAGCGGTCGTTTTGAACGGTTAATATGGTAGAGCTCTTAAGATGTACATAAGATCCAAATTTGTCTGAAAAAACTTGTGGTATTCGAAATTCACACACAACAACTGCCTCGATGGTCTAGTGGTTAGCATAGTCGACTGCGGATCACGAGGTCCTGGGTTCGATTCCCGGTCGGGCATAAAAGTTAGGTATTGGGTTTTTCAATTAAGAAATTCTTAGTGCCAGCCCGGAGTTGGAAGTTGGCGGTGTTTCACCCCCGTGCCTCGGAGAGCACGTTATGCCGTCGGTCCCGGTTATTATCACTAACATGATAGTAGTCGTTAAAGCCCGCCAACCCGCATTAGAGCAGCGTGGTGGGTCTAAGCTCTAATTCCCGCTCTCCTATGATAGTGCAGGAGGCCTGTGCCCAGCAGTGGGACGTTAATAGGCTGTAGTGATGATGATGATGATTCGAAATTTTACTAAAAACTTTTCCCCTTTGAGTTCGGATAGAGACCAATTAATGCCGCCATTTGCAAAATTTTATTTCACTCAATACAAACTCCAGTTATTTGACGGTTAACATAGACTTCTGGAAAAATATAGATAAGGTGCTAACCAATTATTATTAAATAGTGACCTTGGAAAACTACACGATTAGATTCTGCTTTGAACATTGAAATATGATGCCCGTAATTTTGTCTGCGTAGATCCAGAATTTTTAAAAATTCAGAGGTATTTTTTTCCGGGATAAAAATCCTAGTTGTTTGACTTTTTCTGCAAGAAAATTTGTAAAACTTACATACAACTAATACATTTTCGGATTGATATGAAATTTAACATGGATAACATTAAAGGCTTGTTAATTTTTTTTTGAATAATAATTATAATAGCAACATGCGAAGTGGATTGGCCTGACATTACAACGGACTGTCGAATATGAATAAGAACGAAATAGCAGTTCAGTAACAATAGTCAAGATTAATTATATATTAATGTTATGTCAAGCTCATAATTATTAATATTGAGCATCTAGTATAGTTTAGTGGGAAATCCCGTTAACTTATAGCTACTTTAACTTATTACGCAAACAACTGGCCTCACTTTTATGAGGGTTCCGTCAGTCTGTAACATTTATTTGCGCGGCTGGTAGTAGAACGAGTTTTATTTGCATGCTGACTGTTTCATTTTCATTTGATTTTATTCAATAATAATAGTCAGTTTCGGTCGTTCTCTTCAGAGAATTTTATCTTTCCAGATTTTCATAAGCTGGATTTTTTATCGTTACTTAAAGACATAATTCCTTCTATTACATCAATTTATAGATCGTAGTAACATATTTTTATCTTTTCAGAGAAGAGATGCTGATGTAGTACTTACCGGTTTTTTTCAGAAGAATCTGCTGTCCAGACCAAACGCGCTGGTACGACCTTGACGCCAGCTGTTAACTACTGCTGAGTTTAAGCTCGAGAGAGAACCGATACCTGCCTGTGAAAAGGTATCAGCTTTTGAAGACACGATAAATTAAACGACAGGCTAGCTTATTTGTATTCAAGTAAGAATGTGACCAATCCTACCACTATACCTATAGAAGGGAAAAGACAAAAACATAATATTTATAAGAAAATATAATCACAAATTTTTTTTCCCTTTTTTTCGATATTCCCAAATTTTATTCGAACTTGGCTGACAACTGCCGTGGGTAATTCACCTCCTACAATCTCAAGCATGTTACGGTAGTTCCCAGACTGTCTCAGGTGGTCAGGTTACGAAATATCCTTTGTCCGGTCTATTTGCGAGTAAGTGTGCAGCTGTTTTCAAACCGGTATGTATTAAGATTCGTAAACCTACAAAAATATATACGGTACATATTTCTTTATGAATTCTACCATTTCTGAAAATTAGTTTTTGCACGTTGTATAATAAAGTGAATTAATAATTATGCAAAATCCCAAGTTTTTAGACCAACGACCATTTCGGAAAGCTGATTTTACTTCTTCTACTATTCTGATAAAAGCCTGCAAGAAAGTCAGCAGTTGTTCTTTTCATAAAAACAAACGTTACACTTTGTAAATAATTAATTATACCTACAATGCATTGGTTACACATTTATTACTGACTTGTGGATTGCTGGATGCGAAGCCAGTTGCTTCCATGCAGCTTTGTCATTAAGAAAATCATCAATGGTATAATAACCTCAACTGATGTTATATAACACAGTCTTTAAATTTATGCAATGGCAAATCCAGAAACTCTTTTGGAACCATGTTATAAAAGCGTACCCCCGGTGTACGCTTTTATAAAATGGTTCCAAAAGAGCTATTATTACCAGGATTTCCTTAACTAAGTCAATTTGGGAACTTTAACTTTCCAAATTGGCTATGTTCTAGATTAGTGAGAGGAATCCTCTTTGATGCTCTCATATAAAGAGCTTTTAACAATTAAATTGTGGTATAATGGCGCGTTGACACTGATGCTCTAGGCATGGGTCTAATAAACTGCTATTTTGATTAGGCATTGTGATGTGCGACGGTTACTATTTAAAAAAAATTTTTAATTCCCTAAAGGTATTTAAAAGTTACAACTATTTTTCAAAACAAATCCTAAAAAAAAGTGTTGGATATATTCTTACAAAACTTGTATTACAGCATGGAAAAATAGACGGCATGGAAAGTTATAACAAAAAGATTATGTAGATGACCCTAAAACAATGTCAATACGTGTTTATCAGTTGTCTCTCTCTGCGTCGTATTCCTCATTGCTGAGGGTTGTGACCCCTTAGGGAGTAGGGGTTTTCTTGGGATAATAATGCGGTGGGTTCCCAGGCCCTTACGCATTCGACTCGACTAAGAGCACTGTTTGAACTCTTAGGTTTCTCAATGATTATTATCAGATGTTAGTGATAATAACCGGGATTGACGGCTCTGTGAGGCACGGAGGAGGTGAAAAAGCCATATTCGAACTTCCTTCGGTCACCCATCCAGTTACCAACTTGGGTCAACCTTGCTTATCAGTTGACTTGTAGACTTCATGTTTTTCTACAAGTTTGTCAAAAATTTGTATAAAACCTTGTTTATTGGTTGAAACATGGCTTAAGTTACTAACAAATTACATATGAAGTACCTAATTCGCTACAACCAACAACACACTTACAGCTCTTACCAATCAACTTTTTTTAATTTATTCTAATTCCATGTTATCTAATCAAATGACTCAGCTAAATGCGAGTAGGTCAGTATTAACACGCATCTTATTATGCACGAAATGTTGCACTAGCGACATGTCTTGCGACAAAAAGTTGCCATGCTATTTTTATTTATTTTTGAAGAAAAGTTAGTCCTTGAAGATGATTTATGATCCAGTCTAAGATGCAAGTTGGTTAACCTGCAAAGTATATTGCGATTTATTTATTTTTAAACCCCTAATCGTTTTCTGAGCGGCATCGTACTGGAACGCTAACGCGTAATGCCCTTGCCGTTAAGGTGGTAACTAGCCACTAGGCTAGTTACCAGTCCAGTCCAGTCAGTAGTGATTAGTGTAGTCTTACAAGACCAGATTAGGTAGGTCCAATTAGGTACAGAACTAATTTAAATAAAATTGAATTTTGATAGTCCGGGATCTGCCATTTAAGGGACCACAGCGTGTCAAAATAATAATGCCTGGAGGGTCGTCAATGGAAGGAAAAACGAGAAAAAGTGCGCATTTCTGCAACATTCCAGTCCATACTAAATGACCGATATAGGCACAAAATGTTACTACTCAGTACTTGTGTGCCAGGTTAGTCTGGGATTAACAATATGAGATAATATGTGCTAGGGACAACAGGACCTTAAATCGACAGTGTGATCTTGCGCATCTTATTATCGGCAAGTCACCGCTAGTTCATTATCACTGGCTGGCACATACTTCGTTACCACCGAACACGACGGTGGAATTGAATCGCATTCACGTTTAATAGCCAGTAAACAGCGTTCTACTTCTATATTATTATATAAGTATAGTACCTTTTGGAATAATTAATCTACATAGAGCTGATATTACCTCCCAGAAAATAATGAGCTTATGTTTACAATAGGCATGATGACTGATTTTGAAAAATATAAATGAAATAATAATAGTCAGATTATGTTCGGAAATATCTACTATTTCGAAAAAATATCTTATTTCAGCAGAAAAATAAGGTTTGGTGGATAAAATTGGCATTTGAAATTTAAATTTTAAAATTCACGCCAAAACTTTCGGCGATGTCATGGCGTCGTTTGTGACGTCACTATTGATTTTACCAATGTACTCTATGCAGTGTGCAGTAAACATAGTGTGATTGTCAAAGCTCGAAAACAAACAATTGTGACATCATTCGTTTCTTGGTGTTTTATCCAATATGGCGGTTTGCTGTATTGTATAGTTTTATATTATCTAAATAAATATCTCACTCGAAATAGAAAAATAAATACGTTTTTTATAATCCATGAATCCTATTTCATTAGATAAATTCACAATTTCATTGATTCTTGGATACTGTCATCATGCCTATTGATCGCAATACTTTTTAGAGAATGCACTATATACATAAGTTCTACTGAAATTTCAGAGTGGACTACGATTTTTTCACTAAACATATCCAATTTATAAAATTATAGTGCAGTTAAAAATTGTATTATATCACTAAGTTGCATGCTTAACTTTGTACAGCTGAAGACTATCGAGATAGATAATGACAAGTATTATTCCAAACTAACCTAAATAACAACTAGCTCGAACTAAGAATGCTAATTTTAGACTAACAATAAACTATGATTAACATAGACAGTTTTCTGTGACTCAATTCAATTCAAACATACTCAAATAATAAAACATACAAACAACAGCTCCATACAGATCCTTATCATTACACCGGCAAGGCGGAATGCAGCCGTAGGTTGTTAACCTGTCCCACCAAGGTTTACATCTGATACGCGATACGACAGTATCTTGGTCTATCTGCTACCTAACTAATGCCCCCGATATTGTAATGAGGGTGCCTGATATTGGTGTAACGTGGCGTTACTTCTGCATTTATTAACCGAGTCTTTATCACATTTTACATATCACGTAGGAGTTAGGTTTCATATCTCACACTGATTCCTTTTCGCATGTTAAAGGTATGTTAAAAGCTGATCGATACGATGAGCTCCACCCTTCCCTCCATGCTTGCTCACTAATCTGTTTTCTAGATGTTTGATGAAATTGATCACCGGTGGCTTAGATAAAAAAACAGATTTGAAGTAAGCCATTAGGACATATTATTATCTTAGCTGGCTCCTAGGTAGTATTATTTACAAGAAAGCGTTGGGAAGTTTCAACTGCGCTGGCCCTGAATAAAGGCGACTATCGGCTAACCCAAGGGTAAGCTGAGCACACTCTTTGAAATTTATACTCAGCAAAGTAGCGGCAATGTTCCAAGTTATGCAGTTTTCCGTAAAAAATACACAAGCTCTAGAAAAACTTTTGAAATTTTCCTATCGATTCCTGGAAATAAATTTTCACCATCAATACAAATTGGGGCAAAATACAACATATTGATATTAATGATACTTCGCTATACATGGATATTAATATAAATAATAATATTATAAATTGGTAATTATTATCGTATTTTCGTTACTATACCTAAGTCACATAAATAAATAGCAATTTTCATTCATGAATATGAATAACGAAAATGCCTTTGATATAATTTGATGCAAAGTATCATGTGGTGTTTCCAGTAAACTATGACGAGTTTATTCGTCATCATAAAATAATGAGCCTTAAGTAGTACCATTAAATTCTGTTCAAATTAAAACTCTTTTTTATTGAGGAAAATACACGTAACGGCTCCCATACTAGGAATTGTCACACACAGTTAGTCATATATTTCTCTTTTTTTAAAGCGAAACATTGTATCATTTAACTTTTTGGAACATTCAGCAGTAATAGTGGTGGTTCGAAGAGAGAAGTCAACTTTTAAAAAATATCACCTTTCTCAACAACACGTAGTAACACTACTACCTACACACGATTCTTCACCTTTCTCATCCAGTGTGATCCATGTGGTGATCAGTGGATACGAAATATAGACTGATGAAATTGACGACGCAGCGCAGCGTTGGACGACCTACTAGGTGGACGAACGATCTCAATCGTGTAACTGGGAGCCACTGGAAACAAGCGGCACAAGACCGCGCTCTGTGGCGATCTATGCAGGAGACATTTGTCCAGCAGTGGTCTTAAGGTTGAGACGATGACAAAGACGACGAGAATGATAGTGATGCCGAATCCATTTTTAACCGACTTTCCAAAAAGGAGGAGGTTCCCAATTCGGTGCGTTTTTTTTAAATGTATGTCGGTGCATACCACGGAGACGTGGTTTCTGAATCGATTTGAATTTTTTTTCTATCAGTCGTTAGAGGAAGCTCTCGAGGTGGTCCCATAAAAAATTCTGACTCCAAATCCTCAACCCTGATACTATAAAGTTAAAAGTCGCGTTGGAAGTCGGTTTTTTTGGAAATACTTTTTATTTATAAGATATTAATTGAGTAGCTCTTTTAAAATATATTCCGGCCAAAAATTATATTTGCATAGTAACATCTCTCTTTTGTTTTCGTAGGTATATTTTGCTTTTATTTTTAGCCTCTAATATTTCGCTTACGTAAATAAAGTAAGTACTTCCCTTTCAATCCAACGGAAGCAAATAAAGCGTGAGGCTTAAAGTTTTAATTAAAGGGAGGGTAATTAGATACGCTCCGTGAGTATGTTAATTAATCCATGGGTTAATTCTTCAAAACACACCCATTGTTCCGAGAGCAGTAAAAATCTTGTTCTTTTGCGAAAGTTGCGATCAAGTTATAAGGATACGAACTTTCAAAATCTAAAATATAATTAATTTTAAATAAATTATTATTAACTAGCCCGATGCCCGCGACTTCTTCCGTGTGGTCTAAGTTTTTTTGATTCCCGCGGGAACTCCGGATAAAAAGTATCTAGCCTATGTCACTCTACAGGTCCTCAACTATACCCATGCCAAAAATCACGTCGATTCGTTGATCTTTTGCGTCGTGATTGAAGGACAAACCAACAAACAAATACACATTTATTATATTAGTATAATTCAAATCAACTCACAAAACAAGTGTTCATAACATATGTTTTATATTATTGCAAAAATAAATTATCTAAGTAAACAATAAAAATATCGAGTTTATAAATCCTACCATAGTTCGATGGCTAGTGACTGATCCTGGAACTACTTTTTTATCCTGGAAAATCAAAGAGTTTGTCATCATGAAATTTAAAAACCTAAATCCACAGGGACGGAGAAACGGTTACTACACTAGTTACTGAATATAATTTAAGAAAAAGTCAGCAAAGATCGCTGCTGTTATAAAATAAGAACGAAATCTTAGTAATTACTAGATGAGTCCCGCGACTTCGTCCCTCTGGATTCATGTTTCTTGATTCCCGCGGGAACTCTTCAATTTTCCGGAATAAAAAGTGATGTAATCTATCTCTGTACCAAATTCCATCAAAATCGGTCGATTAGTTGGCCGTGAAAGCGTAGCAGACAGACAGACAGACACACTTTCGCATTTATAATATTAGTATGGATTTGAATTAAATCGACACTCTAATAAAAATAATTTGTTTGATTATTTAATGTATCAAAAGTTACACGCTACCCATACAATATGTCCATATAAGTCTTTAGCACTGCCCATAAAGGCCCCGTACACGGTTGAGGGAAGCTTATTGAATTTTACGTTGTTTGTTATTTTTGCGCGCTTATGCGAAATATTAGCGGGCTTATTAATGCGATTGCCTTTCTCAGGAGCACGGTAATTAAGGCTGACATTCTAAGAGTGGAGTCACCTTTAATTATCAAGCCCGTATTGGAGTTTATCTAAGAGTAAACAAGAAAGGTTTTGTTGTACTCGTAAATACACTCACGAGATCATTATTTATTTAAGCTTGTAGAAGCCTTATATAAGACAGTTTCTTCAGAAAAATTACTTCATTGATATGACTATGAAGTTTGAAAAATAGAACTTTCGAAATCATCGTATAATTTTTTGGATGATGTTTGTTAGATGTGCCCGTTTTTATAGAACAAATATCTCACACCAATTTGCGTTGTAAATAAAACCATTACCTCAATCGCACTTAAAAGTAGCAACAGGCATTATTTAGTTTAATAATAAATTTTATAGAAATTAATTAATTAGAAATTTGGGATCTCAATGTTAAGATTGGGTTGGATAATCTCGTCTGGATTATGGGTAACTGGATAATCTCGTCAACATCAGTTTAACATCTTAATATTCAGGTTAAGGAAATGTGCTTTTGTGTATGAACTATGAGAACTCTATTTAAACTTCTAGGTATCATACTTAATATTATTATAAATGCGAAAGTGTTTTTGTTTGTTGGTTTATTGGTTTGTTAGTTTATTGGTTTGTCCTTCAATCACGTCGCAACGGAGCAACGGATCGACGTGATTTTTGGCATGGGTATAGTTGAGGACCTGGAGAGTGACATATTCTTATTTTTATCCCGAAAAATTAAGAAGTTCCCGCTGGAATCAAAAACATTAATCCACGCTGACGAGGTCGTGGGCATCAGCTAGTTTTAAATAATTAGGTATATCACTCGAAATACCATATTTCCCAAAGTAAATGATGCCCATGACGTCGTCCGGGTGGATGAGGTTCTTTGTTATTCAGACGTAAATTATTTAAGTAACTCTCTGATATAAAAAATAAATTAATTTAATGCATTGATTTCACACCAAATTGATGCTTTAAAATATATTTTTGACCAATATGTCCGTAACCGTTCGTCCTAGTCGTAACCTCCGGAGTCAATGTTCTTTCCCGGGGTAACAATCTGTATACCAAAATTCATCAAAACCAGTGGAAAATAAGAAGGCAGTGAAAGTGTAGTAGACAGACACACGCCGCTGCATTTATAATATTAGTATGATAAAAATTCTTTCCAATAAACCGACTTCCAACGCCACTGTAATTTTTATTTTTTTTGAAAATAATTTTTATTTTTAACTTTTTAGTGACAGGGGACCACCTCAGGGGGACTTCCTCTAACGACTGATAGATTTTTTTTTCAAATCGGTTCAGAAACCACGGAGATAATATGCACCGACATACATTAAAAAAAAAATACCTCCTCCTTTTTTAGAAGTCGGTTAAAAATGACAATTAAGTACGGAAAACCCAGTATTAGTACTTTATCAGTTCACTTCTACATAGCATTATCCTATATTACACGTAGTGGGCGTATCAGATCTAATTAATTCGACATTGATTGATACTAATGTAGTTGGGTAACATCGGGCCACGCTGAGTAATTGATTGTCACAACACAGAGAATTCAGGTTAAAAGTACAAAGCTACCGTCACTGGGTTTCATTTGTCTGATAGGTTACGTGTCTGAGGGACTTAATAACTTTGTTTATATGACTAGCTGTGACCGCGTTTAACTACTCAATGTTTTTTTTATCCCCTACAATCCCTTTTTTAGCCCTTGACTGCGATCTCACCTGATGGTAAATGATGATGCAGTCTAAGATGGAAGCGGGCTAACCTGTTATGGAATGTTAATGTTATGGAATGAGCATTCTATTTTATAACAAAATTCCACAACCTATCTTAAACTTGCCTTTACAAAAGTTTAAGAAGTCCATTAAAAGTATGCTCCTGAAAAAAAGCTTATTATACTGTTGAAGATTACGTAAATGACAAAGGAGCATGGATTTGACTCGCTCCAGCAATGCTAAGGACAGCTGTTACTTAATGTATTCTACAAATTAATGAAATTGTATATTATTTTTTTCAAAAGAGCAACCTGGTCTTCTCGGTAGGAATGGCATTCCGAACCAGTGGTAGATTCACTCGACGATTCAAAAGTACTTGTAAAAGTCTATTTGAATAAAAATAATTTGAATTTTTTTTTTTTTTGAATGGGTATGGCAGCTATGCCCCTAACACCCATACCCCTAATCGGTTTCTATACACGGCATCGTACCGGAACGCTTAATCGCTTAGCGGCACGTCTTTGTAGGAATAATGTGACAAAAAAATAGATTGTATTAAGTACCTGCTGTGGGTCTGGTGAGACTGCAGCTATGTGCAAACACCTTTACAGGGTTTTTGTTAAAATAATGCATAATATCAAAAGAGTTATGATGGAATGTTCATATCTACAATAAAAAGAAAAGTCCTGTCTCACCCACTCTCTACTGACCGAATCATCCCAGCTCCGGGTCGGATTCGTCGCCCAGCTGGAGCTCTTGGACCTAGAAAGCTGAAATTTTGTACAGAAGTTCCATAAAATATCCATACTAAATCAATATCCATACTATATCCATACTAATATTATAAATGCGAAAGTGTGTCTGTCTGTCTGTCCGTCCGTCTGTCTGTCTGTCTGCTACGCTTTCACGGCCCAACTACTCAACCGATTTTGATGAAATTTGGTACAGAGATAGGTTACATCCCGGGGAAGGACATAGGCTACATTTTATCCCGGAAAATTGAAGAGTCCCCGCGGGAATCACAAAAATGTATGTGTTCAACCGATTTTGATGTAATTTGGTATAAGGACAGGTTGTGTCCGGGGAAGGACATTGGCTAATTTTTATCCCGGAAAATTAAAAAGTTCTCGCGGGAATCAAAAAAACATAAATCCACGCGGACGAAGTCGCGGGAATCATCTAGTTACATTATAAAATCAAAAGTGTGTCTGTCTGTCTGTCAATCTGCCTGTCTATCTGTCTGTCTATCTGTCTCTCAAATACGCTTTTACGGCCCATAGTATTCAACCGATTTTGATATAATTTCGTATAGAGTTAGGATTCATCCTGGGGAAGGATATAGACTTTTTATCACGGAAAATTGTAGAATTCGAAAAACCTTAATCCTCGTGGACGAAGTGGCGGGCATCAGCTAGTTGCTTATGGTCTGAGTTTGAGGTTTAAATAAGGTGAAAATTATCTCAGTTTACAAAATTGACCAATTTTAAAAACTATCTGTTACTTGAGTTTTTTTTAATCTTACAGTTTCCATATCACGTTAGAAGTCGTGGATATATCCAGATATATATTTAGATATATCTAAATATTGACTAATAGCTTTTTGGTAATATTAATGATTTAGAAGAATTAAGTTATTTTAGTGTCATAATTGCCAAAGTTTATGCCATGAAACAACTAAGAAGACGTCTATATTGTAACCAAATTAGAGCCTTTGTATAGCTGTTTCATAAACTAAATAAGTTATGAACTCCGGTTATTGTCTGTAAATATCTTTAGAAGCTAATAGTTTTGCCAAACACTTTAGACGATCGAGTTTATCTTTGAGTTAAGTTTGCAAAGTCAAGACAACTTGGAGTAATATTTGAAATTCATAGGCGTTAGATAGTTTGCAGACAGTTTTGGTAATAAATTCTGCTCTAATATTTATTTAGATTCGCATTTTAATAAGATTTTTTTTAAATAAGACTGATGTGTGCATTAACATCCATACTAACATATATTATAAATGCGAAAGTGTCTGTCTGCTACGCTTTCATGGCCCAACTACTCAAGCGACTTTGATTAAATTTGGTACAGAGATAGTTTACATCCCGGGAAAGGACATAGGCTTTTTATCCCGGAAAATTTAAAAATTCCTGCAGGAATTAAAAAACATCAATCCACGCGGACGAAGTCGTGGGCATCATCTAGTATTCTATATAGCAAAAAACATGATAATGTGTGTGTTTTAGAGCTCAAAACTTATCGATGTGAAAGTTTAATGCCTCCTTGTCCACTTTTCACGGCTCATCCGTTGAATTCATTTTGACGAAATTTGGAACAATGATAAGGGAACTGTACCGATAGTCGTCAAGTTCTGAACTTCGCTGACTTTGCAGCTTTGCCAGTTTACTGTTAGTAAATTTAAAGTAAAACAAATTACATGAGAAGATAGCTGATTTATCAATATTTTGAAAAAAGATAATTTTAGATTTAAATAATTACGATAATGTTTTTAAAACTTTAAAAAATACGAAAATGAGCGATTTGTACCAGTATCCGTCAGATTTGTCCCGATTATCGTCAATTTGTCCCAGAACTCGACATTTTTTAACAATAATTTAAACTTTATTGTCTTAGACATAAAGTTTATTTTAATTTCGTTTTCAAGTTCCTATTTTCTTACAGCTGATAAAATGCCTGGTTAAGTAGCTAGTATCCCGGAAAATCAATGAATCGAAATACTCAAAAATTTAAAATATACCCCAGGTCGTAATTGTCATCATCAACCTCTGCTAAGTCAAAAACAATTAAAAAATATATCTAAAGAGCGATTTCAAAAATCGTACGATAATACCTAACTACATATTATAATATAATATTAATCGCGTGAAACTAAAACGTTTACATAAAAATGAACGCTATAATGATAATGTTATGTATTATGCACATAATACCGCAATATTATACGACCACGTCCGCAAATTGCCATTCCGTAGGGTTAGTGCAAGATTTTATAATCTTACCATTTACATCTCACCATGCAACGTTGACAATTCGAGCGTCGAAATACATTTAGGTACGTCAGTGTGAGATGTATCTAAATGTATAAGATATTAATTTTTCCAGGCTTTCGCTGCGACGGCTGGTTCTAAACGGCTAGACGAACTGAACTTTAAAGATCCAGGTGAGAAGACCATATCCATATGAGAGTGCAGTCAAGGGATAACTAATTGTAGTGGAATAAGGAAAGCAAAAGTGTGGGATGCAACCAGCTGCGTTTAACCTACCGGGATCGTGCCAAAAGGCGGGTGCTGCTGCCAAATCTGCTCAAAGGCTTAAACGTAAACATTCACCTCAATTACTAAGGACTAAGTTTTTGGGGCGCTTGCGTTTTAGAAGCTGGGCCCAGACACAAAGAATAGGCCGATAACCTAAGGGCTGGCGTTTATTTAACCCATATACTCATATCGCTATCCAGCGAGGCAATAGCGCCAGTGATCATACTAATATTTTAAATACGAAACTGTGTTTGTTTGTTGGTTTGTCCTTCAATCACGCCGCAACGGAGCAACGGATCGACGTGATTTTTGCCATGAGTATTGTTGAGGACCTGGAGAGTGACATATGCTACTTTTTATCCCGGAAAATTAAGGAATTCCCGCGGGAAAAACAAAAATCTTAAACCACGCGGACGAAGTCGTGGGCATCAGCTAGTAAATAATATTTGATTTGATGCGAAATTAATGTTATGGAGTTGGAAGTTGGCGGTGTTTCACCCCCGTGCCTCGGAGAGCACGTTAAGCCGTCGGTCCCGGTTATTATCACTAACATGATAGTTTAGTCGTTAAAGCCCGCCAACCCGCATTGGAGCAGCGTGGTGGGTCTAAGCTCTAATTCCCGCTCTCTGAGAGTGGAGGCCTGTGCCCAGCAGTGGGATGTTAATAGGCTGTAGTGATAATGATGATGATGTAAAAACAAATATAATCTTATGCTAACCGTACCGAGGTCCGTTGTAAGTGACACGTCGATTTTAGTTGCGCAAACTGGGTCTGGCCTAAGGCCGCCTCATTAGCCGGACAATTACGTGCCACGAAATGTACGTTGATTACAGAGGCCCTATGCCCCAGGCCGGCCATTCGGCAGATGCCACCAGTTCTTTGTTATACGATGAGTTTTCTTGTGAAATGCCGGAATGCCGTTTTGTATTTCGTTACGGGACGGGACGCATTATTGATGTATATCGTATAATATACATTATTTTATTGAAGTAAATCTTCTTGCCACACGACGTGTTTTAAAGAAACAACTTACAGGAGGTATAAAGATAACACAGAACCTATTGCTTAAGCAATCCCTTCTTGATAATCTTTAGAGATAAAAAATCATTATCATCGTAATCATACGAGAGACGTCCACTGCTGGACATAGGTCTCTTGCAAGGAATTCCTCACGCCACGGTCTTGCGCCACCTGGATCCAGCAGCTCCCTGCGACTCGTCACCATTGCGTTTCCCACTGGCGACCTCGCACTGTACATAAACCATACTTAATTTTATAAATGCGAAAGTGTGTCTGTCTGTCTTGCTGCTACGCTTTCACGGCCCATCTGTTCAACGGATTTTGATGAAATTTGGTATACCAAATTAAATACTAAATGTCCCGGGGAAGGACATAGGCTACTTTTTTTAAAATTTGGAATTGGTTTAATTGCTGGTATTCCTGCTGCAACTGTAAAAAAAATTTTACAGTCTCAGCCAATAAAAAGTGATTGCGACAGTCACTTTGAAGCGACCAAAGGTCCTGAACTTAAACACTGTATCCATCAGAAACTGTATTAACTTCGCATTAAGTTATAGTTTCATTTGTCACTTGAGCAATTCATCATCTCGTAACTCGTGAGAGTATTACAAGTATTACAAAACACTTATTAGTATATCAAAGTTGTTGTAGACTAGAATAATTAATGTTGCACGATTTCGGAACACGGCGATAAGCCAATACTTACTTACTGTCCAATTAATCAGACGATTGGTAAGTTAGCATCATTGACCCAAAAACATATTACCATAACTAGCTGATGCCCGCGATTTCGTCCGCGTGGATTAAGGTTTTTTGATTCCCGCGGGAATTCTTTAATTTTTCGGGATAAAAAGTAGCTTATGTGCTATTCCAGACTATAATCTATCTCTGTGCCAAATTTCACCCAGATCCGTTCAGCCGTTTTGGCGTGATTGAGTAACAGACATCCATTCATCAATCCATACATCCATCCATCCTAACTTTCGCAATATTATAGAGTTCCCGCGGGAACCACAAAACCTCGATCCACGCGTACGAAGTCGCGGGCATCAGCTAGTATTAGTATAGATTACAAATTATACTAAAGCGGCGACGTTCTAATAGTGTAACGTGTTAGCAATATCGACAGTACCTACCTTTATCTGATTTCAGTTTAGTAACTGTTTGATTGCAAACATAAGTTATTAATATTATATTATTATCTGTTTTAAATTATATTTTGCGTACTATATAAACACAAAAAGTAAAATACATTATTAGAATGGCAACATCGCCCTCTCTTTCATATCCTCTTGCCATGGAGGCAGTCGGGTCATTACCCAATTTATATTATTTTAATTATAATTTTATTAATATAGACAACTATTATGTCAAAAGTTCAAAAAAACAATTTAAAAGTCATTATGTGGTATATATTCCCACAGTAACAAGCAACCTTTTTTTATTGTTGATATTTTTTTTTATGGAGGATTTAAAGACATAAATATGTAATAAAGGATGTCCCTTCCGCTATTTTAGGAAATGACGTGTGCATGTTTGGTTGGTGATGTTGAGTTGGTAGAAGAAATCAATGTACTTAGTTTTCACATGAGTGGGGTTGGGTAATTCAATGGTAATTTTTTTTCTAAAAAATGATATGAAATGTGCACATTTCATACCCTGTAAATGAGGTCGAAAGTTAAACTTCCCGGCCTAGGCCAGTAAAGAATGTATGTATTTTCATTACATATCATAAGTTTGAATTTGGAATCTTTCTTCCTGAATATCTTGTAACTTGTTAAAATGTTCTTTGGCCTAAATACAAAATCTGTTCTTAATGTGATCTCATTTTAAGTAAAACAAATGAAACGTTAAATAACAAAACAAGTGTAGTAAGTAGATTTTAAAATAAAACCATATCTTTTTAATTATGGACCTTTTTTATATTCCGCTAAATATGCCGGCGAGTTTAGTTTAAATTTGAAACTCTACCGTAAATACGCGTTCAGCAATCACAGCGCAAATAAAAAAAAAATTAAGAGTATAATATTTATTTTTTATCTTTAAAATATTGAAAGGCGGGAATTAACTACATACCTAATCGTTATAATTTATTATTTAAAAGTGACGAAAAAATGATGTTCGAGTGAGGATATTATGGATTTAGATTGTACGCCTCCTTTTCTGAGAGCGGAGGCCGAATTAGCTAAAAATAATTTGCTTCCGCTGAAATCCAAAGAAAAGTTACTTGTTTCATTTTTTAGAAAAGCACTATACACACCTCGACCAGGAGAGCATTTCTGGTCTCGTATATAGCCTAACTTACACTCGACCAGAAAACGTGTACTTCCCGGTCTCGCGATGTAATGTACTATTTCTTTGCAAAGAGACGTTTTGCTGTGCAGTTTTCACTTTTTTATGAACTATCAAGTAGTGAATAATTATGGTATCGTAGTCATGATTATAATAATTGTTTGCAATAGGTGCACTATATATTATTATCTCTATTACTACAATATAATAATTACATACCGGAAGCAAAATTAATTACTAAATGAATTTTCTAAATTACTAATATTAAACTATAATTAATTTCAAATCAAATTATTGCAACGGTCTCTCGTATTATAACGGTGTCGAATAGAACAAAACATACAATAGAGCCATACACAAGGAGTTGTTACGTTACTAGAGCAGTAATGTCTCACAATAGTAGATTGTTCATCAAGGGACTAAAATGAGCCATTTCATACGAGGTGTTTAGCTTCCCGAGCGAAGCGAGGAATGCTAACATATGCTATAAAAACGAGTAGGATGACTTTTAGTCCCGTGGTAAACACTCTACTTTTCACTTCGATTGCGAGAAAATAAAATAAATAACGATTTTTAATTATTTCTTTGCTTTTCTGTTATATTTTCATATCAGGAGTGAGATCTTCATTTTTACTTGATGATATTAATAAATAAATAGTAACATTCACTTTACCTGCCTTCACCTTGTATTATGTATTTTGTTTTGGAATGGATTAATTATCATCCATAAAACATCCATTTAAATAAATGTATTAATTACAACAAAAAAATCTATGATTTCGCGGCAAACTGCAATACCAACTTTATTTTTGTCCATATCGTTATCAAGAAGAAATTAAAAAAAAAAAACAGTAGTACCATAGACATAGATGTGTAGGATAATGGCTTGTTAATGGTATCATACGGTGGGTAACATTGACATTCAACTAAGTGACATAATTTTTTTGGCTGTTGAGAGTAACCATAGACTAAAATTTTTGGTAAGAATAAGGATATCACGCATACCGTAAAGAGGATAGTACGGCAATTATTAAAAAAAAATACTTTAATCCCTAGACCCTAAATGCTAACTTTAGTCCGCCTACGCTAAGCTATAATGACACCTTAATAGAGCAAGAGAGGTGAAAAAAATAACAAATATGACTGGTATACAAGTTCTTGTCTTGCTCAAGTCATGCCTCTTGTAACTTAGTGAATTGGTACTGGACAAATTTCACTGTGTCTGTTTATAAAATAGCTAGACTTATTTTAGTATTATCAACAACTGTCACAGGAGTAAAGAAGATGGCCCGTGTGTAAAATCTTTTGATGCGATTTTGACATCACAAACACTTTTAATTTAGTTTCAACCGTGCTCAAACTGTTCATAAATACAATTTTTAATTATTTTAACTTACAAAATATTAACTATTTCCTAGTTTATCTCTTTCATAAAGTCTTTTACTATCTGAACATCAGTACATCAACCCTAGAGGTCGTTTTAAATACACGTCACCTATCGACTTTGAGTTCCTCAATAGACAAGACTTATCAACTACGTCAACTATAGTTACGTTCAGAAATGTCGATTTAACAATGAACCAAAAAAGTGGAGAACTATGTTTTTTAGCGCATTATTGAAACTGCTTATGTTTTATTATGACTAAAGATAGATGGAAGGTTCTTTGAAATAATGTGGAAGTGCTTTACTAGCACTTTTTTAAGTAAGAATTGCTGCTCTATGGTCCAACCTTAATGGCATTACATCACTTGTATTACAATAGAATGATATCCACTCACTATTCACTGCCAGTAGCATATAACCTTTATTGAAATTCGCTTTTGTTGCTGATTCGCGTCATAATTATACGGGAATGGCGACCGCACAAAGCAACCGATAATTTTGTCCTCATCAACCGAAATGCTTCATTGCGAAACGCTGATATATTAAACCTAAGATAATTACAAAACCTAAATGATAATAAACTCACTCGATGTTCATGGAGTCTGGGTGTCACAAAAAAAAAACATACGCGCCGAATTGTGAAGCTCCTTCTTTTTTGGAAGTCGGTTAATAAATGGTGTAACTTAATGGCTTTGGAGGTTGTAACATTATATAAAATTTAAAAAAAATATCACGACATTACAAGAGTCATCCTGTCTGTCTGTTCAGCAACAACTAGCCTGGTTAATATCATTATTGTATTTTTTTTTGTAAATTCTAATATAAAAAAATACATTTAAATAGCCTTTTATATTATACTAGATGACGTCCGCGACTTCGTCAGCATGGATTAAGTTTTTTGTATTCCCGCGGGAACTCCCCAATATTCCGGGATAAAAATATCCTATATCCTTCCCCGGGAAGCAATTTTTTATCAAAATCGGTTTAAAAAATGGGCCGTGAAGGTGCAGCAGACAGATAGACAGACAGACAGATGGACAGACAGACAGACACACTTTCGCTTATATAATATAAGTATGGATAATTTTATTTATATTATGGTATTTTTGTAATTCTATGGCTATGGTATAGCAATGGTTGCAAAAATAAATTACGTATACCCTGTAATAAGAAACAATTTGCCCGTGCATATCAACCAATATAAACCCCGGTTAAATGAAATAAGCTTTCATTTCGTATTTAGAACAAATCCAATTTCAATAATTTATTATTATTATGCAAATTAAAATAAAAGTCAATGGTTATGAAAAAGTTTCATAGGTCTATTTCAGACGTATGTTATTTATCAAAAGTCTGGATTTTATGACTATTTTAAAATTAAACTAAACTGCTTTGGCTAATTGACCCGTTTAAAGATAAGGGCTAAGGACTAAGGTGTACATATTCCGCGATAGTCAAATGATGCGTTACGTCTTTTTAGGGTTCCGTACCAAAATGGTAAAATGGAACCCTTATGGTGCGACTTTCTCCGTCTGTCTGTCCGTCTGTCCGTCTGTCCGTCCGTCACACTCGATTATTTCAGTAACTACCGAAGCTATCGACATGAAATTTGGAATAGTTGTGTATATTAGTGGCCCAAAGACACTGGAATTAAAAAAAATTGGAAAATATTTTTGTTCTTATTTAAAAAGGGGGGAAAATCTGAGGGTTGAAATTTAAAAGTGAGATAACTGTACTGTGTTGGGTATCATATGAAAGGGTTTACTTTGTACATTCTAAAACAGATTTTTAATTATTTTTAGTTATGATAGTTTTTGATTTATCGGGGAAAATGTCTAAAAAAATACCGTTCCCCCCCCCTTATCTCCGGAGTTTACCAATCGAAAAATTTGAAATAATTATGGTCAATAGGAATTTACGTATATTTTACAGGAAAACTATAGCCAATGCTCTAACTAGCATAGTTTTTTGATATTAACAATAAACCTCTACAAACAAAGTTAGTCTTGCGGTTCACTAACAAAGGTAATTATTTATTAATAATGGTACGGAACCCTTCGTGCGCGAGTCCGACTCGCACTTGCCCGGTTTTTTTTAAATGCAGTGGAAACTGAATTAATTGTTTTCAGAAATAAGTTTTTAGAAAATCCTGTTTATTTAAGACTAGCTGATGCCCACTACTTTGTCCGCGTGGAATAAGTATTTTCAATTCCCGCGGAAACTCCTTAACTTTCCGGGATAAAAAGTAGCCTATGTATGTACGTATGTAAATAGCCCCAGGATACAATCTATCCCTGTACCAAATTTTATCAAAATTGGTTAAACAGGTGGACCGTAAAAGCGTAGCAGACAGACAGACAGACACACGCACACTTTCGCATTTATAATATCAGTATGGATAGTTTAGTGTGAGCTAATAAATTCTAATGAATTCTAATCTAATCTAATCTAGCCTATGGTGTCCCACGACTGGGCAAAGGCCTCCCTCCGATTCTTCCACGACTCTCTATTCTGTGCTTCTATGGGCCACTGAGCATGAAATTTGTCCAGTTCATCACGCCACCGTAGCCTCGACCTACCACGCTGGCGTTGATGAGTTTGGGGGGTCCAGAACGATACATTTTTGGCTTGCTTTATAATTTTCCGACGCATCCATACCAATATCAAATTAGAGGCCCAATAATTATTGTCTTAGCCAATCGTAATCATTTGACAGCTCAAAACGTATTACTTAAACCGTTTAAGGAGTTCATACATGCTATTTGACGTGCAGGCATCTATGAACTGCTTAAACAGGTCGAATAATACGTTAGACAAACGATTACGCTTACGTTTTCTTTACACAGTAGGGAATATGCATGATTTATTTTTATTTCTTAAATCAATCATTTACATCTTTATAACATAGTGAAAAATATAAATAGGTTTGAAAATAGTCAAATAATTACGTTAATTGGTGTTTCAAAGTTAAGTATAAATTTGAGCCGTTCAAACGCCACCATTAATCGCGCGCTTTTGATGACGTCATTGGTTATGTCCCGTGTTTGTTTACTATAGCGATTCAGTTCAGTTACCTACTTCATAATTATTATTATTTAACAAGTAATCACACAGAAATACAGTTTTAAACAATTTTTTCTCGCAAACACTACTAACACAGTATGAATATCGACGCCGATAAATCCACTGACGTGACCATTTGCGTCACATTTCGTTTCGACCAATGGTGACGCGTTTTGCAAGTTTGAATTTGCCTCCCTTATTTTTCACTTTCTATTTAATATTTTCTGGGTTTAAATAATAACTAAATAAAAAAAACTCCTTTTAAGTATAATGTAAAGACAATAAAGAATCTAGAAAAAAATATTTGAGACGAATTTAAATTTTATGCATATTCCCTATTGGGGGACAATTTCCTCTAGGAAATTCGATCCGATCTCGAACAAACAGAACACCTGTGTGTGGGTGCTACATTCATGTTTGTTATGTTACCAATAACACAGTAGCTTTATAGACCTCTTGAAGTATTAAAGTATTAATGTTATATTTTGTTTGTAGTGAAAATAATAAAGGTGTACCACAACTTATTCACTAAACTGAACTCATTTCAGTTTAGTAAATAATTATATTATAATTTTTGTACGGATCTCCAAAGTTTGTCAGCAGATATTTTCCAAGTGTAAATAAAAACAAACCCTAGTATAATACCCCAGGTGTTTTGTTTCATAAATCCAAAAAGTATCGATTTTTAGTAGGAAATCAGAATTGATTTCCCAACAGCACATTTTTTTTTTAAATTATGTCACTATTTTGATACAATACTAACAAAACAATTGTACAAAATAATATTATTTAAAGTTTACTTTGGAGAAATAGGTTTCATTTCTCCAAAGTATGCATACAATACATGAAATAGTAATAAGTTGTGATTGTTTTTCCTTGACTCCTTGATTTGACTGCGATCTCACCTTATGATGCAGTCTAAGCTTTAATATTTAAGTCCTATTAAAATGATACAACGTATTAAGTGGCTTTACAAATGACTAGAACTTTCTACGGAAAAACCATATTATGTTACAGTTTTGATATGATTCAGAAAATAGTTATAATGAGAATCGACCCACGCTAACCCATATAAACAAATCCGGTAGATATTTTCTTAGTCATCGTATGACAAAAATTTATCTCATAAATTAATCCACTAGCTCTATCAATAAACTGACTCATATTTTTAGCATTTTAAAATATTCATTTCAGAACACAGTATAAATGTGTGTTATCCTGAAAAGGTATGGTAGGTAAGGTATTTGAATTTAATAACATTCATAACATTGCAATAGCGACATCCTATCAAATAAACAGAGTGGTAAATCGCTCAGCGGCATAACTTTAACAACCAAAAAAGTTACAGCTGGCTCCTCCCACCAAACTAGATCTAAACAAATATTCAAATCATATATTCCATAGCTAACCCAACCATGAAACAAACCTTGGACCTTAGGCTTATGAATTGGCAACGCTAGAAAGGTAATTCTTTATAGTGAAAACACACACAGGAACTGTAAAGCACTAACCCTCTGCACGAAACGCAGGGTAACATCTCCGCTTCAGACGGTAACATTTACAAGCGCAATAAGGTTTTATCCTTGTCGCGCTAGTGTGTGCAGCTCCATGCACATTTTTATCCATTATTTTTTCTATTTTTGCATCAAACGGATGTGTTTTAGTCTTAACCTTGCAGCCTAAATTATCACTGGTAGATACTGGAATACTTTATGCTAGTCTTACCGTGTCAGCCATTTCCCACACGTCTCATAAACCTCATATTTAAAATGATGTGTCGCTTACAGTTGATCCCACGATCGTTACGACCGCTGTGACGCACCGCAGTGATACCCGGCTTAAGACATTTGTGAGGACATAAAAGCTACCAAACGGACCTCGTCCGTCAACAATATGGTGCAAGTTATACGCTTTTCACTTGATTATCATACTAAATTAAACAAACGAAGTTACTGAGGCTAAAAAATCATAGTTAAAGTATTTGCTATTATAATAAACAGTAGCGCAAGACCGTGGCTTGTGGAAGACTCTACAAGAGATCTATGTCCAACAGTGGTCATCTATCCGTTGACAACGATATGTGATACACTTACACTTTTTGTAAAATAAAGCATCATACACTTTTACCTATCAACGCAAGAAAGTCAGAAGGAAAGTTGCTAAAAAGATTGTCCACTTCTTCGTTGAGATTCGCATTGCAGAAGCCTCTAACACCTTTGTACTTGCAAGCTTCAGATTTCCTAATTTCATGCCTCGAAGTGTAGCAACATTCCTTCAACACTCGTGCATGTTTCGATAACTCCATTGAATTAGAAGATGACGTGTTCTGATTTTATCGGACTCCATACATGCTCTGCGTAGAAGGCTGTCTGTGACGTTATGTACCTTTACCTTCTTACCTCACCTTTACGTTACTAGCGTCACAGACAGCCTTCTACGCAAAACGTACTTATCTATGCAGAGTGATCAGAGATACAGACCTGCTCAGTTATCGTTTCTTCTAAGGTAAGTAAGGTGGTAAGTTTTCTTCAGGCATACTTCTCTAGTATTTTGTAACTCATACCAAAATCCGGACGGCAATAATGTAGTAGGTTGCCCGCAGCTATTGTTGAGCTCCACAACGAAACAGGTTCCGATGGCGGAATAAAGCAGATAAGCGTCAAGTGAATGTCCCTAGATTATTCATACTTTGAGAAATTCTTTATGTTCGCTACAAATACTTTACACAGTGTTATGTCCGTTTATAATGAGCTGCTCGGTCTCTTGGATGTGTAACAGTAAAACGGTTAAAATGAAAAGTACTCTACAGCCTACTTCTATATTTATTTATGGTATGGAAGGATAATGTATCCAAATTGTATCTTCTGTCTACCTTGAAGTCTTTCCACGTGCAATTAAGTATTCAAAAAAAAAAAAGATACGCGCCGAATTGAGAACCTCCTTTTTTGGAAGTCGGTTAAAAATGTCACTCGTCAAGTGTTTCATTATAACCATGCAAAACACGACCATTCTGTCTATCTTCATAGATTGCCTATCTTCATGGCTCACTACTGAGAACGAGTCTCTTCTCAAGATTTTGGCCATAGTTCACCACGCTGGCCAAGTGCGGATTGATTTCACTGACACATGGAAAGTACCCTATAGGTTTTGATTTATTGGCGAGTGTCAAAATATGTGGCATAAGCGGCCTTTTTAGGGTTCCGTACCAAAATGGTAAAATGGAACCCTTATGGTGCGACTTTCTCCGTCTGTCTGTCCGTCTGTCCGTCTGTCCGTCCGTCACACTCGATTATTTCAGTAACTACCGAAGCTATCGACATGAAATTTGAAATAGTTGTGTATATTAGTGGCCCAAAGACACTGGAATTAAAAAAAATTGGAAATTATTTTTGTTCTTATTTAAAAAGGGGGGAAAATCTGAGGGTTGAAATTTAAAAGTGAGATAACTGTACTGTGTGAGGTATCATATGAAAGGGTTTACTTTGTACATTCTAAAACAGATTTTTAATTATTTTTAGTTATGATAGTTTTTGATTTATCGGGGAAAATGTCTAAAAAAAATACCGTTCCCCCCCCCCCCCCCCCCTTATCTCCGGAGTTTAACAATCGAAAAATTTGAAATAATCATGGTCAATAGGAATTTACGTATACTTTACAGGAAAACTATAGTTAATGCTCTAACTAGCATAGTTTTTTTGATATTAACAATAAACCTCTACAAACAAAGTTAGTCTTGCGGTTCATTAACAAAGGTAATTATTTATTAATAATGGTACGGAACCCTTCGTGCGCGAGTCCCGGTTTTTTTTTATTGCGTTGACTTAGAACCTTGAATTTTAACAGCTCCAAGGAAACGTAGACGTATTTGATATTAACTTCAACTGGATACCTAGTACTATTATAGTTAGTAGTATAGTTTCAGTGTTTCCGTCCGATAAAGGTGGCTGACATATTGACAGACAGACAGACGGACAACGAAACAATGTGAGCCTATAAGGGTTTATTTTTCCTCTTGAGGTACGGAATCCTAAAAATAGTTTGTATTAATTGAAACAACAATATCATAAGTATTTTTTTAAATAAAGTTTGTGGTTAAGGAATAAAGTTAAGTTTACGAATCACTAAGAAATAAGTTTAACCTTAACGCCATTGAAATCAATCGGGCAAACAAGTGAACGTTGACAAAACTCGTTCAAACTGCGAGTGAGCTTGCAATTTCTAACTATAAGCCGCTTGACAAATTTATATAATCCTATCGAAGTTTATTATTACCTAACTTGCGTAACTACTTGTCGGGCCGGAGTTAGCAGTATTTTGCAACGGTTTCAAAGCGTTTTAAGTCACTTTGAAATGAAATGAAATGAAAATATACTTTATTGTACACCATAATTAAAACACATTTCAACAAAAACAAGAATTAAGACAAACTGGACAATAGGTGGCCTTATCGCTAAGAACCGATCTCTTCCAGGCACTTTATATTTTGAAATATCGGTTGTACTATACTTTCTACATATAATCCGACCATCTTGACCGTTCAGCAGACGTGTGCCTTAAACCAGTGAATATAATTTTCTCAGGTCTGGTTTAGTGGGAGGCTTCGGCCGTGGCTAGCTAGTTACCACCCTACCGGCAAAGACGTGCCGCCAGGCGCCAAGTTATTTAGCGCATGCCGTGTAGGGCGATAAGGGGTATGGGTTTAATATTACTGCCATACCCCTAATAGGTAATCCCACTGCCATCTTAGGCTGCATCATCACTTACTAATTGGTGAGATTGCAGACAATGGCTAACTTGTAGTGGAATAAAAAAAAACGGAAATAATTGTTCATTTAATTAAATACAATCAGAAAATACATTTCCAGTTCAGCTAAATTATACAAATAAATGTAAAACGGGACAATAATCATAGTAGAAGACCGTAAAAGAAAATGTTATGCAAATTGCCTTGGTTTAATGATTGTAACTTTAAAGCTTATATTGATTGCTCCAGCAACTTGTAGGGATTAATTTTAAACGATCTTTGCTTTAATTAATTGATTTTATAATAGCTTTACATAATTTTTGATTTCTAAAGATTTTTTTTTACACTAAACTGATATCTACGTAAAAGCTGCGGACAAAGCTCTAGTTTCTTATGATTAGTTAAATTGTATAGGTAATTGAATTCTTTTGCAATTTAACACGTTTGCCATTCTGATCAGTCTATCTCGATTGTGACATAAACAACAATTACTGCCAGTGACCCTGCTACACTTTACTGTCACATTAATGCATTGACCTACTAACACTTGCCATCAAAAGAAACGCCCCGTATTTATGGTAATAGAAATGTAGTAATAAAATGTCAACTATTACTCCTATAGGTGCAATACTCCGTCCATTTCGTAACAATCGATTTGACAGATTAGCATCGATAGTGCCGTAGGTACGTATTGAAATTCTTGGGATACAGACTTGACTTAGGCAGGTCGGCGGGTAAGCTTGCTCTCCAAGAAATGTCACTCTTAATTAGTCAGTTATGTTATCCACTCATGCATTTATTGGATCAATGTTGCTTATTTCATTACAATCAACATACAAGTAGGTACTGTTTCAATTACCCTAGGCCAATATGTCTACATTTTCAACAATTTAGTTTTCATTACATAATATCAGAAGCATCAATGCATGAAATTTTAATATCATGTGATATAAGGAACGAGAATCTAGATAAGATTTGTTACATGTTTGAAAGTGAAAACACACTTTCGAGAGGTAACGTGGCGTAGATTTTCTGTGCCACTACTGAGCAGAGCACTATAATCCACCATGCTGGCAAAGTGCCGATCGACAGACTTCTCACGCCTCACACAAATCAATAAATGAATATGAATACCTCTGAGAAAATAATTGAGAACTCTCTGTTATGCAAGATTCCTGACGATGTATTCCTGCATTGTTAAAGCTAGCCATAAATACAATTTATTAGTAGAAAACACCCCTCAGTCGTCATAGCTCCGAAAAGTTAGAGTGGGTGCCCAGTTTTCAAACCCAAGACTCCCCTAAAAGGAAGCTAAAGTCGATAGTGTCACAAAATACAACTTTTGACAGCTCCATGTCAAGTATAACAAACTATAAGTGCACAGAGTATAACCGTAATCCTACCCGCAAAAATCTTGCATGAATGCATGGTATGGTTTCAGAAATCAGATTGATGTCGAAACGATGCTCTATTAAATTTGTCTCACTACAAAATCACTTTGCGCAATTGATTCGATCAAAGATTCACGAACAATAATATGCCATATAGTCCCAGAACTGGTGTTTGTTTTACATAAAGTATTCAAACAGACTGTATACAAGTTTTATTAACTTTTTACAATCATCACAATATTTCTTGGGTTCTGGCATGAAATCTTTCGCCTGTTTATTTCAAATGCATTTTTTTAATATTATATTATAGAAAACTGCTCCCATGAAGCTCGGTTTAGCGATTGAGCAGAATAAAAGTAACAGGATGGATTTGAACAGATGTATACATTTTGTTAATTTTACAATTGTTTATTTAACCATTTTAGTGATTATACAATTGCACTGTAGGTATTAAAAGAAACACAAACCAAATTTAAACTTTTAAATTTATTTTATAGTTCGTTTAATAATTTAGATTTAAGTATATTAATGTATAATATTTGTTTATTTTAGTTTTAACGTATGACTATTAATTTATTTATTGTTATTACAATACAACTTGCTCATGGGCTCCCCGACTAAATATTACCGAACGTCTTGAGTGATTAATGGCGAAGATATTTGACGACGTGGTGAGGTAAAGGCTTAATATTCTCGTTTGATTCATTCAATATATTAGTTACCTTATATCGATCAAGTTATTGGGAACGAGATACGTTTTATTGATACACGCGTTTGATTTATAATCAGGGATGACTTAGACGTACGTTCTTCTTTCTTCATATGGTAGGAAACCCTTTGCTGTCTTCGATGAGTCGACGCCATGCCTACCTAGCTATTTATTATTCCCTGACTACTAATTCTTCTTTGAAACACTTCCTGGTCTATAGCACCTACCACTTATGCTACAACATACACGGGCCGCGCCGAGGCAGAGTTTTAAATAGCAGCTAATAAGAAATTAGAATATAGACCACTAGCTGATGCCCGCGACTTCGTCTGCGTGGATTCTGCGTGGATTGAGGTTCTTAGGTGCCCGCGGGAACTCTTTAATTTTCCGGGATATAAAGTAGCCTATGTATTATGGCAAATTATAATCTATCCCAGTGCCAAATTTCTTTTAGCCATTCCGGCGTTATTCAGTAACAAACATCCATCCATCCAGAATTTCGCATTTATGATATCAGTACCTATAGATTTTGAATGCAGGAAATATTAAATATTAAATAATATAAAATAACAAAATACAAGAGAAAACTAAATACACTATTAAACCGATATTGATGGCTAATGATTACATTAGGCATTAGTATTCCAACTTATCAATAAAACTTTGTACTTTGTACAGACATGAAACGTCTAGCTAGAACTTGTCCAAAGCACGAACTATCAGCGAACGAATGCAATTTATTACCATGTTCAAGTTTGGAGGACAGTTCCATATATGATGGGACATGTCGAACTAACAAACGCGTTAAGTTTATTGCGATCATGTTATGTCGTTTAACTATTTAAAAATTATATTTAGGTCTGTCCTCTAGCATAATAGTATGCTTTTACAAAAACATTGCTTAAATAGTGAGGCGCTTTCTTAAAATGTAAGCGGACACCTTTTAAATTCGAAATTCGTTTTAGATAGGTTTTCCCTAAAATTTTGTCGCCAAAAAAATATTTTAAGCATTGGTTTTTATTAAAGTTACGATGCTGGAAAGTAATAACCTATTAAATAATGATGTCCGCAAAAGTTTCATAAATATTTTGATGAATATCAAATAAAATAATATTTATTTGATATTCATCAAAATATTTATTTATATTATATTTTATTTAAACTTTCGCATTTATAATTAAATGCGAAAGTTTGGATGGGTGTATGTATTTATGTATGGATGTATGGATGTTTGTTACTCAATCACGCGCCAACAGCTGAACGGATCTGGCTGAAATTTGGCACAGAGATAGAATATAGTCTGGAATAGCATATAGGCTACTTTTTATCCCGGAAAATTGAGGATTTTCCGCGGGAACCAAAAAACCTCAATCCACGCGGACGTAGTCGCGGGCATAAGCTAATTAAAATATAAGTTTTAATTTGTTAGCCAAATGCAGATACATATTTAACTTTTAATAAGCGATAAAACAAATCATAAAAACGGAGTTTTAAAGTATAACCTACCTGCGGATATCGAATTTGCAACATTAAACGATTATTTGATAACCTGTTATGAAAATTAAATGTAACCAAATGATACGGTTTAATGATTAATTGTTCAGGGAATGGAATAAATACATCAATAATTGACGAATTGACGACCTCCGTGGCGCAGTGATGAGCGCTGTTGCCTTAACGTGCGGAGATTCCGGGTTCGATCCCCGGCAGGGTTTGGAAATTTATAATTTCTGAATCCTGGTCTGGCCTGGTGGGAGGCTTCAGCCGTGGCTAGTTACCACCCTACCGGCAAAGACGTGCCGCCAAACAATTTAGCGTTCCGGTACGATGCCGTGTAGAAACCGAATTCAAAATTCAAAACTCAAAATTCAAATTATTTTTATTCAAATAGACTTTTACCAGTACTTTTGAATCGTCGAGTGAATCTACCACTGGTTCGGAATGCCATTCCTACCGAGAAGAACCAGCAAGAAACTCGGCGGTTGCTCTTTTGAAAAAAATAATATACAATTTCATTAATTTGTAGAATACATTAAGTAACAGCTGTCCTTAGCATTGCTGGAGCCAGTGAAATCCATGCTCCTTTGTCATTTACGTAATCTTCAACAGTATAATAAGCTTAATAATAGGGGTATGGGTTTAATATAACTGCCATGCCCCTAACAGGTTAGCCCGCTACCATCTTAGACTGCATCATCACTTACCATCAGGTGAGATCGCAGTCAAGGGCTAACCCGTAATGGATAAAAAAAAACAAAAGTATACACTTTAATGCAAAGCAATGATCAAATGAAAAGCTCATAATATTATGTAGCTCATCGGGATATTATTTATGTAATTAATTAATGTTTTATTTAATGGATGAACAATATTGGTGTTGGCGAGGCTATTACAATCACACTTGGAATTATTTGCAGTGATGGAGTATTAAAAGTTGTTTTGATAGAGAATCGTTATTGGTTTTTTTATTTTATTAAAATTTATTAATTAAATAGCGGTTAATTCGATCATGGCATGTAAATATTTACAAGTTAACCCGACCTACCCTAACTGAGGCTGTACTGAGGCGAAAAAATTCAATTCAGGATTGAAAATGCGATATTTATTATACTAATCCAATACTAATAATATTATAAATGCGAAAGTGTGTTTGTTTGTTGATTTGTTGGTTTGTCCTTCAATCACGCCGCAACGGAGCAACGGATCGACGTGATAGGTATAGTTTAGGACCTGGAGAGTGACAGGCTACTTTTATCCCGGAAAATTAAAGAGTTCCCGCGAGAATAAAAATAGAAACTTAAACCAACCGGACGAAGTCGCGGGCATTAGTTAGCAGGATAATATTATTAAACGTATAGTAGGTATGCACTTTTATGAGAAATTACAAATCATCAGATATTCATACATATCCATTATAATCAATACGAAAGTGTGTCTTTCTGTTCGTCTGTCTCTCTGTTACGCTTTCACAGCCCATTTGTTCAACCGAAATTTGTTATAGAACAGGTTGTATACTGAGGAATGTCTTATGCTACTTACTATGCTAAATCCCACAGTATTTTCCAAAAATCGAAATCCACGCTTACGAAGTCCCGGGTGTCATAAAGTAAATAGTAAAAAATAAAACCCTAAAATATTTTTTGTTGATATGAAATTTGTTATGTACGCGCGCATATTATGAGAAATTACCGAGCATCAAATATTTTGTATAATATGAAATGTCTTCAACTAAGTATGAGACGTGATATATGGCTTGGCCCGCAGCGATTACAATACAAGGTTTGTACAACAGTTATCGTATGCTGAACTTGGATATTGTTGGCTTTTGGATTTATGTGGGTCCTAAATGTTTGTAATACAACTTTGCAGACATAGCTGCGGAGAGATTTATTAGGTACTTGCTTTTGCCCGCAGCTTTGCTCAAGTAAAGTTCGATTTTCATACAAATGAACCCCTATTTTACCCCTTTTTTAGGGGATGAATTTTCGTAAATCTCTTCCTAGCGGATGCTGATGTCATAATAACTAAGTATATGTATACCAAATTTCCATCCAATAAGTCCAATGGGTTAATTGGTATTAAATCAGTCATCTTTTAATTTTGTGTTTAAAATGACAAGGAGAAAGTGTTGACGTTGACCTGCATCAATAGGTTTTCAGTACCTAATATGTTATTATTGTCTGGTGGGAGGCTTCGGCCCTGGCTAGTTAAACAGCCTAGCGGCAAATACGTACCATCAAACGTTCTAGCGTTCCGATCAGACTATATGTTTTGTCCACCTAGAAGAAGGTCTTCTTGAGTCTAAGGCTGAGTATTATGCTTGTGCCAGTAAAGTCCTTAAAATGCTTACTGAAGCAGGTGGCATAAATAAGAAAAGCTTAAATACTTGATCACATAAATTTTTATTAGGTTTCCTTAAAATCACAATTTAAACACAACACAATTTAAACACAATAAAGTCACAATTTAAATAGTACTCACAAGTCACAGGGATTCTGCACGATATCGAGTTATATTACCATTCTAAGAGCGCGAATTAACTGGCAAGGGCTTTTTATAGGCTTTCCCCACTACTCAGGCGTCGGTAGTGGAGTGGTGGCGGCGGTGGCATGGCTAGGGTTGGCTATGATTGGCTGTCAGAGTATGCTCGCGGTGATTGGTTGGCAGGCGGTGTGACGTAAGCTAGGCGCGCTGTGGCTGGCTCACGTGGCATGATGTTACATTCGGCCGTCCTGAAACACAATTGCCCCCGCAATGGGAGGCAGCGTGGTTAGCTTTCTAGTAGGTCAATAAGGTCTTCTGTTTCAAGTTGCTCATCAGAACTGCTGGCACTGTCAGACACGGGAACCGTGCTGTGATAAGGTCTTAGAGAGTCTGCTGCAACCAGACCAGTAAAGGCCTTGTACCCTCGAAGCCCCTTGATACTACGTATCCGATATCTGTCATTACCCACTACCCTGGTTATTATATATGGTCCCGAGTAAATATCATCAAGTTTACTATTTACTTTTGACGCACTACTTGTGGGCGCCTGTCGCCAAAGAACTAAGTCCCCCTTTTTATAAATATGACTCGATTTGCGCTTTTTATCAAAATTACGCTTCATCCTATCGCTTGCTATTTTTAACCGAGAGGTAGCTTTCTTACGCCTAACATCCACTGGCTCGTTACTACTCCCATCAGTAGTAACGTCGCAACGCGGCCTGGAGCATTTGGCAAACATCAAATCATAAGGTTTGTAGGAGGTACTTTCATTCGCAGTATTGTTAATACCCCAGATTATGTCAGGTAAGCTGTTTGCCCAATTATTCGATGCTTCGCTAGGATCTGTGGCACGCAAGGCATTCAATATGGTCCGGTTGGTGCGTTCCACTTGACCATTGGCTCTGGGGCACGCAATGGCAGTCAAAATGTGTCTAAACTGTTTGTTAGTGGAAAACTGTTTAAAATGTCTACTGGTAAAAGCCTTACCATGATCACTTATTAGCCTCGTGGGATAACCGAATAAGCTGAAAATCTTTTTAAGAATTCTGATAGTTTCCACAGAATTGACTGTCCGAGTAGGTTCAGCAATAACAAATTTCGAAAAGGCATCTGTTACAACTAGCATATACTGATAGCCCTTGAGCGTTTTACAAAAAGGCCCTAAATGGTCAACATGAACCATGAGCATAGGCTCTGTGGGTTTGGGGATAGGAAATAACTTTCCCTCTTTCTTCCCATAATCTCCTTTACCATAGGCACAGTAAAGACATGCAGTGACATACTTTTTAATAAACCGAGCCATTTTAGGGAACCAATAATCTTTTTTTATTAAATCCGCACACTTTTGGAAGCCCACATGACCTATGTCATCATGGTGCATCTGAACCAGTTTCCATCGAGCCAATGCTGGAACTACGAGACGATTGCCATGCAATGTTTTCCTATATAATCTATCGTCGACTAACGCATAATTATTAGTTATTTCAGTGGCAGCGGAGCCATCTTTAAGCTGGTCAATGAGTCGCTTCAATTTATCATCCTGGTATTGGACGGTATAGAACCAGTCTGAAACTTCAAGGCGATTGACATTGACAGTATCGACCGGGTTCCTACTTAACGCGTCTACATGTTTCATCCTATCTCCTGGTCTATATTCCACAGAAATATCGAAGTCTTGAATCGACAGCCACCACCTTGCAATACGCGGGATAATGTCACGCTTGGTTAAGGTGGCTCGAACGGCCGTACAGTCAGTCACAATCTTTACATGTTTACCTACAATGTACACCCTAAACCTACGCAACGATTCGACTACGGCAAGTGTCTCAAGCTCATAGCTATGATATATACTTTCTTCCTTACTTGTTACCCTACTGAAATACATAACGGGGCGCAATGAGTTATCGGTTTGTTTCTGAAATAAAATTCCGGCCACCCCGGATTTACAGGCATCGGTATGAATCTCAGTTGGCAACACAGGGTCGTATAAGGCCAGCACGGGTTTTTCACATAAACACTGTTTTAACTTTTCAAAACTATTAGATTGTTCATCACCCCATCTCCAAACAAAGTTTTTCTTCGTAAGATCTGTTAGCGGACGAGCAATTATCGCAAAATTTTTAATGAATTTACGGAAATAACTACATAAGCCGATAAACTGACGTATCTCGTGAACGTTACTAGGAATTGGAAACTGCGACACTGCTGCCAACTTTGACTCACTAGGTTGAATGCCATCTGACGAAATTTCATGACCTAAGTAGGTGATTTTATTTTGTAGGAATGAGCACTTACTCATATTTAATTTTAAGTTCTCCGATCTTAATTTCTGAAGTACCCTCTGTAATAAATTTAACCCGGACTGAACGTCGAACGAAGGTAACAACAAATCGTCTAAAAATGCTAGCACTTCATATTCATTTGTAGAATTATTATAATTTTTTGAACTACCGCATTTCGTACTGTCATTCGACATTCGTATGGAATCTACGATTTTGTTTATAAGCCTCATAAAAACAGACGGTGCGTTAGCTAAACCAAATGGAACTCGTAAATACTCAAAGTGACCTTGTGGTGTTACAAAAGCAGTCTTGTGTGTGTCTTCAGGAGCAATTTTAACTTGGTGATAACTTTGTGCTAAATCGAGACTCGTGAAAAAGTTCTTCCCAGCTAATTTCGAAATTTGGTCGTCGATGTTGGGCAACGGATACCTATCCTTGACTGTTATTGCGTTAAGTGCTCGGTAATCGACACACAACCTACTGTCACCGTTCTTTTTCTTAACGAGAATAACTGGGGAAGCAAAACAAGATTCGGACTCGCGGATTATGCCTGCATCTAATAATTCGGAGACTTTGGACCTCACCGTCTCCTGCTCACGGTGTGACAAGCGATAAGGTTGGCGGTATATAGGCTGATCACTTGTTAATTTTATTTTCATTTGTAATAAATCTGTACAACCTAACTCTTGTGATGTATTTGCAAAACAATCATTGTAATTCGACAATAAATTAATTAAACTATTGTGATCATTTTTATTTAATGAACCCGTCTTTATTTCGTCTACGACTACGCCTCCTATCGTAGAAATATTGGCTAGGCTAGTATGTAGCGAAGACACGACTGGATGGCTATAATCATTACTGGCTTTGGCTACGGGAATCGATGGCAAAATATAATTTGGTGGACTTACGTGATCTTCCACTGGCGGCGGTGTAGTGCTGCAGCTGTCGGCTCGGGTCAACACGTCGCCCTTTCCCAAGGCGATGTTTTGCGTGCCGCTGTTAATGATTTTGATAAATCCAACGGCGCCTCGCAATAAGGTAGCAGGAATGGAGTATGATACCCCTCGCAGTTCGTAGTGTTGCGGCGCTGTGACGACGTCGTTGTCTTCATCATTATCCAGCACGTTTACTTTTATGATAGAAATTCCAGGTGGGAGGCACTCTTTTTCCGTAGTGACGACCTTAAAACGCGTGCGTTCTTCAATAACATCCATGTGTTTTGTGAAGTCGATTTCTTGTTTGAGGGTGGCTTTTCCTTCGCTGACTATTAAAGTCATTCCGTCGCTGTTGATGATGGGCTGCCCTATCAGGAGGTTGATATTACCCATATCCACATCTGTAAGATGAGAATCGCAAGGGATGAGTATGTCATCGATTTCGAGTTCGAAAGCTACGATTCCGCGACTGGGTAGCTGTTCTCCCGAAAATCCCTTAAGGGTGGTGCTAATAGGTCTGATCTCAAGGTTTAACAATCTCGTTAAGTGAATGGAAAGTATATTCACTTGGCTGCCGGTATCAATGTAGGATCTGACGAACATGCCATTGACCTTTACCATTTTCTCGTAAATGTTATTGTGGTTTTGAAGAAGCTTGATCTCTTTCACTTTGTCTTCAGCTAGCATTGAAGGTTTTGGTGGATTGACGCAGCGCGTGGCGATGTGCCCTCTGTTTCCGCACCTATAGCAGGTCCGGGAGTCTGGATAAGGGCAGCTGCGGAGTAAATGCCCGGTCTTCTTGCACCGCGGGCACGGGTCAGTTTCTGGGTTAGGTGTGGTATACTTCTTATCGTTAAGCTGTCGACTGTGGCCATCTTTGCTTGACGTGCGCATTCCAGCAACAGAAGTTGACGGGGGCTGATAATCGTCAAGCGCACAAAGGAATCCTTCGTAAAGCTCTTCGGGTCCCTCACACTGATACGCTCTTGCATTGGCTTGAAGTGTTGTTGGTAATCCACGAATAATACAGGAAATCGTCGCGCTGTCGGATAATTTACACCGAAAGCACATAGCAACTTTGTCCTGGTAATATTTGGTCATCGATTCTGTGGGTAGTTTTTTCCTGTTCATCATCTCTTCTAACAAATTTCCATAATCGCGGTGTCTTGGAAAAGCACGAATTAGCATTCGTTTCCAGTCTTCCCACGAATGATCGTATTCGTCCAGTCGGTTGTACCATTTTCTTGCCTGGCCTTTTAATTTGTCTTGTAGGTAGAATGATTTATTAGTTTCGCTCCATTTGTGGATCTCGCCGAGTTGGTCAATTCTTTTGAGCCATGCCGACGCCGAAATGCATTCTTCGCCGTCAGGGTCAAACTCTGGAATAAGTGATGATGCGCGGTGTTCGTTTTTTCTGGTGATTGCAGGCATCTCTTCGTTTAACTCACTCATGGCTTTTTGAACTTCTGCCTCTAGAAGTCTTTTAAGAATTTTCCGGGCTGGAGGAGAGCTGGTTTCGTCTCCGCTTATTTCCGATTCATCCTCACATGGTGGCGCACTCGATTTTTGTGGGCGGAGTAGATGACCTATCCGCGACTCAGTGCGATTACGCTTCATGGCTTTTTATTTATCCCACTTCTGAGATGAAGCAGGTGGCATAAATAAGAAAAGCTTAAATACTTGATCACATAAATTTTTATTAGGTTTCCTTAAAATCACAATTTAAACACAACACAATTTAAACACAATAAAGTCACAATTTAAATAGTACTCACAAGTCACAGGGATTCTGCACGATATCGAGTTATATTACCATTCTAAGAGCGCGAATTAACTGGCAAGGGCTTTTTATAGGCTTTCCCCACTACTCAGGCGTCGGTAGTGGAGTGGTGGCGGCGGTGGCATGGCTAGGGTTGGCTATGATTGGCTGTCAGAGTATGCTCGCGGTGATTGGTTGGCAGGCGGTGTGACGTAAGCTAGGCGCGCTGTGGCTGGCTCACGTGGCATGATGTTACATTACCTAAAAATAGATATTAGGTAGGTAACATAAAAATAAAATAATAGCTATTTATGCAACTGTATCGTAATGAGGGTCATTTTAATTCGAGTGCTGTTTTTTGATCCGAGGCTTGCCGAGTATCAAAATAGGATAGTACGAGAATTAAAATTACTAATTACGTACAGTTGCATACAAGATTTTATCTACGACAAGGACGTCTTTATAATTTTTTACTTTATAAATTAATTAAAACCAAAAGTGCCAGAACCCAGAGCCGCTAAGCTATAGGTATCCTATTTATGAAGATAACCATATCGATACAGCTACGACTCTTATCGATACAGCTCCCATACAACGAACTGTATCGTTATGAGAAGCAAACACGAAAGAGGGTTCAATTCGATATAGTTGTCAAATTCGAAATTGGAACTTTTCGATGCTGGAGTAGATAAATAAAATAAAAATACTTCTTACATCATTTAAAACTGTCTCACATCTACCGTAAACTTGATGAAATAATAACGTGTTTAGTAAGGAACCATGTAATTACAAATCTCCGAATCGCCCACCAACTGTGAGCAGACATAATGAAAACAATTAAAATAACTACAAAACAGAAGTTGAACGTAATGGATAATTAATGGAACTTTAATAAAATGTCTTGATATTTTAGACATAACGTATCTCCGGAAGACATCTTGAGATAAGGGCTTTGCCACACTGAATATAATATTTTGTCGCGTAAATTTTTAAGTAGGTATCTCGCGGAAAGATTGAAAACTACGTTCCTAACAAAATCCAATCTTGATACTATTATGAAAACGAAATTTACTACAAAATAGTGTATTTGTTTGTTAAGTTCTCACCCCTCAACCGACTGAATCCGAAATCAAAGAATGCACACGTGAAATTAGTTTAAAAAAAACCTTGTTTGTACGTATCTAATAACGCATCAGTCGAAGTGGTTGGCATCATCTAGCAGCTAATAATATCTAATGTCCGTAATAGTCCAAAGTAATAGGTATAATAGGTGTTTTCCAACAGACAAACTTGGTGGACAAACTATTTAATGATTTAATATAAAAAATTCTTTTTAAACAACCGACTTCAAACTCCCGCGCCAACTTTACAACAACAAGCACACGCTATACAAAGTACTTATTTTATTGTTGATATTTTAAAAACCGCTCGACCGATTTCGATAAAATGTATATATATGGGACCATTTGAAAAGTATGCCCTTTCAAATAAAAAAGAATCATCCAAATCGGTCCATCCAGTCATAAGTTCTGAGGTAACAAACATAAAAAAAAAAAACATTCGAATTGAGAACCTCCTCCTTTTTTTGAAGTCGGTTGAAAAATAATACGATATTTTATCTGTGACATGGGGTGCTACGACAGACGTAATGTCAAAGTATCTGAAGCAATGATGTTCTATATCACCTTCACTTCTGTATAAAGCGCGCCTCACCTGTGCTTAGTCAGAGTTGATTTTAATATCCAATTCTTGGAATAGGAAAGATCAAGCTCGTTACCCGCTTGCTGCTTTAGAAAAAAAAACAAGGTTTTGTTCCATGTCGTGTCTTATGTTTAACTCGTTGGCGGTATCTTTGAAATTATTTAAAGGATCTTTATAATGTGTTTAAGCGTGACGTGTGTATGACAAACAGCCTCGCAGGAAAGTATTTTTAGTATTCAGTGTGTTGCCTTTTTTTAGGGATTCTTTCTGCATATTTTTGGGTCTGCGTTTTGTTTGCATATTCGATACTCGATAAATATACGAATAAAAGTTTTCCTTATAATATAAGACTTACAGATGCCCGCGACTTCATCCGTGTGGATTGAGTTATTTTGGTTCCCCCGGGAAATCTTTAATTTCCCGGCATAAAAAGTATGCGTTATTCCAGACTATATAATTTGTTTCTGTGCCAAATTTCATCCAGATCCGTTCAGATTTTCTAGCGTGATTGAGTAACAAACATTCATCATTCAGTCACGAAATCAGTGACAAGCATCACCTAGTTGCCTTTAATGATAAACGATAAAATGATAAATGAATTATTTATTTTTCATAGGACAACTTGTTAATTAGTTACTTTCTTTATATTGGCCCCTTCTTAAGGGCATTATAATAATTTTAACTAAGTAGTTAGTTTAACCAACGGAAATGTAACGAAATAACTGAGACAAGCCGGGTACTTGTACCGGTTGCCGATCTAGTTCTCAGGCTGTGTCGCCAGCTTTGTGTCTTGACTCTATCTGGATCACACACCGCTACTATGACGTGGTACAACATATAAAAGACCGCGGTTAAATACGTTTCTATCATGTCCACGGAGTATATTGAGAACAGAAATGTTTTTTTATAAATTTCGTGAAGAATTAACATTAAACTTTTAATAAAATCCTCGCTAGAAATTAAATTTTAACATTATTTAATACTAGCTAATGCCCGCGACTTCGTCCGCGTGAGGTTTTTTGGTACCCGCGGGAACTCCTTAATTTTCCGGGATAAAAAGTAGCCTATGTGCTATTCCAGGCTATAATTTATCTCTGTGCCAAATTTCAGCCAGATCTGTTCAGCCGTTGGGGCGTGATTGAGTAACAAACATCCATACATCCATCCATACATCCATCCAAACTTTCACATTTATAATATTAGTAAGATGTACAATGTAACTTACATGTAAGTGAACAAAGATCTCTATTAAAATAATATTAAACGCCGTGTTTGATAATTATATAACTAAACTTTATAAGTTTGTCACCATTAAAAGTACTAAATGGATTACCTACCTACATTTTCAACCTATTGCTAGGGTACAAGAGCGAAGAAAATTTTCGGGCTTATTTTCGTAATTTATTTTCTGGATTATTATCCTGATAGGTGGCTTTAGATGCAGCTAGTTTTTGTTTCAATATACCAAAAATGCATTTTTTAAATATGAAAACGATAGTTAAAAATGTCAACCGACATCGCTTGCGATTTAGAACCCCTGCATAAATAGACCCTACTCCCAAGCTATCGGCCATTATAATGCGACCTTGCTTTCTAAATAGTAGAGCAATCTAAACATGCTTTATATTATTTTAATGAATAAATGAGCCAAGGCTGTTTATTTGATTGTTCAGATAAAGAAATTGCAGTCGAAATCCTAATTACTGTCTCTCGAATAGGTGACAGATATGGATCTCTCATACCGTATCAGTTATCTGGTCTATTTGTTTCTGTTTATCAAGATCGTATTGTGTAATTAAAAATAGCTTTTTAAGACAGTATCTTATTAGTTACTAGCTAATGCCCGCGACTTCGCCCGCGTGGTTTAAGTTTTTTGTTATTCCCGCGGGAACTCCTTAATTTTCCGGGATAAAAAGTAGCCTATGTCACTCTCCAGGTTCTTGCCTATTTCCATGCCAAAAATCACGTCAATCCGTTGCTCCGTTGCGGCGTGATTGAAGGACAAACCAACAAACAAATAAACCAACACACCAACAAACAAACACACTTTCGCATTTATAATATTAGTATGATTATTGGATATTTCCGATTGTGTAACAACTGGACTGAGAGTAATATCGATTTTAATCGATTGCGGAGTGAAAATAGGCAGGTATATTACAAAGTATCTATCTGTCAGAGTTGTATCGTTTATCTTTGAATACAATGGATCCGTTGTTGTATTTTATATTTCTTTATTTCTGACTAGAAGATACCTGCGACTTCGTCCGCGTGTAAATCCATACTAATATTATAAATGCGAAAGTGTGTCTGTCTGTCTGTCTGTCTGTCTGTCTGTCTATCTGCTACGCTTTCACGGCCTAACTACTCAACCGATTTTGATGAAATTTGGTACAGAGATAGGTTACATCCCAGGGAAGGACATAGGCTACTTTTTATCCCGGAAAATTGAAGAGTTCCCGCAGGAATCAAAGAAATGTGTCTGTTCAACCGATTTTGATGAATTTTGGTACAAGGACAGGTTGTATCCCGGGGAAGGACATAGGCTACGTTTTATCCCGGAAAATTGAAGAGTTCCCGTGGGAATCAAAAAACATAAAACCACGCGGACGAAGTCGCGGGAATCATCAAGTCTTAAATAAATTTTACTTCTTTTTTTTAAACCGTCCGTCCGTCGTCGTATCCGTGTATATAGTTAGTTCTAAGTGTGCGTAAATAATTAATGATTAATGATTAAACGAACTTACCTGTAAGTGTAGTTCGATCGTAATTATACGAAGGATTCATCCGAAGAGATTAGTTGTTAAGCATATTTTTAGATGTGCTACAATAGATAAATTTATATACCTAATTAGGTATTGAGAAATTGGATATAGCTTACCATAGAAGAAGACTTAAATTCCACCAAATACTTTTTTTTTATCCACGATAATTTTGCTCTTGACTGCGATATCACCTGCTGTTAAGTAATGATGTCGTTTAAGATGGTAGCGCGATGTTATATATTAAAACCCATACCCCTAATTGGTTTCTACATGGGATCGTACCGGAAATGCGGCAGTTACTTATACGTCTTTGCCGGTAGTTACTAGCAACGACCGAAGCCTCAATAAGTCCCAAAATTGACACTGCCGGGGATGGAACCCGGGATATCTCGCTTATAATTCAAATGCGCTCACCACTGCGCCAGAAAGGTCGTCAAACAAAATTATCGGTTCTAGAGAAAAATTACAACATTATTTTAAGGTTTCTATTTTTTAAAATAAACAGATAGACGATTTTAATCAGTGTATGTATACGGCATGCATTGATTGAAATCTGTGGATTATTCACGCCGATACCACGGCAATAGCAATTACACAATTAACAAATGATTGAACGAACGTCGGAATCGAATCAATTAAATAATCTTCATGATTCGAAGCAGGTGCAAGCAATAATCTTTGACAATGACAACCGTAACCTTATTTGATACTATCACAGGAACATGGCGGTGCCGTGGTCGCCTGGAGCTGTCAAATTGTCAAGCGTTCAACCTTCGGTGATAATTCCGAGCTATATCTGTTATGCTAATCTATGAGTTCGTTGGTATGGGAAAGTGGTAAATGTGCTGCGACGACATGATGACGATACGACGATCAAACGTAATGAAAAAAATCGTATGAATCGTAAAACACTTATAGGTATGGCATTATTTTTTAACAGTAGTTTCTCTCATGTACCTACCCTACCGCAAAGAGCAGCCCCCCGATTGTGGAAGCAAATTTTAATCTAACGGATAATCCGACATCTAATTCATAGATGCTTACATCAATACGCTACATTAACAGAATCTTATAAAAATACTAAGTGATACCCGCGACTTTGTCCACCGTTGATTAAGTTTTTGATGTGAAAACTTCTTTAGTCGCGTTGAGGTCTTATTGGTAGGGGGTAAACTTGTGGATTCACGTGACCGACATACTCGCGTGACCGACATGCTCGCGAAAATCGACATCCTTGCGAAGCGACATGCTTGTTACGAAGACAAAAGTTCTTAAATATAAATATACTTCATTCGTTATTAAACTTGAATGCCTCAGTGTTAAGGTTTATATTATATTTAAATTTTTTTAAATAAAAATACAAAAAAAAAACAAGACAAAATATATTCCTTTTCACTTCTATCGGCAGTCCCTATGACTGCCAATTTTTATTTTCCCCGCGGGAACTCCTCAATTAACCAGGACAAAAGTAGCATATTATGCCCTTCCCGGGCTGCAACCTATCTCCACACTAAATTTCATCAAAATCAGTTGAAAAAATAAGCCGTTAAAGCCTAACAAACACACTTTCGCATATATAATATTAGTATGGAAGTATGGATATAGATGAGTCTAATAATAACCATATCAACATAAGCAAAGACGCTACTAATGAGATTATCCTTGATAATATAATAAGCAAGCCTTATCATACTGCTATGTAAGTAGATATACACCGAGAAGATTAATGGCAGTAAATTTCATGAATTACGATGTGGCCTGCACATAAAAATGAATAACAATAACATTATGCAGTATGCTGTTGATGACAGTGGACCCGGCAGTTTAGGGAGCCCTGCAGGGGAGTCTGTTAGCCCCTACTGTGTAATCATGTCCATCTTACCTTAATGATTTTGGATCGAGTTGTTGTACGGTGCATTTTGCAGTTTTATGGCATGCCTTTGCAGATCACCCAGTACGAGAGAAGCCACACGCAACGCATACAACGCTGTTAATTTCAGTACTGTTTTTTTTTGAGCATCTAATACTACAGCTAATACACGATCGATTAGCGGACGAGGCCGGGGAGCGGCGCTCGCAACTTCTATTCGAACCGCAAATATAAATTGGCCGGTATATTTCTATCTCTATTTGGCTGTTGACACATGATCGCGTGCAAGCGCGATAGCAATATGAGCGTACAGAGTTTGTTATACATTTTGGTCTTGTTCTGTGAATACCAAAAATGATGAATGAAAAATAGTTGTGTTTTTAACTTCGTGTTGTTATTCTGTAACTTGACAATATAGGCTATGTTCCTGATCAACTAGTACGTGAGATATCGTCGGTTTTAATATGACACAAATAAGGTGAAAATATGTCATTTATGTCGTAATAACATGCGAAACGCAATGTGCTTACATTTAATTTTGGGAAAGTATTTTGAAAAAATAATTATCCAGGGACCTAGATAAATACAAGTTCAATCTTAATAAGCGCATAATATGGTGGAAATATTCTCGAATTACAAATTATTTTGGTATTACGTTTGTATGGGCAATTCGCCCTCCGCCGGCCCGTTAAGCAACAATAATAGATTTTTTGTTATAAATAAGAATAAGTGGCCATAATATTGTCTCTCTATAATATCGATACGAAAGTGATGATATAGAGTCTATATCATCACTTTCGTATCGATATCACAATTGCATTTATTCTCTGGAGTAAGTGCGATAGTGATGAAACCCTACCTGGGGTATACTGAATAGGTAATACTGTACTATGTTCCTACTTACAATCATGCAAATAAATAAATATTCTATTCTATTCTGGGCCCACTCTGAACCGCCAGTAACCTTTCAGATTTCAGTGCCTCGAGGGTCTCTGTTCTCTTATTGAAGTATTTATATAATCGTTGAGTGTGTTTAATTTAATAATTTAATCGTAAAGCGTGATAGCCTTGTGGTAAAGACACCCGAACTCCTGTACGGGTTCGCGGGTTCGATCCACGGGCACGCAACTCCAACCTTTCGAAGTTAAGTGCGTTTTAAGAAATTGATATCACTTGCTTCAAACGGTGAAGGAAATCATCGTATAAGTAAACCAGCTGCACGCCCGAGTATTCTTCATAATGATCTCTATAAGGTGTGTGAATCTTGGCCAGCGTGGTGGACTATGGCCAAACCCTTCTCTTTCCGAGAGGATACTCGTGCTCGCTAGTCAGTCGGCAATGAGTTGCTCCCAATATAATATTATTGGATTGAACTGTATGAGGAATCAAAACTTATTTTATTACCAGAGTTTATTAAATAAAAATTAATATAAAGACCATTAAGGAATGTGCATAAAATTTGAAATTGTCTCAAATATTTTTTTATAGATTCTTTATTGTCTTCACATTATACTTAAAAGGATTTTTTTTTTATTTAGTTATTATTTAAACCCAGTAAATATTAAATAGAAAGTGAAAAATAAGGGAGGCAAATTCAAACTTGCAAAACGCGTCACCATTGGTCGAAACGAAATGTGACGTAAATGGTCACGTCAGTGGATTTATCGGCGTCGATTTTCATACTGTGTTAGTAGTGTTTGTGAGAAAAAATTGTTTGGAACTGTATTCCTGTGTGATTACTTGTTAAATAATAATAATTATGAAGTAACTGAACTGAATCGCTATAGTAAACAAACACGGGACATAACCAATGACGTCATCAAAAGCGCACGATTAATGGTGGCGTTTGAACGGCTCAAATTTATACTTAACTTTGAAACACCAATTAACGTAATTATTTGACTATTTTCAAACCTATTTATATTTTTTACTATGTTATAAAGATGTAAATGATTGATTTAAGAAATAAAAATAAATCATGCATATTCCCTATTACACAGTAACACCTTCCAAACTGGGGCAAAACTTATATTATTCCGTGTCTCACACTTGCATTATATCTGACTTGCATATGAATAATCAAGCAAAAGTGCACAACCGAAGAAATCTACAGCAATTAAAACTTTCTGATTTCGTATAGGACTTTTTGCCGAAATTCGTTAACTTGACCGAACTTCGCTCAATTTGGCAAACATGGACCGAGTTTCGAAGTTTTGACAATGAACGGAGAACTTGGAACGTGGGAGTAGGTAAGTTATATAATAGTTCGAACTTCTGACAACTCACGAAGTTTTATGATATCGGGCGATAGGAATATTAAGTTGGTTTATAGAATTTATTAAAGGCACCGAAAAATAAACGCGATTCATCTCTAAAGAGTCCGATGCATAAAGAGTAGAGACTTACAATTATTTTTGAAGACTATTCATTAATTTATGTTGTGTAAATTATATTAATGAACAAACTGTTGCCAATAGTTGCCTAATTTACATGAAAATTCAAATTTCATCTATATTTGTTTCTCGTTCCTGCAATTTATGATAATTGCAATACCCATTCATACGCCTTTGCATAAAAGATGCTATCTACTGCAATTAAAACTGGGCGAGTTTGTTTACGAGTGCACCTTTTGCAGCAAGTTGTTAATTTGGTTCAACTTGGCTCGATTTGGCAAACTTGAAAAACTTTGGCTATGTTTCTCAGGTCCTCGCAATGAAACAGAGTAACTTCGAGTGCCGGGACATCGAAGTAGGTAATTCTTCAACACTGTTTCCAACTTCCGGTACGGTATAGGTAACTTGCTAGCGTTGACAACTAAGTGGTAAAGACTTCGTCCTCCTAGAGGTCTGGAGTTTGACCACTAGACATGCACCCTTAATTTTCCGGGATAAAAAGAAGCGTATGTTTAATCCAGACCATAATTTATCTCTGTGCCAAATTTCATAAAGATCCGCTGAGCCGTTCTTACGTGATTGAGTAACAAACATCCATCCATCCATCCATCCAACTTTCGCGTTTATAATCTCTATATATATAAAATTTTCGTGTCACAATGTTAGTTACCATACTCCTCCGAAACGGCTTGACCGATTTTTATGAAATTTAATATGCATATTCTGTAGGTCTGAGAATCGGCTACTATCTATTTTTCATACCTCCACGCGGACGGAGTCGCGGGCATCAGCTAGTATTAGTATAGATATTAGAAATTAGTCCAAATATGTAACCTTTCAGTAACAACTTTCAGTTCTTTCAGTTGAGTGTAATTACAAATTTGAAAGCGCAGAAAGTCGTATAACTGCAAGCCAACTATATAAACCAAAACTCCAACTTAATTCATTACGAGAGATTAAAATTTTATTCCAACTCTGTATTAGTTTTGTTAGCTTAATTTAGGATTTCGCTTCTTTAAGAAGCGGAATCCTCTCACGAAACTGCATAAAATATTTAAATTTCGTGAAGTTTCGCGTATCTCGAGTTACACACTCTCGTCTTATTGCTTTCAACTTTGGGACTATTGTGTCGTATATTGTCTACATGTGCCAGCTTTAGCATCTTGTATCGAGAGCCCTTAGCAAGATTTAGAGGGACGCTTGATAAATCTGAAAGTGAGTATGGTGGTTCTTCGATATTTTCTAATTATATCAGACTAGACCTACTACTAGAATAAAACTAGTTATAGCTGATGTTTTCCAAATTTTTAACACTACTAAACCGAGCAGATCGTTAATCCATAATCCAAAATTCTCTGTCTGTGTGTCTGCTTCGCTTTCACGGTGCATCTGCTACACTGATTTTGACGAGATTTGGTACAAGGATAGATTACATCCTGCATGTTCGTCCTTGTCATGCTTTTGTCGGGGAAGGACGCCGACAAGAGCATCGGAACGCGGGATTCCGCGGTAATCATTAATCCACGCGGACGAAATCGCAGGCATCATCTAGAATGATATAATGGTATTGTCATATTATTATAAGAATTTCGTGGAAAACAGTCAATGAAGGGATCGCTTACACATGGCATGAGATTATGGTCCTGTGAGTTTTAATTTTTATGACATCTCGTATGTATAAAATCGAGTTTACATACTAAAATAATCTTCGGTCTCGCAAACCCGCTTTGGGCCGGCTGGCTTGCTTTTCAATTTTACTATACTGCGGTATGGCAAAACAACTCATATCAAGCACGTTCTCATAATTTCCTACGGACTCTCAAGCAACAACAAACTTTAGAAATGTACGAATACTGAAAATGTGCTCCACTTTGCTTTTATGTACAATTTTTCAAATATATGTTACAGATTTATTTTATTGGTTCGGGAATCTGACCATCGTATGGCAATAAAACTGAAGTTATCATTTTAAGATTTGTGTTGTTAGTTTAGGTCTCACTTTAATAATATTCATACAGTAGATGAAATTAAAATCTAAATTAAAAACTAAAAACTAAACATTAAAAATATCATCTATCCCGCTGCAATGAGGCAGTGTGCCCAGAACGCTGGCTGCGTTACCCCGCTGAATAGCCAAACTTATATGTTGGCCGAGGTAACTGCCAGCCCTCCGGTCACCTGTGGACTCTGTGAGACGAGAAGATAGATCCTTAAAAAAAGATCTATCTTCTATAGATTTATTAATCCTTTTAATATATTTTGGTTACATACGAGTACATCAGACCTTCGACCTGTGCTTCGACGGAACGCGCCGCGCCTCGTTGAGTAAAAATTATACGCAAATATAATATCTATTTGTACTCCATAGATCGTTATATTATTATTTTGTCATTTAGGTTATTTATAATAACAATTTGTCATTATCGGAATCTTACAGTATGTACGATGTTTAAATACATAAATATATAATAAAGTAAGTATTTATGTGCTTACTTTTTTCATGGGCTTTTTGCTTGTGATTCCGTATCTCTTCACCAAGATTTATCATATCTACTTTATATAAAAGTCATAGTGAAGTATTGAATTTTATATGCCTTAAAATCGCTGATTCGTTTAAAACATGATCGGTCAAACCATTCGTGTTCAAGTTCTAAATAACTGTCCGCTTAGTCTAAGTTTTATTTCGATTGACGTAGGTACACATAGATGAATTCGATAAAAGTAGCGTCAAAGTAAAATGCACCCAAATTCCCCAGATTTAAAGTCGCAAATTTAGTAAAACCGATTATAATTTGGAAACGTATCGTTTAGAGCGCTTGCTTTGATGCATACACGAAATTGAGGTCTAAAACAATGGCTTTACGGATCATTTTACTTTGACGCTACTGTCATCGAACGCTTATACGATGAATCGAATTAAAACTTATACAAAGCGTACTGATCATTTATTCAGAGTGCACCTGCCTTTATATCGGTTCTACAATAATTCACAATAAAACGTAAGTGAACTTAACTGACTTACTTATTACTTATCAAAGTCGTTTAAAGGTTGTCGCACATTATACACGATGAGCCACATGCGGCCGCTCCGCTGAATTTGAATAGATGAAGGATTTGAGCTGGACAAAAATGGATTTAAATGGCTCCAAAATGAATGCAAATGACGTCAAAATTATCTAAGCCTGCTAAAAATCCATAGGTATAACGGGGTACACTAATGACAAAATAATACTTTTATCTTGACACATACATTATGCTGTCATACGTGTTTTCACCATCGCAATGCAGTTTTTCCTTCGGCTCAACGTGAAAAGGTGATTCTCTCGGCCCACGCGGCACTGTACGTTCAGCTTTACCTGCCCATGGAGTCGTGTTGTCGACTGTCCTTGTCTTTCAAATGTCTGAACTATAACAGAAATTTTAAATATTTTCAAATGTTTGTTCCTTTTAAAAGTTACTTGATGGCCTTAAATTGATTACATTTTTGGTGCAATTTGTAAATCCTGTTGGCTTATAAGATAATATTTGCCTCGGTTCGAGCATGCTTACGGTAATCTTAAAATGTCTATCTAATATTAATGTCATTCTTAGATTGTGGATAAACAAGTTTGGAACAATTCAACTCTATAAATCAATTTGAATAATTTTATGTAAGGATAATATTGATAATGTATCGCAATGTTATTTATTACGTTCTTTAGCCCATAATAATATTTTAGGTAATTAAAAAAATTGATTTGCCAGAAGATGACTTTGTCTTTGTGAATTAAAAAAAAATCCGTACAAAGTCTTTATTTTCCAGGATGAAAAGTATAAGTAATAGGCATGATGACTAATTTTGAAAAATGACGAGATTATGTTCGGAAGTATCTACTATTTCGAAAAAATATCTTATTTCAGCAGAAAAATAAAGTTTGGTAGATAAAATTAGCATTTGAAATTTAAATTTTAAAATTCACGCCAAAACGTTCGGCGGTGTCATGGCGTCGTTGTGACGTCACTATTGTTTTTGCCAATGTACTCTGTGCAGTGTGCAGTAAGCAATAGTGTGATTTTAAAAGCTCGAAAACAAACAATTGTGACGTCATTCGCTTCTTTGTGTTTTATGCAATAATATGGCGGATTGCTGTATTTTATAGTTTTATTTTATCAAAATAAATAGCAATCTCACTCGAAATAGAAAAATAAATACGTTTTTTATAATCCATGAAACCTATTTCATTAGATAAAGTCATAATTTCATTGATTCTTGGTTACTGTCATCATGCCTATTCTTCAGTGGGTAAGTATAGGTACATACCTAGCAGATTTCGTGAAAACCAAAAAAGTAGATAGGCTGGGCCGTGTAAAGGTAATAGACAGATTGTATAACTATTAGTATTTAATACTACGTTCTATAATAATTCCTATAGTAATATTTATTAGTACCAACAGCCCGAGGAGACTTCCATAGTGTTTTCAAAGGTGTGTGAAGTTGTTATTTTAGCGTGGTCTAACCGTCACCTGTGCTCTGCATTGAGTGGGCGGTGGGTTAACTAGATGATGCCCGCGACTTCTTCCGCATGGATTCTCCTTAATTTCCCGGGATAGTAGCCTATTCCTTGCCCTGGATGTGACCTGCCTTCTTACAAAATTTCAGCAAAATGGGTTGAACAGATGGGCCGTGAAAGCTTAGCAGACAGACAGAGACACTTTCGCAATTACTATATATTAGTATGCATACTCGTACCTATATATTATTTTGTATGTGTATTTTCATAGAATATCATAAAAACTAGAATCAGATACCATTTCAGAGTCGTTTAAAATTTTCATAGCATCACAGCGACCCTTTTACTCTTTACGTTGAACTTCCGAAAAATGCAAAAAACGCTTTTAACAGACGGTCCACGAAATTAAATAGGAAATGAGAACAGCGCTGAGAGTGATTTTATTACTGTGAAACCGCAAAGAATCCCTGTTCTATCTCGAAAATGATTTTTTACTCTGGTGTTTTTACCTTTGCTGTAAAATGGTTTCATGTAGATATTTTGTACGCATGTAATAGAGATTGTAGAACACTACAAGAGATTTTGACGACCTCCCTGGCGCAGTGTTGAGCGCGGTTGTCATAACGTGCGGAAGTCCCGGATTTGATCCCCGGCGTTGTCAATTTGAGAATTAATAATTTCTGAATTTTGCCTGGTCTGGCTTGGTGGGAGGCTTCGGGCGTGGCTAGTTAGTGGTAGATCACCCCACCGGCAAAGATTTAACGTTCCGGTACGATGCAGTGTAAAAACTGATTAGGGGTATGGGTTTAATATAACTGCCATGCCCCTAACAGGTTAGCCTCACCCCATCTTAGACTGCATCATCACATGTGCAGTCAAGGGCTAACTTGTAGCGAATAAAAGTAAAACCCAATTCATGTCTAGAAGTTTGTCGTTTAGCGACCATTATGACCTAGTGTAGAATAATATAATAAGTGAATTCCTAATTCTGGATGCCATTTACAATTTTTAAGTAGGCATAGCCAATGCCCAGCACAACGTCAAGCACAATGCCGCAACGTCAAAGTAGACGTGACAATAAAATATCGAAAACGATGAATTGAAACGCCTCTCACTTTCAACTAGGCGCAACTTACACTGGAACTAAGTGGGACATGCATAATTTTTCCCCTTTCTTATCGAACTAATCGTTAAGCTAATGTAAGACGTAAGTAGGTACAGTTTGCCCATGGTGTAACAGGTTCTTAAACAGCTAAGTGTTAGCATTGTTATTATTTGTCAATATACGAGTATCTCATGAAACAGGAAGTACTTAGGTATAATATCTGTCAATTTGACTCGTTTAAATTTAGCCAAATTTTATCTTATTATATTAAATCTCTCGTGAAACCTCTACACGTTTAACCATTTACTCGTGCAAGTTTCAAATGAGAGGACAAATATATTAAAAGTGTTTAAATACCTACTTCTACCTACTCTTGCATAAGCCACTGGCAATTTTAAGTGTTCAAAATATTATTCAAAACTAACTTAAATCATACTTCATACTAATATTATAAATGCGAAAGTCACTTTGTTTGTTGGTTTGTTGGTTTTTTGGTTTGTCCTTCAATCACGCCGCAACGGAGCAACGGATTGACGTGATTTTTGGCATGGGTATAGTTGAGGACCTGGAGAGTGACATAGGCTTTTTATCCCGGAAAATTAAGGAGTTCCCGCGGGAATAACAAAAAACTGAAACCACGCGGACGAAGTCGCGGGCATCAGCTAGTAATTACATAAAGTTACTTTGTCTCTCTTCATTTATACTAGAGGAAGAGAGACAGGGCTTATTCGTCACGCACGATTTTTCCAGCCCAGCGTCATGAAAAACTAACATTCTAAAATGGAACGCAAAATGTTATTACCTAGTATTGTTATGTTCTTGATCAGAATCAGTAATAACTTGCTGGCTCTTTCAGGTCAATGATATTATGTTGAATGAAATAATTAATTTTCAAGACTTGACTTACTGTACGCCTTTCATAAAATTGAACCTTATACAATCGTGTTAGGGCAAGCAATAAGGTATTTCGTAATACTGTCAAACAATTTCGATAAAGTAATTGATTTGTGCCCGATTGTAATGAGTTAAAACGCAGCAAATAGACATAAATGTGACAAGGTGGTTTAATCGTAGTACATATTTTATTACTATCGAATCTGACTTCGCCTGCGTTAGCATTAAGTGAAAGTTTCATGATTTATCCAAGCATTACGGCAGTTATCAACTAGCACTTTAAATATATACATAATCCATAATAACATTATAAACTAGATGATGCACGCGACTACGTCCGCGTGAATTAAGTTTTTTCAATTCCCGCGGGAACTCCTTAGTTTTCCGGGATAAAAGTAGCCTATGTCCTTCCCCGGGATACAACCTGTCCCTGTACCAAATTACATCAAAATCGGTTGAATATGTGGACCGTGAAAACGTAGCAGACAGACAGACAGACATACACACTTTCGCATTTATAATTATACTAGATGATTCCCGCGACTTTGTCTGCGTGGATTTATGTTTTTTGATTCCCGCGGGAACTCTTCAATTATCCGGGATAAAAAGTAGCCTATGTCCTTCCCTGGGATGTAACCTATCTCTGTTCCAAATTTCATCAAAATCGGTTGAGTAGTTGGGCAGTGAAAGCGTAGCAGACAGACAGACAGACACACTTTCGCATTTATAATATTAATAATAGTATGGATTAGTATGGATTCAAAAGTGTGTCTGTCTGTCTGTCTGTCTGCTACAACTTTCACGGCCCAACAACTTTTTCACCTATTTTAATGAAATTTAGTAGAAAAATATTACCTTTCTTTGTTCAATAACTTTTCTTTTGAAGTAACAAATAAATTTTTATTATATTATGCACAAATAAAATTGACTGAAGGACCTTATAACTATTTTGTTATACAGGTTCTATTATAAGATATCTATATCAAAGACCAAGACATAAATGACAATTCGACGTTATTAGGTACCATTTTATTACTGGAAAGTGCCTTAGACTGGAATGTTATCGAAACCAGGGCTAGGTGATTTGCAATTATTTTATTTCTAGATGATGCCCGCGACTTCGTCCGCGTGGATTGTTTTTTTTTATTCCCGCGGGAACTCTTCAATTTTCCGGGATAAAAAGCAACCTATGTCCTTCCCCGGGGTACAACCTCTCCCTGTACCAAATTTCATCAAAATCGGTTGAACAGATACATTTTTTGATTCCCGCGGGAACTGTTCAATTTTCCGGGATAAAATGTAGCCTATGTCCTTCCCCGGGATGTAACCTATCTCTGTACCAAATTTCATCAAAATCGGTTGAGTAGTTGGGCCGTGAAAGCGTAGCAGACAGACAGACAGACAGACAGACAGACGGACAGACAGACAGACACACTTTCGCATTTATAATATTAGTATGGATTATCAGTAAATAGTATTTTGCAATACCTGGAAACTAGGTGTAGAGACGTGATTCTACTATTGATTTATTGAGCAATTGTTGAAACTATGGAGGATAAAGCCGTGATAGTCCAGTGGTTAAAGACTTTTACTTCCTATTCAGGGGGTGAGTTCGTTATCCTGGAATCCATCTTTAACTTTTCAGAGTTACCTGCGTTTTTAGCAATATAATTAATCTTAATTATATTTTTTTCCTTATGTATGTAATGTTTAATTGTAAAAATTCTCTAATCTTATTTTAATATTCGTACGCCTTCACGGCAAAACATAGCGCGCCTATATGTATATACCTAACCTAAGATCTTAATATAAATACATACCTATGTTTCACGAATAAACGATCTGATTCTGATTCAGGTAAATTCTTATCAATTGCTTTAACAGAAAGGAAAATATTGCAAAGAAACTTGGGTGTTTGAGAGTACCTATTAAAAATGATTTCAGTAGTAGGTATATTGTGAAGGCTCAATATAGTTCTAGATTGGTATAGGTCCAATGATTAAATGATGAGCAAAACCTTGTTATTATTTTTGCTATCTATACCTAATCTATATTTACAAGTATTCTTACTATAGGTGGACGATTCCTTTACATTAAATACTTTTGGAGGTAGCCGTATTATTGACACAAACAACAGAGCCCAAAACATTTTTTTTTAAAGTTTTCTTCGTCTGTCTCTTTGTTACGGCATCACGCTTAAATTATTGAATGGATATTATGAATACAACTTGGCACAGATTTGTCCTCAGGCGAAAGGATATAGCTGAGTTAAAATATTATAAGCTGTTTTTTATACGACAAAATAATAGACAGCTAGTCGATTGCGTTCAGTGTAATAAATTAATCAAACATCATCCTGGCGCAGCCAGAGCGTGTCAGCTTCAGTCATGATTAACTTCTATAATAGCAGTAGTAGCATCTAAAAGAAGATTAACCAAGACATAAAAATATCTTTACGACAGAACTTTGTGAATCCGAGTGACCGTAGCAGGCGACTCGCATCATTTTCATAAAACGAGATTTGAATGCAACGAAGCGTCACTGAAAAACTGTAGAGCGCTTTTCCGAAAAACCGCAATCTAGATTCGGAGCACGTACAGGCGGAGCCAGGTGCAAAGAACCCGTCTAACTGAAGCCAACAAATTCACTAGTCACCGCGTTCAGTGGGCATAATTCACGAAATGCATTTACGCTGGCTCGATCCTCGACCACCCAAACTTTTGGAGTGCCACTATGTGTCTAATACTCATTGCAAACTCACGCAGTCCTCTAAGAACACTAAATGGAGACCTAAGGACTCGTCTAAGTTAAGTGCAATAAGTCCTACTTATGTCATCTCCATTGGTAAAAATATATTTAATACATATTATGTTATTAGAAAGGCGATGTCCGCAAATCTGTGACGATAACAATTCGTGGATTAGGTTTTTTGAAAATATCGTGAGACCTCTTTGATTTTCCGGAATAAGGGATAGATAAAATAGCTTTTTGCTAATTTAGGTCAAAATCAGTTCAACAGATGGCTCGTAAACTTTTCAAGTAAGTGAAAAGTTGACAGATTAACCACACAGACCTTAGCATTTGTATGGATATCGAATTCAGACAATCAAGCACGAAGGCTTTGTCGGTGAAAACGTCATCATCATCATCATCATCATCATCCTCAACCGATAGAGGTCCACTGCTGGACATAGGCCTCTTGCAAGGATTTTCACACGCCTCGGTCTTGCGCCGCCTGGACCCAGCGGCTCCCTGCGACTCTCCTGATGTCGTCTGTCCAGCGAGTAGGGGGTCTGCCAACGCTACGCTTTCCCGTGCGTGGTCGCCACTCCAGCACTTTGGGACCCCAACGTCTATCGGTTCTTCTAACTATGTGCCCCGCCCATTGCCACTTCAGCTTCGCAACACGTCGAGCAATGTCGGTTACTTTAGTTCTTCTGCGGATCTCCTCATTTCTGATTTGATCGCGCAAAGAAACCCCGAGCATTGCTCTCTCCATCGCCCGCTGAGTGACCCTGAGCTTTCTTATGAGGCCCATACGTCATCAGAAAGCGTTTATTAGTCAAACTAATCATAGGAAGATTTGGGTAAAAATCTATAAAGTAAGTTTTATTTTATTAACAGTATAAGAAGATTAATAGGAGTGTAGTGTTTTCGAAGTTCCGTTTAGACAAAATGGATTGCTAGAATTTCCCGCCTACGTTGTAGCACGGACGACATTATTCTCTTATCGAAAAAGGCGAAAATAAAAGCAAATATTTTGGAAGGATGCCTACACTCTATTATGGGTACAATCGATCACATAATACGGGGATAATCGAGAGAGTAGTAAATAGATGGTAGTCGCCCGGACAAAATTTATCGGAAAAGATTTGTGGGTACAGCCGATGCTGCAATTTGACTATCGGAAAATATATTTTATGACGTCCGCGGCACTTTGTTGAGCTTAATTGAGGTTTGTCGGGGTTTCCAAAGGGTGAAGGGGGAAATCCCATTATTCCTGTTAATGATATGACTCGATTGTTCTATATCAGAACAATGCCCAGTGTACCCTAGTAGATCATAATTTTTAACTAGGCAGATTTCGTGGGCGGGGCACATAGTTCGAAGAAACGATAGACGTTGGGGTCCTAAAGTGCTGGAATGGCGACCTCGCACTGGGAAGCGCAGCGTTGGCAGTCGGCAGACCTCCTACTCGGTGGACATACAACATCAGACGAGTCGCAGGGAGCCGCTGGATTCAGGCGGCGCAAGACCACGGCGTTTGGAAATCCATGCAGGAGACGTCCAGCAGTGGACATCTATCGGTTTAGGATGATGATGAGGCAGATTTTAGCTTTGGATATACCATTTTAGAGATTTAATACATTGGTATTAATCTTGATTTTTGGTACCAGTTTGCTGCCATTATTCTTTTTAATTTAATAAACAAAAAAAAATTGTTATCGGAAGTGATTTATACGCAGAAACTATTCATCTTAATATAACACATTATAATCGCTAGTAATTTTTTAAAAACTTTCGATCTTATTCCATCGTTTTTTTATAGAAATAACCACATAAAAACTTTTTCATTTTATCTCACTTTGTAACCATCCAAACAGCCAGCCGATGTCTTTTATAAATATAGAACGGTACACAAAATTATAACAATTACGAGATTGTTACTTTTCTTAAGTTGTAAGAAAAATACCATAATTTCGTTTTAAAGAACCAACGTGTTACTTGTAGCGCGACAGTTTCGCTTGCGGCGCTTTTACACGTTAATAGCCTTAAATGACGAAAAAGCAGTTGTTGATGAATGAAAAAACTGGATACCATCAATCTGCACTCAAACAACAATCGACTCTTTACTATATTAAAATAACGTTCATTTTTCTTTAACAAGAAGTTGTATGCCATCAAAGGCAGATGTACACAACCCGTTAATTACGAACAACTTTTGTGTTACCTACTAGTTTCGCTATAATTTCTTGTGAAGCTCGAAGAGTCGCGACGATAAAAAAAAACAAAATGTCGTTGTTAGTCTGGTAATAAAACTTGTCGAACAATATTAACCGTTTTTATTGATTTAAATTCACATGTTCCACTTAAGTAACATAACACTACTGAAAAGTTTTCGCGAGGGAAACTTTGTCAATGAATTAAAATTTTCACGAATTCAACTCGTATGGTGTGTTATCATGACGTGACTATTTATAGGTGTCAAGTACAGAGTGAAATTAAAATATGTTTGTTATTCTTTTACGCCGATACACAATGATTGATATTAGTTCCCGCGGAAGTCAAAAAAACCTTAATCCACGCGGACGAACTTACGAGCATCATCTCCTATCTAGATAAGATACGATGATGATACGATAGATAGATAAGATAATATAGTATCTAAGTTTCATGACTATGTATACAAAAATGATTCTACTCTTTCAGGTTGTACTACTGCTAAGCATTTGGTAGCATTTGGATATAAAATAAGAAATGATACTGAAACTGAAAGTGGTCATAAAATGTATAGTGGTCATTTAACGATATGGTTCTGTGGTTTTATCACAACTTTCTCTCTGTCATTGCCTTGTTTCTATTACGTACCTTCGCATGATTTTGAAAAAAAGTTTCTGAAATGTCACTGTTGTTATAATTGGTACTAGATGGCGCCCGCGACTTCGTCTCCTTGGATTTAGGTACATAAAATTCGTGAGAAATCTTTAATTTTCCAGGAAAAAGTAGCTATATCTGCCATTATAAATCGGTGAAACGGAGTGAAAAGATAACAGACAGACAGATATTAGTATGAATATTAATATAAATAGGTTCTCTCGGGAATGGTGTCAATAATCAAGACAATCCATACAAAGCCAAAGAAAATAAGCTAGTTGCTATGTAATTCATAAATTCTAATCAGTACATTGACCCGACATTAATACCTTGACAACAATTAAAATTAACAAGCCTAGTACAAACAAAGGAAGTACTAAGGAAAAAAGATTAATTTAAAAGTAATTACGTCGGAAATCTGCCTCGCCAGCCATCTGCCGATGCCATCATACCGGCATCACAATGTCACCTATTAACATTATAACCGCCATTCTTTTTTTGTACCAGCATCGAATAATTGAGTTTTTACATTATTTTCAAATAATTACTGCAGTTTATACTGTACGATATGACCGTGTAATAAAGATTAACCGTGTCTGATCCGATATTTTCACCGATGCATTACATTGATCACTTTCGGTTTTCCTACAATAATTACGATTTCAATCAATTTCAATAATAGTTGTGACTAAAATTTAAGTTTTTTTAGTAATGCATGTACATATATTAATCTATTTGTCAGAGATTTACTACTATATTAAAACAAACATACAAAAGTTGAGTATAAAGTTGAAAATTGGCTGTAAAACTTACCTGTAGAAAACAATTGCCACTACGCTATACGCAGATGCTTATTAAAAAATTTAAAAATAAATAATTTCAGTGTACCTTCTGAGTATCCTTACTGAATAAAGGCATTTTAAAATAATTATTATCATGAGGGGTTCATTTTTTGCATATATTAGGTATAATTTAAATCATTAGATTAAAAAAAGTGTTGTGAAGCGAAGATTCAATAAAATAATGACCAATTTTAAATCGTAATAATAGGGACCATTATCGTTTCGTAACGTGTAAATGGACTTACTTGAACAATGCCGTTTGAGCCGGTTCTGAGTTTATCTAGTGTAACGTGTATCACGGCTACAGGTGGTTGGACAAAAATAGACATTTTCAGAATGCGATTAAGCACTAATGATGGTACGGTCTGTCTTACAATTAATATTGACAGATGATTCAGGCTCATCGCCCATCAATAAATTCATGAGACAACTTTTATATCGGCGGATCCGACATTAATAATTGAAGTTGCAGTAAAATTCTGTCTAAATATCATAGATGTAATAAATATAGATGCATAAAAAATCTCACTTCAGCTGTGCCAACCAATTATTGTTCGATGTCTATTTGACCAACCATTTTAATATTCATTTTACTATTATACACCAGCTTAGGCCGCTAGAAGTTATTATTTCAGCCTAAGTACACAAAATATAATTAACTTGCCATATGTCTTAGTAAGTGATAATTTAGATATTCTGCAGTAAAGTGTGAAAAGTAGTTTGCATTTTACAGTACGAATAAATGTCATGAAGCAAAGTGTCGACAGTATTTTATGCAGCGGTCAGCGTACTTTAATAATATTGCTTGTAAAACAACTAGATACCAGAAGTTTACGAGACCACAGCCAAATTTGAAAAGCAGTCAAATAAATCATACCGTTCAGTTGCCTGTACATACTATACAGTTAGGTCGAAAACACACAACTGACAAAAAAAATGTGTAGATGACGAAAAAACTGCGAGCTTTTAACGACCTCCCTGGCGCAGTGTAGAGCGCTGTTTTCTTAACGTGGGAGGTCCCGGGTTCGATCCCTGGCGGAGTTAATTTGGGAATTTTTAATGTCTGAATTTTCTCTGGTCTGGCCTGGTGGGAGGCTTCGGCCGTGGCTAGTTACCACCCTACTGGCAAAGACGTGCCGCCAAGCAATTTAGCGTTCCAGTACCTACGATGCCTTGGAGAAATTGATTAGGGGTATGGGTTTAATATAACTGCCATACCCCTACCCCTACCCATGGTAGCCCGCTTCCATCTTAAACTGCATAACATCGATTTAATTGGTAAGTCAACGCTGCATAATCACTTACCATCAGGTGAGATCGTAGTAAAGGTCTAACTTGTAGCTGAAAAAAATAATTAGATATATTATTACAGAGCTGTAAAAACAAGTGTGACCGAACGAAAGTACTTATGATGTTTACATCATTAGGGTCAGCACAGACCGAGTGATAAGAGTGAAGTCGAGACGTGCCAAGTTGTTGCTGATGCCTAGTATTCTATCTTGAGCGCGCTCATTTTCACTATGAAAATTTCAATCGTATGTTAAGGTTAAAAAGCTGAGTTTAAGATGATAAAAAAATTCAACTTTCTGTTCCCTTGATTTACCTCGCAGTTAAGGCTACCGTTTCCAACGAGACGTTTGAGAGACGTTCGAACTTCCAAACGGAAGCATATTTTGGGCATTTTAAAGCTGTTCTATATACGCCAATAGCAGCAGCAATACCGCTATTGGCGTATATAGAACAGCGTATATACGGCTATTGGCGTCTATACGTAAGGGCTGCTAAAGCAACTAGAAACCAAGTCAACAGTAGCCAATGTGCGCGCAGCTTTACGTTTTATATTTTATTCAATGGGAATAAACATCGACATTTCCGTAGACTGCTTGTTGTGCCCGCATTCGATATTTAGGTTACAGGCAAACCAAGTCTATTGTGCAAAGTGAAATGTTCTAACTTAATATGCCTCCTATTTTATGAGCGACTAGCGTAAAGCAGTGGGTCTTATCTTTATACCGCAACTAGCGAATGCCCGCGACTTCGTCCGCGTGGTTTGAGGTTTTTTGGTTCCCGCGGGAACTCCTTAATTTTCCGGGATAAAAAGTAGCCTTCGTCCTTCCCCGGGATACAACCTATCTCAGTATCAAATTTTATCAAAATCAGTTGAACAGATACATTTGTTTGATTCCCGCGGGAACTCTTCAATTTTCCGGGATAAAAAGTAGCCTATGTGCAGCTATTCCAGACTAAAATCTATCTCTGTGCCAAATTTCATCCAGATCCGTTCAGCTGTTCTGGCGTGATTGAGTAACAAACACCCATTTGAGGTTTTTTGGTTCCCGCGGGAACTCTTTAATTTTCCGGGATAAAAAGTAGCCTATGTGCTATTCCAGACTATAATCTATCCCTATGCCAAATTTCAGCCAGATCCGTTCAGTCGTTGGGGCGTGATTGAGTAACAAACATCCATACATCCATACATCCATCCAGACATCCAACCAAACTTTCGCATTTATAATATTTATTTAATTACAGTATGTAGAAAAAAACAAGAGAAAAATATTAAAGAACCGATTGATTTACCTGCATTGTTAATAATGAACAATGTAATTTTTGTTGCCATTCTAAACGCCACGATGCACTCAAAAAACTAAAATTATAGCTCAAAAAGATATTACGGTGTGACAGGGGCAACAGTCACAATAATTGATAACTGCCAATGTAGCGCCATCTATAAACAAATTTATAAAGATTGACCAAAGTATCAATTTTTATAACAAAGTGACACTGCTACTTTTTATCCCTGAAAATTAAAAAGTTCCTGCGGGAACCTCAATACCTCAATCCACGCGGACGAATTCGCATGCATCTGCATTCATTAATTTAGAAGTTATAAGGCTCTGACAGACAAACAGACGGATGGACGGACGGGCGGACGAACAGAGTACCTATCGATCCGCCCAAGTCAAAAACCTCCGCTTCGCTCAGTCAATAAGATTTTACTCACTTGAAAGGCAGAATATATTGCTGTAATAGTGATGCCTGCTAGCTGACCTAGTAACTACTTAGGTACTTTTACAACACAAAAATTCCCCGTTGTCTCTTGTAACTTGTAATGTACGAGCAGTAATGTTTTATTCAGTCGTGCAACTCGTTAGCGCAGCGCATTCTGGTCGCTAAACAAACCAATATAACGGTCACATTCCCTCGGCGCATTGTTACGTTTTTGGCACTGGACGGCCGTTCATAATTAATCGCTTTATTTAGTAAATAAATTACGAGAATGTACCTACCTCGTGCGCTTTAAATTATCTATATTATTTAGCTATCTGATTCATAATTATTATTATTTTGTACCTAATATGTGCCCTACTACATCGGAAACACTCGCATGAAGATGAAAAAGGGCTCACCTGATAAACATACTCAATGTGACAGTTTTTCTCATAGGTTTCAATTCAACCAAGGTTTTAACACAGCATCTTTTAATAAAATACCATTTTTTATCCATATCCATACTTACATATCCATGCTTACGAGTATATCATAAATGCGAAATTGTGTCTGTCTGTCCGTCTGTCTGTCTGTCTGATATGCTTTCACGGCCCACCTGTACAACCGATTTTGATGAAATTTGGTACAGGGATAGTTTGTATCCCGGGGAAAGACATTTTTCCCGGAAAATTAAGGAGTCCCGCGGGAATTGAAAAAATTTAATCCACGCTGACGAAGTCGCGGGCGTCATATAGTATTATATTATAAAATTATTTCAACAGTGTATAAATTAATAATTTGTATAAAAAATGACCGAAAATACACGGAAAATTCCTACAAAAGATTTTCTGTACGCAAACTTAATTACGACATCATTACAAAACGTTGAAAGGAAATACAGGGTACCATTAGCTTAGAACTTCATAGGGCTCATTACATACATAGTAGCAATTGTGAGAAAAAGGGACACAAAAAGATTGCAATAATGGCGCGGTAATGGCAAAGAAATATCCTCTTTAAAACGGCACAGTTGGTTGACTCAAGAAATTTGCTACTAATTATACACTAACCCTACTACGAGGTTTGCGAAACGAGAAATGCCGTAAAAACCATCCGGTTGCTTGAGACTTGAATCGACACAAAGTTTTAACGACTTTCTAGGCGCAGTCCTAGTAATCTATAACAGCGACATTTTGAGAATTTATCAATTCGAAGTTTTCACTGTCTGTTGACTGGTTTCGGCCACGGCTAACCAAAAAACTTTCCAAGATGATGGGAATAAATCGATTAGGTATACGTTTTTGTGGGTTTTATCGAACTGTAAAAAATTATATTACCACTGAGCGATTGCAAGACAGACAAGGAAGTTGGACATCGAAAAAATTCTTTCCAAAAAACCGACTTCCAAAGCCACTATAAAGAAAAAAATAATTTTGATTTCTACACACTATGTTGAAGTCGGGCGAGCCTGACGCCTCAACTTTGCCTATCTTTGTTATACTCGCCCGACTTCAATATAGTGTGTAGAAATCAAAATTATTTTTTACTTTACAGTGGCTTTGGAAGTCGGTTTTTTGGAAAGAATTTTTATTTTTAGCGTAGTCTTAATCCCCACGGCTAAGGAGTGCAGTACCCTGCAGTATCAGATTAGAGGAGTTGGGACTTGGGTTTAAGTATGAAGTCGTTGCTTGACACTTACAATATGAATTTCCCATGAAAAAATCCTAAATCGCTATTTTTAAGGAGTTCTGTACCCTGCAGCATCAGGGTTGAGGAGTTGGGACTTGGGTTTAGGTATGAAGTCGTTGCTTGACACCTACAATATGAATTCCCCATAAAAAAATCTAAATCGCTATTTTTAAGGAGTTCTGTACCCTACAGCATCAGGGTTGAGGAGTTGGGACTCAGAGTTGAATCGTAAACACGTGACTTGATACCTACTATATGAATTCACCATCAAAACTGCCTAACTCCCTAGTTTTGAGTCGTAGGTATACCTACAGCATCAGAATTGAGAATTTGGTGTCAGATTTTTTTATGGGACCATCTCGCGAGCTTCCTATAACCACTGAAAAAAAACTTTTACAAATCGGTTTGGAAACCACGGAGATATGCGGTAACATACATAAAAAAAAAAAAAATATACGCGCCGAATTGAGAACCACCTCCTTTTTTGGAAGTCGGCTAAAAAGACACCTCACGACCTCTCCTATGTCTTAACTCTGTGAATTTCATACTCAAGGGTTAAACACACACACATTTAAGGGTTAAAGGTTAAGGGTTATTGTTTTGAAATTTTTAAAAAAACGCTGTCAATAAGCGATCGACAACAGCATAGATATTTAAAGATTGGTCTTACGACGGAGAGAGGCCAATCCTAAATCTATCCTAATTTATGGACATAAGCAACATAATAGGGTAGGACTTAGGAAAAACCTGCATAGACTTATTATAGTATTTAGGTACCTACTACCGAAAGCTGTACAACAATAGAGGCTTAGGGAAGGTTATGTCATTACGTCACATTTTCCAGCTGTTGTTGCGCCAATCAGCTGAATCCTTACCATTAAGACACATGTGCTTTCTTGACGCTTTTCATTATTTGATAAAAATTAAATATTTTTTGCTAGATGATGCCCGCGACTTCGTCGGCGTGGACAAAGTTTTTCGATTCCCGCAGGAACTCCTTAATTTTCCGCGATAAAAAGTAGCCTATGACGTCCTTCCCCCTGCAATCCATACATACAAACTACAACCTATCCCTGTACCAAATTTTATCAAAATCGGTTGAACACCTACCATCTACCACTGGTTCGGAATGCCATCTTACCGAGAAGAACCAGCATGAAACTCGGTACTAATCTAAATTCAGCATTATCAGTTGAGGCGACGTATACAAATGAATTAAAAACTCAGTTATGTTATTTCAAATTAATACCAGCATAATATTATGCACATCGTTACTGTAGTTTAATTAACTAAACGTACTATTAACGTAATTAAAACTGTATGAATAGGTCTTAAATTACAAAGATAAAAACGATTTCATTCCGTTTCGATGACAGCTATTAGGAAATTAAAATAAACACCATTCATTTAATCTCTTTTGAATTTCATTTCAATTCACACTATCATCTTTAGTAAGTACTTACAAAAAGTTAGTCAGATCCATAGATTATTGTTGAATATTATAAATGCGAAAGTCACTTTGTTTGTTGGTTTGTTGGTTTGTTGGTTTGTCCTTCAATCACGCCGCAACGGAGCAACGGATTGACGTGATTTTTGGCATGAGTATAGTTGAGGACCTGGAGAGTGACATAGGCTACTTTTTATCCCGGAAAATTAAGGAGTTCCCGCGGGAATAACAAAAAACTTAAACCACGCGGATGAAGTCGCGGGCATCAGCTAGTAGATTATAACTCTATGGTCAGATCAGATTATTTAAAACAAAACTGTTGTTTTTTTTTTAAATAATCTGTTACTACTAAAATAATAATTTTATTTTGCTCTCGTTCGTTCGTGGAGCATCCAGGTTCGATACCTAACTTAGGAATTTATAGTTTTCGTATTGTTTTAGGTCTGGTTTGGTGGGAGGCTACGGTCATAGAAAGCTACAACCCTAGCAAATACGCATTGTATTCTTGTTAGGTTAACTGCCTCGTTCGTCTAGTGGTTAGCATAGTCGACTGCGGATCACGAGGTCCTGGGTTCGATTCCCGGTCGGGCATGAAAAGTTAAGTATTGGGTTTTTCAATTAAGAAATTCTCAGTGCTAGCCCGGAGTTGGAAGTTGGCGGTGTTTCACCCCCGTGCCTCGGAGAGCACGTTAAGCCGTCGATCCCGGTTATTATCACTAACATGATAATAGTCGTTAAAGCCCGCCAACCCGCATTGGAGCAGCGTGGTGGGTCTAAGCTCTAATTCCCGCTCTCCTATGAGAGTGTTCTTGTTAGGAGTTCCCGCGGGAATAACAAAAAACTTAAACCACGCGGATGTAGTCGCGCGCATCAGCTAGTATTACTTAGGGATATTACATTATAATTTCAAATTAAGTAGAATAACTTAACTTAACTAACATGAGTGTACCATATAGGTTAATTTGTTTAAAAAAACAGTTATTGTGTTTGTCAATTAATATTAACTTATATAATTACTTTACTTTTATGATATTATTAGGTAATAAAAATGTCTGGACTTCATTAAAGATACAAAAGTTGGCATATAAATATAATATAAGAAGAAATCAAAGACTCTCGCAGGTACAAAAGATTTTATTTATTTAATATAGGTTTAGGAATAAAATATCATTGGTTGTGTAATATTTGATAAGCTATTTATATGGGCAGTTAATTATATTTCAATGTGATTGTATTACAAGAACCTTGTCATAGGATAAAAACGGTAGCCGCCACACAATAACCTAATCACGCTGATGCAAGAGTTACTAAACTAGTAAATATAATCACTACACACGGCTAGGCAGAACGTCTAACATTTTCAATGTAGCGCTTTCTTCAACCCCCCGATACTAGATGTCGCTATTAGTATATCTTTACAATGATGATAAACTTAAATCACTACAAATTTTCTATAAAAACAATATGGATTTTGTTTCCGATAATTTTCCTTTTCAATAATTATAATATGTACTTACCAAACTTTTTTACTAAAAAAAGAATAGGTTGACAGAAATCAGATATTTCTCCACCTCTTCTTTATTTTTACTTGTATATTATTAGAATTAATGTTTTGTAGTGCTAAACCAGGGGATTACCGCTGCTAAACTTGGCGATTACGGAAAGTCCTATTTCAGATATTATCCGCGAAGGAAGCTCTCGTCTAGCAGGTAATACATAGTAATATTTTTCCTCGAAATTTTTAACTTTATAAAACAAAGTAAGTTAGACACTTAGATTGGCCACATTTTGTCAAAAGTATGAGAGGGAGGCAAAGTCTGTAATCCCCTTAGGCTTTAGAGCCCACGCAGACAGAAAGCGTTCAACTGTTATTAAGTTCTGTTCTACATTTTGCGCTCTTTGTAACGTTTGTAATTTTGTAACGGCCTGACTATCTGCAGTCCGCGCGGCGCTATAAAGTTACAAACGTTACAAAGAACGCGGAAGGCAGAACTCAGAACGGCTCAACTCTTTCTGTCTGCGTGGTATCTATAGTTCGCGCGCGAGTTGAATATCTGCATTCAACTCGCGCGGCATCTGTAGATGGTTTGTTGTTTTTGATAACCGTGTGTTCTCTAACTCCTAGCGATAGAAAGATAAATGAGCAGTCGCTATTCAGGTGCGGCATTTCAATATTATCGCGGACCTTGTCACCGAACAATAGGCGACGCCGGGAGATGAAGTAGCGTCGTTAGTCAAACATTCCGTTCAGGCTCAGTTCTTGTTTTCTTTTTTTTTATAGATAACTAGCTGATGCCCGCGACTTTGTCCGCGTGGTTTAAGTTTTTTTGATTCCCGCGGGAACTCCTTAATTTTCCGGGATAGAAGTAGCTTATGTCACTCTCCAGGTCTTCAACTATACCCATGCCAATAATCACGCCGATCCGTTGCTCCGTTGCGCCGTGATTGAAGGACAAACCAACTTACCAACAAACGAAGACTTTCGCATTTATAATATTAGCGAAGTATGATTTTATAACAAACGCGATGGTATAGTATTGTCTACAATAAACGTCATGTGAAAATAAAATATAGCCTGGTCCGGATTTTGAGAGGCAGGATGACTAGATAAATATGCCTACAATATTAGGCATATTTATCTAGTCATCTGGTCAACGGATCGGTGAAGGTCGATGTACGGGCTCTCGGACCATATTAATGGGTAATGACAGCATTAGCAATAATTATTGGTATTCGTTAGGTTCAGTCAGACTTTGCCAACCGATACCTTTTCAAGAAAAATTTCGTCAAATTGTCGGTCTTTCGACACGACTCTTTAGACAAACGTACTCTTGTATGCGTAGGATTCTATACTATATATGGTTGTAAGCCTTTAGCGTGACAGAACCGACTTGTGGTGCCATCTATGAACAGATGTAGTGAATTGTACGATACTTACTTACCTGGGCATAGAGGCATGCATTTAGCAAGTAGATTTTTAATCTAAATTTTTTCGTTGTAATTATATTTTACTAGCTGATGCCCGCGACTTTGTCCTCGTGGTTTAAGTTTTTTTGATTCCCACGGGAACTCCTTAATTTTCCGAAAAAAAGTAGCCTGTCACTCTCCGAGTCCAGGTCCTCAACTATAGCGATGCCAAAAACCACGTCAATCCGTTGCTTCGTTGCAGCGTGATTGAAGGACAAGGAACACACTTTCGCATTTATAATTTTAGTGATGTTGTACATTATACTAAACTTACGGCTACAATATAATAACGAACAATTATAGACCTTACTGTAACTACTATAACTATTGCCTATCCGTACTGGGATAAAAAGAAGAAGACACTTCATTTCCATAACTACGCCAACGATAAATTCCAAAAATAAAAATAGTAGCGACACAAGGCAGCGATGCAATGAATAAATTGCCTACCGTGAGCAATAAAAGCAGTTCACATTAATAAACATGATGTGCGTTATTTTGCGCGGGTAGATTAAACAGATACCCGTATGAGACCTCCGGGAGGCGTATAACCAACTTAGTTGGGACATAGATTAGATAGACGCACCTAGGTAGAGGGGTCTAAACTTATTTTATCTTTCTAAAAGCTCCAGTTTTCACACTTCACTTTTTTAACATCCAACTTGTAATATTGTGAGGGCAATAATTAGACGCTACAGCTATTATGTATTCTGTAGCCACAGTGTATTTGTTTGTTGCTTTGTCATTCGACTATTTCGCAAACGTAGCAACAGATCGCCCTGCCTTCTTGCATGAATATTTTTAGAAGTCTAGAGTCTAGTGGAAGATCAGGTAATTGATCTACTTTTATTTTATCGCGATCTACTTTAAATTCATTATTTTCACGAGACATATAAAACCTAAATATACACGTATGAAGTCGCGAGCATCATCTATGTACCCAATACATTTTTAACAATGTAATAATAATATTATAACACATTTTTGAAAATTTATTTATGTAAACCCTTTATCCTTACTAATTTCATTTCATAATAATATGCGAAAGTGTGTCTGTGTGTCTGTCTGACTGGCCATTGATTCTAAAATCGATAGTGGTAAGTTTTACTCAAGAATCTGCAAATCGCTTACGTAAGCTACTCACGTGATAACTTGTAAAGTATTTTCAGCATACGAAAAGTAATTGCTCGGTATACTCTGAGACCTCTGCATAATATTCTTTGGCACGATGCCGTAACATCTGGATTAAATCTTGTTGTTTAGCGAAGAAAATATAAAGTATTCGTAAAACAAGTTAGTCGTATTGTCCCTCTACGTAATATAATGTTTACCGCCTACTGCCGGAATATAAAACTCAATTCTCTGGAAGGCATAAAGGAAAACGAATGGCAAAAACTTTATAGACAGATGTGATAGGACTTTCAGGGGCTTAGTTAAAACTTTTGGTATCTATTTTAATTTATTTTCTTGTTTCGTAATTTAACAGAATTACAATTTTGGTTTCGTTTTGGTTTTAAATATATTTCATACTAAATGATGCCCGCGATTTCGTCCGCGTGGATTAGGATTTTTTGATTCCCGCGTAACTTCTTAATTTTCCTTGATAAAAAGTAGAAAGTATGTCTTTCCCCGGGATACAACCTACCCCTGTAGGTACTAAATTTCATCAAAACTAATTAAACGTATGGGCCGTGAAAGCGTAGCAGACGGACAGACACACTTTCGCATCCATACTAATCCATACTTCCATACTTTAATATTATAAATGCGAAAGTCTGTCTGTCTGTCTGTCTGCTACGCTTTCACGGCCCATCTGTTCAACCGATTTTGATGAAATTTGGTACAGAGATAGGTTGTATCCAGGGGAAGGACATAGGCTACTTCTTATCCCGGAAAATTCAAAGGTTCCCGTGGGAATCAAAAATTTATCTGTTCAACCGATTTTAATGAAATTTGGTGCAGGGGTAGGTTGTATTCCAGGGAAGGACATAGGCTACTTTTTATCCCGGAAAATTTAAGAGTTCCCGCGGAAATCAAAAAACTTAGTCCACGCGGACGAAGTCGCGGGAATCATCTAGTTTATAATATTAGTATGGATGAAACCCAGCTACCTTAATGTCTAACTGCAGCCTATGTTGTTCGCATAAAGTTACCTCTATTCCAACAGCTGCTGGATCCGATCATGAAATTTTAACATATAGTAAGTATGATCGAGAATACACATGGACTGAAGAATGTAGTTCTACCTACTGTTTTTTTAAATCCCAGATCAAACAGGCTATGTCTAAAAAAAGATAAGAACTCGTTTTAACAAGCTATACATTTAACGTGAGACGCGCTTCATTTCGCTCGTAGCCAAAGGCGGTAGCGTCAACCATTGTTTATAAGAACGGCCAATTATGTCTTTACAATACACACTTCTTTCTTTTTCGTCAGCGTTTCCCAAACTTCAGTGGCCTATTTTTCCAACTTATTTTCGACCCTTTTTTGTTGACGAGGGTGAAAATTCCTTAAGATACTCGGGGTTGGGGGGAAATCGGGATATGTAGGATTTTTACCAACTAAATCCCCCTCGGTGGCCAACCTCAGCGCAAATTGGGAGTTTTCGTGATCTTTTAAGAACGAATCGGTGCCTGATTGGTGTCTGGGCCCGCGTAAAATGCTGAACAACAACCTTGCCTTATGAAGACTACAACGCGAACAGTACTTTGTTTTTGTAAACTAATTCAGGCTTTTATCAGCGTTCAACTTTTGGGAACCGCTGGTATTACGGTATTTTTTAATAATACGCCGCTATAATTTACTTAATGGTGTTGTTTCTTTTACAAGTAATAATCTTATCAAGATATGGCAGGTTGATAGTGTTGTGACGAGACAAAACCGAACTGGACAAAAAAACGATTTAAATAAATTACCAGTTACTCGTGCTCTCATTTCACTGCTGTTACTCAAACATTTTGTTGACGTCGTTGTGCCATAGTTGTTAGCTTTATTGATTAAAATGTAAACTTTATTGGTGACTAGACGATGCCTGCGATTTCGTCCGTGTGGCTTAAGTTTTTTTTTATTTCCCGTCGGAATTGCTTAACCTTATTATTATATACACCGGGATACAATCTATCTGTGTACCAAATTCCATCAAAATCGGTTGAAAAGATGGGCCGTTAAAGCCTAGCACACAAACAGACAGACACATTTTCACATCATACTAATCATACTTAATATTATAAACGCAAAAGTGTGTTTGTTTGTTGGTTTGATCGACGTGATTTCAGGCATGGGTATGGCGTGGCTAGTTGAAGACCTGGAGAGTGACACGGGCTACTTTTTATCTCGGAAAATTAAGTAGGTCCCGCGGAAATCAAAAACTTAAACCACGCGGACGAAGTCGCGTCCATCAGCTAGTTCACCCATATAATTAAAATATTTTAACATGCAGGCATTGGATGATGAAGGATTTTACCATTCTCTTCTCAAGTATTACAAAGGGCTTCCTACATTATTATCATTAAATAAAATGTAAGTAACACCAGCACTGAAGATGCTCCAATCAAACGTGGCTTGATAGTCGCCTGAAGCTCGTACGATTTTTCTAAATGCGTACAACCTATCAGATACGACATATTGTGATACAGAGTTTTGATCATAAATGCACTACTATTAAGAGTTGTTTTTGTGTGTGCAGTTGATTTTATTGATGCATGTGGTTTCATGATGGGGTGTACCAACCTCGAGGCGACAATTTACGCCGTCCGCTTGGCTGGTGTGATTGTTAACTATGCTACAAAGATTATAAGTTATCAACAATATCTGTGCACGATACTGATACCGTGGTATTATGATTTACTGGGAGATTCACGCCACCTTCTTCTTATGTATTTTTATAGCGATTGTAATTTGTAATCATACCACCACTTTTATGCTGTTTACGTTGTTGTGTTAGAAAACATTAATATATTTTAACCATAAAATAAGCACGATAACCACTACAGCCCATTACCATCCCACAGCTGGGCACAGACCTCCATTCTCATCTAGAGAGAGGAAATTAGATTAAATCAGCCACTCATGTAACTTTCGTGAACAAAAGTTAAGAGTAAAGTGTAATTTACAGCCTTATGAGTATAAGTAAACAAAGCGCTGATTTTTTGACTTTTAAAACCAAGATCGATTCTAGATTAAAAAAAATAGGTTAAAATGTGACATATTCAGATCAGGCATGGGTCAAATCTTCCATGCATTTAACTTACCTCGACATTTTTGCATTGCACATTCAAATGATGTTGTACTCCTGGGTCCGTATGTGTGGTATTTTTATTTGCACTAAAAACAAAATCCTATAAACAAAAGGACCTGCTTCACATATTTTTTCGAGTTCCGCTCGCGTCGCGGTGGCTCGAAACCGAATACCATTCAGAACCCGACAAAATAAAGTAAAAACACCATGAAAGCACTAATCCGACCTAATTTTGAACGCTATACGTCATGAGAATAACGACTACGTTAACTGGAAATCTTAATACGAATCGTTTTGAAGATTTAACCGAGGATTTTGATTTTAATGACCGTCGCCTTTCTTACTCGTATTTCAGATGTTATAGTATTCAAGATAACTTGGTCTCCAGTAAAGTGTACTTAAATCTTGAGTTAATAGAGAGTGGCAAATAAAATAATTTCGTTCTGAGAAAGCTTAGGGCTTCAGTCGAAATTATTGCTGTGGAATTTATTTCAAATCCAACATAAATAATCCATTGAAATCTAAACGTGTGTGTCAGTCCACTTTTCTATCTACAACATTTTCATGCAACAAGGACAATAATTTAGATGATATTTTAGATAGTAAAAAAGTTTTAGATTGCTTGCATTCCGAAAATATGTACCTACTGCAAAATCAATTAATAGTTTCCACAAGATTTCTTAAAACCTAAACCCACACGGATGAAGTCACGATGATCACCTAGTATACAAATTATAATTAGTACGTCTATGTGCCTGTTATAGAATCCCACGATATTGTGTCACACTATGAAAGTTTTTTTAAGTAATAAGGAACTCATTTTTAAAAATGAAATTAGATACTAGTAAAATAAGAATTAGATAGTAAGTATAATTGTAGTGTGTTGTTGTTGTAAAAGTAAAACTTTATAATATTTTAGAAAATTTAAGGATATTTAATATATTATTCATAAAATTCATTTGCATACAATGAATAATAAAAAACACTTCTTTTTTCAGTAAAACAATCAATTGTAATAAAATCGAACAAACGGAGAAAAGCAAACTTGGTGAAGCAAAACAAAAAGTTGGTTAACTTGTTTAAAAGAATTGTTTTAAAATGTTCTTGCCACTTGAGAGCACCAATAAAATAAATCGTAAATTACTTCACGTCAAGTAAGCGAAACGCTGACAAATGACATGTGTTTGTTAGTTGGTGGGTTTTATTTTTAGAGTGACCCACACTGCCCGTAATCAGACACCGAGTAGGGAGGCCCTGGAACGAAATATGACCGAATCACAACAGGCTCTTTGTAATCGGGTAGATTTTGAACTATGATGACAGGTTAAAAAGATTTAAAAAGTGTACTAGTTGCAATAAATTGATATAGTTAATTTATTTATCTACTCCAGCATCGAAAAGTTCCAATTTCGAATTTGACAACTATATCGAATTGAACCCTCTTTCGTGTTTGCTTCTCATAACGATACAGTTCGTTGTATGGGAGCTGTATCGTTATGAGTCGTAGCTGTATCGATATGGTTATCTTCATAAATAGGATACCTATAGCTTAGCGGCTCTGGGTTCTGGCACTTTTGGTTTTTATTAATTTATAAAGTAAAAAATTATAAAGACGTCCTTGTCGTAGATAAAATCTTGTATGCAACTGTACGTAATTAGTCATTTTAATTCTCGTACTATCCTATTTTGATACTCGGCAAGCCTCGTATCAAAAAACAGCACTCGAATTAAAATGACCCTCATTACGATACAGTTGCATAAATAGCTATTTCAAAGATTTTCGAGTTGTATGTCATGTCTCGTTTATAATTTGTCGATAGTTATGAATTAAAGAGGGACTCTTATTACGATAGACGATTAGAGAGACGAATCGCTGAAGTCATTAACTGGCAGATGTTGAATGATGACATGACAGATTTCAATGTTTTATACCATAGACTTATTATACTTATTACGAGCAGTTTTTTACATAAAAAATAGAGTAATATTTACTTTTAGTTCATTTGTGTTTTGTAAGCTAGTCTCATTTATATCTTAACAATCAACAGAGATACAATTTTTATTAACGACTTACTATCTTTGATTTTCCAGAATAAAATGTAGCCTCCAGGTCTTCAACTATATCCATGCAAAAAATCACGTCAGGCTATTGCTCTATTACAGCGAGATTGGAAAACAAAGGACAAACCATCAAACAAACACAATTTTGCACTTATAATATTAGTATGATATGAAATAACTAAGAATCTAATACAGGCAATCTGAAATTCCATATTAATCCTAGTAATTTTAATAAACTCATGATTAGAGTAACGTCGTTTCTTAAGTAATAATATGATGTAGTTATGAGCTAAAAAAAATTCACCAAATAAGCTAGACCTGTTTAACTATTTACAACTTCTTAAAAGAGTTCTAAATCCGGTTTCATCTTTAAGTGGTTGCTATAGTGCGTTTATTTAACCGCTGCGGGCTGTATTCTATAATTGTATGACTTAAATTAGACAAATTTGATAATAAATAACTCTAAGTAAATTGTCTTACTAGTAAAAGTTATTGTAAAATAACTACCAAAAAGTTACCAAGTAGGTATGAATTAGTAATTTGAAAACAGTCAACTTTCTTAAAGTGTAAACTATCGTGAGTGATATTCATTTTAACTATACATAACTACTGGATAAACTCTTTGAAAATTTCTTTGATGTTTGTTTTTGTATAGGTTATTGGGAAAAAACAAATTGAGTGTGCTACTCTTTTTCCTGTTTTCTGAGTAATTTAAGTCATCATCATCATTTCAAACCAATGCCGACTTATTAGGTACTTAGCACGAATCTCCTCTCAAAGTGAGAAGGGTTTCGTCATAATTCACCACTCTGACCAAGTGCGGATTAGCAGACTTTACATACCATCGTGAACATTATGAAGAACTCTCGCGCAGGTTTCTTCACGATGCTTTTATTCACCGTTTAAAGTAAGTGATATTCATTATCTTCAGACTGCCTCGTTGGTCTAGTGGTTAGCATAGTCGACTGCGGATCACGAGATCCTGGGTTCGATTCCCGGTCGGGCATGAAAAGTTAGGTATTGGGTTTTTCAATTAAGAAATTCTCAGTGCCAGCCCGGAGTTGGAAGTTGGCGGTGTTTCACCCCCGTGCCTCGGAGAGCACGTTAAGCCGTCGGTCCCGGCTATTATCACTAACATGATAGTAGTCGTTAAAGCCCGCCAACCCGCATTGGAGCAGCGTGGTGGGTCTAAGCTCTAATTCCCGCTCTCCTATGAGAGTGGAGGCCTGTGCCCAGCAGTGGAACGTTAATAGGCTGTAGTGATGATGATGATGATGATGATGATATTCATTATCTTATTAAATAGAATTAATAGGCACTATTAGTAATTTTAGTAACTATTAAGGATTTACAAGTTGCACAAAATGGCGACCACTTAAAACTCGTATTATATGCAGAGCAGCATACTGGTTAATCATTTTAAAACGCTCATTACCTTTGTTCCCCAGTTCTTTAAAAGCTTAATAAATTATTAATTAGGCGGCGATTTTCAAAACTCGTTGGCAAAAAACGAGTAGGAGCCGGGAATTAATGTAATTCGGAAAATGACTCGAGAAAATATTATAAGTATTTAAAATTTATTCCGGGTGCCGGCCCTTGAAAACGAGGCTTAATTTGTTTTAGTAATTCGGTATAATGTGCCTGTATTTATTTTCAACTTTCTAATGAGCGTCGTCGTTGTATCGAATTAACGTACAGCTATTCATAGCAATTTTCACATTAAATTAACTCAAAGATCTATTATTTATAGTATCGCTTGTCAACATAATTTTATATAAGTATTACATCGGTATCATACTAATTTAAAGTCCTGAAATGCGAAAGTCAGTTTGTTTGTTGGTTTGTCCTTCAATCACGCCGCAACGGAGCAACGGATCGACGTGATATTTGGCATGATAATAGTTGAGGACCTGGAGAGTGACATAGGCCACTTTTTATCCCGGAAAATTAAGGAGTTCCTGCGGGAATCAAAAAAACTTAAACCACTCGGACGGAGTCGCGGGCATCAGCTAGTCTATAATAAATGCTTTATCATCGATTACAATTTTTACTAGTACTTATACTAAAGTTTTAACCTGAAATGAGGTTATTATTCAAAAATGTACCTATAGCGTGGCTACAACAGTATTCTGTTGAAGACATGTTATACATTTTAGCATGCATGCATAAGATTCTGTTTAATTATTTCCTAAGATAAAGCATATTTGAGATTGTTATAAAAAGGGGTAAAACTTAGAACTTACGAAGCAACTTCGCACCACTTTGTTGCGCGGTGCGGCGTTTCTTACCTAAAAATATATCCTCAAGATTACGAGCTTACCCAAAGTGATAATTTACCCATCACCTAACTTCCATTTCACGAATTTATCAGTAAAGCTCCATATTGTTAACTTTATTTGACAATAGCTTTGTCCGCGTGGATTAGTGGATACTTTTAAACAATGCTAAGGACAGCGGTTACATATTATGTATACATTAATAAAATTGTAAATTTTTTTTTCAAAAGAGCAACCGCCGAGTTTCTTGCTGGTTCTTCTCGGTTGGAAAGGCATTCCGAACCAGTGGTAGATTCACTTAACGATTCAAAAGCACTTGTAAAAGTTTATTTGAATAAAAAGCATTTTGAATTTTGAAAAAACACTATTTTTCAAGGGTTGAATTTTCAAAAATCCTTTCTTAGCGGATGTCTACGTTATAGTAGCTATATGTCATGCCAAATTTCGACTCGATTCGCCTAGTGGTTTGAGCTGTGCATTGACAGATCAGTCAGCCAGACAGTCAGTCAGTCATCTTTTCCTTTTAGGTATATATTTATCTGATGCCAATTCAATAGTTCATCAAGTCCAGAAATTCTTTCTTTCAAGCCGGATAGTGAGATATCTGAGTTGAAGAGATAGTCAAAAGTTGTTTCATTACACGTTTCCCATATACCTCTACAAGATTACTTGTTTACTGACAGTGAACTATAACACCACGCCTCTATTTCACGCGGATAGAGGCAAGGTTAGGTTATGAGTGATGTAGACGCGAGTCCCCTTTGACTTCGAGTCGCTCAAACGTCTATCTAGTGGTGTTTGTTAGTATTCATAGTCAGGGTATTGAGCTTTACGGTATTGTTAGATTTAGCTAAGCAATATATCCATACTAATATTATAAATGCGAAAGTGTGTCTGTCTGTCTGTCTGCTACGCTTTCACGGCTCAACTACTCAACCGATTTTGATGAAATTTGGTGCACGGATAGGTTACATCCCGTGGAAGGACATAGGATACAATTTTTATTCCGGATAATTTAAGAGTTCCGGCGGGAATACAAAAAAACCAATCCACGCGTCCGAAACCGCGGGCATCATCTACTTAGTTCTTCCTAATATATCACGGTTCTAGAAATTAAAAAATGATTATGGCAAGACAAAGCAGTTTTAGCAAACGTCTTTTTCTTCCGTAAAATAGCACATATCCAAAATTAAGCCAATGGCTCCTGCCAAAGTCAGCAGTGTAATGCAGTTTGCATAATATTACGTCGAAGCAGTCATGGCTTGATGGTCATTTAAAAGACACATTTTAAATGATCACCAATCCGTGTAAATTGAGTTAACTTGTTAATTGTTATTATTGATCATAAGTAGTAAGGACATGTTAGGTAATAGTTTACCAATATCATTACAATTAAAAACTTTCTTCCAGTAACTTGTCATATTTATTCTCATTAAAAGCACTGATAATTAATAATAATATAAGTAAATAATCCGTCAAGCATATCCGACCGAGTAAATCGCATATTAATAATTTATGCCATGATATAAAATAAAAATATGATGTCATATATTTTTAATCCGGCACTATAAATCCCGCGGCACGTCGAGTCGGCGATGCGCCATAATGATTCATTAAGTGCCTCCCCGGGACTACCTTTTTGTAATTGACCGATGATGCGAGCCGTATCAGTAAAGCTTGCTTGAGGAGTAAAGCACGATCGAAGTGTATCTACATAATAATAGTTGGAACATATTACAATTAAACTTACAGTTAATACACATACGGCCGGTTTCTGAATTGAGAATTTCATGTTGAGAGACTACTCAAGGACTAATTAAGCTAAATTTTTGTTTCTGAATTGATATTGGCTCGGTTTCTGAATTAAGCATTCAAGCAAAAACAGCAAGTTCCAGCTCTTTGCTTAATTAGTCCTTAAGTAGTATTTGAGACCGACTCATCATGAAGTTCTCAATTCAGAAACCGGCCGATACTCATCACGATAGTAGTGAGAAAGTCATACCATCGTGTTCACTTAAAACAAGGGGTTCACATAAAAAAGTTTTAACTTGCCGGACTTTAAGGACAATTTATGGTCACTTATGACATTTTGGAATTCTACTACTGGTTCGAAAGAAAGATTCTGCTAAGAAGTGCCGGAAATAAAATCAGCAGCTATAAGCTTACTAGCTGATGCCCGCGACATCGTTCGCGTGTATCGAGGTTTTTTTGGTTTCCGCGGGAACTATTTAATGTCCTGGGATAAAAAGTAGCCTATGTGTAATTCCAGACTTTAGTCTATCCCTGTGCCAAATTTCACTCAGATCCGTTCAGCCGTTCTGGCGTGATTGATTAACAAACATCCATCCATCCACACATCCATCCATCCAAACTTTGGCATTTATAATATTAGTATCGATAAACTAACTGTTAGAACCAATACTGTCACTATTGCGATCACTTACGTATGGGGTATGAGGTTCACATAAAAAAACTTTACCTTGCCGGACTTTAAGAACATATTAGGACATGTTGGAATTATTCTACTACTGGTTCAGAAAAAATATTCTACTAAAAAGTACCGGAAAGAAAATCAGTAGCTTATACGTTTATTTACGTTATAAGATAAGCAATTCAGTGGCAACTGCTATAACGATGCAAGAAAACGTCGTGAGAAAATGAATGCATACCTGAAAGTTCTCCTTAATCTAAAAATGAAAGCCCCTCAAGTTTACGCTGACGTGCTAATAGAAGTAGGAAGTCGTCATTGGCCGCTCAGACATTGGCTGTTTCTGTGAGATCTTTTCTGTACTCCAAGTGAATGATGTGAACGTTTAGTGAGACGCGTTAGTTCTTATTAGACGAACTCTGGCTGGAAGCCACTGGTAGAAAACGACCTAACACCATATTCTGTGAAGATCATTTTGTAAGCGATCTTCGTCTAGGTTCGTCTATAGGTCGAGACGACGACAACTACAACGATAATACCCGCCTGCTCTTATCGCTTGATACCTATAAAAGCCTATCAAAGTTACGTGTGTTGACCATGACCGCCCATGACTTCAAGCCACTATGCGAAGATAGCCTGAAACACTAACATTGACTTCCTACAAACTATGCACATCACGTTTTCTTCTTCCTTCTATCTATGTAGGTATCACTAGCGACGGCCCGTGGCTACCCTACAATGGGAACATAGAAAAATTCGGCCTTATTCATTGTTTAGCTTTGTGCAAAAATATAGCTTTTTAGGTTCAAGGCTGGGCATTTGTGAGTCTGTCCGTAAGTGAGTGAGCTAGTCAGGACTTTTCATCGTAATAGTATTGATGGTCCAAGGAATAATGAACATTCTGTTTTTCAGAATAGCGATTTATATATTTAAAGATTAGACTGCTTAGCCCTTCCGCTTCACAAATTTTGACGACATTTGACAATAACTTGAATAATAATGATTTTTAATTTTTAATATTATAGAATAACAAAGCGTTCTCATGAGATTTCTTAAAAATCACACGGGTGATAAATAAAATAAATATTGACACTACACTGTTTTCGAATTTCGATTTCCTGTCAATATTACATCACAAACTCTAACAAAAATGCGCTTAGAACTTGGGGCCACAAATTATGACGAAATACGAAAATCAAACAAGTCCATTAGCCTGACCTTTCACGCTATAAATGGAAACATCAAACAAGCTAAATGAATACAGCGTTATGCTCTCTGATTCATAATGTTGAAGGGAAGTGATAATCGCTCAGAGATATGAAATGATAAAGGGCTTTCTCGCTTTGTTACCAGAGGCGACCGCCCGTGACGAAGACCAAGATTAACTGGAAACTATTGTTCCAACAGAAATTAAGAAGATTAACAAATAAATTAATGAATATTAATTTAACCTACCCACACGTTGTTGTCGTCTTAACCGATGCTAGATCATTACTTGACTAGGGCCTGTGCTAGGGCTCGTGTATTTCTACAAACCAACACAATATGGTTAGGCTACTACGTTTCAATTAGTAAATTTCAAACATGACTAGATTTTTACAAGTATATTAAAAAAAATGCAACTTATTTTAATTGTGGTCAATATTACTTACCTACTCTGATAATACTGATTTACCTAGTATTATAGAAATATTGATTAGTGAAAACCTAAGAGATAATGCGGAAGGACGTGGGAACCCACCGCATTATTATCCCAAGAAAACTCCTACCACTAATGGAAAGGTGTCACGATCCTAAGTAATGAAGAATACGACACAAAGAGATACATTATGCTATTTAGGAAGATTTTTGTTTTGAGCAACAGTATAAGTTGTTGATATCAGTACCATCATTAGTATAATGAATTTAGATTTCTTTCTATGTAAGCAATATTTCTTTGTACGAAGACTTAACGCTTTGTATCTACAGTTTGACGGTAAAACACCCTATTAAATTTTATTTCACTGTAAAGACAACGATAGCGGATGTATTATGTTATTGAATACGCATCATTAAATTGGGGAACCTGTTATGATAACACAATATCTCTTAATTAAAACTTAAGAATTTCACAGTTTACTTAGACACGGTAATGGTTGAAAGTTTAAAAACCTATTTACGAAAGTATTTATCGCACCAATTAAACCGAATGAAAATAACAACACACAAGTGGGTAATGAATCCAATTTCAAGGTTGGAAACGCTTTAAAAACTCAAGTAATTACGTGTGATAAAATTACAATCCTATAGCTCGAAACTTATCGATATTTTTGACTTCAAAATGTATCTCTTAACGATCAGGGTGAATGAATTGTATATGGATGCAAATAATTTATACCTAAATGTGTTAATTAAATTGGGGCTAAAGGGACAACAGTGTTAAAAAACCGTTAAAACGAGGGCTCGACATTTTAAAATTTAAATCGCTTGAAAATAAAAGGTTTACATTATTATGAAATTTATTTTTACTTACATTCTGTCATCATGAGATATTTTTTAATTATTATGACTGTTCTAATACTGAAGAAAACTTTTCTTTTGTCTTAATTTTAAAAAAACGCTAGGGTGACCAACAAAAATCAAAACTAATGCTTCTAAAACAGTAATTTTTTTTGTGCACTTAAAAAAGTATGAATATGATTTTTATTTATTTTCTAAAAAATAAATGATAGAAGTGCTTTTAAATGACTGATACTACCCAAGCGTTTCGAAAATTCTACCTCCCACGTTTGATTTGATTCTACCTCCCCAATTGATTTCTACGCACGCAAAGTTGCGTTTAAAAGCTAGTTTATTTTTAAAGATAAGCACCTATTCATGTTCTTCGTGCGTATCATAAAATTAAGCATCGGTGTTTTTGAACATCGTTGTTTCTTTGTAAAGACACCCCATTGGGAGGTGCTCGTATAATTTTAATGTCGTTATTAGTTTTCTTTTCAAGTAAACACAGTTTATGGAGAACATAAACCATATAAGTTTTTGCCAGCCAGCTTGCAAATATTTGTTCGATGCGATTATTACTTCTTTTGAAAGAGAAATTGCTGTTAAATTTTAATGGCTCCCAAATAATATTTTAGGGAAGTATCGCTAAGCCGGAAGGTTTTCATAATTCAATTTAAGGCACGATTTAGCACGTTAATCTTGAAAGGAAATGTAATAATAATCATATTTTATGTCGAACGTCCGCCTTTATTAAAATAATACTCGTATTAGATTTTGCTTTCTGCTTCACACATGTTCAGGTAAATCTGTATCCAGAGATCTGATGTAATAAATTCTTTGAATTAAAGTTGTAACAGTATTTCAAATGTTAGTCGGTTTATTATAATTATTATACTTGGGAACTGCGACAAGTCTATCAGTCTGTGTAATTATCATTTTTGGGTATCAAAATATGATGGAGAGTGGGTTTTCTGCCTGAGAAAATAAAGCTTTATATCAAAAATGCTGCGCCTAGCTTCTGCTCTACCAAAATATACAATTACAGCTGTTATATTAATTCACTGTTACACACAATTATGTTCTATATAATAATTATAGGTCAAACACGACCAATACTTTCGTTGAATCATTTACGAAATTCACATAATTTCTAACTTGATTTTAAAGGTGAACATGTGAAAAATATTTTTGCATCACAGCAAGCCCTAATAGGCTAATACACTTTAATATTCTCGAGGAACATGATTTACAAAACTAATCTTCACAAACTGAGAAAGAACTTATAATTGAAGTTCTCGAAGATAGAAATCCAATGATCCCAAACATTAGTACGTAGCTCGTCCAACTCCGAGGATCAGCTGTTTAATCCCTTCATTTCTCGGACAATTAAACTTGTGATTCAATACAAATCGAAGACCCGATCCCCGTCAAACTACAATGACAATCATACTTTATCGGATTGGTACGATATCGGATCATATTTGTGCCGTTTTCCTTTATTATATACTATAAATAACTTTGTGGCAAAGTTAAATGGAGCAAACTATATGTTATTTTAACTACATCTACTATCCATAACTACCGGATAAATTCACGTGTTATGTCGGAAAATGCCCGACTAGTTTCGAACTCGTTCGGGGCCCTTGTAGAAACTCTGTGTATCATTTTTGTTAGTTTTTTACATTTTGGTTAGTTTTAATAGCAATAAAACGTGCAGAAGTCATCACTCAGGGCAAGAAAGACACTAATTGTAATACAGCATAAGAAAGAAAAGAACGTCTCTGGTAGACTGTATTTTTAGTAAAGACCTATAATAGCGATTGTTTTCAGAAATTAACTTCTTGACAATAACAGCAGCAGCTTTCTGCAAGTTTTATTGCTTGTGAACACTTAGCTCTTTTGATGTGAGCAAATATTAATACTACCCAATAGCTAATTAAGTTTCCAGTACCAAACTAATTTGTCGCGTCGTAAAAAATACCAGCCAGACTACTTAAGTTTCTGCGATAAGACTCCACGCAAAACAACTTAAATTTTAATAGTAATTTATACTACAATCCCTTTGAAATCCGATACCGCAGCGTCAACTGCTAATTGATGTTGTCAGTCAAATAAAATGGGTGCGAGTGTTCGTTAAATCATCCCTGGGGAATAAAATATTCGATTATGTCTAGTTCAAAACGCTCCCTGATGTAGCCATGTGTTATAATTGGTTCAGATATTATCCGTCGAACTCGGATTGATTTTCAAAAGCTTTGATTATATCGTTTTTGTATATTTTTTATGATAGTCATATGGTTGGTAGTGTCATATTATGTTTTTTTTAACAAAGAGTAAAAGATTGCATGAAAAGAAGGAGGACAATAAATTGCCAGATTATTTTCCTAGAAGCAGCGTATCTTTTGAATAACATAATATAAAGAAAAACAATATAAACAACCATTAGAAATTCAGCATCATTATACGTGTTTTAAAAATCCTGTGGGAACTTTGATTCTCCGGGATAAACAGCCTATATCCTTCCCCGGAATAGAACCTGTCTATGATGTCAAACGTCAAAATCGCTTGAACAGGCAGGCGTGACAGTATATCAGATATACAAATAGATTTTCACATTTAAAGTATTTGTATGGATTCTATAATATTGAGATGATTGCACATTACACGCGTGCAATTTTTAAAAAATATGAACATCGTTTACCAAAGAAATACTGATGAATTCATTTAGAAAACAACCAGCATCGAGGAATAAGTTGCTGAAGCATAATGTGCGGTCGACATTATGCGCAGACAATAATAAAAAAGTGGTTCCTTTAACACGATTTTCGCTTGAACGTCTATGTTAAACGTTTCCATTATTATCATTTCAAGCGAGTAAAAAGTAAAAACTCGGAAACTGTGTCGAAAATAAATCAAAATCGTGCATCGCGTGCCCGGTGTCGTCACGCAATGAATGTTTTAAGTGTTTTTATTTCTCGTGCCGGAATATTTTACGTGAAATATGCGGGTGATTTTACAGACGGAGGTGAGCTGCGGCTGTACAAACATTGCACGTTAAAAATTCAGCGCAGACTTCTAAATTTTTATTCGTTTCGTCACACGTAAATAAATACAATTGATATCAATAATTTTATTTTGTACTATAGATGTCTTCGTCCGCGTGGATTAAGGTTTTTTGAGTCGCGCGGGAACTCTTTAATTTTCCGGGATAAAAGTAGCCTATGTCCTTTTTCGGGATACAGCCTATCCCTGTACCAAATTTCATCAAAATCGGTTGAGTAATTGAGCCGTGAAAGCGTAGCAGACAGACGCACTTTCGCATCCATACTTAATATTATAAATGCGAAAGTGTGTCTGTCTGTCTTTCTGCTACGCTTTTCCGGCCCATCTTTTCAACCGATTTTGCTGAAATTTGGTAGGTATAGAGGTAGGTTATATCCCCGGAAAGGACATAGGCTTTTGGACAAGGACTTTTTGTCCCGGGAAATTGCAGAAAAAAATTTAAATCCATGCGGACGAAGTCGCGGGAATCATCTAGTTTCTAATATTAGGATGGATTCATTAATATGTAAAATATCTATAGATAGATGTTATAAGATTTATCAAACTAATAGATGCAGCAGGCAGCAGCTAACCCGCAGGCTGATTACGTATCATGCAAACAATTTGCGATTATACAGCAAATATTGTATAATTTTTGCTATTTTTGCTATCGCGAATCGTTTGCTGATACGTAATCAGCCTGCCGTTCGTCTGCGCCACCAAGCCACAAGTGGGTCAAACTGTAGAACAGATTAAAACTTGTGATGAATCGCTATTTTCGGTTCCAACTTCCGGATATTAGGAATTTACTTTACGTGTGAAAATGTAAATATATCGAGAAGTTTGCTGTTAGCTGAAATTATTATGTAAGATCAGGATCACGACATGTCGCTTGACTAAATGTTCTGTCATCCCATTCTATAAATTATTATGGGAATGGTCAAAATGGAGATCGTTAATTTGATATTATGACATGAATTGAGACAGCAACTTAGATTAGAGGGACGTTCTGCGAAATAACAACATCTATTGAAAAACCTAAATAATCACCACTGTGATTTCTTGGATATCAATAAAAACAGGCAAAGTGCTTTTTTTAAATTTATACTGTCAAACTCATTTTACAAGACAAGACATGAGAATCAAATTGATCTATCTAGCAAAGCGCATACTTAAAAATCGAGGGTTGTCTCTGTTGTATGAATTGTACCATAAATAGTGTCACAATGGGGTATTGGATAAATACTCGTAATTAAATGAGTAACTTTTTTCAAACGTCAAAACGCACGTTTAGTATCCAGATTTATTAAAGTTTAAATGAAGTATTTCGCGTTGGCAGTCTCCTCGACTTTGCCACTGGATTTGTATGAGATTGACTTAATGTCACATGTTTGTTTGCGTAAAGGTTTAACGCAATGTTTGCGCATTCGTCGCCGCAAAATTTTGTTGTTTTATGCAAATAGCGATCTCATGGTTAGCGTGGTTTATTGACTTCGATGTGTTATATTAGATTTAAAAGTATGTTTCTGTATTAAACTCGAATAAACTTAAACAATTGATTATTGATGTCGGTATAGCACGTAGTCGGTACCTTAGATAGGTAGGTAAAGTTCCACAAACTTATCTGACCCGGTGACATCGTATAAAAAATAAAAATAAAAACTAAACAGGTATAAAAATTTGTTCCAATTTTGGCCACCGGGTCAGATAAGTTTGTGGGACTAAAGGTATTTAAGACAAGAACGTCTATAGACCTTTCGAACTATGTCCCCTAATTGAAAACAATAATTCAAGATAATCTTTCGTTGTTCAAAATACAATATGTAAATAGTGACTGTCAAATCTTATATCTATGTAGGAACTGGTGTCATTACTAGCAGTTTGATACGCAGACAATGAACTGCACAATTTAGCTGAATCGCTTAAACGACTTCCTATTCGAGACTATTCGAGACTCTGTATCTCCATAACATTGTTACAATCCAAGCAATTAGAGAAGCTACCGTCAAACCATACAGCCCTATAACCTTCAAAGACTAGGCACTTCTAAATTGCGTGTATCTACAATCTATACAAATAAACGAAACGCTATTTTGCTTACAATACGGCATTCTTAGACCGAGCATTAAATAGTACAAAGGCACAATATCATGTAATTGCAAATGATTCAATGTCTCGAGCACTGTTCCTTACTTGAAGGGTTGCCCTGTGAACTGAAAGGACAGGACAATCGGGACATCGTTTTGAAACAATGTTTAATACAGGGTCTAAATACCATACAAATAAATTACTGTCATTTCAGCTACGTTATTTTTTTTATAGAATGTAATTTCACGTTTAACAAGAAATAAAATCATCTTATCTGTTAGTCTCGTCAACATTATACAGTTCATCTTCAGAAAAAAGTGATTTGTGCTACAATTAGAAATCACTTACGATCTTTTGTATAAACATAATTCGGGAGCAACAAATTGTATTTTTTTTGTCTCACAAAATAAATAAGAGGACATAATTTAAATTAATGTGAAACACAACCCATATTTTTTTTTTTTTAAATCTATAACCAGTATCAATTGGGAGGATGTATGATTCTATCTTAGTTATTAAATCGAATCTATGTCTATTCTATCAGCATAAAAATAATATTATTTTCATATGCGTGGTTATGCGCGTCCTGCTAACTTCACTCACAACTGTTGCTATTATTAATTTTTAGTTTGAAGCATGTGCTATTATTAAGAATCCGTATCCCCGCTAACCGAAATTTTAAGAACTTTTGATGAGCTTTGTGCATGATATATTAGTATTATAACAAAAAGAAAATTAAAAAATTAAAGTTTAATCCCTCCTTAGTAGAATGTTGCAAAAAAAATATTAATTTTATTGAAATATAATAGTGAAATTCTCATTCTTGCGGAATACGATTACCATTTTTACACTTTTAGGCGATACTTTTGACCCATATAAATCCAAGAAAAATTGTAATAAATGACTTATAAAAAATATTTATATGATAAACACACTCTTAAAATTGGACTGTTGCAATTCGTTTTTAAACGTTCTATACAAAATTAATTAATAAAAAAATCAAATCAATGTGCACGATTTATCAAAATTTCCGCGTCACAATAACCCCTATTTCTTAAAAGTTTGGCAAATTTACTGATAAAATAAAATTTCCCATGAATGTTTAGTATTTGTATAACATAAATTGTACAAAAATACATTTCTGTAAAATACCTATATGACCAAAAAAAATATCAAAAGTCTTATAAATTTCACGTGTAAAATGCTACTGCAGACCGCACGACCGGCATACCGAGCCCAGCGCTCTTCGAGGGAGGACGTGTTGCTGGATGGGCTCTTTTGTGCGTGAGCTCTCTCACAAGCCTTTGTAAAAACGTGTTGCTAACAATACATAGCGCGACTGCCTTAGTTTGATGAGCAGAGAATGTTAGGTTCTTGATCCGATTCAATCGATATTGAATGAATGCGTGATACGTATTTAATAATAAGGATAAATTTTTTATAACTATTAAATTATTTTGAACGATACAATATTATAATCGCATACTGTTTTTCTCGTACATTGGGATTTAAGTATGCGTAATATTTGTATGGGTTTTGAATTTACTTTCCTGAAATATTATATTTTCTTTGAAATCGTAATTGCAAAACTCTACGTGGCATACGTTGTTGCTGAGAGATTTTGGTGAATACAGTTTTCATAGCATTACTTATATTAAATTTTTATTTATCCACTACAAGCTTAGCCCTTGACTGCGATCTCACCTGATGGTAACTGATGATTTCTATTCTACGAGGCATCGTACTGGAGCGCTCAAGGGCTTCAGAAACTATGAATTCCCAAATTGATCGTAAACAATCATTATATCACGGGTCAATAAAAGGTACCTATTATAAAAAAAAATATACGACTGCCTGAAAAACGGAGTATATTGTTTTCAGGGTTCATGTATGTATGTATGTATATGAGTTTGTATATTCCACCATAACTTCTATACGCCTGAACCAATTTTGATAAATGAGGTATCGTTTGAATCCCTAGCTTATTTCGGGTGACATAGGCTAGTAAAATTTTCAAAAAAAGTGATGGGGTGACCATGGTCTCGCATTAAAGACTAGAGAAGATTTTTTTTTCGAAAATAAATTTAACTATAAATTCATCATCTAGAAAATGATGAGTAGATTCCAAAAATATATACTAATATAATTCAATATCTAGTGATTCCCAAAAAATCATCATCATTTAATAAAAATGTGAATAAGACTCCATTGTTAATTAATCAATGACTGTGGTATAGTTACGTAGTAGATAGTTACGGGCTACGGCAGAGCAGTCGTATTTATTAATAATTTTAATTATATTCACTTGTTTATTGTTTGTATAGATTTTATTTATTCTTTTACCTTTCGACAATAGTACCGTGCAAATCGCACTGCCTTTCGATCAAAATACTAAACAATATTATAAGTCATAAAATATTACCGCAACGATTTGAAATTCTAAAACCAAGAAGCCCATCATGAATACAATTTAATTTGTACTTTATCGTAAGCTGCATAAGGTATATATTGCAATACACATTTTAATACAATATCATTTCTTTTACAAATTTACTTAGAGTAACAAAGCTCAATGGTCATAAAGTTTTTATTTATAGCATATTGTTTCGTTTGAGATACTCTGCTCTGCTCAACTGCTTCCAACAAAACCATAAAAGTTTAGTGTTTTTGTTTTTCTGACCTTGGCATCTCTATATGGACTTTGACATTGTAATCAGTGAAAATAATATTTAGGCCCTTGCTTTGTAATTGGATTGGAGTATTCGCTTCTTGATTTGATTTTACTTGTTTTATATATCACAAGGTAAGATCAACATACTTACTTACTAATATTATAAATGCGAAAGCCACTTTGTTTGTTGGTTTGTTGGTTTGTTGGTTTGTTGATTTGTCCTTCAATCACGCCGCAACGGAGCAACGGATTGACGTGATTTTTGGCATGGGTATAGTTGAGGACCTGGAGAGTGACATAGGCTACTTTTTATCCCGGAAAATTAAGGAGTTCTCGCGGGAATAACAAAAAACTTAAACCACGCGGACGAAGTCGCGGGCATCAGCTAGTTATTTTATATTCAGTAACCTGAAAGTTGCATAGTCACTAGCCACGACCGAAGCCTTCCACCAGACCAGACCAGAGCAGAAAATATTATAAATGCGAAAGTGTGTTGTGTCTGTCTGTCTGTCTGTCTGTCTGCTACGCTTTCATGGATAACATTTCAGCTATACAACTTAGTAGAGAAAACGAAGCTCTGCTGTTTAGGAACAGCTGGCTGAACAAGAAAATATCAAAATTGGAAGATGCGGCCTTTGGGACTCTGTTTTTTTTTGGGTGCCACGCCAGATGCATTGTATAGTAAAGAGATAATAGAAATAAAATGTCCCCAATCTGCCATTGGAAAGGATCCTGAAGAAGCCGTAAAGCAAAATCAAATAAAATAAAATGTGGAAAGCAGTAAATCAATCAATGACACAAAATAAGAGCTATGGTATTACCAAATTAGAGCCAGTTACACATAACTCAAAAAATTATTATACTTATTTACTTCCAGAAATTTTGGATTCCTGAAAAGCTAGATCTATGCCTCTCAGAGACAGTTTTATGATAAAAATATTTATATAAGTATACTATATAAGAATATTTAAAACTCAGCCCTTGACTGCTTTCTCATCTGATGCTAAGTGATCATGCAGCCTAAGACGGTAGCGGGCAAACCCGTTAGGGATGTCATATCCCTAATCGGTTATAACCCATAACCCTATAACCCATAACCCTTATCGGTTTCTAAACGATATCGTGCTGGAATGCTTACTCCCTTGGCGGCTCATCTTTGCAGATAGGGTGATATATAGCCACGGCCAAAGCCTTCAACTAGACAATACCAGACAAGATTTGGAAATTGCAAATTCCGGAAATAACCTTGCAGTGGTCAATTTGTGAATTGAAAATAGGGTTAGGATTTATTTATATCTTTTAACTAATCATGATTACAATTGAATTTGTACTTTATCATAAACTGCATAAGGTATGTTTTGCAAAGACATATTTTAATACAACATAATTGGTAACATTTACATTACCTGATACCTGAGAGGGTCCGCGTGTTTGTGATATTATTTATGACCAATCCTCTGCACGTGCTAACTAACTACACCTGCGTCATACACAATACCAATCACTTATCTGTGAGTTGTTTTCAAAATAACAATGGCGTTTTCGAGACAACTGAATTACTCTAATGACCCATGTAGTAAAACTTGGTCAATAATCGTGTACCTTAATTGTTAATAACAGTCAGATAGCCGTATAGGTTTTAAAATTTAAAAAATCATAAATTTTAATGATAAGTATATAAACGAAAAACTTGTAGGTGTATCTAGTTTTTAGTGTTACATTATGATACCCGTGTGCAAACTTATTTTATAAAAGTTTATGTATGCCAAATAAACATTTATCAAACGGGAAAATAATATTTAAGTGATAACTAAGATTATACAATTTATTAACATGGTGAAAATATTACGAACTTGACTACACAATTTGACAAAGTATCAAAGTAGCTTTATCGGCCTATGCCGTCTTTGTGTGAGTGCAGCTAACGGTCTTGCTGTGCGGTATACCTACAGATTCCAAAATTGGCTGAGCGCGCAATTAGGCGGGCGAGAATACGGACCCTTAATCCAGAAATATTATCGTTTTATTTTTACTAGAGTGAAAAATAGGGCGTATCCTACATAACCAGTATAAAGAGTAACACTAACTTCACTACCATTTACGTCCCACGCGGTATGGTCAGAAAATACGTTTTGACTTGGCTTAATCTCGATTCATATTTTTGTTTGTTTATGTCGACGCTTTTATCGAGTCACCATTTATTAGTGGTGGGTGCTTATCTTTCGCCATTGTGCATACGTGAGATTGTGCGTGGATTATGTGCAAACTAATAAACAGGTAATAAAATCGGAGGATACTAAAGATAGCCTGGTAATCTGGTTTAGCCTCGTAACATAATATAATAAATTATTATATTTGTGATCATAATATTATAATGCTTCCAATACAACGGGAATACAATCTATATCTTTACTAATGTTATAAATGCGAAAGTTTGGATGGATGAATGCATGAATGGATGTTTGTTACTTAATCACGCCAAAACGGCTAAACGGATCTGGATGGAATTTGGCACAGAGATAGATTATAGTCTGGAATAACACATAGGCTTCATTTTACCTCGGAAAATCAAAGAGTTCCCGCGGGAACCAGTTTACCTCAATCAACGCGGACGAATTAGTACTAGAACCTCTTTGCGTCGTATTTCTCATTACTGAGGGTCGTGCCGTGCCCCCTTTCCATTAATCAAATAATGGTAGGAGTTTTCTTGGGACGATAATGTACTAGAATATAGTACGAGAATATACGCTACCTATCTCTGTGTGTGTAATGCTAGAAACTTTGTAATTCATAATTCATTTATTGTCAAGAACATGGTACATTATAATACATATAGTTACATATTACAGATGTTACATTAAATACATAGTAGGTTCTGCATGTTCTACCGTAGCCGGTGTACAATTTATATGTTATAAAATCCAATGATTACAATTATACCCGTAATATTAATATTATGATGTCCGTCTTGAGAAAATAAGCTATGGTCTTTGTGCTGAATTTTACCGAGTTTGGTTCAGGTTTTGAACTGTGAAATCTATAATAGAAAGACAAAAAGTCAGAGAGATTCTCTCGCATTTATAACATTAGTTTATCACCCATTTCACTTTTCTTGCATCTACAAAATTTTGTGCTTCGTAACTTATAGTGCAAGTAATAAACTGAGTCGAGCACTTAACTCCACATAATTTAGTTTTACAAATACGCTTATCGAGTATTCGAGCACTACAAACATGTTTAGGCGAGTCGGTAAACATCGAACCGTGTCCAATACTCAAAAATTACGAGAGCTCAAATAAACATCATCCATTGTGGTCACTCAATACTTTCCCATGGACCGTGCCACTGTTAAGGCCCACACGCATATAGTTAAATACCTTATTTATAGCCAAGACCAAGTGACCTTTAGGTTGAGGCTATGAAACAACCGTCGCATTTAGCAGAGCGGGCTAGTGTTGTTATGTACTACAAGCATTAATTAAAACATTAAACACTTTTTAATGTGAATACTAAAGGGGAGGAAAGCATTCTTTTGTGATAAAACACTTCGTTTGAAATTCTATTACATTATTACATTATTTATATAAATAAAATAATGTAATGGTCGTTTTCTTTTTTACAAAAAAAGAAAGAGCCAGTTACATTGTCACACCTTATAGCACCAAGATAGCATATTAAGCTATTGCGTTTTATGCGCACGGATAATAGGCATGATGACAGTAACCAAGAATCAATGAAGTTATGAATTTATCTAATGAAATAGGATTAATGGATTATAAAAAACCTATTTATTTTTCAATTTCGAGTGAGATTGCTATTTATATTGATAAAATAAAACTATAAAATACGGCAATCCGCCATATTGCTTAAAACACAAAGAAGCGAATGACGTCACAATTGTTTGTTTTCGAGCTTTGAAAATCACACTATTGCTTACTGCACACTGCACAGAGTACATTGGTAAAAAGTGACGTCACAACGACGCCATGACACCGCCGAACGTTTTGGCGTGAATTTTTAAATTTAAATTTCAAATGCTAATTTTATCTACCAAACTTTATTTTTCTACTGAAATAAGATATTTTTTCGAAATAGTAGATACTTCCGAACATAATCTGACCATTTTTCAAAATCAGTCATCATGCCTATTGTATATAATAGTACCCTTTAACGTAGAGACATACCACACGAATACATACTCGTATAGTTCGCGCATGAGTTGAATGCAGAGCGAATGTATGGTGACACATACATTTTCTCTGCATTCAAATCGTGCGCGAACTGAAGCTGGGCTAAAAGCGTTACAAAATAAAAATTCCGCATGGAGGAGTTTGTCAAGACAGTATTGCAATGCGTCTCTCATTTTGGTGTTCGACGCAGGCTTAAAAGCTATTCAGTTGTTGACACAAAGCGTTGTCACCCGCTCCGCCTCTCTGAATTCGCTTACTTTGGGGCCTCCGTTTGAATAGACCGGAGGAGATCAGAAATCGTCCATCTAACTTGATAAAAATGGATTGTATTGTGTCTCACCATAACGGTAGATAGTTTTGAAGGTTAATGCCTCATCATTTAAAATTGTGATGGAAGATAGCGCTTTAGACCATTTTTAAAGAGATGATATTTTTATGGTTATAAATAACCATTTAATAGATAACACGGGATTACCGCCTATACGGTGGGTATCTACTGAAAATTTAAGTGCCTACAACCTATACATACGTGTGTTATTATAAAAAATAGCTTCAGTCTAAATTTAACGAAAATATAATATTTAACAAACCTAACTCCTGAATTCGAACCTCTGAAGTCTTGTTTGTTACGCTGTTTAAAATTACGAATTTCAACATTCTGACCCCCAAGATATGGGCTATCCTAGTTTGGAGGTGAAAGGTAGGTAATATGTGAAACATTATACTATTTATTTTGGAAAAATGAAGATTTAATTTATTATTACCTATCAGTTATTATTTGAATAACATTAAGAAAAAGAAAAAATTTACTTTACTAAAAAAGATCATTTAATACGGCTATGCATATAAATATAACAGATCGTTAACTTTCAATTCGATTCGATAACTTTTTATTGGGCCTATTAAATAATTTTATAGGTATTGAATTTGAATTTTTACATCGAAGTTGATTATATTTTAATCAAAGATTTTCGTCGCCGGCCCACGTAGTTACTATAAGTTAATATAAAATATCTGAGAGTAGAGTTTTTATGACTTAAAGCGTTGCCACACCAAACGCGGGTTGTATGCAGTTTGCGGAATTAGAGCGGGAAACTGCATAAGATGCAAAGTGAGTAAGATAAAAGTGCAAGATAAGTTACAAAAAGTTTGACGATTTAACAAAAATATGATGACTCACTCTCTATTTACACTTATTCAATTCTAAAGGACTCATCTTTTTTAATTTAATTCTAAAATACTCATTTTTTTAATTTTGTAAGTGCAAATAGAATGAGTTGATTATAATTACTAGTCAATTTGCATCGTTAGAATTTTAGTTATGTCAAGTTATCGGTTATAGTTTAAGCTTTTAAGATATACCCTTTGCGATAAGCAAATGTTCCACAAATAAGAATAGTAAACAGGTAGATTTTTTAGAATAAACAAAGAAAATATCTTATAAGGACGGCCAAAGGCATAAATGGATCTTGTCTTGAATCTAATTCTAAAAATTTTCAAGCTTTCGGCCCAGGTACTATTAGGTACTATAGTTTCATAATCGTAACTCAGCAGCAGCACAATAGGCCAAAATTAATTTTCATTGCAAGAATTACTGCAGTGTCAAAACGCTCCGCTGGTTGCACGCCTTTAGTGTGGTGAGGCCATCATAGGTAACAAAGTGTTAGCCGCTATTTAAAAGCTATAAAACATATTTGACTCACTCAACCTCTAAACATTGGGTGCGTGAAAATATGTTCTTTTAATGACCGAATTTCTCGGCTTAGTAGGTACGTCCTCGGGCGGTCATATTTTATTGGTTTTTTGCTTCAGGTTTTCATCTAAATTACTTTATAAATAGAGGTTTTAGTAACGTTATTTCAGAATAAATTTTATTAGGTATTTACCGATTGATAGCTAGGTAACCCGCGTATTTTTTTGGAATTCCTAACATACTTTCTATAATAAAATACTAGTTACCTAAGCCTATTTTGCTATCCTATGCTTGAAGTCAATCGAATATATATATACTACCTAATGTTATAAATGCGAATGTGTGTGAAAGCTGAGTTCAAACCTACTAACACAGTTGTAATTAGATGATACCATTATACTATTAAAGTGGAGGAGTATTGCTTTTAGTTTAATCTAGTCTTATTTTAGTTAAAAAGTAATGAGTAAATCTTAAACTGAAATCCCCAAAGCTTAAAAGTTAAAACCCAAATTATAGAGTGAATTTTCTCACCTAATTTATCTGTCAAAAGTTTTAAATATTAACTGTAATAGGCAGTTAGTTATAACGGATAGACAGACCCACAGATAGACTGACAGATTCAAACTTTAGGGGTTTCCTTTTTTTCCATTTTGGTACGGATCCCTCTGTTACTCAAAGGGTCACTCCGCAATAACGAAAGGACAACTTTGCATGTATAAAGTTTCGACGAAGGGCTAGTATATTATTGTTGTAATCTAAGTATAAAGCAATAAATAATGCCTGTAAAACTTTCAACTTTAATTTAAGATCTAAGAACGATACTTAAACATGAAATGCATACGCTGCCTGGATGAATTTATGCTATAAGAAATGTCAAGATTTTCCAGTGTTTAAAACATTATGAATTGTTGTCATAGCGTTTAATAAATAAACCACTATCTTTGCATACAAACATACGGAATCTATTTCTTCTAGCATTAGTATAATAATATTTCTGCAGTAAAATAACATGATGTAAATAATTTTCCATACATTACCCAGGTTTCACATTTTATTTCTACTTTGACATTAATTTACTTTCTACCCGCAGTATTTTTTTTAATAACTCTTTGACAAATGAAATGAATGGCAGTGTAAATTGGTTTGACATGAATTTTTTACAATATCGAAACACAAAACCCCTTAAAAATACAGTTCATTAAATCCTAATTATTCGTTCACCACCAGTAACCTGACGTGGACCTTACAAACTCAATTTTCTATTCAGGTGGAATAAAACCTACCACCAAACTTTTTTTTTAAATTTCAACCATCCTATTCAGTATGACAAATGACTGGCACACCTCACCTCAAGATTGTATCGACTTTGTAGACGCGCAGTATAAACATTTACATTGGACGTGTGCTTGGCAAGAACGTACACTCAATTTCGGACCTATCTGCCTCTCTTTGTTCTCTTGACAGGTGCATTAGTGTGGTATCATAGAACAATTAAATGCATCGCCGCGAACATTGATATACTACACCTTAGATATTTGGATAGAAGCAGGCGTTACTTTGCAAAAGTCCATGACAAATGACAATGAAAATCTTACAATCAACTTAAAACTTTAAAATCGTACATTGTAAAGGCAACATCTCCTGAAGATGCTCCGGTATCGGAGTGAAACGTACGTTGAGGGTATTTATGAGGGTTTATGTGGTGTGGTGAATGTCACGGGTATCAGGTTCGAGATACGCACTGTACCACATAGATTTGCCTTCTGTGGGGAGTTATAGGGAATTAAACTTCTAATTTTTCATTGCCTTAGATATTTTACAATTTAAACACGATTGGCGAAGTAATGAAGTGCCAAATATGTTTTTTTAATTCTACTAGTATTACAAATGCAAAAGTGTGTTTGTTTGTTGGTTGTCCACCAATCACGCTGCAGCGGAGCAGTGAATCGACGTTTTTCGTTGCATAGATATAGATAAAGAGTTGGAGAGTTAGAATACTTTTGATTTCTTAAAAAAATGGGAGTATCAAATAGTATACAAGTTTTTAAAAACATAATTCCACGCGGATGAAGCCCCGAGTATCATCTATAATTGTTTAAATATTACAAGATATTTGCACTTCACGATAAATACGCCTTTATACGGTCAGAAAGCAAGGAAGGTCTAGAATTTTAAGTTGAAGATGCCGTGACAGGAAACGCAACCAAAACCTCTGGTAAGGCTAAGTCGATGCAACTTTTGTTAGGAAATATTACCAACAAATTTTGAAAATTTTGTGGCGATTCCGTACTCTTGCAGTTTAGGTAGACTCTCATTGAGTTCAACTACATAAAAAGAGTCGTAGGTAGCCGCTAAATACAAGCGGCATAACATCCGTGTCGTGTGAAAATCTCGAAACAGGTCTTAACCAGTAAATAGCGTTCATCGCTTGGACTATAATGAACTTCGAGTATACAACCCTCTAGAGAAACCTACTAGAGTACCTTTTTTCGACAGAATTGTGTATCTTCTGTTTAGTATCAACGGTACTGCTATATCATGGTGAGTGGGAGCCCATCTATCGGCTGGATCCGATCGGACGTTGTCGATTTGATTAAGGAATTTCTTTGTTTCGAAATATTGTCTTCTGTCGTGAGTGACTGTTACTCTTGATTGGGGAATGGGAGGAAAGTCATCCGTGACCGCTGTGTTCTGGGACTTTTCAAAGGTCTATGACTCTGAGGTTTTGTACAGAATCATTTCAAAGAGTCCGTTCTTTCAAACAAATTTTATAAATAACTACTAAGTTTTCACCACCTATCTTCTCAAACGATTTTGGTGAAATTTTATGGAGATAGGTAGAATCTCGGAAAAGGATTATAGGTGATGCGCAGGTATGCAGTTTGTCTAGAACGTTTCAGTTCAATCCGTGTGGATTTAAGGTAACTTAGCCCAAACTTTGGGCTACTCACCCTATCCATGCGGACGATGACGCGGGAATCTAATCTAGTTGATTAAGTTAAGGCCCTATGATAGCGTAAAATCGGCAAAACTGGGTTTTTTAAAGCAGTGCATCCAACAAACGGTGCCATAGTATGCTTGTAATAATTATTTGCTGTTTTCAAGACCTTTAAGCAGACATTAACGTATCTCAAAACAAAATTTTTAAAAAATCTCTGCATTGAAATTTCTCCTATACAAACCTCTTAGATTACCTTTTAAAGCAATTTTTCTCCTCATTGAAACCAATAATTTGCTCTAGAAATTTCAGATAAAATTCATATTTCTAAATCAAACACATTTTCGGATTAATTTACATTGAAAAGTAATTTTTTTTTCTTTTTTTTAAATTTTTCTTGCATTTTTTGCGAATGCGCTTGCTCGATTTCACCCCTGCGCGGCTGTGTTTTTACCTCGTGAGCTCACAGCGCCTTAAGTAAAACATTTCGTTTGCTATATTTTTGAAACATCAATCTAAGTCCGAATGTTGTTATGATATTTTATTCGTGACGGAAACGTATTAGCATTTGGATTATTATTCATTCATTTGACATTTTGTGAGCGGTAAAATCTAGAATTACCTTATAATATTATTACCTCAAACGTTTTGTTTGAACGGAATTGAGGTAGGTAATTATGTTGGCTGGGTTTATGGCTTTAGACCTACTACTTTTTGACTGAGTAAGTATATTACAAAGTATATAATTATAAAGGTGCTATATAATATCTAGTACATTTCTATACCTAGTTGATCACACTTAGATCACACAGAGTCAGGCATAAGGTGGGAAACAAGGTATATGCTAATAAGGTACTACCTTAGGCAACCTACCTTTTGCGCGATCTGTAAAACCGTAGAGTACAATTTAACAGACTGTCAGTGTTTGTATTTAACTGATCTTGGCCACACTGCAAACCACTTGCAATAAAATTATACAAAAAATAACATACGAGACAACCTTGAGGCGTAAAAACGTACTGTTTAATCACTCAGGTGAGATTAAAGATGCAGATAAAGTAATTGTAGAGTTTTTGCCTATTAGCAGAATTCAACGGATATTATCAGCTATTTATGTCTTTAATTATACCAATTTGCATTCCAATTTTATGCTGTTAAGTATATCATATAGGTATCTTGAATATTCTCTATATAACTAATAACGGATTTAAGTACCTGATTACAATGTTTTATTTTGAGATATCAGCTAAGATCACCTTTTGAGTCCCCTAATAGAAAAGGATCCATATAGAGTCCAATCCAGAAGATAAAGTAGGGGAGGTCAGCTCAAAGCGGCCATAGGAGGCAAAGCGGCCACTCTTAATTTTTCGGTTGTTTGAAATGATAATGCGACGTTGCAGTTTTGTCGCATAAGAAACCTCCCGCCCCGCGCCGGGCAGTCATTCGGTAGCGATAGGAACGATCGCGTGGCTACAGTGTCGAAAATATTATTTTTGCGTGCAGTTTTGTTAAAAAAATGCAAGGTAAGTTCATACTGTTTTGATCATACCTCTTTATATTTAAATCCTTTTATAATACGTGTATTGTTTCTTATCTATTTGGCTTGAATTGTGCAAAATTTGCTCAAAATTAAATGTATAAAAGTGTGAAAAGCCGAATTTTTAAACAATATGGCCGAATAAGGCAAAGCGGCCCGGGCAAAGCGGCCAACTGACCGTTTTGCCCTTATTAAAAAATATTATGATAAGATAGTTAATGCTTTTTTAATTAGTTAAAACTTAATTATTTTGTTTAGCTGGTGAACAATTATAAGAGAAAAACCAACCAGGGATCATGGGATGAAAATCTTACGGCACGGGCGATCAAAACGAAAAAATAACAAAAGGCTGTGTAACTTCCATATTATGTTTAAAATATACCATACTACCTACTTAGCTAAGGTTAAAGAAATTGTAAGACCTTATGATTAAAATAATGAGAATACTACCTAGTTTTTAGTTAGTAGAAACTCAGACTGAGAATAAAATGTTATTGTTAATGTAAGAGCAGTATTTGTCGATTGTTAAAAATATTCAAATTTTAATAAAAACTAAACCTGTGTTAAAGTTTCTAAAAATTTATGCTTAATAAAAGTTTGATGACTGAAGTTTTCAAGCAAAATAAGTTAATTTAAATTACTTTTAAGAATTATTATGATTAAAATAATGCTAATGTTCTAGTTAAATCTCAACTCGGACGGAGAAAATAGAAATTTGATTTTTATAATAGTATAAAAAAAACATTGATATTTTAATTACATTGAGTTCGAGGTTATTTTTATAACTCTTTTAGTAAAATAATGATAATTACTCAATCAACTGTATCTGATTAAATTTAAAATTATTTAGAAACTGAGAACTAGAAACTGAACCGAACTAGAAATTGAGTATAAGACGGGTAAAATTAATATCAAATGTTTCTTTAATAAATAATGTTCTTTTATACTTTTTGGTCATTTTTATTTCGTCAAGAATGTTAAATTAAAAAAAAAAAACAATTATACGCAGTAACGTTGGGGCTGGCCACGTTGCCCTTGGCCCCCTGGCCGCTTTAGGCGGCTGCTCGGGCAAAGCGGTTTTTTTACAAGTTGCCGTAATTAAGACATAATATGCTTATTATTTCAATTTTCGAGACCTTAAATTTCATAAATCATAAATTTAATAAATTTCTTTCCCATCAGTATAAAATTCTTGTGGAAAATCAATCGTTTGATAGGTTTTTTCTTTACTCAAAGTTAAGGTGGCCGTTTTGAGCTGACCTCCCCTATGTCATGCAGACTACAATAAAAGAGAAAAATATCTTAAATATGGTTAAAAACAGTTTTATATTATCGAGTTGGTATTATTATTCGAAAATACGTTCGGATTATTGCCATTATCTAGCAAAAGGTAGTAAGTGGGTATCTAATTCATCTTCTTACTCCGAATACCACGAGTTCATTACAATATTTGCTTGTTCAATCCCATTAGTAAGGATAAAAAATTGCGCAGTACTAGGGAGTAATTTTTATCGCGTTCGCAAAAGGGCAGTGGAAATAATGTCCCGGTTTTATAGCAGATAAAATCTTATCGTATTGCTGTTTACTGGCGTCTAAGAAAGAACGCAAGTCTTGAACAATTTTTATCGCAAAATCGGCGTTGGAAATGCTTTAAAATGACTCATTTATGCATTAAAAGGTGATAAAATTGCAAACTACAAAACCGCTTACTAATTAGTTTTTTTTTGTTCTTTCAAAGAATTGTGTTATTTTCATTATGATCTTTTTTTCTTTTCTAATTTACAATAGGTGGTCTAATAGCTCAACAGCCTTATATCATAAAGTATTTATATAATATAATTGGTTTTTTCATTAAAATAATTCCTGAAATACGAGTAATAACGATTATTATATTTTGGACTTCGGTAATAATAAAGTTGCATGTAATTTTAATTAATCGAATAACATCAAGATAAAATAAATATTAATTACTTTACTTTAGTTTTGTATGAAGAAAAATTTGCAGTGTGCGAACTACAAAGCTAAGCACTTCTGGAATAGAGTAAGTTTCTTAAATGGTTTTCTCTTTCAATGTAAAATCCTGACATCGAGTGCCGGCCTTAACAATAATCATAATTCAAAATAAAATAACTAATACAAAAATATTAATCAAAGCAGCCATCCTCCACAATACTCCATTCGTATTTTAAAAATAATGCTCTGCATATTTGCGAGTTCCTTCCACATTTTTCTCTCGCCGCTGAAGCAGCATTTTTGCTCGCCCGGTAATTGGTTGGAGCTATCTCAGTCATTACATCTCGATCCTCTTTTACTACTTTAATTTCATTTTTCGTCTACATTGTCACTTATATTTTCCTCAATTACACTTTAGTGATTTTTAAAAGCTTATTTTGTCAATAAAATGCCTAGTTGTCTTATAAACATTAGGTAACATAATTAGGAACTTGAGTTTGGCTTGAGCTAATGCTAATGATTTATCCATAGAGGTAATTTAAAACTCTATGCATTTCTCGAACTGGTAAGATTAGTGACAATTATTAAGGTCTAATAAAATTACCAAGTATCGTCACATTGCCAATTGCCATCTTACACATAGTTAACATTTTCTAATTAACACAATATTTAACAATTTGTCACACTTGTTTTCCAAGTTACAAACGTACCTAATTTGTCTCTCTGTTGTGAGCATACGTTATCTGTATCTATAATAGCGAAATTCCACTCACTCACTAAATATCATGATAATACCACAGGAACTAAGTATTATGTATTTAAGAATAGTTTAGAAACATTCCTAAAGTGTGGATAAAACAGTATACTAAAAATTATAAAATTAGTAAAGGTAAAGTTGTTTACTGCTCGAAGGGTAATGTTTTAGTTAGATCTTTGTGTAAACGCGGGTAAATTCTATGTAATACTAGATGATGCCCGCGACTTCGTCCGCGTGAATTGATGTTTTTTTAAGATTTAAACTATCCTATCTCTCAAGTTGGATCGAACTGCACATGGTGTGCGAATTTGGGGACTATTGGGGACAAACATTGTGACACGAGATTTATATATATTAAGAATTATCGGAAAAGACTGCCGAATTTTCCCTGTCATTAATAAAAAGATTTTAATAATGAAAATAAAATTCCTAGATTAAGGAGGAAGATTAGGAATCTTAGTAGACACATAACGTAAGTAATAACTAAGATTCATGTACATCTAGAAAGCTAGTTATTTTATTTTATTTGTGCTCATTAATAAGAATTGTATCATTCTTATTTTCCTTTGGTTCAGTACAACTAGAAAGCAGCTAGATCTATTATTTTATTTATGTTCATTAATAACAAATGTATCTTTATTATTTTGCTCGCTAAAGGCACATCTAACTCACGTTTACGTTCAGCAATAAAAATAAATTCCGTCTCAGGCTGCAGTCTATATAATTTACTGGAGCCTGCATATTTGCAAGTGCCGTTCGTTCTTTCTACTGATTCCGCACTCTTGCTCTAGCGGTAATTCAAACTTATTATTATCTTGTTCTTTTAGTAAGATTTTCTCTTTAATGGGTAAAATATTTGTTTACTGCAACTTAAGTATACGTTAACGTTTGTAATTTTAAATTTGATATTTTCTGTTCTGTGTAACTCGGTTTCCTAGAAGAAAGAGGGTAGGTATTTTACATTGGCGTTAAGTAGCCAAAAATGCTCTCAGAGGAAACACGTCATCTCGTTTCCACAGCAAAGTCTCATTGACGACTTTTTGACTATAATAGAATGGCACTTTAGTAGTGGCACAGAATAGTAACTAGTACTATAGTAACTAGTACTAGGTACAGAAGCTTTACTTCGCAATGGTTTTCAAAGAAATATGTACTCAATCTGATAAACAATATGATTTAATTTAGCTCGCGTTCCAGTCGAGCACGTGTTCATTTACATACCTACCAAATTTTTTTGAGGGAATATGGGCCTTAATTCACTGGACTACGGTTCATAATAAGTTATACGTGGTAATACGTATTGAAAGAGCCGCGGACTAGGGTTGCTCACCTCGAGAAACTACTTACTTTTTGTTTCGGACGAAACATAATAATTGTATCATTGTTACCTCACTAATAAATTAATTTATTACTTAACTGATCTCTTTTGAAATAATCCTACTAATATTATAAAGGCGAAAGTTTGTGAGTGTGTATGGATGTATGTATGTACCTATGTATGTATGTATGTATGTATGTATGTCTGTATGTATGGATGTATGTATGTATGTATGGATGGATGGATGGATGGATGTTTGTTATTCTTTCACGCAAATACTACATAACTGATAACGATGAAATTTGGTATGTAGGTAGCTGAAGACAAAAACAAAAAAATACAAACTAAAAAATATAAACAATTAAATACTGCACAGTATCTTTTTGCTTTTTTTCGTTTTGTGTCCATCTTACAATTATCGAGAAAGTTGAACGTGGTTGAACAAATAGCGCGCGCGCGTGTCTTTTTTCGCTTGCGGCAGCCTACTAGATTGGCCCTTGCGCAATGGCCGCTGCCTGTAGGTATGTTTTTAATACCTACACGCGGAGTGACACAGGCCTGGTAGTGGGGACTTTTATGCATACGATGCACTTTGTGGCACAAAGTAAATTCGCCTGCGTGCGACAATAATATTTAATAGGCATGATGACTGATTTTGAAAAATGGTCAGATTATGTTCGGAAGTATCTACTATTTCGAAAAAATATCTTATTTCAGCAGAAAAATAAAGTTTGGTAGATAAAATTAGCATTTGAAATTTAAATTTTAAAATTCACGCCAAAACGTTCGGCGGTGTCATGGCGTCGTTGTGACGTCACTATTGTTATTACCAATGTACTCTGTGAAGTGTGCAGTAAGCAATAGTGTGATTTTCAAAGCTCGAAAACAAACAATTGTGACGTCATTCGCTTCTTTGTGTTGTATGCAATATGGCGGATTGCTGTATTTTATAGTTTTATTTTATCAAAATAAATAGCAATCTCACTCGAAATAGAAAAATAAATACGTTTTTTATAATCCATGAATCCTATTTCATTAGATAAATTCATGATTTCATTGATTCTTGGTTACTGTCATCATGCCTATTCTAGATGATGCCCGCAACTTCGTCCGCGTGGATTGATGGTTTTTGATTCCCGCGGGAACTCTTGCGGGAACAATTTTCCGGGATGAAAAGTAGCCTATGTCCTTCTTCGGGATGTAACCTATCTCTGTATCAAATTTCATCAAAATCGGTTTGAGCAGTTAGGCCGTGAAAGCGTAGCAGACAGACAGACATACAGACACACTTTCACATTTATAATATTAGTATGGATGTTACTCTGATGTGCGATTGTAAGTAACTGAAGTATCCGTCATCAGAATAACACCTGTGTAACAGCTGTACCCTCCTTACCAATATAAAGATAACAGCGGAAAGTGATCCCTTTTATTAATAAGCACTTCAACATAAACATATACCGCAAATTGTGGTCTGGCCATAGGCACCAAAACATACCTAGTGACGACTAGGGCATGCTACCGGGAATTACCGGTATCAAAAGTACCGGGAATTCCCGAGACTTCTGAATATTTTCAGTCCCGGTTCTCCACACCACAAAACCGGTACTTTTGATACTTTCGAGACTCGAATTAAATAGATTACTTCTCTAATTAAGTGCGGATATTTCTGAATGTAACAAGAACTTCGTTCACTATACCGTATTTTATGATCACAAATTCGAGGTTTTAGTATAAAAAATCCTATTTTTACTTTGAGTATTTATACTTAGTCTTTCTAAATATTATTTACCAGCTTTTTTGAAGATCAATTAATTGATGAATCTGTCACTCCAATAAAATTTGTTCTGCTTTAATGAGTTACAGTAGATTAATTATGCTACTCTGATAATCGTATTATATTTCAGTTCAAAGTTTAGTTTCAAAAAAAAGAAAGAAAATTGAATGACTGGATTTACTGTAATATAAAATATACCTCATAAGCACCACGATTATGGCTGCTAAATTTTGATTTTTGACTCCACTGTCATTGACACCAACGGCAGAGGGGAAGAATTCATAATTCTCTAAAATGCTCAGCGTTTTTCCGTTAAATCTTATATACCAAGATAATTAGTGAAAAAACCAAGACTGTGGTCAGTCCAATCTTGATGTATGGAACTGGATTCTGGACAGTAAACTGGAGGCTCTTAGTGGCTGATAGGAAACATGATAGGAAGATCCTATAGTGAACCACACGCACCGGAGAGGACGGTGGTTGGAGACATAGAAATACACAGAGGTACCGAACCCAGTATCCCCAACCTACCCAGAACCCAGAATCGACCCCAGTCGATTCTGGGTGGGTGGGGACCAATCGACCAACCAATTGGCCATTCGATCGAATAACCAACCGATCAACCAACCAATCAACCAATTAATCGGACAACCAATCTACCAACCGATCGACCAACCAATCGACTAACCGATCGTTCAACCAATCGATCAACCGATAGACCAACCGGTCGACCAAGCAATCGACCAACTGAGCGACCAACTGGTCGACCAACCAATCGACCAACCAATCGGACAACCAATTGGCCAACCAATCGTCCAACCGATCGATCAAACCAATCGACCAACCGATCGACCAACCAATCAACCAACCGATCGAACAACCAATCGATCAACCGATCAACCAACCAAACAACCAACCTATCGACCAACCAATCGACCAACCAATCGGACAGCCAATCGGACGACCAATGAACTGATCGATCAAACCAATCTACCAACTGATCGACCAACCCATCGACCAACTAATCGACCAACCGTTCGGCCAACAAATCAAGCAACCGATCGGCCAACCAATCGACCAACCGATTAGATCATGCAGTCGATACTGCTTCTGAGTACCGGGAATTTTCGGACCGATACTGGCATAGAACCGGGAATTCCCGGTACTTTCGATACTTTCGATACTACCATAAATTATAACAAAACAAGGCAAATACATTACAGTAAGTATGAAATAGACCAACTATTTGACATAATATATTACTTAATTTATTACTACAAGCAGTTTCTAGAAAAAAGCCTTGAGGGATAGAGGGACAACAAAGTGATCCTTAAAGGGTCGTTCTTTTTAATATGGCATACGCAGTAACCTCACCTCAACGAATAACAAATATAAATCTATCAATTAGTCAATTGGTTGGTCGATTTGTTGGTTGATCGGTTGGTCGATTGGTTGTTCAATCGGTTGGTCGATTGGTTGGTCATTTGGTTGGTCGATCGGTTGGTAGATTGGTTTGATCGATCGGTTCATTGGTTGTCCAATTGGTTGGTCGATTGGTTGGTCGATTGGTTGGTCGATTGGTTGGTCGATATGTTAGTTCATTGGTTATCCGATTGATTGGTCGATAGGTTGGTTGATTGGCTGGTCGAATGGTTGGTCGATTAGTTGGTCGATGCGTTGGTCGATTGGTTGGTAGATTGGTTGTCCGATTAATTGGTTGATTGATTGGTTGATCGGTTGGTCGATTGGTTGGTCGATCGGTTGGTCGATTAGTTGGTCAATCGGTTAGTCGATTGGTTTGATCGATCGGTTGGTCGGCGGTTGGTCTATCGGTTGGTCGATTGGTTGTCCGATTAATTGGTTGATTGGTTGGTTGATCAGTTGGTTATTCGATCGAATGGCCGATTGGTTGGTCGATTGGTTGGTCGAGCGGTTGGTTATTCGATCGGATGGTCTATTGGTTGGTCGATTGGTTGGTCGATCGGTTGGTCGATTGGTTTGATCGATCGGTTAATTGGTCGTCCGATTGGTTGGCCGATTGGTTGTCCAATTGGTTGGTCTGTTGGATGGTCGATAGGTTGGTCGATTGGTTGTCCGATTGGTTGGTAGATTGGTTGGTCGATCGGTTGGTCGATTGGTTGTTTGATCGGTTGGTCGATTGTGTAAGAGACAATCCAGAAGTAGGTATTTATGAGACACTTTTAATATATTTGTACTCTTATTTGGAACTTGCACGAATAAAAAACGGTTAAAAAGACCTTGCACGGTTAAAAAGAACTACATATTAAAAAGATGATAAGGATCACTTTGTTGTCCCTCTGACCAAGCCTCAAGGCTTTTTTCTATAAATTGATTGAGGCATTTAATTGCTATAAAAATAAAATTATAAGCTTATCACGATACAAAAAAACAGCTTTTCGAAGTGTATTTTCAGACAAGATGTCCCACGCTATCACTGTAAAACCTATACGCCGGCCCTTCGCGTTGAACTACAATAAAAGTTTGAAATTTGGAACGATGCGAATTATTGCACAAGTTCATTAAAAATCATGAATTTATGATCCTGTGTGGAAATATTGCGCGACATTTTATATATTATGTGAAATAGTTGGTCTATTTCATACTTTCTGTAATGTATTTGCCTTGTTTTGTGATAATTTATGGTAGTATCGAAAGTATCGAAAGTACCGGGAATTCCCGGTTCTATGCTAGTATCGGTCCGAAAATTCCCGGTACTCAGAAGCAGTGTCGACTGCATGCCCTAGTGACGACCCTACAATACTAATAATAAGCATAAGTATATTTTTTTAATTTACTGTCACAAAATGTTTTACAATACACATAGGTATTTTTAATTGAGTAAATTCTGGCCTATAGACAAAATAAAAGCTATAATCAATTATTATCATTAATTACAGAAATAACATCTAACTGTGTAAGGGGAAATATGGCATTACTATATTAATGATTCTGAAAACAGACATCTAAGCATCAACATCTGTCATTTTATATGGCGTCGCATTGCGTCGCGTCGCGTCGCTTTTGCCGCTCACCTAGGACAAATATTTAAGTCTTGATATTTTACCAAAAAAGACGTTGCGCCCTGGCTTCACTCAACTCTGCAGGTAGGTTTTGTGCTTTAAAATTAAAACAGTGGCTGTATGCATTATAAACAAAGATGCTCTCCAATTAAACTCCATGCACAAGTCCGTAGCCATCGAGATAAAGGAGTAATTTTTCTAGCCCCTTAAAACTTAAGGACTCACCATAATTCATACCATATCGTTTCTCCGATCGGCGACTAAATGAACGTGCGGTGGACATAATTTAATAAACAAAGCAGGAGCGAGTGAACGTTTTAATGCCACCCCGGGCCACGGATCAGATAATGCGTCATAACAGGTTCCCAACTCTGAGATAGCATTGTAAGAGCTAGTCCCACTTCGTTATGTGCTCCTGGTAGAATGTTCTCGGCTATCGTTACGCGGACGATCGACTGAAGTTATTTATTAATAATACAAAACCCCCCGTATCTGATATACTAGGTCCGCATATTTTATGAGTTTGACGTTTATAAATATCTCCTGCAAGAGTTATGAAATTGCCTTTTTAAACTGATGATCAATCACATTCATCTAACTTTTCCCAGTCTGAATTATCAAGTGAACTATAACGTGAGAAATATTTCTGTTAATTTGTCATTTAGTTTGGACGAGAAATAGTCATGATCTGACAACCCTAAAAGGCAGATTTACGTCCTGTACTTATCACTTGAATTAATTAGTTTCAAAAGTTACCCTTTTGGGCCATTATTCATAGATATTCTAATCGTAACCACAGAATACCTAATTACTATAAATACTATTTACCTTGTAGAAGACCTTCACTCAGCAGTGGATGTCTATGAAACTGTGACATAGTAGGCAAATTTTATAAGTAGGCAAAACTTAGTGGATTCGAATATACTTTTAGAATGAAGTTTCAACAATAGATATTTTAAAAGTTACTAACTAAACGAAGAAATACAAAAATAAAGCAGTCAAGTTATGAAGTTTGGTAAAGAAAAATCTTCTATAGTCTTAATAAATTTCAAGCTTCACGATTATTCACGGTTGGTTTGCAGCGGTTTTTCTTTGAAGCAAAATTTTAAAGTGACAAGAAAGAAATTCTTTGAAAGTCTGACACTTAACAAGTTTCAAGTAAACGTTGGAAATATAAGTGAAGACGAGGATCAACTACGTAACGCAGTTGTAATCAGTATAAGAATATTAGGCTCAAAGCATATTGGTATACATTTGAAGCACAGCAGTCAGCAGTCCTTCTGAAAATGATCTAGTTACGTGTTTGTCTCCGCTATTTGTGAGCAACACGTAAACCCGATTATCGATGAGCGATTATCGATTAGCACAGTGAATACTCGTATAAATAAAATTCAGTTTAATTTGAAACATATTAAGAAAGACAAGTTCCTTCTGTACGCTTCTGTGCCTTGAGCCTTTAATATTATGATTTTAATAATGTTAATGAAAATTTTTGTACCTACGTCTACTCAACTTTAGTAAAATAGGTATGTCGTTTCAAAGGCTCAAGACAATTACGATTGCAAGTGCGTTTCATAATTAACCCCTCCGATAAGAATCTTGCGATCCGCCTACGTACCTAACAGCCCACATAGAGCTCCTTTATTTAGTTAGACAACTGTTTGATATCATGCAATATGTTAACTCTTTGTTTGACTCTGATACAAGACACGACAGAGGGGTATTATAAACTGTGGAAGTCTACAGTGTGTATATGGTCTATTGAATAAAGCTTAACAGCGTAGGACCTCTATCTATCCATAAAGTCTTTAGAGATCTTACTTTATGATTTTGTATATTTTTTTGGTGTGTAAATTTTGCGTCAAAACTTTTAATTGCAGAAAAAGCAGAGGATCTCATTTTTTTATCACTGGAATAGCTTTTGCAATGCTCAAGAAAGACGCGAGAAAATGATTTGCTTGGGCAAAGTTTCAGTAAAAATGTGAGCTCAAAAGTTCATCGCTATAATACAGACCATTGGGAAATGTTTAGGTAGTTACGCAGTAAAAAATATATCGAACGTCAGTTATTTGATATTTAAAAAAAAAACAAGATATAGTCGTCGGACAGCGGAATGCGTTTAATTGTTTGTTATTCCACTTTTTGCGATTAAGGTAGTGTGCACAAATCTAATTATTTATTTGAATGATAGAGTCTATCCCAAAATTTAATTAAAAGCTTAGCTACAAATAAGTTCAAGGTAGGATTTTTTTTTTCACTACAAGTAAGCCCTTGACTGCGATCTCACCTGATGGTAAGTGATGATGCAGTTTAAGATGGTAGCGGGCTAGGGCATGGCAGTTATATTAAACCCATACCCCTATTCGGTTTCTACACGGCATCGTACCGGAACTCTTAATCGCTAGGCGGCACTTCTTTGCCGGTAGGGTGGTAACTAGCCACGGCCGAAGCCTCCCACCAGGCCAGACCAGTGAAAATTCAGAAACTATAAAATTTCCCAAATTGACCCTGCCGGGAATCGAACCCGGGACCTCCGCACGTTAAGACAACAGCGCTACACACTGCGCCACGGAGGTCGTCGGATAATTTTCTTATAAAGTCAGTCTTAGTTCTTAGTATGTATTCTTTAGATAGAGATTGTCAAAAAAGCTTGAATTATTTTTCTCGTGTCGCAAGTCTGTATCAAACTGTCTGTATAAAAAATGTAGATACATACAAGATTTTGCATGTTGAATTTGCGATTCCAGGAGCAAATCGATAGACATAGCAGCAATTAATTGGCACTAGGTGTAAAACTCTGAGGAATAATAAAGATTGGCGTAGGAAATTATTCACTGGAATGAAACACCTACACAAAGAACACGATATATTATTGTAGGCGTTATTTTCAAGAATGTTAGAAACACATATGGGTCGTACGGGTAAACACAAGGGCCTCATATACGGGTCTCATTTATTACTATAGTTTCATTAAACTATAATAATAAATGAGACCCGAATTTAATCTTAATGGACATTTTTTTTATTTTCCAGGATATGAAATATTACTAGCTGATGCCCGCGACTTCGTACGCGTGGATCGAGGTTTAGTGGATCCCGCGGGAAATCTTTAATTTTCCGGGATAAAAAGTAGCCTATGTGTTAGTCCAGACTATAATCTATCTCTTTGCCAAATTTCAGCCAGATGCGTTCAGCCGTTGGGGCGTGATTGAGTAACAAACATCCATCCATACATCCATCCATCCAAACTTTCGCATTTATAATATTTATTTGATTTGATTATTTGATAATCTGACAGTCTTTCTTTGGGATGTCTTATGTATGCAACAAACTGTTATAATAATTAGTATACTGTGACCAAACGGTGTATTGGCTTGGCGGATGTAACAGACAGATAAACAGGTAAACGTATTATTTTAATAATATTTCTAGTTTCTAAGAAGTACAGGTACAGTGAAGTACAGTGAAGTAGTTTCACACTGTTAATTATTGTTTGTGTGTAATAAAGTGTTTGTACCTATTTACTGACTCCTATACTAATATTAAAAATGCAAAAGTGTGTCTGTCTGTGATGCTTTAACGGCCCATCTATTTAACCCATTTAGACAAAATTGGGTATGGAAAAGCTGGATCCCAGGGACTTTTCAAAAAGACTTCCCCAGAGATTCCAGGGATTTTTCAAAAACCTAAATCCTTGCGGATGAGGTAGCGGATATATCAGCTAATGATTAGCAATTATATATCACTACATGATGCCCGCGACCTCGTCCGCGTGGATTGTTTTTTGGATTCCCGCGGGAACTCTTTACTTTTCCGGGATAAAAAGTAGCCTATGTCCTTCCCCGGGGTGCCACCTATCCCTGTATCAATATCGGTTGAAAAGATGGGCCGTGAAAGCGTAGCAGACAGACAGACAGACGGACAGACAGGCAGACACACTTTCGCAGTAATAATATTAGTATGGATTTATCTAGGAACGCATAGTCGTACCTTTAGTAATAACCAAAGTACTTTCACTGTTCAAATATTCAGTCCGTGTATCCAAAATTATACGCTCCTCGATAACCCGAGTGGGATGTGCATTAATTAAATAATTATGACATATTGTGCGACCGCTTCAATGGAAGGGCGTGGCTGATAAGGTATTATTTATGGTGGATCGTGCCTGCAATGTGAAAGGATTTTCGTCCTTTGAGAGTTTAGCCGCTTGAAAATAATTATGTCCTCCTGACCGAACCGTCTGAAAGCCTACTACGATAGATTCGGAAATACTGTTATGCTGTTTAGTATATCATACTAGTATACAAATACCTACACTAATACTAATTTATCTTACTTCTTACTAATATTATAAATGCGAAAGTTTGGATGGATGTATGGATGTATGGATGTTTGTTACTCAATCACGCGTCAACGGGTCAACGGATCTGGCTGAAATTTGGGGAAAAAAGAGATAGATTATAGTCTGGAATAGCACATAGGCTACTTTTTATCCCGAAAAATTAAGGAGTTCCCGCGGGAACCAAAAAAACCTCAATCCACGCGGACGTAGTCGCGGGCATCAGCTAGTAATATTATAAATGCGAAATTGTGTGTTTGTTTGTTGGATTGTCCTTCAATCACGCCTCAACGAAGCAACGGATTGAAGTGATTTATCGCATGGGTTTAGTTGACGGCCTGGAGAGTGACATAGGCTACTTATTTATCCCGGAAGTTTGAGTTCCCCTGGGAAATAAAAAAAACTTATTCCACGCGGACGAAGTCACGGGTATCAGCTAGTAAAGTTATAATTATTATGCGTTGTCTTTTGACTTTTACTCGTGTGATCTCGTCTGAAGGTCTAACCCTACTTGAAATACACAAGCTGCGTGGCACGTAGCGGCAAATATTATTTGAATGAGTTTGTACGTACCGCGCAGTGCATCTACGGACCCAGCTTCATACAACCTCATGAAAAGAATACTTGCCGCTACGTGCCTAGTCGTGCCGCACCTCTGTAGTGGAGCTAGACCTCAATAAAGCGGCAATCTGACCCGACCAGAAAGAGATCTGATTCTGAGGTCCTACTGCCTACAGACAGTAAAAGACAAATTTCCGCACGAAACACCCGCATCAGCTAACACGTTTCTTTCTGTGCGATTTTTTTTTTCTCATCTACAACGTTAGTTTTTGTATAATCAAAAGCTGAAAGTAGTTTGTTCAGAATCAGTAACAGAGTCTAATGCAACCATTTTTAATACCGTGTTATATTTTGTCCAAAAAATATTTTAAAATCCTGCAAGTTTGGACACATAGTTGAATGACCTAACCAGCTGGCATTGCGGCGTCGCAAGCGGTACAATGACACATCGAGAGTCGCAGTCGATGACGTCATCAACCCGCCCGCCAGCAAATGGCCGGCGCCCGCGCCCCGCGCTCCACTCGCGCCCGGCGCGGTGACAATGTGTCCGCGGTAGGAGTTTGAGGCGCCCATGCTTGCCGTTCATACAACGTCTAAGGGAAAATGGTCAGTTCCGCCTTCTAACCGTCGTCTTGCATTATTCATACTTAATTAATGAAGTGTAATAGCGCAATGATAATGACTATTGTCTCTCTTACAAACACTCACGCGCTGTATTTACTTACTACCTACCACGCAGCACAGTGGCGGAACGCGTCACAGCGCGCGCCGTCTTGACGCCGCGTTTTGGGTGACCATGTTTTAGCGAGGACAATGACCCAACTCAAGAAGCTTATAACTTCGGTAGTTTTCAATAAAAAAAATTGAAATTTTGTATAAATATTCCTTACGTGAAAATATTCGACACGTGTTTCGGTTTTCGATTAAACTAAAACTAACGTTGTATATGTTTTTGTCCTGAACGTTCATTCGCCCTTACATGCTTCTAAAAGTATGGCAGTGTAACACTCCAACTTGCCAGGACTTTGCAGCTATTTTTGGGCCACAAAGAAGAAAATATACTGATGATATCATCAAAGGTCGGCAGTGAGGTGACTTTTGTTCACACAACGATTGTAGGAATGCAGCTGCTATCATCTCTTGCATTTTTAGAACTGTGAATTTCTGCCCTGTAGATGATTACTTATACTATGGTTCCCACTAATCAGCCACAGATTCTGAAAGGCAAAGAAAGTTTCGAAAGCTCAAAAATATCATAGATTTTTCGCCCAATACTGTCCTGTAGAAATATGTAAAAATATTAATAGATTTACAAGAAAAAAAGATTTAAGATTTTTCCCATAGTCACTCATGTCCATAGTTGTTTAAGTTGCATTTTATTATACTGAGGTCAGCACAATGCATTTATTTTTTTTCTCCTCATTTTATCAGCCGATCACAATGCGTTCATTTACATTTTAATTACTCGACCGGTATAAAATCAATTCGCGATTCTTACTTCACCCATAAAATCTTGTATGGTACGAAGGCGGCGATAATGTCTTTATCGGGCGGCTTTTAATGTGCTCTCAGTCTTAAACGACGTTTTATATTGACTTTGATGATGCGGTTGCAATTTCAAAATGAATGAAATTTTTTAATTCCTGCGAAATGAATTTAAATAAAACTTTACTATAATTTTAAAAATACTTCAGAATGTACGAGTAGATACCCATTATAGGTAGTATCGAAAACTCAACACTCAAGGTAACTCGTGACAAGCACTGACATTTTAGTTTAGAGATTTGTGGACAAATGAATAGGCACTATTGACCGTGATACCTAAAAGATAATATAGTCCATATCCGATTTTTTTGTATTAAATTCAAGGATAAACCCGCAATAGAATGTTTTGTCGTAATTGTTTATTGTAATGCGCCACGCGTTGGCTAATGCCGACATGGGTTGATGGATCGCTTCCGTACTTTGGTAACTTTGAATGTTTTATTTATATTGATGGACATTGTAATAAGATTTGGCGGATGACACTAAAATCGAACTTATTTAAATATCTAGTGATGCGGCATCGCGACAGCAACGGAGCTTCAGCTGCGGCGATTTTTTGCCATCGTCGTCATCGACTGTAACAGCAAAACTACAATACTGATAGGACAGGACTAAACAGCGCAAAACGTCGAACCGCGCATTTTTATATGGAGGTACGCCTGCACAGACTTGCGTGACACGATGAAACGCGTTTCCCATACTTCCGGCAATTCGCGCTGACTTGTTTTCATGTCCTGTCAGTAGGTGTGTTTTCGACCTTAGTTAGAAATGAGTTAGGACTTATAGGGACTTCGACTGTGATGTCGCCAGTCCATTCCTGCACCTTGGGAATTAGGATCCCAATGTTAATCGATTCTTTAAACTATGTAGGAAAGCTCTTGAACCCCTATGTCTTTATAATTAATATAAATACCTAGAAACACGTGCCTTTTCTATAAAAATAAGTAGATAAGTCCTAATAAAAAGCTCGATTCGAAATTATAAATAGAACAAATCAAAAATTATTGCCATGTTTAAAATCTCAGGTTTCCTTTTGTTGAAACAAAAGTACAACTTCAGAAACAAGTATACCTTGTATTCGTGAAAAATTTGAGAACTTTAAATGTTTACATCAAAAGAAAACTTGTAATCGTAGATAACAATAGGACCAACATTCCCACTAAATAGAGGGAGGAGAGTAGGGTAGAGGTAGACGATTAAAAACGACTAAAGAGATACAAATAAACCAAAATGTTCTGCCTGTCAGCAATCATTTAGACTTTAGAGTCAACGCACACGTGCCTTTTTTATTACAATTCTGCAACTGCGTCGATGCTGCATCACGTTTCAGCGACTAAATGCAATTTATTGCACAAATTGCGCATCATTGCAATTGCACCGGTGAATTTTTTTGTTCGTTAGAGCGTAGTTTGCTAGATTTTAACTATTAAATCACTTTAACTTTAACGGATTATAACAATAATTATTTATTATGTAATTTACAATTTGAATTTCATCACACATCACTACAGCCTATTAACGTCCCACTTGGACCTGGGCACAGGCCTCCACTCTCATAGGAGAGCGGGAATTAGAGCTTAGACCCACCACGCTGCTCCAATGCGGGATGGCGGGCTTTAACGATTATTATCATGCTAGTGATAATAACCGGGACCGACGGCTTAACGTGCTCTCCGAGGCACGGGGGTGAAACACCGCCAACTTCCAACTCCGGGCTGGCACTGAGAATATCTTAATTGAAAAACCCAATACCTAACTTTTATGCCCGACCGGGAATCGAACCCAGGACCTCGTGATCCGCAGTCGACTATGCTAACCACTAGACCAGCGAGGCAGTTTTAATTTGAATTTACCATTATAATATCTACAATTTTGAGATTCCCAGAGGTATTATTAAATGATCCGATTTTATTACTTAGAAGTTGTTTAATGATTATAATACAAAAAGTAGTTCGCAAATAAAACCTCGATATCCTACTACTAAATATAAGCGTAATAAATATTTATAGTTTCCGGCCCTTAAGCGCATAGGGTAGTTGTCTTTTTGTGAAGTCCTAAACATATCACGTTTCGATTGATTAGTTTTTCGGCTTACTGGCACGTGACTTGTACGAAAGCATTTCGATTCCGATGCGCCTATTCGAGCTCAGAATGTTAAAATGTTTATTTGATTTTTTATCTATACTTAACGAAAAAATGGACCCATACAACTGCCATACCAGCTTTTCCATCGTAGACGGGATATATTCTTTATTCTATTTATAGATAGCCACGATGATAGATATATTATTTCATTATTATTATTTATGGTTGAAACTTACTTTCTATCAATCTATCTTTGTTACGAAAGAAATCCCGCGGAAATTAGTGAAACGAATAAAATTTTCATCCATTAAGTTATTGCATAAACATGGTGCTATGTAGTTCAATGGTAATCGACTGTGTACAGTACAGGTTCATACCCACCGTGAAAATATTTCCTTTACCAAATCGATGCACAAAAACCTTTGGTCAATACCATTTGGCTTAGCTACGGTAGGTGCCAACTTCACAGTCCAGCCATAAAATTTCGTTTTACCTTTAAATCTAGCATTAAATTTCGTATTACTTCCACGTCGCACTATTATGCACTTTTCGGCGTTTTCGTGAATTTATAATGTTGGCACTAAATCAGACCTGGTCCACAATTTGCATACGAGTGGGGCGACAAAGAACAAAGGGGGGGCTTTATCAATTCCTTTTGTAGATACGATATCGCGCTGGGCATAACTTTGGTTATCTGGGACCATTAAATCATCTTGTCTTTTTTATCCTTTGAATAGGTCCTTTTTAGTATATTTTTTTATTGTTTCCATTTGAACCTGACAGTGGCGAAGCCAGCCTTGTACGGGCTAAATTTTTATGTGTTGAATGAAAACTTTGGCCATGGAAACTTCAAGCCCCTTCAAATATTATAGCTTCGAGCTAAGCAGCCACTACTTGATCCAAACTGAGGCTCTTGAAATGGATTTTTTTAACCACACTAAATTCGATGCATGCAATTTCAAGTTCCACATCTACCATCTTCCGTCATGCATGCAGTATAATTTAGCAGAATTGGTACATATTACGTTCATAGTTATGGCAAAAAAGCATACTTAATTATGATTACGTTTCTACTGTATTCTAACCAACTTATTCCTTAATCGTAGATCTCTTAGAAGGAAAGGCTGTCATATACCATTGCGCAATAGGACTATCTTGTAGGTCGTAAAATATAGGTGTTATTATGTAGGCCTCAATTAAACATTCCATCATCGTTGTTGTCAACCAAAAGACGTCGACTGCTGGACAAAGGTCTCTTATAGGGACTTCTAACGCTGTAGTCTTGCGTCTCCTAGATCCAGAGGTTCCCTGAACCAATCAATCACCCAACCAACAATCGGACTAAGAACAATAATTATTCAGCGGACTAGAGATGCTGTCAAATCTGTTTAGAATACCTAAGTAGTGTACGTAGAACTGTCTCTTTTGTTGTGTACCGAAGTTTTTATACCAGTCCTTCGCTTTTACGAAGACGGGCACGTATAAACGGCGTCCTAATTGAATTTTAAATCTTTGTTTACGCTCCGAGAGCGTGATTATATTTTATTTTTTGTGCATCTTAGAATGAAAATAAGGTAAGATATTATTACCTACTTTAAGTCATCTGCGTGGTCACAAGCACACACTTTTATAGAATTAAATATGCCTATTCTGGTTTTGTGTTTAATCACCAGGCAACGTGGCACATTGTATCATTGCAGCATGCTACAAGGTCGCATATCACAATAACGCAGAATGTCTTATCGTAACGTAACTAGGTAGCCTAATTTAAGAACGATGTTATCTCGGCAAAAAAACTGCAGCATGCATGGTCATGAACTCAGTGTTTTAATTTGCAGCATACGGAGTCACATTATGTTATTGCATTACCGTATAACACGACTTTTAGCCTTTGATGACCATGCTAGCACAGTGATGAGCGCTGTGGTCTTATAAGTGGACGGTCCCCGGTTCGATTCCATGGGCAAGGGTAGTCCAGCCTAATTTCTTATTTGATTCTTGTTTGGTCTGGTTTAAAGCTGCGATTGTTGAGATGTTGACAACCGACTGGCAAAGCCATTCCAGTAGGCAAGATATCTAGAATTCGATTAGATGTATGGGTATTGATTCAAAGTTACCCCACATCAATCTTGTTCCGCAGCACTGAGATCGCAGTCAAGAACTAGAGACTAGAGTTGTATTATAAATAAAAAACAGCCTTTATTCAAATGTACTTGAAATACTTACCCACCATTTCAAGACAATCTTTATTTCGTCGTCCCGGATCGTCCATCAAAAGTGTCCCGATCGTATTTACTGCTGGCCGCGATTTATAGCGTTTTGATATCGGGCGACAAATCGCCCGCTGGACCTATCACCCAATGACAGTTGTACTGGTATTGTTTCTCCTTATCAATGTAGACGTAGAGTAACTTTGTGCAGAGCTTCCTAGATATACGAGAATAATGTCGAGGAATAGATACGAATTGCTTTATTCAGCCTTTTACGAGTATATTATTTATGTAAGATCATAGGTAGGTATAGCTATGAGCCTATCTATCTATACTTAATATTATAAATGTGAAAGTTTGGATGGATGGATGTTTGTTACTCAATCACGCCAGAACGGCTGAACGGATTTGGATGAAATTTGGCACAAAGATTGATTATAGCCTGGAATAAAACATAGGTTACTTTTTATCAAAGAAAATAAAGGAATTACCGCAGGAAATAAAAAACCTTAATCCACGCGGACGGAGTCGCGGGCATTAGCTAATGAGCGATAAATGTCATCGTTATACTGCCAGTAGCTATCAAACAGAAAAAATAAGAAGACCAATGCGAGACAAATACCTTATTTTGCCTTTCCACTAGAGATGCTATTGCTAAGCTACGGATTGTGCCACACCCACTAATTTATAGCAGTGCTTGGTCTAACATAAAGCGCACTTTAGAATGGAAACGTACCCTAACACTTGCTCAGCTTTTGTTACAGGATTCAGCTTTTGTTTATACAGAACTGGTGTTTTCGATTGAGATGCTTATCGCATCTTAGTTAAAACTTAAAATCCATCTTCAGCATAGAAGGAGATTCTTCTAATTGGTTTATCAGATATCATGTTATAATAATATTAACTTTCCTACGACTTCACTACAAAAGGAATGCTATTTTTGTTTAGCGTTTAATAGCATTAAACTCTAACACATTCTACTCTGCGTTTACTTAACCTCAAATAGAATTGAGAGAGCACAGTGATTTACGATTCCATATCTTTTTAAAGCTGATTGTGAATGAACTCTCAATTTCTGTGTTTAGAAATGGTTGCCTTATCGTTTTTATAGTTCCAAGGCCCTTGTTTGGATAAGGGGTCCACAGTTCTACACGCGAAGGTCTCTGTTACAGTATAATATTGCTATTGTTTTAGTACCTACTTGGTATTAACATTTGACCTTCAGAACTGCGAGCCGCGCCATTGAAGTCTAAATTCCAGACGACATAACAGCTAGCTAAGGGCCATTTGCACAAGACCATTGTGTGTTTGAGTTAAATGTTTTATACCTGTCCTTTTCATGTCAACCCCAGAATAAACTTACAAATAGTGACAGCATTACAAAATTTAACTAAATCGGTCTAGCCGGTGCTGTGCAAGTTAGTAATTGATACATTACATCGAGCTTCGCATGCAACCTTGATTATGGTTTGATAGCCTATACACCCTTTGTACATAATAGGGAATCGCGTTGGGTCGTAAATATTTGAACTGTGCTGCATCTTTGTGATGTTGTTGATTAGGATAATATCAATATTTTAAAACCAAGGTTGCGATTTCGTAAGACCTTCGATAACTGAGTGGTGGATAAAATGAAAGCAAAAGAGAAAATAATAAGTCGCTTCGTCTGAGTAAATAAAGCTTAGTTTAAATCGTTTTTGGAAAATAAACTGTACCTCGGGTCCTTTTCACTCTAGAATTAGTGTGCGTTGCACCTATGACTTTAAATATCGTGAACTTATGAGTCGAAAAAGAAGACACCAGTTACATACGTAACTAACCGTATCTGAGTGAACTATCAAAAATATGAGTTGGTAAGGCCAACAAAATGTAAGCATACAGCTTTTATTTTCCCATAAGGAAATAATAAACTGCGACACCACCCAGTTATCTCCACATTTTCGAAGCCAAACAAATGATTTTCAGTATCGCAATCGTTTATTATACTCATAGTACACGTCGTTTACATGAAACTCAGTTTTGCTAGTTGGAAAATCTACCTTTATACCTTGTAATAAGAATGTTAACCTGGCAAGTGGTAAGGATAAAACAAATGGTTTATGTTGAGCGAGTTTTCATGCATTTATTGCATCTTGGCACGGTATGAGGGCACAATTGATTCGGTTTTATCGTGATTTTTAGTTAGGCTGTATTTTTCTTCTCTACGGTTGTAAATACTCTATACATATTCGCGTTAACTTCCTTAACTCTTTGCATAAACAAAAGTTTATCGTCAACACTAACAACTTCATTAACCTCATAACTTACAAAATAATGTCCTCGTCTGGGAATCTGGATGGGTAAGATAACACCTAACGTTCAATGACATAATTCCTTGAAGGAACTAATAAATTAAGTACCTAGATACTACAAATACTAACAGCTTAATACTATTATAGTCTGAAAAGAAAAGTAATAAAACTCGCCCCATTGCGGGAAAAATTGGAAATCAATTTTTATCCTTATAAATATCATATTAATATAATAAATGCGAAAGTGCATTTGTTTTTTGCATGTGTAATGGGTATAGTCGAGGACCTGGAGAGTGACATAGGCTACTTTTCATCCTGGAAAATTAAGGAGTTCCCGTGGGAATTGAAAAAACTTATTTTACGCGGACAAAGTCGCGGGCATCACTCACTCTCACTCACTCACTACAGCCTATTAACGTCCCACTGCTGGGCACATGCCTCCACTCTCATAGGAGAGTGGGAATTAGAGCTTAGACCCACCACGCTGCTCCAATGCGGGTTGGCGGGCTTTAACGACTACTATCATGTTAGTGATAATAACCGGGACCGACGGCTTAACGTGCTCTCCGAGGCACGGGGGTGAAACACCGCCAACTTCCAACTCCGGGCTGGCACTGAGAATTTCTTAATTGAAAAACCCAATACCTAACTTCTATGCCCGACCGGGAATCGAACCCAGGACCTCGTGATCCGCAGTCGACTATGCTAACCACTAGACCAACGAGGCAGTCAGCGCGCGCGCGCGCGGGCATCAGCTAGTACTTAATAAAGAAAAATGCACACTCGGCAGCTCCCAAATAGTTATTCTAGCAAAAATAATACCAGTAATACTATGAATAATACACAATAAATAGACTGAAGATAAACAGAAAATGCACTTTACAAGCAGAGTACAATCTGTACACGGCTCAATAGCATCGCGTTTGATTTATTAACCATCACGAGATGTAGGTATACGAGTACATCGGAGTTCGATTAAACGCAGACGTCCGCTTTTTTACTGAGACCAACTTTAAAACAGCGAAATGCTATCTTTAGGCAATTTTTTCTGCTTTATCACTTTAAATGTTTATACGTACACCTTCTGGACCTCTCCGTCAAAAATTAAATCGAGTCAAAAAACCTTATATACTCGTATTATCGTACATAAAATCTTTATACTGTCTACTTATGTTAAGTCAACCTATAAAAATAATATGAATAAGAACTTAATATTATATTTGGTTTTGAGTGTGAAAATTGACACATACATCATACATGATAGTTGTAGGACCTATTATCATTGATGTAGAATTTTAGATCCCTAATATGAAATAAAAAAACTTAATATGCGTGAATTTTTTAATAAAGCACCTACCTACCATATTTTACCAAATAAATATATTATAATTTACTTTACTAAATGAAATTTTGGTCGTTGACTTAAATCAAAGACCAAATGGACGATCAATAGTATAATAGGCCTGTTTTTTAGGGTTCCGTACCCAAAGGGTAAAAACGGGACCCTATTACTAAGACTCCGCTGTCTGTCTGTCTGTCTGTCTGTCTGTCTCCAGGCTGTATCTCATAGACCGTGATAGCTAGAAAGCTGAAATTTTCACAAATGATGTATTTCCGTTGCCGCTATAATAACAAATACTAAAAATTAAAAATATATATATATTAAGGGGGGTCCCCATACAATAAACGTGTTTTTTTCGTATTTTTTTGCTCAATATTAAAAACGGTAACAGGTAGACGGTTCAAATTTTCTCAGAATATTAACTTGTATATTACCTTTCAAAATAAATAATTAAATATCAATAAAGTAAATATTAAAGGGGGGCTCCCATACAACAAACGTAATTTTTTGATATTAACAGTAAACCTCTACAAACAAAGTTAGTTTTGCGGTTCATTAACAAAGGTAACTATACCTACTTCTTGAGTACGGAACCCTCGGTGCGCGAGTCCGACTCGCACTTGGCCGGTTTTTTTTACATTTTGCGGTATAGCCAATTTCCATGCTTGTTTCGTCGATTTTCATCAAACCGACTTTATCGGTTGTCTGCGGTTGCCGTGCATCGGAGTTAGAACGATAAAAGACGAATCGCCGGGAGATTAATAATGTTTTCCCTAGAGTGTGCTTATCGAGAACATAATGTTAGCAAATGGTACGCAGGCACTGTGGAACAAATGAAATATACCACTGCATTAAATAATGTACCTTTACAGCAAGGTATATTAGGACCTTTTTGACGACCTCCCTGGCGCAGTGTTAAGCGCTGATGCCTTAACGGGCGGGGGGGGGGGGGGGACTAGCGCAGGGGAACCGACTAGGAGAATGGGTTTAATATAACTGCTATACCCCTTAGACTGCATTATGACTTACCATCAGGTGAGATCACAGTCAAGGGCTAGCTTGAAAGTGGTACAAGAAAATAATATATTATGGATTTTTCAAAGAATAAAGAAGAATAATTTGAGAAGATGAATCCTTTATTAATTTGATCCTGAAAAGCTCTACATTATAAAAATCTGACGCAAATTTGATTCATAGGTGAAATCGAATAAATTTAATGCAATGCACTCTTAAAGAAAGAAACGGGAAAAAATACCAAATATTTAATTCACAACGGAATTGTCAATGCATTTATGACTTACCAAGATATTAACTTTATGTTTCAATTTTTCAATATTGTCTGTGAATAATGCAGTCAGTCTACGCAAAGTAGACGTAATCAGCTTAGGGAGTTTAAATCAAACAATCGGCAGTTCTATCATGGAAACAATTTTATTCGAATTGTCTATTGCTTCCAATTACATTTTCACTGCATGTTTTAAAACTTGTTTGGATTTGTTTGGTTACGTTTTTATTTCACAAATCATAAATTTTGATTGTATTTTCAATCTATTTTGTTGATTTGTTTTTACGTTAGGTAATTGATACTTTTTTTTTAAAACCCAATTTTCTATCACTCGTAGCTTAGTAAATTATGTGAATATCAATGAATTTCCAATAATATACAAAGTGTTTAAAGTTTTTGTACCGTGATAGCACGGACATATTTTTGCATTTACAGGATTAATAACTAACATGTACGACATTTTTGGATAGCTTGCATCATGGGCATAGGAAATATTATATGGCAATATCCTCATTTAATAAGTTACCAGAATGCTATAGAAAGCTACCAATAACAAAGTTCAAAAGAGTGATTTTCACAATTCTCAACAAAAAAAACTACTATAGTGTTAGCGAATATATCGGAGATAGCGAAATTCCTATGACTATGTGATGTGTTATCTGTATGTATAATTATTCATGTTTATTATTAAAAAGAAATGTCTTTTTCCCAATAAATTGGTGCTGTTTATCTGTGTGTTTATATGTTTTCTGTGTGTTTAGTGTGCGGTAGATCTGTAATATAATGAAATTATCCATAATTATTGAATAATATTTAAATTGACATTATAGTAATTTTGTTAATAACTTTGTAAAATTAAGTAGCTTATAATCTTAAATTGGACCGGAACATTATGTAATTTTCATTTTATTTTATACCTACCCGACATGTATTGAATTTAAATTTTAATGTAACAATTTTTGCACACTGTCTCTGACAGTAGATTGTGTACGGGAAATTTCTACCTTATACAGCTGTTATCACCCACAATTTAGCAAAATAAATGATTTATGATTTATGATTTATGATTATTATTTATCTTGGAAAAGTAAAGAGTTCCCACGGTATTTATGAATACATAGTACTTATTTGATTTACAAAAACCGTAAGAAAACTGCAGGGAATTAGAAAGTACTTACCTAATCGTGCTCCAGATTAATTCCATGGAATCGTTATCTATATCTATACTTATTACTTATAACGCTATAAAGCTGAAGAGTTTGTTTGTTTGGACGCGCTAATCTCAGGAACTGCTGGTTCCAATTGAAAAATTATTTTTGTGTTGGATAGTCCATTTAGCGAGGAAGGCTTTAGGCTATATAACATCACGCTGCGACCAATAGGAGTGAAGCATCAGTGAAAAATGTTGCAACAACGGGGAAAATTATCCATATTTGAGGGCTTTCATTGCGTGCGCTGCGTAAACGGTTCAAGTTACCCAAAAAATATGTATAAAAAATGATCTAAAAATGTCTGCGACTGGATCACGCGATCATAATAACTGTCAGAAATTGACGCAGACGAAGTCGCGGGCAACAGCTAGTATGTTATATGCCAAGGCCCCTTTTCAATTAACATAGTTCCATTGCAAAGTTTGGTCAAAAGTTATAATAAACTCGGAATTTCAAAGCCCCGAAAAGGGTTTAATGAATGCGAAATTGAAAATCTAAAAATTATCAAAGGGCAATCATAAAAGGGCAAACAAAAACAGAATTAGTGTCATGAGGGCGACAGAACAATGGTGGCCTGCGGTTCCCATTTTGGCGAGCTACCCTCATTTTTTATTAATGCCAGAGTCTGACTGTTTTCTCAACGTAAAGTGCAATTAAGTAACCAAATCTGTTAGTTTTGTTCGATGATATGTTTAATTGGATTGTTTTTGCCATTTTCGTTTAAATGTCTTTGTTTACAGATTTCTTTGGCGAAGTGTTAATGTTCGAATAACCAAACTCAAATAAGCCATTCATTTGTTAATTAGATGTTTTTCACAGAACATGTCATTTTCTTTTGATCTTCTTCACTTCATTCATTTCAATAACTTAAAAAAAAGATTGATGTGTTATTGAATATTGTCCTTCCGTTTGTCATCATGTAACAGTTCTAAAAAAAGTACTTAGCTATGCCTAGCTGAAATTGCTAAAAAAAACATTCTTAGTCTTCATGGTCAACGTTGCAGAGAAATGCTTCTCAAACTTTAGGCTCCAAGGTTGGTCATCGGAATTCTGAAATTTTAACTAAGGAAATATTATGAATAAGTATTAAAAAGGCCAAAACAAAGACATAATTAGCGACACAAGGGCAATAGAACAATGGCGGTTGTGTTCCACATTTGTGCGAGCTACCCTCATTTGTTATTACCGCCATAGCCTAGCGGACTTGCGGTTGTCTTATGGTAATGCGGACATATTTAATATGGCGGTCAGCATAATTGTGTTTATAAATCTTTTCCACTTAATTAGCCTCAACCTTGAGTGTTTTATGCATACATTTTATATAAGCGTTATTTTTTATTTGGATAAACTGCGGTAAATTATCACTTATTTGTTTTGACTTTGGACGCAATGATCTCTATAGGTATTCACTTCAAAGATTCCAAATTTTATAGAAAACTTATCTGAAAAAGTTAAAACGAATTACTTACTTCAATTTATTATCGTCGTTTATTTTATTTTTAATGTCGTTATTTTAATAAATACTATCTTCGTCCTTATTTATAGGTCTTTGTTCAACGCTTGAGTCCATAGTTTTCTTGCCAGGTTTCTACATAGGTACCACGGTATTGGCTAATAGTATAATAAATAATAATAATTATTCCAATATGATTTAATTCTCGAACAAAATATAAAAATTATAAATAAATTAACTATTAATTATAAATCCTAAACGCTAAAACTAATATTGACTCCTATAAATTTAGAATTTCGAACGTTTTTTAATAAAATGTGTCAAGATATCCTAATTCTAGAGTTTGTTTGCTGTTGATCTTATGTTTTTGTATCCTACAATCCGTATGTTAAAAGAACTGATAAATAACACTCCAATAAAAACCACATGTTTGTTCCAATATTCAAATACATTATTTTTAAAAACCCCACAATACCCAATGGTGATCAGTAAATCCCGCTCTTAAATATTAGCAATCCATGCTAAACCGCCCCCGTCATGTTGCCCATATGCCAAAGCGGTGACAACGATTAAGCTGATCGCAGACGTAATATCCCTGATAGGCGGTTTTCGGCATAGAATATTCGCGACATTTACTGGTATGTCAAACAGTTTTGTGCAGCACCCCGCACTATTGCAAACAACGCTAACCAGCTCTCACAACCTCGGTCTTACGATGATGCACCAGCGAGCTTTATACCGACGAGCCGTCGAAACTATGGTTAATCTCGATCGTCCATCAAAGAACCGCAAGAATGTGAATTTCCGGTTGGATTACAAGAAACACTTTATTGAAAATGGAAATTACTTCTGCACCACGATCTTAAATTACGCTTTTGATAACGATCACACCTCGCTTATTGTCTTACTACGACTCTGTTCTGATCGAGGTCCCAAGCTTTGACTCCACAAGTTGCGCTCGGTCTGCGCTAGCCCTCACTGCTCTTGCGTATCGTCTCGTAGTGGGCGATCAGCCTAATCTGCCCTCGTCATTGTCGCCCATATGCCAAAGCGACAATGGAATTAGTCGTCATTCAAAGCACCGTACAAAATTCGCAGCATATCTGGATAACGTGTAGCAAGTGCACTTGTCTGACAGGGGTGACACTTTGAGCCCTTCCGATGCTGACATTATGTGCCAATCCGAAAGTAGAGGCCTAACCCCTAAAGTTTTTTTTTAATTCAAGGAATATTTTGATTCAAGGTTACTTTTGCTAAAAGTATTGGCTTTATATAAATATTTAGCTATTTTAAATTTAAAAAAATGATTTTTATATTAATAAAATTAATGTTTTCTGCTGTGGGCATATAGGCTGAAATACCAGTTTTACTACTCTGCGGTCAAAGTAGTTATAAAATCATCTGGACAGTTTCAATTTCATTAAATATAACTTGCGTGGTAATTAAAATAATCAACGATTCAGTACAATTCAGAAACTCAAGTTTCTTTAATATGATTCAATATGCTATCCATTTTTCAGATAATATTACATTCCACTATAATATTTAAGATTGGTACTAACAGATATTAAAGAAAAAATGTAGGTACTAATATTATATTATTATGGACCCATATTCATTAAACGAGTTTTATTTATTTTATTGTATGGTTTTTGCCACGAATAATAAAGATAACATATTTTCTTACTAATTCAACTACAATTTAAAAAAAAAACAAAGTTTGCATTAGACCACTTTTATTGTGTTGCAGTAACGCGGCAACATGGGGCAAGGGGCGTAAGTTCGCACAATGGTCGATCATTGGCGCTTTTACCCTACATTCGTGTACTGTTGTGGAGACAATGAATTTGAAATTCAAACGGGCGATGCTTGATAGATACAAAGGATTGCTAATTTAAGAGGCCATAAAAATTTATGGAATCAATAATGGCCTAATTTAAATAGATTGGATGAAATACAAATTTAAAATGGCTGTAACTTCTTAAAATTCTCCGTTTTATCTGAATCTATGAATCTGTTCTTCGCACAGTCGAAGAAAATTACCGGAAGAAGGGTTGAGCTCCTAAGGTGCTGGAGTAATGACCTTGCACCATATAACGAACTGCAGATAATGGACTCCACACTAGCTCCAAAACAGTTGAACAGACGTTCTTATTTGATTTGCAAGGAACATTAGCAGCACCAGTACCCTTTTTAGGGTTCCGTAGCCAAATTTGGCAAAAACGGAACCCTTATAGATTCGTCATGTCTGTCTGTCTGTCCGTCCGTATGTCACAGCCACTTTTTTCCGAAACTATAAGAGCTATACTGTTGAAACTTGGTAAGTAGATGTATTCTGTAAACCGCATTAAGATTTTCTTACAAAAATAGAAAAAAAACAATAAATTTTGGGGTTCCCCATACTTAGAACTGAAACTCAAAAATTTTTTTTTCATCTAACCCATAGGTGTGGGGTATCTATGGATAGGTCTTCAAAAATGATATTGAGGTTTGTAATATCATTTTTTTCTAAACTGAATAGTTTGCGCGAGAGACACTTCCAAAGTGGTAAAATGTGTGTCCCCCCCCCCGTAACTTCTAAAATAAGAGAATGATAAAACTAAAAAAAATATATGTTGTACATTACCATGCAAACTACCACCGAAAATTGGTTTGAACGAGATCAAGTAAGTAGTTTTTTTTTAATACGTCATTAATCGTAAATCGCAATTTACCTTTCATTCAATCAACTCAAATTTTAAAAAAAAAACATTTAATTTAAAACTTATTACAGGTTTGTACGGAACCCTCGGTGCGCGAGTCCGACTCGCACTTGGCCGGTTTTTTGATAAAAGTTACAATCCGAAAAAGTAAAAAGTGTTTACTTGTCGTAAAACTTGTCGTACAATTTAACAATTATGCATTTTTTTAATAAAGTCGGATTGTAACTTTTACTAAATAAGGACCTGGCCGCGTTCTATAGAGTACTGACGCTTATTAGAAACGCTCATAAAGTTATGAAATGTTTACGTTAAAAGTTTTAAGATTAAATTTAGTGAGTTTAAATATTTAATCTCAAATTAAAAATAATATTATTCACACTTAAAAATGGCTGAAGTTAATTGGATAGGGACCTGTAAGAGATATTAATTTACGTCAGCAAAAGCTACGAGGGTTCCAAACACGCTTGGGTCTGAGAAGCCCACACCTAACTCAGCAGGGTATGGATTTCAATAGTATAACTATGAGTACCATATTAATTTTATTGTATCTCGTTTAAGCATTTATTAATGTTTAAACATTCAATAATGCCAGGGGGATAGATGAAACAGAGTAGAAGCTTGAGTATAATCCTCGTTTTACTCAAAGCAAGCCACTTCTTATCGTTTCTAATATTCATTTTGGCTTCCGAAGCTCTCCAGTATCCTCCAAATAAATCCGGCCGCGAGCGTGGTTCGAAATATTCAATGAAGAGATTTCATAAAGAAAAAAAAACCTATTTGCATCTCAAAAGAGATGCGAATTAATGGAACCGTTCCGTTGAGATGTCTATAGACGTGCAAATTTGCCAGGCCCACCTAGGATGATTTAAGTTGCCACGTCTCTACTGATCAGTATATTCGGAATCTATATTATGGTCTCAATAACTAATATGTATCAGAATATTGAATCAAAGTTATATTCTTAAATTTTTTGTCTCTTATCTAGTAACTTACTTTAAAATTATGTTGAAAAGATGCAGATATTTTTCGCAATAATAATGGAATTAATTCGAGATTAAACATGTTGGTTGTGGTTAGCCGCGGCCAACCTGTTGGTTAGTTGGTACGTCTGAAGATACCTTTAATGTAACCGTTCCGTATGCCAAGCACGTCATTTCCCCCACACCCGAAATCAACCCGTGCGACACTTCAAAGTTGCTCTAATTCTAAATAACACCACCTAATTGAGTCCTCCAAATTATATTGATAAAAGGAACGTGACACAAGCAGCAGTAGTAGTAGTAATTAAATAAAAATTGAAGGCTTTTGTAAAGGATTTGGTGGGAATAAATTATGAATAGCATAATCAGTATGACAGTGCTCTCTCGTGCTTTCGTGGATTTTTCACAAAAAATCGTTGTAAATGCTTCGTAAAAAATGTGCCGCAGTGGTTAAGGCAAAAAACGGCGATTGCTGGACATACCCAGTTGTGCATAGGTCACTGGTAGACTACCATACGCCGCGGCCTTGCGACTTCTAGAGTCAGCGCCTGCCTACGACTCGCTCGATGTCTTTCGTCTTCCTAGTTCTTCTTTCCTATATGAGTCTACCAACACTGCGCTTTCCTGTACGAGGGCGCCATTACGCCACTTTGAATAGCTATCGGTTCAATGAACTACGTTGGCAATGAGTGACCCTATTGCCACTTCAGCTTAGCAGCCCGGTGAGCTATGCCTATGCTATACTACAGAATTCCTCATCAAATATCAAATATTAAATTAAATATTAAATAAATATTATAAATGCGAAAGTTTGGATGGATGGATGTATGGATGTTTTTATTGTCCAAAAAAATGTATTAGAGCTATCCTTCACCTGGCGCCATATGAATCATGTAAGCCGGCGTTTATTAAACTCAAGGTTCTGCCTCTGCCATGCATGTACATTTTAGAAGTTTCAAAATTCGTAAAATTGAATATGCATTTCTTCAAAACCATGCGTGACATGTATCGATTGCGATCTCTGAGGTACCCAGACAAACTTATGCTAACAAAAACACCACAAACAGCCCTGTTTAACAGAAACTGTTATGCAATGGCAATCAAAATTTTTGATATGTTGTTGAGAGAAGTTACCATCTGACATAAAATCAAGCACGACAAAACACTTTTCATTGAAACTTAAGAAATGGTTACAAGGGAATAGTAGATTATTCACCACGGGGGTAATGCGATGTATTATGTCACGGGCGCCGGGATAAATCCCAAGCGGAACGAGGGATTTTAGAGTAACTCCCGAGCGTAGCGAGGGGTTGCATCTAGAATCCTGAGAGTAGCGCGGGAATTAGGGGCGCCCAAGATTAATACAGCATTACCCCTACGGTGAATACTCTACTTTTCACACCTCGCGATACAACCACTTCTTTCAGCTGGCGTGGCCTACTCGATTTGACAAACAAATGTCGTCAGTGCGAATCTAGTGGGCCACGGCTTCGGTTTTCGAAAATCAAGTTGGCCGCGCCTGCTGATAATACATTCTGTTTACCGAAATTAGACTTTATGCATATAGCAATAAGAATAATGAATAAAACCTCTTTGGAATGAATAGAATTTCCTTCAGATCTTGCTTCAGATGCGCGATAATTCTAAATTCAAATCACATTATAACCCTAGGGAATAATGGATTTCAGTACAACATTATAACCCTAGGGATTTAATGTCTTACTTTAACCTTAGATAACAGGCCATGTAATTGGGCGTTGTTGAGCGAGTGGTGTGAAAAAAAAATTACACCTTGGAAGAATTTTTCCAACATGATAAAAAATACTTATGACATTTTGCATTCTTTTATTTTTATATAGCTATTGACATTGATCCTGATTATTATTGACAATAATTATAGGTACAAACCTATAATAGGCATGATGACTGATTTTTAAAAATGGTCCGATTATGTTCTGAAGTATCTACTATTTCGAAAAAATACCTTATTTCAGCAGAAAAATAAGGTTTAGTAGATAAAATTGGCATTTGAAATTTAAATTTTAAAATTCACGCCAAAACGTTCTGTGGTGTCATGGCGTCGTTTGTGACGTCACTATTGTTTTTACCAATGTACACTGTGCAGTGTGCGCTAAGCAATAGTGTGATTGTCAAAGCTCGAAAACAAACAATTGTGACGTCATTCGCTTCTTGGTGTTTTATCCAATATGGCAGATTGCTGTATTTTATAGTTTTATTCAATTAAAATAAATAGCAATCTCACTCGAAATAGAAAAATAAATACGTTTTTTATAATCCATGAATCCTATTTCATTAAATAAATTCATAATTTCATTGATTCTTGGTTACTGTCATCATGCCTATTATTAAGATCTAAATAAATGCTGTAATATGATCACTGTAATTGTATCTAAGATGAATGTAATGTTGAAATGAATCTATTGTAATACTAGCGGACGCCCGCGACTTCGTACGCGTGGCATAAGTTATTTAAACTCCCACAGGCATTCCTTAATTTTCCGGGATAAAAAGAAACTGTGCACAAAAAACATCCGTTGCTCTGTTGCAGCATGATTGAAGGACTATTTAACGTCCTTTGGGAAAGAATTTTCAAAAACTGTGAATTATGTATTTCATAATTTAAACCCGTTGCCCAAACGTCAAGTTTCATGGCTATAACTTGAAACTTGACAAACTTGAAACTTGAAACTTGAAAAACGGCGGCTTTTTACACCAACTTAAAACCCCTATGTTACCCGTTTGGGGGTGGAATTTTGAAAAACCGTGACACACGTTATTCTTTATTTTTTACCTATAGCCAAAATACCAAGTTTCGTTGATATAACTTGTAAAATACCTTGAGAAATGAAGGCCTTTGATACCAACTTTCATCCGCCATTTCACCCCTTTGGGGATTGAATTTTCAAAAACTGTGAAATATGTATTTCTTAATTTTCAACTTGCAGCTCATATACTAAGTTTCATGGCTATAGCTTGAGAAATGAAGGACTTTAATACAAACTTTAAACCCCTATTTTACCCCTTTAGAGGTGAAATTTTGAAAAACTGTGACACGCGTTATTCTTTATTTTTACCTTTAGCCTAAATCCCAAGTTTCGTTGATATAACTTGTAAAATACCTTGAGAAATGAAGGCCTTTGATACTAACTTTCATCCGCCATTTCACCCCTTTGGGGATTGAATTTTCAAAAACTGTGAAATATATATTTCTTCATTTTCAACTCGCAGCTCATATACTAAGTTTCATGGCTATAGCTTGAGTAATGAAGGACTTTCATACAAACTTTAAACCCCTATTTTACCCCTTTGGAGGTGGAATTATGAAAAATTGTGAAACACGTATTTCTTTATTTTTAACCAGTAGCTCACGTACCAAGTTTCTTGGCTATAACTTGAGAAATGAAGGACTTTCATACAAATTTCCAACAACTATTTTACCCCTTTGGAGGTGGAATTATGAAAAATTGTGGAACACGTATTTCTTTATTTTTAACCAGTAGCTCACGTACCAAGTTTCTTGGCTATAACTTGAGAAATGAAGGACTTTCATACAAATTTCCAACCCCTATTTTACCCCTTTAGAGGTGAAATTTTGAAAAACTGTGACACATGTACTTCTTTATTTTTTACCGAAAGCTAAAATACGAAGTTACGTTAAAATAACTTGTAAAATATCTTGAGAAATGAAGGCCTTTTATACCAACTTTCATCCCCTATTTCACCCCTTTGGGGGTCGAATTTTCAAAAACTGTGAAACATGTATTTCGTCATTTTCAACCCGCAGCTCATATACTAAGTTTCATGGCCATAACTTAAGAAATGAAGAACTTTCATACAAACTTTCAACCCCTATTTTACCCCTTTGGGGTGGAATTTTGAAAAACTGTGAAACACGTACTTCTTTATTTTTAATCGGTAGCTCACATACCAAGTTTCTTGGCTATAACTTGAAAAATTAAGGACTTTCATACAAACTTCCAACCCCTATTTTACCCCTTTAGGGGTGGAATTTTGAAAAACTGTGACACACATAAGTCTTTATTTTTTACCGTTAGCCAAAAAAGCAAGTTTCGTTGATACAACTTGTAAAATACCTTGAGAAATGAAGGCCTTTGATACCAACTTTCATCCCCCATTTCACCCCTTTGGGGGTTGAATTTCCAAAAACTGTGAAATACGTATTTCTTCATTTTTAACTCGCAGCTCATATACCAAAGTTTCATGGCTATAGCTTCCATAAAAATTTTCAACCCCTATTTTACCACTTTAGGGGTTGAATTTTGAAAAACTGTGACACACGTAATTCTTTATTTTTTACCGTTAGCCAAAATACCAAGTTTCGTTGATACAACTTGTAAAATACCTTGAGGAATGAAGGCCTTTTATACCAACTTTCATCCCCCATTTCACCCCTTTGGGGGTTGAATTTTCAAAAACTGTGAAATACGTATTTCTTAATTTTTAACTCGCAGCTCATATACCAAGTTTCATGGCTATAGCTTTCATAAAAAATTTCAACCCCTATTTTACACCTTTAGGGGTTGAATTTTGAAAAACTGTGACACACGTAATTCTTTATTTTTGAATGAAAGCCAAAATACCAAGTTTCGTTTCAATAACCCAAAATATCTTGAGAAATGAAGGACTTTCATGCAAACTCTCATCCCCTATTTCACCCCTTCGGGGGTAGAATTTTTAAAAACTGTGAAACACCTATTTCTTTATTTTCAACCAGTAGCTCGTATACCAAGTTTTATCAATATAACTTGAGAAATGACGGACTTTCATACAAACTTTCACCCCCTATTTCACCCCCTTAGGGGTGGAATTTTGAAAAATCAAAATTTCAAGTTTCTAACCCCAGCAGTTTAGGCTGTGCGTTTATCCCTTAACGATTTTATATATATATTAGATTAGATAGAATTAGATTAGATTATTATTGTAATTTTAATTGTAACTTAATATTAATTCCCTGTTTATAATATTTGTACGCCAATACGGCTAATGTGCTGGACTCTGTTTTATAAACTAAGATCTTATGTTCTTACACACATTACGCAAATAAAGAATTCTATTCTATTCTATGGATGGATGTATGGATGGATGTTTGTTACTCAATCACGCCCCAACGGCTGAATGGATCTGGATGAAAAATGGCACAGAGATAGATTATAGATTATAGATATTATTTACATGTTCTTGGAAAGTTAACTTCTGATCAAGCAATATGCCTAAACATTTTTTTTCCAATAACCAAGGTAATTTAGATATTTAGATTATAGATATTTTATCCCAGAAAATTAAAGAGTTCCCGCGGAGAGAACCGAAAAACCTCAATCCACGCGGACGAAGTCGCGGGCATTAGCTAGTTTTTGATATTTTGATCACGTAGATCATCCGCCTAACAATTTAGGGCTGTATAAGCTCAGTACACCTTTTATGAGTGTGTTGTGTGTGTGTTTTACGATTTTTTGTGTGTTGGTCTTATGAGATTGGTCGCACAAACGCGAATTAGTTTGCACGACGTTTAAGCCGTGCAGCAGTTAAGTACCTACATGAAAATCGTTCAATGACCATATTTTTATCGTTGTTACACATTTTCCCATTCACTTTTTTGTTTTAAAATTCACAAAATTTGATTTTTAACTTGGTTTTTACGGAAATCTGTTTCCTTAACTATTTTTACAATTATTAAAAATTAAATGCCCCGACGTACACATTCAACCACTGGGCCTATAATGTTTTATGCAAGCAAATTAAGCATATTACGTTGCTGATATAAATATTTTATGTGAATAAACTTTTGAATTATGCAACAAGTTTCGCCGAACGAATAAATCTGACGCGTTCTCTATAATTATGCAACGGCACGATACGATCGAATATATCGCCTGATCGGAAGATCGTTCCATCGCTTGATCGTAACAGAACATTGATGTTAAATACCATAGATACACTACCGTGCTTCAGAAGTCCGTGCAATACACTACACAATAAATAAACACTAGATGATGCATGCGACTTCGTCCGCGTGGATTAAGGTTTTTTTAATCCCGCGGGAACTCCTTTATTTTCCGGGATAAAAAGTAGCCTATGTCCTTCCCCGGGTATCATACTATCCCTATACCAAATTTCACCAAAATCGGTTGAAGAGATATTTTTTTTTTGATTCCCGCGGGAACTCTTTAAATTTTCCGGGATAAAAAGTAGCCTATGTCTTTCCCCGGGATACAACCGATCTCTGTACCAAATTTCATCAAAATCAGTTGAAAAGATTTACCGTGAAAGCGTAGGTAGCAGACATACAGACAGACACACTTTCGCATTTATAATATTAATATAGTATAGATATCAAAATTATTTTGAAGTCAAGTGTAATTAAACTAGTTTTGGAACTAAGCCATAAATTGGTTACTACTGCCGATGTCTGGAATTCGTAAATAATTAACTAATATTATAAATACGGCTAAATATCTGCTAGGTATTGAGCTTGAATACTCATCTTCTTAGTCGAATTTGATACAAACAGAAGCTATCTAGCTTGAACGCAAAATCTCAAGGTTTTAGAACCAAAGCAGTTTGAGCTGTTACGTGGACCTATCATAGTAACACACTGATTAATTATTTTCTATTCCTACATCAATGTTCCCGATACAAGATCCGATTGCAAGGAACGCGACCAATTTTATTCACGAAACATTTAGCCCCAGATAAAATCTCTGAGCCTCAGAGAGCGCTCCATAATGGTCGAAGCTGATTTTGAAACAATAAAATGCAAAGCCTCCAAAACATAGATATTTAAATTTTATATGCGATAGATAAGCATAAGCGAACAATTCATAATAAAAATAACCGGTGAAATACTTTTCAGAATCAGAATCAAAATATTATAGGTACTTTATTCAAATTTGGTACACTTTTCGAACGTCTGTAATAATATAAAGCTTATGATGTGATGGTGATAAAATTAATTGCGGTGTCTTAAAACTAAAGCTGCGATGGTTACAAACGCGCCCTGGTCTGAGAAAAGTTTATAACATACCTACTCAGTTGGTTTTTTTTTACGTATTATTATAGTGAGTTAAAGTTACTAATAAACTACTGCGACTGCTAGGGTACTCTGCTGTGTAGACTTGCCTATTGACCATTAATCATCCAACGTTACTGAATTCATCAAAAGATAATAAAAAGGTACAGCTACGCTCAACTGCTTTAAAATACATCGTGTGCCAGGAAGATTTAAAAAAACCAGAAAGAATTTATTAGTTTTCAAAATATTTTTTCAGGATGTGAACTGTTCTCCGAAAGACAGGTTCAGTTAGCAACTGTTGGTATATTGATATTATAGAAAATTTAGTACGTCTGATCGCAATTACTCTTTTTTAACTATCCACTCTCCCTTACAATTAAAACTCCTTGCCCTAGAGTCTACAATCAGTGCGATTGTTAGTGTGAATCAGATAAGTGGAATAGATACTGCAGACAACGGGACTGCGTACACGTTTTTATTTAAAAATTATGCAGTTGTAGACCGTTTACGGGCGAATTTACTGTACTGAACCTAATTTGGTGTTGCGATATATTTACGAGACTCTAAAAGTTTACTAGGTACGTTTTATGTGCTTTTATTGAGGCTTCTATTGCAGTCATTCGTTAGTGCACTTTTATTCAAATTTTTCGCTAAGCATAAAATTGTGTTTATGAATGAACTTGGTATTATAGTTGTTCTAATTGCAGAAGACCAATAGAACCATGACGGAAAAGCTCTAGAATAGCGTCTTTACTGGGGTAAACAAAAATTAAATGACCGTACCTACTTAATTTCCAGATGGAGGGCCTTAATACGAGTACAACTATTTAAAAAATTAATGAAACAGACCTGTGAAAGTTGCTCACCTTCCCTCATCAACTAGAAAAGAGCTGATGATCTTCAAACGGCTGCATAAATTTGTTTGAATCATAGCTAATAACATTCTCAATCAACTCACCTTTAAAAAATAACGAAAGTTTATGCGAGTTAATTTTAGATATACCTATACCTTTATTTTATAAAATTCTTATCGCAATAGGCATGATGACAGTAACCAAGAATCAATGAAATTATGAATTTATCTAACGAAATAGGATTCATGGATTATAAAAAACGTATTTATTTCTCTATTTCGAGTGAGATTACTATTTATTTTGATAAAATAAAACTATAAAATACATCAATCCGCCATATTGGGTAAAACACTAAGAAGTGAATGACGTCACAATTGTTTGTTTTCGAGCTTTGACAATCACACTATTGTTTACTGCACACTGCACAGAGTACATTGGTAAAAACAATAGTGACGTCACAAACGACGCCATGACACCGCCAAGCGTTTTGGCGTGAATTTTAAAATTTAAATTTCAAATTTCCAATTTTATCTACCAAACCTTATTTTTCTGCTGAAATAAGATATATTTTCGAAATAGTAGATACTTCCGAACATAATCTGACCATTTTTCAAAATCAGTCATCATGCCTATTGGTCCATTTCAGAACGGCCAGCGATAATGATTTTCGCCGAAGCGAAAGATGAAGGATCATCAGCTAAGTTAAGAAAAATCTTGATCAACGCGTCAAAAAATCCGAGAGGAGTTCCATTTATTATTAAAATCACCCCGATAAAATCGAGTTAATGAAGAACGGTACTCGAGATCTCGATCGCAAACCGACCTCGGAATACAGAGTGACGGAAAAAATGGATAAAGCACTTATCGTGAATAAACTTGATTATAAAAAAAGCCATCCGTGAATATAATATCACGGAACACTCATCGACAGATGTTGTGAACAATTTTCTGAAACATCCTTAGTAAGAAGCTTGCTAGCCTGAAAGGGATAATTTTTACTACGTAACATTGCACCTAAAAGTTTAATATTATACCCTATGCGAGTCTCCAAACAACAAAACTTTATCAAACCTAGAAACTTACATACCTACGGTAATCTACCTTCTACACCGTCAGATATAATATTTTCTGGACAGTGATCATCAGATCTTTTTATAGAAATCCGCTTCGTTGAAAGTATTTATTTTTCGGCGAGCTATTCCAATCTATCTTTTTCGTTTAGTCTATGCTTCAAAATTGATTTTGTACCTTTGATGCGGGTAGATTGAACACACTGATATAATTTGCGGAAGCGATTCGCTTTTCATTCGTGATTCTACTATTCTATTGTCGGACTTTGATTCTTTTCAATATCTACGTTTCAATTGAGTACAGCTTGTAAGCGCATTTCGATTTGTGATTGAGGGATTAAATGTTATCTTTTTATCTAGCAAAGAGTAGACTATTCGGTCTGATAATGTATATTTTTGTGTCTATATCTAAGCCGCAATGAACTCCATGCTTGAATTTGATTTTAAGATAGCAAACTACGATTTATTTTTACCTATTATTATTATCTGGTGAGATATTAAAAAAACACCGGCTGAGTTTGTTGTGGGCTCTTCTCAGACCAGGGCGCGTTTGGAACCCTCGTAGCTTTAGTTTTAAAATACTGTGACTAATTATCACCATCTCGTTTTATAAGTAACTAGCTGATGCCCGCGACTTTGTCCGCGTGGCATAAGTTTTTTAATTCCCACGGGAACTTCTTAATTTTTCTTCTTCTTAATAAACTTAGATATAGGAACATTATTGTTACTCGTATTTATAAAAATATACACAATTATCATCAATTTACTATACGAAATATCTCAGAAGATATTCCAATGGCAATGTATTAACTTATTAAGTAACGCCGTAATCTCATAAAAGCTGAACTTTATCTCCACGCTCCTGTCTTTGCCACCAAAAAGAGCAATTACATAACCCTTCAATGATAAAATGTAATAATGCGTTATATTGATTTTTGGGGGTCACATTTATCCCATGCCCCTAACAGTTGGCGTGTCAATAATAATTGTAGGAATAGGACACCGTTGAATAAAATGATTAACCTTCGCGGGGGATGTCAAGACTTTGTTACATAGAATTATATTATACAGGCGGTTAATGTATAATAATATCAAATTATATTATATTTAGTCATCATGAATTGAACAGCATTTAAACCTACTTCCAAAAAGGGAGTTCTCGTTTTTCGTCTAAAAACGAATTTTTTCATAATGTACAGCTGTTTTAAGGCGCCATCTTTTATAGATTTACAAGTTGTTAGTGCCAAATAAAAAAAACTCTATTTTTACTAACCTATGTTCCCGGATTTCATATCAGTTATTCTTATTAACAATATTATATAAATAACGATATTAATGATTATGAATGAACAGAATTTTTCTGAAAATTTCCTATTAAAATAAAAAATATCATATTTTAATATTCTTTCTCGTATCCAAAAATATACGGTGTTGCTGAATGCTTTGTTCCGAAATACGACACTCAGTTTTCCGGCTCAAATTTTAATACGACTCGACAATTTACTAACGCAATTTATGAATACAAAAGCAGATAATCCAAACAAAGAACGCCCTGTATTATTTGATACGAATGTCAACATCGAATTTGGATGTATCGCGAGGGTATTCCAGACGAATATGACATAAATTTAATGTCATTGTCAACCCTTGTTGGTTGAACGGAATGAAATAAATACCATATGTACGCCGGTTCATGTTACGTAGGTTGCCGCTAATTCCCTGAAAATGTCACATTATATAAGCGGAAGCGGACACATATTTCCAAGCAATAAACGCATGATAGCTAGATATAAAATGTAAGAAATACAAGATTATTTGAGTTTTGTTTTTCAAAATAGATTTTTAAAGATTCTACTAACACATTATTACCATGCATGTGATGTTTTATTATTCTGTGATTTGAAAAAGCTGTAAGTACAAGTAAATAAATGTTTACGCGTTCACGGTCCATCTTCTCAACTAAATGATATGACTAAATTTCATCAAATCGTGATGAAATTTAGTCATATCATTTAGTCAATTAGTCAATTATATTTAGTCATTTAGTCAATCAGTACATAGCCTACTGTTAATCCCGGAAAATTCAAGAGTTCCCACGGTAATGAAAAAATGTCTCAAATATCCACTAGTGATAATAATATTTTTTTAATTCCCGCATCCGCTCATGATTTGCTCACAGCAGAGGGAAGAATATTCGAACCGGTCACCCGGCGGTGTGCCTTTGAATCGGCATGACAGTTCATTGTGGCAATAATCATAGCGTATTGTTCATTTTATGTTGTTCACAAACTGCATATTTAAACAAGTGCTGTACGTTTGGTCACAATTATTGCTTTTTCGTCTGGTTTTCCTATCCAGCAATTTTAATTACTTACGTGAAATTTTTACACTAATATCAATATAATAGCTGATTTTTTTGCTGGTTTTAATAATTAGTGCTATATTTAGTAAACATAGTGTACCTACCTCTTTATTACTGATTCCATTTTCCCCGCCACTTGTTTTACATTAATTATTAACAATTAACCCCGCCAATTGTTTTAACATTTTCGTTAGGTACATAAAAAAAAGAGTTCAATTATTCTGCAAATACCTACTTACTATAATTTAATATAAAAAAATCTTTTTAAACAACCGACTTCAAACTCCCGCGCCAACTTTACAACAACAAGCACACGCTATACAAAGTACTTATTTTATTGTTGATATTTTAAAAACCGCTCGACCGATTTCGATAAAATTTATATGGGACCACATGGGAAGTATGCCCTTTTAAATAAAAAAGAATCATCCAAATCGGTCCCCCAGTTAAAAGTTCTGAGGTAACAAACATAAGTCGGTTGAAAAGAATAACAATTCATTCAATAATCATAGATATTTTGGTTATTTGGTTAGAGTAGTTTCACTTTTAACCCGTTAAATCATAAGGATGTATCTTAACACCGTAACACATGTGTATTTACTTTACAGGTGTAAGTTTATAGGTAGCAGAACTTTGTCACCGGCTCACGGCGTTGATTTTGATAAATGAGGAGCCGATAGATTAATCTTAATAATACCCGCGACATTGACTTACGCGTGGTTTTTTTTTAAAATAATACCACATATTCGTTCAAGCACCTTCATATTTTATTTACATTACTCATCGCTAATGAGTACAAAAACTTTTATTTTTCAGCATGAATAATAAAAACTATGGTTATTTTTTGTCATGCGGAAATATAGGCGGAAATTGACATCCTGTAAGTTTTTTGTTGCTTGTCATAATTGTCGCTTGCAAAGGGTTATTTGCTACTAGAAATAAATTCAGATCAATTTGGTACACTTTCAAAAAACTTATTCCTTTATAAAAACTTATTATGATTTTCCTTTATAAAAGGTTTCCATCTCCGGGGACCTTATTTTCGTCAGTTAAGGCAGTACTATTTTAATCTAGTTAACGCTCTTGTTTCAGAATTATTATCCTTATTTTAAGGACGTTATGGTGTCACATAATATAAAACGTCAATTTTAAATCATAAGTAAATACTGCTTACTGGTTACTAAGCCCTCCTGGATTGTAACTACCTACATGCCGAACCGTAAACTTTTCAAGCTTAATATAAAATGGATAGCAAACAGTAACCAAATTGCGTTAGACGACTAAAAAAACTTTCGAGGCCATAATATTATTGGGTTTGGCAGAAAACGGAGGCTCAACCCTATAAGCCTCTACCCCCGCGCCGAAGGATTTCTGCTGTAACCAAATAAAGTTTTATTAAAGAAAAAGTTACTTACTTTTATCTCGAATACCTACGAATAACACGAGATTTTATTTCTTTGTGCTCTATTGGAATTGGAAACTAATAGAGGCCATCAACCTTGGAACTTCCGAATTGGGTATTCTCTTCTGTTTCTTTTATTTTTGTAGGAAGGAACTTTTTTTTTCATTGAAATGGGAAGGTTTTTTTTATGTTTCATACTTCGCAAGACAGTTCGAATTCAGACCAAAATCAAACTCAAAGTATTTTTATATTCAAATAAACTTTTTAGTGATTCTACCACTAAATAGTATAGCATAACCATGACATGACTTGATTTGAGTAGGTTTATCTCCAAATCTTTACTATTTCAAACATCTTGATACGCTAGGCCTCAAAATAATTTAAAATTTAAATTTCTCCCCTTTTTATTATTAAACTTCACATTTTCCTTAAACAAACATAATTTTACAGTCTAATAACAACAATATTATCTTAAGGGATCTAGCCTTTATAATTTTATTCACACGTCATAATACTTTACCTTATCTCATACATCTGTGCGACGCGTCAGAGCCTTTACGGATGGAACACGTTGTATTGATCAAAGAGCTGACGGTCAATTTTGTGGCGCTGCTAGATAAAAACTAAACTTGTTCCATAGAATACTTAACAGTATCCTTGTAAACTAAATCTGCCTTTATTACTCTTAGGCTTGTATTTTTATTATTTTGCGTTTGCGTGGATTTATCAGCTATTACGGGCGACGGTGACTGGAGTTGATAAAACTTGGAGTTGACTGGGGTTAGGGACTTGGAGTTCACTGGGTAAAAATAACTCATAATAATGATGTGTTTCAGGTGCACTTAGACCTAGCAGGTTTACTACCTAACTAGAGTCGAGATCCAGTCCAGTCCTAATCAAGGTCCAGCTCAATATCGAAAATTATCTGAAACCAGCTGCTGGCACATATACCTATATATAAAGTTGTGTGGTAGCAATCGACTTTGAATAGATTTTAGGGTAAGGTGAACAAATAAATTCACTAAGTAATTACGACACTTATCAAGCTCTTTCTATAATTTTACCATCCGTTCTCGACTCACGACTAAAACACATTGTATCAAACTGATACATGGTCGAGATAACATCTCGGAGTTAAAAACAGAACGAGTAGGAAACGTGCGATGCGGCAGCCTTTTTGCATATTGTATTGTATGGTAGTAAACGCCAGCGGCTTTGTCTGAATTCTTACAAAGAAGAGTCCGGCTGATTAATCATGGCTTCGCTAAGACAGAATATTTTCTTATAAAAAATATTTCCAAAAAACCATCTTCCAACGCCACTGGATGGTATATCAAGGATAAGCAGAGTTGACGCATCAGACTCGCCCAACTTCAACCTAGTGGGTAGAAATCAAAATTATTTTGTACTTTACAGTGGCGTTGGAGGGCGGTTTTTTGGAAAGAATTTTATTTTTAACTTTTTATTGTCCGGGTTGAGGATTTGGAGCCAGAAATATTTTATGGGACCACCTCGAAAGCTTCCTCTAACGACTGATAGAATAAAATTATAGATAGATTCAAATCGGTTCAGAAACCACGGAGATATGCCGGTGCATACATTTAAAAAAAAAATACGCTCCGAATCGAGAACCTCCTCCTTTTTTGGAAAACGGTTAAAAACTTGTTTGGTAGGACCTTCACGATGAAAACCTACGTTTAAAATTTCAAGTTCATATTATTAAGTCAGTCGATTTCTCCTGGTTGAATTCCTGCTGACTGACCGACGCCTGTTAACTATATCAGGCTTCGGTCAAAATTATGTATATTTTTAAGAAAAGCAATGATGAGGTCTAATTACAGCGTGATGCCTAGAAGATACCTTTTCAGTCTTGCTTTGAAGTTGCTCAAGTCATACGTTGCAGGAAACACGGACGCCGGAAGCGTTCCAACACTCAGCGGTCCGTAACAGGAATGTGGAACCAAATTATTAGATTTGTATTATTTTCTAGTATAATATAGCATTAGATTTTTAGCATTAGCAAATTATAGCATAAGTACGATTTAAGAGTAGTGCTAAGCGTACCAAATATTCCAAAGGAAACTATGATTTTGCAAAGGACTGCTTGCTATACAGACCCCATTTTAATTTACATTGTAGGTACAGTTGTAGTTCCTACGGAGTCATGCAATACAATTCCAGGAAATTGTAACAATTGCGAAGAAAAATGGAGTAATGGATTAACAGTGAACGGTCCCGTAGTCGTTAAACAGAATGTGCCCGTAAAGTAAGTAGTCTATGTGCGCGAGCGCATTGCATTTGACGTTCAAATGCCGGTGCGGTCGCCCGTTACCGTATCCGCCTCACGAAGTTATAACGAGTAGAGATGTGAAACGGTTCACTGAACATGAGAGACTGATACGCATCTTTATGTTCATTTCCCCCGTTCCATTTTTGTTCCCGATTCTTTAAACACAAGGAAATAAACTGGCAAAATATTATAAGACTTTATGATGTCCGCCACTTTATCCGTGTAGATTTCAATTAAATCCAATGAGAACTTTTAATTATTAAGGATAAAAAGGTCAAGCTTTGGTATTTACCGAAATAGGTCTTCAATAGTAATTCAGGTGGTTTATGAGCGTCAACTGCTTAGATTCTATGCAGTTCTAATTTATTAAACTAAGAGAAGCATTTATAGCAAATAGATTGAAGTTTAAGTTTCTCGTAGATTTAGTTTTAAGAAACCGTAGTTAATTATCACTTATTACGTCTTATCTTGACGTTCATTAAGTGCACTGTGTAAGTACCAACTTTGAATAAATATATATTTTTACTTTTTTGTTCTCTTACTTATGACAGATACCTACCTTATCCAGGAAAGTGAATTCAGAAACTGATCTAGGTATACCTCAAATGAATGAACAAGTGAAGTAAATGAGTTAGTTCATTTGTATCGTTTGTATGCGAACTTCTCAAATCGAATAACGAGCTTTGGGGAACCGCAGATTTCTTGGTAAATTGTAATCTCCGGCCAGATAAAATATTTTAGCCACGTAACTAGTCTAAATTCTTGTGAGAGCTAAATTTATTGACATAATTTTGCATAAACTATTGTCATTTTACATTCAGTCTGCTCCTTCGGGGCGCATAAAATCAGTTGTATTTTTACTGTTTTTATACAAGATTCTAAGACCGATCTGTCTACCTATATAAATCTATGATCATTAATAACCCTAATTAATATCAGCTTATTTATCACTTCTGTATGCCTTAATAACTCAATTATTTTGTCCAGCTCAGTGAGGCATCAGCTAGTTTGGAATAAATATACTTACTCTGAGTTTGAGTTAAATTTGAAGGAAACCATGTATCAAAAGACAGCTTAGGAAGCAATTACTGCTCCAGTTAAATTAAACCCATTAATTACTTACCGTACACGACACTAGCATAATAGTTACCACTCAATCGTGTATGAGAAAACGAGGAATTCGCGCGATCCGGAACATTAGGTGTTCCATGTAAAAACTGGCTCGTTTGGAACGTTTTGCCTCCGTCACGACATCCTGTCCCATAAAACATTCGCTTACATAATGAACAGTAATTTATTCAGACGGAAAGTATTTATCTTCGAGTAAACGAATACTAGATACGGACCACACACTATCTCAAGCCCTAGTTAGATCAAATCGTTGGATCTTTCTCTCTTATCAACCCAGTGCCGGCTCACTACTGAGAACAAGTCTCCTCTCGGAATGAGAAAGCTTTGGCCAAAGTCCACCACGCTGGCCAAGTGCGGACTGGCAGACTTCACACACTTTCGAGAACATTATTAAGAATTCTCGGGCATGCAAGGTTTCCTCACGATGTTTTCTTTCAGTATTTAAATCGAGTGATATTTAACTTTTACAACGCACTTAACTTCAAAAAGTTGGAGGTGCGTGTCCAGGGATTGATCCCGTGATCCCATACCGGAGGTCGGGTGTCTTAACCACTAGGCTATCACCGCTTTCATCTTTAATAGGTAATACGTGCCTATTTCGGTAACGATTCGAGCACCCTTTTACTATAACATTTTACCAGGCACTGATTAGCTTTACTTTTGGAGCTGTTCTGCATTCCAAGCAAAATCATTGCGACAATTTCCAATTGCAATTGCAATTTACCTATCGCCTTATATTTTGACTAGATATTTGCCCGCGACTCGCGTTGATTAAGGTTTTTTATTCCCGCCGGAACTCCTTAATTTTCCGGAATTAAAAGTAACTTATGCCCTTCCCCGGGATACAATCTATCCTAGTACCAAATGTCATTAAATTCGGTTGAATAGATGGGACTGACAAATAGGCAGGTAGACACATTTTCGCATTTATAATCACACTAGCTGATGCCCGCGACTTCGTCCGCGTGGTTTAAGTTTTTTGTTATTCCCGCGGGAACTCCTTAATTTTCCGGGATAAAAAGTAGCCTATGTCACTCTCCAAGTCCTCAATCCCCATGCCAAAAATCACGTCAATCCGTTGCTCCGTTGCGGCGTGATTGAAGGACAAACCAACAAACCAACAAACAACTTTCGCATTTATAATATTAAGTAATATAGTAATAATAATATTATAGTAATATTATTTATTATGATTAGTATGCATTAGTATGATATTCTCGTTTTAAGTGAGATTGTTGTCGTAAAATGAACCGATAGAATAATAATAGATTCCAGATAGAAGCTACAGCTGCATCATCAATTTAAACATTAAGTACTACTCTGTTTGCGTTGGGAGTTTAAAAGTAAACCATCAAGGAAAAGAGTTGTTCCGTCACCAATTAAAACCATAAGTACCGCTACGGGTGCTAGAAACTCATTTCGCTAACATAACAATTGGCAACAGTTGCCGCTATCGAATCACCTGTTATTAATACACTGTAGTCTGCACTGTTTAAAGTGGTTCCCGGAATATGCAGCCTATTTGCATTTCATTACCCCGCTTCAGCCAGTGCCACTTTGTTTATATTGTTACAGATACGAACGTGCGAATTCGAAGTACCGCTTTATGAAGCAATGAAACACTACTGGTTTCAGTATTATTTCAGTTTTAAAAAGGACGAAAATACAACATAATATGTCAATTTTTAATTAATAAGCAAAATAATTCATATATAGTTTCTAACTGGTTCAGGATTAGAAAATAAGATTAGACTTATTTTTAGGGTTCCGTAGCAAAATTTGGCAAAAACGGAACCCTTATAGATTCGTCATGTCTGTCTGTCTGTCTGTCTGTCTGTCTGTCTGTCTGTCTGTCTGTCTGTCTGTCTGTCTGTCTGTCTGTCTGTCCGTCCGTATGTCACAGCCACTTTTTTCCGAAACTATAAGAACTATACTGTTGAAACTTGGTAAGTAGATGTATTCTGTAAACCGCATTAAGATTTTTTTACAAAAATAGAAAAAAACAATAAATTTTGGGGGTTCCCCATACTTAGAACTGAAACTCAAAAATTTTTTTTTCATCTAACCCATAGGTGTGGGGTATCTATGGATAGGTCTTCAAAAATGATATTGAGGTTTGTAATTTCATTTTTTTCTAAACTGAATAGTTTGCGCGAGAGACACTTCCAAAGTGGTAAAATGTGTGTCCCCCCCCCCTCCCGTAACTTCTAAAATAAGAGAATGACATAACTAAAAAAAATATATGTTGTACATTACCATGCAAACTTCCACCGAAAATTGGTTTGAACGAGATCTAGTCAGTAGTTTTTTTTAATACGTCATAAATCGTAAACCGCAATTTACCTTTCATTCAATCAACTCAAATATTTAAAAAAAAACATTTAATTTAAAACTTACTAAAGGTTTGTACGGAACCCTCGGTGCGCGAGTCCGACTCGCACTTGGCCGGTTTTTTTAAAGTTCCAGAAACTGACTTCTTGCTAGTATTTAGGTCGTAAATCAGTCAGGACCTAAATACTAGCAAGACAAAACGCATTCATACCAAAATTTAAATAAGTAAGTAAGTTTAGAGAATTCACCGTAACAATCTTATAAAATCTCGTTTGGGGTAAAGTTATGATAGTTTTAGTAAAATATGTACTCGTAACTTGACGACAATCTTTATTAGTCATCCGTTATTAAGTCTCATTAAAATATTTTTATCAGGAACTAATTATTTCCAATTATGCGCTTCATATACCTGGTACTATCAGACATGAAGTTACATAACACCATTCCTAATTAACTTGAAAGAATGTAGGCGTTTATATCGATGGAATAAACTTGATAAGTCTACGAAGATCTTGTAGTCTAAGAGCATTACACATGCTAAAAATTAATTAAAATTTTGTTTATAAAACTCGAACATTTTCTTAAAATCACTACAAGTTAGCCCTTAACTGCAATCTCAGATCTCACCTGATGGTAAATGATGATGCAGTCTAAGATGGTAGCGGGCTAACCTGTTAGGGGCATGGCAGTTATATTGAACCCATACCCTTTTCGGTTTCTATGGCATCGTACCGGAACGCTAAATCGCTTGGCGGCACGTCTTTGCCGGTAGGGTAGTAACTAGCCACGGCCGAAGCCTCCCACCAGGCTGATTCGATGGATTTGTCTAGAAAGGACATCCTTACCATTTAATACTTCAACTAGGTGAACAAATTGATCGATACGATACGATTCGATACGTACGCTGTCCACTTTTTTCTTGATGAAAAACGTTGAAAGCCGCTGGAGCCAAGCGTTTCGAGACCATATTGTCCAAATTCTTACCGAAACATGGACAGTGAAAAATGTATAACCATCGATATATATGTAGGTACTAGATGGGCCCTTTCATAGAAAAAGGTTGGGCGACCGACTATGAGAACGCGTTCCTATCCGCGCTGTCACGGTCGCTCGTCGTGTAGATAATTTGTTATTCTTAGGTTAACATCTAAAGTCTTATTAGTTTGGCACTGTACAATTTTTTTTTAAGGTAAGTGTTTCAAGTCACAATTATACATTTCCAAAAAAGCGTTATTTAATCTTCCTATTTAATATTTTTATCCATTGCGCAATCATTTAATTTCCGCGGCAAACTGTATGATATTTTTTTTTAATTAACTGGCCTTACGGCTTCTATGGCTATGGCCTATATTATCTATGACGGAGTCATACGTTTTCAAGCTTTCATTCAAATGTTGCAAGCAAGTTCCCGTGTATAACACGTTTGTTAGAACTTACTATTGTATCGGTCCTTTATCATAAGAGTCAATGAACAAACAGGTCAAACAGAATGACGGCATAGAGAATTTCAATTGCAATGATTCGTCCATAGAAATTCCTTGTCGGCTTGTAACGGCGATATTGGATTTAGATTTGAATTTATCGAAATCGCTTCGGCGATGTCAAAGCGTTCGTCTGGTGATATCAAAAAATTATATCGGCAGTTTATCGATAGAGCGGGCTTTAGCGCGTTTCCATTGTACCGCGATTGTTATCAGCAAGTTTATTTTAATCCCTGTTCTGATAATTTATAAAATTTTTCTAATTGGTTAGGTTAGGTTTGATTGATTGATTTTGATTGATTGATTGATTGAAAAAGCTATAGTAATTTACTCTCTAATATTATGAATAAAACTGTTACTCATCTTAGCCCGTCAACAGCTAAAAATTTAAGCAGTAGTAGGTAGTTAAACTAGGAGTACTAGGACAAGCTGTTCTTTACGATGTAAGTACATAAGAAATGACATCCTTCTCTAATTTCAACGATTTCTTTACAATCGATAACATCACATTTTTATGAAAAGAACAAATGCTGAGTTTCTTGCCAGCTCTTCTCAGTAGAATTAACTTTCCGAAACTATGGTAGAGTCTTGAGTCTTGACTTATTACAAGTGATACAAGTTGTCCTACGTGAAATAAAGAAATCATTTCATTTCATTACATCAACGTCTTTGAAACGTTTAAAGAGTCTAGTACACGTTGGCCCAGCATTTTATATAAACTTAAACAGAAAAAATATTGGCTTGTATATATGTAATGTTTTTGTGTGCGGCTATCTCCGCCCAACTCGTCGACTCTCGTTATAGGTTTTCTTTCAAATTATCTGGATTCAACCAAAATATCTGGATGATATTAATTCCCAGAAATCACTCAACCAGCACATTATACTGTTTCTCAAACTGAATTATAAACCGTTGCATAGTGGAAACACACAACTACCGAGCTTGGGGTTGCAGATACACCATGGCGCGGCAAACGATATTTCACGCCTTGTATGTGACGCGTGCATATTTCATTGTAGTTCACAGGAGATTCAGGACGTGGGAAATCAGCCGTGCAGGAGTGTATGCTCAGAGGAAATTAATGCATTAGATGCATATGCATGTGTATGGGAATACCGAAAGTGATAAATAAAACCAAATTGACGTAAATATTTTGATTTGGTCCTGTACACCGGTAAAATCGAGGAGTTGCATACATATATATTAACAGTTAAATACCTAATATGCGCATATTAAATCTTTACTGATGTCAAAATATTAAAATGACACCATTCGCGTGGATTTAGGTTCTTTTAAATTTCATGGAAACTCTTTGATTGGATTAAAAGTAGCATAATAATTTGTGCATCCCAGAAAAGATTTATCTGTGCCATAAGTTCGTCAAAAGCAGTTAAACCTTTAAAAAAAATAACAGACAGATCTGTTTCTTTGTCTGTCCGTCTATCTGTCTGCTACGCTCCGATTTTGATGAAACTTGGTATTTTACATCCCGGAAATTTAGGCAATTCCCTCGATTTTCGAAAAAACCTTCAACCACGCGATTGCGGACATCATATTGTTTGTGATATAAATATGGAAGTATGTATTAAGAACTTTTATCAAATAGAAGCGATTCAATGATCTTACTGGCACAGTGATTTTGAGTTTGATTCTCTGGACAATTAAATACGTTAAAATTTTATACTAGGATGTGAAATGTACAATGTAAAAATTGCACTTTTGATATTACATCGATGTATGATGGAGTATCTGCAGTTAATCAGCAAAATGTGTACACATCAAATGCTGTGCCTCGTCTTAAGAGTATCGGTAATTAACAGAACATTACCGCACACTCATTACTCATCTGCCTATCATAGATTAGCACATCAGCGGCCGAGAGATTAATTGCCATGCAATTCCCTATGAGCTAGGGAGCTGGTGGTAGACATCTTGAGCCCCGAATTAACTATTATTTATTCTGTGCCCAGTCGCAAAAGACAGATTTACTGAATCAACTAGCTTTTGCCCTCGGCTTCGCTCACGTTAGGTCATACAAATTTCATAGTCCCATTTTATAACGTTAGGGCCTGAATTTTCAAAAATCCTTATTTAGCGGATGTCTACGTCATAGCTATCTAAGCTATCTGTATGACAAGTTTCAGCCCGATCGATTTTGTCCAGCTGTGCGTTGATAGATTTTTTTTTTTTTCACCTTTTGCTCTTTTATATTTAGATGACAATTTAGACCTCGACTGCGATTTTCACCTCGTGTTAAATGTTAATGTAATGATTTGCATTCTAACTTCGAGAGGGTATTTCAGTTTTATTAATACCCTAACGGTTATTACGCAGCATCGTACGGAGTGGTTGCTTTTTGGCACGGCTTTGCCAGAATGGCGGTCTAGTCATAGCTGAAGTCTTTTTTCAGACTAGACCATCCACTTATATGACTTCACGAGAAGACTGTCCGATAAGTAAATCTCATCACATCATCATCATCATCATCCTCAACCAATAGACGTCCACTGCTGGACATAGGCCTCTTGCAAGGATTTCCACACGCCTCGGTCTTGCGCCGCCTGGACCCAGCGGCTCCCTGCGACTCTCCTGATGTCGTCTGTCCAGCGAGTAGGGGGTCTGCCAACGCTGCGCTTTCCCGTCTATGTTATTAATTGGTATTATAATAATTATAATGTTCTATTTGGCTTCTTATAGCCATTTTGCCACCAGCTCCTTCGTTGTATGGATGCATAGGACCCTATTAAATGGCTGATGAATAATCCTGTAATGTAGGTATTATTGTGCCTAGGTATTCTGAATTAGGAATTATCGGATATGTGATTGGATATCGTGCGTAATTATTATTGGGTTAGTTTGTAATTATTGAGAACTAATCACGGGATAAGCTTACAGTGTATAAAAGCGTATAGACACACTTTTGTTTCTCTTACTAATATAAAAAATGTGAAAGTTTATATGTTTGTAAGTTCGTATAGTGCATAGAAATAGGAATCTGCTGTTGTATGTATGGTAGTACTTTGTTAATCCTTCACGCCATGAATGAACGTTGTAACTATACGTATCTTACTATTCAGTGGAAAATAGGTAATTATTAAAGAAAAAAAAATAAAAAAATAAAAAATATATATATATATATATATATATATATATATATATATATTATAATAATAAAATAATAGTAAAGTAATATTAAAACGATAATAGAATGGTAGTATAGTATATGGTGGTGGTGTATATGGATGCGCGACTAAAGGCTTACGGGGAAGTTTCCCGACGTTACGACCACTCACCAATGGCGGTGGTGTAGGAGGAATCAAGCAGTCGCAATCGCAACGTTGTCAACTGCGTGTGGTAGTGTGTGCGCGTGGGGCGATACATAAAATTAATATATTGAGCAGGTATATTTGCAATAGATCGTTTGAACGCACTGTGTTGTTGGATGCTGTCTAATGTGAGGACCCTTAGCGGACCTAGCTTTGAGAGCATTCGACGAAATCTTATCTGCCTCTGGTGGATTTATATACATATCATAACTACAACATATTTACACGTATATTACTAAAACAATTATTATCGCAGGTCGGGTCAGGCTGTGGGGCGTAACGGTGTCTCGCTTCAGCGATGCCTCAGCACGGCTGGTTCTGTCTGGATGTCTACGTGGTTGGACGTTCAGATGGGATTGGTTTGTTGTTGAATCAGTGAGCTTGCTTTCTGAGCGCGGTGCAGTTCGAGTATACTTCTACGTTCCACAAAACGTCTGACTTTATCTTGCGATCTACTATCTAAATTACGTACGTCGTTCGCAACACTCGAACGATAACTGACCATGGTTGGAAGGATGCTGTTTATTATTGCCGAAGGTTGGATTATGCGTACGTTGCGCCTGATATCTTACTACGTTTTGCACTACGCTTGTTCAGCCTCGACACTTCAGAGTTTCATGGATTCACAACCCATGTTACTTGTAAAAGCATAGCTTCACGACCTATGCTGCGGCACATTGGCTAAAAACCATGTTACGCACAAACGACATTCTATCGCCCATGGTGGTTCCGCGCTGTATTTGGTATAACATACTATTACTGAAGGGTGCATCACGCCTGTGGCTTTGTTACGTTGCGACGAACGACCCTGCAGTGCGTCCGGTGTATCCTTGAAACCTATTACAGGTATATGTGGGAGTGCACCACTCTAAAAATGCAATTATCCAGCTATACGCTGACATAAGTGGAACGCACCACTCTAAAGTATGCTCGTACATACGTTGCGCTGGCCTTCGCGATTGATGACCAAGTGGTTAAAAGGGGGGGGGGGGGGGGCTGTTGACTTTTGGTATTCTTAGAGATGTATTAGTCCATGTATTGATGTGCCTCTAGGGTACCAAGAGAGGGAAGAAGCCTACCGTTGGTGGCGGGGAGGAGCCAGCCAGCCATCATTTATTTTTTAGAAATATAAATGTTGCCATACAAAGCATCTTCCTTTTCTTTATAAAAGGTTATAAAAGGAGGATGCTACCACTTGGGTTAGTTCGTAAATATCCCGAAGAGATTTATCTCTTCGCGATCACGTTACTTAATGCCTGTTTTAAGTTAACTGAATTACATCTAAAATCTGTATATAGTGGTCGTTGGGTTGATTGAATTCGAGGCTTCCGAAACTCTAAAAGATCTTGGTTTATTATGGACACAGCAATGTTGTGAGGGTCTTACTGCTAGATGTATCACGTGCCATTTTAAAGAAATATTGAATATTATAAGTAGAGAGAGGTGTAGATGCTTAGGGACCCCGTCAGGTTGGTTACAACGTGTCGTGCAAACCATACGATTAGTTGTATTGCCCTGTCCGTAGTGTGTTTTCGCCTTCGAGGCTATTACAATTTAGAGGTCTCAATCATAATTTATAATGATTACCTACTATCCATGACTAACCGTGCGAAAGCAATGCGGGTCAGCTAAACTATATCTATACTTTCCCTATCCAAAATACCTCGATAATTTATGGTTCATTATACTCAAGTTTTAGGGGTGAACGTACTGAGAAATATTAATTTGCAACTTGTTGATGGTCATAGATGGCGTGTTTATCGCTTCACGGTGCTCCCCCACACATTCATCACATGACCTCACGTGGTCAAAGATGAAGATGTGTACTTAGTTTTATGCCTAATCATCATCAGTAGAGGAAGTAATGCCTGATATCTATGTTCTTTTCAGTAGCTATTTCGTTAAAAGTGCCCAAATTACTACCTTCGAACACTGGAGAATCATTGAAAACGACGCTATGAGAGGAGTGGGATGGAATGCCTAAAGAGATCATCAAAAACTGAATCAGCTTAATGGAGAAGTCTGCAAGCTGTGATCAGAGCTAGGAAGACCATACCATGGGCAGCAATACCAAGTACTAACACAATCAATTACTTCAAGTTTCTTTTAAATTTTTCAAAATATAGAAATCTGAAATTCACACTAGGTAGTCAATATGACACATCTGTTACTTAGATAATCTTTGAGAACAGGACCACCACCGCACCCTAAGGTGAGACGTGATGGCTTATTAGGGGAACTTAGAACTTTGGGGTTGTGTTTACCTCCACGAGGGCACATGAGATATGTTTACCTCGTCCAACTCCCGTGCATATCACGCAAAGCTGGCTTTATATCCCTCTCTGTCTCACATTATTAGACAGCTTTTATTATGGGACTGTTTACATTTATTCAGCTCCGTTCGCATTGCACTGGATGGTTTTACGCGCGTATAGCACAATGATGCTGTCACAATAAGATAGTAGGGAAACTAGTACTCACTACCCACTCAGTAACGGAAATTTGAGAAAAGACGACGGAAAAACGCATAACGTTATTCGCAAGAAAAGTCAATTATAAATTAGTTATTATTTTTTCCAGCCTGAAGTGCCTCAATGTTGGGCAAAAGCCTTCCTTACTTTCTTCTTTTTATCACCTTTAAATAAAGTTAATATATTACTTATTGAAAAATTTAATATAAAAAAATATTTTTAAACAACCGACTTCAAACTCCCGCGCCAACTCTAAAACAAAGTACTTATTTTATTGTTGATATTTTAAAAACCGCTTGACTGATTTCTATAAAATTTATATGGGACCACATGGAAAGTATGCCCTTTCAAATAAAAAAAGAATCATCCAAATCGGTCTACCCAATCAAAAGTTCTGAGGTAACAAAAAAAAATACAGTCGAATTGAGAACCTCCTCCTTTTTTTGAAGTCGGTTGAAAAGGCCAGTTTTTTATTAACAAAAGCTAAATGGAGCAGAATAAGTGTAACAAGTCCTTTAATGTGGATAGAATATGCCTTTAAGGCATGAGATAAACAGAAATGCCTTAAGCCCAGGGGAAATATACGATAGATTGTAGGGTGAAACGTCAATCGGTATTAAAATTCTAAAAGGCTAATGCTATGGCCCATTTCAATTTGTTTAATGTTGTCGGTGATTTTTTATAGTGTGTGACAAGGAGGGATGGGTTTCTTTTATATGTCGTGTTTAATCATCCATAGGTTTTGATTAACTCATGGGAAAGAGGGGATCACTTTCTACGCGTTATATTATATCCATATAAATCCATACTTAATATTGTAAATGCGAAAGTGTGTCTGTCTGTCTATCTGTTACTTTTTCTCGGCCCAACTACTCAACTGATTTTGATGAAATTTGGTACAGAGATAGGTTACATCCCGGGGAAGGACATAGGGACCATAAGTAGTGACAAAGTATATCACTCTTAAGTCATCAAATATAGACAATAAATCGGTTGCGCTAATGCGGCATGATTGAAGGACCGACCAACGAAAAAACTTTCGCATTTAAGTATAGTAATATTAGTACTTAAGAGGCAACAAAATTATCTCAATAAACATAAATGTACTTAAGCATAAATGTAATTTTCGATAAACGATTTTTACGCTCCAGTTAATTTTTAGAAAGAAAAGTTTCGATACAACAAAAAACAATTTAATTTATTTCTGAACATCAGAGGAACGTTTAATGTTTCGGGAAATCATTTTAGGAATCTCCTTTTTTTCTATTTGAATGAAAACACGAAACGATTAATTATAAAGTTGTTTCCTGTGAGAGAAATATTCCATTGAATAATTTATTTATTTACTTTTCTAAGGTCCTGAATTTATCACAATTAAAAAAAGAAAAGTATAGACGCAATAATATTTTAGTGACTTTTCATTATAATATATACTGATAAATAGAATAATGTTAAGTTCGTGGGTATGATGCTCGCGACTTCGTATAATTGAGGGCCTATAGAGTGAACATGTGTTTCAAAGAATGTAGTTCTTGAAAAACAAAGAGTGTTTATTCCACACAGACAAAATCGCAGACTTTATCTGTTCTACTATCATAATATTATTTGAAACTTTGGATGTTTGTAAGTTTCTATGTTTGCATGTTTGTTACTCCATCACGACACAATGACTTAACCAATTTAACAGAAATTTTGAACAGACATAGCTTGTAACCTGAATAAGCATAACATGTTACATTTAATTTCAACAAAATTAAAGATTTCCTGTGTGAATCAAAAACATTAATCCATACGGACGAAGCCGCGGGTGTCATCTAGTGTATACTAATATTATAAATGAGAAAGTTTGGATGGATGGATGGATGGATGTTTGTTACTCAATCACGCTAGAACGTCCCGGCGTATCTGGATTAAATTAAACACAGAGATAGATTATAGTCTGGAACAACAAATAGGCTTTTCTTTACTCCGGAAAATTAAAAAAAAAACCCGTCGGAACCAAAAAATCTCAATCCACGCGGACGAAGTTGCGGGCATCAGCTAGTAGGTAGAACCACGTAGTACCCTTAAAATATTTGGTTCCGTCTAATTGTTTTTTTTTTTCAGAATTTTACGCAAACGGCGGCGACAAAGTCCCTCATATTCAGTTCGTATGATTTATGTTCCCCTTAAGTTGTAATAGAAAGGTTTCTAATTGTGTTTACTCCTAACTATACGCTCGGCTGGCGAGACATGGATCATTAGGTCTGATGTAGGACATATTAATACTGGATCAATGTCAATAATAAATCAACATGTAGATATTAACGTCAAACAATGGTGCATGTATAAATCTTAGCTTACAATATCAATCACGATTTGTCTTCTAGGTAGATACATTTTTACAGAGTGTGTATTTCTATAGCCGCTGTAACAACAAATAACAAAAATAAATAAAATAAAAAATAAAAGGGTTAAGAAAACAAGAAATGTGATTTTCGATTGCCTCTTTCGTTTATTTTACGAAATCTTTTCAAAGTGCACAGTGATAAATCTTCAAGTAACTACGGTGGTACAGAACCCAACGTGTGCGAGAGCGACTCGGACTTGGCTGGTATTATGATTTACGGTCGAAGTTTAGCGGTAACCGTAACCTTACTTTAAGCATCTGTCACGCAAGTGAATGTTAGTATTGTTAGATGCCATCAGTATTATTAAATCTATAAATAGATATATATAGAAATAGATACGTTGTGATAATGTATAAGTGTTTATGGCAATGTTAATTTATCTGTGTTTTGTGAGTACAGGAATGAAGCGGACTGAGAACCACAGATTTGTATTTGAGTCTGTGGCGTAAATTATGAACGTAGGTTGTCTATGTTCACATCGTACATTTGCAGTCTTAATCTGTGATTCAATAAATCGATTCATTACTTTACCAACCGCCAAAGTGTAAACAAGTTTTGAATGAATACCTATTTTAATTTAATTGTAACCTCGCTTTTATTAGTATCAAGCTCGAAGTAGGAGCACATTGTACTATTAGGTACCTATTCTGTTGTAGGAGTGCACTGTGCAGGGTACTAACTACAAGTTACCACATAATAGGTAATAGTACTACGTAAATCAACACAATATGGAAATTAAATGCAGCCTTACCACTTCCATATTTCAATCCTCCAAATCACTGACTCCATACTATATCCTAATATCTACTCGTAATTTTATAAAGCATTTGACGAATTTCGCAGTAATTGATGTGTTTAAAAAAATCGTGCGCTGTAAAATTATATAATATAATTACATATAAAATTATGTATAACAAACTATACCTACCAAGTACCATGTTTCTCAAATGAAAAAGTCATCAAGCAAGGGTGATTTACAATTCAAATATTGTATTTTAATGACAATTTGCATACAAAATTGACGCCAATGAAACATTTGCACTAACTAAATCACCTAAGTATCCAATTATAAATAATTGTGCGTCGTTAACACAGACTAAAAGGAAAAATAGAGGGTTAATCCTCCACACCTTTCCGAAAATCGTCAAACTACTAGGAATTTTCAATGTAACTTTTCGGCAGAAAACTATTCCGCCAGAGACTGACAGTGCAAATGCCTTTTAGTCTAGTATTTTTTTATTTAAACCAGAAATGTATTAAAGAGCCCATTGTTGGTGAGTTTCATCAACAATGCCAGTCTCATTCAGGACCACTATATCGACTTAACCCCCACATGCCCCTAACAGGTTAGCCCGCTACCATCTTAGACTGCATCATCACTTACCATCAGGTGAGATCGCAGTCAAGGGCCAACTTGTAGTGGATGGTAGTAAGACTTTTAGAATTTCAGGGATCACCTAAAATCAATAGGTGACAGTTTTAAAGCACATTAACTGTCACCTAATTGTCTTAGATGCTCCATAAAACGTTGCCAGGATTGGTGGGATCCACTATTGGTTATCTGATCACATTTGGCTTCTACATAATATAAATACGTTTTAGATCGTAAAGACTTTTTTTTAAATTTATAGACTAGCGCTTGGCTGCACTGCATTTGATGGAAGTATTAATGCAGCCTAAGGGGCAGCGCACTTGCTTTGAAGATAATATTGCCTTTTCACTCTTGATTTCATCATTGTGGTATTGTCTATTCAATCAAGAGTGAATAGACAATACCAATATTATAAGATGGAAAAACGGAAGCCGGAAGGGCGTTCCATATCCTAGTCTATTAAATTCCGTCAATCTATGGGTTACAAGGGCTGTTTCTTTCCTATGGGTTTAAAAAATTGTATGAATGACTTGTTAGCGTTTTGCAGTTGGTCCCCGGTGTATAGGCGTGAGGAATACAACTTAGGGGTGGGACTAAAGAAAAACATGGAAAGCTTTTCACGTTTATACAATACCAGGTTTCAGAGAAATACTTAACAATACCTTATTAATTATATTCATAGAGGGCCGTATTCAGACCATATTTTGCACGTAAATTTTTAATGGATGATTGTTTACTTAAAATCAGAACTTCAAGTGTTATGTTATGTCCGTCCATCCGAACGAGATTAATCAGTTTCAGGTTCTTTATTTGCATTGATTCATTTTTTCTTTATTTGCCAGGAGGCGGCGCAAGACCGGTGATGCGTGGATGGAAGAGACCTATGACCAACAGTGGACTTCGTTTGGTTGATGAATAAACCAACTACGATTATTGGATAGAAGTATGCGTTATTTTGCGGAAATCTATGATAGTTAAGGAACTAGAAATTTAATTCGCTATTATCCACGACAACAGGTACCTAAATCTATGTGAAATAGATGTGTGCGTATCTTGCACTTAACACAGACACAGAAATCTTCCAAATTATTCTTGACGTCAATGATTTTTATGGTGTGGTGAATATAGGTAAGTACTATAGGTTTTTGACGAACTCCGTGGCGTAGTGTTGAGCGCTGTTGCCTTAACGTGCGGAGGTCCCGGATTCGATCCCCGGCAGGGTTTGGAAATTTATAATATCTGATTTTCCCCTGGTCTGGCCTAGTGGGAGGCTTCGGCCGTGGCTAGTTACCACCCTACCGGTAAAGACGCGCCGCCAAGCGATTTAGCGTTCCGGTACGATGCCGTGTAGAAACCGAATAGGGGTATGCGTTTAATATAACTGCCATGCCCCTAACAGGTTAGCCCGCTAACATCTTACACTGCATCATCACTTACCATCAGGTGAGATCGCAGTCAACGGCTAAGTTATAGTTGATAAAAAAAAAGTGCAAGACTGTACCACATAGATTTACCTATTTTCGCGGATTATACTTAGTTAATTAAACTATAGTTCCTTCATTAAAAACAGTAAAATTAAGAAGTCCTAGATTACTTTGAGAACGATATTCAAACAACCGTTTAGCCATACTTAGATTTCTATAACGTTTACTGTAGTTACCGTTTCAACTTTAGGAATACTGTTTCCTAATAATATTGTATTTTCTAAAGTGTTGGAATATTGTTAGAGAAATCAATTACACGCTACGAACTCCGCAGGTGTCACTGAGAATACGGAGTCAAATTGGCCACTCACTGAGTAAATTGACGCTTATTTTAGGGTTCTACGGGAAGTGTATAAAATCCTTCATATTTATAAAGTGAAACTTCGTTAGAATCGTTGTGATTTGAATATTTATCAAAACGAAAGAGCGACGCCAAAAAGAGACAAACATAAATAGGATTTAGCCTGCGAGAGAATGAGATAGAATACAAGCTATATTTACCTCATTCTCTCGTAGGGTACTTTTCTGAAGTTTCACTTCTGCTGTGTGTGAATTGCACACACACACTTTTTTTTTCAGATGAAATCTATCAAGTAGAAGTTGTATTTACTTAAATTCATATACTTAATAGGATAAAACGGCCGAGTGCTCTAGCAGTAAACGGATTTTCCAAAATAAGGCTACGACTACACTTATAAGTTTTACTCACGTAAGTCGCGTGTATGAATGAATAACTTATACACGTAAATGTAAACAGTTTTGTATCACAATGTACAGTCGCGTCTCGTATGAAAGTGTTAGTCATGTAAATTCTACGTTCTCTTATAAGGGTAATCGTGGCCTAACAACGGTAAAACTTCTATAACTATTTACTTTGCTGGTGTAATCCAAAGAGATTGTATTGCTCTTATAAATATACGATGTTTGTGAGATGGTGATAATAAAAAAAAACCGACTGAGTTTGTTGTTGCGGGCTCTTCTCAGACCAGGGCGCGTTGGGAAGCCTCGTAGCTTTAGTTTTAAGAATCTGTAATTGATTAAATTATCACTCAATAAGTACCAAAATTACCAAAATTGAATAAATAAATTATGTACCAAAATTGAATAAATAAATATTGATTGATTGATTGATTGCATAGTGTGACCAATAACTTAGGGTCTACTCAAGACTTTTAGGTTCTTGGATACTTTATCTTTTCAGCGATACCTTGGTAATACGAGAAAATAATGATTACTAGATAATGCCATGAAAACATATTCCACGCGGACATAGTCACGGGCATCAGCTAGTTTATAATATAACTTGATGAATTTTGACGACCTCCCAGGCGCAGTGTTGAGCGCAGCTGTTGCCTTAACGTGGGAGGTTCCGGGTTCGATCCCCGGCAGGGTGAAATTGGGAATTTATAATTTCTGTATTTTCTCTGGCATGGTCTGGTGCCGTGGATAGTTACCACCCTACCGGTAAATGCTTACCGCCAAGCGATTTAGCGTTCCGGTACGATGCCGTGTAGAAACCGAATAGGAGTATGGATTAATATACCTGCCATACCCCTAACAGGTTAGCCCGTTACCATCTTAGACTGCATCATCGCTTACTATGAGGTACAGGTGATATTGCAGTCAAGGGCTTACTTGTAGTGGAATAAAAAAATAAAAATATAAGTAAGTCACCACCAATAAAACCACCATAGATTTATTGTACAGAACCCATAACAGTAGCTGCGGGTCTTTAAGTTTTTATAACTATCCAGCACCACCTGCCACCGCCATTAGTGCCGGAACCGAATCCACGACCATTTCCACCAATATAATTTTATTTTGATTGCACCACCTAACGTTTGTTTAACTGTTATTGACTGTGCAAATATGTGGAAGCACATGTTCTTAATGGCTGGTTAAGTTGGGATTTGGAAAGGTTTAGAATAGGCGTAAATTTTTTAAACATGCGTTTTAATTTTCTTCGAAGACCGCTCTACGCAGTGCAGAGTATTTTTAACTCAAAGATAAAAGTCATTTAGGTATACAAAGTGGGTAACATTGTACACATTCTAAAACTTTCAGGGTTTAAGTATATTATATCGGATTAGTTGATTTATAATTTTACATTATACTCTTTCACAGTGGTCAATTTCGTTTAACATTTAGATCTCGACGTACTTATCAAATTGAGAACACTTTAACGCTCAGGTTGGCTTTCTCAGTGAGTTTCAGTGGCAATATTTAGCAAATATATAGTTTATGACCATTTTTTTTAAATACTATAAGGCTTGCGCTCGCTTGCAATCTTACCAAATAGAAGGGGTCTAAGTGATACATAACCAAAAAATGCAGTCTAAGGTAGCACATAGGTACGCGAATCACACACTGCGATACGCCCCGCGACTGAGTCCGGAGCTGCGTGCTAAGCCCATTACAGAGGAGCGGCGCGAAACGGTCGTAGCGGCAAGTATACATTGTATGAGGTAATATGGAGCCGGGCCCACATAAATAAGCGACGTAGCATGGAGATGCTCTGCGCGACGCGGCCCCAAACAAACAAACACAAATAATATTTGCCGCTACGTGCCATGCCGCTCCGTGCATCTCTTCATTCTACGCGCGGAGAGCCGTTGTTAATGTGTTGTACTGCACTGTATACAAAGTAATATACCTACTTACGGTCAACGCCGGCCCACGATCTGTCGCGGGTCGCGTCGCATTGCGGGATTCGCCTTATTCACTCTAATTTACGTTTTACGATACAAAGTAAATTAGTGACCAAAACCTTGGCGCCAATGTAATCCTTTATCTAATAACAAAAAGATAAAACCTTATAAAACTTTACCATTCACTATCGACTTGCTATCGACTTAGTGATGTTTACGACGTCCTATAACCATTCCTTGTAGTTTTAAGATCAGCATCTCTCTTCACAAATTGAGTTTTATTAGGACATGAAATATTTATGGTTCTAAGTTTGTTCGTACACGCTCCGGTCTGATGCGTCCAGTTAGAACATCCTTAACATTTGAAAGTATTTATTTATTACTAGTTTTAATCATAAGTTCAAGTCTGAACTAGCAATACAACTTGCAGCAGTCAAATTGTAGAAATTACTAATCAATGGAAAACTTGCAGAATATGACTGTTTCGATACATTGATACAAACTTACATTGTAGTCCGTGGGAGTCCATTCCAAATATTTATTTTGTCACTAATGTTTTAACGATATTTACATTTTATTATGCTTCATCATCATCATCATCACTACAGCCTATTAACGACTCACTGCTGGGCACAGGCCTCCACTCTCATAGGAGAGCGGGAATTAGAGCTTAGACCCACCACGTTGCTCCAATGCGGGTTGGCGGGCTTTAACGACTATTATCATGTTAGTGATAATAACCGGGACCGACGGCTTAACGTGCTCTCCGAGGCACGGGGGTGAAACACCGCCAACTTCCAACTCAGGGCTGGCACTGCGAATTTCTTAATTGAAAAACCCAATACCTAACTTTATGCTTAGGTTTATATTAATAGGGTTAATCATAAGGCTAATAAAAATCCTCTAGCAATTATTGGTTGCACTATCAATAATTATTGGTTGGTTGGTTGGTTAAATTGCGAAAGTTGGTGTCCAATGGAAATTGTAGGTACTTGCTTACATAGATTTTTTGATACCTATACGTGCCTATACTTACATGCTTACATTTCCAGCCAGTGCCAGTGGACGACCAGACTAATTAATATCAGCTATTACTTAATATGTTGCTAATTTTTAACGTGAATTATTTATAGGTAAGAAATGCTTATTATTCATACTAACATTATAAATGCGAAAGTGTGTTTGTTTGTTGGTTTGTCCTTCAATCACGCCGCAACGGAGCAACGGATCGACTTGATTTTTGGCATGGGTATAGTTGAGGACCTGGAGATTGACAAAGGCTACTTTTTTTTCCGGAAAATTAAGGAATTCCCGGGGGAATTAAAAAAAATAGTAGTTTATATTTGCACATCTTGTCTAATTTCATGGATTTGTCTCACACATGAGTGGAGATTGTATCATTACATCGTAGCGTCCACACCTCGTATTTAAGCCTTTTACTTTCAGATCCAAAGGCCTAACAGGGATGTTATGTTTCCAAAGCCAACCTCAAATATTTGAATCGTTTTAGGAATCTTTGATTACTGAAGCAGCTACTTGAATTTGACTTATCATAGTATGAGTTTTTTCATTATTCGTGATTATTTAGGAACCGCCATTGTACATCCTATTTTTTAATTCCACTACAAGTTAACTCTTAACTGAGTTCTCACTTGGGGGTAAGTGATGATGTAGTCTAAGATGATAACCTGTTTGGGGTATGAAAACGGGCTAACTTGTTTGAGGTATGGCAGTTATATAATACCTATATCCCTTATCGGTTTCTACACCGGCATTGTACCGCGACGCTAAGGGTTCTCTCTCCACATCTATCCTTTTGATCCTTTTGCCTGATTAGAACTTTCCATCTCGGGCTAAACTGTTAGGTAATCGTGACCAAGCAAAAACCTTTAACTATATAATAAATAATCTGAAATAAAATACGAACTTTATAGTGCATTAAAATATCGCAGAAAGTAACCCATCTACGCGGCCAGTCGCTAAATTATACAGCCGCGGTCGGTCTATAGTAGGTACCCAATTATGTAGAAAATGCTCAGTAATGCATCTCATTCTATTTGTCAAATTATAGTACACTGGTGGTTTTAATCTCGGAATGAGATGGCGTCAAGTGTCGTGAGCAGCTATACCTTATTATTAGTAGGTGCTTCTTATATTTGCGGTGTATAAAATTCCTGTGCAATTTTAATGCAGGTTGATTAAATTTACGGTTTCAAGGAACTCTATCTATAAAAAAGGTCAAATTTAAGAAAGAGTTATTCGACACACTACTTAAATTAAGATACCATTGACCTAAAATTATAGGTATTTTTAACGAAGAATGCAAGTTTTAAAGGATTCGTATAATTGATAAAAAACTATACATATTATTATTTAAATAAGTGCCATTTTTATTACATGATAGTTTGTAAGTAAAACTCTTCTTTTTTTATTTCTATAATAATTATTATGACAGTTACTGTGAGAAAAGTTCTATTTAAAAAGCACATAATATTAGGTATCTACTTCTGTTCAATATAAATACCTAGTAACGTGGGTAAATTACAGCGAGGATAAAAAACAATACTAAATAGGTCTACAAATTCCGTTCGACACTACAACGTCCATTAGCATACAAACAAAAGTGCTGTAGATAAATTGTCGCGATAAGGCGTTGAAAGAAGGGAATACACTAATTACAATGTTGCCCTGTCAATGTATGAAGGACCGCGCGAATCGGTTCTTGAAGAAAAAGTGCTGCATCATTCGGAGGGTTACTTAAACGTAGTGTATTTAATTTTAAAGTGGTTTTTAGAGTGGCCTAGTTGTGACAACGCATATCAGTCGATTGCGAATGTTAAGAAACGTTGGCCCAAGTCGGTAATTGGACGGGTGACCGATCTTGGAATTTTGAATTTGACCGTTTCGTTTCGTCCGTGCCTCGGAGAGCACGTTAAGCCGTCGGATCCGGTCCGGTATCGGTTATTATCACTAACATCTCATAATAATCGTTACAAAAACCTAAGAGTTTAAATACTCTTAGTCAAGTCGTATGCGGAAGGACGTGGGAAGCCACCGCATTATTATCCCAAGAAAACTCTTACCATTACTTGATTAACAACCCTCAGCAATGAGGAATACGACGCAGAGAGAGGTGCTTAAGAAAAGTGTAAAATAACTAAGTTTTGTTTATGTAAATAAGAAGATACTTAAATGGAATAAATTAATATTATATTCAAACAAACGTTTGTGCTTTTATGGTAACAGTTAATGAATCTCACATTATTAGCACTGGACTCACAGTAATTAAGTCCCCTAAAAATAAATGCAGGACCATATTATATTTATGAGGATCCCAAAAAACCACTTGAACGAAAAATATTAAAACTAAAACGTATTTTAATTTACAATTAAAATAAATCTTTATTATTAATACAAATTAGCTGTGAATTACGTAATTAATAAACATCTCATTAATTAAATGCAAAATTGACCGATTATAATCCGATTCGCAACACCTGCTTAAGTAACGATTTCTTATCGATGACAAAAAGCGCACTTAATTCAATCTTTATCCGTTTTTTAGCACTTAAATTCATTGATAAAGGAATTTCTCACTTAAAATTCCGCAATGCGTTCATTAAACGCTTAATTCCCGTCAACAGTTTTTGCGAAAGTTGGATTTATATCGCAAATTTAAAATACTTTGCGCGTTCAAAACAGAAAAATATAAGATTACTTTACATTATCTTAATGATAGATAGGAGAAAGTCACACAAAAAGACAAATGCTTTTGCTACTTTTTTATTGACACTTGCTCGAATAATTTTGAAATCTATTTTAATTCTTAGAAATAGGCACTCACTGTAAGATTTTGTTAAATTGTATCGTTTTTAGTTTATGGTTACTTGACACAATAAAAGTAAATGTCAAAGTTAATTATTTAAAGTAAGTCAATCCTTACTAATATTTATATTTATATTTACTAATATTATAAATGGGAAAGTGAGTTTGTTTGTATGTTTGTTCCGCTTTCATGCCGTAACTACTGAACCGATTGCTTTGAAATTTTGCAGACGTAAAGTTAGAAGTCCGGATTAAATAATAGGGTACTTTTTATCCCGGAAAATTAAAGAGTTCCCGCGGGAACTAAAACTCCTCAATCCACGCGGACGAAGTCGCGGGTATCAGCTAGTAAAATATAATTGTTTAATTTATCTCAATACGAACGTGATGTGGATGTGGATGATGACTGTTATTAACAGTAGGTAGTTAAGTATCTAGTTTTTTGTAGATTAACGGCCGGTTTCTGAATTGAGAATTTCATGTTGAGTCTGTCTCAAAGACTACTTAGGGACTAATTAAGCAATATTTTGTTTCTGAATTGATATAATGTAAGGTTTGAGAATTGGAGTTTGCTGTTTTTGCTCCAAAAAAATTCTTAATTCAGAAACCGGCACAATATAAATTCAGAAACAAAAGTTTGCTTAATTAGTCTTTGTGACAGACTCAACATGAAATTCTCAATTCAGAAACTGGCCGTAATACAAGCATCCAGGTAAATCACAATACAAGTTGAAAAGCAAATGAAGCAAGCAAGCCTAAATAGTCAAATTTTGTTATTTGACTATAATTATAACGTAACTTTTAAACATTAAAAATATAGCTCTTTATGTTTGGTGCATTCGAATTTTAAAATTATTATGTTGATGTAAACTGTGGTGTTAAAATGTTTCGAATAGCCGGTCTACCCTTATGTAAATCTTTGGTCGAAACCGTAAGGAAAAATAAACCGTGTCGAATGCAGGCTGTCAATTAAGGAGGAGTTGCGGGAATTGGCCCGTTTGAACTTGTCCTTAGCTGATGTAGACCCGATATGTGGGATAATCTGAAATGCATATTATTTAAAATTTACTTTTGTCCGTATTAATCATCCTCACATAAACGACAAGGTAGGTAGGTACTAGCTAGATGATGACAGGTGTATATTATATTTGTAATATTCTTTGTATGTTTGTCATAAACAATAAAAATATTAAAGTTAAAGTGTGCCTTTCTGTTTGTTATATTTTCATGAGTTAACCGATTTTGACGAAATTAGTAATCTTGAGTAGTACAGCTCTAGTAGCTAGTACTTAAATTAGTAGTAAATTAGTTGAGTAGCTTGAGTAATAGTCTAGCTGGCATCCCGAAAACAGACTCGTACCTACTTATTGAAACTATGCTACTTTTCATTCCGGTCAATAAAAGATTTAGGTAATTTTATCCTCAAAAATCATTGATTTCTGTATATTCAAAAAAGTTTTATCCACTCAGACTAGATTTGACACAATCTAGAAGAATTTCTTACTCTAATTATTTTCTAGTTTTGCAATAGGAAGTTGGTAGGTACCAGGCTACTTTTAACGCAAATATCTACTCAATATTAACACCCATTTATAGACTGCAAACAGGATAATTTTAATCAAATAGAAAAATACTTTTATGATAAACTTAAAATATAGCTCTATTGTTCACAATTTCGAAAATTGTCTCCACTTTAAGGTAAGAGGATAACATAGTTCATATGGAATATGTATAAATTCAAAGCTTAAAGGATAATTCTTGACAAATTGCCGTTGTTGAAGTTTCGTATGCAGATACTGGAGTTATATGCAAAGTTGTTAATGTTATCAAATTACGTTAAGATGTTAGTCCCTGGCTAGATGGCTTAAGGGGTAGTTCAATAGGACTATTTTGGATAGAGAATATAGCTTAAAGATTTTTTGTACAATACTCTGTCTAAGTATATCTGCGTCGTATTTTCATAATACTAGCTGATGCTCGCGACTTCGATACGGATTGAGGTTTTTGGTTTCCGCGGGAACTCTTCAGTTTTTCGGGATAAAAAGTAGCCTAACGTGCCACACAAGACTATGGAAATGGAATGGAATCTATCTCTGTTGCAAATTCATCCCGATCTGTTCAGCCATCCATCAATCCATCCAAACTTTTGCATTTATAATATTCGTATGATTATAGATTTATTAGCAGCTAAGCAGTTCAAAGGCAAGTTTATAGACACCCAGTAAAAAGGTATGTTAATAATTATCTTAATACTCCTCATGAGTTATAATTCAAGTAGGTACATACTATTAAGATACTAAAAAGACCAGCCCGCCATAAAGGTCACGCCACAATTCAACTTGAAACAGCATAAGTTAGATGTAGAGCTCACATTTTTCACTTTCTTTGCAAGGTCATCGTGTCTTGTGTCAGAGATAGGATTAACCCGAAGCCATAAATATCGTGGCAGCACCGCTTTGCGAGCTTAGTCACGACGTCTTATGTAACTTTTCTACGTCATACATTCTTATAAGCCTTGGTATTTCTACGGTAACCCTTGGGTGTTTATCCGAATCCAGATGCTATTAGGAAAATAAAATTATTTTTGTCTCTTTTCCTCTTATGATTACTCACTCGAGAGATAAGGATATAATGCTAACTGTCATCCTAATTGCATCTGGATATGATAGTAGGTATCGGTAGGTCTCGACGACCTCCCTGGCGCAGCGTTGAGTGCTGTTGTCTTAGCGTGCGGAGGTCCCGGGTCCGATCCCCGGCACGGTCTATTTCGGAATTTATAATTTCGAATTTTCTTCGGCCATGACTAGTTATCACTCTACCGGTAAAGACGTGCCGCCAAGAATTTAGCGTTCCGGTACGATGCCGTGTAGAAACCGATCAAGGTTTTGGGTTTATTATAGCTGCCATGCCTCGAACAGGTTAGTGCGCTACAATCTTAGACTGCATCATCACTTACTATCAAGTGAGATCGCAGTCAAGGGCTACCTTGTTAGTAGTGGATAAAAATATATTACTATATTTATAGCGTTGTTCTTTTAATGGCATCTTAACTCCTACGTAACAGACTCTTTAATAGAAAATACGATTTCTTTATATTTTTCAAGGTATGCGCGAAAAAACCCTTGACATTATGTTGAAGTACCTACTTGATATTATTACCTGCTAAAAAGTAGTTGAAACTTAAAGAGTTCAACTTAACAAGCATTTTGGCTTGATGCCTATCTTTAAATCTAGCTGGAAATAAAAGAGTAGTAAGTATAGTACTCTTGTCTGGTTATATTATTATGTTGAAATTCTCGAAAATAAGGCCAATGGAATGAGTTGGCAACAGTTCTTGCTAAGCGGAAAACTGCACGAAGGAGGTGTCTGCCGACAAAATGTTGGACTAACAAAAACGCAAATTTTATTATGCATTTTAATGATACTGGCGCCAAGAAGGAAAGTAAAAATTGTTGGGACCTCAATATCTGGACCATCGTAGAGCAAACTAATATCAGTATGGCCGTAGGTATAATCCCCCTACATAGTAAAAGTTCCATATATAATATACTAACTAAGTACCTTGCCTCAGCCAAAGACAATATATAAACCTTGGTATTATAATTAATCTATGCCTCAGCTTAAGTAGAGAGTCGAATTATTAGATATGTTTTTCATGACTGATGGTGTCATATATTATAGTATTTCTTCTTTATAAAATAAACAGTCATAAAATGGCTGAGGTTACTCTGGCTCGATGATATACGCGCTACTTACTCAGCCAATGACATACCGCGTTTGTTTGTTTGTACCTATTCCTTTTTGCATTTGGATCTCCATTCCAAACGTCCTATGAAGAAGAAGTATTCATATATAAAAAAAGACGTGTGGCACTCGGAGACTGCCGCGGTAAAGCTATTGCATAGCATTTTTTATCAATTTGCTATGACTACTTGTGTTGTTGACTTCAAGTTGTTGAAAATATAAAGGGGAAATATTTTTATGAAAAGATGATTTTGTTAAAGTCAACAACACAAGTAGTCATAGCAACCAAAGTGTTAGGTTTTTTTTCGTTACGGAATTTCTGGATTCGGTCTCCACGCTCAAGGCCCGCGATAGAAGCTATGCAATAGCTTAATAACAAAGAAAGAAATGGCTCGTGAAAGAAAACGAAAGAATAAAAAGTACTAAAACTAAAAGTCCCTAGTGAGATCTAACGCTAAAACAGCAGGCGGCAGCAGGAAATGCTACTTGAGTTTTATTTTACTATTGCTACGTAGTACGTACAGTTAGAATACGAGCGTAGAAAATTTCAAGGTAAGTTTCAACGTGAAAGGCTCCGCCCCAGCAAAATGTTATAAATTTTTACTACAGTAATAATATTGTGCAGACGTTGAATTTTTTTCAGCAGGTATATATTATACCTTTGCATATTATAAACTCAAGTATTACCTGTGCTTTTTCAGAATTACATTATATAAAATATTCTTCTTTATCATCCTTATTATTTATTCTAAGTTTGCAAGAGTTGCAATGTTAACAGACTTTTATTCCAATCAAATATCAATCAGTGGTACAGTCCGTCAAACTTATCTGACCAGCAGGGCGACCGCGTATCTTTTGCATCAATCATTGATACATCGTCTCGTTGGTCTACTGGTTAGCATGTTTGACTGCGGCTGACGAGGTCCCGGGTTCGAGTCCCGGGTCGGGCCAAAATAAGTGTTGGGTTTTTCTGAAGAAAAAATTCTCAGCACTAGCCCGGAGTTAGGTGTTTCAACCCCATGCCTCGGAGAGCACGTTAAGCCGTCGGTGCCGGTTATTATCACTAACATGATAATAGTCGTTAAAGCCCGCCAACCCGCATTGGAGCAGCGTGGTGGGTCTAAGCTCTAATTCCCTCTCTCCTATGAGAGTGGAGGCCTGTGCCCAGCAGTGGGACGTTAATGGGCTGTAGTGGTGGTGGTGGTGATTGATACATCGCAATCACCTCTGATTGGTTAACACTTTTCCACTATTGGACAAAATCCATTGACGCAGTAAGAATACCATAAATTCAGCCAATCAGAGGTGATTGCGATGTATCAATGATTGATGCAAAAGATACGCGGTCGGCCTGCCGGTGACAGCGTCGCTAGTATCTATTGTGAATTAAAAATAAACAGTTATAATAATAGTTCCAATTTTGGCCACCGGGTCAGATAAGGTTGACAGGCTATAAAAATATCTAAACATTAACACTTTGGGTTAATTGAGCCGTTTACATAATAGACATTACATTTGGATGTCTGATTTTGTGGACCCATCAACTGACAAATAATGAGCATTTGGTACTGCTGTACAAGAAGAATTAAAAGCACTTACTTTTATCACAGAATACTAGCAATTATTGCTCTTAGTTTAGCAGCTTCCTAATCACTACGACAGCTGTGTCTGCAATCTGCAAATTTGTCGACAAAGAAAAAAGATACGCGCCGAATTGAGAACCTCCTCCTTTTTTGGAAGTCGGTTAAAAAGCAAAATTGCATTTACATAATACTAGCTGATGCCCGCGACTTCGTCCGCGTGGATTGAGGTTTTTCGGTTCCCGCGGGAAATCTTTAATTTTCCGGGATAAAAAGTAGCCTATGTGTTATTCCAGACTATAATATCTCTGTGCAAAATTTCATCCAGATTCGTTCAGCCGTTGGGGCGTGATTGAATAACAAACATCCATCCATACATCCATACATCTATACATCCATCCATCCAAACTTTCGCATTTATAATATTTATTTGATCTATACCAATTTAAGCTGCATTAATAACGCCAGTTAAATCAGGCGTAAATTTAATAGTAATACATTTGGACGTATATGATTTTATCGGTTCAGTGGTAGCCGTTCAAACGTGTGAAACGTTTTCGAGATCACGCTCCACAGGGATTGATGATTCGTTTTAATTATAAAACAGGTTTTATTGTGGCCGGTAATGTGGCTATTGATTAAAGGTTGCTTTTGAGGTCGGTAATGAAAGAGGCTTTGACATTTTGATGAGTGTGCCGCATTGTGCTGAAATTTTGATACTAAAATGCTGAGCTCATCGATGGCTGGAAATTAGTGGTAGCAGCATTAGTGTCACCATTTTTATTGATCTAATTTTGGTTTTAGTTATTTTGGTATGATATAATAGACTTCATAGTCACAAGTATCATCTATGATGGACAACACCAAGGATAAACTTATAGGAAATGGAACTTAATTGCAAAAAAAACATAATCAGTTTTACTTTAAAGTTTAAATGATAAATGATTTATTTATTTCACGTAGGATAACTAATGTCACCTAAGATACGTTCAGACTCTACCACCGGTTTGGAATGATGATTCTACTGAGAAGAGTCAGCGAGAAACTCAGCAGTTATTCCAACAGCTCATGCTAGGAAAAACTCAATTACTCAATTGCAGGAAACTGACAAAAACTTTAATCCATTTATCTATCTGGTTTGGCAAACTGTAGCAAGTATAAACTGTATTGGGGGTACGTATCGTATGTCACTAGCTTTCCCACTATTAAACATGAAAAAAGCATGCAAATAAGAACAACTCATCCATTAGAAGAATAGTTTTGAAGTCACCTGTACGCTGTCATCAGCTGTCTCCAGGTGGTTTTCAAATTTCATGCCAACAGTAGATTAATAAAGTACAGTTCGTAAACACATTTTATTAACAAGCGAAAGAACGCTGTAATTCTAAGTGGCTAATCGTTACCACAACATCAATACATCGGTGTCATAACTGTACCAAATACTTCTACTGTAACGCCTTTCCAAATAACTACAGTATGTAACATAATATCAATTGAAATTCGACACTAGATGTCACCAAAAAGCTGACGGGTTGGTAAGTAGGCTATACGTCTAATTGCACTTGTGTTTCATTACAGTTAGCCGGTGTGTAAGTCGATGTTAATTTTAGTGATGTCCACGGTTAACACTGATTTCGATGCGATCCTTGGTTAAACGTATCGACAGACAAGCTAATTTCACGTGATCCAAAACAAATGAAATTGAACTAATATAATAATATTTTGAGATTATGCAACTGCTAAAATATTTATTAAAAAAGTGTTTACTTTATTAGAATCAGAGCTAATGTGACCTTTCTTAAAATGTGATCATGCAATCATAATATCTAAATTAACTAAGTACAGTGTACTTTCGTGAGTCGCTATATAGCTCGGAAAGACTACCAAATCCACATTGCGTCACGAAAATTTCATTAAATTTCTAATTTCACCAAAGAATTTCAATCAATCTGATTTCAACATTTTAATTCCTAATAACCTTTTACCAGTAACCTGTAAGTATATTTTAGTGCCTCAACATAGATTTCGATAAACGGCTCAACCCGCTTGAAGACATCATCTCACGCTTGTCACAAACAAAAAATATCTTACATTCTAATTTGAACACCCAATTGATCAAAGTTGAAACATAGTGTACTGACGTACAATACCGAAAATGGCCTATGTTCAATGTATTGTATCTCCACTGTACGACTTTTTGGCTCTAAACGCCCTATGACTAAGCATTTTACTGAAATGGCCCACAAAATTTAAAACAATGTTTCAGTTGATCAATTGATCAGTTTTACCAGCGGAATCGCCACAGCTGTTAAGGTTAAGCTGCTCCCATTATATAGTACAATCTCGTTGATCTACGCGTAGCCCAGATTAAGAAATTAAGTTAGTAAATTCATACATGACGTGACAGCTCAAATAACTGGGCAGCTCGTTCCGTTACATATCCCCGTTTAGCTCCTAATCGGCTTATGTGACAAGCACGAACCGGCGGATTTATTGATTCAGTTCAAACAAGTATAGCAAGAGACGGTTGTGCATTATTCAATGTGTTTTTATCATCGATATATGTATATGTAGGTAGGTACTAGATGGGCCCTTTCATAGAAAAAAGTCGGGTGACCGACTTTGAGAGCGCGTTCCTAACCCGTCTTTATCCCCATCGTAGCGCTGTCACGGTCGCTCGTCGTGTAGATAATTTGTTATTCTTAGGTTAATATCTAAAGTCTCATTAGATTGGCACTGTACAATTTTTATTTTAAGGTAAGTGTTTCAAATCACATTTACACATTTCCAAAAAAATGTTATTTAATCTTCCTATTTAATATTTTTATCCATTACGCAATCATTTAATTTCCGCAGCAAACTGTATGATATTTTTTTTTTACTAACTGGCCTTACGGCTTCTATGGCTATGGCCTATATTATCTATGACCAAGTCATACGTTTTCAAGCTTTCATTCAAGATGTTGCAAGCAAGTTCCCGCTTTTCAGACTAGATGGCGTTGATGGCGTTGCTAAAAATACGCCCACATTCTTTGTTTGACAGGGTCTATGTTAATTGAGGTCGTTGGTTTTTATACATAGAAAAAAGTAGTGGTACCATTCGAAATAGTATTTCAATAGCTGATGCCTGCGATTTCGTCCGCGTGGATTGAAATTTTTTGGTTTCCGCGGGAAATCTTTAACTTATGTGCTTTTCCAAACTATAATCTATCTCTGTGCCAAATTTCGTCCAGATTTATTTAGCCGTTCTGGCGTGATTGAGTAACAAACATCCATGCATCCGTCAATCCATCCAAACTTTCACATTTATACTATTAGTAGGTATACATTAATGGGTGCAGCGCAGTTTATTTGTAACGACATAATTTCAATACAATCTTAATAATAATAACCAAGCCTAATTTTATTTTAAAACAACAGTGATGAATGTTTCAACTATTTTATTTGGTTTCCAAAACATTTTATATTGACTACGGAAAAAATATGCTTGTTTATTTGTATTAAAATGTGTTCAGATTAAACAAAATCATAATTTTAAACAAAACATGCCGTTGTTAAATCGTGTTTTATTGGTGGTTTAAGTATTTTATCCAAAGTTGCTGCCGTCTCTATGACTACAGTATCGTTTGTCGGTCCGCATCAATGTCCATTCCAAAAGTATAAATTTAATAACATTCATAATCCGATTTTGGAAACGGACTAGTTATTTAGAGGCTCTCTTTGATAAGAGTGACTTTACAAATTGTGTACGAGACCAAAATCTTGTTCGTATATTCTTTGACCGATAACAATTATTAGTCTTTAAGAATTTACAAACATAATTTTTTCATTTTTTTTTAACTTTGCAGATAATTAATCATTCAGTTAGTTCTTCTTACAAAAATGTATACCTACTTACTTTAAGTGAAAGTATGCCTGTCTGTTTGTTAGCTTCACGACCCATCTGTTTGGACAAAACTTGATAGAAAGATAGGTTACATCCCGGGGAAGAACAGATGCAATGGTTTTATAAAGATTTTATCCCAGGAAATGCCACACATAATCCCACCATTTTAAAAAAAATCTCAAAATAAACTATATAGATTAGAATTTAATAAAATGGTTAAAGACTTTTTAAAACGTTATTGAACATAATATATAATTTAATAAAGGCACAAAAACCCGGCCATTTAATTTTTTCTACGTAATATGTTTTAATTAAACTCCTTGTAGACACAATATCGTACGCCAACACCTTTACTTGCCTACACAAATAAGGGGTAAAGCAAACAGCACCTAAAATAAACTAGACGTGGTGATAAATTATTAAAACTTATCAGGGTAACGCGACGTCTTGACGTGTGCTCATTAGGTAAACGTGGCCTACAAAACGACGTTCTGGAAATACGGAACACACTTATTTGTTGAAATAACAAAGTGAAATTTGTCGTATTAATATTTCTAGAAAAATAAATAGAAAAGGAAATACAAAATTTAATACTTTTTACTGACGTACCGCTAAGACATTTAGTGTTCCGGTACGATGCCATGTAGAACCCGATTACGTGGGGTATGGTTTTACATAACGACCGTACTTCTTACAGGTTAGCCTGCAACCATCTTCTAACGTCAGGTGAGGTCGAATTCAAGGTCTAACTTGTAGTGGAATAAAAAAATCATACTCTGAAGACGGAATTTTCAGACTACGTATATGTTTCTATCAACACAATCCGGTCGACATCATCATTATCAGTCATGCCATTATTACAGCCTAGCGAAAAGGCGTATAATTAATAAAAATATTGCCAGCCTCAGCATTCATTTATCAAGATTTTGGCAATAAATTGGACATTTTCATTTACTAAAGTAGGCCTAGCTACGACGTTATTTCTGTTACAAAGTCTACATCGACATTAAAAATGTGTCAATACGATCACACGCTTGTCTGCGTTAATAACTACTGGGGGGTTATTATATCGCTTATAGTTAGTATTACTTCAAAATGACAGTTTTATATCACGTAGGTACTTGAGTCCCTAAAATAAGGATTATAATTCTAAAACACGAACGTAAACAATATTTGGCTCTATTGGCTCTGATAGTACCTTAGTTAAGATGATTTGTCAAATGGTGATAATGAAAAAAAAACCCGGCTGAGTTTGTTGTGGGCTCTTCTCAGACCAGGGTGCGTTTGGAACCCTCGTAGCTTTAGTTTTAAGATACCGTTACTGATTATCACCATTATATATTATAAATAACTCGACGTCAATAAGTGTAGTATACCTACCTAAATTGAATAAACGTTATTTGACTTTGACTTTGACTTTGACTATTAAAACAATACGGATTTAAGCGATGGTAGTAAGCCCCAGGTATTCCTTTCAGAATGCCGTCTGAATTCTTGTGACGAGATTTCACAGTCTGGCGATTAGAACCAACTTAATTAGAGTCCTCGAAACTTCGTAAGAAATAATTAAAATCAAAGAAAAGTATTAAAACTCTTCCAATTCGAATTCCTTACAGGCATTTGTTAATAAATATTAATTAAATACAATATTTTTATATTTGTACTGGATGAAGCCTGTAACTTTGTCCGCGTGGATTAAGTTATTTTGATTCCCGCGGACTCTTAATTTTCCGGGATAAAATGCCTGTGTCGTTCCCCAGGATGTAACCTACCTCTGCACCAAATTTCATCAAAATCGTTTGAAACATGGGGCGTTAATAGTAGACAGACAGATAGAAAGACAGGCAGACACACTTTCTCATTTATAATTTTAGTATGGATTAATTTAATTATAGGTATATAATAAATAATTATTACTTTCTATAGTATTTTATCTATGGATGGATGGATGTTTCTAGTTACTTCACTATCATGGACTTCCGTAAAGTAACGCCTGCTTGTATCCAATCCATACTAATATTATAAAGTGTGTCTGTCTGTCTGTCTGCTACGCTTTCACGGCCCATCTGTTCAACTGATTTTGATGAAATTTGATACAGGGATAGGTTATATCCCGGGGAAGGACATAGGGTACTTTTTATCCCGGAATATTCGAAGGTTCCCGCGGGAATCTAAAATTTATCTGCACAACCGATTTTAATGAACTTTGGTACAGGAGTAGGTTGTATCCCGGGGAAGGACATAGGCATTTTATCCCGGAAAATTCAAGAGTTCCCGCGGGAATCGGAAAAACTTGGTCCACACGGACGAAGTCGCGGGAATCATCTAGTTAATTATAATAATTAAATTATAAAATACTATAGAAAATAATAATTATTTATTATTTACCTATAGTGGTAGTTAAATGTATCGTGCCCTTCGGCCCAACATACATTTAAGCAAAAGCCTTCGGAAACACCTTAAGAGATTACAAATAGGACAGAATCAGTATTAAGGGCACGATAAACTCCGTGGCCGGCCCCTAGAAGGGCTGTGGACCGGCCCATTAATTACTGAACCCTGCAATATATTTAGCTAAGAACCTAATATCTAAATTAAGGCCCGAGGAACGGCTTAATTGCCCAATGTGACTACGGGGCTTTATTGGAAGACGAACGTGCACGGTTTTTGTTGTATGTAGGTTGAGTTAATGAAAAACTTAGCTAAGGAAGGTTATAAATAGCTTGTTTTAAGACTAATAAATGTTAAAATTAATAGCTCTATAGAGTCTCTAGGTACCATTATAAAATAATCCAAAAACTCTGTGCTGACTTTCGTCAAAATTGCAATTCAGAGGACGTCAATGAAAACAGACATTACTGCCTTAACACCATTTTAATCGAGATAATCTCGAGTCTCCTCTTTGAATTAGAAGGGTCTTGTTCACTGTCCACCACGCTAGTGACGTGCAGATTCATTTACCCTCATGTACCTTTGAAAATATAAATAAGAACTCTCGGTCCTGTAACTTTCCTCGCAATTTTTCCTACGCCGTAAAAGAAGACGTACAATATAGCTCTTAAAACTTAGCAATGCGTGTCAGGGTTTCGAAACCCCCACGTACCGAACAGGAAGCTAATATTTATTCCTAACTGCGACACCTACCACTAAGACTAAGTTATCATGGCTAAGATAATAGTGGAGTAAGGCCTCACTCAAACTACCACTAAGACTTATTAGTTATCGCGGCTAAGATAATAGTGAAGTAAGGCCTCACTCAAATATGGAAACGGTAAACGACATTTCTTATAATGGCGACGGCATTTCTTATAATCTCCGACGCATGTCTTTAAATCACGATAAACTTGTTACCAAACAAACAAATCCCCGATATCAAGTCAGACGTACTCCAAACAAAATTCAATCACATCCATTAGCCCAGTTACGTGTCGATAATGCGATTTCATTAATCAGACATTTAATTAAGATCGGATCTCTCGCGGCAGTCGGGCCGCAGATTCGCCGCTCACGATTTGTTTTATCGAATGCATCAATGCACTCATTCACTTGGCGTTTAATGTTTTTACGGTAATCCCACACGAGTGTACCGCTAATACGACAGCGAGATTGGTTAAGGTTACGTTTCTCTAATACGACAAAGGTTTTCTAAACACATCTTTGGCGGACTACCTTCGAAATATATACGTTATATAAATAACGTTTAAAGGTAACACTAAAAGTATTATATAAACTCTATGGCATAAAATTCGACCCGAAATGTTTAGCAATGGTTTCGAAGCTCCACCTTTTTTCCATACACATACCGACGCTTTTAAGGATTTTTCATTTTAGTCATCGTCGTGCTTGTGATGGAAACTTAGAACCTCGATTGTTGAACATAAGTTTTCATCAATGAGCGATATTCGACCTACAGCCTAATTTTTTTCCACCTATACGTATATCCTTATAGTAAGCTATCTTTACTTGATTATTCACGGGATTCTAGAAAAGGTTTTATTTTGAAGTCAAACATCAAATAATCAAATCAATCAAATAAATATTATAAATGCGAAAGTTTGGATGGATGGATGTATGGATGGATGTATGGATGGATGTTTGTTACTCAATCACGCCCGAACGGCTGAACGGATTTGGATGAAACTTGGCACAGAGATAGATTATAGTCTGGTATAGCACAAAGGCTACTTTTTATCCCGGAAAATTAAGGAGTTCCCGCGGGAACCAAAAAACTTCAATCCACGCGGACGTAGTCGCGGGCATCAGCTATTTAACCATAAAAATGTACAAATTAACATTACTCAATGAACTAACCACCTACATCAGAGTGTAAATAATAAAATCTCACTATAGAAACATCGCTTTAAAAAGTTCACATATGAGAATTCACTGTAAAGCGCTGATAGAAAGATTCGTGACTACAGAATCACAAAACGGGAGTCGAAGTCGGAAATCAAATCCAATTTACTTCATTTGCTCGCCAGTAAAGTTCACATCTAACTCTTGAATTGAACGGATTACTGCGAAATGAAGTTCCTACTGGTCGGAGCGTTTCCGTGGACGCTGATGTTTTTTGCTATTCGCCTGTTTCAGATTAGCCCTACCGCACGAACCGCACTTGCTGATCGAAAAACTTTTTGGTACAGCTGATATCATCACAAAGAAGCTGCTCTGGACATCATTGGATGGGATGAATGTCTATAGGTTGTTCTACTTACCTAATGCGCGGGAAGCAAGACGTCGACTAATTAACATATATGCCTTTAGTGCGACAGTAACTACAGACTTCGCACCTTTCTTTATAATGACAAATAGGACAATAAATCACCTATTCATCTTGGTCAAGGTCAGAACTATTGTCCAGACCCTCTCGGATGGCAATTAAATGCGATTGGGTAATTCAAGCAGTCACGAAAATTTAATAGTTTAATTTCAAACGAATATAGATACAACGTGTGTCAGTTTTACTAATTAGCTTAGCTTAGGCTTAATGAAGAGTTGAAACGAGAAATAGTTACGTATCCTACTAATATTATAAATGCGAAAGTTTAGATGTATGGATGGATGTATTGATGTTTGTTACTTAATCACGCTCCAACGGCTAAACGGATCTGGCTGAAATTTGGCATAGAGATAGATTATAGTATGGAATAGCATAAAGGCTACTTTTCATCCCGGAAAATTGAGTTCCCGCGGAATCCAAAAACCTCAATCACCGGCATCAGCTAGCATTAAATAAAAATAAAAATAAAACTATTTCAAATGAATGGATACAACGTGTGTTAGTTTTAATAATTAGCTTAGGCTTATTGTTGAATAGTTGAAACGAGAGATAGTTACGTATGTAACATAAAAAGAGGAAAAAAAAACAGCCAAGTGCGAGTCGGACTCACGCACCGAGGGTTCCGTACAAACCTGTAGTAAGTTTTAAATTATTAAAAAAAAAATATTTTAAATATCAGAGTTGATTGAATGAAAAGTAAATTGCGGTTTACGATTTATGACGTATTAAAAAAAAACTACTTACTAGATCTCGTTCAAACCAATTTTCGGTGGAAGTTTGCATGGTAATAATGTACATCATATTTACCACTTTGGAAGTGTCTCTCGCGCAAACTATTCAGTTTAGAAAAAAATTATATTACAAACCTCAATATCATTTTTGAAGACCTACCCATAGATACCCACGTATGGGTTAGATGAAAAAAAAATTTTTGAGTTTCAGTTCTAAGTATGGGGAACCCCAAAATTTATTGTTTTTTTTTTCTATTTTTGTAAGAAAATTTTAATGCGGTTCACATAATACATCTACTTACCAAGTTTCAACAGTATAGTTCTTATAGTTTCGGAAAAAAGTGGCTGTGACATACGGACGGACAGACAGACAGACAGACATGACGAATCTACAAGGGTTCCGTTTTTGCCAAATTTGGCTGCGGAACCCTAAAAAGTCTTGAGAAAAGTTAATGTACGCTACACACATCTTCGCATCAGTACGGCGGTGCGGGCATCTCGGTTGTAATGTGCGACTACCATTTGTATACAGTAGTTATTACCGGTTACATTGTCGAAAGAGATTTGATTCTTGATAACGTATGTGAAAATACCGTTATCGTATCGCATAAACTACACGTACAGAGCCTGAAATATTTTTTTAGTTACATAATAATCATTTAGTATAATATTATTTAGTAAGACGGAAGATATTAATTGATCTGTGAAAATAACTTATAGGTAATACTAAAGTATTCCTACGTGTCATAATAAAATGCGCATAGTTCATATTTAATATTTTTGTAATATTTCTGGATTTAATTACTCGAAAGTACCTAAACAATGCATGCTAGAAGGTATTTTAGGAATTAATCTAAAAATCTAAACTACTAAAAAACTCTTAAGAATGTAATCAATACGATGCGTAATTTAAAAAAACCGGGCAAGTGCGAGTCGGACTCGCGCACGAAGGGTTCCGTACCATTATTAATAAATAATTACCTTTGTTAATGAACCGCAAGACTAACTTTGTTTGTAGAGGTTTATTGTTAATATCAAAAAAACTATGCTAGTTAGAGCATTGGCTATAGTTTTCCTGTAAAATATACGTAAATTCCTATTGACCATAATTATTTCAAATTTTTCGATTGGTAAACTCCAGAGATAAGGGGGGGGGAACGGTATTTTTTTAGACATTTTCCCCGATAAATCAAAAACTATCATAACTAAAAATAATTAAAAATCTGTTTTAGAATGTACAAAGTAAACCCTTTCATATGATACCCCACACAGTACAGTTATCTCACTTTTAAATTTCAACCCTCAGATTTTCCCCCCTTTTTAAATAAGAACAAAAATAATTTCCAATTTTTTAAATTCCAGTGTCTTTGGGCCACTAATATACACAACTATTCCAAATTTCATGTCGATAGCTTCAGTAGTTACTGAAATAATCGAGTGTGACGGACGGACAGACGGACAGACGGACAGACGGACAGACGGACAGACGGACAGACAGACGGAGAAAGTCGCACCATAAGGGTTCCATTTTACCATTTTGGTACGGAACCCTAAAAAGTATTAATTAATACTAGCTGATGCCCGCGACTTCGTTCGTGTGAAAAAAGTTTTTTCAATTCCCACGGGAACCCCTCAATTTTCCGAGATAAACAGTAGCGTCACTCTCCAGGTCCTATACTATGCCCATGCCAAAAACCACGTCGATCCGTTGCTCCGTTGCGGCTTGATTGAAGGACAAACCAACAAACAAACTGACTTTCGCATAATATTATAAATAATTATTAAGTATGATTATTCTTGATTTAGTAATGTATCGACATTTAAAAATATAATCTATGTGAAAATTATTAAATGCAGAACATTCTAGGTCTCTGGGTACGCCATTAAACCACGATAACAGTAAATACTCACAAAAACACGTCCAAATAAGAAGCCTTTGCAAATTTAAAAATAACAGCGCAAAAGCTATGAACTAAAAGAGTTTTTATCGTAAAAAGTTAGTAGCGAGTGAAATGCCAAGCCGTTTTTGCTGTCGCTATGGCCGGCCGTCCTATGGGAGATCCATTATAAGGGTGGGTTTACACTCTAGAAGAGTAAACAAGAGTGTTGTTTAATTGAATTGTCTATTTGAAATGTGCGGCAGCATATGCAGTCTCAGTCTATTTCCCCGTCTCTACGAAACAATTGGAATGGAATGTTAAAGTACATAAATAATTATTTTTCCCTTTCATATAAAACAAAAACCGACTTCAAAACGATACCTAGTATCAATTTAAATTAAAAACTAAAAAACATTATCTGGGTATATATTTAGTTTTTTGTTAATTTTCTCAAAAAGCGCTAAATCAATTTCGATAATATTTTTATGGGACTGATGTATGATCTACCAAACAAAAAAGAATCATCAAAATTAATTCATAATTGGAATGATCGCGTAACATACATACAAAAAAGGTACTTAAAAATAGTTTTGAAGTCGGTTTTTGTTTTAGATGAAAGCGAATAATATTATCGATTCAAAAGTTGAGTTTCCGTTAGGCAACTTTGTCTAATTAACTTCAGCAAATTAAGTAATAAAAGACTGTTTATAATAAAACTCTCCAAAGCAACAACCATAGAAACGTTAACAGTAAATTAACTGCTGGTACAAACTTTGTTTATCCAGAGAAAACAGTAGGTAAATGAAAGCAATGCCATTTTTGCTGAACCCTGTAGCAAGTCTTAAGGGATGTCCTGAACAAAAGACGGAAATCCGTAGCTATAATGAAAAAGTTTATTTGCAGTTCACAGCATAGTGCCGTACACGTTGATCGCGACAAATAGTAAGGCGCCCTGGGGCACATTTTATAAAAGATTGCCTGTAAATAAACTGGCGACACTCTTTATTAAAGAAGCTAGATAACGTGTAAAATTAGATTGTATTTTTAGTCTTGAATTCTTTAGAAAAGTCTAACACAAACTAATTCATTTTATTTTATTTATTTCTTAGTTAGCTTGTAAGCCTTCCAACTTCCACAAAACTGTTTGCGCAGTTGGACTGAAACTCGGTGGTTGCTCTCTTCAATCAAAAATTACAGTCTTTATACGGCTACACTCATTACGATACGAGAACTGTGATAAATAGTGGGTTGAGGATGGGTTGTACTTATAACGATTAAAATGATGATCATTCTCTCTTTAGTAGTAAAAGACACCTTTAACCAGTAAATAACTTGAATCACTCAAAGAAGACGAGTGAAGTCCCAGGGTTGAATTGAGGAATCTCTCAGGAACTCCATATTTTAGAGATATGCGAAAGAGCTATACAGAACACTAGTGGACCAACGATTAGAAGCAAATTCTCTAGTGTAATTACCTATGAACTTTCATCGTGATTCAGCCTTATCTATTCACCGTTACGGTCTCGTATAACAAAACGGTGGCTCCGTGAGACCAAATGTAAACTTTATAGACAAAAATTTTGTGTTTCTAAATATTGTCGTCGCTTTATCTCGGCTATAAATTCCTGTGCACTCATTTTAAGAGACCATAAAGGAAGAAACTACTACAATAAAAGTACTATATTACCGGAGAAAAAGCATTAGAGTTGCCCATTGTCAGGATATTTTAGGAATATGAAGTGTTCAGTTTTTTACGACCAGTATTTTTTACTGCCGAAAACTTTAAACACTATGGCGGCGGTCGTTGATATATCGTTGACATGCGATCATATTTCCATTCCAATTCTTGAAAGGTTCACTGTACTTATACTTTTATACGGCGGAACTTCTAGACGATAATGTCTATAAAATTCACAAGAGATCGGATAATGGTTGGTGAATAAAAGGTTCTCAAGCTCTAACAAACCAATTTACCGATTTTTTATCTGCATATTTAATTACTAGATTCTGCTTGAACAAATTTTTTGAGAAGTATGAGAAAAACTTTAAGTCTACAAGCTAAGTTTTCTTATCGTCTCACTACCTATAACGTTTTTAATTATAAATATTTATATACAACATGGACTTAACTTGGTCCTGTCTGAGTGTGTCTTTATTAATGCACCGTAAATTTCTCATCAAAATAATAAAGTGAATAATGAAAAGTTCCTCTCTTGCAGCTGTTTTCATAATAAAGTTTAAACTAAGATTAAACTTGGCGCTGAGAGTTTTCGTAAGAAATGGGACATAGCGGAAATTGTTTTAGAGTAGGTAGTGCTCTGGCATGTTAATAATATTCATACCTTCCATGCTTTTGCCAGAGCGTAGGTTATTGCTTCCAGTGATATGAAACCCTTCATGTTCTATGAGCACCAACATGCCCAAACGACTGATTCGCTAGGAACTAAGAAAACTATAGTACAGTTCGACTTCTGCCGGTCAGTACTTATATAATCCCTCGTCATTACACCCCGTCACCCTGCAGCATTGCTCTGTTTAGACTCTATAGTCTATACCCTAGGCCTAGACCGTCTCCATATTTGCGATTGGGATGATGAATTCGATATTTAACCTAATGTTTCACGAAGCTCAAGGGTCTTCCAGTTGCGACTGTAGAGCATTATAATATTATAAAGATGTTAAGTTACAGATAATACAAATATTTCATGGTTTTCAAGCATCAATAAGCTTGTTATTTGTTTCTTGGTTAACATGGACGTCTCGGGAAGCAACGCCGTCTAATTTTATATTTGATGGTTTTCCAAATCAACCGGAAATTATCTAAAAAAAAATCTTAACCTGTTTGTTGATTTTCTTAACGATTTTGAATTATTGAATTTAAAATAAAAAATACATTCATACTAAACTGCAGTAAAAATCGTTCATCAAATCACATTTAATTAAAATTGTGAACTGTAATGTCCAAAATAAACGTTACAGCGACCCAATAAACTCGCAAGTCGAGAGATTAAATTTATTATCAAAAACAAACGTACAAATTGAGCTCACATAAAAGAAATCTTATTGTAGAGTTCAAAAGGAAATCGTTCAGCGTATTAATAACAAAATTAGGGTTGGCAACAATTATTTTATTTTGACAAAAGATTTCATATTGCCTATTTAATTATTAAGAATAATCTGGAATAAAATAATATTAAATATTAATTTTTTTAGATGTCATTTGCGAGTCATGCAAAAATGATCTCTATAAAATTGTCGATCACTTTATAGGTCTGTCTGTCTGTCATCGAATTTTGGTTCCATAACTCCATTTTTTTCTTCTACTAACTCCATACTATTAATTCAGTAAAATTTAGCTTTCACTAGTAGGCCCAGCAAACGTTGTCATACCTTGAACCAAGAACCCGATTTTAGCGTCACCTTCAGCATCCAATTGTGAGTAAAAACCATCCCGGGGCCTAGGTACCCAAACACATACACAAAATTAGAATCGGTCCAGCCTTTCTGTAGTGATGTACTTGCATAGATTCGGCAATTGATTTTTATTTAAATAGATTATGATAATTAGTAGCTGATGCACGCGACTTCGTCCGCGTTGAATAAGTTTTTTTATTCCTACGGGAAATTCTTAATTTTCCGAGATAAAACTAAGCCTATGTCACTCTCCAGGTCCTCAAATATACCCCTGCAAAAAATCGCGATGATCTGTTGCTCTGCTGCGGCTTGATTGAAGGACAAACCAACAAACAAACACACTTTGCCATTTATTTATAATATTAAGTATGATTGCGATCCAGCCCTGCTTGTATCAACTAGTAAAGTAATAGAAGTAGTATCAACCCTACAGAAACGAACAAATTCGTTTATAAAATTGTTGACGTTTCAGTCACGTCTTGAGGATTTTCGGGAACAGTTAAAAACACTATTAGGATGATCGTTAAACTTTGAATGAGTGACATCTTTACGAGAAAGTATTATATTTGCTGTTACCTTACCACTAATAAGGTAAATTTAGGCTTTATTACTTTGACATTAGATAGATAAATATCAGTATTAATATTTTTTTAACTACAGTATTGTTTTTGTAATCATAAGTTGTCGACTACTTTGTCGTACTCTACTTTTTAGATCGTCACTTATGTTTGATGCTTTTTAAGAACTGTATTTAATTTTGGCCCTACGACGACTTTAGGATTGTATTAATACATCCTACTTGATGTGAATTTTAAGACATGGTTGTTTGTATATTTATGGGTCTCGGATTTTGTGCATATTGTTTAGAACTACTAATAAGTACTATGTATAGTGTTAAAAATATATAATAGGTAAAATTATTATCTGGCTTTAAAAATAAAAAGCACTTCGAAGTTCCAACACCCCTTAAAGAGGATTAATTTACTGTCAGTCATCGTCGTCATAGGGTATAAGTTATAACGTTTTAAATACATACCTACTTAAATCCCTTCTGAAGTATCATGCAAACGCTCATGTTTTACTGATTACTTCACTAGATGATTCCCGCGACTTCGTCCGCGTGGAAAATGATTTTTGATTCTCGCGTTAACTTTTTAATTTTCCGGGATAAAAGGTAGCATGCGTCATTTCCCGTCAACCTACTCCTGTATCAAATTTCATCAAAATTGGTTGAGAGGATGAGCCGTGAAAGTGTAGCAGGCAGACAGACACACTTTCGCATTTATAGTATTATAGTATGGATATGGATTATATTGCCATTTTCCAATGTGACTTCAAAGCCTTGCCTTAGGTATCGTTTTCATATTGTTTGCATTAGATAGAATAGAACACACAGATCCCTTCAGGGCATTCCATTTCTTAGAGCATTAGAAATGAGATAGTAAATCTCAAAGGCTTATGCGAATGGATGACATTGGTTATGTGTAAACAACTAGGGGTAGGTACCCTCGTGGCGCCTGGTGGTCCAAAGCTATCAGGTGAAAGGGGGTGAGATTGAATGGAGATATCTAGGTTCATACATCAGTTTTTATGTATTACTTTTTCCTTATAGACCAAGAGATGGTGACTAGTCCAAGTTAGAAGAAAAAAAATCTAATTCATCAAAACTATTAACACCGACACTGATGGTAAATACAATGAATGGTGTTCCATTGAATTGGCGAATGCCAAGGCACAGAAGCCAGGGTGTGAAAAGTAGGTGTAAGTACGTATCAGAATGTGATACTCCACAAATGGTCTAGGCCAAAATATTAGCTAGGCCAAAGTATTAAATAGGTCGCTTGCATTGGCCGAAAATCGTGAAGCTTCGTTTAGTTTCGACGAATTTCATTTTGCGAATGGGGATGATGACAACTCAATCAATTCAGCAACTCATTATCAAACTTAAAAACGCGCTTCTAATATGGAATTTGTATGAAATAAATAGTTGTGACGTCATCAAATTTCAACTCGCTTTTTTTTTTCATTATTTGTTAATCAGTAAGAAGTAATTTATTTTTGTCATAGGCATCATCCCTATTTCCACTAGTGGAAATAATGTTAATCAGCGATACAGTGGAATACGAAGGTAAAAGGCTAAACAAAATTATAACACCGGCTCCTAGAGCGATTTTCTTTTAACTATCTACGCCGTTATTCAAGTCACAATATCAAATAATTTAGAGACAAACACGGCCGCGAGCAAGCTAATAAATTGAAAAAAGATATCCATTGCCCCTCTTAGTCCAAACAAAAAATAAAATTGAATTATACCGCCAAGGGAGGCTTGGTATCTTAGGATTCCGTAGCCAAATAAGGAATCGTCATACTAGTTTAATTTAACATGGGTATCTGTCCGTGTGTGTATTCTTCTACAGTCTCATTCTATGCAACTGGTATAAAGCTATAGATATCTTATTAAGTCCTTAAAATACATAATTATTGATTTATATTTCAGTTCATGCCTACATAATACTAATTTTATTATTAAACTTGCCTTACTCACAAAAGCAACACTTTGTTACGTAAGCTAACCAAAGTAACTAGTTAGTTAGACAATATACATTGGATAGGCATGCATTGTTAGTTTGATTTTTCAGGCATATTTTAATAATCCCATTTTAGGTATTCTTAAGGAGTCATAAATTCCATATAGTCTACACATATTATGTAAGGAAAGCTAGGGGAAAAGTGACTGGTATTAACATACAGAAATTTTCCTCACAAAGAATGTTTCTCGCAAGAGTTTTCAGAAATGTATCCCGAGCGAAGCAAGGCCCCTTTCAGTTAGTTGACTGATAAACGTTTACTTCTATTACGAATATATCACAAAAAGTTACTCTCCCTCGGAACCTTATTAATATTTCTCACACGACACTCACTTAGCCAGCTTTTTTTCTAAAGGACCATGTACTATGTTTCGTAAGGATTATTTATTGAAATAGCATGTAGGAGATTAAGCTATAAAGTGGGATAGTGTGCTCGATGCGACGCTGAGCGCCACGGGAAGCGGCTTGGTATAAGCATTACACATTTTACAACCAACTATTAACGCGACGTTTCGATGCACACGTAACGACAACGTTGCGAGATCAAAAATGTAAGCAAATGTCTTAAGTAGCTCAACAACGCTTTTTGCGTACGAAAATAACCAAAGTGAAGTCCATGCTCAAGTAGCTCAGTTTCTCCCGTCGAACTAACTTTTGCAAAAGCCGCGTACCTAGCCGCGTAGCGTTGTCGCACTAATTGCGCTTGGGCTTCAAAATTATGCGTGATTGTCGGCAAGCGCAAGCCTATCTTGCAATAAAAAAATAGTATAAAATGTCAAGTCTAGGTCCTGCAATTTATTTTGTTTTCGTACTTTTGTACATATCCATACTAATATTAAAAATGCGAAAGGTTGTCCGTCTGTCTGTCCGCAGCGCTTTCACAGCACATCTGTGCAACCGATTTTGATGAAATGTGGATAGTTTGAACCCCGAGGAAGGACATAGGCTAAAGGCTAGGTTTGGTTAAGTTATGAGTTCCCATGGGAATTGAAAAAACGTATTTCAAGCCGACGAAGTCGCGGGCGTCATGTAGTCTTTAATCAACTCATATAATATAATCATCACTCAAATAATCAATCAATCAATCAAATAAATATTATAAATGCGAAAGTTTGGATGGATGGAGGTATGGATGTATGGATGTTTGTTACTCAATCACGCTCGAACGGCTGAACTGATCTGGATGAAATTTGGCACATGGGTAGATTATAGTCTGGATTAACACATAGGCTACTTTTTATCCCGGAAAACTAAGTAGTTCTCGCGGGAACCAAAAAACCTCAATACACGCGGACGTAGTCGCGGGCATCAGTATAATATAAATATTAATAAATGCGAATGTTTGGATGGATGGATGTATGGATGTTTGTTACTCAATCACGCCCCAACGGCTGAACGGATCTGGCTGAAATTTGGCACAGAGGTAGATTATAGTCTGGAATAGCTGAAGCTAGCCCAGAAAATTAAAGAGTTCCCGCGGGAACCAAAAAACCTCAAACCACGCAGACGAAGTCGCGGGGATTCGGTAGTATTTTATATTGTCTATTCTATGGGCCTAGATTATCTGAAATAAATAATTTGATATTATTTCCTGGTTCAAAAGATTTCATTCTTTAATATCGTATTAATAAGATTAAGTTTATCTAGATACGATCAATTTACCTAATACAGGATCGGATCGGATTCATCACGAGCGCATTTAAGTGTCTTTCGTTAACATTTTACAACTATTAGTGAAGGCATGTGGGTTTATTACCATGGCTTTAAGCGGCATATCACGCGAACGAAATTATGTTTAAATCCGAAGTTGTTTTAACTATCGTTAATTTGCATTAATTACCGTTAAAACCGTGAACTCTCGGGCAGTCAAGTGTCAATAGGCGAGTCATAGCGGTCCATGTACATAATCTTCCTAATTTCTTTGACCAATTGATATTACAAGAATTTTAATTATAAAAATTTAGGTACCTTTATATTTTCAACGTGCCAAGTTACCACAATTGGGCCTACAGTCGTTATTTGCCATCTTAAAATAATATAACCAGTTACCATTTTACCAACCTAATATATATTATATACCTACCTCTAATAAAAAAGAATTGGCTCTTGTTATCTTATAACATAAGGTATACTTTTTGTGTTTTGACATGTCAAGTCATTCATAAGTTGATGCGGATGAAAAAGATACCCAAAAAATACGTATCTTGGGTTCGACGAAACTTTTTTAGTTGGCAAAAGATCAAACACCTCTCATATTACATGTAGTAAACAAGACAAAAACATTTATTTTATAGGTACATCATGATTTTTCAATCATCATTATAATATTATTAGCTGATGCCCGCGATTTCAACCGCGTGGCTTGAGGTTTTTTGGTTCCCGCGGGAACTATTTGATTTTCCGGGATAAAAAGTAGCCTAGTTGGGGAAGGATCCCTTGGATACAAACTATCCCCATGCAAATTTTCATAAAAATCGGTTGAAGGGATGGGTCGTGAAAGCGTAGCAGACAGGCAGACAGACAGATAGACAGACAGACCGACACACTTTCGCATTTATAATATTAGTATGGATGGATTATAGATTTAGCAGCAGCCTAGCAGTTTCCTCGGGATAAAAACTATCCCCATACCACACTACAGCCTATTAACGTCCCACTGCTGGGCACAGGCCTCCACTCTCATAGGAGAGCGGGAATTAGAGCTTAGACCCACCACGCTGCTCCAATGCGGGTTGGCGGGCTTTAACGACTATTATCATGTTAGTGATAATTAACCGGGACCGACGGCTTAACGTGCTCTCCGAGGCACGGGGGTGAAACACCGCCAACTTCCAACTCCGGGCTGGCACTGAGAATTTCTTAATTGAAAAACCCAATACCTAACTTTTTATGCCCGACCGGGAATCGAACCCAGGACCTCGTGATCCGCAGTCGACTATGCTAACCACTAGACCAACGTGGCAGTCCCAATCCCCATACCAAATTTCATCAAAATCGGTTGTACAGATGGGCCGTGAAAGCTTAGCAGACAGACAAACACACTTTCGCATTATAATATTAGTATGAGCAGTTGCAAGACTCAATCGATGTTTGTAATACAGAAAATATAGTTTTTGAAATCAGTGAACAATATGGCGTTGAGCAGGACTGCGCGACGTGTATTACCTATTGATCAAACTGTGATCAACGAATCAAATAGTCATAAAGACAGACACGATCATAGTCACTCGTCCTTATCACAGTGTCATCGCGAACATCATGAGGCTGCATTTAAGCTGCCGCAATTGCAAATTAATAATTTGATGGTGCTTGTTTTCGGTAGCTTGAATTTTGCGACATTTTATTTATTGCATCACCATATATATCCATAATTTTTATTATTTGGTATCGTACTTGGAAGGTGTTGCCGCGCGCATAATCGCTAATCTCGAGGTTAACTTAATAAAGATGCATGGCACTTGCTATGTGATTGGTACGATAACAAAAGGCAACGTATAAATCGAAATTATGAAAGGTAGTAGTCCAAGCGCGAGCACTGCGACACATCTCTATCGTGAATTTTGCAGCACTATTTTATTTATAATTTAATATAAAAAATTCTTTTTAAACAACCAACTTCAAACTCCCGCGCCAACTTTACAACAACAAGCACACGCTATACAAAATACTTATTTTATTGTTGATATTTTAAAAACCGCTCGACCGATTTCGATAAAATTTATGTGGGACCACTTGGGAAGTATGCCCTTTCAAATAAAATAAGAATCATCCAAATGGGTCCACCCAGTCAAAAGTTCTGAGGTAACAAACATAAAAAAAAATACAGTCGAATTGAGAACCTCCTCCTTTTTTTGAAGTCGGTTGAAAATAGAAAGAGATACCTAATATATGCACGTAGTGTTTGCTTTCAGATGATTTTACATACATTGTTGCATGTATCTATTAATTTATGTAACTTATGATTATCCCATGTAAAAATCGCTGGCGAATCATTTGAATGAAATTTTTTTTTTTTAATGCCGCGACAAAACATTATCTCATCAATTGCGCTCGGATTGCTGGAGCTTTCACGCAAAAACTCACACTCGTGGCTCTTTGAAGATTTATATAAAAGTAACGTTTTTATGGTTTACAAGTTTGCGCTTGACTATTTACGACTTCATTTGATGCTGATTTATGATGCAGTATAATACTATAGTAAGTGCTAACATGGCAAAGGAATTGCAGTTGTAAATATAGATCAATACATCTAATTGGGCTCTACACGGAATTGTATCGGAATGCTAATCACGTAGAAGTACGGTGGTAACTAGCTGCTGTCTATCGCTGAAATAAAGGTGAACCAATTTAGAAATAAAACGTCAAACAGACAAATACCTACCTATATAAGTATAGTAAAATCGTAAAGTTTATCATACGGCAATTTTACTGAATCGAGATTGAAAATAGTGAGACAATCTTGAATAATTAACATTTATTGATCCTCATAAAGAAAATATTAAAAAAACCCATTTCATCCCAGTAAAACAGTGAACCCCCAATGGGTTCACTGTTTTATTTTTCAAAAACTGGAATCCAGTCAAAGTTGCGATCATTATATTAGTATGAGTATAAATTAAAGAATACCTTTAAAATAATTAAAACTACATATTTATCGTGATTGAATTATTTTAGAGCTAAAAATGTCTACTCAGAGGGGTATCTAAAATTATCGACCAATAAAAATCTCACGGAGTTTACTTCACGTACCTCACGGATTAGATGAGTAACCACTAAAGTTATACGACATAACTATCCACTATTTATATTTGCCCGTACAATAAAAATTATCAAATCTTATTACTCTAAAATATACTTTAAAACAAAAGTTGTAGAGTTGGAAATGACTTGAGTAGTTTATAATTCGGTATCGGCGCACGGTCAATTGTACTTATTTAAAACGGAACCCCGATCGCTTAACGACTTTATCTCATAGAATAATGCCTACTTAAGAGCGCTTGCGTCTTGAGGCGCTGCATATTTAACGATATTCAATTTATGACGATAAGAAATCGCTGGGCGACTAAAAATTATAAAGATTCCTGAATTTATAGCTCTCTGGCGAACGTAAGCCGCTTAGCGTCATACAAATTATTGAGAGTGGGACTAAAGACTGATATATTTTTCCGTTTACGTCGTTTATATGGATGGAGGAAGGACATGTGCGTTCCGAGCTTGTAAAAGCATTAACTGGGTCTTATTTTTATAAACTTTTGCTTGCTGATACGTTGATATTAGCTGGATCTTGAAATTAGGCCTTTTTTATGTATTGTTTATTATGAAAAAAATATTAATAAATGTAGTCACATATTGTATTAAACTAAATGTGTATAATACAATTTGACAACTTAATAACCTAATAAGTCTCTCGGCTCATTTGGAAAACAGTGTATCAAGGTATAAAAACTAGCCATATAGTTTCATCAAATCCTGGCACGCATCCATGAACGCAACGAATGCAATGTCGAAATTTTGCCGTCTTTTAATATTCCTTATGAAAAAGTTAGATCATCTTTAAGACGACGTCCCTAGCGCAGTGTTGTCTTAACGTGGGAGATCCGGGGTTCGATTCGAGGCAGGGTTAATTTTAAATTTGAATTTTATCTGGTCTAGTCTGGTGGGACGCTTCAGCCGAGGCTATTTACCACCCTACCAGCAAAGACCGGTGAAAGCGATTGAGCATTCCGGTACGATACCGTTACCGTGTAGTACCTAGTGTACCTACCGACATGAGGTATGGGTTTTTTATGACTGCCATACACCTAAGAAGTTAGCTCGCTACTATCTTAGACTGCATAATCACTTACAATCAGGTGAGATCGCAGTCGAGAGATAACTTGTGGTGGATAAAAAAACAAGTTAAGTTTACATTTTGTATACAAGAATATTACTGATAACTAATAAAGTGTCATCCAAATTCATTTAAAACTTGGGCAAAGTATCTAACTCGTCGTAATTATCTAATCCTCCCAAGACACTCCAATGAGAATGCCACATTAGTACATGTAATGGATAACAAATACCGACTCCCTAAGTATCTGTTTAAAGAATCTAACTTTTCATCGTCAGGAGATTAATATCGAGTTAGGATGATCGAAGAAACAAATGATACAGTTGAACGCGGCCATTGAACCTCTTTGTCAGATGAGCTGACGAAATTAATGCCGTAAGACAAGACTGTCTTGAGACACAATCGCGTCTTCAATACTTTAATATAAAAAATTCTTTTTAAATAACCGACTTCAAACTCCCGCGCCAACTTTACAACAACAACCACAAGCTATACAAAGTACTTACTTATTTTATCCATACTAATATTATAAATGCGAAAGTGTGTCTGTCTGTCTGTCTGTCTGTCTGCTACGCTTTCACGGCCCATCTGTTCAACCGATTTTGATGTAATTTTGTGCATGGATAGGTTGTATCCCGGGGAAGGACATAGGCTACTTTTTATCCCGGAAAATTCAAAGGTTCCCGCGGGAATCACAAAATGGATCTGTTCAACCGATTTTAATGAAATTTGGTACAGGGGTAGGTTGTATCCCGGGGAAGGACATAGGCTACTTTTTATCCCGGATAATTCAAGAGTTCCCGGGGGAATCGAAAAATTTTGGTCCACGCGGACGAAGTCGCGGGAATCATCTAGTTGTTGATATTTTAAAAACCGCTCGACCGATTTCGATAAAATATATGTGGGACCACATGGGAAGTATGTCCTTTCAAATAAAAAAAGAATCATCCAAATCGGTCAACCCAGTCAAAAGTTCTGAGGTAACAAACATTAAAAAAAAATACAGTCGAATTGAGAACCTCCTCGGTTGTCGGAGTCGGTTGAAAAGATTTCCTATATTCAAATTGTGTCTTGAATTTACCATTCACAAAAGCATAGAAAACTTAAAACCTGGCCTGCATTTTTGCTTAGAACTATGTCACAAAAGTATGACACATCTATATCAAAGTAAAATACTCAATATCCCGGAAAATAAAAGAACTACAACGGAAATCAAAAACCCTAACCCACGCGGACGAAATCACGGGCATCATTTAGTTGTCCATAATTCTTGAAAAATATGGATCAATTTTTGTTCCATTTTAGAATAGAAATATTTGCTTCGTTGAATACCGTCATGGTTTGGCTCAAACAGTTTATAGTCTATATTTTGATGACTCTATGTTACAACTTTGAAGGAGATACCTATATTATGAAGCAAATACAAGTTTTCTAACACTAAAGTTATGCCAGTTCAGAATATTAATTAGATAAGCTAATTAGCTCACTATAAGTATACTCTATTAAAATAAATACATAAAAATTTATAGCTCACTAGCTGATGCCCGCGACTTCGTACGCGTGGATCGAGGTTTTGTTGTTCCCGCGGGAACTCTTTAATTTTCCGGGATCAAAAGTAGCCTATGTGCTATTCCAGACTATAATCTATCTCTGTGCCAAATTTTAGCCAGATCCGTTAAGCTGTTGGGGCGTGATTGAGTAACAAACATCCATACATCCATCCATCCATACATCCATCCATACATCCATGCAAACTTTCGCATTTATAATATTAGTAAGATTATTGCACATGGTTTCTAGTAGAGTTGGCTAGCGCAATCTGACTTAGATTATTATTACTTATCATCAAACACAAAATATCTTATTTTTAAGATTTCCTTTATTTTATACAAAATAATAATAATATTATGCTTATTCAAAATCTGAACAATACTGAATCCATAATTAATAATATAAATGCGAAAGTGTGTCTGTCTGTCTGTCTGTCTGCTACGCTTTCAAGGCCCATCTGTTCAAGTGATTTTGATGAAACTTGGTACAGGGATAGGTTGTATCCCGGGGAAGGACATAGGCTACTTTTTATCCCGGAAAATTCAAAGGTTCCTGTGGGAATCAAAAAATGTATCTGTTCAACTTATTTTAATGAAATTTGGTACAGGGGTAGGTTGTATCCCGGGGAAGGACATAGGCTAATTTCTATCCCGGAAAATTTAAGAGTTCCCGCGGGAATCGAAAAAATTTGGTCCACGCGGACGAAGTCGCGGGAATCATCTAGTACGATACTAAATATCAGAAAAACAAACAAAATCTTTGAAAACCAAATAAAGGGAAGAGATTCAAAGAAAGAAACGTTGGCATCCAAAGATGAAAAAATCAAGACGTATACGAGACGAGTATCTATTGTAATAGTAACTTTTATCTACACTGCCCAAAGCATTTCACGTAATATCTAACAGCCAACAATAGGAATCTATCCGTTGAATAATAAGTCATTGTCTTTCTTTTTGTCGAACTAATCACTTTATTGTTTCTCTTCTATAATCAATTATTCGATTAGGTACCGTATAAACGTCGGCACTCTTCCTATCAAATTCTTGCTGTCATTCATTTGAGGCATATCTTGTATGTAAATTTTTTTGAGTAGATACATCTACCAACTCCATCAGTCTGTCTGTTTTTGTTAATATAGCATCCGATTCAAACGGGTTTCTTAATCGTTTGAGTTATCGATTATTTATCAAATATTGATTTCAATTAATCATTTATCAAATCTTAAGCTTTCATATTTGTATCCGCCTGCACATGCTTATAGTTTTAATATAGAGCTTTTGAAGAGCCAAGTAGGGCAATGTGATTATTTTTTTAAAAATTCTGTTTTATTCTCTAAATTGCTATTATTTATGTTTTGTAAGTTGTAACGTCTCAATAGAATGTTTTTTTTTTACAATTTACACGATCTATTTCGAATACATCTTGTCGTCCTTGTGAGATAATACATATAACGAAGATAAAGTTTGATCGTTAAAAAATCAGAATAATTTGGAATTTAATTGATAAAAAAACAACTTTTTATCAAGTTATAATCAGTATCAGGTTCGCAGACGCGTTTCTTGCAAATCAGTTTATTAAAACTCCGAGGCGTAGATTGACGGAGGATTTTTTAAATCTTTTTAATTGGCGTGAAAGTGTCAGGCCTGTCCAACTGTGTCCAAACACCCTAAACATTTAAATAAAGGTTACTACACACGATTGAGCATATAGGTATTTTATACTTTAAACTAAGAAAATTGTGACGATACTTTGCTTCTTCCTTGGTATGCTAAAAATACTACTTATCTCATAAAGTTCTAGGTATGATAAAATATGTATAATGAAAATAACGACTAGTCAAAAGTCTTTCACGCTGTTTCATTATTTAATTTCTTTTCTACCCTAGAGTTTATATACATTTCACTGTCTGAAACTTAGATTTATTAAATGGTGTATATAGAATAACTTAATTAATTTAATGTCATTGCCTACAAGGGATTTGTTTTGTCTTTGAGTTTATAATTATCGATTCTACTGTCTGGTACCTACTTAAGTAAGGGTGAATATCCACACTTAATAATATAAATTCGAAAGTTGGGATGGTTGGATGGATGGATGTTTGTTACTCAATTACCAACGCCAGGACGGCTGATCAGATTTGCATAAAATTTGGCGCACAGATAAATTATAGTCCGGAATAACACATAGGCTACTTTTTATCTTGGAAAATTAAAGAGTTCTGGCGGGAACCAAAAATCCTCACTCCAAACGTATGAAGTCGCGGGCATCAGCTGGTATTTCATTGCTTAAGAGGGTATCAGATAGCGTCACTTCATTAATCATAGTTTCGTTTCATAGCCCGTGTGCACTCAGCTTAAGACTGCCCACGTCGAAATTATAATAATGTTTCCGCTCATTACCCGATCTCGATTCGATTAAGTCGTAATGTTTTATAAATTCTAGTTGTGTTCTCCAATTAAAATTTATTCTCCATAAAGAGTCTCACGCCTCGCTTACAAGATAGTGATCTTTACGATGAAAAGAGAATTATGTCTGTGTGTTTTATAATTGCCTTTAATGCCATCTGTGGTAGTTCTGATGGAACTGATACCGGGACGCGCATAAATTAGTATCTTATGTTTATTTATTTTCCAATACATAATTATTTTATTTTGCTTCGTTATTTATTTTCTGTAACGGTTTTCAATCAGAAGCTAAATTTAAATTCAACTGTATTTTAATAAGACTAAGGCGCAATGCACACCTCCGCAGTGGAGTAAACTGTAAAGCTGAGGCGTAGCGTCGTTCTTGACATCATCAACTCAAACTAAACTTTATTTACTTCGGCATAATGACGGCAACTGAAGGTTTGCTCAGGCGAACCTAAACTTGCCGCTCCTCTTTTGAGCCTCGTCCGTTTATATTTTTAGTATGCTAAAAGTTGAGTTTATTTCCTATCAAATAAGCTTCCCTCCACTCCGACTGTATGCGTTGCGTAGCGTTTTCACACGTTATAAGAGTGTTTTTTTGGTGTACGATCACAGAATAGGTAATAGTACATTGTACGATAACAAAGAAGATACCCACTAACTCTGTGACTTCTCATGCCACGGAATGACATGAGCTACGCTAAGATTACTTAAGGCAACGTGGTAACCTCAGTTCTCTTTTTTGCACATTTTTAATTATTTTAAAAGTCTCATTCAGATTATCCACATAATAACACTTTTAGTGAATAATATTTCGCGGATTATAAATGCGAAAGTTTGTTTGTTTGTTGTTGATGTCCTTCAATCACGCCGCAACGGAGCAACGGATTGACGTGTTATTTTACATGTTTATAGTTAAAAGTCTGGAGAGTGGTGTAGGCTTTTTTTATTCCGTAATAATTCATTAAAAAGTTAATAAACCTATATCCACGGTATTATAAAAAAAAGTTATAAAGTAGGAAGATATTATGTTCGCTTTACTAGATATTATTAAATAGATGATGCCCGCGACTTCGTCCGCGTGGATTGATGTTTTTTGATTCCCGCGGGAACTCTTCAATTTTCCGGGGTAAAAAGTAGCCTACGTCCTTAATTCCCCGGGATACAACTTATCCCTGTACCAAATTTCATCAAAATCGGTTGAACAGATACATTTTTTTTATTCCCGCGGGAACTCTTCAATTTTCCGGGTTAAAAAGTATCTCTGTACCAAATTTCATGAAAATCGGTTGTGTAGTTAGGCCGTGAAAGCGTAGCAGACAGACAGACACACTTTCGCATTAATAATATTAGTATGGAAGTATGGATTATTAACTAGATGATGCCCGCGACTTCGTCCGCGTGGATTAAGATTTTTTGATTCCCGTGGGAATCTTTAATTTTCCAGATTAAAAAGTACCTAGCCTATGTCCTTCCCCGGAATACCTACATCCTACTCCTGTACCAAATGTCATCAATATTGATTGAACAGATAAGCCGTAAAAGCGTAGCAGATAGACAGACGGACAAACAGACAGACACAGATTGTTTGTTATTTTGTGTTTGTACATTGCACGCCTAAAGAACCTTATTCATGTAGTACGACATCATTTAGTAATATTCTAAGTTAAGTTTTCGAAATATTAAGAAAAAATATAAAATAAACTTTAAGGATCGTCCACAGTAACAATTTAGTTTAACACGTAATGAGAATTTCTGAAAAGTGAGAAATCCCCACCGTATTACGATCACGTTCGGGCCGGGGTCGGAACTTGGTTCCGTATAACTAAACCAATCAGCGTCCATTGTCTCTATAATGTGGCACATATCGGAACTTTGTCCGCATCCGAGATAATCAGTTCATTGTGTAAAATCGATTGTTTAAACTCTTTATAGATATTGTTCTGCCCACGTGCAATTTGCAGTAATCTTCGTATGACATAGGTACAATACTAATAGTGCATACCTAACTGTGGGTTCTTGCGGTGTTTCAGGCATGATGCACACCTGCAGAGTGGAACTAAACCAAGCCCTCTTTTTAAAACAACCCAATCAGCTCCATTTACTTTTCTAGACTGACGAAATTGGTACTTATATAATACAAGATGATGCCCGCGATTTCGTCCATGTGGATTAAGTTTTTTCAATTCCCGCTGGAACTCCGGGATAAAAAGTAGCCTATGTCCTTCCCCGGGATACAACCTATCCCTGTACCAATTTTTATCAAAATCGGTTGAACAGATGGGCCGTGAAAGCGTAGTAGACAGACAGACACACTTTCGCATTTTTGATATTAGTATGGATTGGATACAAGCAGGCGTTACTTTACGGAAGTCCATGATAGTGAAGTAACTAGAAACTAGAACTCCGTTGAGCCGTTCGTGCGTGATTGACTAACAAACATCCATCCATCCATATCTACATCCATCCATCCAAACTTTCGCATTTATAATAATTATTATTGATTTTTCAGTGTGTACTTTTCCTAAGAATTGAATATAATCTTATATATAAAATTCTCGTGTCACAGTTTCGTTCCCATACTCCTCCGAAACGGCTTGACCGATTCTCATGAAATTTTGTGAGCATATTCAGTAGGTCAGAGAATCGGCTACTATCTATTTTTCATACCTCCACGCGGACGGAGTCGCGGGCATCAGCTAGTTCATCATAAGAATTGATTAAAGGTCATAAATTTCCGACACATAATAAATACAAGAAATATAAAAAAAAACACTCATTTCACGTTTGGATCGCTAGGTAGGGTATATGTTTTTCCAGACTTCAGTAAGTCAGATTACAAGGTTTACACTATACATGAAGGTTACAGTTTGGCATTCCTTTTGTGAATTATATGAGAAGTTTCTAGAAATACAGTCTCTCACTTTAAGAATGCATGCTTAGGAAGTTGCAGCGTAGGTAAAGCGGTCGTAAAAGGAAGTGAAGTCACACGTGAATAGGGTTGCCAATTTTATTATTAGGAATTTTTTTTAAAGTGGTCGGATTAGATGATAGAGTAGTTTTATTTTAAAGGGATTTTCTCACACACACAATGTAGACAACCCTCTGATTAACCCAGTCCAATTATAATAATTTTATCCTGTATACATTCAAAGTTTTTATTTATCTTAAAGGCTTCACTTTGCAAATGCGAAATATTACTTATCTTTGCAAGTGTACGTGTTGCCTACCTCTCAACTAGATAATCCTTAATATTTTTAGAGTCGCTAACATAAATAAGTCGACAACCCTGTCAAAAAAACATTCTCAAACGAAGATACTGTGGAGATCAAGAGGCCATTGCCCCATGTAAAAAATTGGTATCTTATAAAATATGGATGGGTATAAAAAGGAGACTTCAGTCGAGCCCGAGGAACATGTAACGATAGTTGAGGGTTGCCAACCCTAATTGTAAAACAGACTTCAAAGTTAATTTTGCAAGTGCGGGTTTCACTTTGCAAGCGCGAAATATCTTTGCGACTGAGGAGTGGTGGTGTTGCATTCATCTCGGTTTGAGTACCCTTGAGCTAAGAACTTGAAAATATTTACTTTGTTAGAGTTACTTTGTTAATTAAACTCTATAATGTATGTAGAATCTTGAATTTGGTTTTGTTTGTTTATAAAATACTAGCTGATGCCCGCGACTTTGTCCGTGTGGATTAAGGTTTTTTGGTTCCCGCGGGAACCACTTTAATTTTCCGCGATAAAAAGTAGCCTATGTGCTATTCGAGACTATTATTATATCTATGTGCCAAATTTCATGCAGATCCGTTCAGCAGTTCTGGCGTGATTGAGTAACAAACATCCATCCATCCATACGTTATCTATCCAAACTTTCCCATTTATTATATTAGTATAGATCGATGATGCACGCGACTTCTCGCGTGGCCCATACTAGCCTATTATATGTCCGACTCATTTGAACGGATTTACCGCAAAAGGTTATAGGCAGACACTGCCATACCTACTAATATCGCATTTCTAAAAGGTAATAAATATGGATTATTTTATTTCATCAACACATAAACCTAATATAATAGGCATGTAGACTGATTTTGAAAAATGGTCAGATTATGTTCGGAAGTATCTACTGTTTCGAAAAAATACCTTATTTCAGCAGAAAAATAAGGTTTGGTAGATAAAATTGGCATTTGAAATTTAAATTTTAAAATTCACGCCAAAACGCTCGGCGGTGTCATGGCGTCGTTTGTGACGTCACTATTGTTTTTACCAATGTACTCCGTGCAGTGTGCAGTAAACAATAATGTGATTGTCAAAGCTCGAAAACAAACAATTGTGACGTCATTCGTTTCTTGGTGTTTTATCCAATATGGCGGATTGCTGTATTTTATAGTTTTATATTATCAAACTCGAAATAGAAAAATATTTAGGTTTTTCATAATCCATGAATCCAATTTCATTAGATAAATTCACAATTTCATTGATTCTTGGTTACTGTCATCATGCCTATTATCGCATTACCTTACGGATGGAAGGATTTAGATCATTTTTAAATAAAATGATAGGGTACTATACATCTTTTTTGGTTTTTCCTCAACTTATAATAATTTTAGAATCAGTATTGTTCGCGCCGATGCAATGCAGCGAATTAATACGACGGCGGCAAAAAAACCGTTAGAATCTGACATTACGCCACCAACACTAGAACGAACATCAATTAATACGTCTTTAAAATTATCATCTTGCATCTGTGTTAAATAACTACAATAATTAATAAATCAAACAGTCATTAAAAATTCTGTGTGTTATAATCAAGATTCTCCTTCGTGTAACATTAGCAACAATCTACAACAGTATCAATCCATACTTCCATACTAATATTATAAATGCGAAAGTGTGTCTGTCTGCTACGCTTTCACGGCCCATCTGTTCAACCGATTTTGATGAAATTTGGTACAGGAATAGGTTATATCCCGGGGAAGGACATAAGCTTTTTATCCCGGAAAATTCAAGAGTTCCCACGGGAATCGAAAAACTTGGTCCACGCGGACGAAGTCGCGGGAATCATCTAGTATTAATATAAAGTCATGATTTGTTTTTTTTTTAATTTTGAAAATAATAAATAAATAAAAATATTTTGAAATACAGTAACATGATATACAATAGTTAAACCAAATATAACATTGCACTTAAACCAAAACAGTTTTCAATAATATTATAAAATAATTATCACGGCAGGGGGCAAAGGGTGTAGGTACGAAACATATTCAAGTCCGTTGGTGGCAAATGGCACTAGAATCCAACTATATTGTTACGAGTCGGTTATAGTTACTAATACTAGGTTTTGCCTGCGACTTCGTCTGCGTGAACTACACAAATTTTAAACCCCTATTTTACCCCCATAGGGGTTGAGATTTCAAAAATCATTTCTTAGCCGATGCCTACTTCATAAACGCTATTTGTAGCCAATGTATGCCAAACTTCAGTCAGATCCCTCTCGTGGTTTGAGCTGTGTGTTGATAGATCAGACAGTCAGTTAGTTACTTTTTTGCTTTTATATATATTTAGATTATAAATGCAAATGTTTGGATGTATGGATGCATGGATTGATGGATGTTTGTTACTTAATCACGCCAGAACGACTGAACGGATCTGGACGAAGTTTGGAACAGAGAAAGATTATAGTCTGGAATAACACATGGACTACTTTTTATCCCGGAAAATTAGAGAGTTGCGGCGAAAACCTAAAAACCTCAATCCACGCGGCCGAAGTCGCTGGCATCAGCTAGTAACAATATAAAACTAAAACCACTTTACGTTCCAACTTTGATGACCATAGTGTTTGGTTGTTTGGCTACATCAATATACTTTTAACGACTGGTTCATAGGAAACATTAACATTCTCGAAATTATTGTATCGTTATTTTGCTCTAATTTAATGGACTCATTATAGATTTAGTTATGTCTGAATGTCGCCAAAAGTCGTTACTTTATGAGCCTGATCATTTTCTTTTACCTAATCTATCGTGCAATACTTTACTGCTGCTGGTCTGAAAAAACATGGCGAAAATGAGCAACAGAAATCTGTGTAAGTAAATCGGATTTAGATCGACTTTTTCTGACAATAGTGTACGTTGAATCCGCATAAAATTGCATCCGCAGGCAGGATACTCGTATATGTTGGCAAATTCGTCGACGTGGTTTTAGTTTAGTAAAAATCACATGGAAACTTCTTGATTATTCGGGATTTTTTGGTTTTTTTTTAATCATCTCCAATAAGATTTATGGAAATAGTTAATTTTAACTCACATGACACAAATTAAAATCATAGCCTGCCAATTATTTTATTAGTGTTCCAGTATTTTGGTGTAGTATTTGGACTAAATTAAAATATATTTTTTACAGTAGCGGTAGTAGTACGTACTTGTGCTATTACCTATTCTGTGGTTATAGGTTCCAACGCACTGGACGAAACAATAAGGTTCATCACACCACACATCACTACAGCCTATTAACGTCCCACTGCTGGGCACAGGCCTCCACTCTCATAGGAGAGCAGGAATTAGAGCTTAGACCCACCACGCTGCCCCAATGCGGGTTGGCGGGCTTTAACGACTATTATCATGTTAGTGATAGTAACCGGGACCAACGGCTTAACGTGCTCTCCGAGGCACGGGGGTGAAACACCGCCTACTTCCAACTCCGGGCTGGCACTGAGAATTTCTTAATCGAAAAACCCAATACCTAACTTTTTTATGCCCGACCGGGAATCGAACCCAGGACCTCGTGATCCGCAGTCGACTATGCTAACCACTAGACCAACGAGGCAGTTAATAGTTAGTTACAATAAGGTTACGTACTATGGAATACTAAAAATTGAAAACAAATGCTAATGCTAATGAAAAAAAGATATCTTCATTACACTAACAAATTAATGGCAACGAACTGTAGAGATGTGTAGAATGGGAACTTATTAAACTAACTTTTAAAAAAACTTTTTAAATTAAAAAAAGAAAACAATCATAATAGTGCTTGAAATAAATTTATTGTAGGTTACGTTACCAATCATTTCAAACAGGCGTACAATAAGAAGCACTTTTCCATTAACACAGCAATCAATTGAAAAACTTCAAACAACCAATTTTACACCTATTTGTGTGAAAAGCAATTGACGTGTGAATTGTTACGTTAAATCACATGTATGTGTTTTGAAAGCTTTAGGCTTCAGTCCCACTGCTGCCGGTCTGGGTTGTAACAACTGTCAATAACAAAAAAACTTGTAATAGTAACGTGGACTGTCGCGGTTATATCTCAATCTCAACTTTATGAACATCAATAAATATAAAACGTGATGGTGAAAATCAATTACGGTATCTTAAAACGAAAGCTACGAGGGTTCCAAACGCGCCCTGGTCTGAAGCTTCTCACCCTCACATTCAGCCCCAATAAACTTATCCGGGTGTTTTTTTATCGCCATCTCAATCATCTTAAACTAATTAGAACTATCGTGGGGCATACTATCATCCCTTACAGCCGTATTGTTTTAATATTTTTGACTTTCGTATTGTTGAAGTATCTAAGTAGGTACCTAATCGTGTTAAAAGAAAAATGGGAATAGATTTTTTACAAAAAATATATACCTATTGCTTTCGAATTTTCAAATAGAATATTTCATTGGTTGAACTTACGGTGATCTGAAATTGTATTTATTACGGTGAATGCAGAACTTAGAACGCTAGATCGCTCGTTGTGGGATCGATGCTCAAATTTATGTTTTACAAATGGAAACAAATGATTATATTGAAGGCATCAATAAATCGGAGCTTTTTAGACTATTCAATGCCCACGTACATAATTGACAGCAGCTTTTGTTTATTTCCAATTTGTTCAATTCAGTTAAGATACTTCTATGCACACGCAGCGCTTGTATGCCTAAGTTACTTAAAGCCACGTATTATGCTGAGATCTATAGAGCGTACTTCGACTTAGCTCAGACTTTACTAAGAGTTAAAAAGAGATGAACTTATGTGAATAACATAAATCTGTCACGTTTCAACCATGTTTTAAGTCTGAGCAAAGTCAAAGTCCGCTCTACAGATTTCACACTGAATCTCTCACCAGCCCAGCCTATGTGTTATTCCAGACTATAGTCTCTGTGCCAAATTTCATTAAAATCCGTTCAGCCGTTCTGGCGTGATTGTGTAACAGACATCCATCTATCCATCCACCCATCCAAACTTTCGCATTATAATATTTGTATAGAAGTATTTACCTGCAGAATAGGATGAATGGGCAGGAAACCTCGTAATAATTTAGCGTAGCTTCGCTATAAGTTTTATATTGATCTTATTAATTACTGCGTTATCTCCCCGAATGCTGATCTTCGTTTTCTTCAAAGTCCCAAAGGTTCAATAACTACGAGTAAGTTCTTGCATCACTAAATATCGGTATATCCATAGCTAATAATCGCTGCGCAACGGTCTAAATTTGTACCATTCGGAAATACGCTCACTCCGACACATTATCCCATTTTATTACCGATAAAAGTCAGCCGGAACGCACTACATTTGTGGCAGCCCTTATTTTCAGTACCTAATACAGCAATTTCTTTATTGGCCTTTTGTCCCTACACTTTATTGCGTGGCCGATGCATAGATTTTTCGGGCAATTTGTGTACTTTACCGCTTGCTAATAAAAATTGTGTTTATGTTGCGGAGTTTTATTAGCCCTGGATATTTTGCTGTACCATCGATTCAGCTTTTATTATAATTCATAAAAGCTTAAGTGTCGATATAAATTTGTGGTGCGGACGTGACAATCGGACCGATCTGAAGATCCAGCTGTTTTTGGAACGACGTATAAATTTGTAACAAAGAATGGTCACAATGTCTCAACAATCGATTAGTACCTATTACCTACATACTTAAGGGGGAAAAGGTTTTTTTTTTAGTTTATTTATTTCGAGGATTTGATAAAATTTTATACTTTGCTACAAAAAATGGTGTTAGTTTTTTATAAAGAGATCTAGTTTGGTAATAATTCCAATGTTTATGGAATGGACACTAGATAGTAAATCAGAGTACGCGATCTGGGATTGTAACTTATGTTATCATTTGCATCCATTTCGGCAAGAGACTGTCATACTCCTAACAGGTTTTTTTTTATCCACTACAATTTAGCCCTTGACTGCGATCTCACCTGATGGTAAGTGATGATGCAGTCTAAGATGGTAGCGGGCTAACCTGTTAGGGGCATGGCAGTTATATTAAACCCATACCCCTATTCGGTTTCTACACGGCATCGTACCGGAACGCTAAATCGCTTGGCGGTACGTCTTTGCCGGTAGGGTGGTAACTAGCCACGGCCGAAGCCTCCCACCAGGCCAGACAAGGGAAAATTCAGAAATTATAAATTCCCAACTTGACCCTGCCGGGGATCTAACCCGGGACCTCCGCACGTTAAGACAACAGCGCTACACACTGCGCCACGGAGATCGTCAAAAGGAGGTCGTGTCGGTTAGCCCGCTACCATCTTAGATTGCATCGTCACTTACCATCAGGTGAGATCGCAGTCAAGGGCTAACTTGTAGTGAAATATAAAAAAAAGAGATGATGTACGGAACCAATATTTTTTTCCCCCACCACTACCACTACAGCCTATTAACGTCCCACAGCTGGGCACAGGCCTCCACTCTCATAGGAGAGAGTGGAGGCCTGTGATTATATAGATTTTTTTCCATCTCGCTATAAATTTTACAGGTAAAAAAATCTATAAATATCGCGCAGACCTGTTCCAAATATCACACGAAATTAAATAAGCCCAACATTATCAGGTGTCATAGCACCAAGTCACAGTTCGTGAGTCACCTATAACTCATCTTCCCTACAAATTTAATATAAGCATATTTTCTGAAGACGACCGGATTTCGTAACTTGAAACAAGATTATTCACCTGTTATAAATCACACCGCCGCGAAAGCCTTCACTGGCATCACCATCTGTTCACGTCTTGGGTAGGTATTGCGTTATATAATTATTACTTTTTTCTACGAAATTTTGTGTAATGTAGATCTAAATAAGTATAATTAACCGACTTCCAAAAAAGGAGGAGGTTCTCAATTCGGCGCGAATCTTTTTTTTTTTTTTTTAATGTATGTCGGTGCATATCTCCGTGGTTTCAAAACCGATTTGAAATTTTTTTTTACATTGGTTAGAGGAAGCTCACGAGGTGGTCCCATAAAAAAATCTGACTCCAAATCCTCAATCCTGATGCAGTAGGTGTACCTATGTGTAGGTGTACAGAACTCCTTAAAAATAACGATTTAAGTTTTTTTATGATGAATTAATATTGTAGGTGTCAAGCAACGACTTCATACTTAAACCCAAGTCCCAACTCCTCAACCCTGATGCTGCAGGGTACAGAACTCCTTAAACATAGTGGTTTAGGATTTTTTTATGGTGAATTAATATTGTAGGTGTCAAGCAATGACTTCATACTTAAACCCAATTTCCAACTCCTCAACTCTGATGCTGCATGGTACTGCACTCCTAAGCCGTAGGGATTTAGAGTACACTAAAAAGTTAAAAATAAAAATTCTTTCCAAAAAACCGACTTCCAAAGCCACTGTAAAGTAAAAAATAATTTTGATTTCTACACACTATGTTGAAGTCGGGCGAGTATAACAAAGATAGGCATAGTTGACGCGTCAGGCTCGCCCGACTTCAACATAGTGTGTAGAAATCAAAATTATTTTTTACTTTACAGTGGCTTTGGAAGTCGGTTTTTTGGAAAGAATTTTTATAATACAGAAGAATTTATTGCTGTTCACTTGATGAATCGATGGCTTTGCAAAACTTTCCTCAAATAAAAATGTTACTTCTATAAACTATTTAAACCTCCCACGAAATTGAATTTAACGTACCAAAAAAAATCTATTTATTTTTTTATAATTTCTATGTTAGAATAATACAATGTATGGCAAAAGTGAAAAAATAGCTTCGCAGGAGTAAAATTTCAACCACACCTGATTTTTATGCGTTCTTTTCAGGAAATAAAAAAATAACTTAGGTAAAACGAATTGACTATTCCCATTCCATAGCGATCCTTTTAATCATTCACGCGAAATCAAAAGTGCTCAAAGAATTTAATTAAGAACAATCGACAAAAAAGAGTCCCTTTCAATTTAGTTACTTCAATATCTTGGCTTAATCGGCGGTTTTTTCAGTAAATATTAAAATTTTTAATCAACTGTCTTTCGCAATTTCAATGATGAAATCTTTTGTTAGTAAAGATTTAAAGAGCAACGATCCGGATCGTGTAATTTATATTTTAAGTCCCTTTTAGGTTTGAAGGTTAGTATATCGGACGTTTTAATTAGAGATATTTTTTTTCATCCTTCAAAGGCCACAAAAAAAATGTCTGTTTAAAATATCTTGTGCACGAACTTTTCATCTTTCCTTATAATTTATAATTATGCTACTACTGATCGCACTCGAAATTACGCGGATTTAAAAATAACATTTGGGACTTGATGTGAATTGTGAACCTAGGATACATCAAGTTCTATTGTATTAAAATAATTTAATATAAAAAATACTTTTTAAACAACCGACTTCAAACTCCCGCGCCAAATTTTATTGTTCATATTTTAAAAACCGCTCGACCGATTTCGATAAAATTTATACGGGACCACATGGGAAGTATGTTCTTTCAATTAAAAAAAGAATCATCCAAATCGGTTTACCCAGTCAAAAGTTCTGAGGTAACAAACATTTTAAAAAAAAATACAGTCGAATTCAGAACCTCCACCTTTTTTTGAAGTCGGTTGATAAACAAAATTTCGTCTCATTAAAAAGGCAATTTCCAAAAACTGTTCTTTGTGAGGGCTTACGTCCTAATAATTAAGTTTCTTACACAGTCACAGTTGTTAAGGCTGTATGTTGTCAGCTGGTCAGTCGCTTGTCATTTTAAATTCAAATATTTCTAATACTTAATTTAATAGTAAAATATTGAAACCTTTCGATTCCGATCGATGTTCCCAGCTTAAATACATAGAGTGGTAAATAAATCATAAAAAAATGAAACCTAAATATCCCATCACGTAAATCTTAACCCTTCAATGAGTGCGGGCGTGGGAATGCAAAAAACGACACTGCGACACTTGAAACGGCCCCGCCAGATTCATTCACGAATATCCTGCATGCGACGAAACCGCAAAAGCGCACAACCTGCCATGTGTAGTACATTCCTTGCGAATGTTTTGCCATGGGATACAATGTAACAAGTGGCAACTTGAGGGTTATCTGATAGTAAAAAAATGTAAACAAGACCATTTCTAACCTAACCTAGGACCTAACCAAAAATACCTCCAAATATATTTTTTTTCATTCAGTTAAGCAATATCACAACAGTAACATAACCTCACCTTGCTTGCTCAGCAAGGCCTACCTACTTTCTTTAAGACCAGAAACTTATCTCCCTATCAAACTGGAAAATTAATCCAACTGGACAAAATATAAAACCGGCCGCGCATTAGACTGCGCGACGATCGTATTAATCAAACTGATAAACGGGAAGGTCAAATTCTTCGCGTCTGATGAATAATGGCTTGGTTAAGCTTGTGACAGGTCACGTAAGGCTACGCCTACGTATTCCGATTCATTTATGTAGAAACTATGAACTAAAAACCACCTACAAATTTATGAAATTTACAATCTGTGATAATTAGGATTAGTTTCGTGATTTGTAAGGTTAATGTACTATTTATGTATTTCAAAATTTATTTTAACAGACACAATTTTCATCAAGGCAAGAAATTAATCCCTTTACCGCTAAATGAATTCAAATTTAAAAACCATCCCTACGGGCTTTTTATCCTAACGGATGCTATAAGAAGATTTTTTTAAAATTATTATAAATCGAACTGATTGAACCTATTATGCTATGCCTAGGCCAATTACGGCTTTGGTTAGGTGGAATGTCTGAAAGTCTTGGGATCTTCGTTACAGAAAAATCACAATAATATATTTGTAGTCTTGATGATGATCGTGTGAATATTGGAAAAAAGGGTGAATGCGAAAAATTTCCTACAGGAAATGAGGACTAGGCTGGAGTACGCCTGCCTTACAGATGTCTATTGTTTCCCGCCTTGTCTCCAAAGTTTCACATAAAATGACTCAGGTAATTTTGTATGTGGCAGGACACACGGTCACCGGTTCCAAACCTTGTGATAATCATATTATGCGTAAAAAAGTACCTAATCTTATTAGGTTATTTATGCTTATTGGAAAAATAGTTGGATGGGGATTCTGGTCTTGGCTTCCACCCTACCGACTAAGATGCCGGAGATTGACCGCCAAGCGATTAGGCGTTTCGGTACGCGGATGCCGTGTAGAAACCGATTAGGGGTAGGTATATGGATATAATATAACTGCAATAACTACCCCTGCTAGCTTAGTCGGTAGTGACCGTCTAAGACTATACTTATCATCTTCATCACTTACTAGCCTCCAGGGGAGATCGCCGTCAAGTGCTTACTTGTAGTAGAATAAAAATTCAAACAGGTCTTAATATTTGAATAAAACCCATTATTTCAATATTATCTTATTGGTTATTCTTATTGGTTTAACTTTACAATTGGAACGAAGTTATTCCATCTGCCTGCCTGCCTGACTGCCTCGTTGGTCTAGCGGTTAGCATAGTCGACTGCGGTTCACGAGGTCCTGGGTTCGATTCCCGGTCGGGCATAAAAGTTAGGTATTGGGTTTTTCAGTTAAGAAATTCTCAGTGCCAGCCCGGAGTTGGAAGTTGGCGGTGTTTCACCCCCGTGCCTCGGAGAGCACGTTAAGCCGTCGGTCCCGGTTATTATCACTATAACATGATAATAATCGTTAAAGCCCGCCAACCCGCATTGGAGCAGCGTGGTGGGTCTAAGCTCTAATTCCCGCTCGCCTATGAGAGTGGAGGCCTGCAGTGCCCAGCAGTGGGACGTTAATAGGCTGTAGTGATAGTGATGAGTATTCCATCTCGCACAAAATAATCCGTAGAGAAACTAACAAGTAGGTACCGCAATTATAATAAGGACGCATCGTTTGGGACATTTTAAAAATGGGAAACCATTAAACTTCTCAAAAAGCTGTGCCCCCGGCCGTAATTATGGCGTACACCACCTGTCAAACGCAATGAACGCGCCGCACTTTGCAGCAAACTAATTTAACAGACAGAAAACCAAATAAAGTTTAAAAGTAAAATATCTGTTACGTCTACCAATCGGATTAAAAAAAAGTATATTTTCATTCGTAGTGGCGGGTAAGCACACCTGATTTTAAGTAGTTTTCTAGCATCATTGCAACCACCAACAATAAGATGAGTCTTGATGAAGTCGGTAAAGTTTATCTCTACTTCACGCATATTTACGAAGCACCCGATGCTGCTGACTCTTGCATTTATAGTAAACTACTAGTACTACCACTTCCTTTGAAGCTGCTACCAACTATTATGATAGATTCATAATATTTTGATGAGTTGACATTGGAATGCACTTCAAAATTCATTTTTCATTTTCATGGATCTCTGGCGGCAGCATGCATTATTTTGACACGTTAATTGCATTATATTTTTCGGTTGAGTGCTTTGCAATAACGACAGAAACAAATGAATTAATTTAATGACATTTCGGCCTAAGTAGCGTTCGTTGTATTTAATTTGCGAGTTGACAGAGAAAAATCGGACGTTCCTGCCTTAAATAAGGTTTAATTTGTCCCCATTAATAAAGATGATGTGGACACGCAGTCCTCGGGGGCGATTAAAATTGGTCTCGCATACTAATGCGCTTTTGCTTTTTGTGAATCCAATACCCCAAATGGCAAAGACATCAGCCCAATGGTCAAGATTACAGATAGGGTAATAGCGACAGAAGTCGCAAGGCGATATAAAAAACCTATTTGGCTGCTTTTCCAGTTAAGCAAAAATAAAGTATAAGTGACAATACTATTAGGTTGTAGGTATTTAATCTCTTTTATCTAAATTGATAGAAACCGACTTCCAAAGCCACTGTAAAGTAAAAAATAATTTTGATTTCTACACACTATGTTGAAGTGGGGCGAGCCTGACGCGTCAACTTTTCCTATCTTTGTTATACTCGCCCGACTCGCCCGACCGAAAAAAAAAAAAAAAAAATATATATATATATATATATATATATATATTCGTCCTGGTAAGATAAGTTGGGCGATACATAAAATTAATATATTGAGCAGGTATATTTGCAATAGATCGTTTGAACGCACTGTGTTGTTGGATGCTGTCTAATGTGAGGACCCTTAGCGGACCTAGCTTGAGAGCATCCGACGAAATCTTATCTGCCTCTGGTGGATTTATATACATATCATAACTACAACATATTTACACGTATATTACTAAACCAATTATTATCGCAGGTCGGGTCGGGGCTGTGGGGCGTACGGTGTCTCGCTTCAGCGATGCCTCAGCACGGCTGGTTCTGTCTGGATGTCTACCTAGTTGGACGTTCAGATGAGATTGGATTGTTGTTGAATCAGAGAGCTTGCTTTCTGAGCGCAGTGCAGTTCGAGTACACTTCTATGTTCCGCAGTACGTCTGACTTTACCATGCGATTTACTTATCTAGATTACGTACGACGTTCGCTATGCTCGAACGATAACTTACCATGGTTGGAAGGACGCTGTTTATTATTGCCGAAGCTTGGATTATGCGTACGTTGCGCCTGATATCTTACTACATTTTGCACTACGTTTGTTCCGCCTCGACACCTCATAGGTTCATGGATTCACAACCCATGTTACCTGTAAAAGCATAGCTTCACGACCTATGCTGCGACACATTGGCTAAAAACCATGTTACGCACAAACGACATCCTATCACCGCCCATGGTGGTTCCGCGCTGTATTTGATGGCTGTTGACTTTTGGTATTCTTAGAGATGTATTAGTCCATGTATTGATGTGCCTCTAGGGGTACCAAGAGAGGGAAGAAGCCTACCGTTGGTGGCGGACCGGGGAGGAGCCAGCCAGCCATCATTTATTTTTTTAGAAATATAAATGATGCCATACAAAGCATCTTCCTTTTCTTTATAAAAGGTTATAAAAGGAAGATGCTACCACTTGGGTTAGTTCGTAAATATTGCGAAGAGATTTATCTCTTCGCGATCACGTTACTTAATGCCTGTTTTAAGTAAGCTGAATTACATTTAAATCTGTGTATAACTTAGTCATTGGGTTGATTGAATTCGAGGCTTCCGAAACTCTAAAAGATCTTGGTTTATTATGGACACAGCTATGTTGTGAGGGTCTTACTGCTAGATGTATCACGTGCCATTTTAAAGAAATATTGAATATTATAAGTAGAGAGAGGTGTAGATGCTTAGGGACCCCGTCAGGTTGGTTACAGGTTTAAGTATAAAGTCGTTGCTTGACACCTACAATATGAATTCACCATAAAAAATCCTAAATCACTATTTTTAATTAGTTCTGTACCCTGCAGCATCAGGGTTGAGGATTTGGGACTCAAAGTTGTATTGTATACTCGTGACTTGATACCTACTATATGAATTCACCATCAAAATTTCCTAACTCACTAGTTATGATGATTTCATGTAGTTCGGTACTCCTACAGCATCAGGATTGAGGATTTGGAGTCAGAATTTTTTATGGGACCACCTAGTGAGCTTCCTCTAACCAATGAAAAAAATTTGTTCAAATCGGTTTAGAAACCACGGAGATATGCACCGACATACATTAAAAAAAAAAAAAAGATACGCGCCAAATTGAGAACCTCCTCCTTTTTTGGAAGTTGGTTAAAAAGTATGGCTATCCTTTACTGCAGGGACATTTTGAACAGGATATCACTTTGTTTAGAACGAGACTACCTTACTTCAGCTCTAAACTAAAGAAAAGCATCTAATCAATAATGAGAATGATCAAGCGTGAACCTATTTCAGAAAAAGGAGCTGGTTACTTGTTCTACCACCTAAATGCTAGAGCGATGCAACACTTTTAGAGACTGACGTGTCTTACTTACTTCACTTTTAGAACACTTTTAATGATACGTCGTGATATGGATAGTTTGAGTTGATTGTACATACCTACTTACGTTTTTTTTAATAGCCGCTCTAATTTCGAGTTCATCTTTTAGTCTGATACATTACTGTTTATTCATGATGTAGGTAATTTACGTGATTGTTTTGAGTAAAACCATTTCAGTTTTTGACAAGAATTACTAATTCTAAGGTTTCTTAAAGTTTCAAATTCGTTGAAAGTAAGTCAGAGTATGAATTAGAAATGTATTGTACAATTTTTAGCTCGTTTGTGAAACTTGGTTTTAATTGATTAAATCAAAGCAATAGTATTGTGTGCCTAGAGTTGAAACAAGATGATTTCAGATGAGGGTGAAGTTTGCCTGCCTGAGCGAAGCGAGGGCTGGCATCACCTGAAGTCTGAAATCGTGTTTCATCCCGCGGCACTCACAATATTTTTCATATAATCTGCATTAAAAGTGTGAGTTTTATAAAAATTATATTTCTTATTTATTTTAGTTGCTAGGTAGTTGTTTACAAGTAATATGATATCTGTCAGTTTAGTTGATTTTTAACATGACAAATAAAAAGGATTGAAACAAACAAAAGATACTCTGACAGGATTGAAAGGGGGGCTGCTACGTCATTCGTCTGAAATTGACTTGTTTCGGGTGACTCAACATGCATTGAAACTCGCACTTTCAATGCAGGTCAAATGAAAATATTATTTAACTGGCAAATGCCGCGACTTCGTCTGCGTGGTTTGAGGTTTTTTGGTTCCCGCGGGAACTCTTTAATTTTCCGTGATAAAAAGTAATATAAAGTTAATTTTCCACACTATAATCTATTTCTGTGCCAAATTTCAGCCAGATCCGTTCACCCGTTGGGACGTGATTGAGTAACAAACATCCAAACATCCATCCATCCATAACATCCATCCAAACTTTCTCATATAGAATATTAGTTAGAAGTAATAGTAGTAAAAAAATCAAAAGTATTGATAGCTAGTAGTTTCTTGAATAAAATTAAATTAATAATCGAAAAAGAATTTTTTCAAACTGAAACTACAATTTATTAGAATTGGCGTGCATAAAGTAAGTTTAGAACATAGATTTAGGATTGGTCCAATCCTAAGTCTGGAAGTTTCTGGCCTCGCTAGGTATTGGCAAGCAGCGAAATCAAACCATCAAGAACGTCAACTTAGATCATCTTAATAATCATTTCACTACCGTGACTCTGATGGATAGCCTAACTAAAGCTAACACCATAGCCTGTATAGGTGCATCGGCTACCCATAATTTCCCTCCTAAGTTTAAATCAGTTACGCTGAATGAAGTTGAAAAACACATTCTTGCAATTAAATCCGATGCAATTGGGAGTGATGGCATAAGCCGAAAAATGGTGCTATTGGCTTTAGAAAGAGTGACCCCAATTATTTGTCATATTTTTAATTACTCCTTGTCAACTAGTACCTTTCCTAATGTGTGGCGCTCAGCATTTGTTATACCCGTCCCTAAAACTGCTATTCCTTCGTCATTTTCTCACTTTCGACCTATTTCCATCTTACCCTTTTTATCCAAAGTCGCTGAACGAATAGTCTCCTCTCAACTTCGTATCTACCTATCTTATAATAACCTCCTTAATCCTCTTCAGTCAGGTTTTCGACCAGGACACAGCACTGTCACCGCACTCACAAAGATCTGCGACGACATACGATATGGGCTTGATAACCAGCTCGTTACAATTATTGTTCTGTTGGACTTCAGTAACGCTTTCAACACCGTTGACTTTGATTTAATGTTAGCCATTCTGAAGTCTAATAATATATCGCAGGAAGTAGTCAGCTGGTTTCGTTCATACTTATGGAATCGTGGGCAATGTGTCCGTGTTAACAATGAGTCCTCCTCCTTTTCTTATGTTCAGGCTGGCGTTCCACAAGGGGGTGTCCTGTCACCTTTACTCTTCGCTATTTTTATTAATACAATTTCCAATTTCCTCTCCTCTCCCTTCCACCTTTACGCCGATGATCTGCAAATATATACTTCTGTACCTGCAGATCAAATTACAGCTGGAATAAGTAAAATTAATTCAGATTTATGTAAAGTAAGCTCTTGGAGTAAGTCGTATGGCCTCAATATTAACGCTAGTAAATCACAGGTTATCATTATCGGCAACCCAGCACAAACCCGTAAGGTTGATGTTAACTTCATAGAACCAATTGTGCTGGATAAGACGATCTTGCCCTTTAGTGACACTGTTAAGAACCTCGGCTTGATTATTGACTCCTCCTTCTCCTGGGTACCGCAAGTTAACCACGTCAGCCGACGTCTCTTTGCTGCTATCGGTTCTCTAAAACGCTGGAAGAATCTCCTTCCAGTCAAAACTAAGATATCCTTAGCTGAAACACTCCTTTTACCTATACTGGACTATGCCGATAGCAGTTACACGGATCTCACTGAGGAGTTACTAAACAAGCTTGAGCGCTTACAGAACATGTGTATTCGATTCATCTATGGATTGAGGAAATTTGATCATGTTAGTGCGTATCGTGCTCGTCTCAAGTGGCTTCCAATTAGGTTGCGACGAAATTTTCATGTTCTTTCTTTACTTTTCTCTATCCTATATGCTCCTCATACTCCCAGCTATCTTAAAGAACGTTTCAACTTTCTCGGTGCTGTTGATCGCCATATGCAGCTGCGTTCTACCATGGATAATAAACTCAAAACTCCTAGCCATCGTACTAAATTTTACAGCAAATCTTACACGGTGTATGCTGTGCAGTTATGGAATTCTTTACCCAAAAATATTAGAGACTCCAAATCCTTAACTATTTTTAAAAAAAGTCGCAAAGAATATTTCCTTAACCAAGTTGTGCCATAATAACTAAATAATTATATTATTTCTATCGTAATTCATTACTATGCTTATGTAATATGATTTATATAATAGGTATGTGTAAATTATGTATGCATTATGTATGTACTATTTATTTATGTTTATGTATAATATATATTGTTATCTATATTTACTTATTTTAATTATATTATGTAATGTATAAATATATATTTTGTCTAGTATGTTTATATTATTTACTCAACTAATAATAATAACGTGTATTTTATTGTGCCACACTACCCTACACATCTCGTTCAATCCTCTCACCAAAGGTTGCCTGGTAGAGATTGCTCAGTAAGCAATAAGGCCGCCTTTGCATACCTAGTTATAGTTAATTTTACTCTGTATTCTTTTTCTTTCATGTGCGCAATAAAGTATTTATCTATCTATCTATCTATCTAAGTCTATGGTTTAGAATTAGATTATTCTTATTCATACATAGGTTCTTTCATTCATTTACTCACCAATCATGCCGATGAAACTCAAATAGGTTAGTGAGTTTGTTTTTATCAGAAACTAAATAAAAAATTAGCGTGTGAACCACTACAAGCCGTTGACAAAATGTAAACAAATAAAACGAAAAGGTCACATCAAATATATTTGATCTGGTTTATGAAACAATCAATCCTAGTATAAGCCTTACAAAGTTGTTTTATCCTTGCTCTATAATATTAACTCAAGGTTTAGCTAATTATCTTACCTAAATCTATAACTTACTTGCTCATATAACTAATTATACTTTGGCCATTATTAAGCTATGCATATTAGTATTATGATGATTGTAAAAGCATTTGTTTGATTTTGAACTTATAGCCTGAGCTGAATCAATACAATAAATTTAAAACCGTGAGTACCTACATATTATATTTCATTAGAAGAAACATCGATAAAATTTTACCTTTTTTAAATTTATAACAACTGAGTACCCGTGGTCAAAGCCTCCAAGAATATTATCAAAGCTAGGAATTTTATCATTTAGATATTGTAGACTAGATGATACCCGTAAATTTGTTTTTGGATTTAGGTTTTGAAAAATAACCCAGGAAGTTGATTTTTCAAGATAAAAAGCATCTTAATATGTTCTTCCCCGGGATGCAGCCCATATCTTCACCGAACCGTGACAACGTTAGGTGATAACGTAATAGACAGATAGATGGAAATATTACAGACGGATAGACACTTACGCATTTATTAAGAACTAGATGATGCCCGCGAATTCGTCCGTGTGGCTCATGATTTTTTTTGATTCCCGCGGGAACTCTGCTGAAGTTTCCGGGATATAAAGTAGCATAATATGTCCTTCCCCGGGATGTAACCTACTTCTATACCAAATTTCATCAAAATCGGTTGAACAGATGGGTCGTGAAAGCGTAGCAGACAAACAGACACACTTTCGCAATTATAATATTAGTAAGTATCATTGATGTAGAATTTTAGTAATGATTAGTATGGATAATAAGTAGAGCCTGAATTGTTTTTTTTTTTAAAGTCACCTGCGCCTATCAATCTCTCAGATTCGTGTAAACCTTACTGTCAAAAAATACGGCACTCGTAGGCCGTAAATAGTAAATGGTATCAAGGACCCAGTTACTAATTCTCTTGGGCCCGCTTATCTATGGAGGCCATAATAAAGTTTAAGCACTCCGCAGTGTTCCATTCCTCTGGAAATTGATAGACATGGAGTTATCATTTGACAGTGTGCGTGCAGCTTTGTTTTGTCACGCAACTCTATTTACCCCACCCTGAATTGTCACAGAGTAATAATGTATTGTTTGACCTGTGCAAGCCCGCAAATACCTTCCAGACCTTACAAAATAATACTAAGAATGAAGAATTTATAACCGACTTTCAAAAAGGAAGATGTTCTTAATTCGACCCGTATTTTTTTTGATAAAAATCCATATCCATACTAATATTATAAACGCGAAAGTGTGTCTGTATGTCTGCTCCGCTTTCACGGCCCATCTGTTCAACCGATTTTGATGAAATTTGGTACAGGGATAGGTTGTATCCCGGGGAAGTACATAGGTTACTTGTTATCCTGGAAAATTCAAAGGGTCCCGTGGGAATCAAAAAAATTATCTGTTCAACCGATTTTAATGAAATTTGATACAGAGGTAGGTTGTATCCCGGGGAAAGACAAAGGCTACTTTTTATCCCGGAAAATTTAAGAGTTCCCGCGGGAATCGAAAAAATTTGGTCCACGCGGAGGAAGTCGCGGGAATCATCTATTAGTAGATATTACAGCCAACCAACATACCGAGCAGCTCAAATATCTTTAAAATATGTAGTTGTAAGTAGTGAAAATTGATTATTATCAATCAATCAATATTGATTTTCCAATAAGAATTACCTACCAAAAATGTACCCTAATCCATACTAATATTATAAATGCTACATTTTCTTTCTCGGCCCATCTTTTCAAGTGATTTTGATGAAATTTGGTACAATGATAGGTTGTATCCGGGGAAGGACAAAGCCTACTTTTTATCCCAGAAAATTCAAGAAATCCTGCGGGAATCAAAAAACCTTGATTTACGCGGACGAAGTCGCGGGCATCATCTAGTAATACATAGGAACTTTGTACTCTTTGACGCAATATCGTTGTGTATACGTCCTATAATACGTCAACTGTCAAAGTAATAAAATTCTACGCGTCAAAGGGGCAACGACTCCGATTTTATGTTTTTTATGCTTTTTTTACACTTGCAACCCTTTTTCGGTAAAAAACAAATATAGAAATCCACTAAGAGCTTTCTAGAACTGGTATTTACGAGTTTATTATCATTTCTGAGGCAATATGTTTGTTTTATGTTTTAGTGAACGTAAAAATGCTTTTATATGACTCAAGTTATACCTAGAGCTATAGAAGCAAATATAATATTATTTTATACTAGATCCCGAAAATAGTGTTATTTTGGAAGAATTGGTGTTACAATCATTATAATTCCATTTTTAATATAACCTAATATTTATATTTGACTATGTACAAAATAAAAGTTGGTAAAATGGAACATATTATTTTGGTGTACGTCGAAATAGAATAACAATTAGTAGTGTACATAGTAATATTACATTATAATATATAGTAGAAGTAGTATGTATTATTATTATATTACTCATATTGTTTTGTATCATTATCAAATCAATCAATCAAATAAATATTATAAATGCGAAAGTTTGGATGGATGGATGTATGGATGTATGGATGTATGGATGTTTGTTACTCAATCACGCCCCAACGGCTGATCGGATCTGGCTGAAATTTTGCACAGAGATAGATTATAGTCTGGAATAGCACATAGGCTACTTTTTATCTCGGAAAATTAAAGAGTTCCCGCGGGAAACACAAAACCTCGATCCACGCGTACGAAGTCGCGGGCATCAGCTAGTAAATATTATAAATGCGAAAGTTTGGATGGATGGATGTATGGATGGATGTTTGTTACTCAATCACGCCCCAACGGCTGAACGGATCTGGCTGAAATTTGGCACAGAGATAGATTATAGGCTGGAATAGCACATAGGCTACTATTTATCCCGGAAAATTAAAGAGTTCCCGCAGGATCCACAAAACCTCGATCCACGCGTACGAAGTCGCGGACATGAGCTAGTATATTCATATAAAAAAAAATTAAATACCCACGCCAATGATAAATAATCAAGGTAAAGTAGTTTATAATAAAGGAAAAGAAAAATAAAAAAAAATATTTTTATACCATTTTGTATTATATTGCATATTATGTTTTTAAACGCACCTTAAAATATTTTATATCAGCCTAAGGACAGTTTTGCATATAAAGTCTTCGCATACATTAATAATTTAACTTGCGTTACTAAGCCCGAGCGGGCCCTTAAGATGTCTATAAAACGAAACAGCATATTAAGGACACAAGGCGTGAATATACAAAATTCGTATGCAGGGGCCAAAAGGGACATTGCGAGGTCCTTTTTAACGCATTCAAAAATGCTTTAGTCGAAAATAAAAACAAGACACCCTTTGATATTAAAACCGAAGATATACAGATCCTCAGAACTTGTAGGTAACTATAACTGTAACTAAACTATGTGCGAGTGGGTTGTAGCGTAGCGGAGGCTACTTACAAGTGAAATATTATTAAATCTCGGAAGCCGAAAATGGGAAAATCGAAAAACATGGTAAATAGGCTCGCTTTTTACGTTCATGCATTTTAATTTAAATAAAAAAAATACTGTACGTACTTCTAGGTGGCTGTTAGGACTACCAAGCATAAGAATCCGTATGATTCAATATAATAAACTTATACAGTTAGTTATCGTATCTTTAAAGTTATCTTAACCTATTTTGTAACATTGAAAATACTCATGATGTAAAAAAAGTAAATACTGAGTAATACTTTTTTTCATATAGGCACTTATTTAATTAACTAGCTGATGCCCATGCCCGGCCCCATGGCGGGCATTATTACATTTAATTTTATACTAGCGAATGCCCGTGACTTTGTCCGCGTGGATTGAGGTTTTTTGGTTCCCACGGGAACTGTTAAAATTTTCCGGGATAAAAAGTACCCTATGTGTTATTCCAGACTATAATCTATATATGTGTCAAATTTTATGTAAATCCGTTCAGCCGTTCTGGCGTGATTGAGAAACAAACATCCATCCATCCACCCATCCATCCAAACTTTCACATTTAAAATATTAGTATAGAAGTATAGATAGACTTATTCATTTCAAATTCAGCAACTTTTATCTTTTTAACTTATTATTCAAGCCTCATAACTTAAAATTGCTGGAAATCCGTCGATACGTATAAATAAGGCCCTAATTAACTTATGATGTTATGGGTGATGCTTATCCTGTTCATCTTGTATGTTGTATATCAACAGCGATAACCCTTTGCCGGCGCGCTCGTTGTTTCTATTATCATTGCTTTTTCGAGGGGTCCGATTTTTTCGAGCAAAAACAACCAAGAGCCGCCGGATATGGAAGCCGTTTCCCATCTGTTTTATTAAAACTGCGATATTGATCTCAATCACCGTTTGTTTCGAAAACCAGCGAACTTTTCATATGGATTTGAAGGAAGGTTGACTAAAAATAAGGGTTTGGATTTAAGTTATTTTTTTAAACTCCGAGTGCTGTCAATTTGTTGGTCTGATTTATTTATTTGCTCTGTTGCTCATGCGAGTTAAAGTGTAACAATAACCTGCATTTTTTATCAACTTTTTTTTTTTACTTTTCAGGATGAGCATGAATATATTAATTTCAATAATAACTGTATAGATAGATATAACAATAAACTGGCACAACAAAATCGTGACCGGCGTTTCTACACAAAGTTATTGAACATCTATTGAAGCTACTTTAATAAGAAAATCTTTTTAGATTAACTGCACTGGCGTTTTAGGCAAGGCATAAATTAAATCCACACATTGGTCAAATTTTAGTACGCTTATACACCTCACTTTAAATATTCCAAATGCCACGTACTAAACTTATGCATTTTAAAAGTTACATTATGTTATTTGTAAAAATAAATTGTTAAGAAATATACTCAGCGTGAATTAAAAACGAAATAGGAATAAGTTATAAACTGCAATCCTGACACTTTATAAATCAAACAGCAACGAGAACGATGCAAGAAATCAGATCCCGGGCTAAATCGATGCATCGAATGTTTAATTTGTTGATTTTGCTCGATTTATCGCCACCATAACTCATACGTCAAGCTCACGCCTTCTTGCATTCGATGATTGCCTCGCTTATCGATACATCAACTCCGCTTCTTGTATCATTCGATAAGAATCAATTTCTGATGCTTTGAAACGAAAATTCCACGCACGATGTTGCTTCCAATGAATTGGGCACTTTTTAATGTTAATTCGAATTCTCCCTTATCTTTGATAACGGTATTTTTAATAACAATAGCGTTTTCATTACAATCAATACTTGAAAAAATTACACTTAAACAAAAACTGAATTAACTATCTATTGTATTAAATTTCAAAACGAAAACATCGATAAACTTGAGCAAGTGACGTTCGCATTGTGTACGAAAGACTTCGCGAACCTGTCAATTTCGAACGTAGCAAAAACGGTGAAGGACAAAAAATGTGGAGGCTATTTATGAAGAATTCAATCAATTACGGGGACGGACACTGGTCGTCAGAAATATATGGGTACTTTAGATTGAGGGACTGCAAAAAATTCCACTCGTCGCATCGAGTAAAAACTCCTTGGAGACTTGACGTTCGACTGCAAAAACTCTAGATACTCAGCCGTCGAATGCGCGGGAAAAAACTACATCCCCTTTATGGTTTCGTAACTCGGTAGGCACCCTGCAAATACAATGACATCGCAGAATTAGGGAATTCCTGATTGACAGTAAAACCGATTCCCGGTCGACGACAGTTTAAACTTACGTAATTTTAAAACTGTAAGTTATAAGGTTTTTGAGGAGGTGCAATTTGTAATTTTTTTATTTAATTCAAAAAGTAGTTTCTAGTAGGAACTCTTTCATTGTCCGGGATTAAAAGTAGCTTATGTGTTATTCCAGACTATAATCTATCTCTGTGCCAAATTTCATTCAGATCCGTTCAGCCGTTCTGGCGTGATTGAGTAACAAACATCCATCCATCCATCCAAACTTTCGCGTTTATAATATTAAAAGTAAAAAATAACAATTACTATTTTAAAAGGACCTGAATAGAATTTTGTGCTTCGTAGATATTTTAGGAATACTTTTGTATAATAAATTTGATTTTTTATATTAATTAGGCTAAATTACGTGGGACGTAAATGCTAAGTCAGAGAAAAGGTGCTAAATTTGAGATAAGTTGTAGGTGTAAAGTAATGAAGTTGGAGCATCCCTATAAATAAACGGACTGCCTCAACACTCAACACTCAACACTCAATTTTGCCGGGCCAGGGTATTTAATAAGAGAAATATAGAAACAATATAGCTGGCGATATAATATACGATAGTACCTACGAGTACTTATCGCCCCTAAATCAAAGGGAGCGGTCTGAACAAGGGGGTGGGTTTATTGATAATTCTTTATTAATCTTGTAACTGCTGTGACGGTTTTCATTTTGAGAGACGACTTCATTTTGGAGAGAGTTATTAAGTGCAACTGGCACTTTAACGTCGATAACCAGAAGGGTACAAGTCTCGTTGGAAGTTCAAGATAAAAAAGCAAAATGATAGAAATAAGATCGACTCTTCGTAATTTATCTTCTGTAAGCCTTGACAAATTCTTGTATTGTAGTGGAGTTATATATTTTCGAAGATAATTTCTTTAAATGTCCCTTAGTTTAAAACGAAACAAATACTTTTTTAAATCAAGAACCAGCTGTGTATAATAAAATTATACGTAAAGGTTTTTCTAAAATTGCAGTTTTCAAAATCAACATTCAATAAAGACTCGTGCTTCACCACAATCCCACCTAAGATTAGTAAGGTGGGGGGACTCGTTTACCTAGCAACGACTTGTCTATACATATATTTGCGGTCTAAAGATCACAACAGGTTGAGAATACCATCTTGTCATACGGAGGTGTACGGGAATTCCTTCACAGCACCGAGTAGTAAGCCTATTGAGAGCTAATAGCCACATTTTCGCTTTGAAATTCACAGTAAAGACAGAGCTTTGGAACGTCCTACCCAATGACATTAGGCAATCGAAATCTGTAAATATATTCAAGAATCGTTTAAAGGATTATTACTTATCTAGTGCTAGTATGCAATAGAATATTTAAGTATTGTGTATGTAGGTTTATAGGTATGTATTTATGTCTATATGTATTTATAAAATTATTTATGTATTATTTGTATGTAAAGTGTATGTAGTATATTGAATAGCTGTCTATATTGTTGCACTATCCCGTTCCTATAATAAAGGTTCTTAATGAATGGGTTGTCTGAAGGAGATCACTTTTAGTGATAAGACCGCCCTTGCGCACTTTGTTTTGTTTTCTTTTCTTTTCTATGTATTTTTATGTCTTGTGTAGCAATAAAGAATTTATCTATCTATCTATCTATCTAGATCTATAAGTTACCTATTCACAAATTTTTAAGCGATACCTGGATTGTAATCCGAAGGACACAATATATATCTAGGAAGAGCACTTATGAGTGTTTGAAACACTGAGGAAAAAATATGATGTAATTTGATAGTAATTTTGATAGTTTTTATCAAAATTTCTTTTTCAGAAGCGTAATTTTGATACAGTTTTTATCAAAGCTTTTCTTTTTTCGGAACGGAACCATTTACTAAAAACATATATTTACAAAGTCAATAGTGCGCAATCGACCGTCTTTAGCGGTCCTAATGAGGCTGCAACTCCATTGATATTGTGCGATGCACGATTTACCACTACGGGCTATTTGCCTCCTGCCAGGATATAACGTGGTGATGTATGTCCGGATGTGAACAGACTCCCGCTTTAGCTGCTCTCCTTTGTTGATCAATTGTAGAACCAATGTACTTTTGTATTTTAGGGGAAAGAATTGTACCGAAATGGTACCAAACCAATATAATTTCTATCAATAGCTTCGCACGTGCGAATTTCAGGTGAAGTTGAATGTTTTTGTGTGACTAGGTGAATTCGAACTTGGAGGTCAACTGGCACCAACAAATTTTTGTTTTAGGCAAATTTTCTATAGGATAACAATTAAATAATTTTGTTTTTATATAATAAACCTGGAATAAATTTGCCAAAAGGTGAAAAACAGTACAAAAAATAAGCACTAGAATTCTATTTCAAGGACTAAAATACAAGAACGAAGAATTCAGGCCTATTCTTTTTAATTTCTATTTAAATTTAGAATATTATACCTTGAGTGTGTAAACACAATTACTCGGTTATTAAAATAATACGATACCCTAGTATTTATATCGTATTCACTAACCAACTTCCAAAAAAGGAGGTTCTCAATTCGGCGCGTGTTTTTTTAAACGATAGCTTAGATCGCTTTTTTTTCAAATGTTAGGATATGTACAACGATGATTTGTTGTAAAATGACGCCATCGTTTCCTTTCGAAATCCTTTTCTATTTAAGCACCTCGGTCTAAAGGGATTGAGGGAACGTTTTATTATCCAAATATGTACCGTCAATGAGTTTTATGTTTAGTCGTAAAAACAAAATTCGTCTACTAATTTTATTCTTCCGCACAACATTTTTAAAATAAAACCAGAAATAGATGCCTAAATTAATGTATTTTCTATACTGAGCAAGGAAATTTGGGAACGTGAACTCACGTTCATTACTTACTTTTCATTGCTTAGTATCGTCCTACTAATAGATTTAATGTGGATATCGGATGACAATTATCTCAAGAAGTTCTCTAATATTGCATAGAGTTATTCATTGTTTTAGTTATTTTATAAATTCCCTCTTGCCAAAGAGGTATAAGTATTATTTCAAAAGTTAAACAAATCACAGAAACCTTTATTGAGGGACGTAGGTAAGCGACGTGCTTTTTATTGAAACTTACTTGAGATGTTTTTCGCTTGTATCACGTTTTCATCATTAGTTCGCCCTAACAATGTTCTATGCAAAGTTCATACTGCGTGTCTTACGCATTTAAGCTAATTATTTACTATTTCTGTTAGGAAAAAAGACTGTTTATTCATCGTATGGTTTCACTAGGCAGCATACTAGACCACCAATACTTTGCAGTTAACCTGCAAAGTATTGGTGGTCTAGTATGCTGCCAAGCCTAACCTAGCCTTACAAAAACAAAATAATGAGAATCTATAACTTTTTCACATGATATATGAAGATTTTCTGCATCAATAAACTGGGAATCAAACCCGAGTACATTAATTGTGCTGGAAACGTAACACCCGCTGCTTCAAAGAGAACTAAAATATAAACAATAAAATACTAGTTTAGTACTTCAGGATTTCACGTGCATAAGATAAATAAGGCCTAAGTATACCACAAATTTGCAAAACGATCGCTTAATAAAAGTAAATCCCAATAAATTTTAGCGGACGGAGCGTATAAATAATAATTTAATACGTGGGCGTGTATTACGTTACACCTTGTAAATAAATATTCCCGCTCTATGAGGTGTGACATTAATCTTTGTTAAGGCTGAATCAAATAAAACGCGTGTCGGAAACTGCATACAGCTGCCATCGTATCAAGAATAACTCTTGCGCGCTATCATAGAAAATAGGCGCGGGAGATGGCGACCTCATACCTCTCATGTATGGGGCGTTTGCAAGCTTGTGTTTGTTATTAACGCTTATTAAATAGCGCGTGGGAGTTTTATGTCAGCTAGTGGTACTGATTCTACTATATAGTTCGACAGGATGTCACACTAAATACTTAAATACCTATGTCAGCATTAGGAAAAAATGTTACTTTAAATAATTATATTTGATAAAATTTTAACATTTTTTAATACTAAATAACTTAGATAATCTTATAGGTTACAAGTTAAACTCAAAGATGTTGGGTGGCGCTGCCGTTGCGCGTTCTCTTTGTTTCAGTCTTTACACTAAAATTTGAATAATTTCGCTTCTAAATATGGAGATATCTGAGAATAACATATTACTAGTGAGTTTAACGTGTGATTGCTAATTGATATGATTAATCAAGTTGTGTTATCTTTTTAATGTTTAATCAGTTCTTCAATAATTTGATAAGCATACGGAACTTGTAATAAATTGCCACTATTTTAATTAAAGAAGATAAAAATCAATTTAGTACTACTGAGTAGACAGAAATATGAAAGTTGAAGTATACGTTATAATAATTAGATATTATTTTTTATTACTGAATGGAACAGATTGGAATTATAAGTCATACTTACTCCAATCAAAGCTTCGACTTCCAGATACGCCACCTTTTAAGACTTCATTCTTTGAGAGCATTATGGAGAACTCTCTGGCACGCAGATTTATTTCTTTATGATGTCCTTCACTGCTAAGGCAAGTGATATATTTTCTGATCAGTTAGTTGCGTACCTGGGTTTCGAATCCCCAGACTCTCTCAAATAGGGCCACATTTCACCGCATGTAAATAAATCAACTAGCTGATGCCCGCGACATCGTCCGCGTGGATTGGGGTTTTTTGGTTCCCGTGGGATAAAAAGTAGCCTATGTGTTATTCCAGGCTTATAATCTATCTCTGTGCCAAATTTCTTCCAGATCCGTTCAGCCGTTCTGGCGTGATTGAGTAACAAACATCCAAATTCATACATCCATCCAAACTTTTGTATTTATAATATTAGTTTAGGTTTAGTTAATACTTTAAGATTCTTTTTGGTCGATTAGTAACAAAGAAACTGTGACAGTTCTCATTTTTAAACTTTCCGCTTTGACAAATGACCACGGCTGACCTAGTTGGTGCCCAGTCGCCACTCGCTAAATGTTCCCCATTTTTGTGGGACAAATTCCGTACAAACACGTTCCATTTCTACAGCTCCAGTTAGTTCGACATATTTTCTTTCTGACTTTTTGGATTTCACTATTTTTCTTTTGTATGAAAACTGCGCTGAAGCTCTGACTTTTACTGGTTCAATTTACTTAGTTTTTAGTTTAAAATGTGAACTGATATGGATTTTATTTTGTGGGCTAAGAATAACCTATATTTACAATTAATTCGATAGATAAAGGTTTTTATGTAAAACCTAGACTTAGGTGAGTAACAATGGCGATACTAGTAACCAAATGTGAAATATAATATTCGGTAATTAAATTTTACCTTTTTTATTTTCTTAAAAAGGAATGAAAAAAAAACAGATATAAGCTAAAAATGTGTAGAATTATTTATTCTTAATCCTTTGTTAAAACTTGGTTTGAAACTGAACCGAAAGCTTTAAAACAGACGGAAGGAAGGTTTTAATCTATTTTTAACTAGTTATTTACTTTACGACTAAATTAAAGAAATATAAAGCAACGAAATCGACACGTAATTCAAAGCAAAGTTCAATAAAGGTAAAATACCTTAAACAAAAAAAAAGATGAAAGAATATCGAAAAATATTACTCATACCCAAAAAACATAACTTCTTAATCAAAAGTCGGCAAGTCGTTAAAATTCAAATTTATTGTTCAAAATCGTATAGTTTATTGCAATATAAGTTTGTTTGTTCTCGCGTCAGCCGGCAGGGGGCGCGGCGATAACATTAAATTAATACGCTGTCAGCGAATACGATTTTCGGTTGCGAATTTTATGATATCAATACGATTCCATCGAAGTTGAATATCGATAACAGAAACCGTTTTATCTGAACTGTATTTCTGTGGTCGGTTTGTGTTCATAAATTACTGCATTGTATGGAATGGAATATTTTTAAAGCGCCATGTAGATTTTCTGGTTTTGTTAAGTCTGTTTTCGTTAATTATGGATTTGGTAATTTTTTTTTTCTGATTTTATCAGTAAGTTACACCCCTTACCTACCTCACCGACTAAATTAATGCGAAGCAGCTTTTTGAAAAAAATAATAATCTCAGATTTAGTTACTTTTTCATACATTTATTAAAAGTAAATAAAATTATTATAATGAATAACAACACAGAGGACAAAAAAAGAGTGTAGTTGTTATAAAAACGACGTTATGCCTCGACTTGGCAGAAGTGCTTAAAATTTAATATTCAAATGCAATATTTTTTTTTTCTATTATTTCACTGATACTACAAAAATTAGGTAAAATAGTATAGGTTTGATCTGTTTTTTTTTTCAAGAAATATTAGTATTCACTAAATTAAATCCCTAAAAAAAGCGACAGCGTAGACTACGTTCTTGTTTTACTGATGTGTAAAAATGCGAAACCTTCCTTTGTTTAACTCTAGCTGACAAGATTAAAATTCATTTAAGAAAACTTGTAACAGTGATATGTCAAGATAGCCTTTAGAGATAAGGCCTTTTAGACCTTCTGGCTCCCTTCCCAGAAGGTGAGTAGTGTGAACTTTAATTCCCTTTTCTAGTACGACCAGACTGATAAGCGACGCGTGAGAATATGCAAACGAGTTTACCTTTTTGAATTAAATTTTGAACATATTATTTTGATATCATATTACAATACTAAATAAATTTCTATGAAATCCTACATGTTTTCTTTTATGTAATGTAAAAAGGTAGATGTGACACTGGACTGGTGACACAATAGATACAAAGATAGGTTGCGAATGCATGTGTATTTTTGTACCTAATAATTTGCAGAGCAATAGATATGTTATATCGTACAATCAAAGATTCATAAATTGGTGTATAAAACTGTCATACATTGGTGTAAAAACCTTGTACTATTGGTACATACCTACCTATTAGGTAAATACATATTTGATTCATTACTGATATCCCTATCTTTGTAGAGTAAAACATCGGCCAAGTGCGAGTCGGTCTCGCGCACCGAGGGTTCCGTACAAACCTGTAGTAAGTTTTAAATTAAATGTTTTTTTTAAATATTCTAAGTATGGGGAACCCCAAAATTTATTGTTTTTTTTTTCTATTTTTGTAAGAAAATCTTAATGCGGTTCACAGAATACCTCTACATACCAAGTTTCAACAATATAGTTCTTATAGTTTCGGAAAAAAGTGGCTGTGACATACGGACGGACAGACAGACAGACAGACAGACAGACAGACAGACAGACAGACATGACGAATCTATAAGGGTTCCGTTTTTGCCAAATTTGGCTACGGAACCCTAATTCTATCCATCACCCATCAACAAAAGACCTCTTAAAAGCATCCAAACTATTCAATAACACAAAAAAAAACACAAAAAGAATAAAAAAGTGACCAAAGACGCCGCCACTCATATAAAATTCAACCCAAACATTTCGATTAATTATCTGCATTAATACAGAGACATAATTTGGTATTAAATAGGTCATCATTGCATTATTAAGTGCCCCAAAGAGGGTTGGAGTCGTTATCTGATGTATTTTAACTTGTCATTGAAAATATACTAATATTGAGCGAGGAATGCTTCTGTATCCAGGAAAAAGTCACAGGGCAAAGAATCTAGATGACTTGCGCATTAAAATATTCAATTCAATTTACTTATGTAATCAAAAAGTTTACAAAAAATACACAAATACAATCTACCATACACCTACTAGAAAACTAACTGAGTAACAATTTGGTCATTTGCGTGGGATGGGTCTGAATCTTAACTTTTTTTTTTTTTTACAAGTTAGCCCTACTGCGATCTCACCTGATGGTAAGTTATGCTAAGTTGGTCGCGGGCTAACCTGTTAGGGGTAGGTATGGTAGTTATTTTAACCCTAGTCAGTTTCTACGCGGCATCGTACCGGAACGCTAAATCGTTTGACGGTACGTCTTTGCCGGAAGGGTGGTAACTAGCCACAGCCAAAGCCTCCCACCAGACGAACTAGTAACCTGTATCTAGCATCTAAACTGAAAAAACAAGTTGGCATAAAAGTCGTTAAATGTCCTTCTTTTTTCGTCACTAAAAATTTACTAACTAAAAAAAAAAATCACACGACAACCTCGTCTATTAACCGCCATTGCGGCATGTCTTTGATGCGCTATTTATGTCCTTCGTTTTTATTAGTCCTACGTGGAATAACATTATGAACTCAGACACGATAGTGTATTAATTTTAAGTAAGTACAGCCTGCTGCATTGAGTAAGTACAGTTCATGATCCAAAGACAAAATTGCACACCACTAAAATATTATGCTCATGCTGGCCCTGAATCAAAAAGTGTATAAAATAGTCCGTTTGTCTGTTTATCTTTCGGATAAAGCCGATTCATTAGAACACATTGTTATTAATATTTTGCCGTACCATACTTACTGCACTACAATTCGAAAACCAGTTCAAAAACGCCGACCCTCCTCAATCCTACTAAAACTTTGAGTTAAGTTAGAAGTGGATGATTTTTGGTCCTGTTAATTTAGCGCCCGGTTGATCAATTATTCAACTTTATTACCACCAAAAAAGGTTTCAGTACCGACCGACCACTCTGATGGCTTTAAAACACGCGTTTACAAAGGTCTAAACATATGTTTTGTGTTCAGTTGTTCCATAGACTGGTCGTCTCAGAAGCGTTATCGTGCCGCATCATACGAAGATTAAGGCCGTGGAAGCGACTGCATCGTCATGCCTCCGTTTATACACGGTCCATGCGAAAAGAACTAAGCGGATTCTTATAGAAAAGCTGGTTTTCTCCTCACACCGATCATCGAGGCTTGCGTTGCTGAAACGTAACTACTGCAAGGACAGACTGCAGTAATGTTAAGCACAAAATGTGTTGCATTATTGCATACCTATCACTACTACTGTACTATTACTTACGCTATGCCACTACTGAGTACAAGTCTCTTCTCAGAATAAGAAGGGTTTGGCCATAGACCATCATGTTACACAAGTGCGGATTAATAGACTTCACACACCTCTGAGTACTTTATGAAGCCACGAAAGTTTTTTTTCACACCACTCGCTCAACAACGCCTTATTACATGGCCTGTTATCTAAGGTTAAAGTAAGACATTAAATCCCTAGGGTTATAATGTTGTACTGAAAACCATTATTCCCTAGGGTTATAATGTGATTTGAATTTAGAATCATCGCGCATCTGAAGCAAGATCTGAAGGAAATTCTATTCATTCTAAAGAGGTTTTATTCATAATTCTTATTGCTATATACATAAAGTCTAATTTCGGTAAACAGAATGTGTTCTCAGCAGGCGCGGCCAACTCGATTTTCGAAAACCGAAGCCGTGGCCCACTAGATTCGCACTGACGACATTTGTTTGTCAAATCGAGTAGGCCACGCCAGCTGAAAGAAGTGGTTGTATCGCGAGGTGTGAAAAGTAGAGTATTCACCGTAGGGGTAATGCTGTATTAATCTTGGGCGCCCCTAATTCCCGCGCTACTCTCAGGATTCTAGATGCAACACCCTCGCTACGCTCGGGAGTTACTCTAAAATCCCTCGTTCCGCTTGGGATTTATCCCGGCGCCCGTGACATAATACATCGCATTACCCCCGTGGTGAATAATCTACTATTATCACCGTTAAAGCAAGTGATATTTAATTAAAGCTAAAAGTTAGATGGGGTTTACATGCTATGATACTATACCTTTTTGAGAAACAAAACCATCTGCAAAATACTGCAAATTTACAGAAATAAATTTGTAGTATTACTAGATGATGTCCACGACTTCGTCAGCGTGCCATTGCGTAAAGACGTCTGTAAGTAACTTTTTGAGGTTCCGGGATAAATGATCTATGTCACACTTCAGGTCCTCTACAGGTTTATCTGTTGCGGCGTAATTATACTAATATTATAAATGCGAGTGTGTTTGTTAGTTGGTCCTTCAATCACACCGCAACGGAGCAACGGATCGACGTGAATTTTGGTATGGGTATAGTCGAAAACCTGGAGAGTGACATAGGGTACTTTTTATCCCAGAAAATTAAAGAGTTCCGAGGGAATCAAAAAAATCCACAAGGACGAAGTCGCGGGCGTCAGCTAGTTGAAGGATAAAACGTATAGTAGGTATGAACTTAATTTATTTATCTCGCTATATTTTCATAACTCACACCAAGCATCCCAAGCTCTGAGCCTCGGGGAATGGACATAATAAAAATGAGCAGTCGTCTTGTTGGCTTATCGGAGTAGATGACTTTTTTCAAAACAATATCCTCCAGGGGCGCAGATGTATTTAATTCTAAATCCTTGAACCTTAAGATCATGGATATAGAGGCACAGAAATATGTTTTTCAGCAGAAAAAAATTATATATTTGTCAGTTAGTCATAGATTGGTCATGCGCACTATTTACCCTCCTCGTTTGCAAGAATCCCTGATAGTGCTGACTATAGTTTGTATAGTTGGTACTTAGGTTATATTACATATTTTAACAACTAAAGGCACGAAATATACGTTTGACACCACCTGCTCTTAGACTTGTTGAATTTGTTTCTACCCAGATGTATAGGTTTTTGCATGGGCAAAATCACATCGATCCGTTGCTCTGTTGCGAAATGATTGAAACTCAAGCCAACGAGCTAACATATTACATTTTTGTATTTACAATAATACAAGCATGATGTAAAACTTCACAATCCCACTCCTTAAATGTGTGTAAAACCATGCTTTATTCCATAGTCCGTTAAGCTGTCTCAACGCGCCTTGACTGCAATGCAAAGAGTTTTTCATTTGAGTTGCAAGTTGCAATTGCTTTCACGTGCAGCATACCACGGTAATGAGAAAAACTGTTTCTGGATGCCTTCCTACAATCAAAACGGGGTGTTTACGTGACGTTTTCCTAGCGTAGAATTGTTTTCATTCACATTCTGTTGTTTTTCTTTAAGCACGTAACAGCGTCTGTGGATGCCTGGCGTTCTGGTACGTTGCTGCGTTGAAACATATTTTGGTTGTATAAAAAACATTACTGACCGGTTTTTTCAAGTAAAACTGATGGCATACCTAGAGAAGATTATAAAAATAAATATTAAAATAATTAAAGAAAGCCGTTAGAGCGTGAAAGAGAGTGAAGATGATGATGAAAGATCTTCTTTCGACCAATTAGCACACTTATTAGGTGAAACATGCACCGCGAGTAATCTACGTGACCGAAAAAGTGTGATGCTCACAATATCATCAGGATTAATTAGCGAATTTTTTCGAAGGCATGCTACTATAACAGTTAAAAAATATTTCGGTTCTCGAAATAAAATTCTAGATGTACGAATTCAAGCAAAAAATAGCACAGCAATGAGAAAACCGTTTTTGCATTCTTTTTCGTAATCAAAACGTGACGTATTCGTAGTGCAGCAAATTGTTTTTAGTCCCATTTTGTGTAGCTTTTTTTGTTTGAACACGGAACACCGTGTGTGGGCGCTTAGTAGGTAATCCTTTCTAATATTTCATGACTAGCGTTTTTGTGTTTATCTTCGTTCTGTATTCTGAGCTTCGGTGTTGCGCCATACTTAGGACTTTCCTTATTAATAATATTTAAGTATAATGATAATTTATTATATAACTAACTGATGCCCGAGACTTCGTCCACGTGGATTGAGATTTTATGGTTCCCGCGTGTAGTGATAATTTATATTATAACAAGCCCGCGTCTTCGTCCACGTGGATGAGATTTTTTGGTTCCCGCGGGAATTCTTTAATTTTCCGGTGAACGGTCAGTGACAGTATTGCTAGTGTAAGATTGAGCAAATCGTAGAAAATATTATATGATTGCAAAAAGTCATCGGGAGCTATGACCCCTAACAATTAAGATGTTTCCGAAAGTATACACAGAGTTGCGTCGTTAAAACAATATGTAAATGTAAACAAGCCGGAATAACAATGTCCTAAAGTAAACAATGACTGGCCAAGCGCCATTGGTATCAAAAATAACCGTGGCTTAAGTTGCTACTTCAGTTAACCCTTCACTGCGGTAGGCAGAGAATGTAAACTTTACTTTGTTTCATGTTATGAGCTATGATGTATGGGTAGAAACAAGAACTTGATATGTCACCGGATATGTATGAAAATCAGCCTAGTACTAAATAGCTTGCAAGTTGCAACAATCACAATACAGCATCGGTATAGTCTGCAGGGCGATTGTGTAAAACCTGCATCAATCATTGTTACAGTCTCAATTGTTTTGATTGGCTGTATCTGTGGTATTCTTGCTGCGTCAATGGATTTTGGCCAATAGTGGAAGAATGCTAACCAATCAGAGGTGATTGCGATCGTTACACTTTAGTTGTCATTTTTAGACAATCACCCAGCAGGGCGCCCGCGTATCTTTTGCATCAATCATTGATACAATATCGCAATCACCTCTGATTGGTTAACACTCTTCCACTATTGGACGAAATCCATTGACGCACCAAGACTACCATAAATTCAGCCAATCGGAGGTGATTGCGATGTATCAATGATTGATGCAAAAGATACGCGGTCACCCTGCTGCTGTTATTTGCTCTATGTTCCGATATACACTGAGAGCACTGTTCAGTGCTCTTACTGGGGAGAAATTCGTTCCGCTATGGAGTGACAGTATAGTGCCGCAGTATCCTAGGGAAATAATATAATATGACAAATAGCCCTTGACTGCAATCTCACTGATTTGTTAGAAAGGCGTAATAAGTAATGTTTTGTAAAACGGAAAATTCGAACTGTGTAAGCCTGTAAGGAGTTTATGGTATATCGAAGAGTAGCTATAAATCCTTAAACAGTTGAACATTAACATTTGTTAAACGTTACCATACGTTAAAGCTTTCAAATGGTTAGACAATCGGTCCTTTGATGGTAATAAATTATAAGCCATGTCTAAAAAAAAACGAGCTCATTTAATATCTAAGGGGTACCGAATTATAATAGTAAATACAAATTACTATCTAAGGGCCGGTTTCTGAATTGAGAATTTCATGTTGAGTCTGTCTCAAAGACTACTTAAGTATGACTTACGGGTAAATAGGATACTTGTCTCTGGTAAATTTGACAAATACTTAGCTAATTACACTTTGAGAAATTCTAATTTTAACGTGTGATACATAAAAAACTTAAGTCATAATCAAATATTTGAGCAAAACTTAGCTGATTTTTGCTTGAATGCTTAATTCAGAGACCGGCCCTAATTCAACTAACGTCAAATATTCTTGCTGTCACGACAAAATGACATGATAATTAAAGTATTTACATGACTATAATGTATTAAATTCGATTCGCATGTGACCAAGTGACAGCTGACTATCAGCCGGTTTCTGAATTGAGAATTTCATGTTGAGTTTGTCTCAAAGACTACTTGAGTACTACTTATAGTCCCACCTGGCCCTAATACTTAAGTACTACTCATAGCTGGTCCGGTGGCAAATATTCTGATTTAATGTGTATGTCTGTTTAGATTTTTTTTTAATTATTTTTTAATATTTAGCTACTAGCGACGCTGTCACCGGGTAAGATAAGTTAAACAAAGGTACAGAAAACTATAACACCTTATGTAAGATACACAAAAAGTGCTTTTTAACATTAAGTTAACCGGATTTGAAAATAAAAGAAGATAAATTAATCGCCAACAAAACGTGTAGGTATCAAAAATAATTTTTTGCCAACCACATGTTGGTGATAGCTTCATTTGTTACAACGGATCGCGTTTTATCTCATTATGGCTCGCCACGGGGCGCCACATTCGTTTGTCTACAACCCAACAAAGGGCTACTAAATTGTTTTAATAGACGCAGAATCGGAAAGTCATTACATTACGCATTGTTGTTGATATCATCCCAACACCTGGTGGGTTGAGATTGTTATCGTGGGTGTTATAATTAAAACTCCTTCAAAATGTTGGACCCTCCTGCTTGAAATTATCTTACACCGGATCTACACTAACTCGGTTATTGATTAGAAACTCGAGTCAGTCTCAGTAGTGGCCAGTGACCAGGTATTGACATCGTGGAAATTAATTTCAAGACATCTATTGTAATTTATTCGTGTGATTATCATATAACACATGGCAATCATCAAAAGGGGTTCATCCAAATTTAAAAAAAAATGAGTGTCGAAGTCAATTAGGAGCCCTAGCATAATTACTGCGACATAATTATTATCTTATAGATATGCAAATATATACTTAGACTACAAAAAAGCATTGAGTATTTCATAAAGTTGAAAATATTAAATTGATAGATGTTTTATTTTGATAATTAAAATTCACTGTACTATGCCTCATTCCGAATTTAAATAACTTTTATGACATGTTTTGCCAAACGAAACAAAAATATAAAAGAAGTGTGGCGAGTTTATTTCGGAACATCTTTATCTCTAATAAGCCGGCAGGTTTATATAAACTTAATAAACGCAAACAGTTTAATTCAACACTTTTCTAACAACCAAGCTAATCTCGGTAACTTTCACAGAAATTTATCAAATAACATGTTATTTAATGGTCATAATACCATCACCCAGCCAAGGAACCACTGTCCCTAATCGCTTCGGTTCCATTTCAAGTCGTAATGCTTTATTAAATGCTTATTTGAGAACACGATGGCCGACAATTACAGAGCTATTTGTGTATTAAAAATCACAGCTATAAAGTATCATGTTATGTCGACATTTATACCGACGACGTTATATTACAATGGTATAAAACACTCAACGATACTTGAAAGAAATTTTAAAAAAGTTGTGTGTGTCAGCTTCGAATCCGACGCACGGCTGGAGTTTTCTCATTACAAACCAAAGTGGTACCATGGAAACATAAACAAGTGTTTTCTATTTCATGGAAACGTAGTTCATAACGTAACGGAGAAAGTTTGATTTTACCCCCATACATTTTCATACCCCGGACTACAGACCATACAACCAATACTCGGTGCCCCGGACTTATAAGTAGGTATATGAAAATCGATTCTTAAGGAGGTAAACTCCAAAAAGGAAAATATCGTTTTGTACTCAACAAACTGTTATTGATCTTACAGGAAATAGTTATGCTTTGATTTTTTTAGTACCTCATAAATGAATTTTCTACATTTGAAAGAAATAATCTTGGCTTTAGTATATCAGCAATTTTATCATAATAATATTGAACCTACTCATTTAAATAACGATGTTAAATATGCTGCTGTCATTACTTTATATGGTGTTTGATATGCGAGGTGCTATTTTGATAATTAACATAACTTCTGCCGGATTGCTGAAGGTAAAAAAACCAGCATCGGTCAAGCAAATTGGCGTTATAATACGATATTCGTGTTTCTAACAAGAGCAAAGTTACATAATATTATTATTATAATACATACTCGTAAGTACGACTTTTATTTACGTTAATATTTTTATCTAAACACCTTATTACTAATTCATAATCGAGTGGAACACAAGAGGTTTTGTTATACTGTTTTTCGCTGTTTTTCGCAATTCGCTGTTTTGGGGAATCTCATCCTAGGTTTAGCAATAACTATTATGATGACAGGCAAAGTATGCTTTGCTCGCAGATTTATAATAATTGATCATTTGTCATCAGCAAATACGCATACACTGTTGGGCATACAAACACAAGCTTTGAAATTTCGTCTGGTTTGGCCTGGTGGAATGCTTGCCATTGCCGGGTGGCCATGACACTACAGACGTGCTGCCAAGCGATTTAGCGCTCTGGTACGATGCCATGAATTAACCAATTAGGGCTATGTGACATAATGACTGTACCACTTACAGATTAGCTCAATGTCATTTTAGACTATATCATCATTCATCAGATAACACCAGGAGGAATCACAGTCAAAGGCTCACTTGTAGTGTAATTAAAAACCGCTCCATATAACATGCCAGATTTCGACACTAGGCTAGGGAGATAATGTCACCTTCTCCCACGCTGGGCTTCCAAACTTAAACAGCGTGCTATACATATAGACTAATTAATTATTGGTTGCACAGAAGGTATAATATTTGGCACATATAGCTGAAACATGCTTACTAAAACCCCTGGCAAATATGTGAAGCTCTATTTTCTTACCATTAAAACAGAACGCCGAGAATTTTATTTTCTTTCAAACAACAATGATTGTATGTAGTAGCTAACACTATTACACGAGGCTCTACAAAGACTTTCATCAGCTTAACGTTCCCTTTGACCAGAGCCAGTGGACGGCGAAATTGCCTCAAGTCAGGTAAGCCGCTTTCTTTGATGGAGACTTTGCGGACGCCGGCGAAAGAAATGTGGCTTTAAATACGTATGTCCGAAGAATTACAACGGAACAATGTGAGGATTTCTGTGGTAACGATCGAAACAAAGGTTTGCGTGTACATGCTTTGAATGCCATAGTGTTATTGTGTTAAGGAATTATCGTCACTTTTTTCGTAAACATAGTGGAGTATGCGTAATGCGGCATAGGTACAAAGAGTTAGGCGCAACGTCGAAAGACGGAGTGAAGTAGAACCGAGGCACGAGCCACGGCGCGCGGCAGTTATTAAATGTAAACTTAAATTTAGCTTTTTAACTTCGCCATACGGTTGAATTTGTAATGAAAATGAGCGCGCTCAGAGGTGCATGCGGTGTGCGATCTGCTAGTCTAACCTCTTGTCTAAACTTTTCTAGGTCTCCAGCACTTCATGCAAGCAAACTGCTGCCTTATTGAGTACGATTAAATTACTAATTTCCTCTAATTGGCAAATACTTCTTTACTGTTAGCTTAAATTCATTGTCACAGTAATAATACCATTTATAATATAGTCCCACCAATTTATCTGGCCCGGTAGCCAAATTATATTTTTTATATTAACTCGCGATGTTGTCACTGGGTCACATTATTTTTGATACTATACATACACATTTATAATGACATGAGGGTCCGACAGCAGGGCGATCGCGTATCTTTTGCATCAATCATTGATACATCGCAATCACCTCTGATTGGTTAACACTCTTCCACTATTGGACGAAATCAATTGACGCAGCAAGAATACCATAAATTCAGCCAATCGGAGGTGATTGCGATGCATCAATGATTGATGCAAAAGTTACGCGGTCGCCCTGCAGGGCTTAAATGGGAACTTATTGTCACCCCGCGCACTCGGTTTGCGCGGTCCTTCACAGATCGCTTTGATATTATTCAAAGAATGTTTAAGTACACAAAAGTTAACATCCACTTTTCCGCTAACTACACGCAAAAATGTACCAAGAGTAACAACAACACGCTCTATAAATAATTGATTTCATCAATCATGATCAAAATCATCATCAATCATTCAATTTATCGCAGAAAAAGATTATCCTAATCAAAATCTTAAACTGCAGCCAGTTGCTAACCAGATCTGCAAATAAATTCACAAAAAGGAACAATGGAATCTTTTTTGTTTGCTTTTTGTGAGTTTTGGATAGCTCTCATCCAAAATGTATCGAAAAAGGAATTGAGGTAGCTACGCTAATTTTAAAAACCCTATCTATGACGATGATGTTTGCACAATGATTAGAGGTAAAGGTTAGGATATTTTCTAACGCTATACATGGGATTTTTACTGGAGCTTTAGTGGGTTAATAAATGCGATCGGCTCCTCAATCCTTACACCTACGACTCTACTTAGATCTCTCGAACTTCTTGAATCTCGATTCAATCAACAAATCTGATCATAGACCAAATCAACTAGTGATTAAAGATAGCCCAGAAAAAAATTGACTGGATATACACAAGAGTCTTCCTAATATATACCAAAACACACCCACTGGTTACAATAGAGCTGTCTTTGCCACTCTTCTTTATTTTCATGCGTGTAACATGAATGTAGATAATTTTCTAACACAAAGCAACAAGACTATTACCACATCAGGGACACGGTTCCAAAACAAAAGACACACTTTATTCCACTTGTCACCTACAAATCTTCCTGGACCCACCCATGCCTGCCATGTGTCGAATACCCACATGTTACGCAGTCAAATGTACAATTATGTGCTTTCTTTGACGCTGGAACAATTCATGAGCAAACGCGAGTTCTCGTACTGTTACATCCCTAGCTACTATGGCGTATATTGCTGATCAATCATGTAGCATTTTGACCCAGTATTCGAGATTGACGCAAGACGATAATGTGTTAATCAGCAATATATTGCCTATAAAAAGAGCTAATTAATTCTTAATCCCCAGTCGTTCTGGTAATTAGCCTAATTGCTATCCACCTACGGACCCGGTTTCGGCCTGCCGGACTGGACAGCAATACAAGCTAAGCTCAAGAACCAAAAATACCGCCAAAAGACCTTTTGGAGGTCTCCGCGAGTCGCGACAAGTGATCTAAGTAGTTAATCTTATTTATTTTGTGAGAATATTACAATTTTCTCTACTAATAAACTACAGTTCGAGTACTCGTGTTGTTTCCTTTATAACCACCGAGTGCTTGGGACTAACATTTGGTGTCAGAAGAAAGCGGGATTATTTCCCGTTGGACGCCTACTCCTGACGACGTCCACGATTCTCCAAGCCAAGCTGCCCGTGCTGCCGTTCCTGGTCTCTCTGACTGACGGACAGTCAAATCCCAGTTGGCCCCGAGAAGAAGACCAAGCTGTGCCAATCCTTATCGTGCCCGAGGGTTCTCTGCCCAGCCGTGAGGTGCTGCCACCCGGTCCAGATTCCTACTTGATCACAACATCGCGACGAGGCGTGCGGAATAACCGCGCGTGCGACCCAGATCGACTCACCCGGCGCGTGACCCAGTTCGACTCGCCCGACGACGTTGCAATTCGCCGTTGCAGTTCTTCGAGTTCATCGCCGAATCAGCAATGACACCGTTTCTCCTACTACTGTGAGTGATTTTAGTGCTATTAACTTGATAATTATTAATTATTTTCTGTTATTGCGTATAGGAAAGTATAGTAACATATTTTTATCATGGCAAAACGAGATGATTCCTTCACTTTTCCCGTCGAATCCATCAAAATGAATTTCAGTGACTTGACTCGGTTTATTAAACCCTTTGACGGTGACCGAAACAAGTTAACATCATTTATAAGAAACTGCGAAAATGCCCTTAACTTAGTAAATTCCACTCACGCTGAAATTTTATTTAAATTTATTCTATCACAATTAGAGGGGAAAGCAGATGCGGCCTGCTCATTAAAGGTATTTGATAACTGGTCGGAACTAAAACAATTTCTAAAAAGTAATTTTGGCGAAACTAAACACCGAAGCCACCTACTTTTAGACCTTCAAAATTGCAGAATGAAGCCTAATGAGACGATTTTACAATATAGTACGCGTTTAGAGACCCATCTAACACGATTACAGACTGATATCTCCCATTCTACTAGGGACCCCAGTGAAGTAAAAGGACGACTAGCCAATACCGAAGACTTAGCCTTACACACATTCTTATTAGGATTACCAAACCATATATCAAATATTCTTAGAGGTACGGATCCCAAAAACCTCGCGGAAGCGATTAATTTGGCTATCCAGGAAGAAAAATTTTACAATCTTGCTCAGACCTCTAAGGGTATAAAATATTATGATAAATCGGGACACACGGACAGACATTACTATTCTTATCGTCCACGTCCCACACATAACGCATCCTATCCAGCTAATATCCGACAAGCAAAGTCACCCCCTCGCATTTCCAATACATATCACACCCAAGAAAATCAAAGCACCCCTCATAATCCACAACCATCCTCTCCTAGAAAAACAGTAATCTGCTGGTACTGCAAAAATATAGGCCACGGAATTAGCGAATGTCGCAAGAGGCAATACAGTAATGCCAATCGCCATAAATTTTCTAATTCTCACCCTAAAACTGTTCATAGTCTTACAGAAAATATTCAGGAAAATAACCCATATGTCGACCCTGAGGAAGAGTTTTTAAACTAAACCGGATTCCGCGTTTGCGTCGCTCGGAATCCACTATACAAAACGACGCAAAATGCAACCACTGTTTCCATCGGTTTAATTCGCGATATTTAAAGCCTACTAATAATCAGTTTAGCACTAGAGAAGTCGCGGAACAAATACCGATAATTTCTATTACAGATTCCACTATATCCGCAATTCCTCCTAATTATTTTAAGCCCACTGAGTCTACTAAATCTATTGAGTCTATTAAATCCACTGAGTCTATTAAGCCCATTGAGTCTACTTTATCCACTGAATCTATTAAACCCACTGAGTCTACTAAATCTATTGAACCTATTAAAGCCATTGAGTCTACTTTATCCACTGAGTCTTCTAAGTTCACTGAGTCCAGCAATAATAATTCCAAACATTTCATTGAAAATACTATGTCTCCTAGTCCTAGAAACTCCTCCGAATCCATTTGTTCTAAACCGAACAAGTCTACCAAGTCTTTAAAACCCTCTATCAAGCAAAGTACATCAAAATCTACTATATCTTCTATATCCGTGTCACGAGTCAACAAACAGGGTAAGCAGCCCCAAATTCATGACCGTGGACACCATGTTTCTATATCCTCTGTATCCATGTCGCGAGTCAACAAACAGGGTAACCAGCCCCAAATTCATGACCGTGGACATATTGATATTATTACCAATCCTACTAATATTTCAATAAGAAATTATAAAAAGAAAAAAAAAAAACCAACTCCATCATTTTTATTATAATTTCTCTGAATGCATTATTCCTAAATCTATTAATTCTACAATATCCCTTCAATCTCATAATAATCGACTTTTCCGCCTACACTTCGATAACTTAGGAACATAATATTATAATAGTTTTTAGAATATTAACCTTTACTGATTTTTCTTATATAGGTAGGTAAAACCTCATATATAGACTATAAAAAATGTCATATACACAGCTCAAGACGACCAGAGACAGATAGCATCTCTAATGAGAGAAAACATCCATATTATCTCTTCCACTATTATATAGAACTCTTCCGAACAAGAATAAGGTTGCATATAATTTTCCCCTAGCTATTAATTTAGAAAACATGCACACTCTTTAAGACATATCCCGCATTTCTAGTTTCGTTACCGATACCAAATTAGTATTTGTTATTGGAATCCCATTGACTCTCTTACAAGAATATAACCTCTACCATGTTTACGCTCTCCCTACTGCACATGATATTAAAAATCCGCACTCATTTGCTTTGATAAATCCTACTACAAAATTCCTCGCAATAACAGACGATAAATTAATATACTCTACGATGGACTCAATGAGTGATTGCAAAACCCTAACGAGCAATAACTATCTGTGTAAATTAAGCAATGTACAATCCAGTGTTACAAATCCGATCTGTGAAGTGTCGATCTTAAGTGCATATATAAATAAAATACCGGACACATGTGATTATAAAATAATAATTAGTGATATTGACGTATGGCAAAAGATAAGTAATAATAAGTGGATATATGTTCAATCCGATATAACTAAGGTCTCTGTAAAATGTAACAATACACTTAACGACTACGATATTATTGGAACAGGAATTCTCAAGGTTCCGAAAGGATGCAAGGCTTTCCATAAGCTCTTACAATTTATTCCCTCAGTTGAGTATGAATCCAAACTTTATTTGCCAACCCCCAATTTTAACATTATAAATGACTATTGCTGTTCCAAAAAGAAAATAAATATTTCGCTTCCATATCTAACACCTATTAAATTGTCACATATAAACTTAGATTCCTTGCATTATGTCACACACCGATTAAACCAAGTTAATGACGAAATAGAGAAAATCGAAAACCAGCCTTATCACATTAAATATGGAAGTTATTTTAGTATCCTAACGACTTTAGTAACCTTAACTGTAATAAGTTATATTTCTTATAAAATATTTAAATTTCTTTGTAATAGATCAAGGCGTAATAACATTCCAAGTTCTAATCCTGGCTGTTGTATACAGATTTTCAATAGTTGCCATTCTAACCCTGACAAAAATATCCGAGCAATTAATACTAGCTCCAATGTTGAAACTCGTAATAGGGGTTTTGACGCAACTAGTAACTCTGAGAGTTCTCCCAATAGTTTACGGAGAAACCTACAGTAAGAAAAATTGTATTACTAAATTATATCTACTATTTCATTTGTACTAGAGGAATTATTATATTATGTACCTAGTTACTTCGTTTTTCCTACTTCTAAGAAAATATTATGTTGCTAATTTTATATTTCTAGATCACTTTAAATAATTCTTATCTACATAATCTTAGTTCTTAATTCCTGTTAGTTGACATAGATAATTTGATAAATTTGTTTTTCTCTTTTGTTTGTTTTTCTCACAATTATAATGAATTTTATATTTCTAGTTCTTAGTTCATGTAAACGATAATTTTTAATTCTCTTTTTAAAATCTGTGTAATAACGATAACATGATATTGGTATTATCAATTTTCTATTTCTTACAATGTTGTTTTTGTAATACTTAAATCACTTCATTCTACTCGCATCATCCCTTGATGCTCCGTCTTAAACGGGGGAGGTGTTACATCCCTAGCTACTATGGCGTATATTGCTGATCAATCATGTAGCATTTTGACCCAGTATTCGAGATTGACGCAAGACGATAATGTGTTAATCAGCAATATATTGCCTATAAAAAGAGCTAATTAATTCTTAATCCCCAGTCGTTCTGGTAATTAGCCTAATTGCTATCCACCTACGGACCCGGTTTCGGCCTGCCGGACTGGACAGCAATACAAGCTAAGCTCAAGAACCAAAAATACCGCCAAAAGACCTTTTGGAGGTCTCCGCGAGTCGCGACAAGTGATCTAAGTAGTTAATCTTATTTATTTTGTGAGAATATTACAATTTTCTCTACTAATAAACTACAGTTCGAGTACTCGTGTTGTTTCCTTTATAACCACCGAGTGCTTGGGACTAACAGTACACATAAAACTGATTCGATACCTACTTGGATTCCAGTCTCTTCAAAAAGTCCTGAGTAATCTAATACTGGGAGATTAGAGTTAGTGATTAGATAAATAATTCCATACTTACTTTACGGCCTACCTATTTTACTGATTTTGACGAAATATTGTACACAGATAGAATGCATCCCGGGGAGGACAGGGGCCACTTTTTATCCGAGAAAATTAAAGAGGTCCCGCGGTGATTAAAAAACATTAATCCACGCGCATATCGTGGACACTATCTGGTAATATATAAATATGTACATAAATCGCTATATACTATGACTTGTACCACACAAAAGCCAGGTTGGTATGACGTTGTCCACCTATAAATAGGTTCAATCGATGAGACAATACAAACCAATCCCCAGAGAACAATGGTACTACAGAACTGGTAAGGATGTACCAGAGTGTCTGTTAAAGATCTCTAGACGTTACTTTGTTATTCGAGAGTTGCATTTCAAAGTTAATACTTGAAATTTAAAATAATTCAGAGAACATTCTAAAATACTTGATCTTGTATTGAATGAAAACATATTTTAGCTTAAACTTATTAGGCTAAAAATTGGTTATTGCTGTGTATCTTGGTATCGGTTCCCGGTTGGGTCAATTAGGTATTTAATATGATTTCTAAACTGTCTTAGATCTAGTCTAAGTCAGTTATCAATTAGTTTTGAACCCATGCTAATATTATAAACGCGAAAGCATTTTTTTTGCGTCTATCTTCTACGTTTTCTAGGCCCATTCGTTCATCCAATTCTGACAAAATTTGGTAAGGAGATATTTTGCATCCTGAGGAAGGAAATTGGAAGACTTTTATGCCGGAAAATCAAAGAATTCCCTTGGGTTTTTAGAAAAACCTTAGTCGACGTGGATGAAGACTTCATCATACAATTATTTATTTGTAACATGGTAGTTCATTGGAACACATGTGACACGATATCAAGTCGCTTCACAAACTCAAAGCACTAAAACATTACGCTATCAAGGTTCATTTCTATTCATAAAGCCGCCATAAAGATGTAAATTCACGATTAACCAACAAACCTTTCCTTGGTGTAAGTGTGCACTAAAGTAATTAAAACGCTATAGACCGAGTAGTGAGGTTGACGAGTCTATTTCCTTAATTAATGTATCTGCTACTACCTTAATTTCCACTACCAAGCGCTCCCAAAAAGCTTGCATTAGGGGTTATCTATATTAATTTAATGTAGCGCTTGGCTACGGGTTTCCTTGCGTAATTTTTTACTCATAATATAGATGAGAAGGTTTGGATATTTGTTAGTTTGTATTTTTAAATGTTTGTTACTCCTTCACGCCACCAGGATAGGACTGGTTTCACTGTTTGTAATGGTTTGGTTGTGGTTTATAATCTGAATAAACCCAAAACTACATTTTATTCCGGAAAATTTAAGAGTTCTGTGGGAATAAAAAAATCTTAATCCGAAGTCTCGGAGTAATTGATGATTTTATGTCCTGTGTTGTAAGTTTTATTTCATTGAAGGAATTCTTTTAAACTGCTGGATTTTTGGAATCATTGTTTCTAATATTTTAAAAAAAGCTTTACAGTGTACTGTACAGCATGCTTAGTTTTCATGGATGCTTAAAAATGTATGAGCTGTGCATATATTTTTTTTAAATAATAAACTCAAAGCACAACGTTTGGCATTTCTTACAATTATATTATATCATTCCAGCTTTCTATTGGATCACAATGGTGATTACATTAGCTTCATAATTTTACCAAAAAGACAAACCAGTTTTTATTTTAAAATTTTCTTTACAAACAGACAACATTAAATTATACACTGTTACAATACGTATTTTTTAACTAAGCCCAAGATGACGTGTATGTAAATATTAGTCTTATCGTATTAAGTAGCCATTATCATGCATAATGCCACACAAATTCAATTTAACTGTTCGGAGTAAGCTTCCACGGTAAAAGGTCTCAGTAAAAGGGGGTAATGCGTTACACGTGTATCTTTCCTATTAAAATTTTAAGCTAAATAACTCACAGGCATATTGGCTTATTGAATATTAAATGGTTCTACGTTTGAACTTATAGAATACGAAATAACCTTCTTTTTAGTACTATCTCCCTTTTGATTTATAGGAGTTGAATATTAGGTAGGATTTCTTCTCTTAGATCTGTTAATGAAAACCTTAATAAGTTTAAACCCCACGTTTTTTTTTACCTACAAATTAGCCCTGTACTCACAAGTGGTAAGTGCTGATGCAGTCTAAAATGATTGTAGCCTAACTTGTTATAGGAGTATGGCAGTATTTTTGACACTATAATAATATGAGCTAAGATAAGATCAAGATAGAAAATGACAAGACAGACAATACGAACAAACAAGACACTAGTGACTAGGCCCATAGATTTAGGATTGTTCTTACGACAGCGAGACCAGTCCTAAATCTATGACTAGACCATTAGGAATAGTCAATCTTGACTATACTTATGGGGTATGTTCCGATAAACACTGCGAGCACTGTTCAGTGCTCTTTTTGGGGAGAAATTCGTTCCATTATGGACTGACAGTATACTGCCGCAGTATCCTAAGGAAATATATGACGTCATAAATCGTCGCCATTTTTGTACTATGAGCACTGGCGTTATCGAGGTAAGGTGCTCTCTGTGCTTTGATCACGAAATTGACAGCTGGACTGCATTCCGTCTTAAACAGTTACCAGTATAGCTAACTAGGAACGACTTCGCAGTATACTAAATTGACGTCACACCTTACAGTGCTCACAGTGTATAATCGGAACTTACCCATAGATAAAACTACTGCATCGGAACTCTTTGGGGCTACTGATCCGGAACGTAAATCATATTTACACTCAATTCTATCTTCATCAAACGATAACATTACCATTTCACAGGAGATAAACTTGGTATCCGTATCAATAAGCGCAAAGCGTGTAATAGCCGCATAAAGAGCGGAACGAACCGTGTTTTGATTGATTCAGATGCACTTACTCACGTGGGAGGAATAATTTGTACCCCCGTGCTTCTGTCCGTGGTTTCATGGATTCATAAGTCGTTGGGTGTGAGTGGACATAACAGTTTGTTTTATGCTTAGTTCGTTTATTTTTACCCTTGTATATTCCAAAACTCATTTAATCCATACTTCCATACTAATATTATTATAAATACGAAAGTGTGTCTATCTGCTACGCTTTCACGGTCCATCTGTTTAACTGATTTTGATGAAATTGGGTACAGGGATAGGTAAAGAACATAGAATTTGACGCGGGAATCAAAAAAACTTAACCCACGCGGACGAAGTCGCAGGCATCATCTAGTATTTTAATAAAAAGGTTTGTTATTAATTGGTATATTTTCTACACCACATTATATTTTCGATTTAATTGATGTCATGATTATTTTTAACAAATTTCTTTACGTTCACTGAAAGTAGCAAAAACGGAATATCACAATGTCGTCATGATAAATATTATAATGTCATTACGAAAAAATTAAAATAAGCAGAGAAGAATAAAAGTAAGCAAAATATAGTATCGCATTTAGTATTAGATGGAAGTGGAATTAATTATTCGGAATCTGCTCATATTTTGTAGTTTGCAAAATTAGGCGCTGTTCCCGTGTTAATATTAAGCCCGATTTTAGCTTTGAAATGTTCTTTCAAAAAAAAGCTGTTATAAAAAGTATAAAGAATATCCACATTTTCCATCGTAAGAAAATACTGATAGCATACCGCGCGAGGTTCCGAGCTGTGTTCCGAGCGATATTGTGTCTAGTCATCTCGCGTCTCCCAGACTCAGACAAGTTACATTATTCAAATGCATGCGTTTTTTAACCATCTTATTACCACTAAAAACTAGGTAGCCCTTGTTTTCTATGTGTTAAGGACTATTTTAATAAGAAAAGTTCATCTTTTTAAAAGCACTTTGGTTTTTTATGCAACTATTCATAAACAAAGCTAGATCATATTGGTCATCTCATACATAAATAAAAAGCTTAAGATTGGGTTGGTAGATCATAAAGTCCAAAATCAGTTTTATATTCCTTTTTTCATAGTTCGTAGCAGTCTCACTGCAGCAAAGTTAAAAATAATAATGGAAGTACGCATATATACAGGTAACATATTTAACGACTTTTAAAGCTACCTTTGCAGTTACAAACAATTTCAAAAATTTACATTATTACCCATGAAATTAATTTTCTTTGAATGTCATCATCTCAACAAGAGACGGCTAAAGTTACAATAATTCGTATTTAAAACATTATTTTCTCTTGTCTTCATTTCTTTGTCTTTGCATTGATGTTTCTTGCGGCACTGAGATTATAGTATCACCAAAGATACAAAAAAATCTGACAAACTTACGACCTGATAAAATCAACGTTCCCAAAAACAGGAGCATTATACAATATCAGATAATGTTATCGCCTATTAATTGAAAATTCTCGAAATAGATTGACGCATTCTATTCGTTTGTTTTAACTAAAAACTTAGGATAAATATTTCCCACAATATTGTGTTCTCGAAAATTCCAGAATGAGCTATATCTTGAGAATGTTCGATGACAGAAAAATATTCATCGTCATAAAAGAGATAAGGCATTCTGAAGAGTGCATACTACGTTCATGCTGTCTAAAATCAATAAAATAGCTTTGAATTCGTTTTTTAAAATATTTTGAAGCTAGTTTATGTCCGCGACTTCGTCCTCGTGGTTTGAGCTTTTCTAAGAACTAAATTCCCGCAGGAAACATTTCACAACATGCATTTGCAGGAACATTTTCTGTAATAAAAAATAGCCCGTTCTTCCCCTTAACACAACCAATGTCTTTTATCAAAATCAGAATTGAAAAGTTGGGCCTCTAAAGAGCAGACAGACAGATTAGACCAATGATGTTATATATTAAAAAGATTAGACAGACTTTCGCATTTCAAATATATATGGATTCGTAATCCCTGTTAATGCTTCTTTTAATTCTATGATTTAGAACCCAGCTTTCAAGAAAAATTCGGTGGTAGAAAGCAGCTGAAATCAAAACTTGTAGAAAAATGTAAGACTAGACCTTAAATTATCGCCTAATGAAAAAACCTGAAATATCATATTGGTTAAACAATTTTTGAGTACATTCAAAAGTTGAGTTGTGTTGACCATCGTCCATCAACTGAACAACAAAGCCTAGATTGACCGAAAAATTAAAACAAAGCCAATACAAACTATTAAACAAACCGCTCGGGCAGTTTTCGCAACCGCAGAATACTAATCGAGAGATTTGCCGCCGACCGCGGACTGAACCCCTGGCAAGTTAGCATTTATTTACACCAAGCCAATTCACTTTGAATTGTGATTGAACATGTTATACGGCAATTAGGAAAATTTTATTCATTTCTGTAAAACTACGTATTTGTGCTCGCGTTTGCATACGGCCAGGCTTATATTATTTAAAACGCGACAAGGGCGGAAATAAAAACACATATAACCTTTTCGATACTTAACTATAGAAGATACGTGTATCAATTCTGTAGCAAGGCTGTAATCACATTTTTGTAGAGTTTTCTTTAATAAAAAACAAAGTCGGGTCTGTTCGAACACTTTTAACTCTAGAACGGCTGAACGGATCTGGATGAAATTTGGCACAGGGATAGATTATAGTCTGGAATAACACATAGGCTACTTTTCATTATGGAAAAATTTAAGAGTTCCTGCGGGAACCAAAAAACCTCAATCCACGCGGTAATGTTACAGAGTACAAAAAGTTTCTTATTGGTAGTTCAGCGTTGAGCTTAGTAGATTACTCTGTTTGTTTCATTTTCGATTGAGATTCAGAGCTTAGTACTCCAATCCTCCGTTGAATGGCTAAAGCATATTTTAAAGTTAGTAAGATAATTTTAAAATAAATAAGTTAAAAATGAAAACAGTGGTAAGTCAAATGTATTAATAGGTACATATTAATATCCTCCATAAAAGAAAAGCGAGTACAATTTAAACTAAAGAGCTTATCTCTGTATTCATAGTTATACAGCGCAGCTAAAATCGTAATAAAATATGTTGGTATGTACTGCATTGAATTCACGTCATTTGCGGGGTGGCACTAAAATGTTAACCAAAGAATTTTCAAATTTTCGACCACAAAATGCTCCGCCAACATAAAGGCTATCTGCAGGCTTATTCAACTAATCACATTTATAGGGGCATAGTTCAAATTTTCTATTCATGCTACAAAAATCAATTGCCACGCGACGAGATACAGGCATTTTCATAGCCATGAATTATTAGGGCTAACATAAAATTTATATTGAACAGTGAAAATATTTTCGTGTTATTTTTTATGTGTAACATCGAATACAATATTTTTAAAGGCATACAAGATTAAAAAAATCACTATCCAGACAGACTATAACGTTTTCTAAAAACAAACAAAAAAATAGCGTTTCGTTGATGCAAAAAACTACACACACACGGTGTTACACCGTTGCGTAATAGAACTACAAAGAACAGTCTTCTTGTTGCCCTTTTCCCACTTCAGTCAAAAATTAAAATCATAAATCTGAGAAAAAGTTAAAATAAGTTCATGCTATAGGAACGTATTTCCTGTGACTGTGCTATAACAGTTCTAGTCTCAGTAACAGTCAAACATGCGACTTCCACAATATCAATTTACATTGAAAATAAGAAGTAGCAATAAATGTCAAGGTTCCCAAAACGAAGATATTATTATAATGTATAGAAATAATGTAGTTCCTCGCAAACAAAAGGGATAATGCTTACATTCAAAAATATTGCCGCAGCATTAGGCGATCTCACACTGATAATTGAGGGTTCCGTCGTGAATTCATTGAAGTTTGGCGGTGCTTATAATATAAGATAATATTATATTAAACTCATAAACAATGGGTGACTTTAGTCAAATAAAAAAAAATGTACCTTTTTGATGATATTTTATCTGGGTTAAAAATTAAATAGAATAATTCAATTCAATTCAATTCCGCAAACAGTAATATTTTGAAAAAAAGATAGATGATGTCACGCGGTTGACCTTGAATAAAAGCTAAGCAGATGGAAAACGTATTCTCTCGAGAAAAAAAGCATCATCGTGTAAGTAATTTAAAATATGTAATAGAAACAATGATCCTTAGGAATTACGGAATGTCGCAAAAAGTATTCACGATCATCGACTCATGGATTGCTTCATTGATTGGGATTCCACGGGACCCTAACACTGTGGTATAGTTCTGACCATTAAACATAACACAAGAAACGATCAGATAAGTGTTTGACAATGGAAGCATAACATAAAGACATCATATCATTCCAGGACAATAAATTTCGAGAAGGGCGGTTTAATACACAAACACAAAAGACCTTTCTGGGGACCACGAAGTTTTTTTCGACTGAATTTGATGTTGCCCAGAAGCCTTTGTGCAATCCCAATGTTCTCAGGCAAGAGGGAGTGATCAAAACACAGGGAAGTTTATAAAACTTCCACGCAATTTATGGTTTTTCGAAAATTCCGCGAAGTTAATTTTATTCACCTCGACGTTGTACTGCTGGTCGAGTTAGGAGAGTTTGTTTTGATTTACATTTGAACTTGACCACAGAGAGTGGAATAAGTTTATGAATTTGTACATTGTTTTCAATAATATGAAAATCCATACTGATACTATAAATGCAAAAGTGTGTCTGTCGGCCCATCTTTTCAGTCGATTTAGATGAAATTTGGTATAGAGATAGCTTGATTGATAGCTAGCTTGAAGTATATACATAGGCTGAGCTATCTCAGAAAATGAAGGAGTTCCCACGTAGTCGTAGTCGTGGGTACTTTTAGTTTTATAATATGTGAAATTTTTTCGATTTCTTATGTTGTCGTGTATGTTTTGTAGCTTCTGTCTACTCTTTAAAAGTCACGTTAGCATTGATGAATACTTGCTCATGCTGGTACCTTAGGGCTAATATACACAAGCGGCACGCTGCCAATGGCAGAGGCAACTGCAGCTGTTGTCACTCGTCATCTACGGCAGCCGTCTATGTGACATCAAAGATGCTACAACTGCAAGCATCGGTACAAGTCGAGGGCTGCCACTGACGAGTGGTGACGACGCCTGCAGTTGCCTCTGCCGTTGGTAACGTGCCGTTCGTGTATATGAACCCTTAGACACAATACAGACGGTAGTTAATGAAACCCCCAACATACTATAATTTGCTTATCGAATTAATTTATAGCAGAGTTCAAAATAGCACCGGAACTCTTCATACCTTGGTGGGTGGAAGTCAATAAGACGCGACAAAGGCTACCCACATGGCTTGATTAATTTGGAACTTAATATGACTTCCCATCAGAATATTGACATCTCATCCAAAAATTTGAACCCAAGACCTCGGTTACTAGATGATGCCCACGACTTCGTCCGCATGGATTAAGTGATTTGATTTTCGGGGGAATTCCTTAATTTTCCAGGATAAAAAGTATTCTATGTGTAATTTCAAACTATAAACTTTGTCTGTGCCAAATTTCATCTAGATCCGTTGAGCCATTCTGGCGTGATTGAGTAACAAACATCCATTCATCCATCCAAACTTTCGCATTTATAATATTAGTACAGATAACGCCCTCGACGATCAAAGACATCAAAATACTGCTTGCGGAATGCGGATGTTATCGAACTTATTAAGAATAAAAATATATAATTTAATATTTTGATTCGTAATAAATTATTACGCAAACGTTAATAAAAATATACGCAAAGTTTCTTAACTGTGTTCGGTTTAAAGTTTTAAGGACTTCCTAGAAATATCAAATCTCATGACTTATTGGAAAGGATAACATCTTCTAACAACCGCGAGTTTACGATGTTTCTATTCAGGATTAGTTTAGCGAAAGTTAAAGTTACAACAATGTATGACTAATCGCTACAGTAAGAGATAGGCACTTTGAACGCTTGTCGTGAGTTATGTGTTTTAGGTTTTAACTTAAAGCTTCAATTTCATATAGAATAGGTACGACCTTTTTCCAAATAAATGCGTCCACGAAACTTCGTTTGAATACTAAACCGATTCGTCTGTTGTGTAATATAATGTTGTCTTTTGTTATGTTTTTCATAAAAAATGCAACTTCCGCATCCGCATCTACAAAAAGCACAACCTAAGCGACCATAGCTTGCCCTCGACTGTCGTTATGCGCTGACTGTACGTGAAAATTCTGTTATTTGTCGACACCATCATCGACTTTTTAAAAGTCCATATTCAATCTGAATTCCTAATAACACGTGTCCAAGCGCTTAATTAAGCTCTGCTTCAACTGTATTGTCTAAAATACAATTTTAAATAATTTTTTACCACTTGTGTACTGTACTGTACTGCCTTCCCAAAAAATTCAAAATTCAAGTGCTTGAATTGTCGAGTGAATCTACCACTGGTTCGGAATGTCATTCCTACCGAGAAGAACCAGCAAGAAACTCGAAAAAGAAGCGCTTGAACTAGTACGAGAAAGTAGTCAAAGATCGAGCTCCTGAATTTATATTTATACAAGATTAATATAAATTCAGGAGCTCGAGCTTTGAGCTAATTATAATTAATTTAAATGGAAAACTCGCGGGTGCAAATATTGCACTCTATATATTCCGTGAGGCTTTGAAAGTTCCGTGCATCTGCTAATTAGTAAAAATGATTGAGATCTTTTTCAATAAGCTTTCCTCTTCGTTTTTCTTTTAATTACTGAAGCTTGAGTATTCCCACGATATTATAATTTTTATAGTTCTTAATCTTGTATCTTATTAGGTACTGCATATTGTTCTAATACTATAGAAAAATGCTTTTGTATTTTAAATTATGCAAACGTGTGTTTTATTTAGAGAGCGACATATTTCACTTTTTTCAAAAAGTGAGTTGTTTTTGAAGTGAAAACTTCTTCAACCGCGTAGAGCACTTTTTGGTAGGGGTAAACTTATCGATTCGCGTCACCGACACCTCGCTCCGACATGCTCGCGAATAGCGACATGCTCGCGGACAGCGACATGCTTGCGAACACCGATATGCTCGCGTTGTTACGAAGACAAAAGGTCATAAATATACTACATTCTTAATTAACTTTAATGACTTAGTTTTAAAGTTTATACTTTATTTATTTTTTAAATTATTTTATAGATTCGTTTTCACTTCTATCGGCAGTCCCTACGACTGCCAATTTTTTTTAACCTTGCTTGCTTGATTGCTTGCTATTTCTGCATGTTAAGAACCGAGAGGGCGGGCGGTACATATTGCATGCTGCACTTTGTACCATACAGATTTGTCTGTTTTAGCGGATTATAGCAAATTAAGCTTCTTGTACCTTTTTTGTCATGGACTTCCGCAAATTAACACCTGTTTCTATCATGAAATATTTTTTGAGCGTTGAGCTGATTTCGCTGGGGCTGCAGGTTGTAATATCCGAACTCATAAAAATCGAGATGTGCGATATTGTACTAGGGCATTTTTCGTCTATATTGGTATACAACTATTTTTATTGTCCGTGTAAAAGCTGGAATAGAGTACTGTAAAAATTGGCAGCAGAAGATTTTTATTCAATTTTAAATTTCGACTGGTTGTCATACCCAATTTTATTGGTCTCCCAGATTTATTAGTGGGTTTATCGTCGCAAAAAGTGTCATAGCCAAGTACATAGAGTTCTAATACAACTAGAGGCACGACTGTTGCACACTATGGCCTAATCTTGACTGAAGTTGTACTTTCATCGTTCAGTAAAAATTGATAATAATATCGAAATCTTTTGAAATATGACCCAATTTTTATTGAAGAAAGATTTATAATCTTGTAATAATCCATACTAATATCATAAACGCGAAAGTGTGTCAGTCTGCTACGCTTTCACGGCCCAGCTGTTCAAACAATTTTGATGAAATTTGGTAAAGGGATAATTTGAATGGCATATGTCTTAAACTACTTTTTATCCCGAAAAATTTAAGAGTTTCCGCGGGAATCAAAAAATCCTTAATCCACGCGGGCATCATCTAGTATGTATATCAAAGGTTTTAAACTTACGTTATTAGAGTCTTTCTGCAACGGGTTTTTGATGCCTGATGTATGAATTTGGCTTGTCCATGGTTGTTAACTCATTGGTTATAGATAATATACCACTAAAATATTGTGACGGCATCCCGCTGTGGTGTATTTGGCAAATGCGGGTCTGCTATCAAGATGTGGTATCGGCAATATGCAGCTGACTTCATCGGGTGTAATAAAAGAGCAATTCTTTTCTATTTAGTTCTGTGACAGTTGGTTTGGACGTAATGGTTAGATTTTGAGATTAACACACTGCACCATGTTTTGATAAGTTCATTTTTGTTGTATTGTACGGTACACATCTTTACCATCACCATACCATCTTTACCATCTTTAGCTTTCACCTAGCACTTCTGTTTTGTTTGCGTGATTCTTTTATCACTTAATAAAAAAATATTTGGCGAAAAGTCATCGTTAAAGGGATTGATTAATAATTAATTGATGTTAATTATAATGTTATGCAGTAGGGACATTTTAACTAACTCGTTTTATATTTTAATTTTATTTACTTACAAATTTTTGTTTCACTTTCCGTCATTAACACTAATACATACATTCTAAAATTATAAAATATTCTAAAAGAAAAATTGCTTGCTAAATCTATTGACCACTTAAATCCTAGTTACAATGAAACCTAGGGGAAGTACATTATATCTCAATGGGAATAATACCTACCTATGTTAATAATTTTCTATGACTTTTCTATTCAAATATCCAAATAAAATTCATAACAATATTAGGCACATAAGTTTGTAAGTTAAGTCTAATCTATAATTTGTATTAAATAATAAACTACATTATTAAATACCTACCTACATTTTAATTTTTGTTATTGAAGAAAGTATAATTTGAGCTATGGGTAGAATTAATATACTTACAGCATTGTAATTCTTCATTATTATGGTTTTATGTTCCAAAACAAACGATTTATCAATAATTAACCTTTACCTGCGACCGCGTATATTGTATCTAATAATTAAAATTTACCGCGCACGTGAGATAAAACCTAAATAATAAAGCGTAGATTCAGCGAAAGGACGTGTAAGAATTTCTGCCCTGTGATGTTGAGATAAAACGTTATTTATTATATCCTCAGACTGGATGAATATCTTGGACGACAAATTTTACAGAATTTGAAGCTTACCCCTAGGCAAAAGAAGCTGTACAGCACCGTATGTACCAGTGTATAGTGCAACATCTAAACAAAGCACGATACTAAAAAATTTGTTTGTGATAAAAAAAACTGTAAACTGTTCTTACTTTTGTTCTACTTGTTATAAATTTGTATAGATTTTGTGACTTAGTGATCTTGATGATGACAGACGTAAATGCCTATCTGAGGAGTTTTTGAAGTACCTAACATTTCTAGCATTGTCACGATTAACGAGTCAGTACTTATCCCTGAATAATCAACCAATGCATATTCTGATGCTGTCTTGTTCGTGAGGGTTCCATCTATAGTTTTCCTTCGGTCTATGATAACACCTCCATGACAAGATCTAGACAAATTAAAGTGTAACTTGATCACTCAAGAGAGGGCTTTGAACAGACACTGTGACCTTCTTAGAAGAATATCATTAATTAGAAGCGGAGCTTTTTACAGCTCACTCATATCTCAAGACATGAGGTACTGAATAATAATTATATTGTGGGCAATAAAGCGGTGTTTTACTATTAACTTGACACGTTCAATTTATGTATTAAATTAAAGTTGTTAATATAAATTATATAGAGAAATTAACTGCTCTAGTGTAGTGTTACTTAACTTTAATGGTCGCTTGGAATTTCAAAATAATAGGACAACTCATCAAATAGAAAAAAGAGTCAAGTTTATCGCTGTATTTAGATGAGCAGATCTTTCTTTAGCCTGACGTCAACTGCGTGGTTTTTTTTAATTTGAAGATCCCGTTGGAATTTCTTAAAAATATTTTTGACCTCAAAATTTCCTGCGTTCTAATCCAAATCTAGCTGCTGAGTTCCTTGGCGGTTCTTTTTCTTTTAGTTTGCATTTCGAACCAGGTGGATTACTATCATAGCTTACGTAGCGTTAGCGTATTATTATAATATTGTTGACGCTCTTCAGAATAATTGTAATCCTTATTTCAGGGACGCGACGCCATATAAAACTGCAATATTGAAATACTACAGCTTTAAGCAATGTTAGTAAGGCACCAGTTGCTGAATCCAAGATGTAGCTCTACATGAAACAAATGATTTTGAGTAACATTAAAATAACAGGGTGAATAGGTATTCACGCCAAGACGACAGACTTCCTTAAAACCTATGCGTACCTACTTGAGTGTAATCACTAACCACAGCCTCTCTTGAACCCTCTTCCCGCAAAAACTGAATACGCACACGCACTTATGTGAAAAAACTACCAGGTGCCTACCGTAACCCATTGTTCCAGTGGGAGATTAATAAAACTCCGAAGAACGCGTATATCTGCGACCGATCTCGCGGGATCCGAGCTTCGGGCTTGATAGGGTTGCCACATGCTAGGTAAGTTAGACCTTAAATAATTATGAAATAGGGTTTGAATATACAAAATAGCGATACTATAAATTATCGAGATTTTTCTATGAATACTCGTTTATGTGTTCCAAGTAGGACATACTTATACGTGTCTCATAGTCATAAGTTATGTCATGTTTTGACTATACCACCGGTTCGAAAAGCAGATTCTACTGAGAAGAACCGGCAAGAAACTTAGCAGTTGCTCTTTTTAAAAGCAAATTGTAACATTAAATGGGTACATATATACAGTAATATTCTCTGTCAGGACCGTAAATAGTGAATAGAATTATTTATTGCTAAACATGTGTTTTAATTATCTAGCAGGTACCAATGTCATGAAAGTATTTAGTCAATAATTCTACATAAAAGGAGAGAGGGAATCTATATCCTATGAAAGTGGAGGAATGTGTCCTGCAGTGAGACGTTAATGGGCTGAAGTGGTGGTAGTGGCATGTACATAAAAAATCATAACATCAAAATAGCAAGCATATCTGTTGTCTATGCTTGCTGTAACCCAATTTTAATACAAAAATCATTAAAATTTTATACCAATATTTTGCACTCTGGACCACATATTTTGGTTATTCAGGCCACCCAGGTGGCAACCCTGAAGCCAGGACGTTATTGCAAAGCCCATTCACATGCCACAGTCGAACCGCACAGACCCTTTGTTAGGACAAAGGTGTCGCGCAAAGAAAAAGGCCCTATCGTCGATCTGCCTTATCTGATCCAGTTCCCTTCCCGAGGACTCAATAGTGCGGTGTTTTGAATACAGCAGATCTAATTCCCTTGGCCGCAATAACCGGGACTCCAATTTAGTTGGGACATCAATGAATTGCAGTATTTTGTAAGGATACCTTATCAACCATCTCTAGGCTCGTGTTTTGTATAATATTATTACTTATTATTATTACTTATTATTATTATATTATATTGGTATGTACTACGACGTTACTATTTATGTGACTACTAGCGAATGCCCGCGACTTCGTCCGCGTGGTTTGAGGTTTTTTGGTTCCCGCGGGAACTCCTTAATTTTCCGGGATAAAAAGTAGCCTTAGTCCTTCCCCGGGATACAACCTATCCCTGTACCAAATTTTATCAAAATCAGTTGAACAGATACATTATTTATGTATATATATATATTTGATTATGATTATTTGATTGATTTGATAAGCAAATATTGCCGGCTGCAGTGAATGAGACAAAATAATGCCAGATCCCTCAATTTCTTTTAAAAGTAAAGTTTAAAATGTTCATATTTCGTTGGTTAATTTCAGCTCTGATGTTCTTTAGCTTGTCTTATCAGATCCAGTTCCCTTCCCGTGGTCTATATAGTGCGGTGTTTTAACACGGCAGATCTAATTTCCCTGGTAACAATAACCGGGGTCCCAATTTAGTTATCTCACAGGTTACCAATAAACCTATCACGCGGATGAAGTCACTGGCATGCGGTGTTTGAAGGTAGGGTAGGCATTAGTTGGTCAGAATACCTGTTTACTAACTATTTTGGTGAAAAATGAGCATTGACGTATTTTCATCTGGGTAAGCAGTGCTTTTATGCCTCTATGAACTGCACGCCACTGATGGCATGATCTTGTCTCGTGTACCTAAACATTAGTCAGAACAAACATTTTTCTAAGATTGTAATATTGAATGTAAATTGATATCAATAATGATATATTAGATATTGTATTGGCAGCTACTGGATAAACCCTCGCGTGAACAAATAAATTTCTGTAACGACCAATAAAATACAACCTTTATAAATTCAGAATTCAATTTAGGTACTAAGCCGAAACATAATAATATTCACTTTGGCGAATTGCCTATACATCTTCCACGCGTTAAACCTAGATTATCCCGTAAATGATTACGCATCGATATTGATTGATGCTTGTCCTTCAAAAAAAACATTTTTTCGCTTTCTCAAAACGTCGATAAACACAATACGAACAATTGGGCCGATCAGACGAAATATTAAGTTCGGTTGTCATTTTAACGATCCGCATTTGCCCCGTCACAAAATTCTAACCCTCTATAAAAAGAAAATCAACTGTATATCCTGTTGTATAAAGTTTATATTTGCTTGCTGGTTATATTATTTAGGAAGCGTCATGAAAGAAAGAGGTTATTGTCAGATACGTTTTATGGGTTATGATTTATGACCAATGACTCCCAACGGGCTCTATGATAATCTTATTCAGACGCCACTTGTGAGGTGCACAATGCTACCTAAATTAGCTACGGCCATATTCTAAGCACAACGAGCTACGTAAAGAATTGTTATAGAAAAATAACCTTTAATAGTGAGGTTTTAAGAGTTCTTGTCTATGATCTCACTGTGTGTGGTATATCGGAACAAGAAGGTCATCTAGTTTGGATATGAAAAGTCGTGCTCACCGTTTACATACTGTAATGTCTAGGCTGGTGATTTTGTACGATTAATGATTTCTTAATGAACTGAGGTTTATTCACTGCACGTATATTTAGATTTCTAAATGGAATACATTTATATGTATTTCTTCATGAATAGTTGTTAAATGTATGTACAGTTACGGTGCATCCAGAAGACATTCTATTTACCTAATCCAGAACAGTTTCCAATGAACTATTACGAGATTATTACAAAAAAAGTTTTTAAATGTACCTACTTATTAAGATACTGAAATTTATTTTACTAAGAGATGCCCACGGCATCGTCCTCATGGATTAAGTAGGTAATCTTTAATTTCCGGGGTAATGCCCACATCCATACCCGGGATGCAACCCATCTCTGCGTCAAATTTAAAATTGGTTAAAAAGATGGGTCTTGAACGCGTTGCATACAGAAATTTTCGCATTATACTTCATATTATAGTAAGCATTTAGCATATACTAGTGTATGGAAGCGTGGATTAGTTATCTTAATCATTCCAATTATTCATCCAATGCTGTACGAAATTTGTAAGGATGTTTTTAATGACGAAGTATTTTTTTGCTACTTATGTAAATGAAGATAAATTCGGACGAAACTTTTAACGATAAACATGTTAATTTACAGGATGTAATAAAATTAAGTAAGTAAAATATACGGTCATTTCGATATCGCGTGAAAAATCGTACTAATAAATTTTATGCGATAAAAATTAAGGTTATCTTGCATTTGCTTTACATTCAATTAATATTGAGTAGGTAACTGTTACAACCACCTTCACCTCTCTCGTGTTACGAATTAAGATGCACTTAGGGTTTTCCAAGTTATATTTTATCAGAGACCGCGACCAGAGGCCCAATTGTTTAAGAAAATCGGTATCATTTGAAAGCTTAAAACGTATTACTGGAACTATTTAAAAAGTTCAAACATGCTTTTTGACATGTAGACATCTATGAACTCCTTAAACAGTTCGAGTTATACGTTTGACAAACGATTACAATAACGATTTTCTTACACAATCGGGGGGCAGATAATATTATGAGCTGTAGGTTGACAGGGCCGCTACTGTTAAGGGTAAGGATTTAAACAGTCTACGGATCGGAAAAAAAAGCTTGACACATTCTATTTTTCAAGCAGCGTGTACACTATGCGTCCTGACTTTCGAACAAAATGTCATCCTACTTAAGCAGAAGTTTTGCGTGAACGTTTTGTCCTCTCCGGCTTCTAGTATTTTTCGCCCCTTAAGGCCACCCGTATGACGCCACGGAAAAGTTTAATTTAATCTATGGCCGCAACGCGTGAGCTAGTGAGCAATAAAAAAAAAAATATCACACATAAATCGTGTAAAATCCGTCACATGACAGAACATCCATGTCAGAGAATATTTCTTTTTAGTCGCAGCATCGATCTGTCACGTCTCTAGAGGGTTAAAGTAATAAAATACTACAAAAAAACCTGCCCATTATTCGTCCCCACTATTGTAGTAGTCCCAACACTCGACGTACAGATTACTCCTCGTTGAAGGGATAACATCTTAACGACGTGCCGCGTAGGGGTAGGTAAGGACATTCTTCATATCGAGATTTTATTCGATAAGGTTACGAGTCATCTATAAAAGTGAGTTCGGACGAATTGTTGGGCTCAATTTGACTGACTTGTGGGTTTAATGTTACGTGTTTATGAAAGGCTTTTTGTTATTTTGATCAGTTTCTGGAAGTGTCCTCTTACATTCCTAGATCATATCAAGTTAAAAGTGTAAAACCAAGAATTATTTTAGACGACCTTCCAAAAGTATGTTATGAACTTGTGAAGGTACCTGCTTCCCCCTGATTAGTACCACAATAGTGACTCAAATTGAGTGCTAGTTATTTTCCCCCTTACCGTTCCGCAAAATTTAAGAATCGCGATCGTACCTACTGTTGACATCTGACACATTTTCAGTATATCAGTGCATCTATATAATTTGGGGCTCTTAAAGGACTTGTTATTAACTGTGAAAAGGGATATTTTATTTAACATAAACTCGTTTTATTTAATGTATTTTTTTACGTTTATTTAAGTCTCGCTTAATTAATCGGTCATTTTTCGGACGGTCACTTTTCACGGTCGGACGGGCGGACGGACCAGTCTGTGATCCGTTTAGCGTTCTTTATCTTCGCATGCTGTCACAGTAATTTTTTATCTTAGCTGTTTGCACTTTGATAAGGCCTGCACTCACTTAAAATACGTTTTATCCCGGAAACGAGCTTGACTATCGTAAGATAATTAATGAACGGTTGTGACGAGTTTCATAAGCTGGGTTCACACTATACGTGCCAACCAACCAAAAAAGGCCAAAAAAATTGATAAAGGTATTATTCGTCTCTACCAAAATTCATGCAGTGCAGGTTCAAGATCTCTGTTCGCGAACTCGCCTACCATTTATTTAAATATATAAAAGGAAGGGTGACCTAATGACTGACTGACTGATCTTTTAACGCACAGCTCAAACCACTGGACGGATTGGGCTGAATTTGGTATTATGACACATTTTTGTAGTCCACACGGATGAAGTCGCGAACAAAAGCTAGTGTAGGTACGTATAAAATGCAATGCTTGCAATGCGAGTATTTCTTATCGACAATCTATTTTTCTCTACACACATACGATAAGTTTTTTTGTGGAATAAACAAGATATTTGAGAGGTTACTGTCGATGTATTTATCGACTAGTTTTGTCACAATGCCCCATCTCTAACTTTAAACATCCGTAGACGCTTTACTCTTATCAGCAAATCTGTTCCTAAATGGCCACAATCAAATTGCCTCATTAGAGTGCTGGAGCCTGAAACTATATATTATAATCTATCAGTTTAATACAAATTCCATCTTATTTTGAGTCGGTACCTTAATATGAAATAGTCTTTAACAAAAATAATTAGTGGTTTCACATTTGTTTTTCGGCCGGGTCAGTTCCAAAAATAAACGTCTCGGACCAATAAAAAAAACCCCGTCCCGTCCGTCCGTCCGGTAACCGTCGTGGAAAATAATCCACTGCTGGACATAAATGCCTTTACCATTGAGCGTTATCTCCAATCCTCCATCCTAAGACTGCATCATCATAATATATTTTTGGACGGTGAACCAGAGCTTTGGAATACTCCACACTAATCCATACTAATATTTAAAATACGAAGGTGTATCTGTCTGTACATCCATGTCTGCTACTCTTTAACGGCGTTTAAACGGATTTTATCGCATTTTATCGGGAAGGGCATAGGTTATTCAAATAGTAGTCGTTAGGCCGGAAACGTATTGTTCAAAAACGTAAATCTACGTAGATGAAGTTGCAGGCATCATTGTCTAAATATATAAAATGAAAAGGTGACTGACTGACTGATTGACTGATCTATTAAGCATAACCCAAAACCGCTCAACGAATCGGGCTGAAATTTGGCATGCAGATAGCTATTATAACGTAGACATCCGCTAAGAAAGAAGTTTTTAAATTCGACCCTTAAGGAGGCAAAATAGGGGTTTGAAATTATTATCCAGTAAACTACATATAATAGGTATGAGGTTTCACACAAACAGTACTGAACTCTTAGTCATAGTATTCGCGATCAGCAATATAGGGAGGCACATCCGTTCATAACTCTTTTATAAACAAAACAAAAATACCGGTAAATCGAAGCATCATTAAGCGAACGCTACTTATCTCGCCAGCTACCGGTTCGGACTGCGTACGCTTCATTACTTTGGACGCATCATTTTTTTTAATTATCAATGAGATATTGTTGTTTATCACGTATTTAATAGCCGGTATCAGAGGTACATTCGTGGACAAAGTGACTATCATTATAATGTGTTACGGGGTTTAATAATTGAGCCTTACTGTTGCCGACGGTGAGAAAAGGGGCGCATGAGGCATCTTACCAAAATACAAACTTGGAAATTAAGTTCTGAAATATTTTGTGCCCCTTTTTAACGATAACTTAACTTATTCAACTTTTTATTCATCTTTTCATTAATTTAAAGAATATTTAATTATCGTTTGCTAAGAAGATATTAAAAAAATATTTTGATAAGGATCTAAATTAAATCTAAATTAAAAACTAAACATTAAAAATATTGTAAATATTACATTACATTGTAAATATTTACATCTATGCCGCTGCAATGAGGCAGTGTGCCCGGAACGCTGACTGCGTTACCCCGCTGAATAGCCAAACTTATATGTTGGCCGAGGAAACTGCCAGCCCTCCGGTCACCTGTGGACTCAGTTATGTTAAAATAAATACTCTGAAAGTATACAGTAAATTATGATAAAGAAAAAACATCCAAATCGGTTGATTACCTGTTATAAAAAACTCTCCATTTACGAAGCTCACACCTAACAAACTACTAAAATATAATTTAATCGTAAAATTAAGTAAGCGTCAAACTTTTCGTCCCAATTGTACTAACCGGCACCATAACTCTATCTCCGGTTTCCACCGACATTATTTTTAAGTTTTTTGGTAGAAAAAGTTACAAACATGATTAACGTATTATTTTACAAATTAGGTATTTATTGAATGCCCTTAATTAAATAATAATAATTAGAAAGATTAAGATTATAAATAGTAAAAATAATGCTTAAAAGTTAAAGAAAATCAAACCAAGCAATTTGACAATAATGGAACATAGGATTTTTTTACAGATGATATATGCAAGAATACATTTTCATAAAGTTGGTAGCCCTGAAGTTAAACGATCGTTGCAAGATATTACATAGGCACAGTTTATCGCTTATTATTTTTAATGTAGAAGTTCCGATAGTGCGTCTACTCATTTGAATCTTGTAACAGCAATCTTGGAATGGTACGGAGACTTTAGTGACAATAAGTAACAATACTGGTTTGTCCACGTTAAATGATTTGCAAAAACTCGTTTATATATAACAATTCGGAAATTTTTTAAACACTTAGTAGGGACTAACTTAGTTTTAATAACAATTTATTATAGTTTTATTTCAATAACAAGGTTAATTTACACTTCACCACTGTACCAATAACATAGTATTACGACTCAATCATAAAAACACCAAACATTTAAGTAGAGCATTAATCCTGCGGCTTATTGTACCTCTACCAAGCAAATTATGCTTGCTTCTAAACTAAGACTCTGTATAAATGCATGCTATTCTATAAGTCACTGTATTCTTCAAAAATATCTTAATGGAAACACTTAATACAGATTTAGATAGAGTAGACAAGGCAAATAGTCGAACTAATAGTAAATTGTGTCCCACTAGCTGATGCCCGCGACTTCGTCCGCGTGATTTTAGTTTTTTTGATTCCCGCGGGAACTTAATTTTTCTGGATAAAAAGTAGCCTATGTCACTTTCCAGGTCCTCAACTATACCCATGCCAAAAATCACGTCGATCCGTTGCTCTGTTGCGGCGTGATTGAAGGACAAACCAACAAACCAACAAACAAACACACTTTTGCATTTATAATATTAGTAGGTATGATTTCTTTGCGGCGTCAACGTTAAAAACAAGGCTTTACGGTCAGAGAAAAGCGCTGCAGCTGTTCTTGAAACAATAAAACTGGAATAAAATAAGAAACTGCATTCAACGGAACGGAAAATACGGAACGGGCAAAAGTTAAAACCTAACAAAACGAGGTATTCCTACCAATACCGAGAATTACAAAACGCAGTACGTTGAACTGAACAGATTTCCCCCGAGCAATTATTGAAACAATGAACGTAAAATTGGTGCAGTCCTGACGGCCTCAGCCTCAGACTCACAATTAAGCGGCTTCCCGACGAAGCCTACGACCTACTTTGCAGAATGGCAGTTCATTTAACGCTATTCAACTTATCATAATGTGACTATTAGTGCTGCATTTATTTTATAGGATTCCGTGAGTGAATTGACAAAGAAACCTCTAAGATAAATTTTGCCGTGAAACTTTTTTTTTTCTGTTAGCTTTGGGTTTAATTTTCATTTCTAGATTCATTGTTACGTCTATAAACTCTTACATAATATACACGACTAATAGGTGCCCGCGACTCCGTAAGGTTTAACTTTTTTTTTATTTCCGCGGGAACTCCTTATTTTTCCGTGTTAAAAAGTAGCCAATATCACTCTCTAGGTCCTCAACTGACAACATTATCACACAAGTCTTTCCAGTTATTAGGTATAATATCATAATCACTTAACTTGAAGTAGCCTCTAAATTTCGTACTACAATAAAAATTGAAAAAGAGATTATAACCGCATTCGTTTTGCAAGATCTCGTAAAAGAGCTACCTAACATTAACATAAAAATTCGTAGTCGGTTCCAAGATGTAGGAAACACAGATTCCAATACTAAACGATCATATACTAGCAGATATGCACGCGACTTCGTCCAGTCGGCTTAGACTTTAGACGGATTGAGGATTTTTGGTTCTTATTACGTCTTTAATTTTCCGGGATTAAAAATAGCCTATGTGTAATCTATCTCTGCCAAATCTAATCCAGTGATTGAGTAACGAACATCCATCCATCCATATATCCATCCAAACTTTCGCATTTATAATATAAGTATAGATTGATAATATAATATCTTTAAAAACAAGTTGTATTAAAATAGGTTATAGGTAATGGTACGGAACCTACACGTCTATGTCTTATTCTCACTTTATCTGTTTTTTCAATTCATAGCGCGAGCAATTGGCAAAGGAAACCGGGTAAAAAAGGACATTTTGAACGCAAGTGTTAAGCTGAGGTTTCCTTGAACTACCTCTTTGATGTTCCTCTTTAAAGCGCGAATTGCAGACTGTTTATGTTTCATTTTAGAGAAATTTATGTGCGAGACATTGATGCACCGAAATATCCAAGGATATGCTAGGAAACGAAACTTCAAAAATGTTTTTTATTCCCGTGGGAACTCCTTCATTTTCCTGGATAAAAAATGGCCTATGTCCTTTCCCGGGATGCAACCTCTATATAGGCAGTGAAAGCTTAACAGACAGATAGCCAGACATATAGACAGACAGTCGCACTTTCGCTTTTATAATTTTTGTATGGATTAGTGTATTATCTATGGAATTAGTATACCATAGATAATACATTAATCCATACTGATTATTATTCCACGAAAAGATGATAATGTAATGTATGCTGCAATTTTTTTTTGTAAAGTAATATTTTAAACAAGCATTAGAGGGGTTCATTTTCGTGATTCTAGATTATAATAATAATAATATGCATATGGAATTGAAAGACTATGAATAAAGCTAACCGGTTATAGATTTCAAGTAATAGTTTTAACTTGTGGTAACCCATGACTCCAATTTTCCTCTCAGCCACTCTTTCACACAAAATAGAAATGATATCTTCAGTTCTGTCTATCAGTGGTGCATGCCGAGGAGTTACGTAAATAAATGTCAAAGCTGGAGTCGGTTATAATAAACGCTTGACCGATCGCTTCGCATTGATGAAAGGAGGATTCCTATGAATGAATAAATCATAACTGGGTATGAAAGGATTATGTTGGGCCAGAAATATGTTTTTCTTACTAGTCAATATCCGCGACAGTTTACTCGGAGACTTGTGGCTTCACGATCTACCATTGGGGTTAGTATGTGCATCTCACGACCGTCGCTCGGTAGAATTCTAGTGTAACGCTGTTACGTCAGAGTAAAATAGACTCAGTGAACCTTGAGTTTAATTCATGCATGCAGTATCGCTGAATTTAATTTCGCAAGGTATCCGCTTTGAGCGTTGGCTGTAGATGTATGCGCGAACTAAGTTTTGTCAGTATACATTCCTCACTCTAAATTCGTAAACTGTTGAATATTATAGTATTTTTTCGAGATCACGTAGCAACACCTTCGTCCATCCTCATCCAAGCACCACCTTTTCCACCAGGCCGCAGATTATTTCATTGAGATTACCTGCTGGTACACGATCTCCAATTATTTGTAACACGTCTGCCCCAACAACCATCGGTTCTGCGCCATACAAAATAATACATCACTCTTTGAGTACGTTAGTTACCTACTTTGGTTCTCCTATATAACGATTTCTTTCGGTCCGTTGCGGACTTCGTATCTCAGAGGGACGTCTGACATCGCTGCCTCTATAGCTCGCTGAGCGCTATCGAGGTCAGAATAGTTACAAAATGTAAGTAAATAAATAATATTGCATTTGAACTTGGCAAAACTGTAACAAGAAAATATTATAAGGGATAAAAATATTTCGAATAAGGTAACAGAATAACGTCTTCCAACTGGCAAGTAAAGACAAAATCCAGTCGTGCAAAACCTAAAATAGCTATGTGATTCCGTTTCTCCCACCGCACGTGTTCCTTATTCAAAAACCAGCTCCATCGCAGTGTAAATTGCATAAAACTGAAGCAGGAACACCTCCAGACAGAATTCAAGGCAAATTCAATACTGGGCGTGTTATTCTCTAAGATACGATAAGTTGGCGTTGAGTTCGCCTAAAAATTAAAGCACAAACTAATAGGTGGTAGTGTGAATATAAATTTTTGACAGAGGCCTAGCAAAGATGCTTATTTTATTCATAGGATACTAGCTTATGCCAGCGACTTCATCCGCGTGATATAAGTGTTTTTAATTCCTCCTATAACTCCTCAATTTTCCGGGATAAAAGTAGCTTAATTATCACTCTCCAGGTCCTCAACTATGCCCATGTAAAAATCACGTCGATCCGTTGCTCCGTTGAGGCGTGATTGAACGAGAAAACAACAAACAAACACACTTTCGCATTTATAATATATGATGAATATTTGAATAGTTACTGTACTTAATTATTCTGTATCAAGACTAGCAAGCCAAGTTTTATTAGTTCAGTATGATGAGGAACCTAGAAAATGTACAAAAGTCGAATTACATACTCGTACAGGCAACTTTCATATGTATCCACTACCACTATAGCCCATTAACGTCCCACTGCTGGGCACAGACCTCCACTCTCATAGGAGAGAGGGAATTAGAGCTTAGGGCCACCACGCTGCTCCAATGCGGGGTGGAGGGCTTTGACGACTATTATCATGTTAGTGATAATAACCGGGACCGATGGCTTAACGTGCTCTCCGAGGCACGGAGGTGAAGCACCGCCAACTTCCTAACTCCGGGCTAGTACTGAGATTTTCTAGTCAAAAAAACCCAATAATTAATTATGGCCCGACCCGATAACCCAGGACCTCGTCGGCCGCAGTGACCATATTAACCACTTCACCAACGAGGCAGTTCATAAGTATAATAACTAAAAATACATATAAATACTAATTATACTCCCAAAAATAACCTGTATTTGATTTGGTTGATGAGTCAGCGCTGAAAGAGAGGTTGTGCTTAGAGAATAAAACTACTTGGCGGAACCAACCAGCCGAGTAAGATTTAGGGTTCATTTTAGTCACAAGTTATTCGCTCGTGAACATCTGGTGTGATTTTAAATTGAAATGTTATTTTATGCGCTGGAATTGGAAATTTCATTAACTTTGCTTCTTCAATCATCGGGGAATCTTCGGAGCGTACTGTTCCTTTGTGGTAATATTTGAAGAGTGAAGATTGCTTATGACATTTCTAATTACTCGACTCGAATGTCTTTAGAATCGAATGTGTCCTATCAAGACCGTTGAATAGATACCGATTTATCTGAATTCCTATAAGAATCGAAATCTTATCTGGCTTAGCAATGATATTATACTGATGTTTTTTTAATATATAACTTCATTGTAACTAAGTAATATTATGTATCATGTTCCAAGTTATATTTTGTACTATGAATTTCTCCTATTTTTTGGTTCAAATCATATCATTACTTTTTTATCTTGTTCTTAACTTTTAATTATTATCATAATCTATGGACGCCTAGTATGGCAAATTTCGCTTTGTCGGGGGGATCATGCAACTTTGTCACTATTTTTGTACTAATATGTCGCGGGGACGTACCACTATATTTTCCATTATTACAATAGAACACAAAAAACTAATAAAACATAGAATCTAAAGTGAAACAATAGAACAGCAAACCATTCAGAAAGTTTGTTTTCAAAAGCACTGATTTCAGGAATCGATGTCTAAAAATTGACAAAAAACTACACTACCCTGGATTGCAGTTCCCAGTTACCAACTATATTACGCGCACGGCTCCTAGTTATCTAGCAACTGGAATTAAGTACTCCGCCTATTCACGAGAGGGATGTTAATTAAGCCCCTGAGAGCATTAGTAAAAAGGCCTTTTCAATGAGGCTCCGTTGCAAAAACTCTGCACTATGTTTTGAAATTGATGAAGCGAGTCTGCGAAAGGTTCAACTATGACTAATAAAAGTTACGTGCAGTTTGCCCTATTTTACGTTTTAATTACTTTCAATTACTTTTTTAATATAAAAGCACTGGCAATGCAAAATCTGAAGAATAAGTGTAAAAGGCCAACGGTCTGTATGGTTCAAACTATACATCCTTCCCTTATCCTTTAGGCATCCTTTTTAATCACACTCTAATATTATAAATGCGAAAGTGTGTTTGTTTGTTGGTTTATTGGTTTGTCCCTCAATCACGCCACAACGGACCAACGGATTGACGTGATTTTTACATGGGTATAGTTAAGGACCTGGGGAGTGACATAGCCTACCTTTTATCCCGGAAATTTAAAGAGTTCCCGTGGGAATTTGAAAAAAAACTTATACCTCGCGGACGTAGTCGTGGGCATCAGCTAGTGAATAAATAATCGATAAAAAAATATCGAGCAATAAAAGGAAAAATAAGCCCGATGTTCGTAAAGCTTTTTATGTTGAATCATTATTGATAGGCACGCACTTAAAATAATTTGTATGTAGAATCAAGATAAGTGTGTAAAAAAAGTTTTGAAGTTTCTTAATGCAAATTGTTTTGGTGGTAAAAATGTTTATACTGCTTTTACGCAATGGATACGACAACGCTTCGTGGCTTTCGCAATTCTCTTTTGATGCAAAATCCGCGTGAGATAGAATATTATTATAATGTCACACAGATCGTGCTTGGAATGTATATTGAATACTAACTGATGCCCACGACTTCGTCCGCGTGGATCAAGGTATTTTGGTTCCCCCTGGAACACTTTCATTTGTTATTCCAGTCTATAATCTATCTTTGTGCCAAATTTTATCGAGATCCGTTCAGCCGTTCTGGCGTGATTGAGTACCAAACATCCATCCATACATGCAAACTTTTGGATTTATAATATTAGAATAGAAGAAAAAGTTGTATTAATAAAAGCATAATATTAATGATAAGTGTCACTTCTTATCTGTCAATTGACATTGAGATTTAAGACGATATAGATTGTCTACATATAAATAGATAATATAAAAATATTACATTTTTACGATTTGAAGCTAAGTCGGGCGCTGGCCGGGTAGTATATTTCATATATGTATTTTCCCTTTAATTTTCTTCTCTACGCAAATAACTAAAAAGAAACCGGCCAATTGCGACCGGACTCGCGCACCGAGGGTTCCGTACAAACTGTGACGTGGTAGGCCGTCTACGATGTGGTGGTACCTTGAAATTTGGTATGAAGCACGTAGCCCAGATAAAGGAATAATTGCTAAAAGCATAAATTTTTGTTACATCATATAATACAAATATTTTTAATAATTTTAAACGCCGTTGCTTCATACCAAATTTCAAGATTCTGAGTTCACGGGAAGTACCCTGTAGGTTTTGATTCCCTTGCGAGTGTCGAAAATTTGCAGCATAAACGGCTGTATCTTTTGATTGCGTTGGCTTAGAAGCTTGAATTTTTCACAGCTCCAAGTTACAGTATATTTGAGTATATGATATGAAATTCAGCCTGATACCTGAGAAAAAGGGTCTTGACACACAGACGGACGGACAACAAAGTGATCTTTCCGTCCTTGAGGGCGAGAGTTCCGTTTTTTCCTTTTGAGGTACGGAACCCTAATTATTTGCGTAGAGAAGAAAATTAAAGGGAAATACAGCATACAAAGTAAAGTTAATTATAGCCTTAAAATATAATTTCATTTGTGATCCATATAAATTAGCTTCACTTGTCCTGAATGTAAGTTGTTCATTAGCGTTTAAATAAATTCATTAATAAAGCTCGAGGCAGGCAGTCAACGGACGAATCTATAAATCAAATAGTAAGGGAGTGTCAGAGACAAAAGGACTATACGGTGAAGTTATGGATGGGACACAAGGGTTTTTAGATTAACGAATGTTTTAAATAATATTTTGATTTGACTAAAAGTTAAAGCACTTCTAGGGTAAGCCAAAATTTTCTTATCCAAGGGTTTTTGACTAAGACTTTTTGCCAGCCACTGAAAGAGCATTGAATTAACTGGCCAAAGACAAGTGCGGCGCGTTAAAGAGACTATCTATATTCTTGTATGGAGTATTGAATTTAACATTCTTTAAAAAATTATTAACTTGTTGCCTTCAGCTTAAGATAATGGACTTTTGGGTAACTTTTTGATTATTTTATTCTTCACATTTGCCATAACAACATCAATAACAGCAAGATATTAGTAATAATTAGAAATCCGAGGACTTATATATTAATAGCTGATGCCCGCGACTTTGTCCGCGTGGTTTAAGTTTTTTTCCCGCGGGAACTCCTCAACTTTCCGGGATAAAAAGTAGCCTATGTCACTCTCCAGGTCCTCAACTATACCCATGGCAAAAATCACGTCAATCCGTTGCTCCGTTGCGGCGTGACAAACCAACAAACCAACAAACAAAGTGACTTTCCCTAATAACATCATTATGATTGATTATGTTATGATTATGTTTTTATAGGTTTTCACTGAAAGGAATTTAGTTTATTTATTATAAAACGAAATAAGATGATAAGATGTTATTGAGGTAATAAAAATTACCAAAAAGTGTGTTTCTTGTGTGACATCATGATTTTAGCTTTACAAAATAATAGTCTGTCTGTCTCAAGATTGACTCTGTTTCCAAAAGCGGTTCCCACAATGATATTTCTTCACGTTCGACATGGCACACACATTTATCTAAATATGCATAGTTAAAAATATGTATCCACAATTATTTCAACAGATCAGTATAAAAATCACCATATTATCGGTATAAATCTTACTTAGCCCATCGTTTCATTTTTAATTCTTCTCTTTTCTCGCATGAGTCTAATCCTTCAATACACGCAATAGGCACGAAGTATTATAAAGAAAATATTATTTTGTACGACAGATGTTTGCTTTTGTTGATTTTTAATCGGTGTTATGACATATTATAAAACGGGGTTTACTTTCTTTGCTTTTTTATAACTACTTATCAAGAAATGCTACTCAAATTATTATATTTTTAAACTACTTATATATTTGAGGTGATAAAAATCTTTCATAGCATGGCTTGAAGAGGATTTCTTTATTTTTGCCACTAAATAATGTGAGCAGTTAAGTCACTTGATATTTAGTGATTACAATTTGCTCATGAATATGTGATCACTTTTTTGAGTTGAGTGTAGTCAGCGGTGGTAGCGTGTATAGCTTGCTCTCTATTCCTGCACGATTATAAGGGAGAGGGCAGATGTTGAATATATTATGCCAGCAATTTGCTGATACATAATTTAATATAAAAAAATCTTTTTAAACAACCGACTTCAAACTCCCGCGCAAACTTTACAACAACAAGCACAAAGTACTTATTTTATTGTTGGTATTTTAAAAACCGCTCGATCGATTTCGATAAAATTTATATGGGACCAGTTGGGAAGTATGCCCTTTCAAATAAAAAAAATCATCCAAATCGGTCCACCCAGTCAAAAGTTCTGAGGTAACAAACATAAAAAATAAAATTAAAAAATAGAGCCGAATTGAGAACCTCCTCCTTTTTTTGAAGTCGGTTGAAAATAGATTTGTTTAGTGGATTATAGCGAATTCAGCTTCTTGATACTTGGTTATAATATGTATTTTTGTGATTAATTTTTCCCTTTCCCCGTTACGGTTCACACCAATTTCATCAAGTCTTACAGAATTTTCACCTAACGCAAAATATTACACACAAAATCACCTTTAACCCTAAACCGATTCCGATCCATCGGTCGTTAAGGAAGTCAATGTAGCGGGGTGACATCCGACCGATTTATCTACGTTAGCGCCTCACCATCGCGTAAGAAATGACTGCCTGTTTTCTCAGGCAAATTCAATTTATGCGGAGTTCACATATTTTTCAATTTATTTGCGCCGAACGAGTTCGTAAATAATTCTTTCTTTTGAGACATTTGTTTGACAAATAAATCAAATCTTTATTGGTACAATTGGAATTTAGAAAGATACTTTTCGACCGCTTTTGCTTTTTATTAGGTAGCGGTAAGATTTCATTAAATGTGATTTATATTAATTATGCGATTTATATTTATAATGCTAATTATAATTCAATGCTCGCGGCTTTGTCCGCGTGAATTTAGTGTTTTTTTAATTCCCGTGGAAACCCCTTAAATTTCCGGCATAAAAAGCCTACCTACTTCACCGGAATACAATATATTTCTGTACCAAATATCATCAAAATTGGTTAAAAAGATAGTCCGTTAAAGCTTAGGAGACAGACAGACACACTTTTGCATTTATAATATTAGTATGGCAGTCATTTAAATAAAAATTAGCGAGTAATAAAGAAGCAGCCACTTGAGTTTTGCTCAGAAGTTTTCGAGAAAATAACTCTTTAACTGAGTAGTCCGTGGAAACCTACTCATATGTTTTCATTTGCTGGAACTGACTAAACTAGCCAGCTTAGGGATTAACACAAATGGTTCTCTTAGTATTGCTGAAAAGAGTCACTGGAGCGTACAGAATTGCTTTGTGCTAATGTATAAAAACAAATATAACCGGAGTTTTCAGTAGAAATTCTCGCAGCAACATTTCCGATTTGTGTTAACTTGCAGCTTTGCAAATTTTGTTGGATAAATAAAGCTATAGTAGTGTGGTTTTATACCGGAAGATAAAGTAAACATAGTTTGGAAGTTTACTCTAGCTGAGCCAAGTTTGGTCCAAGTTTTCAGGTTATTCATTATATTAGACCAATGTGCACATTAACTACACGTCTCCTTATTTATTATTAGTTAATGCCCGTGACTTCGTCGGTGTGGATAAAAGGTTTTTTAATCCCGCGAATTTTTTTTTATTTGCCAACATAAAAAGTAGCCTATGTCCTTCTCCAGGATACCTATGAACTATCGATAAACCAAATTTCATGAAAATCAGTTGAACAGATGGGCTCTGAAAGCGTAGCAGACAGACAGATAGACACACATTTATAATATTAGTATGAATATCTGCCTTCTTATGAGACCGTAGGTTTTATCATCTACCGTAACATGAGCACTTTCTTTTTATTTGAACCTTTTCTAAATCAATCAAAATACCTTTGCAAATATTATATTTATCACAATTACCACAATTATAGATATTAGTTCGAGTTGTATTTAAAACTGCTAGATTCTTCTGATAAATATAAACCTTTTTTTAGGGTTCCGTACGCAAAGGGTAAAAACGGGACCCTATTACTAAGACTCCGCTGTCTGTCTGTCTGTCTGTCTCCAGGCTGTATCTCATAGACCGTGATAGCTAGAAAGCTGAAATTTTCACAAATGATGTATTTCCGTTGCCGCTATAACAACAAATACTAAAAATTAAAAAAATATATATATTAAGGGGGGTCCCCATACAATAAACGTGTTTTTTTCGTATTTTTTTGCTCAATATTAAAAACGGTAACAGGTAGACGGTTCAAATTTTCACAGAATATTAACTTGTATATTACCTTTCAAAATAAATAATTAAATATCAATAAAGTAAATATTAAAGGAGGGCTCCCATACAACAAACGTAATTTTTTGATATTAACAGTAAACCTCTACAAACAAAGTTAGTTTTGCGGTTCATATTAACAAAGGTAATTATACCTACTTCTTGAGTACGGAACCCTCGGTGCGCGAGTCCAACTCGCACTTGGCCGGTTTTAGGATCTCTCAGCGTTGGGAAACCATTACAAGCTGTATTTCGTATTTAACATATATCTCTAGTATGTAGTATTTTTTTTATGTAAATCCTTTTACGATACATCTTCTCTATATATATATATATATATATATATATATATATATATATATATATATATATATATAAAATTCTCGTGTCACAATGTTAGTAACCATACTCCTCCGAAAAGGCTTGACCGATTTTTATGAAATTGAATATGCATGTTCAGTAGGTCTGAGAATCGGCTACTACATATCTATTTTTCATACCTCCAGGCGGACGGAGTCGCGGGCATCAGCTAGTATAATATAATATGAACTTTTCAGAACAGGCAGTTTACATCTTATAGGTTTAAGCTGCGACGTCTATAACAACGTCCCCGTGGCGCAGTATTAAACGCTATTGTCTTAACGTGCGGAGGTCCCGGGTTCGATTCCCGGCAGTCAATTGACCCAATTTATAATTTCTGAATCTTCCCTGGTCTGACCGGGTGGGCCCTGGCTTCGGCCGTGGCTAGATACGACCCTACCTGCAAAGACGTGCCACCAAGCGGTTTAGCGTTCCGGACTCCGGTATGATGCCGTGTGGAAACCGAATAGGGGTATGGGTTTAATAACTGCAATGCCCCTATCAGGCTAGCCAGCTACCATCTTAGACTACATCATCATTACCATCAGGTGAGATCGCAATCAAGGGCTAACATGTAGTGGTTAAAAAAAACTGCAATGTCTCCAGATTGTGTAAGATACGTCTAATTTTTTATGTCGCATCATCACTTTCTACGTGGTTAGACTATGGTTCAGCGAAACATAAAAAAAATAAAAGAAAAGTACACAAGCATGTTTTATTTATATTAACGGTAAATAGTACCGACAAAAAGGCTTCTTTTAAGAAGAGCTTTGATTAAATTCTCAAACGATTGTGTTTCTTTATACAAAACTCAACAATATAATATTGTTTCCGCATCCAATGTACCTTGTTTGAAGTTTATCTGGGCGTCATCTCGTCACGAACCAAACAAGACATTCCTATGAAACAGTAACACTTCTATAATGGTGGGTGACTCGCCGTTTCGCTTTGATATTGGTTATGATACAATAAGCTTTAGAATCAGTGTACACTTGCGACACAATCATAGCTTAATTAGAAACATTTCATCCTTTTTAAATAAATAAAAAAAGACGTGTGGCACTCGGAGACTGCCGCGGTAAAGCTATTGCATAGCATTTTTTATCAACTTGCTATGACTACTTGTGTTGTTGACTTCAAGTTGTTGAAAATATAAAGGCGAAAAAATTTTAAAGAATTATGTTTTCAATAGTCTTGGTGTCCAAAAAAACCTTTTGATTCAAAAGGTTTTTTGAACATAATTCATTAATATTATTTCGCCTTTATATTTTCAACAACTTGAATTCAACAACACAAGTAGTCATAGCAACCAAAGTGTTAGGTTTTTTTTCGTTACGGAATTTCTGGATTCGGTCTTCACGCTCAAGGCCCGCGATAGAAGCTATGCAATAGCTTAATATAATAAAATTGTTTTATTTCAGGTATGGACCCTTAATACAAAATACAGAAATAACAATACAAAATAAAAATAAGAATAAGAACACATCAAGTCACACCAAGAATATGTCTCGCAACTCTGCTAAGACAACTCGCAACTCTAGTTTTTGGATCTCGGTAAAAAAGAAATATCCATTGATGTCTTATAAATTATAGTCAAAGTACGCTCTTTGGATTACTTAGTAATTTGACCATGTTGCTCAACATAATGAGCAATGACTGAGATGTGCAAGATCTTATTGAAGAAGACGATTATAGAACTGAGGAAAAAAGAAGTGTTTTTTTTTTCATCATATTTTAACCATATTATAATATATTTACTACGGAGTTTTTTAAATACCTTTAGGCATGAGCAATACAGATGACAAAATGTTGTGAAACAAAAAGTATTTTATGTGACGATACGCTGAATAAGCCTTTCTTAACCGAGCCCGTGTACTGTAAAGCCTTTATTCAGAAACGTGATGACGAAAGTGAATTTCACTATAGATATATCGATATGTCTGTTTAGTTTATTTCACACAAAGAAAGTAATTTCGGCCGAATACAAGGAGAATATTATTTCTTATGAAAGCGGAAAACGAAAGTTGGACACAAGTCCGGTGCCAACGTCAAATTGGAATTGTGTGAATGATCACGTCGTAGCGGCACGTTGTAACGAAGCGTTACACATTTAAGTATTATTTATTTATAATGTAATTATTTATAATTTAAAGCCATGTTTTTATTAAAATTATATTTATTATTTATATATTAAGATACATAAGTAAGTATATTTACAACCAATTTCCGAACGCGACTTTGCTAGGGTCTGATATTAGCAATAGACGGAACCCGCGGCTTGAAGTTGGTTAATTGTTCTAACCTCATTCAGGCCCGGTGCGCTTCTAGCATCGGGCGTGATGCTTTTTGTCGCGTCTCAGCGCACTAGTTGGGACGCGACGCCATTTAAAATGCGTTTTTTTAAAAAGCCATAAACAGTATGTAAATTCAGTGCAACCTTCCTCCCGCTTTAGGGTAAGTTTTGAATGGTACCTAAAACACGTAAATCGTAGACATTTTCATTGTTCGTAGTTTTTTATACTTTTTTTTAGTCAATTTATTTCAGTAATTAGTAAAATCATTATTTCAATTGTCCATTGCAATCTTTGTTTTAGTATTTCTTAAATAGTTTTATCAAAATTCGTTCGTAACTTTCCATTAGATTGCATCATCTTTTTTATTTTTTAAAACACCCTCATTTTTTCCATTACTTAATTTTATCTTTTCTTATCATATTTTTTTGGGCCTTCAGCCAAGTAGTAATAAATCATATTCATTGTAAACTCCGTTCTGGATCCACCACACCGACAATTTTATCACGCCAAAGTACCTCCTGTGGTCTACACAGGCCAGGGCCGGATCCAGGACGGAATTGATATGCCAGACGTTAACTAGTCGGTATTATCAATTCCAGGAGCAACGTTCGCACCATCCTGCTGGCTGACCATCTAGCCACACCACACCAGCACCGTTCGGGATCCCAACGTTGACCATCTGCTGCGTTCTTCACCTCCGGGCCGACCTTCACCATCGCGGCCAATCACCCAGGAGAGTACCTAACTACCACCGAGGTCAAAGCAGACATCACGTTACACCACGACCCTACAAATTTGTGTGCCTACTCGTTGAGCATAGTCGCGGTATCTCTGTGCCCATTTTTAGAGTTCCGCAATAAACGCTTTTCACAGTTTTCCATTTTGCATTTTTAATTACATTCTCCTTATATTTTTCTAAATTATTATTCAGCCCCGGCACACTGGCGCCCTTCACGTGGTTGATTTCTGCTTTTACTTTTGTGGTATTGTGTTAGTTTTGTAAGGTGTGTGTTTGTGTTTGTAAAACGTTTTATTTTTTTTGGTTTGCAGCAACTGAGGTGAAAGCAGCAGTTGTACTTATTAGTTGCCATTGTTAGTTATTGTTAATTTTGTAATACTTTTTATTTTTGTTTTGATACAATTGGCAGAAAAATTATTGTTTTTTTTTCTTTCATAATTTTAGAAGTTTTGTGCGCATTAGTACAAACTTCTATTTTATTTTGTTATTGGTTCATACCTCATTTTAGAAATTGCTGTTGAAGTATTGTGCGTGCTAGTACATACTTCGCCAATTTGTTGTTTGGTATATTTTTTGTTTTTGATAGTTTTAATATTGTACGTCCTAGTACATACTACGCGATTATAACGCTGCATTCACACCAGTTGCAAACATTTTCAATATTTTTTTTGTTACTGTTCATTTTTAGGGTTCCGTACCAAAATGGTAAAATGGAACCCTTATGGTGCGACTTTCTCCGTCTGTCTGTCCGTCTGTCCGTCTGTCCGTCCGTCACACTCGATTATTTCAGTAACTACCGAAGCTATCGACATGAAATTTGGAATAGTTGTGTATATTAGTGGCCCAAAGACACTGGAATTAAAAAAAATTGGAAATTATTTTTGTTCTTATTTAAAAAGGGGGGAAAATCTGAGGGTTGAAATTTAAAAGTGAGATAACTGTACTGTGTGGGGTATCATATGAAAGGGTTTACTTTGTTCATTCTAAAACAGATTTTTAATTATTTTTAGTTATGATAATTTTTGATCTATCGGGGAAAATGTCTAAAAAAATACCGTTCCCCCCCCCTTATCTCCGGAGTTTACCAATCGAAAAATTTGAAATAATTATGGTCAATAGGAATTTACGTATACTTTACAGGAAAACTATAGCCAATGCTTTAACTAGCATAGTTTTTTTGATATTAACAATAAACCTCTACAAACAAAGTTAGTCTTGCGGTTCATTAACAAAGGTAATTATTTATTAATAATGGTACGGAACCCTTCGTTCGCGAGTCCGACTCGCACTTGCCCGGTTTTTTTTATTAATACAAACCAAAACGTTCTGTTTTAGTTCTTTGTAACAGAACGGAGTATTTCCTTTTTTCTCAGATTTTTTGTACCATTCACAACTTTCCCCTATTTTTTTTTCGATTATTATAGGAATATTTTATAATATTTACCTATTTTGTCTATTACATTAATATATTATACATTTTATTGCATTATATACTTTATTTGAATATTTTTTTTACGTAAATATTTTATATTGCCTTCTGCAATATGTATTTGTTGCTAGTTACCTTTACTCTCGCCCATAAGATTATTTTTACTTTTTGCAACCGAGTCATAGGCCGCACTAGGCATATGACTCCATTTTATGTCAGGCCGCGTCTTGTAGCGCTTAGCTTTGACGCACTAGTCATTAGCGCCTAGTTACAAGACGCTCTTTTGAAAGGTGATGAATTTTAGGGATATGGATGGGCGAAAGATACGAATGTATGAAAGTTAGTATGAAAGATGTGTTAGGATATTGTATAAAGGTAAATTTAGTTTGAAAGTACGGATTTTATTTTTAAAATAAAATCCTTACGAGGGAAGCGGGGTAATGTAACGAAGCGTTACACATTTAAGTATTATTTATTTATAATGTAATTATTTATAATTTAAAGCCATGTTTTTATTAAAATTATATTTATTATTTATATATTAAGATACATAAGTAAGTATATTTACAACCAATTTCCGAACGCGACTTTGCTAGGGTCTGATATTAGCAATAGACGGAACCCGCGGCTTGAAGTTGGTTAATTGTTCTAACCTCATTCAGGCCCGGTGCGCTTCTAGCATCGGGCGTGATGCTTTTTGTCGCGTCTCAGCGCACTAGTTGGGACGCGACGCCATTTAAAATGCGTTTTTTTAAAAAGCCATAAACAATATGTAAATTCAGTGCAACCTTCCTCCCGCTTTAGGGTAAGTTTTGAATGGTACCTAAAACACGTAAATCGTAGACATTTTCATTGTTCGTAGTTTTTTATACTTTTTTTTAGTCAATTTATTTCAGTAATTAGTAAAATCATTATTTCAATTGTCCATTGCAATCTTTGTTTTAGTATTTCTTAAATAGTTTTATCAAAATTCGTTCGTAACTTTCCATTAGATTGCATCATCTTTTTTATTTTTTAAAACACCCTCATTTTTTCCATTACTTAATTTTATCTTTTCTTATCATATTTTTTTGGGCCTTCAGCCAAGTAGTAATAAATCATATTCATTGTAAACTCCGTTCTGGATCCACCACACCGACAATTTTATCACGCCAAAGTACCTCCTGTGGTCTACACAGGCCAGGGCCGGATCCAGGACGGAATTGATATGCCAGACGTTAACTAGTCGGTATTATCAATTCCAGGAGCAACGTTCGCACCATCCTGCTGGCTGACCATCTAGCCACACCACACCAGCACCGTTCGGGATCCCAACGTTGACCATCTGCTGCGTTCTTCACCTCCGGGCCGACCTTCACCATCGCGGCCAATCACCCAGGAGAGTACCTAACTACCACCGAGGTCAAAGCAGACATCACGTTACACCACGACCCTACAAATTTGTGTGCCTACTCGTTGAGCATAGTCGCGGTATCTCTGTGCCCATTTTTAGAGTTCCGCAATAAACGCTTTTCACAGTTTTCCATTTTGCATTTTTAATTACATTCTCCTTATATTTTTCTAAATTATTATTCAGCCCCGGCACAACGTGCTTGAGAAAGTTAAAAAATAATAATAGGGATTAGGATGGTCGAATAACTTTTTTTTTAATTTTCGGATATTATATTTCCAGATCACTTATTTTTTCCATTTACTTTCCTAATTATTACAAAAAAGAGCGTGAATAGAAAATCCAAAATGGTTGAAATGATAATATGACGATCAAAAGGTTGCCTTATGATTTTCCGTTATAATTAGTAGCTTGTCACTCTCCACTATAATATTTTGTAATACAAAACTTTCGCATTAATAATATATAATACTTAATATTATGTAATATGGAAGACGCTATGGGCGGCTTTGATAATAAAAATGAAAGAGCCATCGCATTACTAATATGTTTTGTATTCGTTCGTAATATTTATTTTCTATGCATTGAAAAGGACAAAAGAGATCTAGGTCAAGTTAAGGAGTATATTTTGTATTTCTGGAATAAATCCAATTTATTTTTAACCTACTTCCAAAAAAGGAGGAGGTTCTCAATTCGGCGCGTATCTTTTTTTTTTTTATATAATATCTATACGTATTTAAAACATGAATCTTCTAGAAAAGCGGATTAAATATCAAACTACTCCTTAGATATCCATGAGGAAAAATAAGAAAAACATTATATTTTTCTTTAAATTATATTTTTCATAGTCTAGTAACAAGAGTCTGGCCATCTGTTGCTAAACCAAGGATGCAAATTATTATTGCACTAAGCAAGGAGTTCGATCTAAAGATCGTAGAAACAGTCACGCCTGTAGCAAATGTGCGTGGTGCGGTTGTTAAGTTTTTTTTATCCACTACTACTTAGCCCTTGACTGCGATCTCACCTGATGCTCTTAGGGACATGGCAGCTATATTAAACCCCCCTGATCGGTTTTTACGCGGCACGTCTTTGCTGAGAGGGTGGTAACTAGCCACGGCCGAAGCCTCCCACCAGGCGGGAGGGAGGTATGAGCTTAATAAGATATCCAAATCCCAAGTTTGGAGGGCGTGCATGGAGTCGTCCTCATCATCATCATAATATCAACCTATCACTGATCATTTGGGCACGGGTCACTTCTCAGAATGAGAAGGATGCTGATCCCTTTTTAATTACTATCTCTACAAGAACCAGAGAAACGAATTACTGAAATTAATAATTTGAGAAGCTAAAGTTCAAATGGGGCACGGTGCAATCCATGGCATAGAATGATGACAACTACATCGTAAATTCCCTTCCCTACCTTCAGGTAACACAATCAAGTGGACCAAAAAATATAGGTGAATTGTAGTAAAAATACTCGCAAGACACGCGTGGACCTGTGTGAGTTATTTATTTTCCTTATTGTTTTTAATATGGTTACTTAAATTACTTGAACACCAAGCGATGCATATCAACCACCTGTATTTTCACGTCCATAAACCCTGGCATCATCGTGAGATATAGGCGTGTTTTTTCTACGATTTATGTAGACGTATGCAAAGGTAGTATTGGTAGGTCCTCGCTTTAGTGATTTATGCTGTGAACTCGAAAGAGGTTCCGCCGTCCTCTTTAATATCTTTGATTTACGATAGAAACTACGCGCATAAGTGCCAGGGCCCGCGATGATATGTTGCGACGCGACGGTTGGTACGATTCACTAGTCTTATTTTTTTTGTATCGTGAATAATGTCATAGTAGGAGCGTTTTTAATGATCGCCTCAGACTCCCTAGGTACTCAGTTCTATGTAGTTCAATCAACTTTATAATAAAAATAAATGACTAGATGATGCCCGTGACTTCGTCCGCCTGGATTACGTTTTTTTGATTCCCGAGGGAACTTCGTAATTTCCCAGGCTAAAGAGTAGCCTATGTCCTTCCCCGGGATGTAACCTACCGCTATACAAAATTACATCAAAATCGGTTGAATAGATGGGCCATGAAAGCGTAGCAGACAACAGACAGACAGACACACTTTCGCATTTATAATATTAGTATGGATGATGCCCGCGACTTCGTCCGCGTGGATTAAGGTTTTTTGATTCCCGCGGGAACTCTTTAATTTTCCGGGATAAAAAGTAGCCTATGTCCTTCCCCGGGATAGAACCTATCCCTGTACCAAATTTCATCAAAATCGGTTGAATAGATGGGCCGTGAAAGCGTAGCAGACAGACAGACAGACACACTTTTGCATTTATAATATTAGTATGGATAGTATGGATTTGACGGAAACGTATACAAACTAATTTGAAAATCTAGTATTTAGACTAGAGCGAGTACAATTTACATTAGATTTGGATCGATTTAACATCATATTAATAATGCATCGTCTATCTAAACTAATATTATAAAGAGGAAAGATTTGTTTGTTTGTTTGTAATGGATAAACTCAAAAACTACTCAACTGATTTTAAAAATTCTTTCACCTATAGAAAGCTACTTTATCAGCGAGTAACACAGGCTACATTTTATTTTAAAATAAATTAGAAATCCCTTCGAAAATTGCGATAATGTGAATTAAGTCGGAAAAATTCACCTAATTCAACTTTTTACGTTAAACCTCTATTCGTCTATTAATTCAGACTGTCTTTTATGTCATATTTGTCAAGACACTTTTATATTTTCATATTTGTCAAGAAAAACACAATAAATACAAGAAAACTTACCAACATTTTTTGTAAACATTTTAATATCTAACTGCTGTAGACAGACTGCGAAAAGCCTAAAAGATCAAGGTCTCAACTTAGTTGTTAGTTCTAAACATAGTTCCCAGGCGAGGGGTGCGAAAATACGTCGTATTGGAGACTCAAGTGCCAAGCGTTCACAGCGGTTTGCTGAACAAAATTTGAGAACGTATGGTGGAGTTGTTCATCTCAGTGCCGACTGACCATTATTGGGTATGGGCTATTTTGATCAAGTGCTAACCGTGCGAAGCCGGGGCGGACCGCTATTTATTATTATATTGAATAACCAATCTATCAAGATAAAATAATTTTAGTCAAACTATAGCATATTATATTCAGAGTGAACGAATCTTTTGATATGAAGTATTATACTGGTAGAACTCTTGGCCCTATTTTGGTTCGTATCTCAAAGCAACACAGGTTGTTTTTATTTGACGCTAGAGGGTAGTGTAGCTGCAACTATTTTATCAAAGAATTGGCCTAAGGCGAGGATTTAACATCGATTTATTAAAGAATGCCTAACATTAAAATATTGTTTTTTAATATAATATAATTATTATGTGTTAGGTCTTCCATTTCGAGTAACACTTTTTGAAGATTTATGATTTTTTAATATTGGTATCTACGTATCAGCAAAATAATAGCATAGTAATAATAATTAACTTTAAATTGTACATAAATTATTATATTATATCAGAAATATGTATTATAATAGATAAACGCATAAATAAAATAATTAATTATAATGTTTAAAATGTCTAATAAGTATCACTAAAAATACAAAAAATTGCCAATCAATTTAAAAAAATATGTTTCATAGGCGCCATTTTATTTTATTAGGTTCTTGTATCAGTGCTTTTTAAACTTAGAACGCAAGACGGAGTGAATTTCGTCATTAATCCGTATTTATGCGGTAGCTTTAATGGCGAGTATTTTTGACAGCAAAATTAAACTCAAACTTATGCACATCTTTGGCATGAGGACCTCTATGTGTATGGGTACGAAATTTGCAGCGACGGAGCGACGGCGGCGCGATGTGGAGCGATCCGCCAGCGGCCTGAAGGATGGGCACGAAACAGGCGGTCGGTCAGTCTCGCTCGAGTAGGGAAGTTCCGATGCTATCGAGGTATCAATACCTACTCATATCGATACATTTTCTTTTTTAAGCTATTGCATAGCTTCTATCGCGGGCCTTGAGCGTGGAGACTGAATCCAGAAATTCCGTAACGAAAAAAAACCTAACACTTTGGTTGCTATGACTACTTGTGTTGTTGACTTCAAGTTGTTGAAAATAAAAATATTTCGCCTTTATATTTTCAACAACTTGAAGTCAACAACACAAGTAGTCATAACAAGTTGATAAAAAATGCTATGCAATAGCTTTACCGCGGCAGTCTCCGAGTGACACACGTCTTTTTTTTAATACAAATGAATTCACTATAGTGGCTACAAACATTGTGAGCCCGCTCTAAACTGTTTCGTGCTTGTCGCCATACAAAGTCAGTAAAACTGTTTGATAACATCGCCGTCGCCCCGGTGCCGCCATCGCTCCGCCGCCGCTAATTTTGTGCCTGACGCCTATCAGTTGAGGATGACTACGACAACGATAAGTAAGTACGAGTTGAAATCCGACCAGAGGAGACATGACAAGGCTTCAAAACTGAAGACATTTTAAAACAAATAACACTTATCACACTACATAGTACGAGAAGGTACTCGATTACGACATGTGCCCGCACTGTTTGGATTCCTCTTCAGAGACAAACACAAGAAAAACATACCTTGGGTATTAAGTAATTTCACTAGCGCAACATTCCATTAGGATGATAATGAAAATTGAACTATATCACAAGCTACTAGAATACAAATTACAGTAATGAGCCAATAGTTGTGATAAAGATATGAATAGAAAGGAAAAGCTCTTTTGGTTCAAGCTGAATCAATTGGTTTGCTACATAACCAAGATAAGATCTAGTGAGGATCTAAAAGCTTCCTCGTATAAGCTAATTTTTACTAGAAGCCCATTATATGGAGGCTTGAGATGATTAAAGTAGTTTCTACTAGTAGTTCTCGAGACGATTTTTGCAACGCTTTGACTATGAAAAGAGAGAAAGCGAGAAAGCTTTGTCGCACTTGATAGATTATTGGAAAATAACAGAACTCTATTTTGTGATTCATGAGGAATAATATAATATTACAGTGGGTAAACACTGAAATTTGTATTAGGTAAACATTATTTGTTATTAAAGTGTGTCAACACTAATTGTATTCTTACTTGTTAGGTTGGTAATGCTCCTAAGGTTATATTTTGAAACTAAATATTTAAGTTTATTCAGAAAAAAAGTGTAGACATTATTACAATAAATAATTACTAATTTAGCAACACAAAGTGTTGATTGATATTATGCTTCAAATAAATACTGTAATTTAGAAATAGGTCAATTGACCATCATAGCTTCAAGAGAGATTGTAAAATAGTTACTTAATTAAATTATTATTCTGTTTTAAATGTAGAGAACTATTTGATAATTAATATTGTAATAAATTATTAGTTTCATGAGTATTTTGAGTAATGCTTTACTGTAATTACGAATTTATGTGTATCAATCGATACTTCCTTTTGATGCTTAGATTGGACTTCGGTGTACTTTCTTCAGCTAGTTTAAACTAAATGCTGTATTAATTTGAAAATGGTTTTAATGATTAAGAGTTAAGTATATGGATTAGTGTCTGCAAAATATATATTCGTTGATAATTCCATTAAACAGTATGTTATAAACAAAATGTTGTTAAGTATGTTGTCAAACTTGGAATAGGAATAAGGTGTGGGTATATGGAGGGATTCGTAACCTATAAAACCCACTGTTCTTGTGAGATATGACATTTTTGTCTACGAGCCACCTAGAATAAAGATAAGTTTTCTTGCTGTAACTCTATAAATCTGATTGTTGTTTTTTTATGTGTGTACTTATTTCTGTGTGAAAATATAACTTAAATTGTGTTAATATTTTGTATTAATTTTGACCTGATGCTTTGAACCGTTTAATAATATAAAAAGTGTTAAATTTTGCACTTCGTTTAATTTCTTTTCCGTTACTAGTTTGCTTTGAAATAGGTAAATTACTTACTCTTGAATATCTTGAATAATGCTTTTCTAGTATAGAGTTTTATTCTTTTGCCTAAAAAGTAGTGCTTTAAAATAGGAAGGGACTCTATAAAATTAGTTTCCTACCTGCTTAATTACTTACGTTTTTGTTAAAAAACTTATAAAGGTATACAAAACCAAGTACCTAGTATTATAGCTTTTGCATAGTAACAGATAGATACTTGTTAAATTCAAGCCCTACCTTCAAATATTTTAATACACTCATCATGAACTGACGTTCTGATACAAACAAAAAACTAACGGTGACTTCAAAAAATAAGTCTGTCAAATTTTGTCACAAACGGTAAATCGGAAGGGTTGAAAAAAGGTAATAGATAGACAGACAGCCGGGCACACTTACGCATTTATATTAATATACTAGCTGTTGCCCGCGACTTCGTTAGATTGAGTTTTTTTTGGTTCCCGCGGGAGCTCTTTAATTTACCGGGATAAAAAGCAGCCTATGTGTTATTCCAGAATATCTGTGTTCAATTTTATCCAGATCCGTTCAGCCGTTCTGGCGTTATTGAGTAACGAACATGCATCCATCCATCCAACCTTTCCATTTCATTTTATATTATAAGTATAGATTTGAATGAATTCCGTTAGACCACACAAGATATAACTTAGGTATTGTAAAACCACCACCAGATAGGGTGACGGGCGAATCTTCAAGAATAATAAAGAGGAAAATGTTATTTCATTCCCGCAGAGTGTTATCTTAGCAGATTACAAAACGTCAAATTGAAATTATTACACAAAAAGCAATATTGAAGGGATTGAATGAAATGTTTACACAAGTCAACAATGCGCGAAATCCTTAAGGATTATTGGTTAAGATAAAATAAACTCGGGAAGGTTTTCGAATGGTTCTGTAGATGAATAATGAACCAATTTAAATATTAAAAGTTATGTACAAATGAAAATTTAGGTTTTGTTTCATTATATCAAAAGTGCGGTCTATTATGCGTATTTATTTTCCAGAGATTGTCTGGATAGTGACTAATTATTAAAATGTTTAGGGGAGAGTTATTTGCGTACACAAGATGACGAATAAAAAATATTGGCGGAAATGGATCCACATAACTAAAAAAATCATGAGGAACCGTGCATAATATGCCATAAATATTATAAGTTTATGCTTTGTTTATGTAAAAAACGAGCTGATGTCCGCGACTTAATCCGCGTGGATTGATGATTTTTGATTCCCGACATAGGCTACTTTTTATCCGGGAACTCTTCAATTTTTCGGAATAAAAAGTCTATGTCCTTCCCCGGGTTGTAACCTATCTCTGTACCAAATTTCATCAAAATCGGTGGAGTAGTTGGGCCGTGAAAGCGTAGCAGGTAGACAGATAGACACAGGCTCTAGGATACGAGATTCAAGATATACCACCACTCCACTACAGCCCATTAACGTCCCACTGCTGGGCACAGGCCTCCACTCTCATAGGAGAGAGGGAATCAGAGCTTAGACCCGCCACGCTGCTCCAATGCGGGTTGGCGGGCTTTAACGACTATTATCATGTTAGTGATAATAACCGGGACCGACGGCTTAACGTGCTCTCCGAGGCACGGGGGTGAAACACCGCCAACTTCCAACTCCGGGCTGGCACTGAGAATTTCTTAATTGAAAAACCCAATTCCTAACAATCTTTATGCCCGACCGGGAATCGAACCCAGGACCTCGTGATCCGCAGTCGACTACGCTAACCGCTAGACCAACGAGGCAGTTAATTATTATAATTTATTAAAAAAGAGGCCGTATTGCACTAACGGAACTTAATGCACCATAGAGATTCAGTGACATGTCGGTCCTTGTTAATATTTATTGCTTTTTAGCTACTTTCACAAAGGCTTGTCACCGCGCTTGTCGATGTTTAGACGACCTTAGACGTGAGATTTTACCAACGATATAGTGGATTTTTAACGTTTTAGATTTTCCTACTGGAATGACTATTCTGCCTAATTACCAACCAGGACAACCGTTTTTACCTTTGGATATTAATCTGCTTTTGATTGAACTTTGTTAACAGCTAAAGTGCGTTAAGTAAATTCTTTATCTTCTACTTTTGGGTATATCTTTTTCCCCCCTCTGACTTACCATTAGGTTTTTTGATCGTGTTGTCATGTTCTACAACTATTAATAAGTTTCCATGATGTACAATACCCCAATCGCATATTTTGTAAACCACTATAAAATACATGCATTCTCGCCATCCTCCTTCAGCACGTAGATTTCTGTGAAAACCTGAATCTCTAAATCGAAGTAGACAAGATAGAATAATGGGTGATAAATATATCTACAGCTGAAGGACCCTAAGTAATTACAGACCAGACCATAAACAAATGACCCCACTATATCAGCATTACGAGAAACCTACGGAGCTCTAAAACTTCTGTGACAGAGCAAGGACTGTTGCAAACTCGAGAGCAACATCTAAAAAAAAACATTTATTCCTACATACTTGTCTGATTTATTTGCGTAAGTTGAAATGCAATCGCACCTTTATTTACTTAAACGTAGAGTTGATTATAAGGCGATAAAAGCTTATGTTTTGGTAAAGTTAAAGTTGTACGGGTTTTCGCCTAATCCTTTTTGTCAGTTCGAAATGGTTGTCAAAGTTGCCAATTGTTTACAGCTCTTTGCCGAATAAAGAGACCCCGCAAATGACGTGCTTTTGTATGTCTTTGTACAGAATAAACATCGTAAATTCTCGTTTTGTCATACTTTTGTTTAGTCTAATACCACACAAATGGATAGCATTGTTGCAAAGTTAAAGGGACCAATTTATTTAGAAAATATTTTTAGAGCACACGGAAATGCTTTCAAAGGGATAAATCTTGCATGTGGAGCTTAAAGTCAATTCGAAACGCTAAAAAGCCAAAGATTTACTTACAGCTTGTTCAGACTTCATAGCGTTTTTAAAACCCAATCACAGTTTTCGTTTGGATCATTTTTATCTTGAGATCCCACTACCAAAGATTAACTGGAAGAGAATACCTCTAGGTATTAAGTTCGCCTTTGTACATTGTTTTACTTATGTGCAATAAAGATTATAAACAAACAAGATCCTAAGTTGATGGCTTTAAATAAAATAAAGTTAATTTACAAAGTAACTTGAATAAATTAAATTATTTTTATATATTAGGGAGAAAAACCTTCGTTTTTATCGCTAAAAGATTGGGTGGGCCAGTAAATCATGAAAATGAAGGAATTTGCGGAAAATTTCCTCCTCCGCAAGTCCGAAGTAATCGTATCGCAAACAATCAAAGGGTAAGTAAACCTCTTCACTCAAACACTCCTTTGTACGCTTTTAGTACCAATATAAAAGTAGGACAGGGCCGATGTGTATCAATAAAAACCTTTTTATGGGAACGGAACGTATGAACGCACTAGTGGTAAAGTAGCAGAGTTAACGTGATAATTATGAGATGCTATAGAAAAATTACTCACACAATAGGTAAGTACTTCCCTAGTTCTGTTTCTGAAGTTATTTATTTTTGTTGTTAAGTAATTAAAATTAAATAATATATTTTACTAGCTGATGTCCGCGACTCCGTCCGCGTGGAGGTATGAAAAATAGATAGTAGCCGATTCTCAGACCTACTCAATATGCATATTAAATTTCATAAAAATCGTTCAAGCCGTTTCGGAGGAGTATAAACACTAAAACTGTGACACAAGAATTTTATATATTAGATAATAACATTTAAAACAAAAATAACAAAAAAATGGACAAAAATTATAATCGACTGGGTAGGTAATCCATACCGGTTTTTGGTAAGCTATGGTTTGCTTTACGCTTCGTTAAAGATATTAAAAAATCCGTAAAAAAGGTTTGACATATGAGTTTCCGCAGGAATAACAAAGAACGGACGAAGTCGCGTGCATCATCTAGTTAATAATATATTACTTGCTTGAGAGTAAAGGAACAGAGAGTGCACCTGTGTATGCGCAAACTCTTGTGCTATAATATCCTCCCCGCAGATGGCTAATCTCTCTGGAGATAGGCCGCCGTGGCCGAAATTCGGTCGAAAGGACATTGCTACTATGCTATACCTAAAATTTCACATGTATTTGCGCTCGGTAAAATATTAAAACTGTCTCTGGAACTATATATTACAATTTAGATATTAATTTATTACACCCTCACACGAGAAGTAGCTTAACTAAAATTGAATCCAAATTTATTCATCATAGCCATGAAAGGGTACTGAATCTCTGAACCCTTATTATAATATGGTTAATAAATGCTGATATTTATGGGCGAAAGATTCTTGGTTACCATTTTTATTCCCTGACCTACTTTGACCCCGGTGATTTATGAATTTGAGGGACTTTATTCACCCAGATCCTAAAACACATACTAATAACATAGGGATACTTCTAGAAATACATATTTTCGTGGTTCTTTGTATATTATTGTTATTTTAAAGATTCTTTGTTATTTATTGTATAATTTTGTTGGAAGTTTAGATTGATTTTTCTGGCTCTAGATATTTTGTTAGATTACAAACTGTGGTGGAAATAAGCTGAATTAAAAATCCCATATCTACTCCTCGATTATATTATTCTAAGTTATTGAAAATTCTTTTTACTTCTATCTCTAAAAGCGTCAGTATAAGTTATTTTATGCAGACGCTGCCTCGAATAAAGATTTTTATTCTTTCTTTCAAGAACAGAGCAAACGTAAGAGCTCTTCATCGTCAATGAAAATAACAAAGAAAAATAAAATTATATGTTAAAATTCTAATAAACTCGTCTCCCCACAACATAAAAACGCAATTAGAGCTCCACATAAATAAACAGGTAAGAAAAAACGGGACGTACATTCTGTCTCAGGCCCGAGGCATTCTAGACGGTTTAGTGTGAGAGCCCACTGTAAAATTTCTATTAGATTCGATTTCGTATATATTTTGGGTGCAATTTTAAATTTTAACTAAGCTAGGCCATTTTGTCAACCATTCATTTCGCAGCTTCCTTCTTTCAAATTTTTTGTAGGTAAACAATTTTGAAAACACTGACGCCATGTTTGAGTAATACCTTTTATATCTTAAACGTAGGACAAATATTATAGACACCATTCCATTATTCAACATTTTGTTCCGGAATTCCTGAAAAAATAAAAATAACCACAGGACAGTGGCGTGCACAGCTTTTTTCAACAGGGTAAGCAGTAAGCACTAATTCCTGAACCAGTATAAAATTCAGTAGGCTGCGCAGGACCGCAGTGAAAAGAAAATGTAAATTATGTGTTTAACTCCTAGATCTGTTACTATGTGTTATTATTAGCTTTGAATCAGATAGCCAGAATTCATGATTAGGTAGGTAGGTAATTACCTTGAAGAAATAGTTTTGTAAACAAGTACTCTGTAAAACACGCCTGGAACTTTTAAGTATCATCGTTTTATATGTATGTTTTCGAATACATTCTGATTTTGTCAATAATATGACCTTCCTTCTACTGCATTAACATCGAATAACAATTGATCCTGTTATAAACAAACACTACAAGTATTCTATATTTTGTAATTGCAGATTAAGTAATAACGTCCACTTCAATTTCAAATCAAATGGTTTACACAAACACTAGCACATAACTAATTTTCTTATGTTATATTTACGATTTGTTTAATTTTTAACTCAGAATATCGTTATTCGTAATTAATGTAATAGATTGCAATTTGCATACGAAACATAAACATTATACATTCAACTGACAAGCGACAAGCGCCAGTCTGACACTGACAGTGATGACATTTGTTGCATATTTTGACATTGGCATTCACTGCACAGATTAACCCTATGTTCCGATATACACTGAGAGCACTGTTCAGTGCTCTTACGGGGGAGAAATTCGTTCCGCTATGGAGTGACAGTATAGTGCCGCAGTATCCTAGGGAAATTTATGACGTCATAAATCGTCGCCATTTTTGTACTGTGAGCACTGGCGTTTTCGAGGTAAGGTGCGCTCAGTGCTGACTGCGTTCCGTTTTAAACAGTGACCAGTGTAGCTAACTATAAAGGAACGGTTTCGCAGTATACTAAATTGACGTCACACCTTACAGTGCTTGCAGTGTATTTCGGAACATACCCTAAAGATTGACGTTGTAAGAGCCATAATTGGCTAATATTTTTTCTCGAAGCTTGACTGATTGGCTTATTTTATAATGACTGCACAGAAGCTCTGCCTTTGTGCAGTCAATGTTACACTATGATGATATAGACTCACACATGCAAAATACTTCACACACCTTCACTTTGCTTCACTTTGTGAGGTTTGGAAATGCGTCTGTGTATAGAAATACGTATGTGTGAAGTCGCAAAATAAGCTGGGGCGAACGCTGCTTATCGTTTAGCGGGCCAATACTTAACAGGGTTTAGTATGAGTTACGCAACTGATGGCGTTCAATATTCTTCTAAGAGCTTAGTACGAGTTACGCGACCGATGGCGTAAATACATTAGATATTTCAAATATTCGTGCGTACTCATGAATTTCTGAATTAAAGTTTTAATTCGTTTATTACTTAATCTATTTTAGTATGACGCTTTTTTAGGATTTTGTACTTATATTTTTCATGAATAAAATGTTTTTAATTACAAAAATCTCAAGCAGGCAGTGCTTTTTTAACTCTATGGACTACACGCCACTGCACAGGAGTCATTTTCTAAACAGGGACGAACTGCCACACTCAGGGTCACCCAAACATTACATAATGAACTCATTTTGTATTGAAATCTATACTAAAGAGCTACTTAAGTAGTGATAAGGCGATTCTGTGTGCGGCAGTAAGCGTGTAGCATGTAGAATAGTGTAATTAGTAATAGAGATATCTTACAGTCAGTTCTTGGACTATGTGGAAATGAGTAATGACGGTAATCCGCTTGTGGCGAGCCTTAAGCGAAGGGTTAAGGCTCCCGCACGCTATAACTTTAATATTTATTACGACCAACGTGTCCGTTCTTAAATCCGAGTGGAAAAAATAGCGTTAATGTTACTTTTTATGCATAGTTTTCATCTTCGATCAAAGATTTTCATAATATAAAATATTGGATAAGTAACTAACTTTGATACTTACAACTTCATGACTTTGACTGTTGCGATGCTATTACACAATAGTAGTAGGTACGTAGTAAAGAATTTGCAGTTGTCAATAAATCCATATTAATATTATAAATGCGAAAGTGTGTCTGTCTGTCTGTCTGCTACGCTTTCACGGCCCAACTACTCAACCGATTTTGATGAAATTTGGTACAGAGGTAGGTTACATCCAAGGGAAGGACATAGGCTACTTTTTATCCCGGAAAATTAAAGAGTTCCCGCAGGAATACAAAAAATGTATCTGTTCAACCGATTTTGATGAAATTTGGTGCTAGGACTGGTTGTATCCCGAAAAAGGACATAGGCTACTTTTAATCCCGGAAAATTGAAAAGTTCCTGCGGGATTTAAAAAACATAAATAAACGCGGATGAAGTCGCGGGAATCATCGAGTTAATACTATTATGCAAATTCATCTGGTCCAGGCATACGAGCCATGTTTAGTTACCATTTGCCAACCTAGCAGAAAGACGTGTCCCCAAGCGATTTAGTATGGGTTTGACATCACACCCCAAATAGTTTAGCCCGCTACCATTTTAGACTGCATCATCACTTACAACCTGGTGAGATCTCAGTCTAACTTGTAGTGGAAATAAAAATATATACCTACATATAAGACAAGTGAAATGCGTGTCATAAATTTCCATAGTCATGATATTTATCGAAATCATTGATAACCAGTGTTTCCTTTATCCTTCTATACATTATTAATTTATCGTACCCATTTCTTTGATTTTAAATCAAGCATCATTCGAATATTTTCCATAATTAGAATTCCAACTCATAAATAATAAAAAATCTAGTTGGAATTTCTGCCTGTTGACCGTTTTTAATTACCAATTAATTATACGTAGACAATTATTTATTGATGCTCTATTTATTGTAAGGGTTTCGTGAAATTCATACAAAACGTGAACCTTACTTCTGACAAGTCAATTTTGTATTTAATTGATTTAAGACCTCTCAATTTCAGAGCGCCCTTGGGTGTGTTATTTTATCGTTTGGGTACCGTTTTGTAATAATTAGAATTGGAATTTATCGGTGTCATCGGGATGTGATTTAAAGGAGTCCTGCTTAATGCGTTATATAGAACTAGATGATGCCCGCGACTTCGTCCGCGTGGATTGATGTTTTTTGATTCCCGCGGGAACTCTTCAATTTTTCCGGATAAAAAGTAGCCTATGTCCTTTCCCGGGATACAACCTGTCCCTGTACCAAATTTCATCAAAATCGGTTTTACAGATACATTTTTTGGATTCCCGCGGGAACTCTTAAATTTTCCGGGATAAAAAGTAGTCTATGTCCTTCCCCGGGATGTAACCTATCTCTGTACCAAATTTCATCAAAATCGGTTGAGTAGTTCGGCCGTGAAAGCGTAGCAGACAGACAGACAGACAGACAGACACACTTTCGCATTTATAATATGTAAATATGGAATATGGATATATGGATATATGGATATGGAAGTATGGATGGATTTAAAGAACTGGGGCCATACTGCCAACGCTTAAAGCAAATTAAGCAATATTACCTAAAATGACGGTTTGATGTCACGTACCTAATTGACGTTCCTAAAATAAGGATTATAATTCTAAAACACGAAAGTCAACAATAATGAAACAATATGGCTTTAAACGTTGGCAGTATGGCCCCTGCATTTTTATGCCCTCGACTTCGTCTGCGTAGTTTCAGTAGGTATTTTTTAAATCCCGTGGGAACTCTTGAGTGGCTTTTATTTAATACCGCAAAACTTAGTTTATTTGCATTCGTTTATGGCCGATTATAAAAAACTATACTAGTTAAAAAGTTTGTTTCGTGTTTCTATAAAGTTTACATCCGTAATCGCAATCAACTCTTATTATTTTTTAAAACTTTTGGCTTTTTCATTTCAAATTTTAAGTTGAAAATCATTACTAGCTACTGAAATAAGCAAGAGTGAAACACAGACCGACATAGTCGCACCATGAGCGTTCCATTTTTACAAACTGGTACAGAACTCTAATAATTTAATATCAAAAAATTCTTTTTAAACAACCGACTTCAAACTCCCGCGCCAACTTTACAACAACAAGCACACGCTATACAAAGTACTTATTTTATTGTTTATATTTTAAAAACCGCTCGACCGATTTTGATAAAATTTATATGGGACCACATGGGAAGTATGCCCTTTCAAATAAAAAAAAAAATCATCCAAATCAGTTCACCCAGTCAAAAGTTCTGAGGTAAAAAACATTTTTAAAAAAACAGTCGAATTGAGAACCTCCTCCTTTTTTTAAAGTCGGTTGAAAATGCTTTTGCTTATTTTTTAATTAAAAATTAGATTCCTCGAAACGACCGTCTCAGTAACCCGTACCTAATATTTCATAAAAGATGGAAATTTTTAGTGGCGCCATATTGCGAAGAAAGGCGTTCATTTCGGCAATATTTTGCATACCTAAGTGGATAATATATTTTAGGAAAAATCTGACCTACTTTTTTTGTACTTTTTACAAGTACCATTTCAATTTCGAACACCTTGAGCCTTAATTATGAAAGGAGCCTTTTAAATAAGTGAAAGAATTTTTTCTCCTGGATAATCCGTCATTCTGTATTGATCCTCATATCGAAGGAAGAAATTTTTATTTGCTCTGTATTCGGCATAAGCCATAGAGATGCTAAGTATGTATAAAACTAGAGGTACAGAATTTGCCATCAAAAGAGTCCCTACCTCATGATTACAAAGACATTGGGCAATGAACTTAATTATGATACTACTGCCAAAAAAGGTGTGTAATATTTTCAGGGTTCGGTACGCTTACTCTGAGTTTTAACATTGCAAATACGATAGATCGACGTGAGAGCTCACCTCACCAAGCGTCAAAGTAAAATGGACCCAAAAGCTCTTGCTTTAAAGTCACAAATTCAGCGTTTGGAGCGCTAGCTGTGAATAAATGCACGAAATGATGAAATGAGCTCTAAACTAATGCGGTTAAGGTTCATTTTACTTTTACGCTTGGCGTGGTGAGCTCTCACGTCGATCAATCGTATTTGCAATGTTACAACTCAGAGTAAGCTTACATGTAGTATGTACTTATGTGCGTTATGCGTAATTTAGTCAAATATCATACATATAATTAATTCAATTTTCAATTTCACTCATAATGAAACAAGGTTCCAAGTTCAAACTCAATCTATGTCGGCAATGACGAGCCGCCTGAGATTTAGCGCTTTGTTACGATGCTAAGTAAAAAGAGTATTTACCTAGGGATAACAATATGCTCTTGTAGTATAATATAGGTTGAGTTGAGGATATTATGCAGAATCTTCTCTACATTTCTCTCTCTATATCTCAATGAGTTAAATTTTCATGGTATGGTTGTCTTATCTCACTAAAGATCCTGACTCCTTTCTATTAATTTCAATAGATCTAATGTCATGGGATTTTATAGGAAATATAATCTTGGGATACTCAGGTCATTCCGATCTAGTAATAAGTACGACAACAACTCTCTGGAAAAAGCATTTTAAGTATTCTGGGCGGCTTCGAGTAAATTTTTGTTTACTCACCATCTAGCAATTTGTAAACATTGGGTTGATATTAAGGCTGTCGGACGACTTCAAATTCAAAACACGCCGACGCACCGGGAACCCAATCACTTAGTAGGTCATATCGGCTCTCTCGTAGAGGCTAAATTAACATATTTTCCCTTATCGAGTAATATGGTCCGACCCGGCTTTATCAAGGATGTTTCGACCGAAAATATACAACAAGGGTGAGCTGCTCTGTCCATGTTTTGAACCAGGGAGTTGTCATATTACCTAGGTACTAGATTTTATTATATAAATATTTTATTTTATTCAACTACAAGTTAGCCCTTGACTGCGATCTCACCTGATGGTAAGTGATGATGCAGTCTAAGATGGTAGCGGGCTAACCTGTTAGGGGTATGGCGGGTATATTAAACCCATACCCCTAGTCGAGACCTAGAGTAGCAATGAACTGCAAAATGAACTTAATCCTCATACTTAATCATGAAGAAATTAGCATTGTCAGAGCTAGAGAGACGGAAGAGTCTTTAATTCATTGCTGTTTTCTTTATTTTATTGTGACTCATAATCACGTAGCTCATAATCAATGAAAGATAGTTATGTTAAAACATTAATTAATTAGAACCTTCGCCTTCATTATTATAACGTCGCTTACTTGACGCCTCGTATTATATTAAACTAGATGATGCCCGCGACTTCGTCCGCGTGAATTGATGTTTTTTTAAGATTTAAACTATCCTATCTCTCAAGTTGGATCGAACTGCACATGGTGTGCGAATTTTATTATAATCGGTTAAGTGGTTTAGGAGTCCATTGAGGACAAACATTGTGACACGAGATTTATATATATTAAGATGAATTTACTACTCCAGCATCGAAAAGTTCTAATTTCGAATTTGACAACTATATCGAATTGAACCCTCTTTCGTGTTTGCTTCTCATAACGATACAGTTCGTTGTATGGGAGCTGTATCGTTATGAGTCGTAGCTGTATCGATATGGTTATCTTCATAAATAGGATACCTATAGCTTAGCGGCTCTGGGTTCTGGCACTTTCCCAACCACAGAGTTCTTAGTATGCAGAGGAGCCATACCTACATCATGGCGGATGGTGGCACCCGTCATTGAATATGTACATATTATATATTTCATCTCCACCTACTCTATACTCTATGTACCCAACCCACTCTATGGTTGGTACTGCCACTCTTACTGCCAATATTAAAAAAAATTTAGAAAAATTACGCGGTAAACGGATTACTTTTGCAACTTGTGAAATTTGAATTTGATTGATTTGACTTTTTTATTAATTTATAAAGTAAAAAATTATAAAGACGTCCTTGTCGTAGATAAAATCTTGTATGCAACTGTACGTAATTAGTCATTTTAATTCTCGTACTATCCTATTTTGATACTCGGCAAGCCTCGTATCAAAAAACAGCACTCGAATTAAAATGACCCTCATTACGATACAGTTGCATAAATAGCTTTTATGAATACCTTGCAGATAAACATTCTTTCTTCGTCGTTTAATCTATTGCACCGTTATTGTGACCACTCCTAGCACCAACTTTTCGCTAACGGGAGGGAAAAGGGCATATCTTAATATATATAAATCTCGTGTCACAATGTTTGTCCTCAATGGACTCCTAAACCACTTAACCGATTATAATAAAATTCGCACACCATGTGCAGTTCGATCCAACTTGAGAGATAGGATAGTTTAAATCTTAAAAAACATCAATTCACGCGGACGAAGTCGCGGGCATCATCTAGTAATTTATATTTTAAAATGTTAGGGAAGTATGCTGTAGGGAACTAGAAGTTTAATTCGCTATAATCCGCGTCAATAGGTGGTTAAGTGATACTTTACAATCGTTCAATGATTGTCGAGTCAACATCTCCCGAAGATGCTCCGGAATCGGAGTGAAACATACGTTGAGAGTAGTTTGGAAGATTTCTGTGGTGTGGTGAATATCGCGGGCTATAAATGCGGGATACACACAGTACCACATAGATTTACCTATTGTCGCGGATTATGGCGAATTTAACTTCTAGTTTCTTTCATTATGATGGACTTCCGTAAAGTAACGCCAACTTCTATCCAATACAAGAAGTATGCTGCTCTACGCTCAAACTCAATGGTTTCGACAAATGCGTCTCCGCCCACGGGAAACAAGATTACGGCGTGTTTGTGTATAAATCTTTGGAGACAATAACGTATCCACATTTCGGGCCTAGCAACAACGAATGTACTGCGTTCCCCTCTTATTTCGTTAGCTAACATCCTCCTTGAGTGCTCTTTAAGTAAGTTTAATTTGTTCCTAAAAGATCCGACAACTTAATCTGCATATAAAATTTTATTATAATAGCTTTTATACGCAATTTAAATGAAACTAATAGGTATAACGATCCATTAATCTCTCACACTGATCAAACTACCTACTCTTATTTACGGTTAGTAGTTTTTAACTCCGACCATTGGATAACCCAAAAAAAGTCGAACCGCTTCAAGGATGTGTTTGAGAAGCAGATTGAAGTAACGCAACATGCTGAACGGTAACCTTGATCGATATTGACATAAAAATAATAATTGCAAACTAATTATTACAACGGAGCAACCGAGCAACGGATTGACGTGATTTTTGGCATGGTTATATTTGAGGACCTGGAGAGTGACAAAGGCAAACTAATTATTACAACGGAGCAACCGAGCAACGGATTGACGTGATTTTTGGAATGGGTTACATATTTGAGGACCTGGAGACAAAGGCTTTTTTATGCCGGAAAATCAAACAGTTCCCGCGGAAATAAAATAAAAAATTTATTTTTATTTTATTATTTATTATATACCACGCGGACGAAGTCGCGGAAATCAGTTAGTAGCTTTTAACTCCCTTGGATCCTATCCTCCATGGGGTGAGCGCGTTGCTCCATTTTAATATAGGTTTCGGGCTCAATCCCCGGTGTTTATTTGTTGGCTTGTCCTTGGATCACGCCGCAATGGAGCAATGGATCGACTTGAGTTTTTGCTGGAATATAGTTACAGTTAGGTATATTGGGTATATATATTACGTATCCAGAAAAATCTATAACTTCCTACGAGATATTTAAAAGGCTATTTATATACGCGGACGACAACATCAGTCATCTAGTATTTTATTAGTATCGATCGAAAAGTACCACCCAACAATGAAATATATATCAATGCTCTATCACTAGTGAATCCAAAAAACAACTAGTAAATGTTTATATTATACTAGCAAACCCGGCGAACTCCGTTTCGCCACCAGATGGCTTTCCCGCTAAAAAGATTTTCCCGCTTTTCTGTTGAAATTTTTCCTGAATTTTCTTTGCTATAAACCTCAAGGAGCCCGAGACCTTTCCAACGAATGCAAAACCGTGGAAATCGGTTCGTGCGTTCTGGAGTTATAGCGTCAGGAAGGAAAACCCGACTTATTTTTATATAGTAGATTAAGTAAGTACTAAAACAATTTTATCTTATTCGAACCAAGTTAACCTTTTTTCACAGCAATTTGATTTATAAGCACACTGTCGTAAGATAAAGACATTCTTTATCTTTGAACAATATGTTACTGATTTATTACATCTTATTTTCGTGGGTTAAAAAAAATACTTGAGATGTACTTGAGCTTTTCGAATAGAACTAAGATGGGGTCAGGTTGGGGTAGGTATTCGGGGTGTTATGAGTAAGCCTATGTGTGGCATCATAGCTCCTAAATACACAGACCAATTAATGCTTGGGTGATTGTACATAAATGGTCAAGATAATGCGTTTAGAATCTGGTTGAAATACTTTAAAATCAAAAGAAGTAGTTAAAAGTAGGCACAGCTAAATATCTTACAGATTTTTTTATGCATATAGTTGACTAGCTGATGCCCGCGACTTCGTCAGCGTGGTTTAAGATTTTTTGATTCCCGCGGGAACTCCTTAATTTTCCGGGATAAAAAGAAGCCAATGTCACTCTCCAGGTCCCCAACTATACCCGTGCCAAAAATCACGTAGACCCGTTGCTCCGTTGCGGCGTGATTGAAGGACAAAGCAACAAACCAACAAACCAATAAACCAAAAACAAACACACTTTCGCATTTATAATATTAGCATGATGAACTTTATGGCGCAAAGATGAATACTGTATGTAGGCTTATAAATGGTTCTGAGTTCAGTTCCTAGCTGGGGCATATCTCATGGCATCGTCTCAATCGATAGACGTCCACTGCTGGACGAAGGTCTTTGGCATGAATCTCTACAGGACACGGTCTTCTGCCGCTTGCTTCCAGCGGCTCCTAGTTACTTTTTTTTTTTTTTAGTATGCAACGACAACAAATGAGGTCTAGGTTGTAGCACGCTTGCCTAGAAGATACCTATTCACTCTAGCCTTGAACGCTGCCCTTTCCTTTAAGAAGATTATGCTCGGAGTATACCTGCGTGATCAAATAAGAAATAAGGAGATCCGAAGCAGAACCAGAATAACCGATATACTTAGCTCTAAGAATCGCGTGGCAATAGGCGTATTTCAAAGAATCGATAAGAAATTTATGGTTTCTAAATTGGCATAGCTGTACTCAAGTAAAACAAATTTAGCTATGTTATAAGTACTTTTATCGACTGGAATTTATAATACTAGATGATTCCCGCGACTTCGTTCGTGTGGATTTATGTTTTTTGATTTCCGCAGGAACTCTTCAATTTTCCGGGATAAAACGTAGCCTATGTCCTTTACTGGGATGTAACCTATCTCTGTACCAAATTTCATCAAAATCGGTTGAGTAGTTGGGCCGTGAAAGCGTGGCAGACAGACAGCCAGACAGACAGACACACTTTCGCATTTATAATATTAGTATGGATCGAGCAATAATACAATATCCCCAAAATATTATTTATAGATCAACAAGCTGTCGCCACCCGCATTCCAGACAATTGATGCAATCATCGCCAATGAGATTTCAGGGGGTGAGTAAAACGGGATAATTGCATTGACCGCAACCGAATTATTGTAATAGTCGCTATTCAATGACAATTTTGTTTTGAATCTGCGGGCGAAGTCCCCTGTTATAAATAACTGCCTTGTTGTATAGTTACTATGATTGCCTGGATACATGGATAGGGAACCTTTGGCACCCGAAACATCAAACTAGCTCTTTTGAAATTTCCTGGAAAATTGAACTGAAATGGACCTAGGTGCCGTTACGAAATAGTCTCAAATATAGAAGCCCTCCTATAAACCTGGCTTGTCAGAAAAGTTATGGTTTTACTAACTGACATCCGCGACTTCGTCCGCGTGGATTGAGTTTTTTTGGTTCCCGTGGATATTCTTTAAATTTCCGGGATATAAAACCTATATCCTTTCCCAGGATGTTACTTACCTCTAAAGCAAATTTCATCAAAATCAGTTGAATCGGTCAACGAAGGAGTCCCGCAGGAACAAAAAATCTTGACCCACGCGGACGAAGTCGCGGGTATCCTCTAGTTAGATACTAAATACCTTCCTATTCGATTAAAACTAAATAAAAGAAACAAAATGTTAGGTTATTATATCGTAACAAGCTTCCCACACAAACGTTTACAACCAAATGATTGTTTTTTTTGCAAAAGAAATAATTACATTTCAGGTTGGTTACCTCTGACCTGAGGCAGTAAAGAACCACTAAATTATTCAAAGGCACTACAGTTTTTCCAATTAGTACATTCGTAATATGAAAAATGTGTACTTTTTTCAGTAAGTACCTACATAATAATTACGTCTCTGTTTCAGTGATAAATGAAAATTTTTCTTTATCCATTCCATTATAAATGCAAAAGTTTGTCTGTCTGTCTGTCTGCTACGCTTTAACGGCCCACCAGTTCAACTGATTTTGATGAAATTTGGCACAGGGATAGGTAGTATCCCGGGGAAGGACCTGGCTGCTTCTTATCCTGGAAAATCAATGAGTGCCCACGGGATTTTAAAAATAAACCTATATCCACGCGCCACGCGGCCAAATTCGCGAGCATCATCTAGTCCTACTAATCCTACTAATATTGCATGTTTGTTACTTCACGCCGCAACGACTGAACAGATTTGGATGAAATTTGAAATGGAGATAGCATATACTCTGAATTAATACATAGGCTACATTTTATCCCGGAAAAGTCCCGAAGTAATTAAATCGCAGCCATTATACAGTACTGAATAAATTCAACAATATTTGACTCGTGGTTCAGGCCCACTAGAACTCGTTGAAGTCAGTTCAATACAGTATTAATTACTGAAAAAAGTTGCAAAAACTGTGACCTAGATGCTCATTTTTGCAGTCTAAGTGGCTTCACGTATAAGGGTTAGGTCAGACTAGCGACCTGTCTTACATCAAAAAGTGACGCTACATTTTGAAATGTGACACACGAATCCACAATCCTAGGAAAATGGTGAAAAGTGCCATTTTAAGCACATCATTTTCCTTTAAATTATCTTGTCTTATTTATTAAGACATTATTTTTATCTAAGACATTAATCATACATAATTTATAATTATCTTTATGTATAAATTATTTTCGTGTTATAACTGATTATGGCTCTATGAATTAATTTAAATAATTTAAACTCATAGCATAACTCATGTTTTTAATTTGCATGTCAGTAGAACATGTATGATCAAACATAAAACCACAAAACAGTGGTAGATTCACTTGACGATTCAAAAGTACTTGTAAAAGTTTATTTGAATAAAAAAACATTTGATTTTGATTTGATTTTGAAACAATACGATAATTTAACAGTACTTATGATTTATTATTCCAAGTAGTGAAACTAGGACCTAAGGCCTTCCAAGTTTCGGATTTTGTGGTAAGCTCAACTGAAGCTTGTTGTAACGGATAAGACGCTCAAAGGCAAAAGGATAAAAGTTTGAGAACAAAAAGCCGTTAGTGTGAACCTAACTGTGAAGTGGAACGACAGATTAACGCTTTTAAAATAAACTTTATAAATGCTGAACGTTTTTAATCTCTGTTTTAAATTATTTCCGTCGCATCTTTAGTACAGGGAAATACAGTTGCAGCTATGAAAAACAAAATTAATTAACAGTGACATAAAAGATTATATTATCAGTAAACAGCGCGTCAAAAGTTTAGTTTGTAAAAATGAGTTTTATCAGTATACCAAAACATAAAGAAGTCATAATGTTATCGCTGGACCGTGTTATTTTTAATTAAAACAGAATAGATTAGCTTCCTTAGAGTGGAACCCAGTATCACAAGCCACCGACATATTTACAACCAGATTATAGATATCATAGAATTCCAATTCAATAGTGTTACAAAACGTTATCAGTTACTTACGATGCAACAGAGATACCGGGAGCGTATCGCCCTGGATGCATACCCTAATGAGATGCTATGGAATAAAGCTCCTTAAGTAATGGGACCCGGAGCGGGGCACGATAAATATGATCAAACAAAACGTGCAGTGGAGGAAGCAGTACATTGTAGAGATAAACGACTGCACCGTTCACATAAATATAGGGAAGCCGGAGTTCTCAAGGCACGAAATTGACTCGAACGCTAACGTGCTTAAACAACGTTAGCTTGATAATTGGCAAACTGTATCACAGAGTACTCGCTGTCACTAAGCCTTGAACCAGCGTCTTTGTTTTCAGACAATAAACACGCTGTGTTACTGAAGTGCTTTCAGTTTGAGATGATCCGTATGCCCGAGACATCGAGCTGTCTTTTGTTTCGAAGTTCACGGCTAAGGTCAGAGCTTACGCTATTCTTTCGTAATATAAATCACGACTTGGATTGCGCTGATGCAATCCTTCTATTATTTCTTACGGTTTCAGTTATGATATCGAGTTCTTGCAGTTAGTAAACCATCGTTAGCATGAATAACAAGCTGGATCACAGTGTACACACAGTCACTTAGCCTTGAACCGGTATCTTTGTTTTCAGACAATAAACACGCTTTGTTACTGAAGAGCTTTCAGTTTGAGATGATCCGTATGCCCGAGACGTCGAGCTGTCTTTGGTTCTGAAGTTCACGGCTAAGGTTAGAACTTACACAAGTCGTTCATAATAATAATAGTTCACGACTTGGATGCCGTTGATCGGTCAAACGGACAGCAATGTGTTGCACAAACTCTGAGAATCTATACTAATATAATAAATGCGAAAGTTTGGATGTATGGAAGGGTGGATGTTTGTGACTCTATCACGCAAGAAAGGCTGAACGGATTTGGATGAAATTTGGCACAGATCGAAATTTGGGACAGGCCCGCGACTTCGCCCGCGTGGATTGAGGTTTTTATTTCCCGCGGAAACTTTTTAATGTTTTGGGGTAAATATAATAAAAAATAATAGCTTATGTGTTATTCCAGATTATTATCTATCTGTGTGCAAAATTTCATCCAGATCCGTTCAGCCATTCTGCAGGTGTGATTGAATAACAAACATCCATCCACCCAAATTTTCGTATTTATAATATTAATATTACAGATTCTATACAATAGTAATTAAATACCAAAAATTACACTCAAAAAATAAAGTCATGCCGATTAAAATATGACCAGACTAGCTGATGCCCGCGACTTCATCCGCGTGGTTTAAGTTATTTGTCATTCCCTCGGGAACTCCTTAATTTTCCGGGATAAAAAGTAGCCTATGTCACTCTCCAGGTCCTCAAATTTACCCATGCCAAAAATCACGTCAATCCGTTGCTCCGTTGCGGCGTGATTGAAGGACAAACCAACAAACCAACAAACAAAGTGACTTTCGCATTTATAATATTAGTATGATGATTATTTATTAAGCAATTATGTAAACAATTTCATTGAAATTAAATCGTTCAAGTATCATCGGAATTTATAAAAAGGGTTAAAATTGTGGAACTGTCCGAATTACTTTGATCACAAATTGGACTTTTTAATGTCTTTATAAGTGCTGTCTGACATGAAGTTAATGAAACGGCCGGTTTATTGATCTACCTGCGAGGTGACATGGTCGAGGTGCTTCTAGCCTCGTATTATGTTTTTCTTCAAATTATTATTTTCTATCTTTATCTAACCCCTCAAAATGTATACCGGGGAAAGGGAACGATGGTCCAGTCCCAAGGCATTAGAATACACTATTTCATTTGAAAGACGACCCCCGTCATTTGATAAGCCGATGATGTATTTTTTAGCATTAATCCATTAGGACCCAGACAGCCATTTCTTCGAGGTTTTTTTATATGTATTGCTTCGAGAGGTGATTTGTATTTTAAAAACCTACGTGTGTAGGATTTTAATGACATTCTTGCCGAAGAATTTGGTAGTAGGTACTAAGGAAAGTTCGAACTACAGAATTTTTGCCTCTTGACCACCTCTTGATTGGTTTTTGTCTTTAATATGAGTTAGAAATGACACAAGTATAATCGTATCCAGATACTACATATTTGGATGACAATTAGCATTCTAAGTATCCTTTTCTCTCGAGTGACTATAATAATAAGAGGAAAAGAGATAAAGCTATTTATATTATCCTAATAGCATCTGGATTGGGTTATACATACGGATATAAGTAACTTTAGATACTAAGTTATCTTAGTGCAAGTGTATTTTAGTGTAGTACTTTCTATTAATACCATGGAAATTATTTGATTTTTTTGGAAAGAAATATGAATAAAAATGTCAATTTTCAGGATCAAGCTATCTTTGTAATTATCGTCGAAATCGGTTGATTAAAGGCTCCGTGAAAAGCTAATTAACAGATAGTCTTCCCATTTACAATTTTAATACGGATTGTCACATAAAGTTTGATAGTTTATTCATTTGTCGGTATGGATAACATGTAAAAACCACTCGACTGATTGGGATGTGGAAAGGAAACTTTAATGTTTCATTTAAAACCCAAGAGACAAAAGCTTTTCGAGTCGATCTATATTAAAAAAATGAATTATTAAAGTAGAATTTGATTGCTATATTATGATCATAAAATAAATAAGGTTTGACCTGTATCCACGGTTAACAGCAGAAGCAGGAAAATATTCACATAAATTTTGTGGTTAAAATAAAAGCCATCCATTTAGGTTTACCGACAAACAAAGATAGTTTTAAAAGTGCAATAGATAACATATTTTCATTACAGCGCCGCAGCAAGGAGCGGCGAGCTTGTGAGATAAAAATATTGCAATAAAACGATGGCCTTTTCAATTTTAATTGAAAACTGCAACACTGATATCGCGTATCGTGACTAATACGATACCGTGGTAATGCATGATAGTGAAGCTATTTGAATTACGGTATCGGTAAATACAATTTACATATTTTTTTAGAGTTCCGTAGTAAGACATGGAGCCATGGCTTAATAAATTACACTTATTCAGCTTTTATTGATACAAAAGTGGTGTTTAGTGGAGATGCATATATTCATGTGTTCAGCTGGGTAGGCTGTTAGTACGGCTTCATAGGCTATTAGTTAAGACCAACCTGAACCGGCCATGCTCAAAAGAAACACCAAATTACCTGTTAGTATCAATTCTATTGTTATTTTGATATGACCTTCCTGGCGCAGTGGTAAACTCTGCAGTGGCAGGGGCTAATTTAAAGCGGAATAAAGAAAAAAATAATTATAAATTTGTTTGATAAATTTGATTAAATCAAAAAACCGGCCAAGTGCGAGTCGGACTCGCGCACCCAAAGTTCCGTACAAACCTGTAGGTATATAAGTTAAAGTTCTAATTTCAATTTAAAACCTCTACGCGTGAATGCGGAAAGGGGTAGTAAGTTTAAAATTTTTAAAAATATTTTTACTGTATGATGTAACTAAAATTTATGCTTTTCGCAATTTTTCTTTTATCTGTGCTATAAGACGTTGCTTCGTACCAAATTTCAAGATTCTGAGTTCACGGGAAGTACCCTGTACCCTGGTTTTGATTCCCTTGCGAGTGTCGAAAATTTGACATAAACGGCTATATCCTTTGATTGCGTTGGCTTAGAAATTTGATTTTTTCTCAGATCCAAGGGACAGTAAACCTGAGTATTTGATATTAATTTTAGCTTGATACCTCCATGCGTTCCTGAGAAAAAGGGTCTTGACACACAGACGGACGGACAACAAAGTGTCCTATAAGAGTTCCGTTTTTAGGGTTCCGTACCTCAAAAGGAAAAAACGGAACCCTTATAGGATCACTTCGTTGTCCGTCCGTCTGTGTGTCAAGACCCTTTTTCTCAGGAACGCATGGAGGTATCGAGCTGATATTCATATCACATTCTCAAGTCTACGGTTCCTTAGAGCTGTGAATAAATCAAGCTTCTAAGCCAACGCAATCAAAAGATACAGCCGTTTATGCTGCAAATTTTCGAATTTTCTTGCACTCGCAAGGGAATCAAAACCTACAGGATACTTCCCGTGAACTCAGAATCTTGAAACTTGGTATGAAGCAACGTCTTATAGCACAGATATAGGAAGAATTGCGAAAAACATAAATTTTTAGTTACATCATATAATAAAAATATTTTTATGCAAATTTTCGACACTCGCAAGGGAATCAAAGCCTACAGGGTACTTCCCGTGAACTCAGAATCTTGAAACTTGGTATGGAGCAACGTCTTATAGCACAAATATAGGAAGAATTGCGAAAAACATAAATTTTGAGTTACATCATATAATAAAAATATTTTTATGCAAATTTTTGACACTTGCAAGGGAATCAAAACCTACAGGGTACTTCCCGTGAACTCAGAATCTTGAAACTTGGTACGAAGCAATGTCTTATAGCACAGATATAGGAAAAATTGCGAAAAACATAAATTTTTAGTTACATCATATAATAAAAATATTTTTATGCAAATTTTCGCCACTCGCAAGGGAAACAGAACCTAAAGGGTACTTCCCGTGAACTCAGAATCTTGAAACTTGGTACGAAGCAATGTCTTATAGCACAGATATAGGAAAAATTTCGAAAAACATAAATTTTTAGTTACATCATATTATAATAAAAATATTTTTAATAATTTTAAACTTACTATCCCTTTCCTCATGAACGCGTAGAAGTATTACATTGAAATTCTTATCAAATACTCAGATCTATAATACCTTTAAGCTGTAACAAACTACTGTCCCTTGGAGATGTGAAAAAATCAAACTTCTAAGCCAACGCAATCAAAAGATACAGCCGTTTATGCTGCAAATTTTCGACACTCGCAAGGGAATCAAAACCTATAATTTCCGTGAACTCAGAATCTTGAAATTTGGTACGAAGCAACGTCTAATAGCACAGATAAACGAAACATTGCGAAAAGCATGAATTCTTAGTTACATCATTTAATAAAAATATTTTTAATAATAAGAGTTCCGTACCTCAAAAGGAAAAACAACCCTTATAGGCTCACTTTGTTGTCCGTCCGTCTGTGTGTCAAGACCCTTTTTTTCAGTAACGCATGGAGGTATCAAGCTGAAATTCATATCAAATACTCAAGTCTACTGTCCCTTGGAGCTGTGAAAAAATCAAACTTCTAAGCCAACACAATCAAAAGATGCAGCCGTTTATGCTGCATATTTCGATACTCACAAGGGAATCAAAACCTACAGGGTACGTCCCGTGAACTAAAGATCTTGAAAATTGGTACGAAGCAACGTCTTATAGCACAGATAAAGGAAAAATTGCGAAAAGCATAAATTTTTAGTTACATCATAATATAATAAAAATATTTTTATTTAATATTTTAAATTTAGTACCCCTTTCCGCCTGAACGCGTAGAGGTATTAAATAAAAATTAAAATAGATAAGTGGAATAAAAATACCATAACTTTTGAAGGTTTAAAGGTTTGTACGGAATCTTCGGTGCGCGAGTCCGACTCGCACTTGGCCGGTTTTTTCCTTTTGAGGTACGGAACCCTAAAAATAAACTTTGAGCAGTATAAAACGTAGGTATAAAAGTTCGTAAGGTAATTTTCTGGTCAATTCAAACGTTCTAACTATGCAAGATGATAAAAAAACCAAGAACTCAAGTATCGAGTGTTCATACAAAATGTTACATTCTTCAAAGGATGCTAGTAAAGCGAACCTGCAGGCAAGCGTGAGTACTAACTTAATGTCATGTCCAGTCGATATTGAAATGTGGGTGGCAATGCTAAGTCCACTATGCAACTATGCATGCATGCAAGATAGAGAGTTGCAGCCTGCGAGCTCACTCCATATTAGGAAATGTACATTTCTCTTAATATTAAGTCCAATCTGTTTAATGTTGTATGTTAGCAATGTTTAGGTTTAAGTAAAGTAGGAATTAGGTATCCTTATTCAAAGCTGAATTTGATGTTTTGCCAATAATAATGGTAGTAATGGAAGTCACTATTGAGCTGAGCTGAAAAAAATTACATCCGCTTTCAAATAAAACCTACCAATGACGGACACATTTTTTTTTAATTAAAAAAATTCGTTGATTATGAATCCAGGAGGCAGGCAAATCGATAATCAAACAATACAGCCTACAGGTATTCTATCGTTCAAATAGTTTAATTTTTAGCAGCTGTTAGGACCTAAAGAAATACTAACCGACACACAACCAAACAAACACACTTTCTGAATTATAAATTACTAGCTGATGCCCGCGACTTCGTCCGCGTGGTTTAAGTTTTTTGTTATTCCCGCGGGAATTCCTTAATTTTCCGGGATAAAAATAGCCTATGTCAGTCTCCAGGTCCTCAACTATACCCATGCCAAAAATCACGTCAATCCGTTGCTCCATTGCGGCGTGATTGAAGGACAAACCAACAAACAAACTGACTTTCGCATTTATAATATTAAGTATGATGCAATCATCAATACTTTTTATCAAATGAGAAAGTATGTTTGTATGTCAATTCCCTTTTCTCGACTTATCTAAATAACCAATTTTGACCAAATTTGGCACCCTGTTGACGGACTTATTTTAGGTATATTATACTTCAGGAAATAACAGAGAAAAGATTTAAGAGGAAAGCATAAGGAGGGCTAAGGAATTAGTTATACTTAGACATCCAATAAACCTACTCATAAATTATACCTACTCATGCCCACATACTAAGTATTATATTATAAATGTTCAAGTACAAGCACCTAAAGGCACACATCTTGTGAAGATAATCTGCATGCCCTAATAAGGACCAACCTGCAGTCCACTATCGCGCTCAGGGCCCTCAGCGCCGCCACCCACATTACAGGCTCCGCACACTATAAACTTATTACTTACCTAAGTAAAAATATATTCTTCAATTTCAATGTATGCCATCAATTTAAGTTTGAGTTCTCAAAACATTCTTGAAAATTTGTTAGGAAATCACAAGTTAGCCCTTGAATGCAATCTCACCTATGGTATCTATTACCAGGTAAGTGATGATGCAGTCTAAGATAGTAGCGGGCTAACCTGTAAGGAGTATGACCTGTAGTAATATTAAACCCATACTCCTAATCGGTTTCTACACAGAATCGTACTGGAACGCTAAATCGCTTGGCGGCACGTCTTTGCAGGTAGAGTGGTCACGGCCACGGCCGAAGACTGCAGACCAGATAAACCAGACAGATGTAGGAAAATCTATTAAAAAATGTTATTTAAATCGTGTTGTTTTTTTACATTCCTATTTGTTTGTTATGCATTGCGCAATCAGGTCAGCCAGATTTTTTATTATTTCCAATTCGCGTCCAGATACCAGTTCAATAAATCAAGTAGGATACCGAGTAATGTACACCGAAGCTCCCCGAAGAGGCATAAATTCGTTTTTGGTTTTTAAATAAATCATTGATGTGAAAACGGAGATCTTTTTGAGTACCACTGCAAACCTTATGACACAAGTGGTAGGTATTTATTGTCAGTTGATCGCAGATATTTTTTATACAATAACAATAAAATAATCCCTTGACTGTCTGTGTTTATAGGCTGAAATGGAATTGGGCTGACTTGAAAGCGGTAATAATATAGCAGTTTATTTAACCTCGTACGCTCATTGCTCATAGAAGGTAGCATGAAGCGGGTGGATGAGGAAGGTGGTGAACCGTGTTTGGTGGCGCACTCTCGAAAAGGCCTATGTCCAGCTGTGGATGCATATAGGCTGATGGATGGTTGGATGGATGTTCATTGATTTCTACGAATTTCCTTCGTGTAATCAATCGTATTATATTGTTTATTGTTTGGTCTGTTTAATCAATCTTGGAAAGCTAAAAAATCGAAATGATTAATTTTCAATCTACTCCTACCAAGGATTGAGCCCGCAACCTCCAATAAGAGTTAGTCTTATGTCGAATTGAAAGAATAAGAAATGGCAAAGCTAGACGCTCCGGCACTATAAGCCTTATTTACTCCCATATTGCATCTTTTAACAACCTTCCAACAGTTACTTCGACATTGAGCCTTTCCATATAATAAAATCATAACACGACAGGTGACAAATGACAAACGGAAAATTTACTTCCGTCACCCGAATCATATAATTTACTTAGCACCTAATTTCGAAATAATGATCGTGATCCAGCCAAGTATAGTTAACCGCAAACTAATAGGCCATATGTTTTACGCCTCAATGTCATCTACTAATTCGACTTTGATGAATAGATCGCGATACTAATACCTAATCTTGTTACCCCTAACAGTTGTTCAAATCTCGTAGTTTGCACGCTTTGGAACCGATGTGAGAATGAAATGTAATGCTTTTTTATTTTGCAACCTTACTTGATTGTTGAATGATACAGTCTAACATGGAAGGGTACGGAAGCTTTAATTAAAATCTGCTTAAAGTTTTTACGCGGTACAGTACAGGATTATTTTAAAAAATTCTTTCCAAAAAACCGACTTCCAACGCCACTGTAAAGTACAAAATAAATTTGATTTCTACCCACTATGTTGAAGTCGGGCAGGTATAACAAGGATAAGCAAAGTTGACACATCAAACTCGCCCGACTTCAACATAGTGGGTAGAAATCATAGATGTAGAATTTTAGATAGTAGCAATCAAATTTATTTTGTACTTTACAGTGGGGTTGGAAGTCGGTTTTTTGGAAAGACTTTTTATTTTTAACTTTTTTTGTGTCAGGGTTGACGATTTGGAGTCAGAATTTTTTTATGGGACCACCTCGAGAGCTTCCTCTAACGACTGATAGAATTTTTTTTCAAATCGGTTCAGAAACCACGGAGATATGCACCGACATGCATTTAAAAAAAAATACGCGCCGAATTGAGAACCTCCTCCTTTTTTGGAAGTCGGTTAAAAATCACTTAACGAAGACTCACGTCTTCGTCGATGGAATAGTAACTAGTGAGGATCACCTCATCGGGATGGGGTGGGGATAACCCCCTAGCTACTATTCCATTGACGAAGACGTACGTATACGTACGATAGGTATAGCCCGTGTCTTGTACCTTCAATTGTTTTGTACAACTATTGAATTTAGACACTCTTACTCATCCAAAATATGTTTTGTATTCGAGATTAGAGAGAATTTTACAACAATAGTAGTGGCTCTAATAATGTGGTTATTCACGCCTGCAGCATATGTTTAATGTAAGAGGGATCTTCAATTGATTGACGTGACGTCTGGTTTCTTAGTCTTAAGTAACATACAGACAGATGTTTATTTATCATCCTATATGTAATTCATTATGGCTAATAAATGTCGTAACATACTTTGGAATGGTAAGCGATCCTTTGCTTTTGTCGGTGATGGAAGTTAAATTTTATGGGCATCTATAAAAATGATACGATTTTATAAATAAAAGAGCTTTAATGGCTCCATTGACTTATTGGTGTTTTTATGAATATTTTTAGCAGGACTTACACGTTACGGTCTTATCGTACAACCAAATTACGATTAAATTGCACCATAACATTCGCATCTGTTGGTTATAAATTCTTTCCTTGGACAAAATGCACTGTCACAGAAAGTACGCTATAAATTCAGAAAATTCAAAATTGAGTTTTAGTTATGACTGATGCGGCTTCCCATACTTTTAATTGCTCTGCAAAACGATGTTCGATCACAGTTATTAGATTCAATAAAATCAGTAAAATAGGTAACTATGATGCATTATTTTGCAAAGTTCAATGTAAGGGATAAATTTATGATTCTATGATACATACATATTGCAGTCACGCTATAAGCTATCTTTATTAATGACCGTAACGTGTAGAGCCTGCTTTTAAAATGTTGTTAAACGTACATAAGTTCAGATAGATTTACTTACTAATGACCCTTGCTATTATCGTAGTTAAGTATCTTTATGTTTTACTAGATGATTCCCACGACTTTGTCCGCGTGTATTAAGTTTTTTTTTATTCCCGCGGGAACTTAAATTTTCCGGGATAAAAACCTATGTCCTTCCCCTGGATGCAAACTATCCCTATACCAAATTTCATCAAAATTGGTTGAACAGATGGGCCGTGAAAGCGTAGCAGACAGATAGGCAGACAGACAGACACTTTTGCATTTATAATATTAGTATGGATTTGACTACTTAGTGTACAAAAACATAGCGTATACTGGCTTGTGAAACCTATTTTCCTTTAGATTAAAATATAATAATAGTCACTTCGTTTCACGGTGACCGTAATATGACATGCGTGTGAGTCCATAAATAGATGAAAAATAAACGCATACTTCTTTCTAGTGTAAAAAGACGTCATTTATTTACATACCAAACACTAGAGAGAATGGATAATAGTTAATTTAACAGTTAATAATTGTAGCTTATATTAAGCATTCATTGCACCTAATCTAATCGTGTTTCCCTTCCTACCTTCATTGATCTTACAATACCTCTTAGAGTGGCTGAGCTAAGTGGGTGGCCGGATGCACCTAGCACAATGAGTCGCTCTTACTAAATTACGATAACACTGAACGAGTCGAGTGACCAAAGTACTAATTCATTGTCATGGAAATATTATTATCATTATAATTAATGTATTCGTCACTCTACGCATTCATATCATTCATCCGATTGAGTTATAATATCCCAAAGTTTTTGTTGGCACTTGCGGGAAGGTTTACTTTTACTAATGTACAATAGATGGAGGTCGATAATATGAACTTACAAATATTTATAATACCGTGATCGTTATCTGGTTCTAATAATTATTTTTCCGTCTTAGATTCTTGGATCAAAGCCAAGTTTGAAAATTACCGTTACACAAGTGTACACAAGTTTTAGGAAAAACCATAAGTCCGGTATGGTCTAGTGGCTAGGATACCTGGCTCTCACCCAGGAGGTACCGGAAGTCACTTTTCACAATATTTTACATAAAAATACGACGTTGTTTAATAGAAAACGTCGTACTTTTGAACTGTCCATACGGCTTTCTTTTAATATTAAACAAAAATTTCCTCGATACGATAGAATATTTAATAATTAGTCACAAATTTAGTTCATTATTAATATTTTCTTTTATTTCTATTATTATATTTCTAGTTCTGTCTATTAATAGAAATTAACTAGATATTATTATACCTACCTTCTTTTTTTCATAAATATGTATTATATGTGTATGAATAATAATTGTAGTTACTCAATATTTTCTCTGCAAAATTAGCGTAGGTATTTCGATGAGCACAGAATTGGGAATCCGCTTACTTTGTGGATGGAAGACTCATTGGAAGTGCAATCTAACCCAATCCCCAACCAGATTTTGACTTATCTAAACAGGACGCAGCATTGTCCATATGGTCATTGGATTCAATAACACTTGAGACGGCCGTATTTACTTACAAGACTTTTTTATCATCGGTTCCGGCGCCGAAAAGATTTCGACCATAAAATATTCGAACGGTGTCTTAAATTTTGTTAGACAACTGAATGCATTATGCTAATGCCACGGTTTCCTGCTAAAGACCCTGTTTCACTGGAAAATAAAACGATCGTCTTTTTAGTTAGCTCACCATAGGCTTTAGAGTTTAGGGAAATTTTCGAGGCATGGACAGGTTTTGGTTTGTTTCGTGTTACATGAATTTCTACAGTTTTTCAGCTTTTTGTTTAGATAAGAAAATATGATCAGTAATAAGATAATATAATATTATTAAAAATGATCTCAATATAAAAAATATACCATTGGAACTTGATGTTCCGGTGATATTTTTGATCTAAAGTTACATATTCAGGTTAGTAAGTAGTGTTAAAATATTAATTCTACAAGATAATGGCCACGACTGCCGGAACTTTTAAATTTTCCGAGATATAAAAATGTAGCATTCAGGGTAAATATTATCTATATTCTAAATTTCAGCCAAATCGGTTCATTCAATTTGGTGTGAAGGAGTGGCAAACATACTTTCACATTAGGAGGTAGTTGGAATGTTTATAATATTTTTACAATATTAGTAAATTAATACACTCGGGAGTTTATGTTTCATTGGATTGGGGTCTTTATGAAAGTGGCCACGTAGCGATGAAAACTTTGCGTGACGTTTGATGGCAGTCCCATTCTTGCATATCGAAACATTCGTTGCATTAGATATCCTTTTATTATACATTTGAAGAGGGCAGACAATCAGGCAAACCACCTGACATTGTAAGACTGACAGTAAACGGTTACTGCCCAAGGGCAGCATGATGGTCGTTGACTGATTGAGGATATTATTGTGTTTTTTTAATTTTTTGATCTTTAATATTATTTAACCCTAAGGTATCAGATAATTGTATCACAGTTTCTGATAATTTTGGACTTTGAACACCATGATCTAGCTTAATAATCGAAACAGGAAATCGCCAAGAACTGAGTTATTCCTTGTAGGTGTCGTACTTATTATCACCAGTCCAGTATATATCCAGTCGCTAGATGACATTTGATTGATTTTGTCTGTCCACCTAGTGACTAGTGAGGGATCTAGGTTCAGCGCTTTCGAGGTCTGAGGTCGCCATTTCAATACCTTGGACCCCGACGTCTATCGGTTCTTTGGAGAGCATTCGATAACCTTCAACATGGTATTCTCATCCAAATAATCTCTTGGTAATTATGTAAATTATTAACATTTGGATGCTACTCGTAGATTAATATCTTTAGTTTATAGGTATAATAATTTATCAAAATCTATTTTACGAGTAAAATAAAAAGAATTTTGATAAAATACCTGGATAACGCTTCGCGGGAGAAGGTCCCCCTAATACTCCGAACCCCAATAGGAATGTAGCGAAAAATTTGCATGAGAAATTTATTGGGCGATTTAAAAAGAAATCTATTTCGTTTGTCACGTCAAAATATAATTTAGATCCGTCTTTATTTTATGGAGACGTTTTAGTGATTTAAAGGAGCTTGGCTTTATGGCTTCCAAGAATCTCTCAGTCCCATAGACTACAGTTAAGAGTTCTTAGGCACAAATCACATCGACAGTACCGAGGCACGGCGTCTTTTAAGGATTCCGTAGTCTATGTCTAGTATGTGTACTAGACATAGACTACTAAGAGACTAGGAGGTACCCTAAAAAAATACTTTTTAGGGTACCTCCCTACACGTAAAGTGGGGATGATTCTTATCCTCATCTATCCCATGGTAAGGGGTGTCGTTGGATAGGTCATTTAAAAATATTGGGGATGTTGGATTTGATTTAGGGATCCGTCTGCGAAACATTATGCTTTAAAATGCGTATTTTTGTTATAGAGTCCAGTGTCCCCAACCTCTGCCAGCTAAACGGTTGTTTGTTTTAATAATTCATGGAAGTAATTATAATGCAGTTAACAACAATCACAGCTAAGTAGGCTTACTAAGTTTACGAGTAATAGTCGACCTACCTTTTAAAATTCCGCATATTGCAACGGGCAACTAAATACCCTATTCTGCATGTGTTTTTATAACGAATCAATCATTGTTTAACACACTATAATATTGATGGCATGCAATAAGCTCAGTCGCAACAAAGTGCAGGTACACGTATGCTGGAAGGACATTTCTCACCTTAGCCACCTTAGTGGATCGTATCAAAAACGTCTTTTTCTCGCATTTTTCTTCAATTAGGCGGCAATGGCGCAACGGATCGACGAAATTTTTGGCATGGATATAGTTGAGGACCTGGGGAGTGACATAGGCTACTTTTTATCCCGGAAAATTAAGGAGTTCCCGGGGAAACAAACAAAATAACTTAACCCACGCGGACGAAGTCGCGGGCATCAGCTAGTAAGTAATAAATAAATGTTGCCAACAAGCTCAAGTAGGCTCATCCTTAGTTTATGTGTATAGATCATTAGCAATGGAATTGTATGTTCATTAAAAATTCAAAATCGAGGTCGCAATTTTGACTTCGTTTGTTAAAGATTACCTAATTCTTGTTACCGATCTTTGTTCTGTCATCGTGTTTCTTCGAAAACGAATTAATGTTATTTATGTTGTTTTTAATAAGATGCTCTTTTATTGCTATTTCTAGTATGGTGATACCGAAAATTACGAGCCATTTTTCAATGTAATTGTTATTCAAATGTTATTGCCATAGAATAGCGTAACGTGTTAACATAAAAATGTATGATAATCTCTTTTTTACAACTTCATCGGCGTATTATTGATTGCGTTATAATATTTATAATATGCAAACTAATTGACCGAGCGAAACGAAGGTCTCTGAGTCTACTTGAGTGAATTGGCACGTGTCCGTCCGTCCGTCCGTCTGTCAGAGCCTTATAACTTCTGAATTACTGAACGTAATTACTTCAAATTTAAATATAATATGTAAACCAATGGCTTCCAGCCGAATATGGTTTAAAAAAATATTAAAATCTTTATTTCAGATTCGGGCTCTCATAGAAGCGAATGCGAAGTAAAATATTTTTTGTAGTGTTACATAGGGTTACGGTATATCATTTTAAAGATAATTAGGAATAGAGTCCAAAAATATTTATTTTTTTCATTTTTCCCCTAAAATTGACGAAATGGGGGCTTTCAAAGTGAAGATTTTCTAACGTCCAAACTTGACCCCAGAACTCTCAATTTTCTGAAAGGCTGAGCCTGAAACTTGATCAATTATTTGAATTATATCCTGTACCTGAACAACAAATGCTAAAATTAGATAAATATTTAATTATATTTTAATTTTTAATGAGCTTCAGTATTTTTAACAGAACTTCACAATGATGTCAATAGATGGCGCCCTGTTATGGCGATACCGCGAGGTCTAAGTTCGGGGCGAACCACTAGTTTATACTGAAACCATATTTATCCTGCAGGAACTCTTTGATTTTACGAAGTTAAAGATAGCCTATGTCCGTTACTATCAAAATCGGTTAAATACTATTGCCTTTATAAAGTTCCATAAACCAACAAAAGGAGTTATTACAACGTGAAACATAATTTTGTCCCTTTATTCACACGCTTAGTAATCGTTTAGTAAAAAGATAACCGATGTCTTCTACGGCGAGACTGCTACAAACTACAAAGAACAAGCTAAATTGCACACCAGTAATCATGTCAAGAACGCAAATGTTTATCATTTATAGCACGCACTTCCTTTTAGTCTAAGAGCAAAAAACTACTTAGACCGAGGCTAATTAAACAATAATTTTACAAACTTGAACTGATACAATTATTTACAACCTAATCCTAATCTCAGGAATTGTAAGAAATTATGAGGTTTTATTTATTTCTACATTAGTCTTTCCTAGAAGTCAATGTATACCTATTCATTCTTGGTGCCTCTTATTTGCTTGATTTACATACTGTTCTTGTAGAGCTTTTCAAAACTGGTAAGCTACAATTTTAACATTAGTCACATTTTTATTTTTGACCCCAACCAAGCCAAAAAAATATTTTTTATCTTAATAGCCGTACATTTAAAATAATAATCATGATGACCTAAGTATGTGTATAAGAACAGCTGCCAATCCGCCACTTTTTTGTACGGGCTGGATTTAAAAAAAAAATTAGGGTCTAGAGTCTAGACATCCATTGAATTATAGTGTACTACTTACTTATGGCAACGTCTAAAGGTTTTAGAAATGCTGGTTTAAGTACGCTGCAAATTAGTGGGTTTATTTTTATATATTACTAGCTGATGCCCGCAACTTCGTCCGCGTGGTTTAAGTTTTTTTGATTCCCGGGATAAAAAGTAGCCTATGTCACTCTCCAGGTCCTCAACTATACCCATACCAAAAATCACGTCCATCCGTTGCTCTGTTGCACCGTGATTGAAGGACAAACCAACGAACCAACAAACAAACACTCTTTCGCATTTATAATATTATAGTATTATTTCTATGGATGTCCTTTTCCTGTAGTCAGCTCTTTGGCTATTCAGAAACCAGTTCCAATTCTCGTATCTTTCTAAGATTATTTAATTCCCATTTCACACCGGCGCTGGTCATCTCCACGTATCACTGATATTATTTATTGACTTCAAGTCGGCCGCTTTAACTGCCGTGCTATAAAAATGATTTAATATGTGACAGGTTTTAAATGAACTCGTATAATAAACATGACATTCATAACGTTTACGATTTTTGTTCGTAACTAATTGTCTCCGATAGTTTATGTCGAGAAATGTTAATTGGTGTTAGTCGAATGAGTGATGTCTAATTAGAAAATGGGAAAATATTACGCCTGTAACCGTCAGCGATAGACGTTCTGATTCTGGGTAAAGGTTTCTAGAAGAGACTTCCATAGGCCTCGGTAATGCGCTGTATGTATCTAGTGACTTCCTTCGACTCGCTGATCACCAGGAAGCGGGGATCTACAAGCGCTGCGCTTTCTGCAATGAGGTCATTTCAGCACTTTTGTACCTATAAAAATTTTGTACGTTGGTCTAGCGGTTAGCATGTTCGACTGCGGCCACAACAAGTATTGGGTTTTTCTGACAAGAAATTCTCAGTATTGGCCCGGAGTTAGGAAGTTTGACGGTGTTTCACCCCCGTGCCTCGGAGAGCACGTTAAGCCGTCGGTCCTGCGCCTGATCTCTCTCGGTCATGTCAGATTTTCCGTCCCATCGGTCTATGAGAGTAGGTAAAGGAACAGAGAGTGCACCTGTGTTTGCGCACACACTTGTGCACTATAATATCTCCCGCGCAGATGGCTAATCTCTCTGGAGATTGGCCGCCGTGACCGAAATTCGTTCGGGAGGACATTACCTATGATAAAAAAATGATTTTCAACGGTTGAGGTAGTACTCCTGAATTTAGATCCAGATCCCTGACCAGCTTGGACTCTATAATCAGATCTGAATATTAGGATAAAACAAGCTTTTGAGAAAAACAACATTTTTAAAATGAGTCCATCGTTTTGAGAGTTACGATACTTAATATAAAGTTACAAACAATAATTTCAACTAAGTAGGACATTTTAAAGTACCGACTGATAATTTCTTCCTATTCTACTTTAATATCTCAGCGAGCATGATCACGTACAGGGACCGGAAAATGAAAGAACAAAAGAGACAATCGGATCTAAAAATGCATTGTGAAAATGTTTTTAGTTCATCCGCCTTCCTTTCCGTGTTGCCGACAAACTTACACTATGCTCACACGCTGAGCGCTAAATTTTTCGCCTTTAAAAGCTAAAAAAATTTCGTCAAGTGCATATCGAGTCATGCATTGCGCAGGGTTTTGTATAGTTTTTTTATGAACTTAAAGTTAGCCCTTGACTGCGATCTCAGATGAGGGTAAGTGATGATGGAGTCTAAGATGGTAGCGGGCTAGCCTGTTAGGGGTATGGCAGTTACCCTAATCAGTTTCTACACGGCATCGTACTAGAACGCTAAATCGCCTGGCGGCACTTCTTTGCCGGTAGGGTGGTAACTAGCCACGGCCGAAGCCTCCCACCCGGGCTCACCAGAGAAAAGTGGTTGATATAGAGGTGAGTTTGATGAGCTTTTGTATATTCGCCGTTCATCGCGGCCATGCTGCCGCGAGTATTGCATCACGAAACTGTGATGATTCGTGTCTGTTAATTCTACTCTGCTGAAGGAGACTTAACCCTCAACCAAAAACAGGAACAGAAATGCCCGGGACTGGACGGGAAATGCAGGATGCCCGGGACTTCGTCCGCAAGGATTAAGGTTTTTTGGTTCCCGCGAGAACTCTTAAAATTTTCTCGGATAAAAAGTAGCCTATGTGTTATTCCAGACTATAATCTATCTGTGTGCCAAATTTCGTCTAGATCCGTCCAGCCGTTCCGGCGCGATTGAGTAACAAACAGCCATCCATTCATCCATCCAAACTTTCGCATTAGTATATTGATGTTTTTCACAATGGAGTTGGTTCAAATTTAAGTTAGTTTCAATTCGTGAGTCGTAAAAGGTCATAACTTTGTGATAAGTACCAACTATCAACTGATTAATTTGAATTCTTAAAATCAAAGTAGAAAGTTATCTATTCAAACTTGGTAGCCTTTTGAATTTCAATATTTAAATGTCGTTTTTAAAGCTAAATATCCGAACGTGATGGTTATGATAATTATTTACGGTATCTTATAACTAAATCTACGACGCGTCATGCGAGGATTGAATTAGATCAGTATAGTTGTTGTTAAGTTAGGTAACTGAACGGAAATGAATACAGCAGTTTCAACTAAGGAACCCTAAAAACGTTCAACATCCACACAAAGGATGCACCGTTACAAAATGTCAAAAGCGATGAAATTAATGACAACAACCTTTTATTCGAGTTTATTCGACTCCATTGTTTCGGACAGTGTTGCTTTGTCTATTACAAACGTCATAATGTCAGTGTTTAGCGTCATTGCTTTTGTAGTATTTCGGAAAAAGATCGTTGAAAGAGCGCGTGCCGTGCTCCACATGACATCAGCCTGCGATTTTTCTTCCATGGTACTCAAAGAATTTTGAATAACATTCTTTTGTATACCTGCTAAACTTTTGTGAAAAGTTTTTAATTAATGTTCTGTTTTTGTAAAACAGTTCTTTTAAATTGATGCTTATTACTTTTATTTGGTAAGTTCGTGCCGAAAAGCGCAACGTGTGTAGGACCCCCCACTAGAAGGACAGACGACATCAAAAGTTTCACAGGGGACTGCTGGATACAGGTAGCGCAAGTCCGCGGCCTGGCTTGTGCAAGTCCCTAAAATATATCTTTAATAACACTAATTGCTCAGCCTACAACACCGACGCAATGTCGCCTGCCTATCGGTTTTTTATCGGATATACCATGGAGAGTGTGCTCAGGAACTTCACAACCTTATTTCTCCTTCTCCGTTCTACCACAGTACAGCGAGAAACCTTTTGCGTTGGCATCCTTATGTGGTCGATGTCCAATCTGCCCGCACGAAACGTTTTTGCTCAACGTTTCTGATCCGAACCGCTAGGATGTGGAACACCCTCCCGGCGCACGTGTTTCCTACCACGTACAATTTAGGTACCTTCAAGGCAAGAATGAATAGGCATGTTCTAGGCAAGCGCGCTCCAACCTAGACCTCATCATTGCTTTGCACTAAGCATGATTGTCGTCAAGCGCAAGCTTATCTCACAAAAAAAAAATTTAAAATTTAAAAAAAATAATTAAAAAAAATGACCAGCAGTTAATTTCATAGTATGTTAATGACGACGGTGACTCAAACTGTGGAAACTAAAAAGCACTAATAACAAAAAATATCTCAATCGCGTGGGTACTTTATAAATAATAATAATTATTATGTATTTCCTATACATACGTCAACCCTGTTTTTTGCTATTTCACTCTTATTACTGGTATCTAAAAATCCAAAATTGTAGCACATAATATCACACTACAGCCTATTAACGTCCCACTGCTGGGCACAGGCCTCCACTCTCGTAGGAGAGCGGGAATTAGAGATTAGACCCACCACGCTGCTCCAATGCGGGTTGGCGGGCTTTAACGACTATTATCATGTTAGTGATAATAACCGGGACCGACGGCTTAACGTGCTCTCCGAGGCACGGGGGTGAATCACCGCCAACTTCCAACTCCGGGCTGGTACTGAGAATTTCTTAATTGTAAAACTCAATACCTAACTTTTATGCCCGACCGGGAATCGAACCCAAGACCTCGTGATCCGCAGTCGACTATGCTAACCACTAGTTGGTCTAGACCAACGAGGCAGTACGAGCACATAATATATAAGAATAGAACAAAAATATTTATAGTTTTAAAAGAAAAATTCAAATCCAGCATTTTACACTCTGCCTTTCGGTACAGGCGAATCAAATTGAGTTTTATACGAATTTGTTAGAATGCATGTATACAATTTTTTCCCTTTTTATTTTCAATAGGCCGTGCGATCTATTCCAACAGTCCCGAATTAGTAACGCCACGGTGTCACCTGAGCCGAAAGGGCCCAAAAGGGACCTCACAAAGGTACATATTTTGGTTTCCTATAGTGACCATTCACTGAGCATAATGAATTATTATTCGACCTCACAGTAAGTTCGGGACTAACAGGCGCATTTTAAATGTTTTTCACGGTTCGTTACAAAATAAGAATATAAATTATTAAGAACTGTCTTTGTTATTTATAAATGAGCCTCGTAAACGTAGTTTATAGACAGTTTACGCTCAAAATTAGATATATTATCTATGAGTATCTACTATCAACTGGGTTAAGACTAGACAGTCTGACTAAAACCAAAGACAAACCTACTTAACTGAATAAACTAACTAGAATAAATAAAGAAATACTGACAGAAAATTCCATTTTAAACATAACCATGCTAATCCTAGAACCAAGGTTGCCTTAAATCTTGTTTGGCACCTTGGTTTTATGAGAACTGTGGTAAGTACTATGTAATATGTTTCATTTTTAATTGTAAATTTGGCTAAATAAAGGAATATTTATTTATTTAATATTATAAATGCGAAAGTGTGTCTGTCTGTCTGTCTGCTACGCTTTCACAGCCCAACTATACTCAACCGATTTGATGAAATTTGGTACAGTGATAGGTTACATCCCCGGGAAGGACCCGAAAAACTGGAGAGATCCCGCGGGAATCAAAAAAATTTACTTAACTGTTTAACCGATTTTGATGAAATTTGGTACAGGGATAGGTTGTATCCCGGGGAAGGACAGAGGCTTATTTTTATTCCGGAAAATTTAAGAGTCCCCGCAGGAATCAAAAACATTGAATCCACGCGGACGAAGTCGCGGGAATCATCTAGTTAATTATATTATTATTTGTACAGTTACCTAGTTGTAGTTAGTTTAGTTTCTATTTGAATTTTAACAACTCCTTTATTTACATAAGTTTGAATGAAAAAAATTTGGATAGCAATTAAATGAATACTAGCTGATGCCTGCGACTACGTCCGCGTGGATTGAGGCTGTTTGGTTCCCGCGGGAACTCCTTAGTTTTCCGGGATAAAAAGTAGCCTATGCGTTATTCCAGACTATAGTCTATCTCTGTGCCAAATTTCATCCAGAACCGTTCAGTCGTTCGGGCGTGATTAAGTAACCAACATCCATCCATTCATCAATCCATACATATATCCATTCATCCATCCATCCAAACTTTCGCATTTATAATATTTATTTGATTATTTGATTAATGTTCTCCTGACCGAACTTCAGCTTCGATGCCAGCCACTTTTAATGAAAAGTTGCTACTTATGTAGAAGCATTTAACGTAGCATTTTATCGTAACATTTTATGTAGCGCAAACACAGGAGCATTCTCGAACGTTCTAGGCGTCCTGGCGTAGTGTTGAGGACTGGTGTCGTAACGTGGAAGGTCACCGGTTCCACTTATCAGCATGATAAATTTGGAAATTTATTACTTAAATCAGAAATTTTCTGGTCTGATCTGGTGGGAAGTTTCGGCCGTGGCTAGTTACCATCTTACCGGCAAAGACGTACTGCCAAAACGTTCATGTACGATGCCGTGTAAAAAAAGATGGGTTTGAAATAATTTCCATACGCCTAACAGGTTAGCCCGCTACCATTTGAGACCGCGTCATTACTTAACACCAGGTGAGATCGCAGTCAAGGCCAACTTTTAGTAAAAAAAAAACTGATTGGGAGGCAATCCAACACAACAGAAGAGAGATCTCGCTATTGCGCGGGGATGTAGTTCGACTAATTTGCTTACTCTATAGTTAGTCTGCTATAGTTGCTACATAGAGAAACCCAGTAACATTTTTTCCAGCCTTGAAGAACCCAAGAATTGCATAGCCAAATAAGCCAGTCACTGGAACAACATGACTGATACAGAATAGATAATTAAAAAAACCTATTGCACGACAAAATGTTTTTGTACAATATTGAGTGAGCTATTTTAACCATCAGTATACACTAGCAAATACAAAATTGTGTTTCCAGATTGCAAATTGCATAAAAAATTTCACTTATTTACCTATTTTACATAATAAATAATTCAATTAAAAAAACAGGTTATTCAATCGAAATTTCAAAGCAAGCAAAGCATTTTTTTGTTTATTATTTTTGAAATATACAATATGTATTTGAAACTCGACAAAATAAATATTATAAAACTTTTGTTATTTAGCTACGCTAGTATTCTGTGGCTATTATTTTACCCGTAGGTATTATATTCGTATTTTGTAAATTTTACTTAAAGGAAGAAGTTTATTGGTTTGTCCTTTAATCACGCCGCAATAGAGCAACGGACTTTTTGCATCAAAATAGTCGAGAACCTGGAAAGTATCTACACTTTTTATCCTGGAAAATTAGGGAGTTCCCATGGAAATAAAACATATTCCACGCGGACGAAGTCGCGGGCATCAGCTAGTTAACGAAAATTTGTTAATCTTTGGTTAGGTATTTTATTAAAAGCTGCAAATACGGTTGAACAATTTAAGCTGAACAGGTTGTTGTAAGAGCAAACTTTATGTGAAAGCGTTAGATCTATGGTGTTAGAACGTAGACGCGTTATGGAAGGAAAACTCGTTTGAGATGTTGAGCATTATTATGAGGAGTCATACATAGAGGTAGGAACACCTGTTCCTACCTCTATGTATGACTCCTCATTTATCCGTTTTTTATAAGCAAGTGCGTACCTACGCACTTGCTTATAAAAAACGGGATTGAAAATAGAACTTTCAAATAGAAGCTGTCCAGGATGCCAGCAGACTAACTTGAAAAGGATACATTGATGTTTAACACCGTAGTTGGTTTATTTCGGCATCGTTCTAAAACGTTTCAATCACTTGGCGAAGTTATTTCATTATAATATCATGGAAAAAAATGTATGTGTTAAAAAGTAGGTCCTTCCACGGGATACAAACAAACCCTTTACCAAATATCATCAAAATCGGTTGAACAGATGGGCTGTGAAAGCGTAGCAGATATATATACAGACACACTTTCGCATTTATAATATTATATAGTATGGAAGTATGGATTCTTCGTTAGTAGGTGGTACCTAGGCATGGTTTAAATCAGTATATTATTGTGTATATTTACGCCAATACATATGAACAATGAAGCAGTGATAGCCTAGTGGTTTAGACACCCGACCTCATGTATAGAGTCGCAGGTTCGATCCCGGGCACACACCTCCATACTTTACGAATTTATAATAGGTCCTTACATATGAAATTGCCGTTTTGTCGTTCTGGCCACTTTGATCTCAAATATTTCCTCTTTGGTTAGGAATTTCAATTTCAAATTTATACAGCTATTTACTCATGCTTTTGTGTTTTGAAAGCCTTCATTCATTTGTTTTTTCCTCTTTTGGTTTTTTCTTTGCGTCACTCAGTTTACAAAATGGAAAACTTAAAATTTCGCGTTATTTACGAGAACGAGTTCCATCATAGCACCAGTGCTGCAGAAACGGCTCGAAGGATTAATGATGTGTACGGCGGTGGTGTCGCATAAGAAAACACAGTGCGTTTTTGGTTCCAACGTTTTCGTTTTGGAAATTTCGACCTGCAGAACAAGCCTCGTGGACGGCCGGAGACCAAAGTTGATAATGAAGAAATGAAGGCTATTGTGGAAGCGGATCCATCGCAAACCACGTCCGAGCTAGCTGCAGGCTGCGGTGTTAGTGATAAAACTGTTTTAATCCATTGAAAGCAAGTTGGGAAGATGGAAAAGCTTGAAAGGTGTCAACCGGCACAATAATGAAGGGATTTTAAATCGAATTATTACCTGTGATGAAAAGTGGATCCTGTACGATAATCGGAAACGCACATCGTAATGGCTGAACCCTGGCAAACCAGCCAAATCCTGCCCCAAGCGAAAATTGACTCAAAAGAAATTTTTCGTGAGCGTTTGGTGGACTAGTGCAGGTGTCGTTCACTAAAGCTTTCTTAAATCTGGCCAAACGATTACGGCGGATGTCTATTGTCAGCAACTGGAAACCATGATGGAAAAGCTAGCTGCTAAACAACCGAGGTTGGTCAATCGATCTAGGCCACTGCTGCTTCAGGACAACGCTAGACCAACCACTGCACAACAGACGGCTACCAAATTAGAGGACCTTAAATTGGAATGTCTAAGACATCCACCGTACTCCCCGGACCTTGCTCCTACAGATTACCATTTTTTTCGAAATTTGGATAACTTCTTGCAAGGGAAAAAATTCAACTCCGATGGGGCAGTCCAAAGCGCCTTCAAAGATTTTATTGATTCCCGTCCGAATAATTTTTTTAGTAAAGGGATCAATGAACTACCTATGAGATGGCAAAAGTGCATAGATAGCAATGGTACATACTTTGATTAAGTAAATATATTATATTTAAAAAAAAACGACTTTATGTTCCTCCCATAAAAAACGGCAATTTCATAGGTAAAGACCAATTGATTACAGGTAAAAAGGTGATTGAGATTTCACGTCGTCTCTGAGCTTTAATCAGTTACATCTAACGGCATATATCATTAAGCTGTTACCAACTAGGGCCGCAACTTCACCAATCAATCATTTATTTGCTTGAAACATTGTACAATTATGATGTACAGTCCGCGTGGAATAAGTCATATCCCATAATAGCTTCTTAATTTTCCGGGATAAAAAGTAGCCTTAATATTATGTTGTTTTAAGAACTTAATTAATATCACTTTCTTCGAACGTGAAGGAAAATATCGTGAGGAAACCTGCATGCCCGAGAGTTCTTCATAATTTTCTCGAAGATGTGTGACGTCTGCCAATTCGTACTTGGCCAGCGTGGTGGAGCAAGGCCATACCTTTCTCATTCCGAGAGGAGACTCGTGCTCAGTATTGAGCCAGCAATTTGTTTATAAGATGATGGATGAGGAATGATGATATCAATAATTATTGTTATCTTAACTTAGTACGTTTCAACTTAACCATCCCATAGCCGCTTGGAAACTACAGTTTCTACAATAGTTTAACAGTAAACATTGAATAGGGTACTAGCGGGTACCCAATAATATATTCGTCAGAAGCACAAAGTGCGTCAGGAATAATCACAGTCTTGCGTAACGGACGCCAGAGTTTACGAGGTGCTAAAATATGTATGCAGTAATATTCCTAATACAATGTGGTACTTGGAATACATTTCATGTTCTGCAATTTCTAAACCTAAATTTAGTCTGGACATACCTACGTCGAGTGAAGACTGCTAAGTGCGTTCTTCAATGCTCGTGTCTCTTCTTGCATGTATCATAATTCATTTATTGAACATGGTACATCCATACTAATCCATACTATTGTCTGTCTGCTACGCTTTCACGGCCCATCTGTTCAACCGATTTTGATAAAATTTGGGACAGGGATAGGCTACTTTTTATCGCGGAAAATTCAAACGTTCCCGTGGGAATCAAAAAATTTATCTGTTCAACCGATTTTAATGAAATTTGGTACAGGGGTAGGTTGTATCCCGGGGAAGGACATAGACATTTTATCCCGAAAAATTTAAAAGTTCCCGCGGGAATCAAAAAAATTTGGTCCACGTGGACGAAGTCGCGGGAATCATCTAGTTATAATATAGTTACATATTACAGATGTTATATTACAAACATAGTAAGGTCTGCATGTTCCTTAAATTTTTCTCAAAGGTCCTGCAAAGTCCTTTGGGTCTCTTTCTCACGCTCCTTTCTGTGCTCCTGTCATAATAGAACATGTATCTCACTCGTTCGTTCACAAGTCAAGGGTTTTTAACTATTGCGGATGAACTGGTTAGAAATTATGTTATTAAAACTTACAAGACTCAAGTCTGTCGTTAGAAAACTGGTATTGGTCGGGTAACGGATTAGCTAGGTCGGCCGGGTTTGTCGCTCCGTAAGAAAATACTTCCTTCTACTCCCTTTTCCGTACCTACAACTGAACTTGATTATACTAACAACTGAGATCAATAATTAATAGCCAAAATTCTTAACTTAGGTAGATTTAGTTTTTAGTGTAAGTAGTTTTATGTATTTTTGCTTGTTACTATTTCAGGACACGTTCACTAAGACGAAGTGATCCTGCTGAAATTTGGCGCATAGATGGCCTACATCCTGAAGACGAGACCATGATCATTTTTATAATATATATGGTAGAAACGAAATAATTAGTAGGAATTAGTTGGATGCCACAGCTAATCAATGGTATAATGAAATTGCATGGTATTTGAAATCAGTGTTCGATTCACTTTTTTCACGTTATGTTGTAAAGTTGATTTCAAATAATATTTTTTTAATTTTAGTAACAACTAGCTGATGCCCGCGACTACGTCCGCGTGGATTTAGGTTTTTTGGTTCCCGCGGGAACTCCTTAATTTTCCGGGATAAAAAGTAGCCTATGTTTTAATCCAGGTTATAAGCTATCTATGTTCCCAATTTCAGCCAAATCGGTTCAGTAGTTACAGCGTGAAAGCGGAACAAACATACAAACAAACTCACTTTCCCATTTATAATATTAGTAAGGATTAAATCACCTGACAAAACTTGGCGCAAAGGCTTTCTTATCCCGAAAAGTCAAAGGTCACACCCTTCATTTTTCGGGATAAGGAAGCCTCTGGGACATAAAGAACTTTATAAAAACCTATGTTCAATCAAAGGTTGCCTATAATACTGGGAATACCTATTATAAAGACAATAACCGCGATAAATTGTAGAGGCGGCAGCTAAAAATATTCTACCACCTGAGTAGAAGGTGCTACAAAAACATTGTTATCAATAACATAAATTACGTCAGGAGTACGTTAACGTGTATTTAAAATTAGCCTGTTAAGTATTCCTACGAAACCTAACCTGTTAACTTAGTGGTAGTTTCACACGCTATGGCCTTGTCGCTTGCGGTGGAAACGAGCTCGATGCACGTCATGCTAAATCTTTACGATAATATTATGTACTATTTACCTGCTACAATTTGTTTTTACCATAGGTACTACGAATAGATGTGAGTTTAAAAGTCTATGTGAGTAATGTGTATACTGCTGAATAAAGAGCTTTATTTATATCAAATAAATATTATAAATGCGAAAGTTTGGATGGATGGATGTCTGGATGGATGTATGGATGGATGTATGGATGGATGTGTGGATGGATGTTTGTTACTCAATCAAGCCCCAACGGCTGAACGGATCTGGATGAAATTTGGCACAGAGATAGATTATAGTCTGGAATAGCACATAGGCTACTTTTTATCCCGAAAAATGACTGAGTTCCCGCAGGAACCGAAAAACCTCAATCCATGCGTACGAAGTTGCGGGCATCAGCTAGTTTATTACTAAAAAGATATTAAATAAAAAATTGCATTAAAATTTAAATTAAAAACTAAACATTAAAAAATGTCATCCAAACCGCTGCAATGAGGCAATGTGTTAGGAACGCTGAATTCCTACCAATAATGTAAATGCGAAAGTTTGTCGAGTTTGTCTGTTACATTTTCACGGCTCATCTGTTACGCATATTTTGATAAAATTTTGTAAAGAAATAAGTCACATCTCGGGGAAGGACACACGCATCATTTTACAGGATTTAAAAAAAACGTAAATCCACACGGTCAAAGGCGCGGGCATCATCCAGTTAGTCTATACAATATTTAAAAAGTCTTGTCCTAACTGACTGACTGACTGGCTAACTAACCTACTATTGTATAGCCTAAACACTAGGGTTAGGAACGTAAAATGACTGATGTTCAGTTAGTAATGATAAATAGTAGGTAGGTACTTAATACCTGGACAGAAAAATTAGACGATAAAATGTTCAGTTTAATAAATAATGGAGCGTACGAACGTAGCGATCCATTATTTATTAGGTATCAGTAATAATAAAATTATAGTCAACAAATTGGATGAAGTTTATATTAGCGAATAAAAAACCAAAGCAGAATGTAATGCCAGAATTTCATTTGTCAACCAGCAAAAAGTATAATTAGATTTTAAAATACAATGTCACGAACTAAAAACGAATGGAAAAATCATCGCAAATCGTTTCTGCTCCATTTATACGTCCCGCTGAGAGTCGTTGACGAGTGTCCTGCACACACACAAAGTACATAAAGTGTAGGAACTACTTAACACACACATGCACACAACATCAAAGAACGCGCAATCTGTGTGAAAAAATAATGTTTCGGTCCCAAAAGGGCGGGCCCGTTTACGCGACCCAATTCACGCGAACGTTTGCGAAGAAGAAATTGAATTGAAGCCAGACCGAACAGCAAATTTAAACGCGTATCGAATTGTTTTACGTTTGACGAATTCGCTTTTCGAAAATTCAAAATTCGCTACAATAGGCTTTAATGATGCAGGTCAGCTTCTTTGTGCGGATCAAAATTTAGGGCCCGAGGAATTCGACGTATGAACGTCAACCAGACAGATTAAAAAGCCTGCGATCGTGTGGCGATAACGCAAACTAAATGGGCCGGGTTGTTTTTGCGAAATCTGCGTTGCTAAATAATTCACATACCGATGAGGGCATATCTGTTTGAATTTCAAATTTTCCGAACAGCATGGCATAATTTGAATTATTTTCTTATTCGTTAAAGGTATTTGTGTTGGATTCATTGGAATTGTTTGGACATCGGTTTTCGTATTTGGCTTTTTTAGTTCTTGTACCTTTTAATGCCTCGTAGCCTTTGCTTTTGATTTTGTCCGTGTCAATTTAGGAACAAATCATGTAGGATTTCCTTGTTCTAGGATTAAGGAAAAATATTCCATTTCTTTTCTAGGTAATTTTTAAGTTGCCGTCCAAATTTCGATAAAATTTTCAAATAATTTGTTGCGCAAATGAGTAATAAACAAATAAACAGATATAGTTTTGGATTTATATGAGTATCGACCTATGGATGCTTACTGTAGCAAAATAGTCATTAACTGTTTCGTGTCCTATTTAGAACTCTCGTTTACCTACCTAGAAAAAGTGTGATGCATGAGCAAACAAGTTCGAAACTGGTCCGACATTTCCGTCCATCGTTTTTTTACTTGCTTAACGCTGTACTTTCGATGAAGCAATTATCATTAGTGGGGAAATTCATACTTATTCTAGTACTAGCTGATGTTTGCCCGCGTGGACTAAGTTTTTTAAATACTTACGGAAATTCCTTAATTTTCCAGGATAAGGTAGCCTATGCCACTCTCCAGGTCCTCATTTATACGCATGCAAAAAATCACATCGATCCGTTGCTCTGCTGCGGCGTGATTGAAGGACAAAGCAACAACCAAACACACTTTCGCATCCATAATTATTTATGTATGACTAGCTGATGCCCGCGACTTCATCCGCGTTTAATTTTTTTGTTAATCCCGCGGGTACTCCTTAAATTTCCGGGATAAAAAGTAGCCTTTTTCACTCTCCAGGTCCTCAACTATACCCATGCCAAAAATCACGTCGATCGGTTGCGCCGTTGAAGCGTGATTGAAGGACAAACCAACAAACCAACAAACAAACTGACTTTCGCGTTTATAATATTAGTATGATTTGAAGAAAATAGTAGATATTTATGCCAGCTTTTCTTCTCAGCATTGTATCGTAATCTTAAATCACTTGGTTACGAACCAAAAAGCATAGTAATAGACCAAAAATGAGGCAAATCGCCATTGTTTATTTCCTATAAACCGACCGGAAATCTTTCTTGTGATATCCGACATCCAAGACCTTGCAGTCACCACTACGCCCGGGAGGATCGTTTAAATCTCAACTAGTTATATTAACTTAGCAACCTAGTAGAAACTCAAGCATATTCAAGTAAATTACTCTAACGCGGATAGCAGTGCAGTTTATGAAGCGAACATTAATCTTTCGGATAAAATAGAAAATTGCTTCCACGATCAGCGGTGCTTTCCTACGACACATTGTGTCGGCTTCCATTTGTTAGTGTCTCGTTTAGAAAATCACATCTGCTAAACTTTATTAGCCCGCCTTTTGACAAAGCCAGCTTGATGGAGGCGCGTATCAAATCGCCGATTCAGACTTGCTCCTTAACGCAGCTGGTTCGAGCGGATCGAATCATTTTATTTGTATCTTGACTTTTGTTATTTTGTGAAAATCCCTAGTCATTTTTGCAGCATTCTCGACAGTCGACAGCCTAGCAAGAAAGTGTGTCACCTTGCCTAGAATTAGTCATGCTCTTGATGCATGGTTTTCAATCCGGATTTCGAATTGTATAGCTTCGTACTTGGCATTTGTAATTGGCGGTTGTGCTATGACGTGATTATGGCCGTGCTTGTTTATCTGCCGTTATGAACTGGGGTTTTTGTCTGATACAATTCTAAGGTTTGTCAGTTTAAATCGATTCTAAAATGGAATGCATAATGTGGTTAAACTCTAGAGAATTATTTCTAAGCACATTTTTTTGAAGTATTATTTCCTGATTTCCAGTTATAATTTAGAATAGAAATGATACACTACACTGCAGTCCGTTAACGTCCCACTGCTGGGCACAGGCCTCCACTCTCATAGGAGAGAGTGAGAATTGGAGCTTAGACCCACCACGCTGCTCCAATGCGGTTTGGCGTCCATTAACGACTATTATCATGTTCGTGATAATAACCGGGACCGACGGCTTAACGTGCTCTCCGAGGCACGGCGGTGAAACACCGCCAACTTCCTAACTCCGGGTAAGTACTGAGAATTTCTAGTCAGAAAAACCCAATACTTAATTAAAGCCCGACCCGGGACTCGAACCCGGGACCTCGTCAGCCGCAGTCGAAGATGCTAACCACTAGACCAACGAGGCAGTTACAAAATCCAATACAATTAGTAGGCGTAGGCTAACTTCTGTACTACGCTATCATCCGTGTGGAAGCCTGATTTTTTTGCCGTACAGAAGCCAATTTACAAAATCAACCGAATTTCGTTCAACTTTTTCTTCTATCGAAACCCATTAGTATACAGTTTTTATGTTAAACTCGAAAATAGTGAACTAATGGGTGAAGTTAAGAAAATTAATGATTTGAGGGGGCGTGGCCGCGGGCTAGTTTATGTTAGATGGTAACTGGATTATTCACCGCTATTAGTAAAAGTTAATAGACATTACCCATTTCAAATACTAACTACCACTGCAGCTGGACACATTATCGCTAACTTTACACCGAAATGTGTTTAATGTTGGTAGATTGAAACGAAGTTAGCCGAAGGTAAAAATTTGTGCTTATATATAAATAATATATTAGTAACGGTTTTGACGATCTCCGTGGCGCAGTGTTGAGCGCTGCTGTCTTAACGTGCGGAGGTCCCAGGTTCGATGCCCGGCAGGGTCAATTTGGGAATTTATAGTTTCTGAATTTTCCCTGGTCTGGCCTGGTGGGAGGCTTTGGCCGTGGCTAGTTACCACCCTACCGGGAAAAATTTGCCGCAAGCGATTTAGCGTTCTGATACGTTGCCGTGTATGGGAAGGGGGCAGAGGTATGGGTTTAATATAACTGCCATGTCCCTAACAGGCTAGCCCGCTACCATCTTAGAATGCATCATCACTTACCATCAGGTGAGATCGCAGTCAAGGGTTTACTTGTAGTGGATAAAAAATTATATAGTAGGTATCTACGTGCTCGGGTGCTCCATATAACTAAAAGATAAGTAGGTATGCCTGCTTCATAAAGAAATACATTTTGTTCCGTTTGCCATGGAGACCCTGGGCACAGGGCGCTATAAAAATATCATTACGGCTAATTGCCTAATCTGATGACAGAAAGGCTGGCTCTTTTTTTGCGCAAAGGATCAGCCTAGCTGTTCAGCGCTGAAATGCATCCAGCATTCTTGACATTGACAGCATCCAGCGCCCTATTTGACGCGGGCATAAGGGCACGGATTTGTATTGTCTTAAGATGGGATTAACTTAACTTAAATACACTAAAACTTGGCTTAAGATTCTAGGAAAAAGGTACCAATAAATAATTAGTTATACCATTATTCCCGTGTCAATCATTGTCGCATCCATTTTTTTAACAATTTATCCAAAACCATTGTCGTCAAACTCATCTATCATCATTTATCATAATACTAGGCGATACTCGCGACTTGGACGCGTAAATTAATGTTATTTAAAGATATTTTGGGAACTATTTCCTAAAAGAACAATGGGCCCATGTTATGTAGAAGAGGTTTTCTCTAAACCCATAGAATGGATTTTCAGATTTTCTCCCAAATTCTCCTACTAGGTACTGCTTAGCCAAATTCTACTATCCTGCCAATAATTAATAGGGGTCATAATAAATCCATCAATCATGCCGCAACAGAATAACGGATGGACATAATTTTTTGCATAGATTCTAAACAAATAAATTAGAATCTAAAAATCGGTATGTACCTACCCTAACTTTAGGCTCCTTATCATCTCGAGAAAGCAAATAAATCCTTCGTAAATTTTTAAAATCCAAGCCGATGAAGTCATAGGCATTAGCTAGGTTTTAAATTAATAATAAGCATTACTTAGTCTTTTTTTTTATACGGATAAATTCGCAGTCATCTCCTCGTAATATAAGCACGTCCAAGCTTAATTTCCTTGTCTACAATATCCGTTACATTGGCCCGCGCGGGTTTTTGCCTTTGGCTGCAACGATTGCTCGCTTGACTTTTTGCTCCTTTTCAAATAAACCCAAAGTAATTGTTTGTTTTACTGTAGATTGCGTCCGACGGGGATTCGTTACAGACGTTTTCCGAGCCCGCTAGAAAATGAAGACTTCAGAACGCTTGACTGATTATAGGTGATGAAAGTTTAGAGAATGTAATCCGAGAGACGCTGTGAACATCTCTAAATTTAAGTTTAACTATTTTAATATTATTTAAAATATCGGTTTATTAAATTCAAATTCAAATAAATCTACCACTGGTTCGGAATGTCGTTCCTATCGAGAAGAACCAGCAAGAAACTCGGTGGTTGCTCTTTTGAAAAAATATATTGTATGTTTACAATATTCATCATTTTACTTTAAATTAGTAGGTACGAACTACCATAATGATTTTTTTACCAATATTATGTTGTCTGCAACAAAAAAAAAAATTGCCGTGGGCGCTATTTTGCGGAAAAATAGAAGCTTTTACTGACTGTTTGAGTCCTCAGCTGGTACATTGCTCTTTCAAACACATTATTATAATATCTTCTAAAATCTACACAAACCAGTCACTTCACGGAAAAATCCATGAATAAAATTCATTAAAAAAATACCCAATTAGTTGGTAAAACTTTTACATAAAATCATTAATTTTTTTAGCTACAGAAATCTTGCAACTGTCTCTTGAACTACACCTATTGTTATACCTTTTGTTGTCTTGAAGCTTAGCAAATGGCTGAATAGATGTACTATAAAGGCACGATTTGATTGAAATATTTTTGTCTAGACTAAAAAACTACTGGACTTCTAATATTGTGACCCAGTTGTTGGAGAAGGAGTGAATTAGACACTCAGTCGCATTTATGAACCTGTCTAATTAAATATTTTCATATTGGACGAATGAATATTAAACATTGCTTTGAAACTACCAGTTGCTTGGGTCTAATAAAAAAAAACACTTCATAAATATTAAACAGTATCATAGATCTACTCAGGAACTTTCACTTATTAAGGCTACTTTTTCTTCTTGCTTTCAGCATAGTAAAATTTAAGACAGGTTAATCATCAGGTTATTATTACGAAAATCCTTGCTCGGATTAAAAAGATCATTGTTTTATTCTGACATAAAATATGTACCGTTATTTATAACGTATGTAACACACAAAGTAGGAACAATATAGTAATACCTATAATAATGTAATAGACATGAGTAGATACAACTCAGCTTTATCCCGAGATATCGATATTTTCCAGGCAAATTTAGGGCAGAGTATTCATAAAAAAAGAAAGTGTACAACTCTATGTTAAAATATAAAAAAAAAACATTATAATAATATTTTGAGTAGAGTGAATCTCACTACACAAATATTTGATTAAAAGTAGCACCCCTGCTCCAAAAAGTATCTACTTACTTATTATAATTTTATCGGTGACACGTCAAAATTTAATAGAACAGAAAAAAACATCAGAAAGTACGGCCTGCTCTCTCGAAAATGTGAAATTAATTCTAATTTGTTGAGAGGCTTTTTGCTCTAGCGCAGGTAACAGGAAACGGGTTGGGAGTTAATCCCATGGTATATGTATTCGTGCGTGTTGTTTCTAAGAGTGTGTGGGTTTAACGTAGTCACACTTTATTGGGTGCATGTGGTATCGCTTTTAAAATTATTATTTAACTAGCTGATGCCCGCGACTTCGTACGCGTGGATCGAGGTTTGTTGTTCCCGCGGGAACTCTTGAATTTTCCGGGATAAAAAGAAGCCTATGTGTTAGTCCAGGATATAATCTATCTCTGTGCCAAATTTCATCCAGATCCGTTTAGCCGTTCTGGCGTGATTGAGTAACAAACATCCATTTGAGGTTTTTTGGTTCCCGCGGGAACTCTTTAATTTTCCGAGATAAAAAGTAGCCTATGTGCTATTCTAGACTATAATCTATCTCTGTGCCTAATTTCAGTCAGATCCGTTAAGCTGTTGGGGCGTGATTGAGTAACAAACATCCATACATCCATACATCCATCCAAACTTTCGCATTTATAATATTTATTTGATTTGATAATAATGTTAGTACAAAATTATGTATATCAATCTACTCATAATAAGTGTAAGGTAATTCTTTATCTGCTTTGTTGGTGAAGTGGATATCAATCTATTCGACAGAAGCTGACGAGGTCCAAGATTCCATTCCCGGGTTGGGTCAAGGATTGTTAGGTAAAAGTTTTTTCTTCTAAATAAATTCTCACTGCTAGCCGGGAATTAGGAAGTAAGTGGTGTTTAATGCCTTGGAGAGCACGTAAAGGCGTCGGTCTTGCGCCTGAGCTCCCCTGGTCGCATTGGATCCCCTTGTCCGATTGGACATGGGAGAATATAATAAGAGAATGGATACAAGTGTGCCTGTATTATTGTGAACACATTAAATTCTTGGTCAAGTAAGCCTAGTATAGTGAAATTAGGTGATATAAGTCACTTGGTAGGATATAAGTTTTTATCCAGCAAAATCGAAATTTAATCTGTATTTTTCAACCGACTTCAAAAAAAGGAGGAGGTTCTCAATTCGGCTGTATTTTTTTTTTATGTTTGTTACCTCAGACCTTTTGACTGGGTTGACCGATCTGGATGATTCTTTTTTAATTTGAAAGGGCATACTTCCCAAGTGGTCCCATATAAATTTTATCGTAATCGGTAGAGCGGTTTTTAAAATATCAACAATAAAATAAGTACTTTGTTAAGCGTGTGCTTGTTGTTGTAAAGTTGGCGCGGGAGTTTGAAGTCGGTTTTTTAAAAATATTTTTTTATATTAAATTATTTATAAAAGTGTTAAGTTAAAACAAAGAGTATATCCTTAAATCTATGGTCACCCAGGAAGAGTTACTACATTTTCACTTTAGTACACTTAATTACAGTTAACAAAGAACTAAACAAGTTACATCATCCGTCTTTATCTAACAAGTGTAAAAAAAAGAGACCAACCATTAACCGTCAATTGCGATTCAGCACTTGTTACCGTCTATCCGATCGAGAGTCATGCTAAGAATTATGATTTATATTCCTACAGGCATCTTATGATTTTCTCAGGCTAGTATCAACTGGTTTTCTTCCTGTTCAACTAAATAAGGTGCTCATATTTACACCCTACATTTTCTATGGTCCGTAATTCTGTATTAGGCATGCTAGGGTCTCATCGACCTATAGCTTCTTACTACAAAATATGGCGTACGTATGCTTTTTTTCTTTCACCAATAAGGATTCTCCGTTATATGATACGGGGAGATAACCACCGTTATTAAATAGCTTAAACTATAATGTGTATAAAATTTGCTCTAAAAAGGTTTAATTGCGAAACCTTATAGGTTTTGCTGGAAGCTGGAAGACATGACTCTAATACAAGGGTGTAATATGATATAACTTACATATACCATAGAATACGAACCTAACAAGGTAACAATACTGTAAAATAACAACTGGATCAATACTAAGATACGTTACTTAATGAGAAGATAGTATAAACTGTAAAAGATACGACGGAAATCATACTAATACTCTTATTATAATGCGAATGTGTGTTTGTTAGTTGGTTTGTCCTTAAATCACGCCGCAACGGAGCAACGGATCGACGTGTTATTTAGCAAGGGTAGGTATAGCGGAGGATCTGGAGAGTGACATAGGCTAATAGTTCCCGCGGGAATAAAAAAAAACTTAAACTACGTGGACGAAGTCGCTGGAATCACCTAGAAAAATATTATTTTAAATATTTTTGAAAGCTTAAACTTTTTCATTTAATTGCAAAATAAGATACCTATTTATCCCAAATTTCACCTTTCAATTTCACAGAGCCGTAACCTCATTAAAGGAACATATTGTGTTGAATTAAGCTGTTATTCGGTAAATTATCTATGTCATAGAGTCTATGACATAGATAATTTACCGAATAACAGCTAAGCAGCGAGTTTTGTAATCTAGTATAGTAGATATTAGAATTACTAAGAAGAAGTACCTAGATCGTTAGTAAATTGGTACAATCGCGAATTGCACTTGTGACTTATCCTATCGCTGTACATTAGCGCGTCTATGATAATATTATAAAGGTAACAAACAGTTAATAAAAAATAAAAGTTTAGTTTATTAATCCAAAGTGTCAGTTCCCATAGACAAGATGATGGGACGCATTCTACTTGTTGCTAATTAAATATTAAACTCTTAAGTTTAAGGGCATCTCAAAGCGGAAATCGTTTCGAGTTCCCAAAAGATCAGGGACTCAGGTAAACATGTTATTAGGTCAAAAAAAGTTGAATAAAAACTCATTGGTTCTAATTCCGAAATTGGCGCCGAAAGTGTGTTTACTCTGTAATTATAATAATGGTCCTAATTTTATGCGTTTCCAATAAATTCGTTTTTAGAGTTCCATAGCAAAATGGCAAATTAGAACCATAAAAATCATAATAAACTCTATGATATTTTACGTCTACGGTAATATTGCATGAGTGATAATTTATTTATTGCATAAATAATAATTACCGAAGTAATTAACGTAATTTAATTACTGGAAAAGTCATCTCGGATGGAAAAATATCCGGCATCAACTGCTAATTTGACTAATTTTGGAAATGATACATTTTTTAGGGGTGTTGGAAGAAAACTTTGGCCTGTAACAATTATATTAATTGCAAAAATAGGTTTACACTTGACGACAAATGACAATTATCATGCTAAATTAAAAGCAATGATGAGGTCTAGGCTAGAGCATGGCTTCACCTATAATAGTATTAACTTATTAATTAACTCTGAATTTGAACATCTGAATGTTATAGAAGAGCGGAATCTCCTTATACAGGTATTTAAATATACTTAAAAGGAGGTTCCAGCCCCCATATAATTCAATTGTATTTTGAACAGAAATAAATTACTATTATTATTATTGTTAACTAGCAATAAGTCTTGTTATTACTAAAAAAATGTATGTATTAATAAAGTCTACGGAACTCTATCTACGTAGAGCAGCTCGTCTCCATACTAAAGTTTTACCTGCTCTGAAGTTATTTGCTAATGACTCGTCCTTTACTCCTAACCCACATTTAACTTCTTTTTCACATTAAATAAACAAAAATTCTAAAGATAACGTTGTTGTTTCAACGATTAAAAGTAGATTAGTTCCCTCGTGATATGTAGATAAGGGAGTTGTAGTTAAGAAGATTCGGAATTAATTTACTGCCTTCGAATAATAATTCAGAAGCATATTATACCTTAAATTAAAGGGGCAAATGATACCAAAAATAAAAAAATTGCCATGGAAATAAGTTATCACAAGAGAGACTAGGAACCGATTTCTTTAACTCCGAGTAAAGTTTAACTTACGCATAAAACTTTTTTTTTATTTAACGCCAATTACATCAGCTTTTCAGATGTGTTTTGCAGCGCAAAGATGCCAAAATGCATTAATTTATTGAGAGAAAATGTTTATAAAATGAGTAAATGTATATCGCATTAGGCTAGGTACCTTTATGGATAGATTTACGTGTAATTTTTTTTTTTTTTATCCACTACAAGTCAGCCCTTGACTGCGGTCTCACCTGATGGAAAGGGATGATGCAGTCTAAGATGGTAGCGGGCTAACCTGTTAGGGGCATGGCAGTTATATTAAACCCATACCCCAATTCGGTTTCTACACGGCATCGTACCGGAACGCTAAATCGCTTGGCGGCACGTCTTTGCCGGTAGGGTGGTAACTAGCCACGGCCGAAGCCTCCCACCAGGCAAATAAAAAACCCATACACCAGGTAATAAAAATAAAATAAAATGAAATATACGTAAACATATCATACTTAATATTATAAATGCGAAAGTCACTTTGTTTGTTGGTTTGTTGGTTTGTTGGTTTGTCCTTCAATCACGCTGCAACAGAGCAACGGATTGACGTGATTTTTGGCATGGGTATAGTTGAGGACCTGGAGAGTGACATAGGCTACTTTTTATCCCGGAAAATTAAGGAGTTCCCGCGAGAATAACAAAAAACTTAAACCACGCGGACGAAGTCGCGGGCATCAGCTAGTAAGTAATAATAAGTACTTTATTTTGGGGTAGGACTCCGTATGAAACTATTATTGTGTTATTATCCTAGTTCATTACATTGTTATGTTAAATTTTGTATCAAAAGGCCCTTCTAAGTTTTAATCATACTAATATTATAAATGCGAAAGTCACTTTGTTTGTTGGTTTGTTGGTGTGTCCTTCAATCACGCCAATTTTTCAATTTCACATGAAAACAACAAACACACTAAATATTAAAATGAAACGAAAATCATATTTCATAGACAATTTACTCAGACAAAAATTACATAAAAAGATCTTGAAATTAAAAGCAATCACAGGAAAAAATAGACTTTGACAGCCCGAGACACTAATCCCACCTTATCCGAGAAATTCCGATAAAATTCCCGGCAGGTTCCAAAAACTTACGGTAACAACATAATGACATCTCCGAGCGACGTCTATCCCAAATAGTCCCGGATTAATGTCGATTTAATTAAAGCTGTATAATTTTGAAGCTAGCCGAGTGATGGCCGAGGGCTAAAAAGATACGGAGAAGGCAAGATTTGAAAATATATTTTATTTTTTATTCTTGAAATAATGATACGTAAAATTGCGTCCACATTGTAGGTAGGTAATATAAGTATATTAGAAATAGCTGATGCCCGCGTCTTCGTCCGCGTGGAATAAGTTCTTCTTATTTTAACTTTCCGGAAAAAAGTAGACTATGTCACTGTACAAGTCCTTCAAAATTCATGTCAATCCGTTGCTCTGTTGCGGCGTGATTGAAGAATAAACAAACACACTTTCGCATTTATAATAATAGTATGAAGAATAATATGATACGAGAGTTTTTATACTTCTTCAAGCAAGACCTCTCACTACTTACGTGGGCAGACGATCTCGATTAAATAGCTGGGAACCGCTGGACGCAAAAGCGGTAGTAGACCGTACTCTTAAGACCCTCGTTAAAGTAGACCTTTGTCCAGCCGTGGACGTCTATCAGTTGACACGAGAACTCGTTAGAGAATGCAGCAATTTTATCGTACATAATTTTTTTGTGAAGTTATTTCTACAAGTAATTTTATATACATTATTATTATCATTAGGCTGTGTCCATTCTACGGCTTTTTTATACCCGGAACAAGACTACGTAGATTAAAAGTTGCGTGGGTTACCTTTGAAGAAAGGTCCGTTGGTAGGCGGTTCAACTTTATCAAATTACAACCTGTGCCGTTTTGTCGGCCGACAAAGGCGCCGATACCCTTCGGACCACCTTTGGACCTTTTTCGATCGGGAATTATTTGACTGATATTGGAGATAGGGTTTTAACAGTGTGAAGGATCTTGTAGGCGAGTGTTGTTTTGATGTTCTAGTTTTTTTTACTTTCTCGAGAAGAAGAAAACTAGTTAAGTATCCATCATCCATAAGTGGGTCTTCTCCGTTTGGCCCGTGAGGGCCAAGCGGGGGTACGGGCCTCGAGGCTGAGCCTCCTTACCCGGGCGGGGTGCGGGGCAACTCTGTGCCCCGGTGAATGGCTTTAAGCCGTAACGACGGCTTGGGCCTGCCTGGGAGGCTACGGGCCCTAAAGTTTGGTGTTTTGTGGGTCCGCACTGCGGGTGACGTCATCGTCACCGCGTGCGGGACCCGTTTCTTCTTTTTAGGCATGGAGGCGCGTAAGCACCGCCAAGCCTGCTGTGAGGGCTTGTATTGCGGCCTGGCCCTGCAGGTACGCCGTCAGCCCAGTCGTGAGCGCCTCGATCACGGCCCGGACTATAGCCACAATGTCCGGGTCGGTCTGCGCTTCTTGTTGGGCCGGTTGGGTTGCAGGGCGGGCGTTTGCGGAGATTGACGGTTGTGGGGCGGGTTGGCTGGCCGGGCGTGCAGCTGCGGCCTGGCGGGGACGCGGTGCGTCGAATTGTGTCGGGCTTGGTGCAGCCTGACGCGTGCGAGTAGTAGGTGGATCGGTTGGTAGACGGGTGGGTGGCACCTGGCGTGTGGCTTCGTCTGGTGATCGTCGACCAGCGGCGGGCTCCGGCTGTTGCGGAGTCGAGGCCGCCGCCGGTGCGGTGCGGCGCGAGCGAGGCGCGCGGTTGCGGCGGCGTCTTCTCGCTCGCACCGGCTGGCCACGTTCTAGTTAGTTAGTTAAGTAATTTTCAAGTGCAGGAGATTTCAAAGAATAATTATAGATGGCGCTAGTTACGTAACGTTATATCGTATCACTAAGTAGGAAATTCCAAATGGTTATGAAAGTCTAGTAGTGCCTAGTCTATAATACTATATATAGTTAAGTCACTACAATTATCAACTCTTGATAACACTTGATTGCATTGGGGATCGAGTCCATGTACAAATTAAATGGCAAGCTTTGGGGCCGCTTTGCTAAAACAGGTGTTTGAGATAGATTTCGTATAAAAAACAACAAATTTCATACCTATTGTCAATCATTTCGTTTAAATAAACGACTACCCTAAAATTGGTCGACAAACATATCAGCAAATATGTAACAAAAAGAGTTCGCACCCACTGTAGATGTATTAAGAAAAAAAAAGCTTTATAAGTTCCTTATCAAAACAAAGGCCGCTTACAAAAAATTCTTTATTCGTCCTTACCAGAAATAACGTCACCTGTAAGAATCATATTGTGCTCTATTTATTTCTTACTAGAGTTTAATTTCGCTTAAATAATAGATAAAGACAGCATATCGTTAATTTGTTTGAGTGTTGACTTACGTTTCATCTCATTTCCCGTGAAGAATTAATATTATGTGTGCATAGGTTTTACACTTGTATGCTTATCAAATATTCCGGTACAACACGTGGTAAACTTAAATGTAAATTTACTTCCATATTACTTTGAAATCAAAGACAATGGTGGTAAGACTTAAATATGAATGATGGTATTTTGATAAAGGAATAATATTTTATGGAATGGTAAAACACGAAGCACACAAATCTGTACTTTGTGGTGTACAGAAAACAATAAAACACATAATTTTGTGAATGGAGCTTTGTGACATTAAAATTTTAAGTACTTCTCATTTCTTCAAACCTGACATATTTCCACGTGGGACTAACCATCGACAAATTATCAGACAGAATTATTGACAACGGAGAATAAAAATCTATTTTCTTTACATAGTACTAAGGATATTATGATAGCGTTCACACATTAATCACTTTACTTTCCACTCACACTGTGACCTATTTCTCCATTTAAAAATATTAAAAGATTTTTATCAATAATTTGCTTTCACTTGAATACAAAAAAATATCAGGGATTAACCATGATTTTTATGATATATTTAAAAAAATACTATCAAAGATAGGTAACAAAGTGTATTCACTAAAACCCCCAAATTCGCTTTAAATACATTTCATTAATTTCAGCAAATTAAATAAATTTAATCATAGTTTTTAGACGAGTTTATTAAACTCATGGTAACTCTAATGAACTCGAGAGGACTACACTTCATATTGCCCATATGCAGATTAATTAACAATTATCACAAACATTCCTGAGCTCAGATTAATTAAAACACTCGAAGAATCAAGGAACATAAAGGTCATTGCTGACTTACGACTAACTAGTTTTGGGTTATAGTTTTGTATATTATAGTTTTTATTTGCACGCTGATAGACATGATAGTCTTCAGCCTGCGACAGCCCTAGAAAGTCAAAAAATATGGTTCATAACTGCGATTCACATCTAAATTTTTTTCATCAATATAACACTATATAGCGATGCCGTCACGCTGGCCAACTGATGTTTGATATATTTTTCACAAACCTTTGAGAATAATATTATTGAGAATCCTCAGACATGCAGGTTTTCTCACGCTGGTTTTCTTCACCATTATAAAGTGAAATTTGAATGCTCGAAATGCAGTTAACGTACTCCGAGGTGCGAGCACTACGATTGAAACCCGGGGCCCCCCGTCTCGGGAACCAATGGTTTTCATAAACAATAATATAAAAACAATAAATTACTATAAACGCATTAACAAAACATACCTAATTTTATTTTATTTTTTATTATTATCCACTACAAGTTAGATGGTAGCGGGCTATCCTGTTAGGGGCATGACAGTTATAATAGTAAACACATACCCCTATTGCGATATTTATCAACACCCACCGCACTGCGACTTTCACTTCAATTGTATACCTTCTATATTTTAACGAGGAGCGAGCGGTACCGCGTAAGTGGGTGACGACCTTTAATGTGGCGTCAAGGAGTTAGGTGCAATTGCTTATAATTGAGTAAGTATCATATTTTACTTGCAATCTACATCTGCTGTTACTATTAATAAACATGACACATGTTTGAGCGACTTTAAAACTTTTAATAAGTCTCAATGTCCTTTTTGCATTCATACATCAATTGGCTTTAATTGATAAAAGTGCTAGCTTGCCTAGTGCAATTAACTTTTTAAATGACTGCAAATTTCAAGTATCAAATTTTTCACTGTTTTCCTTCTAGTTTTTTTCGTGGGGAAATCCTTCATGTATACCACCGTGCCCGGAAAGAAACGGGGCTCATGTCAGACTTCTACCAACTTATGAAAATCATTTTAATAAACTTTTACAAATGGACAAACCAAGCCATATTTTATTTGCTTTCAAAATTAGTCTAGAATATGAAAATGAATCTTGAATGAGTTTTGGACTGAATTTTGTTTCATGTCAGAGAAGATATTCTTTGAATGTAATCTTGCCTTGTAAAATCATGCAATTATCTCTTGTCCTATAACACCAAGTTTCTTTATGTCTTATCTGATCGCCCACATGACATAATCGGTATTAATTAAGCAAGCCGCCGGACTATTGAACTATTATAACGTTAGTAATTTGCCAATGGGCTTCCGATTCACTGTTTGAAGGTATTCAATAATGCTGTTCCCTGTACGAAAAATAGTAGGTATGTGCAGTCGTGCCAGAGAAAATATCGCATCTAGCTCTTAGGACTATGTATTCTTGCCTTACGTCATATTTTCGGCTCACTCTTGGTCTATAAACAAAACCAACGAAATCATCAAGTTTCATTATGTCTTATCTGACAGCCCACATGACACGGTATTAATTAAGCACGCCGCCGGACTGTTGAATTATTATGAGGTTAATAGTCGCCAATGAGCTCCGAGTCATTATGTAGATGAACCTCTATGCGCTCGCGCAAGTAGAGGGGATTGGCGTAAGCGAAGGCTCGTAGAAGATACAAACGAGAAACGAGATGTCGAGTCGTCATGCGTTTTGTTTCTCGGAAAAATTCTCAGTTTCTTTAGAGGATCATTTAATTGATGGGAAGAAAAAAATCGAGGCACAGATGTTGGTCTCTGTTACCGCTGTTCCCGTTTAACAGGGAAACATCATCTCGGGACAGGCTTTGTTTTTCAAATCGTATATAGACACTAGACAGTGTGAAACGTTTACGTTGGAGGAAACGACGTTTTATCCTGTTGCCTCGAAAAACTGAATGAAGTTGACCTTGTAATAAACTTTGAAAAATGATTTGCCCATAGTATGTTTTTGCCCCAACGCGCCGGTCCAGTAAACGCGCTTTATTTGAGCTTACAGTAATTATGTAGATGAATTCTTCGACGCTTGCGCATGAGGGGAGGGGCTTTAGCAAGGTTGAAAGCCTACAAAGGGGGAGAGCTTAATTTAACTACTTAATTATGATTAAGTCATGCTACTGCTTAATTAGTGTTTTGTTCGTAGTTTTTTTAAGCCACTACAAGTTAGCCCTTGACTGCAATCTCACCAGATGGTACAGAACTACAGACCAATAATAATTGATCCATGCCTGATAGTAAGTGATGATGCAGTCTAAGATGGTAGCTAAACAGTTGAGGGTATGGCAGTTATATTAAACCCATATCTCTAATCAGTTTTTACACGGCATTATAACGGAACGCTTGGCGGGATGTCTTTGCCGGTAAGCTGGTATTGCTGGTAACTAGCCACAACTAAAGCCGCCCAGACCACGGCTGGACATAGCCTGCATTCGTCCACGGCTGGACATAGGTCTTTTGAAGAACGTGCCACCACACAATATGGCCCTCCGCTTTCCTCATCCACCCATTTCCCGCTACCTTTTTAAGGTCGTCGGTCCAGCTGGAAGTCGTCCCTCACTGCGTTTACCGGTACGCGGTCTCCACTCCAGAACGCTTCTGCCCCAACAGCCATCGGTTCTGCGACAGACATGGCCTGCAACTTTAGCTTACTTATTCTCTGGGCTATGCCAGTTACCTTAGTTGTCCGGCGGATTTCCTCGTTACGGATTCTATCTCCCAGAGAAACACCCAACATAGCCCGCTCCATAGCCCGCTGAGCGACTTTAAATTTGTGGAGAAGGCCAGCTGTCAGTGTCCACGTTTCCGCTCCATACTTCATCACAGGTAGGACTCACACACTCGTTACCACCCACCAGACCAGACCAGAGAAAATTTAGAAATTATAAATTCTAAAAGATAACAGGTATTCCCAAATGGACGCAATCGATAATTGAACTCGAGTGTTTAAATTTTCCCCAAACCAATAAGCAATTAAGGCTACCTCCATGCCTGTATACGAAGTAAGATTAATTTAGAGTGTCCCCGCACACACGACTTAACTAGGCAAAGAGCAAGTTACCTACTAAGGTAGTACAAGCTGGCTATCTAGTGACCATAATATTATTATGCAGCATAGCTTATGCTGTTCATGGTAATCGACCCGCAGCGCAGGCACAATTCAGTACAAGATGTGTACTAGTTTTGATAATATTCAACTTTACCCTAATGTAGGTACCTACCACCATACTGGTACTGTGGAATGTGGTATTACGGAACTATAGAGTTCCTTAGAATATCAAAGAGAACAATTTTGGTCTGTTTGATAAAGCTGTTTAAAAAAAAAAAAAAATCATCTAATATTATAAATGCAAAAGTGTGTCTGTCTGTCTGTCTGTCTGTCTGCTACGCTTTCACGGCCCATCTGTTCAACCGATTTGGATGAAATTCAGTATAGTGGTAGGTTACATCCCGGGTAAGGACAGGCTACTTTTTATACCGGAAAATTAAAAAGTTCCCGCGGGCATTAAAAAACCTAAATCCACCCGGGCGAAGTCTAGTTAATTAATGTATGTAAAAGATCGCTGCATTTAAATAATATTGTCGACGTTTGTAGTGTCAGAGTATGAAACTTCATAAAACTCCCATTTATTATGAACTAGCTGATGCCCGCGACTTGGTCCGCGTGGATTGAAATTTTTTTGTTCCCGCGGGAACTATGTAATTTTCCCGGGATAAAAATTATCCAGGTCCTCGTAAAAATTCACATCGATCCGTTGCTCTGTTGCGACGCAATTGAAGGACAAACCAGCAAACACATTCGCATTTATATCTCAGTCTGTCCTGTGTTGAGAAAACTTGGAGAATTATTATTTCAAAGATTATATCAACATAATTTATGCAACTAAAACGCCTTCGGCCATTTTTGGAGATAGATTTATCAGTACTGGGGAGAATTGATGGTGCAAAATAAGAACTGACGCGTTTTTTACGCGTGTCAAAAAATTTGGCAAGTCACTTGCACTGTTTTAATTCACAGCATGCTAACTTCTACAAGTTTTGTACCTTACCTACTAAACACTTGAACTTGTTGCTACTGAAAATTTAGCAATAGCTTTTTTTTTATTTTTTAGAATTTTATTATGTACTTACCAAACATAACCGAATCAAAAATATGCACAGAAAATAATAGAAGAAATTCCAAAAAATTTTGAAACAAGGATTTCTCAACCTTAAAAAATGAAGTTTGTTAAAAATAATCTTTTCTTCTTCTTTGGTAGGTACCTACTATTAAATACAGGTGTAGTGTTTTTAAATTTGAGCTAAACCTGTTTCTTTTATTATTTAAAAATATATACCTACATATAGTTTATCGCTCTCTCTCATAACATAAGCCTTATCAAGAATGTCATAGACGCAGGTGCGCGATGAAGGCATTACCAGAAGCATTACTATTACGATGCAGTATATGTTTGCTATCAACTGAAGTAGCATGGCCCGAGGCTCTATTGATAAGCCTGCGTATTCTCTTATCTATTCTCTACAGTATGTTTACGTAGGCACAGTAATTGCACAATTATGGAACATTAAAATTTAATCTTGGATCTTTGTGTAGGTAGAGGTCTTTGTCATGGGCTTTGGCCGCAGTTGTCTTTATATTAAGCTGTATATTATGTCTACTCCTGCAAGTCGTGATAGCCTGGTAGATAGATCCCGTGGATTCGATTGTTTGGTAGTAACTCTGAGTTATACATAAAACTCAATCCTTATCCTTATCCTTACTAATATTATAAATGGGAAAGTGAGTTTGTTTGTATGTTTGTTCCGATTTCACGCCGTAACTACTGAACCGATTGCTTTGAAATTTTGCAGACGTAAAGTTAGAAGTCCGGATTAAATAATAGGGTACTTTTTATCCCGGAAAATTAAAGAGTTCCCGCGGGAACTAAAACTCCTCAATCCACGCGGACGAAGTCGCGGGTATCAGCTAGTTATTAATAAAATACCAGAATGTAGGATGTACCGATTAGATATTTTTAAAAGATCTAGATTACAGCACTATTTAATCACTGAACGACCATTTAAAAATTTTAAGGCTCTAGATGCACACTCTTGATTAGTCATTATAATGTGTAGGTACGTATAATTCGTTTATACGTTTAAAAAAATAACATGAATTTTTTTTGTTTGGGACGTGCTAAATAAACTAAGTAAACATTTATCTTTAGGTCAGATAAATAGTAGAAGAGCCATTAAAATGTATAATTAAAAAAATGTTAAGCTTACATAGCCGGAAGCAAATGATTTAATTGAAAAGGCAGCCCTCAAGTGAAAGATCTTTACAAGCAACGTCAAGAGGATAGCTAATTTGCGATACACAGCGGAGGAATACTCTTGACTGTGGCTAAACATGGCCACTTTGTTTAATTTCCCCCTTCGTCTCTCAAGTTACAACTTACGCAAATTGGCCACTTAATATCTTCAACCTCTCCTATAATTCTTACGCCCTGGTAGTTAATGCAGCCACCAAGACCCTTCGTATAATTTTACTATACTGAGATACCTACTAATTTAGTCTTATGCCCTGGTAGGTGAACTACCACGGAATTCGTCAACTTAGTTTAAGTACTAGAATTTATTATTGTTAAGTATTAGTCGAAAACTACCTTTGCATTTCAGTAATTTCAGACTATTTTAAATTGTTTGTATTATAGAGTATATACTTATTGATAATTAGAAAATTAATAGGTACAATAATTTCTGTTGGTTTTATCTGCGATCGTAAAATGCGCGTAGGTAAAACAAAGAAATAGACCTAAAATTAATATAAGACCAAAGGAACCACCAAAGGACCAAAGGAAGCGAATGATCCGTTCGAGGGTAGGATCTAGCCAGGACCACGATCTTCAGCAATGAAGGAAAGACCGAAGAGAGAGAGAGAGAGAGAGAAAGAATGTTCACGTAAGATTGTATCCATTATAGTTTTTTACACTACTTACATCAAATGCAAAATGTGTACACCATTCAGTTAAGAAAGGTAATTACTATACAAAATTACAAATAAACAAGGTAAATACCGTAAGATAGCTTAATGAAAGAGCATCGGACCTGCAAAGGAGTTCCTCAAATCGATTACAGCCAACTCAATCACATTCCTTCACATTTGGCAACCGACGAGTATCGCCTTACCGATTCACTTGTAGCACAAGCAATCAATAATAATGTTATTAATATGGATGAGACCACACAACGGTTGACCTGTAAAACTTCTAGGATATCTAATAGAAAAAAAATGTTTTTGATAAACACTCTTGAGTTTTGATAAACATGATATTAAGATCTAATTCAGAAGGAGAAACAATATTCCTATAACATTGCACGCTATACTTAGGGTGAACTACAAATGAATAACCTAGGCTTCCCTGAAAAACTGGTATTTTGCAACTTCCAGAAGTTAAATACATATAAAGCTGCGTCTAAATGACAACAAAAAAGCTAAGTTATGGAGACCTCAAAAAAAACTTGCATATTCTAATCACCCAAATTTCTATTAGTCTATCTATCTAGCCACAGAACATTAGAATAGTTAAGCAGATCTATGGTTGGTATTAACTATAGTTGACTTATTCATTGTAAGACTGGGAAACTCTACCTTACGATGTGTAATGACCATTCTCGTAACCTATGCACAGGATTGCCTTTGAAACGGTATCGACGGGACACCGTTAAGCCGGTGGACTCGGGACAAGTGTTCGCAAATTGAACACTGTATCATAACGGTTAAAATACGAGGCGTCATTAATGAACGAAACGCGGTAAGGAGCTTGACTTTATAATACTAACTGATGCCCGTGACTTCTTTTGCATGGAATAAGTTTTTTTAATTCTCACGGTAATTCTTAAATTTTCCGGGTTGTAGTTTTAGTCACTCTCCAGGTCCTCAACTATACTGTAGTTAATATAAGTATGATAAGGTTATTTTAACATGACAAGACTCTACCGTTTTTAAAAAGAGAATATTGTGTTGAACAAAATCCACTTAGAAACTATACCTACATCTGAACGGTTTCCTAGGACACTAATTGACATTTTTGTCTTCATAGTTCGATTCTAGAACATTCTTACACTTATTTAAAATTATAATATCATTGCTTTCTTGCGATTGCTTTCTTGGAATTTCTTTCTGAAATTCCAAGAAAGCAATCAAAAGCGATCAGAAATGCTTAGCGAGACATTTCCTCGCTCCTAAAGGCTGGTTTGGTGGTCAATGATAACTGGTGACTCAACCTACTTTGCAATCCTCCTTATTTATACGACTATTTCGCACTGGACTCGATTGAGCGTGGCACTATTTTTGGTGAAATAAATTGAGATTTTATTGAAATATATTCCTAACCACAGAAATGTGAGCTCACGGAAAAATTATAATTTGTAATAAAATTATGTTACTATATTCAATTACGACCCGATCTAGGAATCGTTACCATGACCTCGTCATCCGCAGTCGAACATGTTATGTATTATCAACGAGGCAATTCGATATAATAGTACCAATTCATTAGTCAATTCACGTGGTAAGACAATCATAAAGTGTACCTACAACCTGCGCATTTCAATCTGCTGTTGATTGTTGAGGTATGGTTGATCCGACCCCCTCGTCGATCTATGGTTACAGGCGTAACTTGAAATCTGTGGCGACTTCACAACCAATATCCATTAAATGTTGGACTGACATCCACCACCGATGCTTTATGTGTACGTAACTTGTTCGTTTCTTGTTGGATTTTACAATTTCAGCTTTGGCTGCATAGAATAGGTACCCTGAGAAACTTAAACAATTGTTTTTTTTAACAATTGTTTAAGTTTGTGAAATACTTACTAGAGCAAGAATCAGGAAATTGATTTAAAATATCGGTTATAGCAAATTAATCAATACTAAACAAATTTTAATTTGATTTAAAAAATCGAATCGAAATACTTACTAGAGCAAGATTTGAGAGATTGATGTAATATATGGCGTAATATATTGGTGTAATATAAGAATTTAATTAAAGCGAAACTGCAGAATCTGTTTATCTGTGTATGCCTGTTAACTTTTCACTGCTCAATGCTCATCCATTTATCTGATTTTAATGATAGATTTCTCTCAAAATCATACCTAGGCTATTTTTTTCCCGGAAAATCAAAAATGGGGAGCTTACAGATAATATGTATAATATTTTTATCGTAGCAAAATCCTGAAATTGCTGTAAATACAATAATCTATCATTGAAAGAAAATCTTCATGTTGGGGTATAAAGGAATTTATCTTTTGGAATACCAAACAATCAACGACCTCAATTTACATAGACGGATCCTGTCAAACAAAGATTGTGGATCTATTTTACTAACGCCATCTAGTCTGAAAAGCTATGGCGGGGACAAGGACAGGGCTATACAGGTTAGGAGCGTGCTCTAAGGGTTGGACGCCCAATTTTATTCTATGAAAGGGCCCATCTAGTATCTACATATATATCGATGCAAACAATACTATTTCTGGCCTTTCTTGAATTTGAAATTGCATAGAACCCGCTATCGTAAGTAAAAATCATCGTAAGATTGCTTTAAAAGCCACATACTTGCAAAGTCTCAAGCTGGTGATAAAAACAAAATATTTCCTACGACCCATTACAGCAAACGGCGCCGTCCGATGGGAATTTTAAACGATTCTAGTTTTTCTTTACAACTTTGCACGCATTTCAACTGAACTTTGTCGGTAAAATTACTGAAATTATAAATAAGAGAGTTAAGCATGAGTTTCCAAAAGAAAATTGCAAAATAAATTATCCAAATTTAAGTAATTTAAGTTAAAATTAAGTTTAGTCTTCGGTTGTCTTGTTTATTTTAAAGATCTTTCAGTGTTTATACAGTTGATGTATGCAAGTACTTACGAAAAAAATTGTTAAGTTACAATAATAATATTGATCCGGTACGATGCCTTGTTTATACCGATTACGGGTATGGTTTTAATATAAATTCCGTACCTACTAGTGCATGCAGTCGATACTGGTTCTGAGTACCGGGAATTTTCGGACCGATACTGGCATAGAACCGGGAATTCCCGGTACTTTCGATACTTTCGATACTACCATAAATTATCACAAAGCAAGGCAACAGACATTACAGAAAGTATGAAATAGACCAACTATTTGACATAATATATAAAATGTCGCGTAATATTTCCACACTGGATCATAAATTCATGATTTTTAATGAACTTGTGCAATAATTCGCATCGTTCCAAATTTCAAACTTTTATTGTAGAAGGGCCGGCATATAGGTTTTACAGTGATAGCGTGGGACACCTTGTCTGAAAATACACTTCGAAAAGCTGTTTTTTGTATCGTGATAAGCTTATAATTTTATTTTTATAGCAATTAAATGCCTGAATCAATTATTACTACAAGCAGTTTCTTAGAAAACAGCCTTGAACAACAAAGTGATCCTTATCATCTTTTTAATATGTAGTTCTTTTTAACCATTTATTCGTGCAAGTTCCAAATGAGAGTACAAATATATTAAAAGTGTCTTATAAATCCTACTTCTGGATTGTCTCTTACACAATCGACCAACCGATCAAACAACCAATCGACCAACCGATCGACCAACCAATCTACCAACCAATCGGACAACCAATCGATCAACCTATCGACCAGACAACCGACCAACCGATCGATCAAACCAATCGACCAACCGATCGACCAACCAATCGAACAACCAATCGACCATTCGATCGAATAACCAACCAATCAACCAATTAATCGGACAACCGATAGACCAACCATCAACCAACCGATCGACCATCCTATCGACCAACCAATCGACCAACCGATCGACCAACCGATCAACCAACCAATCAACCAACCAATCGTCCAACCGATCGATCAAACCAATCGACCAACTGATCGACCATTAATCGAATAACCAACCGATCAACCAACCAATCAACCAATTAATCGGACAACCGATAGACCAACCATCGACCAACCGATCGACCATCCTATCGACCAACCAATCGACCAACCGATCGACCAACCGATCAACCAACCAATCAACCAACCAATCGTCCAACCGATCGATCAAACCAATCGACCAATCGATCGACCAGCCAATCAACCAACCGATCGGCCAACCAATCAACCAACCGATCAAACAACCAATCGACAAACCGATCGACCAACCTATCGACCAACCAATCGGATAACCAATCGACCAACATATCGGCCAACCAATCGACCAACCAATCGACCAACCAATGACCCGATCGATCAAACCAATCGACCAACCGATCGACCAACCAATTGACCAACCAATCGACCAACCGATCGATCAACCAATCGACCAACCGATCAACCAACCGATCGAACGACCAATCGACCAACCATCGACCAACCGATCGACCAACCAATCGACCAACCAATCGACCAACTGATCGACCAACCGATCAACCAACCAATCAACCAACAAATCGACCAACCAATTGACCAATTGATAGATTTATATTTGTTATTCGTTGAGGTGAGGTTACTGCGTATGCCATATTAAAAAGAACGACCCTTTAAGGATCACTTTGTTGTCCCTCTGTCCCTCAAGGCTTTTTTCAGGAAACTGCTTGTAGTAATAAATTGATTGAGGCATTTAATTGCTATAAAAATAAAATTATAAGCTTATCACGATACAAAAAAAAAAACTTTTCGAAGTGTATTTTCAGACAAGATGTCCCACGCTATCACTGTAAAACCTATACGCCGGCCCTTCGCGTTGAACTACAATAAAAGTTTGAAATTTGGAACGATGCGAATTATTGCACAAGTTCATTAAAAATCATGAATTTATGATCCAGTGTGGAAATATTACGCGACATTTTATAATATTATGTCAAATAGTTGGTCTATTTCTTGGTTGGTCTTACTGTAATGTTTTGTGACCTTGTTTTGTGATAATTTATGGTAGTATCGAAAGTATCGAAAGTACCGGGAATTCCCGGTTCTATGCCAGTATCGGTCCGAAAATTCCCGGTACTCAGAGGCAGTTTCAACTGCATGACCTAATCGGTTGGTCGATTGGTTGGCCGATCGGTTGGTTGACTGGTTGGTCGAACGGTTGGTCGATTAGTTGGTCGATGGGTTGGTCGATCAGTTGGTCGATTGGTTTGATAGATCGGTTCATTGGTCGTCCGATTGGCTGACCGATTGGTTGTCCGATTGGTTGGTCGATTGGTTGGTCGATAGGTTGGTCGATTGGTTGGTTGATCGGTTGGTCGATTGGTTGGTTGATCGGTTGGTCGATTGGTTGTTCGATCGGTTGGTCGATTGGTTGGTCGATAGTTTGGTCGATTGGTTGGTTGATCGGTTGGTCGATCGGTTGTCCGATTGGTTGGTCGATTGGTTGGTCGACCAGTTGGTCGCTCAGTTGGGCGATTGGTTTGTCGGCCGGTTGGTCTATCGGTTGATCGATTGGTTGAACGATCGGTTAGTCGATTGGTTGGTAGATCGGTTGGTCGATTGGTTGTCCGATTAGTTGGCCGATTGGTTGTCCGATTGGTTGGTCGATCGGTTGGTCAATCGGTTGGTCGATTGGTTGTTCGATCGGTTGGTTGATTGGTTGGTCGATCGGTTGGTCGATTGGTTTGATCGATCGGTTGGACGATTGGTTGGCCAATTGGTTGTCCGATTGGTTGGTCGATTGGTTGGTCGACCAGTTGGTCGCTCAGTCGGTCGATTGGTTTGTCGACCGGTTGGTCTATCGGTTGATCGATTGGTTGAACGATCGGTTAGTCGATTGGTTGGTCGATCGGTTGGTCGATTGGTTGTCCGATTGGTTGGCCGATTGGTTGTCCGATTGGTTGGTCGATTGGTTGGTCAATCGGTTGGTCGATCGGTTCATTGGTTGGCTGATTGGTTGGTCGATTGGTCCCCACCACCCACCCAGAATCGACTGGGTTCGATTCTGGGTTCTGGGTGGGTTGGGGATACTGGGTTCGGTACCTCTTAGTATTTCTATGTCTCCAACCACCATCCTCTCCGTGCGTGTGGTTCACTATAGGATCTTCCTATCATGTTTCCTATCAGCCACTAAGAGCCTCCAGTTTACTGTCCAGAATCCAGTTCCATACATCAAGATTGGACTGACCACAGTCTTGGTTTTTTCACTAATTATCTTGGTATATAACGGAATTGGATTTAACGGAAAAACGCTGAGCATTTTTGAGAATTATGAATTCTTCCCCTCTGCCATTGGTGTCAATGACAGTGGAGTCAAAAATCAAAATTTAGCAGCGATAATCCTGGTGCTTATGAGGTTTATTTTATATTACAGTAAAGTTTTTTTTGAAACTAAACTTTGAACTGAAATATAATACGATTATCAGAGTAGCATAATTAATCTACTGTTACTCATTAAAGCAGAACAAATTTTATTGGAGTGACAGATTCATCAATTAATTGATCTTCAAAAAAGCTGGTAAATAATATTTAGAAAGACTAAGTATAAATACTCAAAGTAAAAATAGGATTTTTTATACTAAAACCTCGAATTTGTGATCATAAAATACAGTGTAGTGAACGAAGTTCTTGTTACATTCAGAAATATCCGCACTTAATTAGAGAAGTAATCTATTTAATTCGAAAGTATCAAAAGTACCGGTTTTGTGGTGTGGAGAACCGGGACTGAAAATATTCAGAAGTCTCGGGAATTCCCGGTACTTTTGATACCGGTAATTCCCGGTAGCATGCCCTAGTACCTACCCCTAACAGCACGCTACCATCTTAGATTGCATCATCACTTACCACCAAGCGAGATCGCAGTAACTTGTAGTGGAAAAAAAAAATACTTTGCATGCATGTAGTTAGGTCTTACAAACTTCGAACACATACCTGTGTAGGTATGTTTCTATGGACGTAAATAATGGTATCATTTTATCATCGTTATTTACGTCCATACGTTTAAACAAAATTATTTTGGTATTCAATATTCAATCACACTTGCAAACTTGCTAAAAAGCACTGATAATAATCGCAATTTTCTTACTAAGGTAAGCCTAGCTTAACTGTATTGATTTGATGTATACCCTAGTTTAGTACTGAAGTAGTGTTAGGAATCCTTCTAATAATTATAAGAACCATAAAAGCGATAAAGTTAACCGTATCCACAGATACACAGAAGATATCTTCTGCATTGTAAATTCAACATCTGAAGATGCTCGGGTATCGGAGTGAAACGTTCAGGGTAATTTTGAGGGTTTATGTGGTGTGGTTAATGTCGCAGGCATCAGGATCGAGATGCGCACTGTACCTCATAGATTTACCTTCTTTAGTCGATTATAGCGAATTAAACTTCTAGTTTTTTTTTTTTTTATCCACTACAAGTTAGCCCTTGACTGCGATCTCAGCTGATGGTAAGTGATGATGCAGTCTAAGATGGTAGCGGGCTAACCTGTTAGGGGCATGGCAGTTATATTAAACCCATACCCCTATTCGGTTTCTACACGGCATCGTACCGGAACGCTCAATCGCTTGACGGCACGTCTTTGCCGGTAGGGTGGTAACTAGCCACGGCCGAAGCCTCCCACCAGGCCAGACCAGGGAAAATTCAGAAATTATAAATTCCCAAAATTGACCCTGCCGGGGATCGAACCCGGGACCTCCGCACGTTAAGGCAACAGCGCTACACACTGCGCCACGGAGGTCGTCAAAGTAACGCCTGCTTCTATCCAGTAAGATACACAATCCATCAGCAGTCAAGGCTACGGTATGTCAGACGCCAGTTAGCAGTAAACCGAGCCATTAAACGACTCTCAATCTTTAACCCGATATCCACTACGGGGCACATTAAATAAAACAATTCACACGGAATAAGCGTGAGCGCTTAGAAAGTTCCAATTTTCACCAAAGAGCAAAATATTGGAATAATGTTCTTAAAACTTTAAAAGCGGTTTAATAGTTAGGTTAATTTCTGTTACTCGTATAAGTGCCAATTTTGAAAGCAGAATAACGAATGATTCTGCTATCACATCACACTATTATTAATGCGAGATAGATTATACCCTGGATTAACACACAGACAACAATTAAAGACTTCCGGCAGGCAAAAAAAAACCTCTATCCACGCCGACGAAGTCGCGGGCATCGGCTAGTATTACATAAGACCAGTGAACGCCCACGGGTTAGCTCTGGAAAGAATTTCCACACATCTTATTATATAATAGCCTGAACGTTATTATGATGTAAAAACTATACAACTGTAGGTGTAGGTGTAGGTTCATCAAAATCCGTTCAGGGGATCAAGCGTGAAAGAGTCACAAACATCCAGCCATTCATCCGCCCTCACAAACTTTCTCGTTGTCTACAAAGTATACTGAGTAAGGTATCATGAAGTTTGTGAAATTTTTGGGAAATTTCTAATCAAATCGACTTTACACTTAACTTAGATTTGAAACTATTCACATTTACTACGTTACATTCAAACAATGAATGTGAGCAATTTGTAGCATATATGTAATTCAGTCAATCAATCTCTGTGCCTTTCATCCAGATCCGTCCAGCCGTTCTGGCGCGATTGAGCAACAAACATCCATCCATCCATACATCCATCCAAATTTTCGCATTTATAATATTAATATAGAAGTTTAGATTAAACGGATTTCTTAGTAAAATATTATCTCATTGTTAATGAAATACACAGAATTCGGAATAAATTTATAATTCAATGGTATAATACTCAGGGCTAAAGATAAACTCCTCGAGACAATATACCTACGCATATTAAAAAGTACGTGAGTGAGATCTCTTCAGAGCTCTTGACAAGTCTAAACAGAAGCACTAACAAAACATAATTAATCTAAGAGCTATTCACAAATTAAGCGCATCAAAATTACAAGGACTTTATAAAGAGGGGGAAATATGATAAACGTGAATACTATTTCTATCTTTTTTATATATTAGGAATCTAGGAGGCCAAACAACTTGAGAAACCAAATTTAATAAGCAAATTAAATGTGTAATTAAGTCAAATAAGTAGCAGTTTGATTATTAAAGCAGTGAACATTGCTTTAAATTAATTATTGAATACAAGATGAATTATTCTACGACTTTGTAAGCGTGGTTTTAGGTTTTCGAATCCCCGGGAAACACCCTTGATCTTCCGGAAAAATTAAGAAAATGTAGGGTAAGTAAGAATAAGAGCGACATGAGTATGTCACTATCCTGGTCTTTAGGTCCTACCTGTACTTTTTGAATGGGTTTAGGTCCTACCTATATCAGTAAAAAAAGTCACGTCATTCCGTAGCTCCCTTGAGACTTGATTGAAATAGGTACGAACCAACAAACAAACGAAAAAACAAACACACAAACACTCGGTTATGCATTTGTAATATTTCTCTGTGGTATGCCGCAATGTCGCACTACGTTGAATGTATGAATGAAGCTGTATAGATTATGCATTTTTCATGTTTGTGTGGGTGTGCACCTGTGTATTTTTTGTAAATGTGCTATAAAATAAAACAGACCAAATAAAATAAGCTGATAAATGGCTCAATTCAAATAATAGAACGTCAAACAAACATGTATTTGAATCGAAGCCCGATCGGCATGTTCATTGTTACAAAAGTCGTATCGTAACGTAATAAAAATTTGGGGTCACAAAAGTAAGTGCGTAACGTTCCAACTATGTTAACGCACTTGGGTCCTATTTTTTCAGCCCATTGACTTTTATTGGCTCTTGTGGACTTTCACCCACGCGTGCAATTTCCATAACCACCTAATATCGCGACCGTTTTAAGCTCCGGCGAAGGCAAAGGGTTTGCAAAGTTTGATAAGAATTACGAAAAGCTGTATTTGTTTATATTATTACAAGATGATTCCCGCGACTTCGTCCGCGTGGACCAAGTTTTTTGATTCCCGCGGGAGCTCTTGAAATTGCCGGGATAAAAAATAGCCTATGTCCTTTCCCGGGATACAACCTATCCCTGTACCAAATTTCATCAAAATCGGTTGAACAGATGGGCCGTGAAGGCGTAGCAGACAGACAGACAGACAGACAGACACACGTTCGCATTTAAAATATTAATATGGATTGTGAGAAAATTAAAATATAAAATTGACTAGACTTTTGCACATTGTCTATTTAATAAATAAAGACACGCAAGGTTCTCGAAAATGAATCAGTGAAAGCGTAGTACCTAATCTTTAATATTCCGTGGCAAGAGGTTTTTATTATGTCAAGTTATAAATAAATATTTAATAGAGTGACCGGCGCGACGTTGTAATTTAATATTTTTAACACTTACTGTACCTACTATGTAATAAGTACCTATAAAACTACTTGTTAAAATATGACAATTATGACGGTCATTATAAAAAAAGTGTGTGTGTGTGTGCAATTCACACACGGCAGCAGTGAAACGTCAGAATAATAGCCTACGAGAGAATGAATTAAATATAACTTGTATTCTACATATTTTTCTCATTCTGTCGCAGGCTAAATCCCATTATGAACATGTTTGTCTCTTTTTAGTGTCGCTTTTTCGTTTCATCGAATTTTCAAATCACAACGATTCTAAAGAAGTTTCACTTCAAAGTTATTTTGTTGCAGCAGTCACTAGCTCTCCCACTATAATCACATGGCGTCATGTTTGTTTGTAATCAACGGCATGTTCTTTAGGAACATTGTCTTAGCCGGCACGGGTCCAGATTCAATAAATATCATCCTCCTGTGGGGTAACGTGAGCTCTGACGTCACGGTAAGCCGAGCCGCGGTAAGAAGCGAACAATCGGTAATTGTGTACTCCCATAAGCATGTAACGCGTCGATGTTGTTTGTTTTTGCTGTATTATTTAGAGGTCCGCTCGATTTGACCACCCTGAAACTGACAATAAATTTTTGTTTAAGTAGGTACCTTCTGACTTAAACATCATACGAGCTATGTAGATACTTTCTTACTTCGCTGGCTCAGTATATCAAAGAGGATATTAGCTTCCAAGGCATCAGCACTAATAATATAATATCATGCTTCATACTAATATTATAAATGCGAAAGGGTGTTTGTTTGTTGGTTTGTCCTTCAATCACTCCGCAACGGAGCAACGGTTCAACGTGATTTTTGGCATGGATATAGTTGAGGACCTGGAGAGTGACATAGGCTACTGATGATGCCCGCGACTTCGTTCCGGGATAAAATCTTCTTCGGGATACAACTACCTGTAACAAATAATCCCTGTACCAATTTCATCGAAATCGGTTGAACAGATGGGCCGTGAAAGCGTAGCAGACAGACAGACACACTTTCGCATTTATAATATTAGTATGGATCAAATAAATATTATAAATGCGAAAGTTAGGATGGATGTATGGATGGATGTATGGATGGATGTATGGATGGATGTATGGATGGATGTATGGATGTATGGATGGATCTTTGTTACTCAATCACGCCCGAACGACTGAACGGATCTGGATGAAATTTGGCACAAAGGATTATAGTCTGGAATAACACATAGGCTACTTTTTAACCCGAAAAACTAAAGAGTTCACGCGGGAACCAAAAAAACCTCAATACACGCGGACGTAGTCGCGGCCATCAGCTAGTACTTAATAATATATTGCGTAAGCCGTATTGTATTCTAGCTTAGGTACATAACTTATTGATGGCATTCATTTGATAGTGACATTTTAACATATCTAATTATTTAGGTTAATAAAATTAAAATGAATTATATTTCTACAAATATTAGAGTAATAATATTATAATGAAAAGAAATAATTGAATCAGACTGACTGAAATTAAAGGATTAGCCTAATTAATTCCGATTTTATTGAATCCAATCTAATTATTTGCTCACGCTTTACAATATTATTTGTAAATAACATTTTAATATTTTACTGCTAAGTCTAGAGTCAATGGCTTTCAAAGGCCTATAATTTATTTTTATTGCGCTCCTTTAGTAGATCGAAACGTATGCTTTAATAAAGAATCCAGTTGCATTAATAAGTAGGTCCTAAGGCTAGTTTATAAGCGGGTCTGGCTAGCATACGGCGAGAATCGAACGGAGATAATTTCTTGTCATTATTGTATTATTTATAACGTGAAGGCAAGGAGTTGCATGCGCTCGGGTTACTAGTGATCAGATAATAATATGGACTATGGACAGATGTGCCGAAGTGTGCGCGCATATTAAAATTGTGCCTATTTTAGATATAACTAGCGGATGCTCGCGACTTCGTTAGCGTGGAGTAAGGTTTTTGTAATTCCCACAGGAACACCTTTATTTTTCGGGATAAAAACAGACTATGTCACTCTACAGGTCGTATATGCGCATGCAAAAAATCATATCTATCCATTGCTCTGTTGCGGCGTGATTGAAGCACAAACCAATAAACACACTTTCGGATTTATAATATTAAGTATTACACGTGGATTAATCTTTTAAAAACCCGTGGAAACTGTTTGATTTGCCAGGATGTTTTTTTTATTGGTTATTTTGATGTTATTAAAGTCAATTAATTATCTTTCGTAGTATTTAAGTCCGACTGCAGATTGCCAGACTTTTCACACCTTTGAGAGCATTATGGGGAACTCTCAGTTTCCTCACGATGTTTTCCCTCATTCAAATGCATAGGCATGTCTGCGTTTCTCAAAATCATTCTATGGCAGCGGCTCCATCGTAACGCCGGCGGCGACTCAACCTGTTCGAGAGAGCGTCATACGTCATCGGGCCCCGCCAAGGCACAAAATTATTCCAACATTATACAATAAATCATAGTAAAACCGGTAATTAAGACAGTCATGACCAGAACATAGAATAAAAAGAGTTTTATACTATTTTTTTCCACATTAAATATCCATTTCGGCGCTTCTTTGCCCAAAAGATGATCGATAAAGGCTTTGTATTATTTTAACATGAATCAAGTTCCTGTGAACGCTTTCGGTGATTGATTGCGGGGCGATGGTTTAAATAGTGTTTATGTCAGATCTTTACACGTTTGTTTAAAATATAACCATCACTGTACCAATAAAATTGTTTTTTATGAAGATTCTTTATTGACTTGCTAGAAAAGTTCGGACATCCCAATGAAAAAGAATTTTATTCTCAATTAATTTAAATTACCTTCCTAGTCAGCCAATAGTCACCTTAAAGGTAGTACTACGTACCTATTTAGTACCTAGGCCATCTAAAACATTACAATTTCTGTAAATTACGAAAACATGAAGCTAGGACCTGTTAGCAAGCATAATGTTTTCTTTTTGTTGGAGGGGAAAAATCATTTTTAGGAGTTTATAGTACATTACATCGCGAGACCGGGAAGTACGCGTTTTCTGGTCGAGTGTTAGTTAGTCGAGACCAGAAATGCTCTCCCGGTCGAGGTGTGTATAGTGCTTTTCTAAAAAATGAAACAAGTGACTTTTTTTTTAAAATAAAATAAAGTAAATAAAAAAGCAACCTACTTAGGAAATATTATACTTTTAATTTTTTTTTGCGCTGTGAGTGCTGAACGCGTTATACGGTTGAGTTCCAAATTTAAACTATTTAGTAGGCCAACGAACATTATAACAAGTTACAAGATATTCAGGAAGAAAGATTACAAATTCAAACTTATGATATGTAATGAAATACATTCTTTACTGGCCTAGGCCGGGAAGTTTAACTTTCGAACTCATTTACAGGGTATGAAATGTGCACATTTCATATCATTTTTTAGAAAAATAAATTAACCAAACTGTTCTTTACACATAATAGAGCTTTTGAATAATAGAGACAGCCTTAATCCAGTGGTAGGTAGTAGGTATATTACACACAATCGTAACATGTTTACCTACATTAAGTTCAAGAGGTTATTAAAAAAAGTTGTTTACATTTTAGGCTCCCATATTTTTTAGACAACATAACAAGTAACAATAAGAGTATGACTTTTTAATATTTACGTACAAATGAAACGGTATTTGGATTGAAAAGCTGTCAAATGTAATCAGTGTATTTATTGTTATCCTCCGAACTGGGTTCAAGATCATGTTACGCGCTTTAGGTTGTAGGCTTGTAAGTAGGTATAGGTATAAGTGAATAAGTACCTACCATCTTGTTCGATCGTTAGAACTGGTTCAGTTTTATAAAATACTAGCTGATGCCCACGACTTCGTCCGCGTGGATTGAGGTTTTTTGGTTCCCGAGATGAAAGTAGCTTAAGCGATAACTCCAGACTATACTCTGTCTCTGTGCAAAATTAACTCATGTAGATCCGTTCAGCCATTTTGGTGTGATTGAGTTACAATTATTTATCCATCCATCCATCTATCCAAACATTCGCATTTATAAAATTAGTATGGAAGTATAGACTAATGATACCCTCGACTTCACCCGCATGTTTTAAGGTTTTTTTGATTCCCGCGGAAATTTCTTAAAATTCCGGAATAAAAAGTAGCTTATTTTCTTCAGCTGAATGCAACCTATCCCTGTACTAAATTTAGTAGGTACTCTGTAGATCATATTATTATGTATGAATGTCTGTACGTATAGGTCGTACGTACGTACGTAATTTTTTTTGTACTTGACACTGCCTGATATTAATACATACAGTATTGTTGATGTATGATAATGTAACAGTGTTGTATGCCATTCAAAAGGTGTACAATTTGTAACTACTTTGAATAAAATGTTTGACTTAGACTTTGAAGTAGCGATCTGTTCCAGATAATATCATGATATTACGCTTATCAATATATTATATAGTTTATGTTCTCAATTTTATTGTGTTCGAATAAGAAAGAACTATCATCATCACACATCATCATCACTACAGCCTATTAACGTCCGCCTGCTGGGCACAGGCCTCCACTCTCATAGGAGAGCGGGAATTAGAGCTTAGACCCACCACGCTGCTCCAATGCGGGTTGGCGGGCTTTAACGACTATTATCATGTTACTGATAATAACCGGGACCGACGGCTTAACGTGCTCTCCGAGGCACGGGGGTGAAGCACCGCCAACTTCCAACTCCGGGCTGGCACTGAGAATTTCTTTATTGAAAAACCCAATACCTAACTTTTATGCCCGACCGGGAATCGAACCCAGGACCCCGTGATCCGCAGTCAACTATGCTAACCACTAGACCAACGAGGCAGTTAGAAAAAACTATAAGAAAGAAATAACTATACAGGTAAGTACGGCTATTACCGTACGGCCATGGCTATGGCTATTAGGGTAAATTACCTTTGGAAAGGTAATCAATATGTGTAATACGGAACCACTATAGAAATGATTGAGGCTTCCGTTGCGCGATTAGCTTTGATTTAGTGCCTTGAGTTTCTTATTCAACACACGGGTTTTGTGTGGCAAGAACCTCTTTTTTATTATCCAAGAAATGAAGAAAAAATGGTGTATAATGTACTAAGAAAGTATGTATTACTAGCTGATGCCCGCGACTACGTCCGCGTGGATTGAGGTTTTTTGAGGTTACTCCTTAATTTTCCGGAATAAAAAGTAGCCTATGTGTTATTCCAGACTATAATCTCTGTGCCAAATTTCATCCAAATCCGTTCAGCCGTTCGGGCGTGATTGATTAACAAACATCCATACATCCAAACATCCATCCAAAATTTCGCATTTATAATATTAGTATAGATACTAGATGATGCCCACTACTTCGTTCGCGTGGATTAAGTTTTTTGGAATTCCCGCGGGAACTCCGTAATTTTTCCTATGTACTTATGTATGTACTTCTCCGGGATACAACTAATCTCTGTACCAAAATTCATCAACATCTGTTAAAACGACGGGCCGTTAAATCGTAGCAGACACTATTTTGCATTTATAATATAAAGTCTATAGTTTAATGACGCTTGGCTGTAAAAGAGCTGTAAAAGAAGAAGTAAAAGAAGAAGAAATAGTAATAACAACCCATAGTAGCAGAGTACTAGAGTTGAGTGAATAGAGTTTTTGATCTTGTTCCTCCCTCACCTTGCTCCCATATCGTACCGCAAGGCATCGTCAGGGTCTACATCCGTACATAGCCAAAATAACACGGACGCGTAAGAAGCGGTTTGCTTCCAATTCGTACGAAGCGATTTGTTTCCAATTGGACTGCTGGAATATGCAATACCCTTCGGCCTTCGTTTTCCCCTTCCCTTTTAAAATAAGTATTGTCAAATGAACAGAAGTTGGCATCTTCGAAGCAATTACATTCTGTTAATTCATTCTTTCTTTCATTCGAACTTTTATACCTACGAATTCTAAAAAAAAAACTGCGCTAGTCTAATCCGGCAACCTACTTTAGCTATCGGTAAACGATCAGAGCTGAGTTTACTCACAAAACAGAGAGTATCGTAAAGCAAGAAGTAAATTGAACACTAACGTAAGACGTCCTCTAAGTTTACGTCCACACTAGACACTTTTTTTCAAGACTTCACTACTAGACTAGACTTATAACATGTACTTGCCTACTTATTACATGTACTTGCCTACTTTTAACATGTAGTTGCCTACTCACTGGCCACAGCATACACATTTTTTTCACGACATAATATTTTTTTTTATGCGATCACAAGCTTTAAGCGCTTCTTAAAAACTTTAAGAAGCAGGTTTTGTTTCCCATGTAACTACGATCTAGCCTAACTAATTGGCTAATGAGTAGTTTAATTTTAACCTAAACTTATAATTTATTTTATGTACTAAGAAATTGTCCATTGACGCATCTTAGTCTTTCTTGATAATCTTTCAGCACTACTGTTAAGAAGCAGGTGAAGTCAGGTATTGTAATATTAGTTCCAGCGGGTCTAACATCCATATCCATACTAATATTATAAATGCGAAAGTGTGTCTGTCTGTCTGCTACGCTTTCACGGCCCAACTACTCAACCGATTTTGATGAAATTTGATAAGGAGGTAGTTTACATCCCAGGGAAGGACATAGGCTACTTTTTATCCGGAAAATTGAAGAGTTCCCGCGGGAATTAAAAAACATCAATCCACGCGGACGAAGTCGCGGGCATCATCTAGTGAAAGATATATACTGCGTGAATCAAACCAAGCCAAGCCAAGTGTTTATTTTTACACTCCGTGTTTTGAACGTGTGCTCACTACTCACATTCATTGGGTTGCTTTACGACATGTCCTTAGTGTGATCTCATCCTAAACTGGGATGTCTTCTAAGTAGATGACTTTCAAGGCCTTTCGGCGCTGAATAAATTAGTTTTTGGAACAGCCAAGTCAATAAAAGTTTTAAACAAAAGGATCATAAAATGGTACGACAACGGTAGCAAGCACCATCGCTTCAATGATTTACGACCAGCCTGAGACAATAGCTTCCAAACTTGTTAAATAAACAAGCTAAGGATAGTCTCAAGCACATGTTTAAAGATAAGTAGAAAGCAGTAGAAGTTCGAATATAATATTCCATACGAGTAACGACAGAAGATCAATGCGGTATGACTATGAAGATATAAGAGTAGGTATGACGCTGCGCAAAATTAGGTTAACATTTTAAAAAGATCGGCGTAGTCCAAAAGTGTCTGTGATATTGTACTATATTTCAAAGTATCTGACTATTTCTCATATAAATTCTAGGGAGCTATTTAAAATTCCAAAAATAAAAAAAAATATTAGGCTTGAATTCGTTGAAAAATACAGCAAAAATAATCATAGTTTTTGGTTTTGGTTTGAGTATCAATACTGTATTCCCTGCAGTAGCATGCCCTTGGTAATTTTTGATCCGACGAATAACATGTTATTTATTTAACGTTGAATGAAGATCGATCTGCAACCATTGAATCTAAACACTTTAATATCACTCTCAGCCAAGCAAAAAAGCCTTACAAGGCTTTGGGGTTGGTAAGTACTTATTCATCGCAATGCATTTCCTCGTGCAAAGGACTGAATTTTCTCTGATCTGGCCTGGTGGGAGGCTTCGGCTGTGGCTAGTTAACACCCCACCGGCAAAGACGTACCGCCAAGCGATTTAGCGTACGATGCCGTGTAGAAACCGATTAGGGATAATATGGGTTTAATATATCTGCCATAACCCTAACAGGTTAGCCCGCTACCATCCTAGACTGCATCATCACGTACCATCTGGTGAGAACGCAGTCAAAGGCTAACTTGTGGTTTATAAATAATTTAATATGAAAAAATTTTTTTAAGCAACCGACTTCAAACTCCCGCGCCAACTTTACAACAACAAGCACACGCTATACAAAGTACTTATTTTATTGTTGATATTTTAAAAACCGCTCGACCGATTTCGGTAAAATTTATATGGAACCACTTGGAAAGTATGCCCTTTCAAATAAAAAAAGAATCATCCAAATCGGTCCACCCTGTCATAAGTTCTGAGGAAACAAATATATTTATTTATCATCGTGTTACAACGATGATTTAATAAAATATATCTATAAATTAAATAACATTAATATTTGTACTTTAAAATAGTTATATAATCAAACAGCCATTTTAACAAGCAATTTAGTGTTCCGGTACGATGCCGCTTAGCATCCAATTAGTTATGTCAATGCACCTTCAGTAGCTATTAAACAAGGGCGGGCATATTTTTTGCGCATTATTAATTGCACTATTGAGCAGAATTCCAGCTATAGCAACTACAGTCTTGATTCTTGTCAATTTTTCACACGGGATTATTGTATTTAATTGCGAGTGGAAAGAAATTTTATTTTAATATTAACTATATCGTCATTAATGTTGTAATTATATCGTGACTTTAACTACTGTGTAGCTAGTTAAGCCTGGCCGTAATTCACTGCGCTAACTAAGTTCGGATTGGAAGATTTTACAGATTTTTGAAAACATTATGGAAAATTCTCAGGCGTGCAGGTTTCTTCACGATTTTCCTTCACCGACAAAACAAGTGATATTTAAACTACACGATGCCCTAGACTTCGACCGCGGGAACTCTTCTCCTTTCTCGGGATGTAAGGTACCAAATTTCATCAAAATCGGTTGAACCGATGGGCCGCGAAAGCGTAGCAGACAGACAGACGGACACACTTTTACATTTATAATAATAAAGTATGGATTACTTAAAACGCACATAGCTGTAACAAGTTATAGTTGCGTCCCCGGGTTCAAACTTCACCGACGTAATGGAGGCCAACCTTTTAACCATTAGGCTATCACCGCTCTTTTATTAAGGGGTTTGAGACAATAAGGCATATACAGGACGTCACGAAGTCCGCTACTGGGACATAAACCTCGCATCGTATGTGGACGCGGGCAGAATGCGTTCTGGATGTTCATGCTCTGTTGAACGCATGTGTAATGTGCCGACGAGAAAACCGATTAAATAAAACCCTTTTGGTGTTTTTTTTTTCTTTTTTGTTGCATTTGGGGCCGCGAGGCGCTATCTTTCATGTTCTGAAACGTTTTGTGTTCAAAAAAGCTTTAGCATTCGTGTCAATGTTTTACCAATAGATAGATACTTATACCAGTTTCTTTAGTGGCTGAAAAAGCTGATTCTGGACATCCACCTATTTTAGATCTTCTAGAAGAAAAATAAAAAACTTAGCTGTGTACTTAAAGCATTATAGAGCTTGATATGACGTTGTCATGAAAGTTATACCTATTATACTTCTTTTAGGCATAGGTAAAATTTACTTCATGGATTTCTACTTAGTGGATAAGACTTTGGTACTCTAATAAAATAATAAAGACTAATCAATAAATAAACAAAATTTTTTATCACCAGTTCATTATTAAGTCATGATTTTTTTCTTGGTCAATAATATGCTCTACATTTTTCTCCCAGCCGTTCAATATTTCAAACAAACAGAGCCGAGTGAGTTTTCATTTACTGTTAAGCCCTTTAATTGCAACGTCTTAAAACTAAGACGACAAAGGCCCCCGTAATGCAAAACAAGTATAAAATTACAATACGCCCTTTGAAACATCGCAGGCTACTGTCCCTCCGCTCATTATTATGGAACAGAAGCTAGAATTACCATTGTCTCGCTGTCAAAACTCAACGGATAAGAAAAAAGTGCGTTACAATGTCGCAATAAATTTGGGAACATTTTACAACGTCCCCAAATATTTTAACATTTTAACGTTGTAACATATTTTATAACCCCCGGTAGCAGTGGGACTTTTGTCTTTAGATTTCTGCCGGCCATGGTCTTTATGACCCATTTTGCTTTATGCTTGCACGATGCGAGCTATTTACTTTTTTTTTTGTTATATCTTAAATAAGACGTAATGTTCTAAGAAACGGGTCATTAGTACGGAACGGCTTTCTCTTTTTTCTTAAGGGACACGTACGATGGATTTTATGGACAACTGTGTAAGTTAGATGTCGACGTGGCATAAAGATGTGACACTGTTCATTTAAACGGAACGTGAATTGGACGTGGTCAATGTTTATGTTTCATCAGGTCTTATTGTTGGTCATGAATCGTGATGAACGTCGATCAGATAAATCGATTAAAGGAATTCAGTTTGTATTGAAACAAATACATTATCTGCAATTGATAAATTAGATAATACCTACTCATAAGTTTTGATTTGAAGATGTTTTTTTGAGAATTTGTAACATGAATACTTACTTATAGGTAGGATTTTCTTATAATTCCCTGTTATCCCATATTTTCAACCGAGTTTGATGAAATTTGGTAAAGACAATTTGGAAAATTAAATAGTTGCCGCGGGAATCAACGAAGTCACGGGAATCATCTAGTATATTTATCATAATATAGGTTCTAGTAGATGTCCCAGAGTTTAATATTGACATTCTATTATGTACCTTCAGAATAAGTTATAAAGAAACTTAATATATTTCTTCTCTCATAAAAGTATTTCTATTCTTAGATAGGTACACATACATGCGACGTTTTATGAGTTTTCATTGAAATTCTCCTTTTCCTATATTATTTGGGTAACAAAAGATTAGCTGTTTCGTTCTATTGCACAATGTCAATACTGCTTGGCCCGTGACCCACTCTCAAATCACCACTGTCCCGTGACTGTGCTAGGGCGAAAATACACTGCGGACATTAAAAGATTTTTCCCCGGTAAAAAAGATCGCACGCGTAATTTTATATGAAGCTGCCTAGACTAGTGCGACAATGTGGGCAATTCTGTATAACACAATCTCTTAACTAAAATGACAGCCGTACAATTAATCTAGGTCTGCCCCTTTCCGCAGTGAGTATTATGAAAGGCCTAGCAATATTTTTAACGCTGTCATTTTAGTTTAAGAGATTAGACACTACAAAATAGGCTCCAGTGTTTCGTGTTTCCTATACTAAGCCGACATTGTCCTGTTATATTATCCTATGCCTTAGTCACAGTAAAATTACAATAATAACATTATTTTACTTTCGTTTCTTTTACCTACCTGCCTTACTTACTTATCTATTTTGTAAAAACTTCATTTTTTCTTCAAGAAATATTCCACTATGGTCTCTCTTTCTTTTAATAATTTAATATATAAAATTCTTTTTAAACAACCGACTTCAAACTCTCGCGCCAACTTTACAACAACAAGCACACGCTTTACAAACTACTTATTTTATTGTTGATATTTTAAAAACCGCTCGACCGATTTCGATAAAATTTATATGGGACCACATGGGAAGTATGCCCTTTCAAATAGAAAAAGAATCATCCAAAAGTTCCGAGGTTACAAACATACAAAAAAAAACAGTCGAATTGAGAACCTCCTCCTTTTTTTGAAGTCGGTTGAAAATATAAAGAGACCCAACACGCTTTTACCGTTAGAAGAGCAAACTATTTTTTTTTTTTTTTTCAAAAATAGGCGATTCGTATTTATTGTCTTTACAGACCACCGTTCGGGAAATGAATATCTCTGCTGTTTTATTTTATTACAGTTCAAATAACAGTATAGAAACTGCACAACCCGCGTCCAGTAGATTTCGTGGAAACACGACGCTACGCTAAAAAAAGCAAAAATCAAAATCAATTTATTTGTTGAAATAGGTAATAAATGTAAGCTTATATTCATATCTAAACAATTTTTTTTAAAAGCGCTTGCATTCAAATCCAACAAACCATTAGTAAAATTAACGCGTTCTAACCTCTACTTATACAATTTAGTATCTAATAAATAAGATATAGGTCTTTACGTGCATATTTTATACCAAGCAAATTTACTTTTTAACCCCAGGCTGAATTTAATACATAAATAATATTGAAGCATTATCATAGATCATTGACCTGCCCGCTTTTAAAGAAGCTTTTATGACAAAGGTCATGGCAATTACTTAATGAAAGTACCAAACGTGTGATATTAAGAGCGAGTGAAAGCATATTAGAGACACTATCTACCTACCTACTGGTGCGTGTCTGAATTGGGCTTTTTAAGAGTAAGAACACACTAGCTACTTGTCGTCTTGCGTCTTTTACATTCCGTATTTAAGTCCTATCTAACCCATCATGTAAGTTTTGCGCGGTCGGATAATAAAAACCTTTTGATTAGTCATATATTTTTTTTAGTTAGCACAGGGTTATAAATTATATCCACTTGTTTTTTTCATAACTTACGTCCTGTTCATACATAACTACGTGTCATTAGCGATACATTAATGTCAATAAAATGAGGCTTATTAAATATTGAATAGAAGCTGGTGTTACTTTGCGAAAGTCCAAGATAATAAATGAACTAGAAGTTTAATTTGCTATAATCCGCTACTTACAAATCTTCAATTCGCACAGGCACAGCACCTAATTAATTATTCTTTGTACACAATCCCAAGACATAACACATACTTGACACGTGTAGTTAATGTACTAATATCCCTTTCCTAAAGTGTCGTGTTGAAATAGTACCTTCTAGATTTAGACATGTTAATTAAGCTTAGATTTGAGATCGTGTATTTTACCTTTGCCACTATTTTGGATTCAGAAAGAGTTCCTCGATATAAAAAAAAATATAAACCCACACTGACATTCTTGCGTATCACAATCAATTCAAATCGTGATAGACATGCATAGACCAATCTCTTTTTTTATACGACTGCCTGAAAATGGAGTATATTGTTTTCAGGGTTCATGTGTGTATGTGTGTATGTATGTATGTATGTATGTATGTATGTATGTATGTGAGTTTGTATAATATACCACCATAACTTCTATACGCCTGAACAGATTTTGATAAATGAGGTATCGTTAGAATCCTTAGCTTATTCCGGGTGACATAGGCTAGTAAAATTAAAAAAAAATTGATGGGGTAACCATGGTTCCGCATTAAAAACTAAAGTTGAAAAAATATATTCGAAAATAAGATTAACTATATAATCATCGCCTAGAAAATGATGAGTAGATTCCAAAAATATATAACGTTATAGTACAATATCCAGTGGTTCACAAAAAAATATCATTTAAGATTGCAAAGGTAAATAATTACTGTGGTATCGTTACGTATAAGTAGCAGTGGTAGCCGTACTTCCATTCGAGAGGGATTTTTTATTACACGACTGCCCAAAAAAGGAGTGTTATTTATTCAGGGTTCGTGTATGTATGTTTGTCTACGGCAGAGCAGTCGTATTTTTTAATAATTTTAATTATATTCACTTGTTCGGATTGAGTATGCTGCTTATGCCCTACTGGCCGCTACAGCGTCACGGGAGGGTTGGGCGTCGCCGAGAAAAGAGCCCTAGGGCTCGATGACATCAGGGGGAAGTGACCAATCGTGAATCTATGCTCTTATATCGGTATTTTTTCGAACAACAAAATGTCGCTAGTGTGATCTCAAAGCAATAAATGGTCATAATTTTCATAACCGCGAAGTGAAAGCACGAGCAATTTGCACACTAAACGCGGAGCGATGGCTGATGACATGTCATTTCGTATTTGGTGTAATTGCGGCGCGGAATTTACAAACCATTACAAATTACTCTCACATATTTTGAACTAGCTGATGCGCGTGACTTCATCCGCTTGGATTGAGGTATTTTGTTTCCCGCGGGAACTGTTTAATTTACCGGGATAAAAATTTGCCTGTGTGTTATTTCAGACTATGATCTACCTCTGTGCCAAATTTTATCCAGATCCGTTCCGCCGTTCTGGCGTGATTGATTAACAAACATCCATCCATCAAAACTTTCGCATTTTTAATATTAATTATAGAATCTTAAACTGCTACCTATAATTTTTATTATAATAATGTGACTGTTGTATCTCTAAAGTCTAAACTAAACTTATTTGACAAGAGATATTTGACGTAAGGTAAAAGAAGAGCAGCGAGTGCCAGTAAACACAACAGAAAACGACTGTATTGCATCACGTCAGTAATCATATTGTAATCGATGGTGTATCGCGATGGTAGCGATGCAAAATCGTAGTTACGTGGGCGATGGTATACGGCCAGCAAGAGTATCGAACTTTATCACGGCCTTTTTTTAATAATAGTTAGCAAGTTAGCCCTTGACTGCGATCTCATCTGATGGTGAGTGATGATGCAGTCCAAGATGGTAGCGGGTTAACCTGTTAAGGGTATGACAGTTATATTAAACCCATACCCGTAATCGGTTTTTACACAGCATCGCACCGGAACGCTAAATCGCTTGGCGGCACGTCTTTGCCTGTAGGGTGGTAACTAGCCATGGCCGAAGCCTCCCACTCGGCGGCACAAATGGTTGCGGTTGTATCACTCCTGAAACGCTGCAAAAAGTCGCCGTAAATGACCTCCCTTACTCCGGGATACTACTGAGAATTTTTCTTTGATAAAATAGTCCAACACTATGCTTTTATTTATAACTGACGTGATAACCAAAATATTGAGATTATAGTATTATGTATTCTGACAAGTAGGTATAATTTCTATATAAAGCATTGAGTCGAACCTCAATAGAAAAAACACACAAGTCTGACAACTAAAATACTTGAGTGATCTGAATTCTAATATCCAGTTTGATTAAATTAATAATTATAAAAGTATTTTTATTTTCGTACGAAAAGGAAGTTGGGATTATAATGGTAAGTATTAATTAGTGCTCGTTTTGAGATAAAGATTTTATGTTAGGATTATCGCAAAATAAGAAATCGATGTGGTATTATTATCATCTCATTGGGCCTGAGGATTATAAAACCTATAATAATTATACCTCTATAGATATATTAGATATATAATATTATAAATGCGAAAGTGTGTTTGTTTGTTGGTTTGTCCTTCAATCACGCTGCAACTGAGCAACGGATCGACGTGATTTTTGGCATGGGTATAGTTGAGGACCTGGAGAGTGACATAGGCTACTTTTTATTCCGGAAAATTTTTCCGCGAATTTATCCTTTTTATTCCGCGAGAATAAAAAATAAATTTAAACCACGAGGACGAAGTCGCGGGCATCTGCTAGTAACATATCAAAAGGCTTCGGTGCCTGGCTCTTTCAGAGCGGGTTTCCACAAAAGCGGAGAGAAGAGGAGATATTATGTGGAGGCGAGCGGTACAGCGGGCAACTTACATTCATCAGTGCAGAGCGGAGACGTGAGCTTAGCAAGGCAATGCTGTCTCCGAGTGGAAGTCCAACCAACCGACATCACAATTCAATTCAATTCAATTCAATATCATTTATTCAATATAGGTACACTGTAGGTACACTTATTGACGTTAAAAATTACTTACTTAAAAAAACACGGTGGTGATAATCGGTTACGGTTTCTTAAAACTAAAGCTACGAGGGTTCCAAACGCGCCCTGGTCTGAGAAGAGCCCACAACAAACTCAGCCGGGGTTTTTTTTTTCATTATCACCATCTCACAAATAATCTTAACTAAGGAACTATCAGAGCCATTAGAGCAAATTATTGCCAAGCTTCCTTGTCATTCAAGTAATCCTTCACATGGTAATAAGATTTTTCAATGAGTTTACGTTTTACATTAACTTTGAACTTATTCAGAGACATCTTCAACATGCCTTCTGGGAGCTTATTGTAGAAGCGGACACTGCTTCCCACAAACGAATTGCTAGTTTTACAAAGCCTAGAAGCAGGCATTACAAGTTTATTTTTATTTCTAGTATTGACATTATGACAATCACTTTTCTTCTTGAATTTATCAATGTGTTTATGCACGTATACTAAATTTTCAAATATATATTGGTTGTGCACTGTCATAATATTAATTTCTTTAAATTTATCTCTTAGTGACTCTCGTGGTCCCATATTATATATGGCTCGAACAGCCCTTTTCTGCAGTACAAAAACAGAATTAATATCAGCAGCATTACCCCATAATAATATACCATATGACATAATGCTGTGAAAGTAACCAAAATAAACTAATCTCGCCGTTTCTATATCTGTCAACTGGCGGATCTTTTTAACCGCGTATGCAGCAGAACTAAGTCTGTTCGATAAGTCATCTATATGATGGCCCCATTGGAGTTTAGCATCTAACGTTATTCCGAGAAAAACAGCGGTATCCACTAAATCTAATTCCTCATGATCAAGCTGTACAGTGGTTTTTACCTGTTTGACATTAGGTAATGTAAATTTGATACACTTTGTCTTTTTACCATTGAGTAGTAGGTTATTAGCTTCAAACCACTGTACCACTTTAGTGAGAGAATTGTTTACTTCGTCAAGAGTAGTTTCGTAACGATTTATTTTAAACAAAAGTGATGTATCATCAGCAAACAATACTATCCCATGATTATCCTTGGCAAGGTAAGGAAGATCGTTAATATAAATGAGGAATAGAAAAGGCCCTAAAATTGAACCTTGTGGAACCCCCATTTTTACAATCGATCCGGAAGACCGCTTTCCATTGACGTCTACCTTTTGCATCCTATTTTTTAAGTAGGAATTCATCATATCCAGTGCTACACCCCTAATTCCATAATGGTGCAGTTTTCTGACTAATGTTTCGTGATCAACACAATCAAAAGCCTTGGATAAATCACAGAAAACGCCAAGTGCATCACGTGATTCCTCCCAGGCTTCGAATATATTTTGAATTAACTCAACACCAGCATCGATTGTTGAGCGACCCCGTGTAAATCCAAACTGCTTACTATGTAATAAGTCATTATTACAAAAATGTTTAAGCAATTGAATTAATATTAATTTTTCAAATATTTTACTAAAAGTGGGTAGTACAGATATAGGTCTAAAGTTAGCGGGGTCATTGGTACTACCTGATTTGAATAGAGGAATTATTTTACTGTGCTTCATTAAGTCAGGAAACTCACCACAATCAATACAATTATTAAATATTAAAGCTAACTCGGGTGCAACGATATCAATCAATGATTTTACAACGTTAACGGAAATGCCCCACAAATCATTTGTCTTCTTATTGTTAATTAATTTGAAAGCTTTAATAACGTCAGAGCAGTTAACGTGACAGAATTTGAAAACGTTATTACATTCAGCCACGTTATCCTCCAGTAAAGTAAGAGCGGCATTTGGTGAGGAGTTCAACGATTTTGTGGTAGAAACAGGAATATCCGTAAAGAAGCCTTCAAAAACAGAAGCAACTTCGGAGTCCGAAGTTACAGGTGTATTACCGACATTAAGTTTAAATTCACAATTTTTCCGTGTTGCTCTTCCTGTTTCTTCATTCACTATGTTCCAAGTAGTTTTGATTACATTGGAGCTATTTTTTATCTTAGTTTGAATATGTTTTGATTTAGCCACAATGCAATCTCTTTTAAATTTCTTGGAAAACAGTTGAACATGCTGCTTGAACTCATCACTAGTATCATACTGTCGCTCCGCATACAATTCATATAATTTTTGCCTACTTCTGTGTAATTCATTTGTTGCCCAGTCGTTAAAAACGTTTGCATCAGTAGTTAAGACCGTTCTACTGGTGAATATTGATTTGAATATTTCACTGAAAGTATTAAAGAATATGTTATACATTTCATTAGGACTCAACCCATTTGGTAAAAAAGGGAGTTCTTCTGTAAGACTTGTTCTTATTTTTTCAATACGGTCCAACGTTACTGGTACAAAAGTTATTCTACGCTTTGATACATTTTTAGTTAAATTTTCAAACTGAATTTGTTGTCCACAATGATCTGAATCTAATTTACTAATAATGTTTTTATTAACAGGTGTAAAATTTGTAAAAATATTGTCTATGCATGTGGCACTAGTTGCAGTTATTCAAACTGTCCAACCAACTTCCTGTGGTCCCACCGACCTCCCACTATCCAACCGACTTACCATTCGTCCCAACGTCATCATAAGCCGAGGTCCGAGCCTCACAGGAGGCGCCCTTAGGAAGACGTTGCCCCCTCCGATGTCTTCGTGCCCTAGGGCTCATTTCTTGAGGACGCCTAGCGCTCGCTCTAACGATGAGGCTGTAGCGGCCAGTACAGCCTACGCAGCATATTCAATCCGCAAAACAACGAGTGTAAAAATATTAATTATTAATAACCTTTAAAAACAAGTGTAAATTATGGGTAAGGTAGGCTTAGGTACATATTCACAAAAATGTATTCTTAATTTGTCTTAAATATAAAACATATTATTATGTACCATGTTAATGTATTTATGTTAACTGGTGAAATAGTCGAAATAAAGGAAAATAAACAAAGCTACGCTTAAAAATAAGACTTGTCTATTAAATAAATCATACAAGGTTACACACTGACATATATAATGATAAATAATTATTCCACCACAATTTTTTTTTAACCACTACAAGTTAGCCCTTGACCGCGATCTCACCTGATGGTAAGTGATGATGTAGTCTAGGATGGTAGCGGGCTAACCTGTTAGGGGCATGGCAGTTATAGTAAACCCATACCCCTATTCGGTTTCTACACGGCGTCGCACCGGAACGCTAAATCGCTTGGCGGCACGTCTTTGCCGGTAGGGTGGTAACTAGCCACGGCCGAAGCCTCCCACCAGGCCAGACCAGGGAAAATTTAGATATTATAAATCCCCAAATTGACCCTGCCGGGGATCGAACCGGGGACCTCCCCACGTTAAGTCATCAGCGCTACACACTGGGCCACGGAGGTCGTCAAATAATTTTAAAACTTAATCATAGAAAGCTTCTATCGCAGTAGAAGAACTATAAATTCTCGAATGTTATCGTGTCACATGACAAGTTGTGATAATTTTTTTATGTCATTGGTCATTGAAAGACTTATTTAATTTAAAATATTAAATATGCTTAATAATGAAATACGCATCGGGTGTGTTCACACTCATTTATGGCGAGACCTCGTAATAAGGATATTGACCTGGCTTATCTACCAAGGTTATACTAATTTTATGGTAATGAAGATTATTCTACTTTGTTGGTAGCCTAAGATCCAGATCTACGACGACCTTCACCGAACTGGTTAATGGATGAAACCTATTTTTTATTTTTATTTAATAATAGATACATACGCCTAAAATAGGTTGCCTATCATTATCCGGTCCAGACTATTTTTAAAATAATTAATTTTAATTATTATTATTTGTGAAAAGTTTATTGTAGCCAATGCTATACCATCGCGTTTGTTATAAAATTACCTATATATTGTACTTATATAAAATTCAAAGTCCTGACTGACTGAGTGACTGACTGACTTATATATCAACGCACAGCCTAAGCCGCTAGTCCTAGAGACATGAAATTTGGAGAGTGTGTTCTTAGTGAAGACTAGGTGACTAGGTATCCACTAAGAAAGGGTTTTTCGAAATTCTACCCCCAAAGGGGTAAAATAGGGGTTGAGAGTTTGTATGAAAGTCCGTCGTTTTTCAAGTTATAGCCATGAAACTTGGTATGTGAGATGCGGGCTGAAAATAAAGAAAGACGTGTTTCACAGTTTTTGAAAACTGGACCCCCAAAAGGGGTGAAATAGGGGATGAAAGTTGGTATGAAAGGCCTTCATTTCTCAAGATATTTTTCAAGTTACTATATCAACGAAACTTGGTATTTTGGCTTCCGCTAATGATGAAATACGGATTTTATAGTTTTTGAAATTTCTATCCCCAAGGACGTCAAAAAGAGAGTTTGTCCTCCAATCACGCTGCAATAGAGCAATGGATCGACGAGATTTTTTACATAGGTATAGTTGGGTACTTGGAGAGTGACACAGGCTTCTTTTTAGCCCGGAAAATTAAGGCGTGCCTGTGGGAAATAAAACACTTGAGCCACGCGAACGAAGTCGAGGGCGTCTTCTAGTTTTGATATATAACTCAAGCGGTTCCAATCCGTTAGGTTACCTAAGGACTATGGTAAGTTGTTAAGTTACCATAGTCCATAGGTAACTTCACGGATAGGTTAAATGCACGTTAAAATCTTCGTCAGCATCATCTTAAACTCTAATAGTAAAAACTATAAAATAAAATTACCTACTTGTAGGTTTATTAAAAAATATTTAGATCGCCAATAACGACACTCTCTACAATATAATAGTTTATTGTCAAGTGTTCCAAGTTAAATTCAAATCAGTCCAGCAATTTCAGCGTTATGCCGTAACAGGCAGACAGATAGACAAAAATAAAAATGGAATTGTATAGACAATAAAGCATATTCCAATCAAAATTGTCAAAATTATTTATTTTTCAGTTACCTACTGTTTGGAACTGGAAAGTACTGGAATACACATAGGCTACTTTTTATCCCCGAAAATTAAAGAGTTACTCTCAATCCACGCGGACGAAGTCGCGGGCATCAGCTAGTTATATTATAAATGCGAAAGTGTGTATGTTTATTGGTTTGTCAATCACGCAGCAACAGAACGACGTATCGACATGTTTTTTTGCATAGGTAATGTTGAACCTGTAGAGTGACATAGGCTACTTTTATTCCGAAAAATTGAGTAGTTCACCGTTGAAATTACAAAAACAAATTCCACGCGGACAAAGTCGCAGGCATCAGCTAGTACAACATAACTCTTATTGTTCGTGAATATTAAGCTACGGAACAATCGTCAGGCACATGTTTAGTATAAAGCAAGCCACTTAAGCCTCGAATTTCAAGTGCTCAGCCATAACAAGCTTACATTTTAACTTCTTATTTTTCTTATCTAGTGTCGAATTACACATAACTTTTTCCCATTCAAAAATATATTTAGAACTTGTCGTAACTTGTTTTGACATAATATTGGTAACTGATTCAGCGTATTAATTTTTGGAATAGGTACCATAATATTGCGTTAATCATAATAATGTCCTGCCGAGTGCCGACCGAATTCTGACCGAATCCTTCAGGCAGTTGGTCTAGTGGTTGAGACATTTATTTATATCTGTAAAGCCAGCCTAACTAAAACCAAGCTCCCAACTAGAATAAAACATCCATACTATAATTTATTATATAATTATATAATTTATATAATCCATACTTATATTATAAATGCGAAAGTATGTCTGTCTGTCTATCTGTCTGTCTGTCTGCTATGCTTTCACGGCCCAACTACTCAACCGATTTTGATGAAATTTGGTACAGAGATAGGTTACATACTTACTATCCCTCTACTTTTTATCCCGGAAAATTGAAGAGTTCCCGCGGGAATCAAATAAATGTATCTGTTCAACCAATTTTCATGAAATTTGTTAGGTACGGTACGGTTGTATCCCGGGGAAGGACATAGGCTAATTGAAGAGTTCCTGCGGGAATCAAAAAAAATCCACGCGGACGAAGTCGCGGGCATCATCTAGTAATATTATTAATGCGAAAGTGTGTCTGTCTGTCTGCTACTATTTCACGGCCCAACTAATCAACCGATTTTGATGAAATTTGGTACAGGGATAGATTGTATCCCGAGGAAGGACATAGTCTACTTTTTATCCCGGAAAATTGAAGAGCTCCCGCGGGAATAAAAAAACACCAATCCACGCGGACGAAGTCGCGGGCATCATCTAGTAGACAATATTTAAAAGACATCGTGAGTTTATGACGTAACTTTGTATCCTTTAAAGATACAAAAGGGTGTTAAATTTTATGCACAGTAATGACGTAGGTAAAGCGCGAAAAGCAAATTGCATAATAACAGTTTACATCCTGCTAACGTTCATCCCGTGACGTCATTAACGGAAAGCTCAGCCGTTCCGAATAACAACATTAAATCACAGTTTAGAAATTTTACAGTAGGCCAACGAATATAGGTACTTACATCCGCTGACAACGCGATGGACTGCAAGACTCGTAGACTCTTTCAAATTGTTTGATAGACTCTCGTAGGGACTGTAAATAATTTGTATGGTATACTAGAGCCTAAAAGCTTGGTTATTTTTAGACCCCTCTTAATTTTTTATGATATTTAATGCCATCCATGAAACAACGTCCAAAAAATCTTAGCAACTTTCACGAATATAAAAGACAGTTAGTAAAAAAATTTATTAGAAGCAAAATGTACCTATCTAAAATTATTACAATGATAATAAACTTATTTCATAAAATAAATTTAACTACATTATTATATGAGTTAATCTTATGATCCATCTTTACATACTAACCTATTAGGTTTTAGTTTAATAAAATTACCTATTGTAGTTGTAAAGCTACATTTACACAAAATTTGAGATTACCATTATTCAGATGACAGATAATAACAGTGGCAATTGTCATGGTGGATGGCATGGGTGGATGTTATCCAGCTTTAACTAACCGACTGTATGATGGCCAAACAGTGATATTATCATAACGGTAGCGATATACACGTGTTAACTATGTACAATATCCTATCCAATTGCACAGAGCGGTCATAAATCATGACATAACATCGTTGTCAGTCACAGCACGGGGCATGTTGTGTGTACACTGTGATGTTGGCCGATACTAACTCAGACATCTTGTAAAGTGACTAGTTGGGAAAAAGATGGATAAGTATGTTGTTTTTTGCTCGATAGAATACTTAGACTTTACAATCAATTAGTAATACGTTTTTACATTGTACAAAATTTACATTGACTGTGTTATGTTTGTATAATATAGCACGTAAACGGTGGGATATCTTACCAATTTATAAAATACTAGATTATGCCCGCGACTTCATCGGTGTTGATTAAGTTTTTTTTGTATTCCTGCCTGTAAAAGTATACCAAATTCCCGCCTATGTCCTTCCCCGGGATACAAACTATCACTTTACCAAATTTCATCAAAAGAGACAGACAGATAGACACACTTTCGCATTTATAATATTATATATAATGGATGTGAAAGTTAGGATGTTTGTACGTTTGCATTCACGTTTGTTACTCCTTGATGCCACAATCAGTGAGTTCCCGCGGGAATGAAAAGAAAACGTTATCCCTCTTTGTAATTCCAGACATTTTACAATCGGTCCCATTTATAATTTCTATTTCATTCAAGTTCAACTTTTTCATCTATGACTCATCGACGTATCAAGAAATAGTAAGTTGATTTTACGAACGGACTACAACATAGGTACACTTTCAAACTAAAACTATCTACTTATATATTTTTGTTAAGGTTTTTTTGTCTGTACGTATTTGTATATTTTAGTTTCTGACATAATGCTCGATACTAATTATTTTTTAATAAGTAAGACAAATAAAAAAAAATGTAAAGGTTTGTTTGAGTTGCTATCAAAAGTATCCATCTCGGGTCAAATGGGCACCACAAAGCACATCGGGTGATGGCAAAGTGTATTTACTACTTTGCCACCACCCGATGTGCTTTGTGCTTTGACCTGAAAAACCTGCGCCCATAGATGGCTCATAAAGGCACTGCCTACTTTTTATGAAATAGATTGATAATTTTTCATTACGACTTAACAGTAAACGAGCACTAACTATGCACTGCATTACTGATTTATGCCTTTTAACTGTTTCTCCAAGCTTCGAACCTGTGCCACAACAAGGCCATATTTTGTTCTTGGACCGTTGTGTTGAAGTTTTAAAATCCATGAAATTATTGTTCAATACAGAAAACTAAATAAAGGAGGAACTAATAACAGTTACTTTTTGTTTTAACATCTTAATTAATACATAGCTTCGTAGTACAATTTTAAGCAACACTAATGATGAAAACAATGATCAAATTTGCATATTTATATTTAATTAGCGTAAATCAGAACGTTTCTTGGAAACATTATAAAGTATTCACACAAAACTGGCCGCCAAGAGCACAATGTATCTCGAAGATATATAATTATTGTTATAGTAATAGATAGGATAATCATAAGTCAAGAAAATTTAAGCCCATTTTAGCTACTGCAATAAAATCCGGATAAAACAGGTTTTAACACACATAGTCTTAACGGGGCAGGGAACTGGTCTAAACCGTTATGTGTACTTTTTCACAAAAATATTATTAGGTATTTAGCAAAGACAGGGATAAAAATCGTCTTAGATAATAAATTGTAAGAGAAATAATATCCGCTCTATATTCACTAAATCTCTATAATTTCCTAGCAAAATTAACGTGGAGTTATGACCAATTTAGCAGAATACCACACAAAAAGTCTGCAAACTTCAGGTAACTAAACTGATCGTTATCTAAATAGTTGATGGTGTCTGAGTTTGATATTACGAGTACCTACCAAAAGTTTAGATAAAACAATTTAAGTATAAGTATGTTATACTAAAAAAAATTCATATTAAAGTTATTACTATATTTAACATCAACCGTTGTGTAGCAAATTATTTTAAAAATAAATTTTTGATCTAAAAAAAATATTTTGCTCGGGTCTCCTCTCAAAATGAAAAGGATTTAGGCCGTAGTTCATCATGCTGGCCAAGCGCAGATTAGAAGACCGTACACCTTTGAGAACATTATGGAGAACTCTCAGGCATTTCTCAGTAGTTTTCCCCACGATGTTTATTCACTGATAATAGCACGCATAGCTAAAAGTTAAAGACTGTGCATGCCCAGAGATCGAACGCCAGTTTCCGACTAGGAAGACGAAGTCTTAAATAAAAAAACCCCCCCTGAGTTTGTTGTGGGCTTTTCTCAGACCAGAGCGCAATCGGAACCCTCGTAGCTTTAGCTTTAAGTTACCGTAATTGACGATAAAATGTGTACAGTGTAAGTACAGTGTACCTAATTTGAATAAATAAATATTGATCGAATTTAATAAGCACCTTCTACCACCGCTAGTTATAATAAGTTAACTAAAATCAGACGACAAGAGTAGTGCGTAAAAGCTTGTCTAGTAAAATAATTTAGTATTCAAGCTACAGTAAGTTTGTATTAAGCCTCTGCGACTCTGGTCACGTGCCCCAGCGGATATGGCGTCCGGTTTACGAACGCGAGGAAAAAACTTATTGGGACTAATCTCTATCGACATTGATGAAATTGTTTTAGAAATTAATACTTGAGTGAAGTGGACGTTAAGGTATCAAATAGGTGCTAAAGTGAAAAAGTTTCCTGTGAACTAATATTATTTTACTCTCTTTCAGTAAATCTTCTCTAATGTTTTCTAGATACAATAACAGCATATTATAAGTATTATTCAATTTAGGCTTTGGGGTCGAAAAGTGCTTGAATGATGGGATCACCAGAAAGCGCAGCTTTCGACGACATCCAATTGGTGGACGGACGATCTTACCTGGGAGCCGCTCAAATCAAGACAGTATTTCAAGGAGATCCATGCAGGAGAGCTTCTTCCAGCTGTGGACATCTATATTGTTGAGACCACGAAGACGTATTTAATATACGTACCGTGGATCGACGCCCATAAAAGTTGCAGATCATAGGCTCACCTACTACACCTTCGTATTATATAATATTATGAGTCCAAGCTGCATACTAATTTTGTGCTAGAATGGCTAAGTATTTTATGTACCTACTGTATATTCTGCCAGATTGGGGATGACGCTCCCACGTCTCATCTCAGTCGCTCCGCAGCGTTGCTCTGCCTAGACATCACCGTCATCTGACTGGTAGGAACGAACGTATCTTCTTAGACTGCGCTACACCACCACCACCACCACAGCCCATTAACGTCCCACTGCTGGGCACAGGCCTCCACTCTCATAGGAGAGAGGGAATTAAAGCTTAGACCCACCATGAGTAATAAATAACGAATAGAAATCAACTGCCTCGTTGGTCTAGTGGTTAGCATACTCGACTGCGGATCACGAGGTCCTGGGTTCGATTCCCGGTCGGGCATAAAAGTTAGGTATTGGGTTTTTCAATTAAGAAATTCTCAGTGCCAGCCCGGAGTTGAAAGTTGGCGGTGTTTCACCCCCGTGCCTCGGAGAGCACGTTAAGCCGTCAGTCCCGGTTATTATCACTAACATGATAATAGTCGTTAAAGCCCGCCAACCCGCATTGGAGCAGCGTGGTGGGTCTAAGCTCTAATTCCCGCTCTCCCATGAGAGTGGAGGCCTGTGCCCAGCAGTGGGACGTTAATAGGCTGTAGTGATGATGATGAATAGAAATCAATTTTTATATTAATTGAAACAAGATTAGACTGAGAATTTTATTATTTGATATAAGTTAATTACGACATTTTTAATTATACGGCAATCACCGCATAATATTATAACATAAACTTAAAAGAAGGAAACGACAACTTTCACATAATACGGGAAGGAAAAGAATTCGCGGCCTTCAAAAACTGTACTTAGATAAGTATTTACAATATCCTCAATTTATTTGGAAAGATTAATTTTTAATTTTAAGTAACATAAAAATTTCCGCAACCAGCCGACATTTCCTTCCTCTGGTAATTCCTCGACGTGCCGCCAAGCGATTTAGCGTTCCGGTACGATGCTTCCTTTTGTCCGAATAGAGATTCAATTAAACTGCTATCACCTTCTCGTTTTAGAAAAGAAACCAGAGATGAGTTTAAATTATTATGATGAAAGTGGTCCTTCGTAAGTAAATTTGCTTGGTGGGAGGCTTCGGCCGTGGCTAGTTACAACCCTACCGGCAAAGACGTACCACCAAGGCATTTAGCGTTTCGCTACAATGCCGTGTACAAACCGATTGGGGTTTGGGGTATGGGTTTAATATAACCCCCAACAGGTTAGCCTGCTACCATCTTGGACTGTTTCATCATTTACCATCGGATGAGATTGTAGTCAAGGACGTAAAAAAGTAGGTAGCTCACTCCATCCCTCTAATGCTTTGCCAGGTAAGTTCACGGTTGAATGTCCGTGACTCAGCTGTTCAACCAACTTTGACGAAAGAAGCAGTTTATACCACTTTGATAGTGGGAGATTTCTTTACCTATTCGATCGCCTAACAGTGAGGTATAGTAATTAGCTCTGCACACCATACATTAGCTCTGCATTCAATTCGCGCGCAAACTGTAAATACGATTTGCATGAACCTGATAAATCGATTGATGACAGATGACAGCTCGATTTATTCCATACAAAAAAATCGTATAGTTATCTTAGACGCAGTCGAATAATCTAGTTGTTAATCATTTTAAAATATTTGAACGAAAAGCTTGGTATTTTTTAAGTAGTTTTACAAGTCGACGGGTTCCGGGCTAATTGTATTAAGCGACACTCTGAGCGATATAGACTTTTATACATATTTGGAATCAGCGAATTTTTCTGCGTCGTTTGAGCTGGGTTTGGTGACGATCGGAGCACTTTTTTGTCGCTTAATACAACGCGCATTTTTGGGCCCATTTTGGACTGCAATGTATCAAGCGACACAAAATATTGACAAATTTAGGAACTGTGTACTTAAGCTGACTACCAAATACCAGGCAGTCGTTTAAACGTTTTTTCCTGGAGCAACAATTTACAAGCAACGTACGTTAAAGCATTTAGCCTGACTTTATAAATATATAGAAATGTCGCTTAATACAATTAGCCTCTTTGTTAAATTCTTATCCAGTGTCGCTTAATACAATTACCTTTACCTTGTAAATATACAAGAATGTCGTTTAATACATTTAGCCTCTTTGTCAAATTCATACCCAGTGTCGATCCATACATTAGCTCCGTACATGAAATGTTAGATGTTGTCACTTCAACCATTAACGAGAGATGTTTTTAATTTTGATTACTGAGAAAGTTAGAAAAAAATATAGAAGAAAATAAGTAAAGAAATGAAAACCAAAGAAACGCTCGTAAAAATTTTACTGGACTATTTTACTGAAACTGGACGTTGGCCGGCAGAATGGTCACATTGCTTATTTATTCCATTACATAAGAAGGGATCAACAAAAAAATGCAACAACTACAGACTGATTTCTCTCATATGACATGCGAGTAAGGTACTGCTTCACATCATAAATACAAGACTTCAAGCTTACTTGTCGCGCCAAATCGCACTGGAACAAGCTGGTGTCGTCAAAGGAAGAGGTACACGAGAACAAATACTAGTGATCCGCCAAATCATAGAGAAAGCTAGAGAGTTTAACAACCCTCTATACAATTGTTTTGTGGATTTCAGGAAAGCATTTGATACGGTTAAATGGTTAAAACTCTGGCAAATACTTTCTCAAATGAGTGTACCTCAGCATCTTATAATATATCTTGTATAGAGGTTGTACGTGGATGGTACAGCAGCTGTACGAGTGGACGAACTAGAATCTTCAACCTTTAAAACTCAAGCTGGCGTTCGACAGGGGTGTATTCTCTCACCGCTTCTTTTCAACATTTACACTGAACACAATGCGGATTGTTTTGGAAGACTGGGATAAAGGTATATCTGTTGGAGGACGCAAGATGTGTAATCTCAGATATGCGGAAGATACTACGCTTCTTGCCCAAACTAAAGAAGATATAGAAGACCTACTAGAGCGTCTGGAGAGTGGAGACAACTAGTCTTGAGTTTGGACTAACCATCAACAGGGATAAGACCAAGATGATGATAGTAGATCGGGCTTATCATAATAGGCCAGAAATCCAAAATATCGCCAATTGCGAGGTGGTGCAAACCTACATCTATCTTGGTTCTACCATCTCTAATACTGGGGGCTGTGAACTGGAAATCCGTCGGCGATGTGCCATAACTAGGTCTGCGGTAAAGAAGCTCAATAAGATTTGGAAGAACAGGAAGATCACCAAAACCACCAAGGTTCGGCTAATGAGGTGTCTGGTTTTACCAATCTTTCTCTCCGGAGCTGAAACATGGTCGCTTAGACTACAAGACCGACGCAAAATTGACGCCTTGGAGATAAGGTGCTGGAGGCGCCTTTTAAAGATACCCTGGACAGCCTTTCGAACTAACAACTCAATCCTAAAAGAACTTAAGATAAAAGAAAGGTTATCGTCGGCTGTGCAATTGCGAATTCTGAAGTTCTTTGGCCACATCTCCAGAAATGAAGGGTCAATTGAGCGCCTGGTGGTACAGGGTCATGTGGAAGGAATGCAAGCCAGAGGACGTTCACCTACTCGATGGACAGACCTAATAAAAAGTGTGACCCAGAAAACTGTGGTGGAGTGTTCCCGCAATGCTACCAATCGAGATAAGTGGAGGAGCATCGCGCGGGAGGCGGTGCGACCTTATTTAAAGAAGACCGATGACGAGTGTACCAGTATCATCCCAGCAGCCACGACCACTCTGTCAAGAGTGCACGACTGAGAAGAAATGTTAAAGTTTAGGAATGAAGAAGAATGAGAATAATTATTTCAGGTAATAAGACTGTAGGCTACGAAATAAAAAGACTGTTTAACTTCTGATTCCTATACAATTGTGATAAAAACTTTAGTTTGGTAAGCTAAGAAGTCACTGCTGTTCCTAGGTGATTGTCATTTTAAATAAAAAACTTATCTTTAAACAATTTATAATGTGTGTTTTATTTCTCATTTCATAATTATTAACAAGATAGGTAGGTACACCCTATGTATGTACCTTTTAATTTATCAATGTTTTAACCGCCAATTTCTGCAAACTTCATTATTCAAGTATGATTACAAACAATTTATTAAAAAAAAACAGTCGCATAAACTAATTAGCCATACATTAATAAGTTTAAGATATGGTATTTAAATCAATTAGCTTAGGTTTGAAATATGACCAACTATTTGATTAAAGCACTTAGCTTAGAGCCATTATTTGCATGCCTAGGCGGTTAAGTCGTTTAGCCTGAAATAAGAAACAATAATCATAGGCGGTTAAGTCATTTAGCCTGGAACAAAAAAAAGTAAAATATGGGTCATTTTGTATTAAGCGACATTTATCTTCGTTAAAAATAGGAATATTAGATAAAAAATATAATCTAATTATGGGGAATATGTTATAAAAACAGTAATATCCTTCTTTTTAAAGAAATAATGCGATTTGCTAAAGTTATTTTTTTTTTTCTAAAAATCGAAACTTTAAACTGCTCTGGTGTAAAGTTTCAAAAATGTCGGTTAATACAAATAGCCCGGAACCCGTCGAAGTATTTATTATGTATGCCCGCGACTTCGTCCGCGTGAAATAAGTTTTTTAAATTCCCACGGAAACTCCCTAATTTTTCGGGTTACTATAATATAGCCTATTACACTCATAAATAATGTAGCTTTCTATTGATACCAGAACTTTCAAAATCGGTTCAGTAGATCCAGAGATTATTCCGTACAACATCACAAACTCACAAACTTTACCTCTATAAAATATTAATATAGATTTCGGATGACTCTAGGTACGCAAGTATCTGCTTGTGTTTCAAGTTAGAACGATGCGGTATAGTTACGTGAAAAAAATTCATTGCTCACTTGATTTGGAAGAGGTACCTACACAGTACACACTCGCGATTCATTTATAGCACCTGATTAAAAAAAAATATAAGTAGTTACTATCTTATGAAAATCACAATTTTAAGTCTATAAAACACTTTTGCAATTAATAATTAATTAAAGTAACCCAATAAAGCAATTGTCATCAATAATTACTTATACCGATTTAGCCTTGAATTAGGCTGAAGTATCTACTTAATTGTTTTATTGATAGTATGGTTTCAATTTCATATTAATTTATAATGGAGCTATCATTTCTTGGAAATCAAAATAAATGATTGTACATGGTCTTTCATAGAATCCATATTTATAAAAAGTCTGTCTGCTACGCTTTCACGGCCCATCTGTTCAACCGATGTTGATGAAATTTGATACAGGGGTAGATTGTACTCCGGGGATGGAGATAGGACTTACTTTTTATCCCGGAAAATTAAAGAGTTCCCGCGGGAATCAAAAAAAATTACCAAAAGTTTTTTTTTATATTATCAAAAAAAAATATAAATCGTTGCAATTGATTAGTTTTAATCATGATACGATGTTATATCTAACTTTTAATTAAGTGGGAAAATGCAATACGTATTTAATTAAATAAATGAAAAACTTACCTACTGTCATAATTATTATAATAAATAATTAACACTCGAAAACTATTTCTTCTGTAACCTCAGATAACCTTAAATTCGCGGTTGAAAAGCTTTGAGAATTAACGTGGTACTATCGGAGAATTCCAGGAAACTTTGCCCAATACCTAATTCACAGCTAGCAAATTTTCTTGGAACTACAATAAATAACTTGTTTTACAAAAAAAATAACTATTCATTTTGTACTCTAAGAATCTATTTCAATGCTGTACCTAATATTTACTTAAAACATTTATATAATGAATAAAATGTATTTTTCAATTATCTTTTATTTTATTTATTTATTATAGTAGGGACAATATTATGGTACGAGTTTGATGTGATATATTATAAAAGTACTAACAGTTAGTACATTATTATTATTATAATTTTATTTTTTCAGAGTGAAATCGTACTATTATATTTGGTAATAAACTAAATTATTAGGTTTAATTAACATTGCTATCTTTTAAATAATACTCCTTGAGACAAAGGAGTATTATTTAAAGAATATTATAAGGAGGACTTGAATTATTAAGACCTGCCAATTTAGTTTATAGTGTGTACGCAATCTCAGACTTTTAATTAGATGCAGTAAACTGACGTTTTAGAATGTCATTTCACCTATATAAGTTTTAAAGTTTCGAACTTTATAGGTAAAATGACATAATGAAACGTCAGTTTACTGCATTTAATTAAAAGTCTGAGTATAAACTAAAATTACAATTATGTTCCTAAACTTTTCAGAATGTTTTCTGTGGAAAGGCATAGTATACTAGATGAGTACTGTCACAGTACTGTCAATTGTACCTACAACAGAATTGTCCACATTGGGGCATATTCTGTAGTGCACAATCTCTAAAATAAACTAAAATGACAGCCTTAAAAATAGTGCTGGCCCTTTTTTATACTCCCATTATACTCCTAGCGGAAAGGGACAGAATTTGATTTAAAGCTGTCATTTTAGTTTATTTTAGAGATTGTGTTAGACAGAATTGGCCACATTGTCCTTATGAAGTGTGGGAAGAAGTAAAAGATCATTTAAATTTCGAATAATATAACGACTTAGCTAATAATAGAATCATTTTACTGAAATCAAAACTTTTGATTGAGTATGGATAAAATAAACTGTATGGAGAAAGGTTTGTTTTTAATTAAAAAAACAGCATTATAAATCTTCATCATTTTATTTTTATATTGTATAAATAACGCCATATTATTGATATTTATATAGTATGATCACTTGTTTTGCTATTTACAATATTTATATGCTACAGCAGTCTTTAAAATTTTAATACGAAACCTATACACAGGATAACGAACAGGCAATAGTAAGTAATTTTGGTATAGCACTTACAACTAATAATTACAATATTTACAAGCATTACTATAATTAACATCTAGATTTATATACAATTTGACTGGAAGTGGGCAGGAGCCCGTCTAGACTAGGTAAGCTTGCACGGCATTGCCCGTGTCCACATGTGGGGGTGGAGGTGGCCACTGGCGCAAGTCTCGTCGCCTTCCTGGCGCCATACCTTGCTCTAAGGACGAGTAGTCCGAATCAATAGAAGAGTAAATATGGTCGGATATTGGTCTACCATCCGGCCCATATGCGACTGACAGCGTTTGTCTTACAGCTAATGGCGACTGTCGCACTTCTATACTATATTCCGGAGGGGCGCTGGCTCCCTGCCCAGTGTTGCCTAACACAGGTGATTTGTCAGGATAACTCAACGTTCGATTCCCTCCATTAGGCACAGAGGAATCTAACGTGTAAGTATTTATATTCTTTCTATAGCTATGTGTGCGCGTCTTATGGCTCGTATGCGATGAGTCTGGCATCATGTATCTCAGACGCTCCCAAAATCTCTTTTGCCCCCATTGTATTCGCGAGCCTGTTTTTAGATAAGGTCGCAAGTCTGGATCACACATAGCGTCTCCCACTACTGAACATTCTTCTATTAAAACTAGTTTATAAATGCACCCTTTTAGCGCCTCGTGTAGCCCTTGTCGGAATTCATAGCGAGACCACTCCGTTTGCATGAAATTTCTCGTTAACACTAGTATTATACGTTTAGACGCTTCCGCAGCCTCGACCACCGGTGGCGCACATTGCATGTACTGTGCTCCGTGATGTGGAATGTCTCTATAATGCAGACAAAGGTGGTACGAGGGATTTCCATTTTCCAGTTCAGTCGCTAGGGATTGCACGACAAATTCCTCGTCTTTCGGACTATAGCAGACATATGCATCGTAAAGCTTTTCTGTTTCCTCAAATGCACCGGAGAAAGAGAAAACTCGTATGCCACAATTAGTGTACAGCCAAACTCTCAGTGAATCTCTACATAAGAATAATATGACAAGGGCCAATAAAATAAAGCCAGTAAGAGTAGAAACTATCATGGGAACGTAGTTCGACACCGACATGTTTCCGACGACTGAATTATCGGCATAATAATCGCTGCAGGCCGTTCCATTTAAATTGAGCTCTTTTTTCTGTGGCGGCTTTGCATCTCCGTTCCAACACCATACATCGGTTATGTCAATGATTTTTTGTGCGTTCTCTGCCAGGTAGGCTGTTAGCTCTTGTAAATAGCGACATTTGCATGACCATAAATTATTACCGAGGGATAAAGCTTTTAAATTAGAATTAGTATTAAAACTCCAAACACCAAAATCTACCAATCTATTGCCATCTAGGCGTAAAACTTCCAAAGATCTCAGTGACAAAAATGATATGTTTGCGATATGACTAATGAGGTTATTTTGTAAGAATAATTCTTTTAGGTTACTCAATTGATGAAACTCGTCCCCTTTCAATTCTTTTAGCTTATTGTTACCCAGGTGCAGTATTTGTAAAGCGTTGAGTCCAGCAAAAGTCCTGTTTTGTATACTATCTACGTTGCTATTATTCACATAGAGGGATCGCATCTTTTGTCGTCCGATGAAAACGTGATTTTGTAACTCTCTTATGTTGTTTCCGTCTAAAAATACCTCCGTGGCGTCCATGGGTATCTTGTGAGGTATTTCCATGGATGATTGCCCGGAACAATCAACGACGTTAGTGTTCCATAACGGGTCGTGGTAACAGGTACAGTTTTGAGGACAGGTCATTTCACAGTCACACGCGTCGTAATCGCAGCAGTGACAGATAGCAAAACAATGAGTCTCATACTCACACAGAAAGTCCGATGTCTTAAGATTAGTTAACGGCACATGACTTCCACTACGAGTGTTTGTCATTTTACACATAACATTTTCTAAGTCCATCACTCGCGGATACTGCCTCATGGCAGTCATATTGTTTATGATCGGTAACCACTCCATAGTACAGTCACACTGAAACGGATTCCCACCGATGTAGAATTCGGGTAAAGTCTTATTCGAGGGCACTGTCGCTAATCGTAAACTGTTAAGTTCTAAATGCACTATTTCGTTAGCATACATGTCCACACGTGTCAAGTTCTTTTTATCGAAAAACGTATTCACATGAATATTAGTTAAAAAGTTATTATTTATAAACAACAATTCTACACTATTAGGAATTGCCATGGGCGATATTTCTGATATTCTATTATGGCTAACGTCCAGTGTCTTTATATGGATTTGATCTTGCAACTTGTAATAGTTGCCTAGATGTTCAATGAAATTGCCGTGAACGTCCAACCACTTTAAATTACTAGGCACAAACGCGTAATCAAACCACACTAGATGATTCTCTGACAAGTTGAGCCACAGTAGACTTGCCAACGTAGAAAAGACACCGTTAATATCCGACAAAAAGTTGCCGTCCAATCTTATAGCTTCCAATTGCGCATTACGGGTAAATGTTCCTCTTTCAATCGATTGGATTTTATTCTTCGCTATATTCAAAACTTGTAAGCTAGGTAAATCCCAGAACATCCCAACACTCAAATTTCCGATTTGATTGTCAATTAGCCTTAATCCGGTGAGTTGATTGAGATTTTTGAATGATCCATTTTTGAAGTCCGATATTTGATTTTCTCCCAAGTCTAGGGTTTTTAGGAATGGAAGCTCCCACAGTGCATCAGGAACTTCTAATAACTGATTAGAACTCAGGTCCAATTCTTTTAAGTCAGAACAGTTTTTAAATGCTTTCTTATCGATGCTGACTAGCAAATTGTTGTTCAGAGTCAATTTACTCAGAACAAATAATCCGTTAAAAAGATTTTCATCTATTGTATGAAGCCGATTCTCTGCTAAGTTCAATGTATGGAGATTGTATAATGGCAAGAAAGCATTATCTTCTATGTATCCAATAGAGTTATTCTTCAAATTCAAAATTTGTAGAAAGAATAAATCTTTAAATGTCTTCCCGTCGATTCTAGTGAGTGCATTGTTAGATAAATTCAAAACAATTAGGCGTATCAATCCAAGGAATGTCCCGTCGTCAACATGGTTGCTTGTAAGTTGATTACTAGACAAGTCCAAAACAATTAACTGCTCAAGCCGATGAAAAACACCTCGAGCAAGTTCAAAGAGAGAATTATCGTTTAGGTAGATTTCCCGTAATTCTCTGGCGTAAGCAAATAACCCTTCTGGTAGAGTATGTAAACGGTTATGTGATATGTTTAGAACCCTCATAGATACAAGGCCATTGAAAGCTTCACTTGATATGTCTGTTATATTGTTATGTTGCAAATAAAGGTGTTGTAAACTTCTTAATTTTAACAACTCTGATTCCTCAGTTAGTGATTTAATCTCATTATGACTTAAATCCAATGTATGAAGACCCGATCCACAACCAGGTCCAAAGCCAATCTGTCCGACGGTCCTTATTCTGTTATTTGTTAGATTCACTGTGTTTAAGTTTTCTAGAGAGCAGAATACACCGGAAGGAACGAACTTGATGTTATTTTGAGCCAGATCCAACGACTGCAGTTCCGATAATCCATTGAACGAGTTCAAAGTTAGTTCCAAATTCTTGGTAGAACTCCACTCCGAATTCTTAGAGCGGAGCTTAAGTCGCCTTAGTTTCTTGAGATCTTGAAAAGTGTTGTCCGGGACACTAAGAAGTTTGCAGTTCGTTATTGAAAGATCTGTAAGACTCGCAACGGGGTTGAAGTAGTGGGCCCGAAGTGAGCTTTCGAATAACAAGAGATGATTGCATTCAATGGTTAGGCGACTCGTATCTGAATTCACTGATGATATACTGCTTCCATCTCCTTCAAGAGTTCGAACTTTGCACATAACGTTGCTTTCGATATCCTTCTCCGCAACTCGAACGCACTTGTCCAAGCCGTAGGGCTGCACAGTCCATCCGACATGTAGGAGCGTTAAAAACACAGCCGGTATGGAATACATTATCACAGGCATTTCATTTCACTATAGAATGTCTCATAAACACTCCCCGTGGGTCGATATCACCATTTCCGAAACAAAGTCCGTAGCACAGTTTAGCGCTAAAGAAAAACTTGTAAGCATTTCACATCACAAAAGTCCGTTGTACAATTTCATCAAAGTCCTCACAAAACAACTCTAAAGTTTTGTAGCACATGTATGTATAGATTAATAGTTTGACAGTTTTCTGTTATTAAAAATTTATTGCGTGTGTGAGAGAGCGACGTTAAGCGTGACACGTCCTCTCCGCGGCGCGGTTGCGTTGTGACTGCCAGTCGTAGAGCTTAGCTTGTGGAAGTAGCAGTGGGGACGCGCAAGTTGCCCCGCGCCCGCTTCCCCCCGCACCCAAGTAAGCTCCGTAAGCTTTCATTAAATTTGAGAACGCATAGTGCCATCTAGTGTGCAGTAGATAAATATCAGGTTTTTTTTCTTCCACTCAATGCCACCCCCTGCAGACCTTTTGTAAATATTCCTATAGAATTCGTCTAAATACAATTAACAAGCCCGATGCGCTTGTGATGTTCAATTGTCAAGTTTTCATGCTATTATGTTGCGAACAACAAAAATTAAACTGGGTGTCTAATGTTTGTATTGAAGCTAGGTAGGCATACCTAATATAAAATTTAAAAGTCTAAATTCACGCGGGCATTATCTAGTTTATGATAAGTACAAACTTTAAGATAGATTAGCCCCCGATTATGTAAGAAAATCGTAATTATAATTGTTTGATAATTCGACCTGTTTAAAAGGAGTTCATAGATTGCACATCAAAAAAGTATTTCGAGTAATAGGTTTTGATTCGAGTAATCTTACTATATTAATACTTACTAATAAATGCGAAAGTTTGGATGGATGTATGGATGTTTGTTACTCAATCACGCCCCAACGGCTGAACGGATCTGGCTTAAATTTGGCACAGAGACAGATTATAGTCTGGAATAGCACATAGGCTACTTTTTACTTTTTTTTGGTTTTTCTTTGTGGTTTAAGGTTTTTTGGAACTCGGGAACCAAAAAACCTCAAACCACGCAGACGAAGTCGCGGGCATTCACTAGAAGCTGATAAATGATAAAGATTTGCTTAGACGATTGGACCTCTGATCGTTACCTTTTCACGACTCAAGTACTGAAGTCAGCTTGACGAAATACAGTACCAGTTTACTCGACTTTCGCTGTAGTAGATAGACATTTTAACTTCTATCGTAGAGAAGGAAATGGGATACTTTTTATCCCTTAGTTCCCATGTAAATTAATTATATAGATGTCAAAATAATGTTAATACGGGTAAGTTTGTAGTACTGTACATAATCTCTCAACTAAACCTAATTGACAGGTCCAAATCTAGTGCTGTCCTATTTCAACGGGAGAATTATGAAAACTTACTAATAATATAAATGTGAAAGTTTGGATGTTTGTAAGTTTGTATATGACGTAAAGACGTTTTTTATTTATTTACACCACAAAAACGATTTGGTTAAAAGGAAACCCTGAACTAACAGCTAGCTACATTATAATTTACCCATGCGGGTGAAGTGCGGGCTTCATTATTAAACCTAATACAAATATACATTATTATGTAGATTTCATCTATCATTTTAGATATTCAAAATAAAGGAATTAGCCTCAATGAAAAATTTAATTTTTCATTAGTTACACTATTTGACGCTAGATGTCACTAGCTCCTTTGTGGTTCTTTAATAGCTAAAAAACATTATACTTAGGTGAAATTATATGGCGCAAAATACAAAAACTAAATTAAAATAGGTATAACATATTACAATTTCTTCCTCATGGTATGTGAGGAATATTGAAAATTCTGTAGGATCCCTTTGTTTTTGCCGGGAAAAAGAGTATGTACCTACTTACGTACCAAGATGTATCAAAATCCATTCAATGAACGACAGTGAAAACTTAGTAGTTAAACACACTTTTGAAGCGGTGGTGGCCTAGTGCTTTAGACACCGACTTATCATACTGGGTCGCGGGTTCGATCCTCGGGCAGGCACCTCTATCTTTCCGGAGTTATACCTACCTACTACCTTTTGAGAAATTATATATCACTTGCTTTAAACGGTGACGGAAAACAGCGAGAGGAAACCTGCATGCATGAGACTTCTACACAATTATCTCGAAGGTGTGTGAACCTGCCACTCCGCAATTAGCCAGCGTGGTGTACTATGGCCACGCCCTTTTCATTCAAGAGGGCCATCGTGCGCAATAGTGAACCAACTGTGGGTTGTAATGATGAAACATACTTCCGCGTTTATAACATTGGTACTTAGGTAATAGTTAGTATTCTGTGACATTGGTGAATACTGTATGCATTTGGATTTATAGAAGGTAGTAGGCTCTGTGTACACGAAGCAAACACAATCAATATCTCATCCGAGAGACTGTGTTAACACGATTGGATTATTTAGTTAGTGACGAAATATACTATGCAAATGACGCCATGAATATCAATGTCGTCCATTTCAAGCCCAATTATACAATTCAAGACGTTATAAGAACGTCATGATGTAGGTATCATTTGCATAAATAGGTACGCCTCCCGTTGTGGTTTTTCCTGGATTGTCCACTTTTTGAGCGGGTCCCGGAGACATTGGGACATGCTTTGTTTTTAAAATAGAAGGGTTTTGTTAAAATACGAAAGTGTCTGTCCGTCCGTCTGTCTATCTCTATCTAAGCTGGTCTTATCTAACCAATTTTGGCGAAATTTGGCACTTCCGGTACTTTGTATTTCCGGATTAAGTATAAGTCGGTTCTGCTGCGGAAAAAAGCTCTACTAAATTTCGTAAAATCGGTTGAAATTAAGGGACATGAAAACGTACCTTATGGACTTACATTCTTGTGTTTGTATGGATATATTGCTAGTAAGAACAGCTCAAGTCTAACTAGGTGGGATGCGTCAGCCGTGGTTTGCCTGTCGGACACATAGATACTTACGGAAAACTGCAAAGCGATTTGGAATTACGGTACGATATGACGTAAACACAGGTAAAGGAATGTCATCGCCCTAACACTACCAACAATAGTAAGTAAAAGTACCTACCCCAAGTGAATCCGCATCTATTCAACTCTATCACTTACAAGTACCTACCAAGTATTTATGTTATAAAGTAGATGATGTCCGCTACTGCGTCCGCGTGGATTAAGTTGTTTTGATTCCCGCGGGACCTCCTTGATTTTCTGGGATAAAAAGTGTTCCCCGGGATACAACGTATTCCTGTACCAAATATCATCAAAATCAGTCGAAAAGATGGGCCATAAAAGCGTAGCAGACAGACGGACACACTTTGTTATTTATAATATTAGTATGGATTTAATAATCTGTAGTACCACCAGGTGAGAGAGCAGTTTAGGGCTAGCATATCAAATGAAAAAATCCCAATTTTTGTCTTCACCATGGCTACCGCTTACATAAATCACGTGAATCGTAGAAGCGGTCCCAAGATCTCAAAATACTTGAATTCTACTGCCTCTTGTACCTACAAAGTTTCCTCACAAAGTAACAAATAAAATTTTAAAGTCGTAGGTATATGTTTCGACGCCTCCTAATGTTTTTCGAACTGGTACCGTAGCGGGAGAAAAATGGAAAAGTCATGTCTTACTTGTCATACTCCTATTCACACGTATTTGAGTTTGTATTATTCGATTTTATGTCTTATTCCGTCCATACAGAGTTGATTGTTTAATAATAACTTCGGATTTTTATTTTATTGTAATATCTTGCTGAAGTATTATTCAGTCAGTGTACAATGCCTCGTTTCAAAGAACAAGCCGTATATCTTTATATATATTTTAATATCACATTCTTATAAAGCAAGACAATTACCTATTATGAATAAAAAAAAGTATGGAAATTATGACGGAACCGATGAACCGACAAACACATATAAATCATTTATTTTTACCTTTTATCACAAGTCGATGCTGCATTATGTGACGAAGTTAATTTGAACAAATCACGGTTGAATTCCGCTATTCATCTTAATTTCGTGATCGGGTGCAATTAATTTGTCCCCATCGATTTGCACCCTGCTTGAACGCGGGGACGTTAACGAAAAGTAAGTAGAGATTGCGTGTTAACAGCATTTTTGTAAGAACTCTTTAAAAATAAATAAGAATGCCCATGTTTTTAGTAAAGATATTAATATCTTACCTTTGTAGGTAAATAGTTAAATACTGCCAATATCCATACTAATATTATCAATGCAAAAGTATCTCTTTCTGTCTGTCTGTCTACTACACTTTCACGGCCCATCTTTTCAACCGATTTTGATGAAAGGTACAGAGATATGGTGCATCCCAGAAAAACGGAATTGTTTCCTTTGGAGAAAGTCTCGGATTGAGTATGCTGCGTAAGCCCTACTGGCCGCTACAGCATCAATGGAGGGTTCGGGGAAGGTATCGTCAAAATATGAGCCCTAGGGCTCGAAGACATCGGAGGGGAGAAGACATCGAGAGAGACATCGAGGGGAAAATTACCTAAGGGAAGGAATGGTAACGCATTACGATTAGTAAGTAATAAACTTAGCCATAAGTGCGAACCTAACAAAAGTAACACAGTACCAAAACTTTTAATCTAAGTAGGTATGTATAGCGATATCAGTTCCACTCACGCCTTTGTCCAAAACGTATTTTTAACCCTCGTTAGGCGACGGACTAGCTTTACATACTCAGGTAACAGGGACTTAACGTCCCAATCATTAGAATTTCACCGAAACACAATACTTCGGACATAATATTTACTCATCTGCGTCACTCAGTTTTCTGGGTATTTGAAATCCTTATCGCAACTTCGCAGGCGTTACGTAGATACTGGACAAAGGAGTTGCGATTATCCTTATGGATAAGGTTTTAGCTATTTTTTCTCACACTAACTCACACTTTGGACGCAACGGTATCATTTTTACATCTAAAGATTTGGATAAACAAGTGTTAAAAGCAAGGTACCTAATGATTAAAAAAATAACTAAGTTTTCAAAGAAAGGCCTGAAAAGTGCGAGCCGGAAATGTTTATCATTGCATTATAATTCCTAATGTGTATGGGTATCCCGGAATTTCTATGGATACGGTATATTATGCTAACTTCTAGATCGGCCTCAGGTGGGGCGAGCTGAAGCTTAAGGCGTATGATAGGTCAGCTTGGAGAAGAGTAGGGTCTGCCCTCGGCCCCGAAGGGGGGACAAGGGATTTAATTCTTTTATCAATCTCTATGCTATAATAAAAGCAACATAAAGATTGCATTTAATTTATATTTTATTGAATAATTTTGATAATATTTTTAAATAAAAATAATATTAATATATTATTTTTATTTAATTATTTATATTAAACCAATCGAAAGGAGTCGCAGGCCCAGTAATCTGGGCCTGCGACTCCTTTCGATTGGCTTTAGGTTCAAATTTCGTCAAAATCGCTTGAAAAGATGAGCCTCAAAATTATATCAGATAGACACAATTTTATCTATATAACAAAAAAATATTTACACAATACTTTTTTGAGTTTAAAACAAAAGTCAGTGTAAAATGTTGCACCTTAAAGCCTAAATAAATTTACGCGGTTAAACTTGCACGTTAACAAAATAGCAAAATGCATTAGCTAAAGCGTCGAATAAACAAATTTTATTGAACTCTATTACGTGATAAAGCCGTAATGTGTTGACAACATTACGCGGCCGCAACTAGAGCCTGACAATGCAGATAGGATCCCTGTTTTGAGCATTAGAGGGTTAAGTTGCGACCGATACATTAGTATAGATACAGTGAAAATCGACTTTTACATAATTCAACAGTTTTTTTATGTTATAACATTATTAGTAAGCAGTGCTATATAGGCTTTTTTCCATGATTTTGAATTCAAGGTAGTTGTTGTTAATGTCATCATCACTACAGCCTATTAACGTCCCACTGCTGGGCACAGGCCTCCACTCTCATAGGAGAGCGGGAATTAGAGCTTAGACCCACCACGCTGCTCCAATGCGGGTTGGCGGGCTTTAACGATTATTATCATGTTAGTGATAATAACCGGGACCGACGGCTTAACGTGCTCTCCGAGGCACGGGGGTGAAACACCACCAACTTCCAACTCCGGGCTGGCACTGAGAATTTCTTAATTGAAAAACCCAAATACCTTACTTATATGCCCGACCGGGAATCGAACCCAGGACCTCGATGATCTGCAGTCGACTATGCTAACCACTAGACCAACGAGGCAGTTGTTAATGTAATTAGATTAATTTTGGGTTTATAAGAAACAAGTTTCATTGCAAAAATAAATTGCATTAATAGTACAGATGTTTCGAAAAAACATATTTCTCTATTACGTGATACAGTCGTATTGCATGTTGACAACATTACACGGTCATGAATCTAGTAAAATACCCTTTTAAAGTCGATATACACGACCGCAATAATTGCCTGATAGTGCAGATAGGATCCCTGTTTTGAACATTAGAGGGTTAAGTTGCGACCGATACATTAGTATGGATACAGTGGATATCGACTTCTACATAATTAAACAGTGTTTTATACTATATTTATAAGTCTTTAAGTAGTCAGTGGAAGGTAGTTTTTTTTTAAATTTTCAATACAGTTGCTTACAAAATGCACTTACAAAGGCAAACGACTAGACACTATTTCTCGTTTAAAATTTTGATGATTTTGATATTTTTTCATAAATATCTATTCTGATGATTTTTCCTTCTTTAGAGTGCTTATAGTTTTATAATTGAACAATGAGCATCCATAGCTCTCTAGTGGAAGCAGAACTCTATGGTCTAACTGGGAGCAATAGATAGCATTTGGACAGTCAATTTAAAATACCTTTGAATCCCCAGCCGTTTAACCCACCCAATAACTGACTAAGATAAAACTTGCTTTACCAGCACAATCATTGATGTCTTAACTAGGATATACTAGCCTGAAAACTTGAAAAATGCCTCTGGTTGTAACACGTTTATACGACATATGGTTGAGTTTTTTTTTTAATTGACAAAATTGATTTTTGACAAATTAATAAATGCCTCGGAATCTACAAACGCGCGGACGCTCCAAATTTGGCTCCGCTTAAAAACACAGAATTTTTGAGTTACTGCGCCACCTTAATATTACTTCTATTGTAGTAGAGGCGAGAAAAGTATTTTCATATAACCAAATTGAAGTTACAACAGCAGTGTGGAAAATATTGAAAACCTTCTGTAGCAATTTGAAAACAACAATTTGGGAAGCAGTAAGTTCGGAAGTGGGTCATGAAATTTGGTTGTGTGTATTTTGAATTATTCATTTTATTTTAACTTCCACCAACAAAACCGCTACATCGTGGCGGCGTTCGTAAGGAATAGTTTTGGTGGTATTTGGTTTAACGTTTTGTTAGTACCAATTGCATATATAAAATGATATTTGGCTTGTTTATAACTAGAATAAAATGCTTAGTACCTAACTGCTAGTTAATACCGTATAATATCATGCCAAATTTTTTTTTGATTTCACTATGTAAGTATATTTTTCAATTACTAGCAAACTATATTATTAGTCTTCTGATTCTGAGACAAGACTTACGCTCAGTAGTGAGCCAGCGATGGCTTGAAATGATGGGGATGATGATGATCTGAAACACTATCAATATTAGAGGATTTTAAGACGTAAGAGTTTTATATTAAAAATCCATTTCCATGTTAACATCTCTGACTCCTTCACAAGGACTCGAGTACCGTATCTTTCGGGAGTGTTTCCTATATACCCTTACAATCCAGTTTACAATAGAGAATGTAGAAAGCGGTTTAACTAAGCTGACAAATTTTAGGCCTTACACAAACTGTCCGATTAATTTCCGGTAGATGAAGCAAACAACCATGCCCAATAGCGGCGTACTATACATGATCCATACATTTTTGTAAGGTGTGGCCGCACATGTGTAGTTGATTACGGGGCCCGACATGCTGGGAGCATACATGACTTCGCAACCACGGCTGTTTTTATCCAAACTCAATAAAATCTTTCATTATTCGTTGGCTCAAAAACATTTAAAAAAAACTTTGATCCCCATACAGCTGCTGCTAATCATGCCTTTTCACGCTACTAATCTATTAGGCAGGTTATGTAGTAGGTCCAGAAGTACAAAAGTGCTAGCTTAATTTTATACATACTATATAACATTAATTATTATAATATGTTGTAAAAATGCGAATACATTGTAAACCGCTGAATAGATCTTGACAAAATGTATATATTTTGTCATGTAATATACCTTTTGTCGGTAAATAAACCAGGTATCCCACGGGATTTTTAAAAACTTGAAACCGCATATTCGAAAAAGCGGGCCTAAACTAATACATAATAATTATTTAATTATTAAGCCTGAAGCTTATATTTTATGCAACAATTATAATAATATGATATCACACAATTTCAATTAATCATTTTTTGACTATTCAAACTTTAGTCTGCGCAACGTCAAACTTGAATAAAGAGCGGATTACTGAATCATCGGGGTGTTTGCGGCCGCACTAACTAAGCCGAGCGTTCCAAAGGTCTATTCAGTAGAGATATCAGTTCTCTTAGGTCTAGCTAAGAGCATTGTTTGTGACTAAGTGATCATATTCGCAGAATAGGAACCTAGCGTGTCCCAACAGTGATAGCTCTCTTAATGATGAGAGAACATGCATAATATCGTGTTATAAAGGCGTTTCGGTTACACGGGGTTATAATATTTCTTTGCAATCTAGGTTTTTTATGATAAATGAAATTATTTATTTTCATAATTCACACGATATCTACTTTGTAATATAAAAATTGGGTTATTTACACAAGTTTTATTCATCAGTTAAGTCCCAAAATTACGTTTTCACAGAAAAAATATAATATAATTAATATTCAGTATTTTTATTTAAGGCAGAATATATATTTTCCAAATTTGCACAATACTGTATTAAGTTTCTAGCAGATTCAGTCAAGGATAAGTCGTCGAAAACTTTAAGTAATCAAGATTAATAGAACAGCTTAAGATCGCCCCTAAAATGGTAATTAGGTACAACAGGAGACGCAAATGTTTTTTGCCCCAAGGGGCCTTTAAAAACACGTAAACAAAAACAATGTCAGGACCCTTTGCGATCTGTAGGGGGTGAATTAAATTTGCATTAGGTGAAATTGAAATTCGCTACCCGATGAATTATAGGGTAATATTGTGGTGGCCAAATGTTTTGATATAAATGGATATCTCGATTATCTCGCTCATAAATTGTGGTTTCCCTGCGAAGATAGGGAATAGATAAAATATTTTGTTAGGTATATATTATTTCTTATTCATAACCGAGGACCAATTTGACCCGAGTATCATTTTGTTTCTTTTCTCTAAAAATCTGCGGTTGTTCAATACTGACGTGTTAATTTAAATTAAGCGCGCTGATTTTTTTAGAGGAGGAGGAGGATTTTTTTAGACTTCAATAAAGCAATGATGAGATCTAGGCTGGATTGCCTAGAAGATGCCTATTCATTCATGTCTTGAAGGTTGAAGTTATACGAGGCAGGAAACACGTGCGCGGGAAGGGTATTCCACATCATACCGGTTCGTATCAGAAACGTGGAGCAAAACCGTTTCGAGCTAGCAGATAGGACATCATAAACGTATTATTTATAAAAATAATAATTATAATCAAGGCATCAAGTTCCGGTATTACAAAATATTTCTTGATTCCCGAAAATACTTTTTACGTAAAACTTGGTAAACCTAGTTATAATGTCGTCAATTCGTATCGAGAGAATCTTTCGAGTCATGGCATGACTATTTGATTAATTGAATCATTTTTTCGTCTCTCAAAAGTATTAGAGGAAAATTTGTCAGTTCCTTTGTTGGCAGAGGTAAGTGACTATCGAGCTTGATTATTTGGGGGACTTTATAAAGGAGTATATATATTTAGATAGGAAAAAAGTTACTTCCTTTTAATTTGTAGCTCCATTTTATTTATTTATTTATTTTAAGCACATTTTCAGGTGTTCTAAGTTTCTTCTATAATACAACATGTTGATTAAGTTGATTTTTTCAAGGATATTGGATATACCTAGTTAAAAACCTCGAGAATGAATTAAGCAACTTTTTACTACTGGAAAATACAAAGGTTTCCTGTAGGATTTTGAAAAAACCTTACTGATTATGTCGCGGGCATCTTCAAGTAAAGCATTGCGGTAGGTAAACAATTAAGGATCAGTGTTTGAACTTTAACAGCCGACTTAATTCAAACAAAAGCCATGCCTACCGTCTTTCATTACTTTTTTTTATTAAATCACAAGTTCACGAATCATGACTACGGAGAGTCACGTTCGTACTCGTATCGTTGTCACGAGGTATCGCGACAGTAAATCTGTTTGGGCCTGACGTTTTTTACTAATTAAATGTATGTGCAATCGAGATCCTGGGGTTTATGGCTTTAGCAAGTTTTAGAGGGATCTCGAGGTCATAAAAATACTGGCCAGAAAATGGTGTTACTACAGCAAATCGCTCACCAAGCCTTCCTAATACAGAACAGAATTTGCCATACTAGGGCATGTTACCCCGAATAAAGTCCAAGCACTGCCGGAATACTTTAGGGGATATCTCTCTATGAGTGTATAGTTACATAGATAACATGAAGGTTGCTGAATTGAGAACTGTATAAAATACATGCATCACTCTATTTCCTATTTTTTTTATTCCATTAGATACAAGTTAGCCCTTGACTGCGATCTCACCTGATTGTAAGTGATGATGCAGTCTGAGATGGTAGCGGGCTTACTATTATTGTGATACGGAGCAGTCTATATACACACAAATATGATTTTTAAATTATTTATGACTAGCTGATGCTCGCGACTACGTCCGCGTGAAATGAGGGTTTTTTGGTTCCCGCGAGAACTTCTTAGTTTTCCGGGATAAAAAGTAGCCTATGTGTAATTCCAGACTATAATCTATCTCTGTGCCAAATTTCATTCAGATCCGTTAAGCCGTTCGGACGTGATTGAGTAACAAACATCCATACATCCATCCATACATCCTTACATCCATCCAAAGTTTCGCATTTATAATATTAGTAAGATAAATACCTAAAAAAACCAACTCTAGTGGCCGTAGCTAAAACCATAATATTGTCCATAGTCGTGTAAAAAATTATATTATTACTCAACCAACTATAAATTCTTGTTATTCTTTATGCACCACCTGGTTAACAAGAAAATACCTCATTTCACAGAAACAACTCCTGACCGAATATCCGAGCGTGCCTTGATTGCGTCTATATTATTCACCTGAAGATCGCAATCCATCTCGTTGCCGTAAAGGTAATTATATTTTAAAGTAACTAGTAAATAAGATAAGAGGTCATGGCAGCCATATTAGATTTATCGTGACGTCACTTAACATAGATAAATTAATGCAGAACGCCACTTGACGAAGTCTCAACCTTAAGAATCTAGAAGTAAGAGACTATTTTTCGGTCGTAGGTGGAAATTTGTATTCAGACATATTGAACACTAGTTGCCCGCGACTACGTCCGCGTGGATTGAGGATTTTTGGTTCCCGCGGGAACTCCTTAGTTTTCCGGGATAAAAGTAACCTATGTGTTATTCCAGACTATAATCTACCTCTGTGCCAAACTTCATCCAGATCCGTTACGCCGTTCGGGCGTGATTGAGTCACAAACATCCATCCATCCATACATCCATCCATCCAAACTTTCGCATTTATAATAATACTAGCTTATGCCCGCGACTACGTCCGCGTGGATTGAGGTTTTTTGGTTCCCGCGGGAACTCCTTAATTTTCCGAGATAAAAAGCCTATGTGCTATTCCAGACTATATTCTATCTCTGTGCCAAATTTCAGCCAGATCCGTGCATGCGTTGGCGCGTGATTGAGTAACAAACGTTCATCCATACATCCATCCATACATCCATCCATCCAAATTTTCGCATTTATAATAATAATAATTTCGCATTTATTTGATTGATGATTTTATCATGGCAGTCAGTTTGACTGGAATTTACGAACAGCTTAATTTAATGTTCAGTGGACATTCAAGTAAACAAAATGGCCTCCGTCCCAAGTTCTTACCACTAATTGCGAATCTGTTCTCGCCACGAATATTTATATTGTTCTAAAATAGCTAGAAATTAACCCGATTAAGGTATATCTCGTATATGGCAACTTTAATCACGTGTATAGCACGTGCCAGAATGACGTTGGTCACACAATCACTGTAATCCGAATCTCATTTTAGATCACGGAGAGAAACTTCAGTAAAGACCACGACATTTTCAACCGACTTCAAGAAAAGGAGGAGGTTCTCAATTCGACAGTTTTTTTTTTTTATGTTTGTTACCTCAGAATTTTTGACTGGGTGAACCGATTTGGATGATTCTTTATTTATTTGAAAGGGCATACTTCCCAAGTGGTCCCATATAAATTTTATCGAAATCGGTAGAGCAGTTTTTAAAATATCAACAATAAAATAAGTACTTTATCAACCGACTTCAAAAAAAGGAGGAGGTTCTCAATTCGACTGTTTTTTTTTTTTATGTTTGTTACCTCAGAACTTTTGACTGGGTAGACCGATTTGGATGATTCGTTTTTTATTTGAAAGAGCATACTTCCCATGTGGTCCTATATAAATTGTATTGAAATCGGTTGTGCGGTTTTTAAAATATCAACAACAATAAAATAAGTACTTTGTATAGCGCGTGCTTGTTGTTGTAAAGTTGGCGCGGGAGTTTGAAGTCGGTTGTTTAAAAATATTTTTTTATATTAAATTATTGGTTGATCAAACCACCACCACCATGAGTTCGATGGATGGAAGCGAGGTAATTAGAGTTGAAAAGGAACAAACAAAACATGATTATTAATTTCTAGATGATGCCCGCGACTTCGTCCGCGTGAATTAGGAAGAATATATAGCCTATGTCCTTAATGTAACCTATCGATGTACCAAATTTCATCTAAATCGGTTGAACAGACAGGCCGTGAAAGCATAGCAGACATACAGACAGACACAATTTCGCATTTATAATATTAGTAAGTATTGATTAGATTAGTATGATTTAGAGCCCTTAAAGGATTAGAGAATTAGAGTTAGAGAAGTTATTTTCTGTAGGTATTTCGTTTATATTTTAGTTGTATGTTTTTGGCAATAAATAATAGGTATATCTATCTTTCTGTTTAAAGCTATTGTAGAAATGAAGTGGACTAGAAAAGATGTATCTAACAACTTCAATCACGTCACATCCCTACCACGCGCAGGAATCATGCCGAGAACTGCAACCTCGCGAAAACTTTAATTCTAAAACTAAATTTTTGGGAATAAACATTCTAAAGTTTAGCTTTCCTAAATCGCAGAAACCTTAGCGAAACGCGTTAGCGACGCGCTTTAGACGTCCTCGAGTTAGGATTTCACTCTTATCACTTTCATCGTTAGCAAGTGAGCGGTAGTGAAATCCATGATCCTATCGCTGTGCAAAGCATTTCTCTTATGTGTTGCAGCGAAAAGCTACTTGTTTAACTTTTCCAGTAAAAAAAACACAAACAGATTGTAGAGGCGACAATCCCTTATTACTTCTTAGTTTTATGTTTACTTTTCAAGGCAAGAGTGGATAGACATCTTCTAGGCAAATAAATGCGCTTCAGATTTGACCTCATTGTCGCTTTTCATATGAATTATTATCGTCAAGCGCTATCCTATCTATACCAATATTATAAATGCGAAAGCTTGGATGGATGGATGGATGTATGTATAGATGGATGGATATTTGTTACTCAATCACGCCAGAACGGCTTAATAGATCTTGATGAAATTTGGCATAGAGATAGATTATAGTCTGGAACACACAAAGGCTACTTTTTACCCCTGAAAATTTAAGAGTTCGAGCGGGAACCAAAAAACCTCAATCCACGCGGACGAAGTCGCGGGCATTAGCTAGTCTAGTAATAAAAAAATACATGAAAATATCTTCATTTCGCTCTAATTGCGTTGTGGAAATGAACCGGAATGAGAAAAATCTCGTATCTGGCAAGCTCAATCACGTCACGTCCCTGCCACGTGCGCGAATCACGTCGCTCACCTACCTGCCTACGTCACGGCAACTGTAATCCGATTCTTGGAGGTCACAGGGTATAATCAGTCCTCCAAACTTGAAGTCTCGTATTGATCGCATAATGAACCCATTAGCTTGCCTTGTTTTAGCCGAACGAAATAAGTCATTTAATGTATTCGGTTGGAGCTTTTACGTAAAACACAATAGGTATTATATTATGTTAATCTACTAATCTACCTCTCGGAATATTAATACCTTATTAACAAATCTTTTTTTTACAGAAACTATTTATCACCACGGTTTCTCCTGCGTAATATTTGACCGCTTTCTTACACAGTTTACTGAAAAGAGAAAAAAAAGAGTCCGCTACGCATCTCCTCTACTCTCCGCTCAGTTTCCTCATCCATACGTCTTTAGTGGAAAAAGTCACAACATTTCACAGCTCCGATCGCCTCCTAGCCATGATCATTCTCACACGTATCTGGTGGAAACGCACCCTAACTACCACGAGATGGTTAACGAGGTAGATAAAATAATGTCATTTAACTATCGAAAAATTAAAAATGTCTATTTTTGAGTAGTATTCTGATCAAAACAGTTTCATAAATTATGTAAAATATAAAATTCTATAAGCACGAAGTTGCGTGTAAATAAAAAAAATATATTACACGCATATAAAAATGAAACAGGAATCATACATCATAACTATAGTCATTCATTTGTTACGTAGATCGTAATCGGCACTCTAAAAACGTCGTTCAGCTGATGCGCTAATGAACTTTAATATTATATTCACCCTCCGACGGGCGATGAGAGAGACGAGTGAGTGACAGACGCCGTGGTAGGTAAGGTAGACGTTAATGACTATTTCCGGAATGTAGAGATTTTATTTTTTGTTGTTTTAGAAGCAAATGCATCTATTTTTTATTTCAGACAGGTTTGCGATCTAGAACCTCGAGTGTTCCGTTTATATTGTGAAAGTTTTAATGGATTTAGGAGACTAGCTGATGGACGCGACTATGTCTGGGTGAATTTAGGCTTTTTAAAATTCTGTGGGAAATCTTTAATTTTTCGGCGTAAAAAATATTCTATGTATTACAGTGTATGTATGGGTATGTATGTATTATGGGTAATGGGTATCAATGGGTAAGTAATATGTGTGCCAATAATAGATCGGTTTGTTCCAATGATGGTCGGGCCGTGAAAATGTAGGTACCTAATGGACTGATGGACACACTTTAGTATTATTAATGTAGATAGAACGCTTTGTAAGTACTGAAGTTTGACTATAGTAAGTAATTCCTTATTAAAAGTAATGATGAGGACTAAGTTACTGGCACATGCGTTTAATTAGCAGATATTTAGTGGCTCACTCTTATATCATAAATCATTACCTTGATAGCACCTACTTACTTGTTACTTACAAAAAATATAAATACCTGGATCCAAAAAATATCAGTATATAAATAATTAATTAGTATTGAGTAAAGTGTTAACACGACCAAGAAACACCACTTTGTCTTGCACTGTTCTTCAGTTACTTCATCAGTAATTATTATAAACTAGATGATTCCCGCGACTTCATCCGCGTGGACCAAGTTTTTTGATTCCCGCGGAAACTCTTGAATTTTCCGGGATAAAAAGTAGCCTATGTCCTTCCCCGGGATATAACCTATCCCTGTAACAAATTTCATCAAAATCGGTTGAACAGGTGGGCCGTGAAAGCGTAGCAGACAGAGAGACAGACAGACAGACACACTTTCGCATTTATAATATTAGTATAGATACATATATTTTGATGTTAAGATTATACATTAGTTGATATAAAGATTAATTTTAAGATGTTATTTATTACTAAAAAATAATGTGTTTACGGAAACATAATATTATTGTCATCAACATTCAGCTCAAGCCTCAAACCACTGAGTCTATAAACATTAGATTACCTACTAATAAATAATATGTATGTTTTTCGTAAGAGAAGAGAAAGGATTTCCAAACTCACTTCACTTCACTCAACCGAAACTGTGCTGCTAGCTAGTTGTCTTTAAATTGGTAAAATATATACTTTAACCAAACTACAAAAATATTATTGCAAAATAGCTTTTCCGTCGTCGTCTTAGAATTTTCCCTTCTTTCGATACACTTAGCAAAAAAAAAGCTTTTGAAGTCCCCCGCTTTTTTTAATATGACGTCTGTCGTACCAAATTCGACGAATCGATTGACACCTTGTTCATCAAAATCGCCTCAGTAGTTTAGGCGCTACGGCGGAACAAAAAAAACATATTACATATGTATATACATTATACGTCATAACCCAAACTATATAAGTCATAACCCTTCCTTTTAGCTTTGCCGCGGTCAGGTAAAAAGAAACAGTTAACTTGCAATAACTTTACATACTGCAATAACTTAAAATAAGAGTTAAAACGTACGGAATAGAAGAGTTAAAAATAAAAATCAATTCCAATACAACGTTCCGTCTGCCACAACACAGTGGCTTGTCGATAGTTCATCAATCGTTGTCTGTATTGAATTTTCCGCTTTTGATATTTTATTTATAACGACGTTGGTTTTTACGGTTGACTGATAGAGTGCCAATTAGAGAGGGATCCGATCGTTATTAAGACGTATTCGAGATTCATAAAGGTGCTGTTTTAACGTTACCGTGCTTTGATAGCTATAAACTAATAAAAGACATGCTGTCTGTTAATGTTTCACGGCCCACTTGTTTCAATAAATCTCGTCAAAATCACAGTTGTATCTTAACGAAATTTGGTACAAATACAGCTTTCATCCTGGGAAAATGGCATGCACATAGGGATATTTTTTTATTCCGCAAAAACAATTCGGTAAATCCCACCGTTAGTTTTTCCGGGATAAAAATGTCCTTCCCCGGGATACAACCTACCCCTCATCAAAATCAGTTGAAAAGGTAGGCCGAAAAAGCGTAGCAGACAGACAGACACACTTTCGCATTTATAATATTTGTACGGATATGCTGTCTGTTACCATTTCACAGCCAATCCGTTTCACCAAATCTTGTAGTAATTTAACGAGATTTGGTACAGTTTACAGCTTGCATCCTGGGCATGGACATAGAATATTTTTTATCCCGCACAATCAAATCGGAAAATCCCACAGTTATTTTGAAAAACATTAATTCACAACGATGAAGTCGCGGGAAGTTTGTATGAAATTTATATAGGTAGGTACATTGACAAAGTTAATTTGGGCCATAATATAATTAAAGCTTTCACTTTTTGGGTCTTAAGCTATTGATAGCAGGGGCAGCTTATTGTTATAGATAACACAAAATAACAAAGGAGCAGCAGTAATGAGTGAACATATTATAATACTAGCTGATGCCCGCGACTTCGTACGCGTGGATCGAGGTTTTGTGGTTCCCGCGGGAACTCTTTAATTTTCCGGGATAGCCTATGTGCTATTCCAGACTATAATCTATCTCTGTGCAAAATTTCAGCCAGATCCGTTCAGCCGTTGGGGCGTGATTGAGTAACAAACATCCATACATCCATACATCCATACATCCATACATCCATCCAAACTTTCGCTTTTATAATATTTATTTGATTTGATTGATTTGATTACAGAAAACATTATATTCTTACTAGTCACCCGCGACTTCATCCGCGTGGATTAAGATTCTATGATTCCGCGGAAAAACCATCCAATCTTTTCTGTTTTGTCATATTCAGACCTAAATAAAATCATTAAGAGTTTGACAAACGCGTTATCAAAACGTTCCTTAACTTCAAGTTTTTGTGTAGTTATATTTACAGTCGTATGAATTTATTAGTTCCCGACATCGTACCTCTCTGTTTCTTTAATTATCATGTAAATGCAAGGCAATATCACAAGACCCATTATACTATCATAAATAGATTTAAAAAATCTCTTTTATGATGAAGTCATTTCTAGTTTTTTGGACTATATCAGTGTATAGTAAATGTTTTGTTGAGTCATACAATTAGAATTTTTATGAGAGGAATAACATTCTGTTGGTAACAACTGGTCAAATGCTTAACAACTTCTTACCAAATAAATCTGACTGTGACAAACGGACACAGATAAAACGTTCAGTCTGGATAGATGGTCTAGACCACAATATGAGCAAATTCATGTGGTCAAGACGGCAATGTTCTGTTTCTAACTTTTGAACAAACCCGAGTTGCCCGTAACAAGTAGGTACTGGTGACTTCCCTGGCGCAATGTTCAGTGCCGTTGTCTTAACGTGCGGAGGTCGCGGGTTTGATTCCCGACATGTTCAAATTCGGAATGTGTAATTTCTGATTATTCCCTGGTCTGGCCTGGTGGGAGGCTTCGGCCGTAGCTAGTACCACCCTACGTGCAGCAAAGACGTGCCGTCCAGCGATTTAGCGTTCCGGTACGGTGCCGTATAGATACTGATTAGGGGTATGGGTTTAATATAACGGCCTTGCCCCTAACAGGTTAGCCCGCTACCATCTTAGACTGCATCATCACTTACCATCAGGTGAGATCGCAGTCAAGGGTTAACTTATAGTAGATAAAAAAACAGTCCATTTCTGCTGCTAGTTGCAACTATTTACAAAGTGCAAAAGACTATTCTGTAGTGAATTTCCTATGCTAGTGTATATTTCGCTCTTCATTGATATTATACCCATCGTGCTTTGGAGTACATAAGTTATAGGTTTTTGAACATCCAAAACGTGAATTCTATAAATGATAAGATCTATGAAATTGATAGTCCATTAAAATAATATTACATTAGGAACTTGATTGGTAGTATGTGGACAAGATAAGCCAAAAATAGAAACGTTTGGAAAACATTTAGAGGAGGTCGAAGGACACGCAGAGCAAATCTAAAGATTAATTTAAGTGCTATAATATTATTTTTAAAAGAATACAATAGCGCTGCAATAAAGGTTCATTTTATTTATTTATTTTAGTGTTGCTTTTTTATCACACACTAGAATCTAGATGATTCCCGCGACTTCGTCCACGTGGACTTAGTTTTTTCGATTCCAGCGGGAACTCCTTAATTTTCCGGGATAAAAAATAGCCTTTGTCCTACCCCGGGATATAAACCATCTCTGTACCAAATTTCATTAAAATTGGTTGAATATATATGTCACCGTAAGATTGTAAAAACCGTAAGATTGTAATCTAACGCTTTTTTTTCGATAGATTGTAAACAGTCGAAAGATTGTGAACCGTTCAATGTTTTAAGTGTAATTTTTTGAAATATTCATTGTATTTACGTTTTCTTGTCTTTTTCTTGTAGGTTAGGTTAGGGTTCGACATAAATAATCAAGTAGTTAGGTTCTATCGGGTTAATAAACCTAACAGATTACAATCTACCGAAAAATAATCCGTTATATTGTAATCATTCGACAGTTTACAATTTCGCGAGTTAGATTATAATCTAACGGTTTTTACAATCTTACGGTGACATATATACCTATATGGTGGGCCGTGAAAGCGTAGCAGACAGACAGACAGACACACTTTCGCATTTATATTATTAGTATGGATATAAATGCGCTACAATGGACCAGCAGTGGATCTGTGATGGGTAAAGTGGTGATGATGTTGATGCGTTTGTGTGATTAAAAATCCACGTTCATCACTTTTGGATGGAAGTACAATATTTATTGGTTCTTGTGAGTATATTATCAAGTTCAAAAACGGTATATAACACCGTGCATTTGACACGAACGTCACTAGACAATCTTGCATTGTAAAGTCGACATCTCCTGAAGATGCTCCGGTGTCGGGGCGAAACGTGCATCGAGAATATAGTGTAAAAGTCTTGTGTGGTCGTGCATGTGAGTGGTGGTGGCATTGCTTGCTTGGGGACTTGGCTTTCTTGCTTGGTTGGAAAGGTAAACGGTGCTTCGCTTGTAACTGCATGCTTGACCATTTCTGCTGTTAGCGGATTATCTTACTTCTTACTAATGTTATAAATGCGAAAGTTTGGATGGATGTATGGAAGTTTCTTACTCAATCACGCCCCAACGGCTGAACGGATCTGGCTGAAATTTGGCACAGGGATATATTATAGTCTGGAATAGCACATAGGCTATTCCCGGAAAATTAAAGAGTTCCCGCGGGAACCAAAAACCCTCAAACCACGCAGACGAAGTCGCTGGCATTCGCTAGTAGCAAAATAATTGTAATCTTTTCTTGCTAAAGTATATACTTGTAAAGTATAGTATATTATTATCTTTTAGTTGAATATTACAGTAATCAGTCTCTAATCAAGTGTTGTAACTTAACATAATCTTGGTACCTATAGTATTTCATGAACATACCACGCACAAAAAAAAAGAGAGAAGGTATGTAGTTTAAATATAGAAAAAGAGCAATCTAATTTTATCCTGGAGGCTCATTCGACGCTCGATTAAGGAAGAGCAAATTGGACCATCAATTTCATCCTGCAGCCTTTATAGAGCTCTCCTAAGAATCTCTTACGCAATGGCATTGTCTTAAATGAGATTGGTTTATTATCATAGTACGACGGCTTTGGCATGGTCTCAAAGCCACTGAGGAGTATTTACTTTCTTTGCCGTTGATAACGAGTAAGCTGATGGTGATGCGGTGTTAACTTAGTGCTACTTCGGTCTCCTATAACTGTGGAGTTGTTGTTTTGATCCCAGGCCCTTCTAAATTTTCAGAGTTCTGTATGTTTTCAGCTATATTGAATAAATTTTGATGTAACGGTGCAGGAAAACCAGTGGTTGATTCACTCGATGATTCAAAAGCACTTGTCAAAGTCTACTGGAATAAAAAAGATTTGAGTTTGAGTTTGAGTTTGGAACATCGTTATAGTCAGAGATCCGGATCTGTATATTTTTATTTAATAATAGATATATTATACGCCTAAAATAGGTTGCCTATCAAAATCCGGTCCAGGCTATTTTTAAATTAATTAATTTATTTATTTTTGACAAGTTTATTGTAGCCAATGTCCCGTTTGTTATAAAAGTACCTATATTTTGATACATAACTCAAGCGGTTCCAATCACAAACATGGTAACAAACCATAGTCCATAGGTAACTTAACGGACTATGGTAACAAACTTTGCTATAAGTGTAGTGAACTATAGTCTAAACTCTTAAATCTAAACTCTTCACATTCTAAGAGGGGACTCGTGCTTAGAGCGCTCAGCGTACATCTCCGTCAGATGAATAGTAGAAAAAACCGGCCAAGTGCGAGTCGGACTCGCGCACCGAGGGTTCCGTACAAACATGTAGTAAGTTTTAAATGATTAAAAAACACGTTTATTGTATGGGGACCCCCCTTAATATATATTTTTTTTAATTTTTAGTATTTGTTGTTATAGCGGCAACGGAAATACATCATTTGTGAAAATTTCAGCTTTCTAGCTATCACGGTCTATGAGATACAGCCTGGAGACAGACAGACAGACAGACAGACAGACAGACAGACAGCGGAGTCTTAGTAATAGGGTCCCGTTTTTACCCTTTGGGTACGGAACCCTAAAAACATATTTCTTTAGACTGGTATTAGTGAAAATTAAAAAAAAAATCAACATAAGGACGCGTCAAACTGACTTCGTATTTTTTAGCGAACTTATTGTCTTCTAATAGAATCTGGGTGGCGTAAAAATTGATAATGCAATTTCGAGCTATAATAGGTTCTTGCCATTTTCTGTCAGCAATAAATACCACTAAAAACGTGATACAGATGTTATTTTTTACTAATAAACTAACTCTAAACGAACAAAAGCCCAACATCGCAGGAGGTACGGCTGAATGGGCTAATTATTTACAATCCGACACGCCGCACTTGTTTGTTTGTAAAAACTGTGACGTGAAATCAAAAAAAAAAAGACGTGAAATCACATTTCCTTAGCATGCCTTTTGTCCAAAATCAGGCCGTCTATTTGCTTTACAATGGTGTGATAGTATCTTATTTACTTGATCAGAATATTGTGAAAGTTTCCTAAACAAAAACTGAGACCTGACTGACTGACTGACTGAGACTGAAGTATACCTAGCGTTTCCTCCTACGTGTAAGTTTATGACAACCAGAAACAATCGTAAGTGCGGGTATGTACTCCAAGATTTATTCTATCATATCATTTTGTTGCCGGCTCTTCTCAGTAGATTTTTTTCCGAACCGGTGGTAGAGTCTTGACATGTCATAAGTGACACAAGTTGTCCTACGTAAAATAAATCATTTTTCATTTATTTATACCGACTAGCTAAAGCCCGTGACTTCATCCGCGTGGATTGAGGTTTCTTGGATCCCGCGGGAACTTTTTAATTTTACGGGATGAAAAGCAGCCTATGTCCTTCCCCGGATACAAACTATCACGATACCAAATCTCATCCAAATCGGTTCAACTGATGCATATGTGTTATTCCTGTGCCAAATTTCATACAAATCCGTTGAGCTGTTCTGGCGCGATTGAGTAACCAAAATCCATCCATTGAGTGGGCCTGAATTGAAATAAATCCACCCCTGAATCAATAAAGCTAGCGCAGGAGTTTCGCAAACAACACCAAACATTTAAAACCAAAATGTATTTCGAAAAAGAATTTTCATTTATACCTTTGAAGAGTCACTGGCTACTTGTAAGCGATGCGTTGATAAAATTAAAAGGAAAATATAAATTTAAAAATGGAACGTAGTGTTGTGCGTTCTGTCGCGTGATCGGCTCGCGTGTCTCATGCGCGGCTCAAATTAAAATCGAGCCGATAAGACACTGCGGCTCACGACGAGGCGTCGCTTTTAATTACGCACCAACGTCGTGTCAACTTATCTGCCCCTTGAAAGTCAAATTTAAAAACTCTAATATTCATAGTGCTTTTTAGAAAAGCCAAATTAAATACAGCAATTAGAGTAAATAAAAGGGACATTTACCTAGTTATTGTTTTTTTAATTAATTCAGTAATGCTGTTGATTTAAGAAAGTTAGCGAAATTAAATAAAATGGAATGAAAATTATTGGTTTCTGAGTTGTGAACCATAACTTTAAAAAATAGAGAATTAAATACAATAATTATCTTGAACACTTAGTTCATCCCAAAAAATTCCCGCATTCTGCGAAACATGTTTTATTGTAACAAACAAACCAAAGGACTTGAAAATACCTAAATAATATCCAAGAACATGAAACAGAATATTACATTTAGTGCACGAAGAAAAGTATTACAGTAAAGTTGACATCGCTACTGGGAAAATAAATTAAATAATTGCCTCACAAAAGTCAAAACTATTGAAAAAGCCTCTTTGATTAAGCAAAATTAAATTCTTCGGCCGAAAATCAATAATTGCGTTACAAAAGTCGAAACTATTGAAATAGCCTCTTTTATTAAGCAAAATTAATTTCTTCGGCCGAAAATCAATATCGCAATCCACACCAAAAAATTCGAAAAGTTTAAAACCATCCAAAACTTTCTTACAAAAGTTCGTGACCCCACATAAACAAGACAATCGTCCCCAGCATCGGTACAAGAGCAAAGCTGGCCCAATTAAAATTGACAACGACTCCCAGACAGTGTCACTGGAATCACCCGCACGCGATCTGCGGTTAATCGATACCATTAATTTTGTCCTGTCGTATGGTAAAATATTTCTGAGTAAATGATATCGATAATAGCAATGGCACGTGCTTCCGCGTTTGAATCTCGAACGCGGTCGATTTTTGAAAGTTAGTAAAAGCAAGTATTAGAATTAATTTAATCTTACATTTTTAACAGGTAGATTATAGGAGGTATTTGAACAAATAAATCACTTTCACATATAATATGAAAAAACTGTTAAACTTCTACATAGGTAGTTATATTATACCAATCTTTAGGTACCTATACTTGACATACCTTTTTATTAGTATAACTATAGTACTCTCAAGTAATTAAGAAAAATAAATAATTTAAATATTACAGTTAGACGTAAAAAAGCTCTTAACTTTAAAAACTTCGCTTAAAAGAGCCATTTATTTACTACCTACGGCGGGGTTCTAGAAAATCTTATTTAAATTCGATAGAAGAGTGATTGAGCAATAATATCTAACGTTCTATATCGGCTACAATCGAGTTGCAAATATCTCAAACTATCAAAGACCTAACATGTGAGATGAATAAATCTGTAACTTCAGACCCTGGGGAGGTTTCGCAGGATCAAATCCTGCGAACTGAAGTGATCGTCGATATTCATACGTGTGATCGAGTGTTTCGTTTATCTATACGACTTTAGAACTAATCAGTATTGAGAGTACTCTCATTTATATAACACGACTCGAAAATTCGAAGTAGCTTGAATTGATGGTTATAATATTTGCCTATGCAAAAACAATGAGCAAAAATACGATTACAATATTTTTCATAGACATAGCTACAGGTAGGTATCTGTTATTGCTATCATAAAACATTTCAGAGAAAAAGTATCAAAATACTAAATTATCAAATGGGGCAGTAATTATGATCAAAACCGGTCTACTAGAAATCGCGACTAAACTTGAACCGAATTTCAATGGTGTAAATATATTTTCTTATAATTATAAGAAGATAGCTCAAGAGATAGAACTGATGAACATGATAATGAAGAGAAAAGAAAATTATGAACAGAAAATTAATTAGAAATTGTAAAAACAATTGCTTTGAAATAGTTAATGTATATTTATTCAGATAATTTCATTTTCATAATATCAGAGTTTGGAAATGAATTATAGGCAATTTACATCTAATAATAGTGTAATAGTGGCTAAAACTAATCAAACGCGTTAACAGTAGGTCTATACCATAATTAGATCCATGTTTTGGCTCGGCGGCACCTGCTGTGGTTACGTGTGATTTGTGTTATAAGATTATTAATGTTTCCAGCTGGAGGTATGCGCTTTGTAGGTATATAATATTCCAATGTTTGTTTGCACTGCAAGCGGAAATTAGCAAGAACAATTTGGATTTGATATTATCTTAATGAGTCTCGTTTACGCAATACCTAGTTGGTATCTATTGGTGTTTATTGTTTCTGATTATTTATGTTGTGTACATTCATTATCTACGGTTTTAATCGCATATAGGTATTTTATTTACCCGTTCATAAAATAATAGCAAAATTTAACAGTTATTGCAATCACTTTATTTTATATATGGGCATAATACTTTATTTTATGACACAGAAAAGCGGAAATGAACGATTTGGATTTGATATTATCATAATAAGTCTCATTTACGCAATGCCTAGTTGGCACCTACTGTCTCCATCACATATCTAAATTACCTGTTGATAAAATAATAGCAAAAGTAAACTGTTATGTACAATCCCTTTATTTTATAAATGGGAATATTTAATTTTATGACACAGCAAAGAATCAAAAAATATTATGGGTATTCATGCAAGGTCATAGTCACATAATATTATCAAGAATAAGATAGTTAGTGTACTCTAGGAAAATAAATAAACCTATAAGTAAGGCCTAAGGACAGCTGATGTTGAAGACAGCTATGTTGGTTAGAACATATTTGTTTATTTATAGATTCCAATATTATTATACCTACTTAGTACATAATTTGAAAAGACAAGACAGTCAACGCTAAAAAATCTAAATCTTTTTATTCATAAGGAAGTCCGCACTTATAAATGCGCCTCTTATCAAGAAGTCGGCAACGACAATTTACTGGTTCATGGGAAGTTGGTAATTTCTAAGTCCGTCATTAATTGAAGATTCACCGCAAGCCCGTACTTTGAAGTTTCGTAATATTTAATCCTGCATTTGTCGCGTCATTGATTCGGTATGAGTATAATATAATGATGGCGTCAAACGCCCCAACTTTGCTTTGATAAAGTGCAAATTTGCACAAGTTAGCGGTAACGGATTTGCATAAGTGACGAGGATTAAATTTAGTTTGCTTAAGTTACCACTTATCAAAACGAAACTAAATGAAATTATAGTCAGGTGTTCTAAAGGAATTAGAAAAGCAATGGACCAATTTTAGTCATGGTCATCTTACAATTTAATTTACGAAAACAAAGAACAAGATTTAAAGTAAAAAAATGTGTGTGTGCAATTCAGACACGGCAGAAGCGAAACTTCAGAAAAGTAGCCTACGAAAGAATGAGATATATATAACTTGAATTCTATCTCATTCTTTCGCATGCTAAGTCCTATTTATGAATATGTTTGTCTCTTTTTGGTGTCGCTTTTTCGTGTCATCGAAATTTCAAATCACAACGGTGCTAAAGAAGTTTCACTTCAAAAAATTATATAGAATATTATTCCCTTCAACATTAATAATTTGACAAAATAATATGAGTAGGTATGATGTGAGTATGATGAACATTGATGTAGAATTTTAGTACCATGATAAAGATACAGAATATGATTTTATTATTTCAACGAAGGAATTTCGATGAGAATTCATTCCATTTCTGGAAAATGATATCTAAAACTGTAAGTTCTACGAAATATTTCCACTTTGAATCCATATTCGAAAAATTGCTACCGTATTTGGCATCCTAACAGCGCAGGTAGAATAGATTCAATATTTGCCATTCCTCCGACAGTGTAAGTAGATTTGGGGGAACTTGTAACCAACCTGACGGGGTCCCTAAGCATCTACACCTCTCTCTACTTATAATATTCAATATTTCTTTAAAATGGCACGTGATACATCTAGCAGTAAGACTCTCACAACATTGCTGTGTCCATAATAAACCAAGATCTTTTAGAGTTTCGGAAGCCTCGAATTCAATCAACCCAACGACTAAGTTATATACAGATTTTAGATGTAATTCAGTTAACTTAAAACAGGCATTAAGTAACGTGATCGCGAAGAGATAAATCTCTTCGGGATATTTACGAACTAACCCAAGTGGTAGCACCTTCCTTTTATAACCTTTTATAAAGAAAAGGAAGATGCTTTGTATGGCATCATTTATATTTCTAAAAAATAAATGATGGCTGGCTGGCTCCTCCCCGCCACCAACGGTAGGCTTCTTCCCTCTCTTGGTACCCCTAGAGGCACATCAATACATGGACTAATACATCTCTAAGAATACCAAAAGTCAACAGCCCCCCCCCCTTTAACCACTTGGTCATCAATCGCGAAGGCCAGCGCAACGTATGTACGAGCATACTTTAGAGTGGTGCGTTCCACTTATGTCAGCGTATAGCTGGATAATTGCATTTTTAGAGTGGTGCACTCCCACATATACCTGTAATAGGTTTCAAGGATACACCGGACGCACTGCAGGGTCGTTCGTCGCAACGTAACAGAGCCACAGGCGTGATGCACCCTTCAGTAATAGTATGTTATACCAAATATAGCGCGGAACCACCATGGGTGATAGAATGTTGTTTGTGCGTAACATGGTTTTTAGCCAATGTGCCACAGCATAGGTCGTGAAGCTATGCTTTTACAAGTAACATGGGTTGTGAATCCATGAAACTCTGAAGTGTCGAGGCTGAACAAGCGTAGTGCAAAACATAGTAAGATATCAGGCGCAACGTACGCATAATCCAACCTTCGGCAATAATAAACAGCGTCCTTCCAACCATGGTCAGTTATCGTTCGAGTATTGCGAACGACGTACGTAATTTAGATAAGTAGATCGCAAGGTAAAGTCAGACGTTTTGCGGCACGTAAAAGTATACTCGAACTGCACTGCGCTCAGAAAGCAAGCTCACTGATTCAACAACAAACCAATCCCATCTGAACGTCCAACCACGTAGACATCCAGACAGAACCAGCCGTGCTGAGGCATCGCTGAAGCGAGACACCTTACGCCCCACAGCCTGACCCGACCTGCGATAATAATTGTTTAGTAATATACGTGTAAATATGTTGTAGTTATGATATGTATATAAATCCACCAGAGGCAGATAAGATTTCGTCGGATGCTCTCAAGCTAGGTCCGCTAAGGGTCCTCACATTAGACAGCATCCAACAACACAGTGCATTCAAACGATCTATTGCAAATATACCTGCTCAATATATTAATTTTATGTATCGCACCACGCGCAAACACAACAAGATGTTGACAGCGCTCACTCCCTCCTACACCACCGCCATACCCACCCTTGGCGAGCGGTCGCAACGACGGGAAACTTCCCCGTAAGCTTGTAGTCGCGCATCCATATACACCCATACTATACTACCATTCTATTATCGTTTTAATATTACTTTACTATTATTTTATTATTATAATATATATATATATATATATATATATTTTTTTTTTTTTTTTTAATAATTACCTATTTTCCACTGAATAGTAAGATACGTATAGTTACAAACTGAATATAAAATTTAAAATGAAAACACCAGATTTGCGTCTAAGTTTTGCCGTACGTGAATTTAATATTACTGTGTTTTTTTATAATCAACTCCTTCGCGCCTATTAATTAAAAAGTGATTAACCTTTCCTGATCAACTTTTGATGACCTCCGTGGTGCAGTGTTAAGCGCTGTTGTCTTAGCGTGCGGAGGAGATGGATGGATGGATGTATGGATGGATGGATGTTTGTTACTCAATCAAGCCAGAACGGCTGAACGGATGCGTATGAAAATTGGCACAGAGCTAGATTATAGTCTGGAATAACACATAAGCTTATATCTACGCGATCTACGCGAACGAAGTCACGGGCATCAGCTAGTTTACTATATCGTAACTCATACCAAAAATATCATAAACATCTTGGGTCAACGACACAACATAAGTTACATCTCTTACTCATAACAAATCTGTTAGAACGAGTATCACAAATGCAATAAACATAAAGCACCCCTGTACGACGGTTGTTGCTTTGAAATTTACAGGCATGAAATTAACCATTATGCCTACTCGTACAAGTTTGAATGGTTGCATTATTTTATTTAAATATCTATTAGGAGTGATATAACTTACTGACATTACTATAAACAACGTTTTAACATCACTAACAAGCCAATATCTAAGAATAGTGGAGCTATGTCGTCGTAAAGTGAATTGTGACGGCATATCATAGCACGGAATTATGGCTATAGGCAAAATGTACCTACAATCAACGGTATTAGTTTATTTACAGTATATGATGTTTGTAAAAATTTTAGTTAGCTAAACTATGAAGGATGTTTATAAAAAATTTAGTTGTAGTCGAAACAAAAATAAACTGATAATTAGCTCAATGTACTTGGTATCTACAAGTACTTTTTATGTATAAAAAATACTATTATTTATATAGGGAGCAAACAAGCCTGCTCCTTATATATATATTGTTCCCTATATATATAAAGGGTCACCTGATGTTAAGTGATTACCGCCGCCCAAGACCATTTGCACCATCAGAGAAACCGCCAATGCGTTGCCGGCTTTTGAGATATTTGTTTCTCCGCGCTTTGATGAGCCTCATATTATAATCATGAGGGAACACCGAAGATGGAAGCTGCTTCCATAATTTGCAGGTGCGTGGCAGAAATATAACCTTGAATAACGCAAGATAATAATATTTCGCTTGTAGACCAAACAATTTTGAGTATGATCAAGCAAAATCCGAGTGGTTCAAATGGCTCACTTAAATTTATCTAATGGGCTTAATCAGGGCTTGAAAATAAATAATTCTTGTCCTGATAAAATAATACAGGGATGGAAATTTATTAATCCCAGGAAATTCTGCTCAAACCGTTCAATTTAGATAAAATTCAATAACAATAATCACCAGAACCAACTGCGGCGCCAAATTAATATTGTTATAACAGAAGTTTATGAAACGGCATCATTCCAGAATTTCCAATAATCGAACGGCAGATGTCAACAAAGAGGGCAAACTTCCGAAAGAGTTGGAAAGTAATATCGCTCCCGAGTACTGAGTCAATAATAAACAAGGGGGCGTTTGATACACTTGTAAACTAATAACCTACCCTCCAGACGCTGGGTGTATTAATATACAATACAGTCGTGGCCACGGAATTATAAATAGCTTCATAGAAATGCCTGCCTTGCTTCTGTTTTCAAAAACAGGGTGGAACGCATGATACACTTGTATAAAAAAAATTAGTAACCTATGTAACCTTAACACGCTGGGCATAATATTATACTGTAATATGTACTCAGTTCGAAGATTGAACGTAACATTTTCACATTAAATAAATAAATAAATAAATAAATAAAGCCTTTATTTCCATGCGATCAAATGTCAAGTTGCCTAACACAATATTTTTTTAAATACATATTATTATTATTATTATTTAGTTAAGTAAATACAAATATCATTACAAATTAAAATATAATATAATCATGTCCATACGTTACAATGTCAATGTCAATTAGAATTAATGTCAAATAAAAAGTACTAAATATTATATTACGTATTTGTCAGGTTAGGTATTATGTTTTTAATGTTTCCTCATGTCAATACGTTACTGGAACGCCCATTTCTGGGCATAGGCCTCCTCCATCCTTGTCCATTTTTCCCTATCTTTCGCAAGTCTGGTCCAGGTGGTCCCCGCCGCCTCGCTGATGTCGTCGCGCCAACGGCGCCGCGGCCGGCCCCTCGGGCGACGCGCGTCGCGCGGATACCAATGAAGCAGCTTCTCAGTCCAACGCCCGTCGGTCGCTCTCGCTATGTGTCCAGCCCAGCTCCATTTAAGGAGACATGCTAGCTTTGCCGCGTCAGTAATTTTTGTCCTCTTTCTTATTAGTTTGTTCTTAATTTTGTCCTTTAATTTTAGGCCTAGCATGCTCCTTTCCATAGCTCTCTGGGCAACCTGTATTTTATGTACTATATCCTTGCTCATAGGCCATGTCTGGCAACCATATAGGAGTGTTGGCGTCACAACGGAGTCTAGTGCTATTTTCTTTAGTCTTATGTCTAACTTTGATTTAAAAATATGTTTTAAGGACCAATATGCTGCCCATGCTTTCTTTATCCTCCTTTCGATTTCTTCAGCATAATGTCCTTTGAAAGATATGGTTTGGCCCAAGTACACGTACTCTTCGACGTATTTTATAGCTTTATCTTGCACTTGCACGTTATTCTGATCTCCGTTTGACATTATGCAAGTTTTTTCGGGATTCATTGTCAAGCCGCACTCTCGGCTATGGATATCTAGAGGTTTTAGCATAAATGAGAGCTGTTCATGTGTTTCCGAAATTATGACAATGTCATCAGCGAAGCGCAGATGGCTTAAATTTTCTCCGTTTACATTTATTCCTAGACCAGTCCAATCTAATTTCCTAAAGATATTTTCTAAAAGAGCAGTGAACAGGTTAGGAGAGATCGGGTCTCCCTGCTTTACTCCGCGCTTTACGTTGAACGCTCTACCTCTTTTCTCAAGTTTTATACGACCTTTGCACTTCGAGTAAATTTCCTTAAGGACGTTTATATATTTTGTAGGTATGTTCTGGTCTCTAAGGGCAACCCATAAGGATTCGTAAAAAATCGAATCGAAGGCCTTAGTATAATCTACGAACGCCAAGTACAGAGTTTTTCCATACTCTACATATTTTTCTACGATTTGTGTCAGAGTGAAAATATGGTCTAAAGTAGAGTAGTTGCTTCGGAAGCCAGCCTGTTCTCGTGGTTGCTGAAATTCAAACTCTCTCTTTAGTCTATAGAGTATGACTTTAGTAAATAATTTATAAGTTGCCTGCAGGAGACTGATAGGCCTGTAATTGTTGATATCTTGGGGGTCCCCCTTTTTATATAGTAATTTAATAATGGAAGTTTCCCATTGTTCTGGTATTTTTTCTTGTAGCATTATGTTATTAAAGAGTTGGGTTAAAAAGGGAGTTATAGGCTCTATCATTGTTTTGATGGTGTCGTTTGTTATACCATCTTCGCCTGGGCTTTTCATTGACTTCAGAGAGCTGATAGCGTGCTGAATTTCACTCTCCAAAAATAGCGGGATCTCTTCCGAATCAGTACCTTTAAATGTAGAGTCTATGTTATATGATTCTGGTGCGCTGTATAGTTGCTGATAAAATTCGGTAGCAATCTCTAAAATAGAATTTCTGTTTGTCGAAATTGCGCAGTCCTTGGATTTAAGCGTAGGTATCCACTCTTTAGTATTAATTAAGCGTTTATTTCCTCGTTTAACTGATCTATTTTTGTGTAACTCTTCTTCAAATATTTCTATTTTATAGTTTTGTTTGCTTATTTTTAGAAGTTTCCTAATTTTCTTGTATAGGCGTTTGAGTAGTTTCTTTTCAAAATCAGTTTTTATGGGTTTTTCTTTTAGCTCTGTCCTTTCAGATATTAATTTCTTTAATTCCTCTGTTATTATGCATTTAGTTTTATCGCCTCTAGTTACTTTTGGTAGTCCATTTACGCTTTCTTGGATGGTGCAGATTATATTTGTGTAAGTTCTTTGTATATCATCCGTTATTTCTGTTGTTTTTGATAGCTCTATAAAAGTGTGTTTTAGATGCTCACATTCAACTGGTAGGTATCCGGACTGTTTCTGTCTAAATGTTTTTCTGGATTTCGGTAGTTTTGAACACATGGAAACTGTTGCTCTGACCATTCTGTGATCAGTTGGGTGTGAGGTACTAATGATCTCTACATTCTGTATTGTGGAAACATCAGCCTTTTTAGTGATAATGAAATCTATTTCGTTCAGTGTTTGTCCGTCTGGCGATCGCCATGTCCATTTCTGTTTAGGTTTTTTATTAAAATGAGTGTTCAAAATGTAGAGTTCATTTTCAAAACAGAAGTCAATAAGTCTTGATCCTCTTTTGTTTCGGATTCCATATCCCCAGGGACCCATTACTATGGTATCTTCAGGAGTAGATTGACCGATCTTGGCATTGAAGTCCCCTATTATATATGTTTTTGACAGAGTATTTTCCAGAGCTAATGTTATATTGTTGAAAAATGACTCTAGTTCCTCCTCAGATGACTTTTCAGTGGGGGAGTAAACTTCTACGATAGTAAGTGAAGTATTTTCGATACACATGTCCAATCTAGCGACTCTATCTGAAACAGTATTAAAATCGATTATATTATTTTTCAACCATTTTTTAACCATGAATCCTACTCCATTCCTTCCACTTTTCTTTCCTGTGTATAGTAAAATGTACTCGTCATACTCTATGATGTGAGTTCCCTCTTTTTTCACTTCTGATATACCCAAAATGTCCCACTTAATGTTCTGTAGAGCGTGTTCTAACTCTTCCTGACGTCCTATAACATTTTCACATTAACGTTTGGAAGAAAGGTCCATTGAAAAATGTAAGTAGGTTAGATTAGGAAATAATATCATAACAATAGCATGTAAGGTTTCGTTATTCTTTTTGGTAGTTAGTTAAGAGTAGATATTAAGACTGCACCGAATAAAGACGTCTTCACCAACAGTCTCCACCATTTTAATACGAACCAAAAAATACACATTTACTTCAATACAACACAATAACCATATAATAACAATAATTTTCTGGGATTACGAACTGATTTGAGGCAACTCAAACATGGATAATAATTATTTCAAAGTGCAATTATCGAGAATTTGGTCTAAAAAATGCAACTGTGAGTAACGCTAAGCTAATTAAGGATGCTTGATTTTTCACATTCACAGTTGCTAGTGTTTAATTAACCATATTAAGCTTGGTAGATGCTATTTTGTCATTTCTATACACATTCCGAACTTAGTGGTAGCGACAAACAATGATGACTCTGTTTCTTTATTGGAATACAGTAGTTTGGAATACGGATTCTGAATGTTTTTACCAAGAAATTGTATTATTACTGTCGGTAAGGTATCGATAGCCGGTCGGAAGCCGCCGCCAGTGAGTGCTATCGTACTGATTACCGGGTTTCTTGCTGGCTCTTCTCGGTTGGAATGTCATTCCGAACCAGCGCAGCGGTAGATTAACTCGACGATTCAAAAGCGCTTGTAAAAGTGTATTCGAAAAAACATCTGATTTGATTACATTTGACTGTGAATGATTAACTTAGTGACCGATCTGTTCCATTACTCGCCATATTTAGGGTTCCATACCTCAAAAGGAAAAAACGGAACCCTTATAGGATCATTTTGTTGTCCGTCCGTCTGTGTGTCAAGACCCTTTTTCTCAGGAACGCATGGAGGTATCAAGCTGAAATTCATATCACATACTCAGGTCTACGGTCCTTCAGAGCTGTGAAAAAATCAAGCTTCTAAGCCAACGCAACCAAAGGTACAGCCGTTTATGCTGCAAATTTTCGACACTAACAAGGGAATCAAAACCTACAGGGTAGGTACTTCCCGTAAACTCAGAATGTTTAAATCTGGTACGAAGCAACGCCATGAAGCACAAATATAGGAATAATTGCGAAAAGCATAAATTTTTTGTTACATCATATTATAAAAATATTTTTATCAATTTTAAACTTGTTTAAAATTTTTGACACTCGCAAGGGAATTTGCAAATTGCGTTGGCTTAGAAGCTTGATTTTTTCACAGCTCCAAGGGCCGGCCACCACATCGTAGACGGCCTACCACGTCACAGTTTATACAGAGCCCTCGGTGCGCGAGCATTTTTACCTTAATGCGTCAGTGTGTACTTCTGTTGTTTAAAATAAGGTTTAAGATAAGTCAGGAATTTTGCATAGTTTTGCCTATTTTAGTGCAGTGTTTGAAAATACGTATCGTACCTGAAGTCTGTACTACAATTTGTTAACACAGACAGCACCAAGTTTTCAGACAACGTGATTCATATTAACGGTGAATGCATAAAATTATTATTTTGTGCTCACATTAATGAATAAATAACTCGGTGTTAAATTAACCGCGGGTTGTGGTAAGCCAATCTTTAGAATTAAATTACGAAGTACTACATGTAAATTAAATAAATCATCATTTTATAATCAATATTTTTTTGTTTTAATTACCTCTGTAGGTACAGAATAATTGACAATACCACCAAAGACGTACCCACCGACAAACTATGTAGGTACTTGGGTATACCGATTAGAGTTTATTAAAACTTCATTACCCAACCAGGTTACAGCCTACCACCTAACCATCAGGGCCACATACAATAGTAGAATTAAATATTTTATTTTCAGGCTGACATTAGCTACATCATTCATAACTGCAGTGATTCAGAGTAAAAAAAAAAGACGTGTGGCACTCGGAGACTGCCGCGGCAAAGCTATTGCATAGCATTTTTTAGGGTTCCGTACCCAAAAGGTAAAAACGGGACCCTATTACTAAGACTCCGCTGTCTGTCTGTCTGTCTGTCTCCAGGCTGTATCTCATAGACCGTGATAGCTAGAAAGCTGAAATTTTCACAAATGATGTATTTCCATTGCCGCTATAACAACAAATACTAAAAATTAAAAAAATATATATATTAAGGTATACAATAAACGTGTTTTTTTCGTATTTTTTTGCTCAATATTAAAAACGGTAACAGGTAGACGGTTCAAATTTTCACAGAATATTAACTTGTATATTACCTTTCAAAATAAATAATTAAATATCAATAAAGTAAATATAAAAGGGGGGCTCCCATACAACAAACGTAATTTTTTGATATTAACAGTAAACCTCTACAAACAAAGTTAGTTTTGCGGTTCATTAACAAAGGTAATTATACCTACTTCTTGAGTACGGAACCCTCGGTGCGCGAGTCCGACTCGCACTTGTTATCAACTTGCTATGACTACGTGCGTTGTTGACTGCAAGTTGTTGAAAATATAAAGGCGAAATATTTTTATTTTCAACAACTTGAAGTCAACAACACAAGTAGTCATAGCAACCAAAGCGTTAGGTTTTTTTTCGTTACGGAATTTCTGGATTCGGTCTCCACGCTCAAGGCCCGCGACAGAAGCTATGCAATAGCTTAAAAATGACCCAAGACTCCAAAGAGCTTATTAACTGAATGAACCATCTCTCTCTTTATAGCATAGTGTAGGTACGAGTAGGTAACCAATGGATTTATTGTCAGTTCGTGCAAAAAAACTTAAACTAGGCTAACCAATTACATAATTGAGCCCTAATTTGCAACGTGAAGGTGTTTAAAAGAGAGCTCAAGCGAGCTATCATGCGGTGTAAAACCAATCAAGGCACGTCTCATCAACACGAACAATAAGCAATTGCTTACAGCACCGCGGTGCTTTCTTTGACACTTTGCGCTATGCTTTTCTTGATGCTAGTGAGAGCAACGGGCTGTCGTTAAATTATGTACCTATCGATAGATTCACTTTTTATGATAATACTAGCTAATGCCCTTTCTTCGTACGCGTGGATCGAGGTTTTGTGGATCCCGCGGGAACTCTTTAATATTCCGGGATAAAAAGTAGCCTATGTGTTAGTCCAGATTATAATCTATCTCTGTGCCAAATTTCATCCAGATTCGTTCAGCCGTTTTGGCGTGATTGAGTAACAAACATCCATCCATACATCCATCCATCCAAACTTTCGCATTTATAATATTTTTGATAATATCAGTGTTTTTTTTTTACTCCAATACAACTCAATAAAATACCCCAAATGGTGGACGACATCAAGCGAGTCACAGGGAGTCACTGGATTCAGGCGGCGCAAGACCGTGGCTTGATGGAGGACCTTAAAAGAGTGCAGCAGTGGATGTCTATCGGTTGACGATGACGAATACAACTCAGTCTCTAACTGTGGTCTCACCGAGTCTTAAATATTAGCTGTGTTGTATGTGGGTACTTAAACAATAAAACAGTTCTGTCACCGACCCGGTCTTTCATTGTGGCTCTCGCGTATTTATTACATTAATAATTACAATATCTAACTGCTGACTAACCTGTTAGGGTTGATCTGCTAAGCAAGTACCCCTACACGGGATTATTCCGAGACAAATCGCTTCACAGCACGTCTTTGTTGGTACGGTAGTCTTATGAGCCACCGCCAAAGCCTACAAGACGCCAGTAGAGAAAATTCAGCAAAATATTAAGATTGGGGATTCTAAAATTCTAAAATATTTCAGTTCAATTTCGTCCACGCGTATGTTATTTGACCACTTTGTAGCTGATGTTCTGATTTTTAAAAGTATTCATTTATTACCCTAAATCAGTCAGACAGTAACGCATAAGTTTTATATATTACCAATTAAATAATCCTGTTAGGCGATGTCACGAATCCATTGTTTTTTTTTAAAGCGCTAATACAAGACGTGACCGGCAGGACAAAAAGAGTTTTTACACGCATTTAAAATGAAATTTTCCATATTATGTCGACTCTTTTATAACTTTTTCCGTTGCTAGTAAGCAGTTTTTCGATTAATGGATTTGATTCCATTTCCTAAAAATAAATTGGGTAATTTAATTGGGGGACCCACTCAAACACACAAATAATTTCATCAAAATCGGTCTACACCCACACACTTTTACAGTGCGGACTGGGTTGAAATGACGATGGCTCAAACATCTACTGTTTGATTGTAGGTACATGATTTTAAATGATATTTCTGAATCTGTTTTCTTATACAAATCCCATCAAAGTCCAATTACATTATTTAAACAACTTTAAACGATACATACGGTAGATTTTTTACTCTATACAATTACGGGTACTCGCATCGTCGTTAACACAACAATAAAACATTTAAATGAAATTTAATCAAACATTGCGAGACGCTCGTTGAGCTCTGAAGAAGATTGACAGGCTAGTTGCCATCAGTAGGCGTAATTACATCGAATGTGGCTCTAATAAAACCTCATAATTTTGCGTTTCTTTTATTTTACTAGTCTATTCCTAACTCCTTGTCCACATGTTCTTGTTGGGGTAGTCAGTTCAAAGTATTTTCTTAAAAATTATTATACGCAGTACATATGAAGATAGGAACATTACGTACCATAATGTGGAGATAAATGTGTGGAGGTACTTTCTTAATTGCTGCATATGTTTTCATTATTTCATATCCGAATCGAATTCGAGTAACTCAATGCGTTTCAATGACAAATGATGGGCACCAGCCTCATGCTCCAAGGCATCAACTAGTAGGTAAGTAATAATTTATCATTTTTCTTTTTATGTAAAGAGTAACTGCTGAGTTTCTTGCCAGCTCATCTCGGTAGAACACCTTTCCGAAACGGTGGTAGAGTTTTGACTTATCATAAGTGACACAAGTTGTCCTAAGTGAATTAAATAAATCGTTTCATTTCAAATCATTTCATTTCAATACTATTCACACAGGTAGGTACGCGAACCAAAGGTGCACAGATATACTAATTAGCTATTTTATGGAACTGAACGCTTTGTCCTATTAGATACATTATTTTGAACACTTTTCTAGCATGTTATAACTAAGGAAATAATATTGTGTTTCATGAATTTGTATAAAACTAATCGATAGGTACTCCCACGCCACCATCCCACCTCTATAGTAGATTGACAGGGCTGCACTGTTCCAAGCCTGGGCTTAATTACTTCGAGTTTGCAGCCAATTAAACACCTTTGCTTTATTAAGAAACCGCGTCGAGCACCTTTAAATAGGGAATCTAAAGGCTTCATTGCAATTTCTAACACTTACCTACTCGTATATCTACAGCTTTATTCTCGTGTTTAAAGAGTGTTGATGAAATAATTTTTTTTTTTTCCTTTATGTATTTGGTTAGTTCATATACGAGTACCTACTTACGTCTTGCGCATTCTAGATTAATTGGCTGTGAAGAGCTTTGTGGCTTCGGCCTATATAAAAATCCTCAATCCTTTACAGTCCATGGCGCATACTACCATCGCATAAAGCAGCATAATTTAAATATTTTTGACATTCTTGTTTCAGAATTATAATCTTTGTTTTAGGTACGTTAAATAAAATTGCAATTATAAAATAATACTGCTTTAAGCGATGGTAGCAAACCCGCTGACCCTTTATGTGGTCTTCGCGCAAATACCATTAAAATATGTCGTGGAGCCACCAGAGCTAATTTATCGGCTCTTGTATGATAAGTAATATGTAGTTGTAGACCATCTTTGAAAAGTCAAGAGCAATAGAGTAGAGTCTTATCCATTGTCCAGTAGTACCCATTAGGTACAATGGATAATCTTCGACTGATAATGTAAGCCTAGGGTTCAAACTTGAAACCATTTTAACCGATACTTTTATGTATCTGGGATGACTGTTAACATCTTAACCTTACCATAACCTAGCCAACTACAGGAAATGAACGGGAAAGCAAGTATTCGTTGCCTTATATTATTTTAAAAAAACGTTAATTCGTGTACAATTTCTAACTCTCTATTAAGCGTTACCTGCGCCGTTTCCCATCGAGATGATCCGTCTATGTTCAAGCTTATTGTACTATTTGAAAGCGGCCCGAATATTGTCACAATGGACTCCTCGGCGGGACAAAGCGGTTCGTATAATTAATGACGGACCACAAAATGTCGCTGTCTTGTGCTCACGATGAAGTGGAGCGGAACAGCGGTGCTGTAGCGTGGTTCTTTTTATAATTATATTTTGTTAATATTTGTTCGATAAACAATCATTAACACTCCATTGCTGTCTCACTTCTAAGCACCAGTCTCCTCTCCGAACGATAAGGGATGGTCATAGTCCAACATGCCGGCCAAGTGTGGATTGGCAGACTTCACATACCTTCGAGAAAATGAAGAAATCTCGATAATACAGGTTTCCTTGCGATGTTTTCCTTCACCGTTTATGGCAAGTGATATTTAAACTCTTAAAATCCATATGTATAGAAATTAGTTATGTAGACAAAATGTATTTGTTTATATTTTGTTCTTGCTTTCCGGGCATCATAATATAACTACATATATAATAAGCGGCTAGAAACATATAGCGGCATCCAGTCAGTGGTAATCGAGCTATATATAGTATATATTGTAACTGGTCGACCCAGTATAAGGCCATAGCCTGCACCTGCACCTTATAAGGATAAAACCAGAGATAGCGTCTCCATTCATTCTGTGTCCGGTGTCATTCCAAAGCGACGCTTATATCGTTAGATTGAGATAAAACTAAAACAATAATCCTTTTCATTACGTCCCAGTCCTTTATTTCTAGCGTATGAATGGAATAGGCCAATGTCTTTATATCTATGACTAAGAAAGAACCGTGTGGGACGAGCATTAGCGCCTTTTATACCTTTTGTTATCCGCTATATCACCACTATATCACCAATAAACCACTTCAAGGGATATTACTTCAGGCATTCTCATTAGCTACAGTTGAAACTCCTCAATCACTTTTTATTGCTGCATTATAAAACAAAGGAGCTTTATAAAGGCTTTATGATGATTTTATGTCGCCGTGCACAGATAGGATATATTTAGTGGTCTGTTTTATTGCTATTTATATTAGAAACTATGATTTTGCAAGAGAAAACATCAAAAGCAAAATAAACAAACTTCTGCAATCCATACTTCCATAATATCCATACTAATATTGTAAAAACCAAAGTGTGTATATCTGTCTATCTGCTATGCTTTATCAGCCCATCTTTTCAACCAATTTCGATGAAATTTGGTTTAGAGATAGGTTGCATCCCGGGGAAGGACATAGGCTTTTTATCCCGGAAATTTGTGGAGTTCCTGCAGGTAAGAAAACTTTACAACGCAGACGAAGTCGCGGGAAGAAACGCTCAACTAGTAACAAATAAATTATTTATCAACATTCCTGATAAGTACAACTTAAATAAATAAAAGGTCTAGGCCCTACGCGTCTTCTATAACTGTTTTCAGTGGTTTCAATTTTGAATCCTTATTAGAGCAGAATATCGTTGTGACTTCTTCTTCTTCTTCTTCTTCCTCTGGGCTTTTCCGCACTTAAGCACTGGTGCCCGCTGTGCGTGAGACCTCCGGTGCGACTCCCCGCTGGATCACTCCAGCCAGCCGAGCTCACTCCAGAATCCAAGCAGGCCGCCCAGGTCGGCAAGGACTTCCGGGAGTGTTGCTGGGGAGCCAATGTAGGCTTCTCGTTGAGTGGTTACAGCACTACACTCGAGTAGTACGTGTCTTGGTGTCTCCTCGCTCTCCATGCAGGCTCTGCACAGAGGGCTGTCGGTTATACCTAGAACATATAGGTGTTTGTTAAGTGGACAGTGTCCTGTTATCATGCCTACGGCCGTCCTGAGTTTAGCTCTGTTTAATTGCAGTAGTTTCTTAGTTAGGCGTTGATTCGGGCTGGGTATAGCCTCTTTTGTTTGTCTACAGCTGGTGGTGTTTGCCCAAAGTTCGGCATGAGTACCTACTGTTTGTCGTTTTAACCAAGTTTTGTACTCACTGAATGGTATTGGAACAATCGGTTCAGGTCCCATTACCTTCAGGTTTGAGGCTCGTCGAGCTAGTTCGTCGGCTGCGTCGTTACCTATGTTGTCGCTGTGACCTTTAACCCAGCTAAGTGATACTAGGTTTGATTTTGTTAGTGTTTGTAGTGCGTTATGGCAATCCAGTACGAGCTTGGATGAGGTTGTACTTTTGGCTAGAGCTCGCAGGACTGCCTGACTATCACTAAAAATGTTAATATGAAAGTTTGTTACCTGTCTGTCGGCCATTGCCATGGCCGCCGCAGTGATGCCGACGCACTCCGCTTGAAAAACAGAGTTATTCTTACCGAGCGCGCGAGCAATATGTATGTTTAGTTCGGGACAGTACACTCCTGCACCGGTTCCCTGGCTGGTTTTTGACCCGTCTGTGTAAACGTCTATCGTATCTGTAGTATTTTTGTGTATTCTGGTATCTGAGATGTTGATCTCATAGTCTTTCTCAATTATATGTTCCTTCCGTGTTTTTTCACAGATCCATCCTAACAGTGGACTTTTCATGTTCTCACCTGACAGTATCCGGGTGTGTGTTGTGTTTGTATCTTTCCACAGCCCATAAGTCTTAATCCTTAGCGCTGCGAGGGTAGCTTCTTCTTTTATATGAAGATGTAGGGGGGGGATTCCCAGTATTACCTCTAAAGCATCTGTTGGGGTGGTGCTCATGCAGCTAGTGATCGCTAGGCATGCTTGTCTTTGGAATTTTTGTAGTTCCTGTTGGGTTGTCGTCTGAAGTGTTCTGGGCCACCATACTAGTGACGCGTATGTTAGAGAGCTTCTTACCACTGTCAGATATAGCCAGAGCATTATCTTTGGTTTTAGACCCCAGGTTTTCCCGATCATGCGTTTGCATTGATTTAGGATTATTGTTGTTTTTTGTATTTTCGTGTCTATGTGTTTCTTCCAGTTGAGCTTAGTATCTAGAGTTACCCCCAGATATTTGACTTCTGTTGATGGTGTTAGATTTGTACCGAAGAGTGTTGGCATTCTTGGTACATCTGGTTTCCTTTTGTTTGTGAACAGTACTAGTTCGGTCTTTTTTGGGTTCACTGTTAGTTCATTGTCTTTGCACCATTTCTCTAAGAGCCTCAGTGCATCTTGCATTATTGCACAAAGTGTGTTTTCGTGTTTGCCACCTATTAGAATCGTTATGTCATCTGCATAACCTATGGTGTAGAATCCGTTGTTGTTCATTTTTGTTATCAAGCTGTCAACGACCAGGTTCCACAGGATTGGAGATAACACTCCTCCTTGCGGGCAACCTTTGGCTACTATGCCCTTTGTTATACCGTTTATGTCAAGTTGGATGACCCTTTTTTCGAGTAGGGTCCCTATCCATTGCCTTAGAGTTTTGGGTACTTCGTAGCGTTGTAGTGCATTATCAATGCTCTTAAAAGTGGTTTTGTCAAAGGCTCCTTCAATATCTATGAAGGCTCCTAGTGTTGATAGTTTGTTTGCTAGGTCGTGCTCTATCTTCGTTACCACGTCGTGGAGAGCCGTCTCTGTTGATTTGCCGGTACAATAGGCATGTTGGTTTCGGTGTATCGGTCCTTAGGGCTCCGTCTCTAAGGAAACGGTCTCCAAGCCTTTCCAGCGTTTTCAGCAGGAAGGATGTTAGGCTGATAGGTCTGAAAGCCTTCGGTTCGGTGTAATCATTCTTGCCTGGTTTGGGCAGGAATACCACTTTCACTTCTCTCCACGAGATTGGTATGTATTTAAAGGCTATACAAGCTCGAAAGATTTGTACTAGCCATGGTGTTATCTCCGTAGCCCCCCACTGCAAGAGGGCTGGGAAAATTTGATCTGTTCCCGCTGATTTGAAGGGGTGGAACGTGTCTATGGCCCACCGTACCTTCTCGTGTGTGACTATTCTGTTAGCTATTTCCCAGTCAGCTTCCGAGGGTGTGCTCTGTAGATCATCCGCCCAGTCTGGGTTGTCTACTATTTTGCTGCCCGGGAAATGTGTTTGTATTAGTGTTTCACTGACCTCTTTGTCGTCTTTGGTGTAACTACCATCTGTTTTCTTCAAAGTGCCTAGTGTGCGATTGTTATCGTCGGCTAGAATTTTCCTAATTCTAGTCGCCGTGTCGTATGATTCTATGTTTGTGCAAAATCCCTGCCATCGTTGTGACTTGTAGGTATTACAAAATATAACCTACTTTATTCTTACTGTAAACATGAAACTTTTACCAGGTTTTTTTCTCTTTATTTTACACATAAAAACAAAGGCGAAGTATGTCGCACAATATAAATACTTATATCGTATTACGAGAATGGCAATCTGAACTTTTGCTAAAAGACGAAAGACAAAGGAAACTCGGCTAACTACTTTCATTAGCAAATACTACAAGAGTATACCAACTTAATTAATATTAGCTTAATAGAGGTTTGACTTTATTACACGAAAGGAAAAAGTTACATAAAAATTACGAAGTGTACAGTTTGGGTGACTTCGATGGAATAAGAATTAGCTCATAGTTACCTCAGAACTTTTGACTGCTGGGTGGACCGATTTGGATGATTCTTTTTTTATTTGAAAGGGCATACTTCCCAAGTCGTTCCATATAAATTTTATCGAAATCGGTTGAGCGGCTTTTAAAATATCAACAATAAAATAAGTAGTTTGTATAGCGTGTGCTTGTTGTTGTAAAGTTGGTGCGGGAGTTTGAAGTCGGTTGTTTAGAAAGAATTTTTTATATTAAATTATCTGAGTGGCCAATAGGTCTTTCACATAGTATGAAGCTGTATTTGGAAATATTTTCAAAAGAAAATCGGGCTCTTCTCAGAAGAACCTGCTTATTTAATCTTCGGAAATGAATTATTGTTTTACTAGCGAATGCCCGCGACTTCGTCCGCGTGGTTTGAGGTTTTTTGGTTCCCGCGGGAACTCCTTAATTTTCCGGGATAAAAATTGCCTATGTGCTATTCCAGACTATAATCTATCCCTATGCCAAATTTCAGCCAGATCCGTTCAGACGTTGGGGCGTGATTGAGTAACAAACATCCATACATCGATACATCCATCCAGACATCCATCCAAACTTTCGCATTTATAATATTTATTATTATTATTATTATTATTTTTTTTTTTTTTCATTTATCCATCCATATTGTTTACATTTTTAAATATTTACACAATACAAAAATGAAAAAACATTTAAAAATATAAAAAATAGCGTTCCACCGGTCTCGGGAACAGGGTGCAAGAAACCGGCGGTCAGGGCCCCAGAGAGAGGAACCTCCTGACGATGCGAGCCGTGTCCAGGAGTACAGCCTTCTGGATCTGGCCCTTGACCCAGCTACCCAATGAGAGCCTGGAAAGATGTTGGTCGAGGCTCTTGGCTATAAGACCATTAGTAGTCAGGACTATCGGTACAATGATTGCTGAGTCCACATTCCACATGGCGACAACCTCGTGAGCCAAGTCTAGATACTTGGTTAGTTTCTCTTTCTCAGCTTTCACTAGGTTCTCGTCATGCGGGACAGTAATATCAACAATCATTGCACGGCGTTCTGATCGGTCTATCACCACTATGTCAGGCTTATTGGCTACAATAGTCCTGTCTGTAATGATAGACCGATCCCAGTATAGTGTAATATGACCATTTTCGAGAACTGAGTCGGGCACATACCTGTAGTACGGTACCTCCGATTCCACAAGATTGTATTTCAAGGCCAGTTGTTGGTGGATTATTATTATTATTATTATTTGATTTGATTTTATTTACAGACTTGTCGGGAAATAAGTATACATAATATTTGCAGGAAATATAGTGTAACAGATACTGTAATAGATGCCGTAGACACAATTGACCAAACATGTTTCTTCATTAGTTGTTTTAAAATGATTTTTAATATCTTTTGTTGTGCTGTTGTGTGTTTATATTAAAAGATTCCACAAGATTATTCAGTAAAATGAGTCAAATTTTATGTATATTTTTTATTTATTGCGAGCAAGCGAGCAGGCGGGTCACCTGATGTTAAGTGATTACGCCAATGAACATTTGCAGCACCAGAGGAACCGCCAATGCGTTGCCGGCTTTTGAAATATTTGTTTATGCCCTTTCAAGAGCACCTAATCATGAGGGAACACAGAAGATGGAAGCTGGTTCCATAATATGCAGGTACGTGGCAGAAATGACCTGGAATAACGGGAGGTGGAAGAAGGCATTAACATGCGTTTATGTAGAAAATATGCATGAACAATTAATTAGCTTACTCAATGGTCAGTAGCAATAATTGTGCCCTAATTAACCGGCCAGACGCTCCAATTAATAGTCGAACGTGCTTCGCATAATAAACTTGTCCATTATAATTAGACCTGTGCTATTGCAGTGCGATGTAAATGCGTGTTTTGTTTTCAGATAGCTGTTTATACTGTACTAGCTGATGCCCGCGACTTCGTACGCGTGGATCGAGGTTTTGTTGTTCCCGCGGGAACTCTTGAATTTTCCGGGATAAAAAGTAGCCTATGTGTTAGTCCAGACTATAATCTATCTCTGTGCTAAATTTCAGCCAGATCCGTTCAGCCGTTGGGGCGTGATTGGGTAACAAACATCCATCCATACATCCATCCAGACATCCACCCAAATTTTCGCATTTATAATATTTATTTGATTGATGATTGTTAACAGCGAACTTGCACTAGAATAACATAATATTGTTATATAATTCTAGTGCTGTATATGTTATTTTACTACTGTACATCACCGTCCTTGCTGTAGATAAAATATTAAAAAAAACTGAAACTATATGTATACCTACTTAAAAGAGACCCATCATTCGAATGTTTAGTACCAGAAAGTTCTTGCGTTCAGCTCTGGAGGTTTTTTTTTTCACCACAAGTTACCCCTGTCTGCGATTTCACCTGATGGTAAGTGATGATACAGTCTAAGATGGTAGCGGGCTAACCTGTTAGGGGCATGGCAGTTATATTATACCCTACCCCTATTGGGTTTCTACATGGCGTCATACCGAAACGCTAAATCGCTTGGCGGCACGACTTTTGCCGGTAGGATGGTAACTAGCCACGGCCGAAACCTCCCACCAGGATACATTAATATTTTTACAGAACCGATAGACGTAAAAAAGGATTTTCTTATAATCAAATACAATTTAATTAAAAAAACCTTTTTTTACCATCGCCAAATTTTTCAGACGGTTCTTTGTTTTCTTATTATATCAACATTAATGAGCCAAAGCAAATGAGAAGGCTTACTACCGAGTGTCATTAAAAATACGAAATGCAGAGCTTGGCTGGCTTTAGCGTACTTGAAACATTGAAGTGTAACATCATGAGGGCGTTTTAGAATATTAGCCCCGACGAGAAGTCAAGCATTAAAAAGTTAAGCGTGACCTACTTAACGGCATAGGTTGTGCACTTTGGAGTCTCACTCACACTAAAGACTTAAAAACATTATTGTTTACATTATTGTTTGTATTATTTTTGACGACCTCCGTGGCGCAGTGTGTAGCTCTGTTGTCTTAACGTGCGGAGGCCCCGGGTTCGATCCCCGGCTGGGTCAATTTGGGAATTTATAATTTCTTAATTTTCCCTGGTCTGGCCTGGTGGGAGGCTTCGGCCGTGGCTAGTTACCACCCTACCGGCAAAGACGTGCCGCCAAGCGATTTAGCATTCCAGTACGATGCCGTGTAGAAACCGAATAGGGGTATGGGTTTAATATAACTGCCATGCCCCTAACAGGTTAGCCTGCTACCATCTTAGACTGCATCTTCACTTACCATCAGGTGAGATCGCAGTCAAGGGTAAACTTGTAGTAGTTAAAAAAAAAATTGTTAGTGGTGGTGGTTGAATACAATCACAATACAAATCTTAAGACTAAATAACAAAAAAACTATCAACAAAACAATTGAAGACAACCTCAGCATTGCCGAGCATTGGCAACAATGGTCAGCGCTGGTTTTCAGTTTGCTCCATTCCAGAAAAAAACCTATAACTATATTGCGCCGCGCCCTCTGCCTTAAATATTTTTTTTGTAACTATTTTTAAGTAAATCTACAGAAATACTTGCGAGCAATTTTAAACATTTTAACAACAACATTTTTTTAAATCTGGATCCATTGAACTTAGGTCTGCTCTTAGTTATTGTTTAGGTTTGCGATTGGTTAGAAAATATATCAAAAATAAGAAAAACTATAATATCTTATTCGAACACTAACATTACCCAAATTTGCAACAAAGAAAGTTTAATTTCGTAGCCATTAGTATGTCTTTAAAAATATGGCGAAGGATGTTTTTGTTAAAAAAATAATCTTAGTAATATTATAAATGCGAAAGTTTGGATGGATGTATGCATGTATGGATGTATGGATGAATGAATGGATTTATGGATGTATGGATGTTTGTTACTCAATCACGCCCCAACGGCTGAACGGATCTGGCTGAAATTTGGCTCAGAGATAGATAACACATAGTCTGGAATAGCACATAGGCTACTTTTTATCCCGGAAAATTAAGTAGTTTCCGCGGGATCCAAAAAACCTTAATCCACGCGGACGAAGTCGCGGGCATCAGCTAGTAATGTATAGTTGTGTACTACAAGATTACTTTTTATGCTTTCTGAAAGGTAACAAATTATTATCTGGTCAAGTCACCGAGTAATATGTTGTATGGTAACCACAATTGCGCAAAAAATCAACTGAGAGGTACGACGCTCCCTGTTCGCGCTAGTGTGCGCGTATCCATATAAAAGTGAATTATGCGGCAGACTTTCGTACTTTCCAACTTTTTTTTAGTGCGTTTTTTCTAAGGTCTATAACGAATCTGTCTTGGATGTGCTCCCGCCCTTTACCCTACAAGTTGCCCTTACGTGACTGTGAAACTGTTTTATATTAAACAAAAGCAACGTGCTGAATAATTTTATTGCTCCATCCGGTCTTGAAGCGCATTAATTACTCTCAGTTCCACGTTTACTACTTGCGTGGAGTAATATTGGTTTATTTATGCAGACTGTTTTAGTGCTTAGACTCTAACTCCGCAGTTAGTCTTCTGTTTCTTGTTCCTCCTTAATAAAGAAGGCTCTATGTTTTCTGTGTTCAACGAAGGTTTTATTTTTTACTAGTTAATGACCGCGACTTCGCTCGCTTGGATTCAGGATATTGAAAATTCTATCTCCTATCCTAGAAAAGTATCCTATTCTCCTTTCCTTGCAAACTATTTTGCACTAAATTCCGCCAAAATAGGTTAAACAAAATGGGCCGTGAATGCGTAGCAGACACATTTGTGCATTTATAATAATATAATCATCAAAACCTTGCAAGAGATTGAACAAAGGACAAACAAGTAACAATGAAGCTATACAATTTGTGCGAAATTGTTTCGAATGGATTAAAGGACGTCTCTAATACCTACCACAATGGGCCCTAAGACTGTTTATACGGCGGGTCTGTCAACCGCACGGATATCACCACAATAGTCCTTGTGAGATGTGAGGAAAATATCATGTTCGATACTCCAAGAGCTGGTGACTGCTATAGTCATATTTGAGCTAGGAAATCTGAAAGTTCCCAACGATGTTCTCAAAGGTGTGTGAAGTCTGCCAATCCACACTTGACCAGCGAGATAAACTTAACTCTTCTCATTCTGAGAAGAGAACCGTGTTCAATTGTGGACGGACATGGGTTGAGATCACGCTATCCCTTTGAATATAACGATAATTGATACAGTTCAAAAACATCACTCTAACGCTCGCTATCTCTTAGCCTATCAGTAACAATACTAAAGTCTACATGAATCGAGCATCGGGAAACGCACCGCTTGCGTTAGTACTTAGTAGCAACAAATCGATCTTTATTTGCACAGGTTTTGTTGTGATAGTAAGTATTATTTGGTTCTTCGTCTAGCCCACTACTGAAATCATGCTACATATTATATACCGTATACCTACTCATCGACCAATAAGATGTTTTTATTGTGTTTGCTTTTGCGCGGGATTGAAAATCATTTCCCCGATGTTTGACTTAGCCTGCCATTATCCTACACGATTCCATAAGGAATGTAGTAGGTATACTGTGTTATTTAGTAGTTAAATATAACAACAAGGCCTGAATTACATCAAGCAGCACGATTCGCGTTTTTTTCTATTGTATGAAGATGCGTAGACATTGAAAACGAGAATTGATGCGTGTGCATCTTTATTCAAAAAAGCTATTTCATGTGAATCGCAGCTGATAAATGTGACCTCAAACCTAACTGACGTTCAAAGGTACGTACTATACGCTATTCTTCTAGGCAAGCGCGTTCCAACATAGACCTCATCATTGCTTTGCACTAACCATGATTGTCGTCAAACGCAAGCCTATCACGCAATAAAAAATAAAAGTTTTATTTCAAAATGACAGTTTTCTATGACGTCCCTAAAAATATAAGGGTTATATTTCTGAAACAAAAGCGTCACAAATATCCTAAGTAAGTAAGCCTCCTGTACAAGGTGTACCCACGTAGTATAAATTTAAGATCCCATTATCTTCGCCGTTTTGGCGAACTGTGTTACCTTCTACCATTTTATCGATAAATTAATAATTACTATACAATTTGGAATCGATTTCGTTTATCAAAACCTTTTTATCGGTTGATAGATAAGACCATAACTAACATTAATAATGATCATACCCAGATTCCATTAAGACGTCATACAAACCCATCTATGGTCAATTTCACAGTAAACTAAAAAAAGCACATTCCAAATTTAACTCCCATCAAGCCTCTCGCATATATGTTCTTAATATTTCCTCAACTGTGTAAAGGCTTACACGGAATCTTTCATCTAAAACAGTTTAATCTCGGTCATAAGATGGTCATAAGAAACAATTACTCTTGTACCAAACTTGTCCCTAAACCATTGTAAGGCAGGCATTTAAGATAATCAAATCATAGGACAAAGCCATGTTACGATGTCGTGACGTAACACCGCAGGAATTTTATAAAGCTCGTCACACACGTACCGGTGTACCGGACACGTATGACTATTGACTGGGCAGATGCTTCCCTAAACTACTCGACTCTTTATACTAACTAAACACGCTTTGAAGAATTTGAAAATCGTTTTCTTAGCATGCCGTTTTCTTACAAGGATTGACAGTCATTTGGGCAATTTTAACATTCAGGACTGCTACTCTAAATAGATATCTTGTTCGATTGTTGAACCGTTGGCGTAAGCTTTTTTGTACGATATTCTTCTGTTAATCACAATGGCCAATCGAAACGACTATACCTAAATTAAAAATTCTTGCTACAAAACTTACTGTACCTAACAGCTATAGTTTACGTGCGTCAGACTTATTGATTTTTAATTTTACAATATTTATCTCAAGTGATATATGTGATACTCTCAGCAAATATTTGGAAGCTGGCCAAACCAAAGAAGAGTAAGCATAAACTTTAAATATGCAAAAAGGGACTGAAACTTTGTTTAAATCTTCCTATCTTATCTTATTTCTTACTAATATTATAAATGCGAAAGTTTGGATGGATGTATGAATGTAGGATTTATGGATGTTTGTTACTCAATCACGCCCCAACGGCTGAACGGATCTGGCTGAAATTTGGCACAGAGGTAGATTATAGTCTGGAATAGCACATAAGCTACTTTTTATCCCGGAAAACTAAGGAGTTCCTGCAGGAACCAAAAAAAAATCAATCTCAATAGTGCTTCATAATATCTTTACCAACTGCACATATCCGGTAAACTGGTACGTGTGTGGTTACTTTACGAGTATAACGCTCACTAATTTTTGGGGCATTATCGTGATTTAGATCAGTGATGCATCAAGCCACACACGATGTCCTTATGAGCAATTAATGTCTGTTTATATATATTTACGTGTTTGAGTTTGCTCATGAACTTAATGTGAAATAAACCTTAAAAACATTATGGTCGTCTTAATTTATGTAGATATAAAATATTTAAATGTTTTAACCCTTGTTTTAATCTTTAATATCAATCTCGTTGTTTTATTGTATCGATTCTTTATCAAACTTTTCAATAATATTTGTTGGCTAGCCAAAAAAAAGAAAAATCAATAATGATTCCCACGGTTGAAACGTTGTAGAAAATCCAAAATTTTGTAGAATTATTTCCTACTCAATATTTGCATGAGCCCGCCAATCCGCATTGGAGCAGCGTTGTGGGTCTAAGCTCTAATTCCCGTTCTCCTATGAGAGTGGAGGCCTGTGCCCAGCAGTGGGACTTTAATAGGCTGTAGTGATGATGATGATTTGCATGAGTAGACTATAAAGCTTATTTTCTTTATTTTAGTTTAAAGCTCCAAACTAGGGTTAGGTAAGTTGCCTACTGCCGTTACTTGAACGGAATTCGGGAAAATGATATTTTTTTTTGCCTCGATGCTTATGGAATAACCGTTTGGAATAAAGGTAAGCCTACCTACCTTATTCCACACATTTAGATTATCATCTTTGCAACAGGCAATTGAATACAGCCTGCAGACGGAATCGCTAGTCAAAACACGTGCGACGGCACCGAGATGACCCGATAACGAGGTACAAAAAACCATTTTGTGCTCAAAAGTGAGGTTTATCCGCTTTGATCTGGAATCTGTTCGGTACACATTTGTAAGTCTTTGTGGGCCTTATCGACCCGGATTAATCACTGAGAAAAGCTTTGGGTCCCGACCGCAATTTTTTCAATGGCCCTTAAGTGAACTTCTGTGATGTTTCGAAGTAAATCTTTAGTAGGAAATGTTATGTACTGTACTGTAGCTATAGGTACTTAAAACTTCAAATATAGTAACGTCACATTTCTACGACAATTTTATCTATACTTCTATACTAACATTATAAAGAGGAAATATTTGTTTGTTTGTAATTGATAAACTCAAAACCACTCGACCGATTTTAAAAATTCTTTCACCTATAGAAATCTAGCTACTTTATCAGCGAGTAACATAGGCTATATTTTATTTTCAAAAATTAGAGATCCCTACGAAAATTGCAATAATAATTTGATAAACCTCTATTCGTCTATTTACATTTTTATTATATTCAAATTCTGACTCTCTTATAATATTAAAGGTATCATATTTGTCAATTGTATGTCATAATAAATACAAGAGAACTTACCAACATTTTTTAAACATTTTATATCTAACTGTTGTACGCAGACTGCGAAATGTCTAAAAGAGTCAGGTCTCAACTTAGTTGTTAGTTCTAAACATAGTTCCCAGGCGAGGGCAGCGAAAATACGTCGTATTGGAGACTCAAGTGCCAAGCGTTCACAGCGGTTCGCTGAACAAAATTTGAGAACGTATGGTGGAGTTGTTCGTCTCAGTGCCGACTGACTAGCTATTATTGGTTATGGACTATTTTGATCAAGTGCTACCTGTGCTAAGCCAGGGCGGACCGCTAGTCCTGAATAAAAATGTGATTTTTTTGAATGACAGCTTTAGTATCGATTAGGTACATCCACTTGGATAAGGCCTCCTTTTGGCGACCTCCGTGGCGCAGTGTTGAGCGCTGTTGTCTTAACGTGTGGGCGCGAATTTATAATTTCTGAATTTTCCCTGGTCTGGCCTGGTGGGCGGCTTCGGCCGTTGCTAGTTACCACCCTACCGGCAAAGACGTGCCGCTAAGCAATTTAGCGTTCCGGTACGATGCCGTGTTGAAACCGAATAGGAAATGGGTTTAATATAACTTCCATTCCCCTAACAGGTTAGCCTGCTACATCAAAAATTTAATCCCGGAAATTTAAACAGTTCCCGCGGAAACCACAAAACCTCGATCCACGCGGACGTAGTCGCGGGCATCAGCTAGTTTCACATAATAACGCCTGTTGTTGATATCACTGTGTAGTGTATATTAGGTGCACTAATGTGGGTACTTTGATTATAATGTGCGCTTTGGCATTGTGAATTGTAAGTTTACTTTGAAAACGTCGTTTTATTGCTAGAATATTTCAGTGAGGATTGGGAATTAATATAAATAGTTTTAGTACATATCAGTAATCAATTGATCATCGCGTCGCGGTCGTCCGGGAAAATAAGCGAATTCGATTTGAAATCGGGAAATTGGACCCTGTTCTTAGAAAGGTCAGAAATGTACTTCACAGTGAACGTAATTGATACAGATTTGTGGTTATCCATGTTCATAGCAGGAATTGGTGACGAGACATGAACTACTGAGCAGTTTGGCGAGTCCTAAGAAGCCGGCGGAATTGATTACTTAATCATCTTCAACCTAAATCCTCCGTCGTGGCGGAACGTTACCGGTTTAGACAAAGGCGACAAGGTGCCAACGAAAATGTGTCACAATACGTCTCGGAATTTAAATACAGTGAGTTTGGTGCGAAATGGTGGTGGTTTGGTTTGGGTTTTTGTTACACCGTAACAAAAATTGTAAATTGTTATATTTGAAATTGTATACTTGTTTTTAAATAAATAAATATATAATCTGGAAGAGAATCTGCGCGATCAATTGGTTTGCGGGTTAAAATGCTTCTCTTCTTGTTTCGTCCTGGAATATTCCAGCGTATCATGTCGATGTTATTGAAAGATATACCGGGAGTGGAAATATTTTTAGATTATAAAATTATCTGCTGCGTGCGACTTCGTCCGCGTGGATTAAAGTTTTTTGGTTCCTGCGGGAACTCTAGTTTTTCGGGTTAAAAGTAAAAATAAAAGTAAATGTGTTATTCCAGACTATATCATGTCTGTGCCAAATTTCATCCAGATCTGTTTAGCCGTTCTGGCGTGATTGAGTAACAAACATCCATCCATCCAATCTTTCACATTTTTAGCCACAGTCATATCATGCGGTTGGATAAACTAGCTCAAGCTCTTGTTTACGGCACTCGTCTTCGAGCTTCTTTACTGAGGATTCCGTTCTAGAAGATACCTACTGCTAATGATAACACTTCTGTAGCAAAGTTCGTTATATGCCCTTTCAAGCTACTTAAACATTTTTAATACACGAAATGAAGTCCACGTATCACAGGCTAACATATGGCATTGAAATAATATGGAAATACCGATGTAAACAGTAAATGATGTTGACAGATTTTCTCTTGGCCGCAATTTTTTATAATTTTGTTTCCTTCACCAAAAATATATTGTTAAGCCCTAATCAAGTGAATTGCTGTTATCTGCTAAGGAATTTTGTCCTCTATCTCTGATGATATTTATCAAATCTTCACCAAAATAGGGCAAAACTTACCTGATGATACATTCCGTCTATTAAAGAAAGATTTATTCAAATCAGTTCAGATTTGACTGAGTTATGGAGTAAAATCAACAAAAAACCCCTATCCTGGAAGAACCTTATTTTCTATCGGGATAAGCTAAATAAAGCTAGGTATCAGCTACCCCTATACCAAATTTAATTTAAATCCGTTCATTAGTCTTCGCGTGATGCGCGAAATGAATGATGAAATAAAAATCTGTTTTGTGCTCAGTATCGATAGTAAAGCATATTAAATCTTCCAGTTACAGTTTTATTATAAGTATAGATTATAATCGGTACCAAGGGGGACCAATTAAATATTAAAAACCTTAGAGGAAGTATTATAAAGATTAAAATTAATTGGTATGAAGTTGAAAATAAATAAATGTCATTTTATGTTAAAGGAAGTCAAGTATTTGGGTTATATTATTTCGAGCGAGGTTAAAGTTGATCAAGATAAAATAGCGGCTATTTCAATTAGGTACGTTCATTTTCAGGACTTGTTAATTTGTATGCAAAATTTGTAAAGAATATTAATAACTTATTGTCACCTTTACGTAAACGTAGTTTTTAAGATATCTGTACTCTATCACTGATTCCGTTCGTAAAGAAGTTTTATGGACCTCACTCTTACTTAAATCGATTAAACCCAAAATTTTAAACCATTGTGAATAAAAGGCAGTTGTGTGGCGTGGTGCTTTGTATTGAAGTAGGCGTGTTTTATTTATATCCTGTTGTGATTTTTGCTCGATTGTGCAGTTGCAGAGTTGCTTTGTTGTTAGAAAAAAGAAGTTTATTGTAAGGAGGAATATTATTACGCTCACACACGTTGCATGGCTGCAATGGTACATTATAGAGGGAATGGAATGATCATAAATCCTGTACAGACTAATGTTAGAAAGAAATAAAATAAGCATCTTTTTCTTTTACGTCTCCTTCGCTTAGACAGCATCATCATACAAACACTTAAGAGAAGTTTGAATATAAGGTCTAGACTTAAAGCTAGCATGGAATCACTCATCAAATAAAAAGAAATTGATTGGGTAAGTTCTTATCACCCATAATATTAAGGTAGAGTTGCCCATGAGGTAGCCATTTGCTTAGAATATTAGTTTCTAAAACATCGACGGTCATTATTTTGTAAACAATATATTTTTCCAAAAAAAGTTTGGGAAACCTCATAATGATTTATTATCCGCAAAGTACTTATCAAGTTTGCCGATGTGAAATAAACCAATTCCACTACAAGTTAGCCCTTGACTGTTATTTCACCTGATGGTAAGCGACAATGCAGTCTAAGATGGTAGCGGGCTAACCTGATCTAAGGGAGTAGGTACCTAATTCCATTTTTTATAAGCATGCTCATTTTTTCTAAATTTAAATAAGTAGGTATGCGAGCAAAGTAGGAAAATCATTGCAGCAAATTATATTGTAGGTATAAGGAAAATCCTTGCCTGCAATGGCAATAGATAGTATATCTATCTTAATTACAAATCTACTGCTTTGATATTTTATTATTAAATTAGCTGTAATAATAATCACACAAACACTATTTTATTGAACCAAGCTTTAATGCCGTAAATAGAAATCTAGTGTTATAGTGATTAACAAAATATTTTATCGATAAAAAAAATCTAACCTCTACTAATCGAATGACACTTTTCAATGGTAGGTACCTACCGCCGGATACTATATACCGCTTTTTATTGTGAAAGTCTATTAAAACTTAGGTTTTTAAGTCTATTATCAAGACTTCACTATATTGATAATGGTCTTTAACTATCAATAATGCGTCCTTCGGGGTCTATCATATTAATAGAGTTTGCGATTGAATAATAACGGCTATTAGACGTGCCTTTGTGAATGTGGGTTTGAATGGCGGACGGAGGTGGGCGCGTCGTAATTCTGTCAGCCCGAATCTATGCGTGCTCTTTGATGGAATAGTGATGGATAAAGTGTCGATACCAAAATATCACTTTTTATACTTTTGTAGAATTGACCTTAAACTGTGTGTAGTTTATCGATAGCAAATATTATATAAAAAAGTCTAGATTATGCCCGCGACTTCGTCTGCGTGGATTGAGTTTTATGATTCCCGCGGAACTACTTGATTTTCCGGGATAAAAAGTAGCCTATATCCTTCCCTTGGATAGGTACAACCAATCCTTCTACCAATTTTTCATCAAAATCAGTTGGGCCGTGAAAGCGTAGCAGACAGATAGACAGACACACTTTCGCATTTATAATATTGAGTATGGATTTTGTTTCTGTTCGTTACCTATGCGTTCGCGTAGGTGGCGTGTTAATTTTTTGTCAACAAAAGAGACATATTTTATTTTAGGTGGAAACTTACCTATGACAAATTAAGATCTTTATAAAACTACTTCCTACAAAGGATTTGTAAAGACATTAATATTTGCAACTAAAAATTAATGCAGCTTTTATGTCACTATTCTGCACATAAGTGCTTATAACTTAAGCTACGAGTACATGCGGTATAAGGTGATAATTAACAGTCATTCAATTAGTATCATATTGTCCACTACAAAGATCATGGTAATATTTTCCTCTTATTTCTTAGACGTAAACATTATTTAGCAAAAAATATGAATTGACAATAATATCAGGTATTATCGTCAAACACACCGTTAAATCCTTGTTTATCTTCATGTACTAAGAATATTTTACAATTAACTTTACAACACCTCATAGTGATAGTACGGAACTCAATATTAATAATTATGTATTATTAAAAAATATTATGTATACTGTATAGCCTGACAACGGAAAAATAAAATACTTCGCCATGCTGCGGAAAAAATTGAACAAACTTTTAAGTGACTCTTACGTTATTTTTGTAAGAAACAAAAATGCAATAGTGGCCTCGCCTGAGCGCCTGCAAACAGGTTTTTAATTTTCTTGGTCAGGCTAAAATAACATATTAATAGATACCTAAATATTTACCTAGAATTAAAATAATACCTAAATATTTACCTAGAATTATTGAACGAGCGAAGCGAAGTCTACTTGAGTGAATTTGCACTTGTCCGTCCGTCCGTCTGTCAGAGCCTTATAACTTCTGAATTACTGAACGTAATTACTTCAAATTTAAATATAATATGTAAACCGATGGCTTCCAGCCGAATAAGGCTTAAAAAGTTATAAAAATCTTTGTTTCAGGGGGGCTCTCGTAGAAGCGAATACGAAGTAAAATATTTTTATATCGTTACGTAGGGTTGTGGTATATCATTTTAAACATAATTAGGAATAGAGTCCAAAAATATTTTTTTTTTAAATTTTCCCCTAAAATTGACGAAATTGTGGGCTTTCAAAGTGGAGATTTTCTAAATTCCAAAGTTGACCTTAGAACTCTGAATTTTCTGAAAGGCTGAGCCTGAAACTTGATCAATTATTTGAATTATATCCTGTACTTGAACAACAAATACTAAAATAAGATAAATATTATAAGGAAACGAAATTATTTAATTTTTAATGAGCTTCAGTATTTGTAACAGAACTTCACAGCGATGTCAATAGATGGCGTCTTCGGACGTCGGATTTTTGTCTTTTAACTTGCGTTAAAAGTTAACTATTACACTAAATAGGTAGTTAAAACTACCTAATAAATACTTACCGCGAGGTCTCAGTTCGGCTCGAACCACTAGTTTATTAAAATGTTAGTTAAAATCTTAAAATAGGATATAATTTTACATAGTAGGAACATTAATAATGGACATAATATTTTGGTTTGGAGGGTCGTGTGGCCTAGATGCGACAGGGTATAGTAAATTATTATTATAATCAATTGCAATTGCATCGTTGATCCAAGTCAAATAAAACAAGAGTTGACATTCGTAGCAGATAGGTAGGTAGGTACTATTACTTTCCTCAGTAGAGTCGTATGCGGAAGGACCTAGGAATCAAAGGTAAGGTATGGTCGGCAATGTAGTGTAGATTAAATGTTGCTGGTATCTATGAATTCACAATCGAAGAAAACTCGAACTCTTGTCTACTCTACAAATGTGCGAAGATTATCGATAATGGAGTTACGTCCCTATTGCATCATAGTTCCCACATTTTTTGCCTCCGTGCAGTAAGGCTAGGGATTATTTTCATCAAACAATGCGTATGCGCAGGCCACACATCATTCTCGTAACAACGTTTTTGCCACGCGGGATTCCGCAATTTATTGTAAAAAGCTTTTAGGAATTTTATGATTTCAATGTTATGCGCAAGCGAATCGAATCTGATGAATGATACACCACTTCAGCCTATTTTTATGCTATATGACTATTTGTACCTAAAAAGCTTTGTAACGCTTTATTATTGCAACCCATCTTCGGCCCACAGCTATACGCATGAGGTGCCTCTCAGAATGAGAATAGTTTGGCCATAGTCCATCACGTTGGTAATTGGCAGACTTCACACACCTTTGAGTGCATTGGGACCTCGCACTTAACTACTACTGCACCAGGGACTTTTTGAGAACAGGCACGAGCAATATTATTTCTTGTGAGATGAACTTAAATTTTACTATCACCATACAGGTTAGCCCGCTACCATCTTAGACTCTATCATCACTTACCATCACGTGAGATCGCAGTCAAGGGTTAATTTGCTGTGGATAAAAAAACCTACAGTTTACTTTCCATAAAGAGAAATGATTTCGATGGAAACATTGTAACGAAGTATAATATTATAATAATTTATAAATCAGACCTTAGTGTTCGATTTTAACTTAATATTTTACTGTTTTACTGACTTAGTTCCATTGGTATAAGATTCTGTACTGGAATGTATGAAAAAAAAGCTAACAAAGAACATGGGAACAATAATTCTTTAAGGTATTGGCTCTCAAAAACTGTCTCCAAAGACTGAGCAAAGGCTCTAAACCACAAACCTTTCAACATGATTCCAGTTAGAGGCAACCGCAGCGACCGCAGGCTTTGACGCTTCATAATTCAGCGGTTTTATGACAGATGGCGTTACTTGTTATATAATTTTATTAAGGACGTGCACAGTCAGATGTTATGCGATGTAAACATTGATGTATAATAATCATTGGAGTATATGTACCTGCTAAAATTCTACATCAATGTGTATAATAATTAATACTAGAAGAAGAAGTCCGCACCTTACACTGCTGCACTTTTCTGGGTTAATTTGTGTAAGTAAATAAGGGAATTTAATCAGACGAGCCTATTATCTTCCAATATCAACCTTATAAAAAAAGGATGTTAAATATTTTTCTAATGAAAACTCAATTTAATTAAAAATTCGCATAAAAACAGACAGTTTGCGATAACGTCCCTTACATCGGGCCATGAAATTGGTGCTAAGCGTGTTAAAACCCGCTACAAGCTATTTTGCGAATAAAATGCCGAAGAAAATTATTCCACACTTAAGTAGCTGTACAATAGGCATGATGACTGATTTTGAAAAATTGTCAGATTATGTTCGGAAGTATCTACTATTTCGAAAAAATATCTTATATTTTCAGCAGAAAAATAAGGTTTGGTAGGTAAAATTGGCATTTGAAATTTAAATTTTAAAATTCACGCCAAAACGTTCGGCGGTGTCATTACGTCGTTTGTGACGTCACTATTGTTTTTACCAATGTACTCTGTGCAGTGTGCAGTAAACAATAGTGTGATTGTCAAAGCTCGAAAACAAACAATTGTGACGTCATTCGTTTCTTGGTGTTTTATCCAATATGGCGGATTGCTGTATTTTATAGTTTTATATTAACAAAATAAATAGCAATCTTACTCGAAATAGAAAAATAAATACGTTTTTTCTATTCCATGAATCCTATTTCATTAGATAAATTCACAATTTCATTGATTCTTGGTTACTGTCATCATGCCTATTGTTACATTTTCCGTGCTTTAGGGTCAATAATATGGGGATTTATAATTTCTAAATTTTCTCTGACCTATTCTGGTGGGCCGCTCCGGCCGTGACTATTTACTACCGTCAAAGACGTGCCGTGAAGCGGTAAGTTTTAAAAAAGGTTAGCCCGCTACCATCTGAGTTAGTCTAAGTACTTGTGGTGGAATATTTAAAAAAAAAGACGTGTGGCACTCGGAGACTGCCGCGGTAAAGCTATTGCATAGCATTTTTTATCAACTTGCTATGACTACTTGTGTTGTTGACTTCAAGTTGTTGAAAATATAAAGGCGAAATAGTTTTAAAGAATTATGTTTTCAATAGTCTCTTGTTTGAGGTTTTTTGATTCCCCTTGGACACCCGGACTATTGAAAACATAATTCTTTAAAATTATTTCGCCTTTATATTTTCAACAACTAGAAGTCAACAACACAAATAGTCATAGTAACCAAAATCATCTTTTCATTAAAATAGTCTTTTTATTTTCAACAACTTGAAGTCAACAACACAAGTAGTCATAGCAACCAAAGTGTGAGGTTTTTTTTCGTTACGGAATTTCTGGATTCGGTCTCCACGCTCAAGGCCCGCGATAGAAGCTATGCAATAGCTTAAAAAAACAAAAAAAACGTGGCGAAAATAATTGCCTTAGTGCTTCGTACCCATTCGTACCACACATTTGATTTTGTCAGTTCCTGCACCGCAGGACGCTTAAGAGACAAGGTTATGGCCCTGTATTTACGCAAACAAATTCGCCCAGAATCTGATAAAACTCGGTCCTAACTCCTGATCCATTTTGTTCAAACTTTTGTTTTATCTCTGTGTCCGGACAGAAAGTACGAGTAATGCCTGATGTAGGCTTTCTATTCGTTATACCTATTGAGTTTACTTTTCAGTGTAAATGTTTATAATGTTTTCGAACGTGTGTGAAGCTGGCAATCCACACTTGATCAGCGTGGTGGACTATAGCCAAACCCTTCTCATTCCGAGAGGAGACTTGTGCTCAGAGAGAATAAAAACAGCCGAAAAAAACAGCTCGAGGTATCCCAGAACGATCATACCTATCAGTAATTAAAAGATTATCTATGTTAACCAAGAATGAGTAGCTCAACAAGTCGCGAGGTTGAAAGCAATTACCACATCAGCTCCTAGAGAACATAATTATTATAGAACGTGAATAGCGGCCTTGCATCGTAAATCGTAGCGTTTTGAGACCTCTCACTAGATGGACGAACGACGTCAAGCTATAGTCCCACAAACTTATCTGACCCGGTGGCCAAAACTAATTTTTATACCTGATTAGTTTCAGTTTCTATTTTATTTTACTATACTAATATCATCATACTATCATCATACTTCATATCATATCATATCATCATATCATATCATACTAATATTATAAATGCGAAAGATGCGATTTTTGGCATGGGTATAGTTGAGGTCCTGGAGAGTGACATGGCTACTTTTTATCCCGGAAAATTAAGGAGTTCCCGCGGGAATAACAAAAAACTTAAACCACGCGGACGAAGTCGCGGGCATCAGCTAGTAATATTATAAAGAGGAAAGATTTGTTTGTTTGTTTGTAATGGATAAACTCAAAAACTACTCAACCGATTTTAAAAATTCTTTCATCTATAGAAAGCTACATTATCAGCGAGTAACATGGACTATATTTTATTTTGAAAAAAATTAGAGACCCTTACGAAAATTGCAATAATGTCAACGAAGTCGGAAAAACTCGTTTCTTCTGAGAGCTTACGAGGCGTGCGCTGACTAAATAGGTATAGTTACACAAAAACAATGTGGTGGGTGGGGTGAGGACGGGGACGGACGTACACTTACAATGTAATATTAAAATGTAAAACCTGCCCACTGCCCACTGCCCACTTGCTACATTGGGTATTTAGGATTATTAGTGCTACCCGTGCGAAGCCGGGGCGGATTGCTAGTCGTAGATATTAGCGAAGCTGTCACCGGGTCAGATAAGTTAGTCGGATAATAGCTGTAGCTACTAGCCGACAGTCACTGGACATGAGTGGCACAAAAAACACGTCTAATGGCAATCCTAAAAAAACAATGGGTATTTGACCACTACTTAAATAAATATTTTTTTAGTGATTATTAAATGGAGGATCTCCCAAGAGACGTAATAGTCCGTTGTTAGTTTTATGTTGATAAAGTAAAAAACCGGCCAAGTGCGAGTCCGACTCGCGCACCGAGGGTTCCGTACAAACCTTTAGTAAGTTTTAAATTAAATGTTTTTTTTTAATATTTGAGTTGATTGAATGAAAGGTAAATTGCGGTTTACGATTTATGACGTATTAAAAAAAAACTACTTACTAGATCTCGTTCAAACCAATTTTCGGTGGAAGTTTGCATGGTAATGTACAACATATATTTTTTTTAGTTTTATCATTCTCTTATTTTAGAAGTTACGGGGGGGGGGGGACACACATTTTACCACTTTGGAAGTGTCTCTCGCGCAAACTATTCAGTTTAGAAAGAAATGATATTACAAACCTCAATATCATTTTTGAAGACCTATCCATAGGTACCCCACACCTATGGGTTAGATGAAAAAAAAATTTTTGAGTTTCAGTTCTAAGTATGGGGACCCCCAAAATTTATTGTTTTTTTTCTATTTTTGTAAAAAAATCTTAATGCGGTTTACAGAATACATCTTCTTACCAAGTTTCAACAGTATAGCTCTTATAGTTTCGGAAAAAAGTGGCTGTGACATACGGACGGACAGACAGACAGACAGACAGACAGACAGACAGACAGACAGACATGACGAATCTATAAGGGTTCCGTTTTTGCCAAATTTGGCTACGGAACCCTAAAAAGTGCGTCGAACTTTGATGACGTCACAATTCAGTGTTTCATACAAAATCCCATGTTAAGCACGCGTTTCGACGTTTGAAAAAAGTTACTAATTTGACTACCTAGTTATCAAATACCCAATTATGGAGCTTTTCAAGAAGCGGATTGGCGGTTCCTCTGGTAGTGCAAATGTTCATGAGCGGTGGAAATCACCAGCTAGTGATCATACTGCTCGAATCCTTGCTTATATTATCTAAAAAAAAAAAAAACGACCATAAAGATCATACAATTTTGTTAGTAGAACACACACAATAACCTAATGTTAGTAAATCTAAAACTACCTAATCCTTAAACCTTATCTAAGACAGCCTTGATTTGTCAGTACGTGCACCATATGATAATCGTTCAGGTACTGACAATCAAACCTTTCAGCAAATGCCCTCAGGATGCCATTGGAGCTAGCCCGAACCCTGCGCACCAGGGATCACGTACCGTTTGCGCATGGTAGTGTAGAAGCAATCCACACGCGCACCGGCAAACATCCGGCCATCGGCATCCTGAATGCATTATTATACTTACTGTACACGCAGGGCATTGTACTGTTTCTGCGTGTAGTCGATCCACAGGCTGCTCGTGTAGAAAGAAGTGCAGTAAGTCCTGAAGAGCGTTACTTTAACAGAGGCGGAACAACGAGCAAACCTTCGAGCGGTCATGTTCGCCCTAACAGACAATTTAATCGTATGGCAATTGATTTATAATAAGCGTTTTATAATAAACTAAGTATTATATTAAATTTTAAATTCATATGTCAATTTTCAAAGTCAAATGATTATTATTATTGGTCAATTAAGTACTATTATATGTCAATGTCCAAATTCTCCAGCCAAGTGACAAAATCAGGAGGGAGGTCAAAAAGGTCTTGCGGCGGTCCTTGATAAGAATGTGTGGGGCAGCGTCGAATTATATGTTCCATTGTTTGATTCTCCTCACCACAGCCACAGAGAGCGGAAGGTTTCCACCCCCACTTGTGCAATAGGTAGTTGCAGCGGCCATGCCCTGTTCTCAGCCTGTTTAGACGGCACCACAACTTACGAGGCAGGTGGAAACCATTCGGTTTTGCTGTAGGGTCGGGTATGTGCGTTGTTAAGTCTCCAAATCCCCTCCATTCCTCTCTCCAGCTCTCATCCAGGTTAAAAAGTCTCATCTGATGGGCATCAGAGTATACGGCACGACGGGATTTAAGCCGTTCTGGTGGGCGGTCTAACTAACTGCCTCGTTGGTCTAGTGGTTAGCATGTTTGACTGCGGCCGACGAGGTCCCGGGTTCGATTCCCGGGTCGGGCCATAGTTAAGTGTTGGGTTTTTCTGACCAGAAAATTCTCAGTACTAGCCCGGAGTTAGGAAGTTGGCGGTGTTTCACCCTCGGAGAGCACGTTAAGCCGTCGGTCCCGGTTATTATCACTAACATGATAATAGTCGTTAAAGCCCGCCAACCCGCATTGGAGCAGCGTGGTGGGTCTAAGCTCTAATTCCCACTCTCCTATGAGAGTGGAGGCCCGTGCCCAGCAGTGGGACGTTAATGGGCTGTAGTGGTGGTGGTGGTGGGTGGGCGGTCGCAGAAGGTCTTGTGAACATGGAGTTGAGGGTTTGAGTTGATTTTATCGACTTCCCTCCTAAACGCATGTTTCCTTCGTAGGTGTGGGGGTGCAATATGCGACAGTACCGGGAGCCATTGGCGTGGCGCAGACTTGATGGTACCTGAGATGCAGCGCATAGTGTCATTCAGTCTTGAGTCTACCTTATGTACTTGAGCACTGTTTATCCACACTGGGGCACAGTACTCCGCAGCGGAGAAAGCAAGCGCAATGCCAGAGGTCCGCAGGCAGTCCGCGGGCAAACCTTCGAGCGATCATGTTCGCCCTAACAGACAATGCCCTGCGCTCTCTCTCATAAGAGGCCTTCGTCCAGCAGGTGGACGTCTGTCAACTGAAATGACGACGATGACGATGACTTTAGACGAGAATTTACCTAAGTCTAAGCACTTATCATAATATCATTCTATTTTGATAAAACCAATAAAAGGCTTTGCATATTTGAAGAACAAAGCATACACTTAGTTTTACTACAAGCGGAACCAAGTGCTCGATAAATATATTTTTGCTAAACGTTCGTTCGTTCGAACCTTTAAAACGCACGCTCAAATACCTACCACCGAACTAATAGTATTTGCATTTCCGTATAAGGGTCATAAGACAAAATACATAAAGGAAAAAAAAAAACATTTATATTATCATTAAATACTAGCTGATGCCCGCGACTTCATCCGCGTGGATTAAGGCTTTTCGATTGCCGCGGGCACACTTAAATTTTCCGGGATAAAAATGTAGCCTATGTCCTACCCCGGGATGCAAACTATCTCCGTTCCATCATTGTCGACTAACAACATGGGCCGTGACAGCGTAGCAGAAATACACTTTGGCGTTTATTTAATTTTAAACTCTAAAATCATTTTGTAGCAAATAATACTAACATGTTGATCCGTCAAAGTGCAGGCCGCTGGCAGCTAAGTAGAATTTCCAGAGTTTGATTCCCGGCAAGGGCAATTTGGGAGTTAGATCTGGTCTTGTCTTGCTGTCATCTTCAGCTGGACTTTAACTAAGAATCGACAATAATGTGGTGTGTTGATATCATTGGCGGTTTTATTTTTAAAGAATTCCGGTAGGGATGCCTCTTATGTAAACCGGCGTGAACCAGATATTATTGATATACTAGATGATGCCCGCGACTTCGTCCGCGTGGATTTGTGTTTTTTGTTTCCCGCCGTAAATTTTCAATTTTCCGGGATAAAAAGTAGCCTATGTCCTTCCCTGGGGTGTAAACTATCTCTGTACCAAATTTTATCAAAATCGGTTGAGTAGTTGGGCCTTGAAAGCGTAGCAGACAGACAGACACACCTTCACATTTATAATATTATAGTATGGATAAACTGCCTTACGCCTTTCAAGTTAGACTCCATCCTACTACCTATCTACATTACAATAACATTTTCTTTGTTTTTTAGTAGCAATAATTATAAACACGCTCTATCATGCAAAAAGTTGACAGACGAATGAGTTGAAGTATATTATGTAAAAAATATCTTAATTTTTATATAAGAGCTAAAACGCACTAGTACCTAACCGGACATGGACAAACTCCTTCACGAAACGTCTGCGGCGGAGGGGAACGACGTTTTGTCTAGTCGTGGTAGTGTGTGTGGTTCCATATAAAACTTACGCGGTCTTTTTGTCCGCCAGACGATTTTATTTTGTCCGTAGTGTGATATCGCTGTCAGGTAGATACTTCATAGTTTAGCTTCTTATATGATTGAGAAAAACACAGTAGATAACTAAATGATTGTTCTTTTAAGGCCTTGCCTTTTTGTCTTCACTGACTTGACTTAGTGACGTGTATAATGTATATTATGTATAATTTATGGTTTGAGTACATATTATATTGTAAAGAGTAGGTAGGTAGATATACTTAGCGAGAAACTATTCAAACGCTAGATGATGCCCGTGACATCGTCCGCGTGGGTTATGGTTTTTGATTCCCCTGGGAACTTTTTTAATTTTCCAGAATAAAATATAGTCAGCGAATCAATTCAGCTGTCTTTATTCCAAATTTCAGCTTTCAAATTTCAGCTTCAATAAAAAATCGGTTCAGTCTTTGTGGCGTGAACGAGTAACAAACATCCAAACTTACAAACATCCGAACTTTCACTTTTATAATAGGAAGTGAAGGATACTTGTTTTAGCAATGGTAGTGGGCTCCCTGCTAAGTAGTCTATACATAATAGGCTAGAAATATACCTAAGTAAAATATAATATATCCAAAATGAATAAACAAATATTTAATAAAATAATATTTAATTTTTTTTTTTTAAATATTTTATCGTGCACTTGCATCCAGCAGCAGCTCCCATCTACTCACTTGAGATCGTCCGTCCATCTAGTGGGGGGCCGTCCAACACTGCGCTCTCCGTTGCGAGGCTGCCACTCAAGCTTCTTGTGACGGTATTAATATACCAAGAAAATCCATATCATTATTAGAAATGGTCACGACCCTCATCAATGAGCCAATCAAATTTATAGCTATCCCACTTCAACTGCTGAACAAAAGCGAGATATCTGGTATCTGAGATAATATTTCACCAGTGGCGTCTGATCGGACACCACTGGTATCCGACCTCTCGCTCTAATTTGTTAGTCGAAGTGGGATAGCGTTAAGTAAATATTTGCTTCAAGTCATTGATGTAGAATTTTAGTACCTCAAGTAGATAATATTATGAGTAAGCCCTCCATTCTGTAACAGCATCGTGGTGCCACCACGAATGTCGAGTGCAATTACTGAAACATTAAATGGTTCAGGAAAATTGCGTAAAAACTCTTTGATTTTCCGAGATAAAAGCTTGCCACTCTTCAGGATGTAAACTTTAGCCACACAAAAATCACGTCGATCCGTTGTTCCGTTTGCGGTATTCTATACTAATATTATAAATAGGTAAAGTTTGTATAGGAGGTAATCTCTGGATCTACTGAACCGATTATGAAAATTCCGGTACTAATATAAAGGAACATTATTTGTGAGTTTCATATAGGCTATAAATATATTAACCCGAAAAATTAGGGATTTCCCGTGGGAATTCAAAAAACTTATTTTACGCGAATGAAGTCGTGGGCATCTGCTAGGTGAAGAATAAACGTATAAGCAAACACACTTGAACTCATTTATAATACTGGTAGGATGGTTAACCAACGATTTTTAAGAGAATGTAATTATTATTTTAGTTACCAAAGTGTCGCAGAGCAGTCTTCCTTTAGCCTTATATGAGTCAATTCCTTATGTAGGTCTCGAATCGATTGCTAATTTAAAAAAACGATTAATAATTGAATGAATGAATATACTTTTATTGTCCACCAAAAAACAATAATAACAGTAAACTTAGCTAATAACAAAGGAAGTATACAATTTGGCGGCCTTATCGCTTCACAGCGATCTCGAATTAAAAAATAAACAAAAATATTTTAGACAGATGTTTGCTGCTCCATGGGATGCGGCAATTGGTAGTTATTATAACATGGAGATAATATTAATTTAATTGCAGCAATAACAATTAAGAATAGGTACAGGTTCACCTTCAGACCATACTGTATATCCTAGATATTGAACACAGTTTTGCAATCATACAGTTTGATAACGAATGAATGGTGCAAATACTAGATTTTCTGTGACGAGGATTATATAGCGAGAATAAGCACGTTATGCTTCCGTTGTGCAAACTTGTGACGCGTCTAAAGACCGATATAATTATATTATTTAGGTCTTACATAAGTTATACACTCAAGATTTAAAGCCACCTTAACTTATGTTTGGTTCCGAGCATAGGCTTGTACCTCTTTCTTGTAACTGTTAATGGGCTCAATACAGGGATCTTTTATGGTTAAATAGAGTATGCTCGAGAAGAAACGTTTTGCGTCTTGAAAAAGCCATTCGATCGTAATAAGATTATACTTAAATATCCTTGCTGCTCGAAAGTTTTACTGTAAATAAAAATGCGTGGTGGTTAAAGTTATCCGACTGTGGTATTGCTACAATTTGGTCTACGCATAATACAATGTGCATTAATTAAAATTTGTTTTGATATTGAGCTTCTAAGCTCGATATCAAAACAAATTTTTATTTTAGACAAGTTTTACCGATTAAGGTTGTTAACTTCAACTCTGGTAGGTAATAAATAACTGACCATACCCAATTATCAATTATCTGGAACAAAAAGCGTTCAGAATCAGAATCACAATAAAATTTTTAATTATCCAGCAAGCTGCAGTGCTGGTATATGATGCTGAGTGGGATACCTATATTTGGTCACATATTATTATGTTAGTATATTTAATAATAGCATTTGCATGCATAGCTTTGACTATGTTTATTTCTTTGTAATCCATTTCCTGTTTTTGTGTGTAATAGTATTAAGCTTACTAATATTATAAAAGCGAAACTTTGGATACATGTATGGATGTATGGATGTTTGTTACTCAATCACGCACCAACGGATGAACGGATCTGGCTGAAATTTGGCTCAGTTTGGATTATAGTCTGGAATTATTATTATATATTATTATATTTGATGATTTAAAATCAGAAACAGTACATCCATAATTACAAAAAATATGTGATCTGTACAATAGGCAAACAATAGGCCGCAATAGGCTCGCGAATCCATCGCTCCGCCTCAAAAAAGTCAGAAGGTCATTCGTGGGAATGAGCATTCTATTCAATATCAAAATTCGACAACCTATTTTAAAATTGCTTAAACACAAATTTAAGAAATCCATTAAAAATCCATTAGGTATACGTTTGAAGATTATGTAAATGATAAAAGAGCATGGATTTGACTCGCTGCAGCAATGCCAAGGGTCAGAGCGTCAAACGTAGTAGGTAAGTAAGAACGTACGGAATCCATTGCTAGCATTTGAAAATACGCATTGCACGTGTTTAATCATATGAATCAGCACGTGTTTAATAATTTGAATCATTTATATATAATTTGACTCTGCCGGTTTCCTCGTACAGAACCATTTTTGAGCAGCTGCCGAGTGGACACGGATAGACAGACGTCATGTTCCGCAAATACATATTTCTGTTGTTCGTAGTTTTTTACACCAAAGGTGCTTTATCGGGTAAGTTTTATTGTATACTTATATTTTTTATTTATTTAATTATTTGAGAAAAAATATTTACAATATTAATTAATGATATTGATTAAAAGGATAACTAGGTGCAAACAATTAAAACAAACTGCCACAATAAAGTTAATTTCATCGATTATTAGATTATCATACCAATAGCCTACAATCTTATAATTTATATTTTAAACTAAGTTGTTCCAAGATAAATTTAGTCCCAAATTTCAGCCAAATCGGTTAAGTCATTGCGGCGTGAAGGAGAAACAAACATCCAAACTTACACATTTAGTTAACTTTTAGTAGGATAGGATGGTTTTGTTTGATAGCCTGTCATTCAACCAAGCTGCAACGAATTGACTTTTTTTTTACCTATGGACTTTAAAAAAATTCGCCGGTGACATAGGCCACTTGTTGGAATTAAGAGGTACTGTATTATAAAGTTTTTTTGTTCAATATTTTATTTATAAATCATAATTTTACGTCATTTTATCCATCCTGCCGGTTTATCCATCCATGCTAATATTATAAATGCGAAAGTGTGTCTGTCTGTCTGTCTGCTACGCTTTCACGGCCCATCTTTTCAACCGATTTTAATGGAATTTGGTACAGGGATAGGTTATATCCCGGAAAATTCGAAGGTTCCCGCGGGAATCAAAAAAATTATCTGTACAACCGATTTTAATGAAATTTGGTACAGGGGTAGGTTGTATCCCGGGAAAGGACATAGGCTACTTTTTATCCCGGAAAATTAAAGAGTTCCCGCGGGAATCGAAAAAACTTGGTCCACGCGGACGAAGTCGCGGGAATCATCTAGTCTACAATAATTCACATCGTTTTAAAATCAAATACTTTTCCGTATTTTTTAATGTTACGATAAAACAGATTTAAAGAGTATATACTATATTATTATTTATAATTCGTAAAGTTTAATCATATGGCATTGAACTTGTTCTTGCATAATACCTACCTACGTGATCTTCGTAGTTATGCGTGTTATTCTTATTGCCTACGCGAGGTAATGTGGTATTACTGCGTTGCAGAAAATGCTGCATTTTTTATACATACCACTGTACCATCAAGGCAGCACCAGATAATTCTGTAAAAAAATCTCTTAACTAAACTTACAAGATTTAAGTGGTTCCTCTGGAGGAACTTCCTCCAGACCTTGTGACCAAAAGTGATTCTTATACGGACAAGAATCTGACTGACTATAGACAGATCTATACTAATATTACAAATGCGAAAGTGTGGATGGATGGATGGATGGATGTTTGTTACCTACTCAATCACGCATAATAGCTGTACGGATCTGAATGAAATTTAGCACAGATATATTATATAATCTGGAATAACACATAGGCTACTTTTTATCCCGGAAAATTTAGGAGTTCCAGTGGGAACCAAAAAACCTAAATCCACGCGGACGTAGTCGCTGGCATCAGCTAGTTACTTCAAAATTTAACACAAGATTATGTTTTTGTTTAGGCTATATAATATTATGTTATTATTACGTCATCAGATACTGAGAATAATTTACAAGTAATTTCGCTATAATGTTTTGCCCTGAACTTTAAAAGAGCGCCATTTTTGCGAATTAGATGAAGGCTAAGCATTGATATATAATTTTAGTACGTCCAAGCATCATTTTCCGCATGTTTATAATACGTTTGGCACACTGCTAAAAAAGTAGGTATATTATTCTCTAAAGGAGACGGTTCAGATTTGTATGATGCGTAGGCCAAGTCTTGTACAAGCAGAGAAATGATGGAAAATAAAATACTAGGCCAGTTGTTATTGGTCTAATCTACGAATTCGTCGTAATTTCAGTGGTAAAATTATTTATTCTTTCCAAGTTATGGCACACTAAACATGAGCGGGCGGATTCATATTTTTTGACGTTTTCAAAATATGAAAAACACGTTATTTTGACAATGACTGTCAGAAATGACATTTGATACATTTTGCGCAGGACAGCCTTCTCTATGGCTGAAGGTTGCCATCTTGGAAATGTATCGAAAACTTGAAATATATTTTTATTGATTTGCTCGTAATTTACTTTACTGTTCTAAATTATTATATTTTTAATACAATCTATGTATTTTCCACTATTCATAGTAGAGTGTACAAGAGTAGACCTAAAATGAACCTTTTCCTTTAATATATTTTTTCAGGTAGCCTGATATCACCGTGTAAGATAGAAGATGAAGCCTGCATACTGAAGTCAGTGAACGCCGCAGCCCAAAAAATTATTCAAGGCATCCCAGAACTGGGGATAGAGAGTTCCGACCCGCTCTTCCTTGAGAAAGTCGAAGGAAAACTGTCAATCTTGAAGTACAATTTTTTCAACAGTACCGTTGTTGGCTACAAGGATTGTGCAGTGACCACTTTTAAGTGAGTAGTTTACTAATACTTAGTTATTTACTAATATTATAAATGCGAAAGTGTGTCTGTCTGTCTGTCTGCTACGCTTTCACGGCCCAGCTACTCAATCGATTGATTAATTTGATTGATGAGGATACAGAGGATAGGTTACATCCCGGGGAAGGACATAGGCTACTTTTTATCCTGGAAAATTGAAGAGTTCCAGCGGGAATCAAAAAACATCAATCCACAGTTTGCTAATAATTAGTTATTTAAGAAATTACCTAAATGGCACATTATGAATCTATAGAAAACTATTAAAAATACGTGACCTACAACTCTCAATATTACGCTCGTCAGGCTTATGCTCATAATAAATAATAATTAATATTATGATAATAACAATTCATAAGTTTCGAGTAAGTATATAAGTTAAATGTTACTTGAGATACAGAGAAAACACTCACTCGAAGAAAGTTGAAAAATCGTAGAATGCAGTGTACTAATAAAGGGAAAAATCGAAAAAAGTCCAAAAACTGAACTACGCTCTTCCCGCACAGTTTCAGTGTAATAATTAAGGTTCAGTTTAGGTTCAGTTTGACCTGTCTGGTCCAGCACTATAAATAAAATGAAATAAATAAAAATAGCTTTACTTTCCTTTTGCTGATAATTGTACATGCTTAGCCTAATTTATTTAAGCTATTTAACTTAGAACTAACTGGTCCAGCACTACGCCTAAAATACTTAACAGATTTTCATGTTGTTCATTTGTATTTTTCTATATTCAGAACTAGTAGTCGTAGTCACTGTAAAAAAACAAGCTTCTAAGTCAACGCAATCAAAAGGTACGGTCCTTTATGCCACATATTTTGTATATTTTGAAACTCGCCAATAAACTAAAACCTATGGGGTGCTAACCGGTGAAATTTGGCAACAAGCAAGGTCTCACATCTATAGGAGGTAGGTAAAAGAAAAAATCCGCAAATTTATAATCAGGATTTCGTGTTGTTATGACATCTTTCTTGTTATTAGCTAAAATGTTTTTTATTGTATTTGTAATGTAGGATAATATAGATGTAAGTGCGGGTAGGCTAAGATATTGTGTCATCTTTAAAATTGAATGTCAATGTCAGCTGTCATCTTCCTCTCTCTAATAAATGCCTTAGAGTCAGACGTGTTTCTTTTACTCGAATATATAATAGTATTGTGGTTCGGAACCAGATGGTTGTGCATGAGTCTGACTCGCACATGACCTTTTTTATATTATTAGACTAGCTAATGCCCGCGACTTCGTACGCGTGGATCGAGGTCTTGTGGATCCCGCGGGAACTCTTTGATTTCCCGGATAAAAAGTAGTCTATGTATTAGTTCAGATTATAATCTATGTCTGTGCCAAGTTTCATCCAGATTCATTCAGCCGTTCTGGCGTGATTGAGTAACAAACATCCATTTGAGGTTATTTTGGTTCCCGCGGGAACTCTTTAATTTTCCGGGATAAAAAGTAGCCTATGTGTTACTCCAGACTGTAATCTATATCGTTGGTGCGTGATTGAGTAACAAACATCCATCCATACATCCATCCATCCAAACTTTCGCATTTATAATATTTATTTGATACAAACTGACTGACATTCAGACGAAACTGTTGTTTTTGCAAAATATTCAAAATAGACGTTGATGAGCATTCAACTTATTGACCTTTAAAAGTCCGATACACGCTTTTAATAAAAATAGTATCTATTGCTAAAATACAAGATGATTTTAAATAATCCATGAAACCTGTTTATTTTAACACTTGCAAGGTGCTAAAGTTTAAAACCATATCAATGTAATACAATTATCAACAAAAAAATATAAGGTAAAGTATCTGCAATCTTTTTTATTATTCCGCAATCTTTTTTATTATTTATTAAGAATCATCAAAATTGATTCATAATGAATCAATTTTGATGATTCTTTATTTTCAGAGGTGGTCCCTTATAGATTTAATCGAAATTGATTCAGTGCTTTTTGAGAAAATCAACAAAAAACAAAATATATACCCAGCTAATGCTTTTCACTTTTCAGTTTATGTTAGTACTAATAGGTTTAGTTTTGAAGTTGGTTTTTGTTTAAGATGTAAGCGAATAATTATTGCTTACTTTTTACGCCCTAAGCAAATAATTATACTTATAATCACTATTCAACCTAAGTATAGAGCTATAAATAAAGGTAACTTTCCATTTATACGTTCTGTGTAAACGACTTTCAGTTTATAACTTACCTATAATGCATTTATTATTAAAAGTTTTTCGAAAAAAGTGAATACTTTTTTAACCGTTATTATGGATATTTTTTATGGATATGACTTGATATAACCAGGAGACTTCCATGCACATTTCCGTATATTAACTAGTGGTCCGAACTGAGACCTCGCGGTATCGCCATAACAGAGCGCCATCTATTGACGTCATTGTGAAGTTCTGTTAAAAATACTGAAGCTCATTAAAAAATAAATAATTTCGTTTCCTTATAATATTTATCTAATTTTAGTATATGTTGTTCAAGTACAAGATATAATTCAAATAATTGATCAAATTTCATGCTCAGCCTTTCAGAAAATTGAGAGTTCTGAGGTCAACTTTGGATGTTAGAAAATCTCCACTTTGATGGTGGAAAATCTCCATTTCATCAATTTTAGGGGAAAATTAAAAAAAATAAATATTTCTATCCTAATTATCTTTAAAATGATATACCGCAACCCTATGTAACGCTATAAAAAATATTTAACTTCGCATTCGCGTTCATGAGAGCCTGAAATAAACATTTTAATAACTTTTTAAGCCATATTCGGCTGGAGGCCATCGGTTTACATATTATATTTAAATTTGAAGTAATTACGTTCAGTAATTCAGAAGTAATAAGGCTCTGACAGACGGAAGGACGGACGGACGGATGGACGGACGGATAAGTGCAAATTCACTCAAGTAGACTCAGAGACGTTCGCTTCGCTCCGTCAATTAACATTTAGTATAATATGTAATTAATTCGTTTTGTCGTACATTACAGGGTAAGCCCGGATCTCTCGAGCATGCACTATGAACTGAACTGTCCGAAAGTGAAAATGAATGGGCAGTACGACATCAGCGGTCGCCTCGTCATCTTACCAGTGACTGGAGAAGGATACTATGAAATTATTACAGGTATCATAATTATTATCAATCAAATAATCAATCAAATCAATCAATCAATATCAATATCAATAATCATCAATAATCAATAAATATTATAAATGCGAAAGTGTGTCTGTCTGTCTGTCTGCTACGCTTTCACGGCCCATCTATTCAACCGATTTTGATGAAATTTGGTACAGGGATAGGTTGTATCCCGGGGAAGGACATGGGCTTTTTATCTCGGAAAATTCAAGAGTTCCCGCGGGAATTAAAAAACTTAATCCACGCGAACGAAGTCGCGGGCATCATCTAGTACATATTACAAATGCGAAAGTTTGGATGGATGGATGTATGTATGTATGGATGGATGTTTGTTACTCAATCACGCCCCAACGGCTCAACGGATCTGGCTGAAATTTGGCACAGAGATAGATTATAGTCCGCAATAGCACATAGGCTACTTTTTATCCTGGAAAATTAAAGAGTTCCCGCGGGAACCAAAAAACATCAATCCACGCGGACGAAGTCGCGGGCATTAGCTAGTAATAAGATAAATTGCAGGGTGGTACGATAAGGGATGTGGCGAAAGCGCATATCAGTTGATTGTGCAAGTAAACAAACCAGACTGTTGGAAGATGGATAGACAACTACAGTACGCGCGCGAGTTGAATTCAGACCATTAGCTCTGCATTCAACTCGCGCTCGTGCTGTATTTGTGGCGTTTTCTACGTGCCTTATGTTTGTCTGTGTAGTGCCATACTGTTTGTCTGTCTGTGCGTCTGTCATCTTTTCAACATAGGCTATTTTTTTTCCCGGAAATTGAGGAGTTCCCACGGGAATAAAACACAACCAACAAGGACGAAGTCAATTGTCTGGCTAACAAAAATTCCGCGCTCGCACTTTTATATGGAGCTGCACAGACTAGTGCGATGAGACGAAACGTGTCTCTCGTTCGACGCGAGTGTGTGGGACGAGTGAGTGATGTACTCGTCCGCACCAATAGGAAGATCTTCCTCCGGGCTGGTGTCGTCCCCGGGTATACCCTCTCTGGTCGTATACCATTGTAAGATTGAACGGTCTCTAATACTCTATATAGCGCTATTCTCAGAAAACTTCGATATCGCGATTCAGGCTTGTATGTACGAGTAACTTACAAGTTTTCAGTTGATTTTATCTTCTTAACACGTAATGTAGATACAATTAGCGCCATCTAGTTTACACTGTCGTAATCACTACTGCAGGTGTTTCGTGCTGTTCGGGCACCTGGGTCGGGCACCCGACCCAGGTGCCCGTAGCCTACAAGGCAGGCCCTAGCCGGTTATTACCCGGCTTAAAGATATTCACCGGGGCACAGAGTTGCCCCGCGCCCCGCCCGGGTAAGGAGGCTCAGCCTCGAGGCCCGTACCCCCGCTTGGCCCTCACGGGCCAAACGGAGAAGACCCACTGATGGGTGCTGTTCGGTCCGTGGTGAGTTTTCACTCTGCGCATTTTAAGCAAGGAAATATTTTTAATTTACAGGCAAATACAACGTAGCTGTTGACTCAGATATGAAAGTACAAAAAGGCAGTGACGGGAAATCGTACTTGTCCATCAAAAACTTCAAACTAAAATGCAAACCACTCACTGCTATTCACTACGAATTCAAGAATCTTTTCAATGGACAAAAGGATTTATGTAAGTATTTTTTGCTGCCTCCATCCGCGTTTTCCGAGGTTTATAAAATGCGGTCATTTGGCGGAAAATGTATAGTGGTTGAATTTATGATGTTTTTTTTATATTCAATTCAATTGTGATATTCAATTATGCTAGTGGTTGCTATTTTGCCCAGGCCTCTCCACCAGTCCAAACCAACTAATATATCTTCTATATATATAAAAATCAGTTGCTGTTCGTTTGTCTCCCTAAAACTCGAGAACGGCTGGGCCGATTTAGCTGATTTTGGTTTTGAAATGTTTGTCGTAGTCCAGGGAAGGTTTAAAAGGTGAGAAAATATGGAAAAACTGCGAGGAAGATAAGGCAGGACAACGTCTGCCGGGCCCACTAGTATATATATATATATATATATATATATATATATATATATATATATTTTTTACCACTACAAGTTAGCCCTTGACTGCGATCTCACCTGATGGTAAGTGAAGATGCAGTCTAAGATGGTAGCGGGCTAACCCGTTAGGGGCATGGCAGTTATATTAAACCCATATCTGCATTCGGTTTCTGCACGACAGCGTACCGGAACGCTAAATCGCTTGGCGGCACGTCTTTGCCGGTAGGGTGGTAACTAGCCGCGGCCGAAGCCTCCCACCAAGACAATTCAAGAATTGTAAATTCCCGAATGGACTCTGACAGAAATCAAAGCCAGATCCTCCTGCTTAACGACGCTATGAACACTTAGCTCACTCCTTGCACTACGCCTGAAATGTTAACGACCTATCTGGCCTGGACCTTCTATATTTTTAAGAATTCCTCAAAAATTAACTGAACCTTTTACGTGATATAATAGTACATGTTTTACTGTTACCAGTTTTATATTTTAACATTTTACTAAACTGCCAAGTGTTGGTCTTATAAATTAGTTAGCATCTTTGACTGTAGATAGTCCTGACTTCGATTCTTGATAGGTCACAATTAGTTTTAGTGAGTTTGGAAGTCTTTCATCGCCGTGCCACGGAACCCTGTAAGCCGTCACGTCGGTCCCGCGCCTGATGTCTCTCCAGTTGTGTCGGATTGCCGACCCATTGTAATAAGACCAAGAGAACAAATAGTGTTCCTGTGTTTGCGCACATACTTGGACACAATAATATCTATGTCTAATCTCTTAAAAATTCTGATGAAACGACACATAAGTATTTAACATTATATTTTTTTTTACAGCGGACGCCGTACACAAGTTTGCGCACGAAAACTGGCCGGAAGTTCAGGAATTGGTCCAGGACCCAGTATTCTACGCCTTCACGAGCAAAATCACAAAGAACGTCAACAAGTACCTCAAAACCGTGCCATTAGACGACTATAAGCTAAACTAAACTAGATAATTAGGTAGGTTCTATTTTTACGAAATAGTATTTTAAGAAAATCTTTGAAGGCTTGGACAGAGATAACGCGTGATGAGAGCGACGTACGATAGCAATGTGTCTATAATTGCACCTAAAGATCCATAATAACTTAACTGGAACTGTATGATGAAACGTAAGAGCACGTTGCATGAAACATGTGAAACGATGCACTTTTTGTATGGATTGTCATTGCTTCAGAAATACTTGTGTTAGCACGTCGTACATAATTTCACAAGTATTTTACAAGTTTGTAAGCAGCTACTGTGTTTGTAAGCAAAGTCATACTACACTATTACGAAGAATGTTCAATACTATAAGAAGTCATGTTCAATACCTTGTTCGATGTTTTGATCACGTTTGGTCTTGTTTGGAAACACATCGCTGACGTAATCCGTTGGGCCTTTCCAAGCCTTTAAGTTTCTTTGACTCTATGCACAGAAACAAAGAAACTAAAAGAACTTTAGCCTGAAATTATGAAGAAGGTACTCGGTATTTTTATGAAATATACGAGTAGGTGGGTAGTTTTGGAATGCATCACTTCTAGGCATCTCCTTAGCAAGTGCTACAATATGGCCGTAATTCCAACAAGCATGAAAACCTCTCGACAGGTATATTGCTACTGCTTGGTACCTACGAGCAGGCAAGGTTGCCACCATTATTCGAAAAATGTAAGATTAATTATAATGTAAATAAAACTTTCTGTGGGCGGTTGGCCCTGGCTTCTTGTATTCCATTAGTAAAGGACTATTAGTGTATTATAATGCTATAATATAAAGTAGCAAAAAATTACCAAGGGATGCACAAAACAATGTGATACAAAGCAATTTGGATGTTATTCTATATTAGAATTTTATAATATACCTATATATAAATAAGCAGAAATGGTACTGTTATGGTCTAAATTGATTTTGTAAATGACAATAAGAACGTTTTTATAAAAATAATTAGCAGTTTTCTTTGTTGTATTTAAAATGATGATGACATTAACACGTTGGGACTTTTTGTCACTAAATGATGCTCGTGACTTCATCCACTTGGAATCAGGTTTTGTAAAATCCCGGGGCCGTGGACGGTGGAAACACTTTGATTGTCTAGGATAAAAAGTAGTTTATATTCCCCGGGATGCAACCTATACCAACAAACTATGAACAGATAACAGATTTAAACAGGCAGATGGATGGATGGATTAAAGACTACAGACACACGTATTTATGATATCAGTCTGGATTCCTAATGGACAGAGGCGTGTACAGATTTTGAAGCTAGGGTAGGCATTAGATAGGCAGAATACCTATTTACTAGCTGTTTTGATGTAAAATGAGCATTATCGTATTTCTATTTGGGTATGCAGTGCTTTTACACTTCTATGAACTGCACGCCACTGCTAATGGATGAATGTTACCTTCTATCAGCGATAGCATATTGGTTTACATAAAGGGTCGCGGGTTCGGTCCCCTAATTTCCCTGGACAAAAAGTAGCCTATCTCCATCCCCGGGAAACAATCTACCTCCGTACCTAATTTCATCAAAATTGGTTGAAAAAATGGGCCGTGAAAGCGTAGCTGATAGACGGACATACACAGTTTCTTATTTATTATATTACTAGATGATGCCCGCGACTTGGTCCGCGTGGATAAAGATTATTTATTGATTCCCGCGGGAACTCTTGAATTTTCCGGGATAAAAAGTAGCCTATGTCCTTCCCCAGGAAACAAGTTATCCCTGTACCAAATTTCATCAAAATCGGTTGAAAAGATACATTTTTTTGTTTCCCGCGGGAACTCTTAAATTTTCTGGGATAAAAAGTAGCCTTGTCCTTCCCGGGATGTAAGCTATCCCTGTACCAGTTTCATCAAAATCGGCAGAACAGATGGGCCGTGAAAGCGAAGCAGACCGACAAACAGACACACTTTCGCATTTATAATATTACTAGCTGATGCCCGCGACTACGTCCGCGTGGATTTAGGATTTTTGATTCCTGCGGGAACTTAGTTTTCCGGGATAAAAAGTAACCTTTGTGTTATTCCAGACTATAATCTATCTCTGTGCCAAATTGCATCCAGATCCGTTCAGCCGTTCGGGCGTGATTGAGTAACAAACATCCATCCCCATCCATACATCCATCCATACATCCATACATCCATCCATCCAAACTTTCGCATTTATAATATTTATATTTGAAGTGTGGATTAGTATGGAGTATTGAATTACTTATTACAATTTTAACAATTATAATTATACTAGATGATGCCCGCGACTCCGTCCGCGTAGATTAAGGTTTTTTGATTCCCGCGGGAAATCCTTAATTTTCCGGGATAAAAAGTAGCCTATGTCCTTCCCCGGGATACAACCTACCCCTGTACTAAATTTCATCAAAATCGGTTGAACAGATGGGTCGTGAAAGTGTAGCAGACACACAGACAGACAGACACACTTTGGCATTTATAATATTAGTATGGACTCTACTTGATGATTATATAAATGTGAAAAAGTGAGTTTATCTATTTGCCCGTTTTTCTATCTGTCTGTTTTCATTATTAATCTTGTGTGTAAGAGGCCACTAAAAACATAATAGTATACATTCATGCAAAAAGATAACGATTATAATTATATTGTTATGTAAAAAATATCTTAATTTTTATATAAGAGCTAAGACACACTGAACCGGACATGGACAAACGCCTTAACGAAACGTCTGCATCGGAGGGAAACGACGATTTGTCTAGTCGTGGTAGTGTGTGCGGTTCCATATAAGAGTTACGCGAGCTTTCTGTCCGTAGACATCTTTTTCAGACATCTTTTTGTCCGTAGTGTGTTGTCGCTTTTAGGTAACTATGCAACATAATTTAGCTTCTTATAAATAATCAAGAAAAACACATTAAATCATCGTTCTTTATGTATGCCTTTTTATCCCCATTGACTGTACTGAGTTAAATTCTCAAACCATAAATATTATACTCAAACAATTAGTTATACTTATTTAAAATTTAATGAATGGTTTAAGTAGATATCGTAGAGTTGTTATAGCGTTAAATTATTCTAACCCGCGAGAACTCCTCAATTTTCCAGGATAAAAAGTAGCCTATGTCACTCTCCAGGTTCTAAACTATACTCATGCTAAAAATCATGTCGATTCGTTGCTCCGTTGCGGCGTGATTGAAGGACAAACCACTTTCGAAGTTATACTAGTAATATTAGTATGATTATGTATGATAGGAATATAATAATACTATATTATAGTAGGACAGCTGTTGTAACTTGTAGTTGAAGAATTTTCTGTCGCTTTTTTTAATGTCTTCTATTTTTACCCGACCATGGCAAAGCCAAAAGAAAGGTTAAGGGAAGCTTTTGATGAATGAGATGTCAATCGATTTGATGTTATGGTCCGGGTAACATTTTTTACTAATAAAAATAGCAGCAGATTTTAGCAGTCTATGTATGTATGTTTTCATTTATGTATGTTCCATCGTAGCGTCTTAACAGATACACACTGAACAGATTTTGATGAATGAGATGTCGATATATTTATTGTTATGGTCCGGGTAACATTTTATGCTAATAAAAATTCATATGACGGATATTAGGTACATCCAAAAATTTAAAAATACTTTACAAAAAAAAATATTTTGTTATATTTTATTTTATATTGTTTTATTTTTTTGTAAAGTATCGAGTGGGATGTCAAATGAAAGGAGAGAACATTTTCAGTTCATAAATATTTAAAAAAAAATAGGTATACGATGGAAAAATAATTTTACAATATTATTTCCTTGTGTAGGTTACTTTAGACCTTTTTATCATGTATAAAAACAACTAGACTGATATTAATGATGTTATTAAAATGTACATTGTGAATTTTTTTTCAGAATTTTTTTTATTTGTTTTTTAGCTTTACGTAATACCTACCTTCTAGTTCATACATAATAGGGTCTCAATATTATGTTTTATTTTATACTTTGTAAGGAAAATTTACAGCTAGGCACAAAAAGTGGATAGATAAATACCTACATTAGAGGAAAAATAAAGCCTTTTTTTTAATGAAAACTTCTCCGCGCTGAGCACTTTTTGGTACGTTTTAAGGTTTATATTTTAAGTATTTGATTTTATTTATTACGACCCACATTAATTATACTAATTTTATAAATGCGAAAGTGTATTTGTTTGTTGATTGGCCCTTCAATCGCGCCGCAACGGAGCAACGGATCGACGTGATTTTTGGTATGGGTATAGTTGAGGACCTGGAAAGTAACATAGGCTATTTTTATCCCGGAAAATTAAGGAGTTCTCGCAGGAATCAAAAAACTAAAACCAGGCGGATGAAATTGCGGCTTGAAAGATCAGCTAGTGATAAATAAGACGCAGGGGGACCACACGTGATTAAAAGTCTAGTAATTAAAAATACCTCATTAGTCATTATTAATGAGTTTGTATTGCAGATTAATTAGATACAATTCCAACAATCATAGTTAAATACATCGAACAAAAAATAAACAATAAGCTTGTAATTACAATAAAATATTGTAATACTTAAAGAGTTTTATTATAACTAGAGTAACATTTTCCCGTTGTGGATTTAAACTAATTATTATTAACCGACTTCCAAATAAGGAGGAGGTTCTCAATTCGGTGCGCTTTTTTTTTAGAGGAAGCTCTTGACGTGGTCCCATAAAAAATTCTGACTCCAAATCCTCAACCCTGATGCTAAAAAGTTAAAAATAATAATTCTTTCTAAAAAAATCGACTTCCAAAGCCACTAACTAAAAAGTAAAAAATAATTTTGATTTCTGCACACTATGTTGAAGTCGGGCGGGTTTAACAAGGATAAATAAGCAAAGTTGACGCATCAGGCTCGCCCGGCTTTAATTTTTTACTTTGCAGTGGCTTTGGAAGTCGATTTTTAGAAAGAATTTTTATTTTAGTCAAGGTTTTCCTGGGGCCTAGTCAAGTAATAATGATTGTTACAATGTAACGATCGCAATCACCTCGGTTTGATTAAAACTCTTTTCCGCTATTGACGCAACAACAACTTACTGTGAGCGACAATCCAGAAGTAGATATTAATAAATAGCTATATAAGCAACTGTATCGTAATGAGGGTCATTTTAATTCGAGTGCTGTTTTTTGATACGAGGCTTGCCGAGTATCAAAATAGGATAGTACGAGAATTAAAATGACTAATTACGTACAGTTGCATACAAGATTGTATCTACGACAAGGACGTCTTTATAATTTTTTACTTTATAAATTAATAAAAACCAAAAGTGCCAGAACCCAGAGCCGCTAAGCTATAGGTATCCTATTTATGAAGATAACCATATCGATACAGCTACGACTCATAACGATACAGCTCCCATACAACGAACTGTATCGTTATGAGAAGCAAACACGAAAGAGGGTTCAATTCGATATAAGTAGTTGTCAAATTCGAAATTGGAACTTTTCGATGCTGGAGTAGATAAACACTTTTAATATATATGTCCTCTCATTTCAAACTTGCACGACTAAATGGTTAAACGTGTAGATGTTCCACGAGAGATTTAATGTAGGTAATTATCTATATATATAAAAGCGAAATACCACTCACTCACTCACTCACTCACTCACTGACTAATCACGATATCTCAGGAACTTTAAAGCGTACAGACTTGAAATTTAGAAGGTAGATTCCTTCTATGGTGTAGACGCTAGCTAAGAAAGGGTTTTGATAAAATCTACCCCTAAGGGGCTAAAATAGGGGTTGGAAGTTTGTATGAAAGTCCTGCGCTTTTGAAGTTAGAGACATGAAAATTGGCAATTAAGTTATTAGTTATAAATAATAAAAACCTGTATAATCAATTTTACGAAAACGTACCCCAATAGGGGTGAAATGGGGGTTGGAAGCTTACATAAGGGTTCCAAGTTTTTGAAGTAAGAGACTTCAAAATCGGGATTTAGGTTATAAGTTTTAAGTTATAATAAAGTGTATAAGCGATTTTAGGAAAATCTACCCCACAGAGGGTGAAATGGGGGTTGTAAGTTTATATATATGTAACCCAAGATCTTAATGTAAATACATACCTATGTTTCACGAATAAATGATCTGATTTTGATTCTGATTCTGATTCTAAGTTTGTATGAAAGTCCTATGTTTCTGAAGTTAGAGACTTGAAAATCGGGATTTAGGTTATTAGCTTTAAATAATAATAACCTGTATAAGCAATTTTACGAAAATCCACCCCAAAAGGGGTGAAATGGGGGTGAAAGGTCACATGCAAATTTTATGACTTTGAAGTATAGACATGAAAATCAGCATTTAAGATATCAGTTTTAAATAATAAAAAAACCTGCATAAGCTATATAAAGCCTCTATAGATAGGCTGTTTGCAGCGGGAAAATTTCATAATCTCATAGGAAATCAACAATTGTACGCGACGAAGTCGCGGGCGACCTCTAGTTAGTTAGATAAAAGTTGGCTATACTTAGAGACAATAATATTCTTTTGATCCGGCCACGATTCCTATCGTTAAGATCTAAATCAAATTGCGATCTAAACATAAAAGTCTTGTCCTGAGTATGCAGGAGAATGAATTAGCCTCGTTCAAATACTCGTATTTATACTAACTATTTTCAATATGGCTCCGTATCCGCAGACATGACATGAAACAAGTCAATTGATAGATATTACACTTCCTGTTTCAAGAGATATAATGACAAACAGTAATAATGCTAACGTTGTATCGTTGAAGAATAGACCTACAGACAAAGAAACTTCTTTATAAGTTTTATTTATAATATTATTAGGATATTACTTAATATGGCCAAAATGTTTATAAGAGGTATGAGTCTATTTCAGTGAATAAGCACTTATCCATCCGTCCGTCTGTCTGTATCAGCCATAAAACTTGTAAATTAGTGAACATATGATTTGCAACTTTTTTATTTGAGAAGGCGCTCATAGAAGCGAATGGGAAGTAAAAAAAAATATGGCTTTACTCATGCTGAACTAAGTGCATTTTTTTTCATTTTTCCTTCAAAAATTGACAGGGGATTTCACAGTCGCTTTTTGAACATATAATACATAAAATTTCGGTCATATCCTGTAGTTTAACAACAAATACGTACTAAAATTAGATAAATATTTTAAAGAAACGAAAATATTACATTTTTAATTTGTGTGAAATAATTCAGGAATGAATTTGAATTTTATTGGATTGGAGATCAACGACACCTATGAGGTTTTGTGTCAACTACTATAAAAAGTTTATCACTAGAGCGCTTCTTTTTAACCGACTTCCAAAAAAGGAGGAGGTTCTCAATTCGGCGCGTATCTTTTTTTTTTTTTTTTTAATGTTTGTCGGTGCATGTCTCCGTGGTTTCTAAACCGATTTGAACACTTTTTTTTTCATTGGTTAAAGGAAGCTCACAAAGTGGTCCCATAAAAAAATTCTGTCTCCAAATCCTCAATCCTGATGCTGTAGGTCGTACTACATGAAATCATCAAAACTAGTGAGTTAGGAAATTTTGATGGTGAATTCATATAGTAGGTATCAAGTCACGTGTATACGATACAACTCTGAGTCCCAAATCCTCAACCCTGATGCTGCAGGGTACAGAACACCTTAAAAATAGCGATTTAGGATTTTTTTATGGTGAATTCATATTGTAGGTATCAAGCAACGACTTTATACTTAAACCCAAGTCCCAACTCCTCAACTCTGATGCTGCAGGGTACTGGATTAAAAGTAGGTACACTTATAAGTTAAAAATAAAAATTCTTTTTAAAAAACCGACGTCCAAAGCCACTGTAAAGTAAAAAATAATTTTGATTTCTACACACTATGTTGAAGTCGGGCGAGTACAACAAAGATAGGCAAAGTTGACGCGTCATGTTGACATAGTGTGTAGAAATCAAAATTATTTTTTACTTTACAGTGGCTTTGGAAGTCGGTTTTTTGAAAAGAATTTTTTGACATAAAATAAATCAAATTCTGGTATAATCTATACTAATATTATAAAGGCGAAAGTTTGGATGGATCGATGGATTTTTGTTACTCAATCATGCCAGAACGGCTGAACGGATCTGGATGAAATTTGGTACAGAGATAGATTATAGTCTGGAATAACAAATAGACCACTGTTTATCCCAAAAAATAAAAGAGTTCCCGCGGGAACCAAAAAACAATCTACGCGGACGAAGTCGCGGGAATGAGCTAGTAGACTATAAAAGCAGTAGATCGAGCCAAATTATTAAAAAAACATATTTTATAAACATATTAAGTTCGCGAGCGAGTTGAATCCAGAGCTAATGTATGGTGACATAATCATTTACTCTGCATTCAACTCGCGCGCGAACTGTACCTTTTGAGAGAAGTTTGCTGCTCCACAGGCTAACTCAATAAGTAGCAACTATAAAACGGAGATAAATAATAATTATAGCAATAATTATGTTGTTTTTCTACAAGTTCATTCCATGTAACATCTTAGATCTATTTTAACACAGTTTAGCAACCATACAGTTGGATAATCAATGAATGAGAAAAAGCAAGTGATGGTTCGTTGTACAAACTTGTTACACGTGTAATAACCGATTTTATTTTATTTAAGACCTAAGTTAGCTTTAATCTCATGATAAGCCACTTTAACTTAGTTACTTATGTTTGGTTCCGAGCATAGGCTTAAATTTCTCCTTTCTTAGTGTGGTATTTAATGGGCTCAATGCAGGGGTATTCATAAATATAAATAGATAGATAATGCTCACAGGGAAGCGGTCAGTTTGACTGTCACTTGAGTACCTGTTCTTAGCTGATGTCGGTTTTTTAATTTGAGTCCTAGATATATTTTACACCACACCACTACCACTACAGCCCATTAACGTCCCACCGCTGGGCACAGGCCTCCACTCTCGTAGGAGAGAGGGTATTAGCGCTTAGGCCTACCACGCTGCTCCAATGCGGGTTGGCAGGCTTTAACTTGATAATACTTGATAATAACCGGGACCATTGGCTTAACATGCACTCTAAGTCCTGCCTAGTACTAAGAATTTCTAGTCAGAAGAACCCAATACTTAATTATGTCCCGAACTGGAACTCGAACCCGGTACCGTGTCCTATAGCACTAGATCAACGAGGCAGTTTATTACACGGTTATCGATGAATAGTAGATAGATCAAGATTCTCAATGCTTTAGCTCAAGGCCCGAATGCATTCAATTCACTTATACGTACGTACTGTGTACCACAAAGAATCAGGAAACCTTAACGCAAACCTTATGTTTTTAATTATCGCTTTGCATAAATAATGCACAGGAAATAGCACTTAGCTACTGTTAAACCTACCTTTAAACATAAATGTAAACAAACCAAATATAGACAACCAGGCTAGGCCAGATTTCACCACCACCACCACAGCCCATTAACGTCCCACTGCTGGGCACAGGCCTCCACTCTCATAGGAGAGAGGGAATTAGAGCTTAGACCTACCACGCTACTCCGATGCGGGTTGGCGGGGCTGTAACGCCTATTATCTTATTATAGTGATAATAACCGGGACCGACGGCTTAACGTGCTCTCCGAGGCACGGGGGTGACGTGACACACCGCCAACTCTTCCTAACTCCGGGCTAGTACTGATAATTTCTAGTCAGAGAAACCCAATACTTAATTATGGCCCGACCCGGGACTCAACCCCAGGACCTCGTCGGCCGCAGTCGACCATGTTAACCACTCGACCAACGAGGCAGATTTTACCACATTCAGATATTAGATAAGTATAGCATTGATGCTGTTATATATTTTCAAATAATTTTTGTATAAATATAGGTATAGCTAGATTAAACATATTTTACTTATTTTTATTAATAATCACTTCACAAGATACATAACAAATACTAATAATTAAATCAAAATAAAATTAACACTACAAATGTTAATTTAGATGTAATTATTAGTTTGTAATATCTTTTATTTAGATTATACATATTAGGCTTAATTAGCCCATTCCAAGTGAATTACGTAATACTTTATGTTATTATATAACAAGCTGATGCCCGCGACTACGTCCGCGTGGACTACGCAAATTTCAAACCCCTATTGTAACCCCTTAGGGGTTGAATTTGAAAAAATCTTTTCTTATCGGATGTCTATGACATATAATAACTTTGTGCATGACAAATTTCAGCCCAATTCGTCTAGGGGTTTGAGCTGTGCATGCCAAATATTGGACCCTGTCCGAGTTTGTGGATCTCGTGAACAATAGCAAATTAACACTGATCGCTACATCATACTTTCATACTAATATTAATATGTAAATGCGAAAGTGTGTTTGTTGTATAATATTAGATTGGATAATTTACCTCCAGTGAAATTATAAAAAATTGATGGATGAAGTGCCACAAAGTCAATGCCAAGTTATCTATAAGTAGGTACCATTTTATTTAATAACAATTTAGCACTTGGCTGAGAGTTTACCTGAAAAGGGGTACATGGAAGTTTTATAAAACCCATATTTAATCGGTGGCGGCTGCACCGGCGAGGGCATATTAAGTTATTTGACGAATATATGCAATAATTGAATTCAATTTTATATTCAACAAATTACATTACAAAATTAGAAAATTATTTTGTGAAGATAAAAAAGAAGAAGACCCTTTAAGAAATATTAAAAATATATTTTAAATCTTTAAATCATTTTATATGACCTATCTACTTACTAGTGGAGCTCAATAAGCTGATTAAACTATTTCAAAGTTTCATCAGCTTTTTAAAGAGTTAGTAGTTGATTTTGAAGAGACCGTAGTGACATTAAAGAGTCACATAAAATGGATCCTGCATTATGAAAATCTGGAAGAACCAGATTTTTTTAAAATTATTTTAGAGTAGCACAAGACTCTATAAAGGGTTGGAGCGTCAAAGGTAGTAAGTAAAAAGCTACGGAATCCAATGCAGGAATTTGCAAATACGCATTGCACGTGTTTAATATTTTGAATCATTTATATATTGACTCTGACGGTTTCCTCGTACAGAACCATTTTGAGCAGCTACCGAGCGGACACGGACAGACAGACATCATGTTCCGCAAATATATATTTCTTTTGTTTGTAGTTTCCTGTACCAAAGGTGCTTTATCGAGTAAGTTTTATTGATATAATGTTTTTTTTAATTATTTGTACAAAATATTTACCAAACTTAAAAATGTTGATTAAAGATAATTAGGTGTTAAACGATTAACAAACTACATCACAATAAATTTTATTTCATTCATTTTTAGATTATCCTACTAATAGCTTACAGCTTTATAAATTATTTAAATGCGAAAGTGTTTTTGTTAGATTATACAAAAACCTAAATCCACGCAGTCGAAATTCCGGGCAATATCTACCACAGTATTAAACTTGCAATCCAATATAAACCCTATAAAAAATAATTTAATTTAAAAATGAATTTAATAGCCAAGGAAGTTACCTATTCTTAAGAGAACGCATTCCGATACGTCTTAATTTTCCATATTTCAAATGTTTTGTTTATTATAATAATTTTAATATTATGACAAATAGTGGAATTAGATTCATTTGACTATTCATAAGCACTTGGAAAAAGTCTATTTGAATAAAAACATTTGAATATTGAATTTTGAATCGAGAGGTACTGTATGAAGAAAATATTTTTACGTTAATCATAAAATATTTAGTGTAATAATTAAATCCGGTCATAATATATTCGGTTAATTTCAAGTCCATCCATAATTGGCACCGTTTTAAGTAGGTACAACATTTTATGCATTTTTGATTCACAAATTAAATTTCTTGGAATAAAACAGCTAGTATGTATTTACCTACAATATAATATAATATACGTAATGTTAAACCAAATTATATATGGCATTAAACTCAGATTTTACCTTATCGTTCTTACATTCTACGTGATCTTCGTAGAAATGTATGTTTAATTCCTACGTGAGGTAATGTTGTTTTGCTCCCCTGCAGAAAATTATACATTATTAATTGCTATAAATTTTGTTAAAAAATCTCTAAATTTAACTAACGATAAATCACAAAGTGATTCCTACGAAAAGGAACAGCACTAGACTTGCCTATTTTTAATTTAAATACCACTATGTTTAATAGTTTAAGATTCAATATTTGTGTTTAGGCTACGGACATAACATTTAATTACACTAGCTGGTGCCCACGACTTCGTCCGCGTGGTTAAAGGTTTTTTTGATTCCCGCGGTAATTCCGTAATTTTCCGGGATAGCCTATGCCTCTCTCCAGGTCCTCAACTATACCAATGCTAAAAATCACGTCGATCCATAGCTCCGTTGCGGCATGATTGCAGGACCAACCAACCAAACCAACAAACAAACACACTTTCGCATTAATTATAATATTAGTATGAAGTATGATTTCATTTTATCTGCGATAAATCCAGCCAAATTCTGCAAACAGAATATTGCCGTAATGTTTTGCACTCATTAAAGTTCAGGGTAAACAGGGCAGGCAAAGAGAGCGCCATTTTTACGATGATGGCCAAGCATGGTTTTCCGCATGTTCACGTCTCACGGCATGTGACGCTTGATGCGGAAATTTGCATTATTTTTCTTCATCACTACAGCCTATTAACGTCCCACTGCAGGGCACAGGCCTCCACTCTCATAGGAGAGCGGGAATTAGAGCTTAGACCCACCACGCTGCTCCAATGCGGGTTGGCGGGCTTTAACGACTATTATCATGTTAGTCATAATAACCGGGACCGACGGCTTAACGTGCTCTCCGAGGCACGGGGGTGAAACACCGCCAACTTCCAAGTCCGGGCTGGCACTGAGAATTTCTTAATTGAAAAACCCAATACCTAACTTTTATGCCCGACCGGGAATCGAACCCAGGACCTCGTGATCCGCAGTCGACTATGCTAACCACTAGACCAACGAGGCAGTTATTAGATTATTTTTCTTAGTAGCTGAGTATTCTTATCAAAGGTCTCGTAGATCGCAAGCCATAAAACTTGAGTGTGCATTTTCACATACAGAATTCGCTTTTTTTTCTCGAAATTCTCGGTCCTGGCGCATACGACTCAACAAATTATTTTGTTGAGTCGTATGCGCCAGGACCTTGGAAGTTTGGCACCCACCATATTATTATTATTATCCCAAGAAAATCCTATTGGTGATTAATAGAAAGAGGTTACTTACTCTCTTAAACAATGAAAAACACGATGCAGAGAAAGAGAGAGAGAGGGAGAAAGAGAGATTATATTTGATAATTTATACATTTACAAAAACGTTTGTCCTGACTGATCTATCAACGCACAGCCTAAAACTTGAAATTTTGACAGTAGATTCCTCTTATGACGTAGACATTCACTAAGACAGAATTTTTGGAAATTCTACCTTTAAGGGATTAAAATAAAGGATAAAAGATTGTATAAAAGTCGGTTATTTTTCAAGTTGATATAACTTGAAAAATTACATAAAAATTGTTATTTAGGGTTTTGATTAAAAATTAAGAAACACGTGTTTCAGGATTTTTGGAAAATCCACCTCCAAGAAATTTTTGAAATATCACCCGAGCGAAACAGTCACACAATAATTAACTCCTTTTTTCAAAATAATTTTATATAGGTATTTATTTTAAGCTTTTACCAATAATTAATTAATTACCTACCACTTGAGATTGCAGTTTCTTATTAATTTTATTGCAATTCCTAAAAATTATACTACTAACGATATCCACGATTGCAGTCCCATTAACGTCCCACTGTAGGGCACAGGCCTCCTGCACTCTCACAGGAGAGAGGGAATTAGAGCTTAGACCTACCACGCTGCTCCAATGCGGGTTAGCGGGCTTTAACGACTATTATCATGTTAGTTAGTATTATCATGTTTTCTATTATCATGTATGTGAAACACCGCCAACTTCCTCACTCCGGACTAGTACCATTTCTAGTCAGGAAAACCCAATGCTCAAGTATGGCCCGACCCGGGACTCGAACCTGGGACCTCGTCGGCCGCAGTCGAACATGACATACGATATAAAATTAATTAATTAGTTCATGACTTGAAACAGTTTCATGCCGTATAGTGATTCAGAGTTCCGTTACCCGTTTATCTTTATTTAAGAAAACTGCCATACGGCTACCAAGTTCATCATTTTCGACAGCCTTTATGATCACGGGCCTGCTCCAAAAACTCCTCCATCCATCTCTGACAGTCGCAGTCATTCTACAGCTTCTTATATTGTACTACTAGCAGATGCCCGCGAACTCCTTAATTTTCCGGGATAAAAAGTAGCCTATTTGCTATGCCAGACTATAATCTATCTCTGTGCCAAATTTCAGCCAGATCCGTCCAGCTGTTGGGGCGTGATTGAGTAACAAACATCCATACATCCATCCAAACTTTCGCATTTATAATACTACTAGATGATTCCCGCGACTTCGTCCGCGTGGATTGATGTTTTTTGATTCCCGCGGGAACTCTTTAATTTTCCGGGATAAAAAGTAGCCTACGCTTCTGTATCTACCTTATTCGTGAAAAAATAACAAAATTAGCCTACCTTCTGCTTTATAGAAATAGGTATAATTAATAGGAACGCGGGAACCTTTGAACTTTCCGGGATAAAAAGTAGCCTATGTCCTTTCCCAGGATGTAAACTATCTCTGTACCAAATTTCATCAAAATCGGTTGAGTAGTTGGGCCGTTAAAGCGTAGCAGACAGACAGACAGACAGACAGACAGACAGAGAGACAGACAGACACACTTTCGCATTTATAATATTAAAGTATGGATATATATAATAAGTAAGATACCAATATGTCTTGCGTCTCTTGGCTAACTCCATCCAATCGTCGAAGTTTGAAGATGCTTCTACGCCTTCCTCCAGGTTAAGCCTGCTTGAATAAATAAGCGTATGTGTGGGTAAATAATAGTTATTATTATAATACCTACTAGATGATTCCCGCAACTTCGTGCGCGTGGATTAAAATTAATTGATTCCCGCAAGAACTCTTTAATTTTCCAGGATAAAAAGTAGCCTATATCCTTCCCCGGTATACAAACTATCCCTATACCAAATTTACTGACCTATATTGAGAAGTTGAGGAGCTCCTATGGTGACGTCCCAGCACCATCATGAGGCTAGTGCTTTTTGACACAATTTTTAAAGATTGTGAGATTGTCTGATGTCAGCTGGGAGTGCGACCCACAATATTGCTGTTTTTATGGTGAATGAGTCTGAGTAGTTCTGGGTGTTTCTTGGCTTAACTTTTAGCTTATTATACCTGGAAGAAAGTAAGGTATGGTAAAAATCTCTTTTAAAATTAAATTGATATTTGTGTTTTTTTTCAGATAGCCTGATATCACCGTGTAAGATAGAAGATGAAGCCTGCATACTGAAGTCAGTGAACGCCGCAGCCCAAAAAATTGTTCAAGGCATCCCAGAACTGGGGATAGAGAGTTCCGACCCGCTCTTCCTTGAGAAAGTCGAAGGAAACCTCTCAATCTTGAAGTACAAATTTTTCAACAGTACCATTGTTGGTTACAAGGATTGCGTAGTGTCTAATATTAAGTGAGTATTTTCTAATTATTAATACACTTAAATTGGCAAGACTCAGCCGGTTTCTGAATTGAGAATTTCATGTTGAGTCTGTCTCAAAGACTACTTAAGAGTAACTAAGCAAATTTTTGTTTCTGAATTGATATTGTGTAAGGTTTGAAAGTTGGAACTTGCTGTTTTTGCTTGAATGCTTAATTCAGAAACTGGTCCAATATCAACCGGCCGTAAAAAATATAAATAACATTGGTTTTATGCATTTTCTTGGCTAGAAAAACATAGATTACAAAGACAGCAACGAAACTTTCGGTAACCGTAATAGGTTTAATTTCTTTTTTTTATCTGATTTCTTAAATTTCTATTCTTTTCTGGGAAAAGATTTATCCTGGTGACTTAGAAGGTGAAAACAATGTGTGTCTGGATGTGTGTGTGGATTTTCAAAAAACCAAGACTTATTTGCGGATTTTTTTGCGAGTATTATTTACCTTGTAATTTATAGTAAGTACCTATGAGATACAAAAAATCCGACTGACATGACGTAACAGTTGTTCTTGCAAACTTAACTCAAGTACTTCTTGAGTAGGTTGGTAGTATGTAAAAACTCTAAACCCATCCACGGAAAAAGTTCCGTAAAATATAGCCTACTAGCTGATGCCCGCGACTACGTCCGCGTGGATTGAGGTTTTTTGGTTCCCGCGGGAACTCCTTAGTTTTCCGGGATGAAAAGTAGTTGTGTTATTCCAGACTATAATCTACCTCTATGCCAAATACATCATATGAGTAACAAACATCCATCCATACATCCATCCATCCATCCATCCAAACCCGGACTAAATAACGAATCGATTGATTCATCAAAATCGTCTCAGTAGTTTAGGCGCTACGGTGAAACATACATAAATACAAATTTACATACTTACACACATACATATTTACATGCACACATAAATAGTGACCACGTGCTTTGCCATAGTTGGGTAAAAAAGACGTAAATGGGCATTCAAACTGACCTTCAAAAGTGCGATGCACGCTTAAAGTAAAAAAACTGGCCAAGTGCGAGTCGGACTCGCGCACCGAGGGTTCCGTACAAATCTGTAGTATGATTAAAATTATTTAAAATATTTGTATTATATGGTGACCAAAAATGTATGTTTTTCGCAATTCTTCCTTTATCTGTGCTATAAGAAGTTGCTTCGCACCAAATTTCAAGATTCTGAGTTCACGGGAAGTACCCTGTAGATTTTGATTCCTTTGCGAGTGTCGAAAATTTGCAGCATAAACGGCTGTATCTTTTGATTGCGTAGGCTTAGAAGTTTGATTTTTTCACAGCTCCAAGGGACAGTAGACCTGAGTATTTGATATGAATTTCAGCTTGATACCTCCATGCGTTCCTGAGAAGAAGACAGACAGACGGACAACAAAATGATCCTATAAGGGTTCCGTTTTTTTCTTTTGAGGTACGGAACCCTAAAAAGTATTATGTCATCGTATAGATCTAGTAAAAACAAAAACAAGATGATATTAAATCATCCACGAAACCTGTTTTTTTGCTGCAAGATACTATAATTGGTTACCTACTTACGGCAGGAAAGTATAGTGCTTTGCTAGGGTTTTCATGTCATAATGAGACGAAGGGTTTGCCAGTAAATTAAAATGTTAAAAAATTATTTCCAAAAACCCGACTACCAAAGTCAATGAAATGGAAAAAAATATTTCAATTTCTTCACACTATGGTGAAGTCTGGCGGGCGTAATGGTATAACAAAGATAGGCAAAGTTGACGCGTCAGGCTCGCCCGACTTCAACATAGTGTGTAGATATCAAAATTGTTTTTTACTTTACAGTGGCTTAGGAAGTCGGGTTTTTGGAAATAATTTTTATATATCGTCAAATGCAATCATTAGGTACTAAGCAGAATAATCCTATAATAATTACTATAATATTATAATGTGACCTTAATTTTATAGTGTATAGTGCATTACAATATTAATAATTTATCCACGTTTTAAAATCAGGAAAGGCGTTAACGTTGTTACATTTTGTGGTGGTTTTATTCATCGAAAGGAAAAAATTTACTTACGCTGTATAGCTGTGATAGTCTAGTGGTTACGCCTGGCTGTCTATTCGGTTGGACAGTTTCAATACCCGAGCACGCATTTCTAACTTTTAGAAGTAACTAATGGGCCCGGCAGACTTTGTCCTGCCCTGAACCTCGAATCCGACTGCAGCGCCCCCTGTGTATATAAACCATCCCGGGGTCCAAACAATCACAACAAAAAAATAATTAGCAGCGAAACATTTATTCATTCATTCATTCATTCTGAGAGGAAACTCATGCCCAGTAGTAAGCCGGTGATGGGTTGTTGTGTTGATGATGACACAACAAAATATTTATTTATTTTTTATGCCGTACGTTTCAGAGTAAGCCCGGATCTTTCGAGCGTGCACTATGAGCTGAACTGCCCGAAATTTAAAATGAATGGGCAGTATGAAATCAGTGGTCGCCTTATCATCTTACCAGTGGAGGGAAAAGGAGACTACAAACTTATTACAGGTATTTTTAGTTTTTTTAATAGGTAATTGCAGGGTGGTAACAACAAGGACTAAGTTACGGGCATCGTCTAGAAACGTATTATAGTATAATAACGTAACGTATATTAAAAACATTACAGGGCATTGTTGCCACTAATAGCAAAACTCTCCATGGACAAGAAAAGTCTGGTCACGCTCAAATCAATCAATAAATGAAATATTCATTTATTCAATTTAGCTTACACTGTAGGTACACTTATTGACGTTAATTACTTACATATAAAACATGATGGTGATAATCAGTTAGGGTATCTTAAAACTAAAGCTCGTGAGGGTTCCAAACGCGCCCTTGTCTGAGAAAGAGCCCACAACAAACTCAGCGGGCCTTTTTTTCATTATCACCTCGCACTTTTATATGGAGCTGCACATAAGTGCACTCACTTGTGACACACACGCAAGACAAAACGTGTTTCTCCTGAGGCACGGGTGTTTTCTGTCCTGTCCGTGGAGAGTTTTCACTCTAAGTATCGACTATGCACATTCTAGATGAGTGAAAGTAATTTGCCGACTTCACAGAAAATGGCAAAATTATCTACGTAGTCGTATGCCACGTAGCTTGTGTTACGTTGTCATGTTTGTGACTCACGTATAGAACAATGCCAAAAGGTGCTACATCAGTCGAATATGCTTACGTTGACCAAAGTTGAGTTCGTCGGCGGTCAAGTAAAAAAATTATCTATGTTTTACCGACAATTTTGTATTGTTCTGATGCCCGCGACTTCGTCCGCGTGGTTTAAGTCTTTTTGATTCCCGCAGAAACTCCTTAATTTTCCGGGATAAAAAGTAATCCATTGAAAGTATGCTATATAGTAAGTGTATGTTTTAAATTACAGGCAAATACAGCATAGATGTCGACTCAGATTTGAAAATGCAAACAGGCAGCGACGGGAAATCGCACCTGTCCATCAAAAACATCAAGCTAAAATGCAAACCACTCACTGCTGTCCACTATGAGTTCAAAAATCTGTTTTATGGACAAAAGGATTTATGTAAGTACTAGATGATGCCCGCGACTTCATCCGCGTGGATTGTTGTTTTTTGATTCCCGCGGGAACTCTTCAATTTTGCGGGATAAAAAGTGTCCTTCCCCGGGATACAACTTATCCCTGTACGAAATTTCATCAAAATTGGTTGAGTAGTTGGGCCGTGAAAGTGTAGCAGACAGACAGACAGACAGACACACTTTCGCTTATATTAGTATGGATTATACAGCCTCCTTCTACGTTACCTGAGGTTTAAAATCCATTCATTTGGCGGAAAAAAGCATACAGTTTTTGTAATTTCTGCCTGCTTATTTGTAAGGTAAGCATGTCCAAACAAAACCATATTCTTTACGTAATTAAATGGATGTTTTGGTTGTGATAAGTAATATTAAAATATGCTAGTGGCAGGGCAGCCAAGGCCAAACACAGACCAGGTAGGTCAGGCAGGGGTACCTGGCTGCAGATAGTCCTGACTTAGATTCTTGGAATAGGTCAGAATTAGTTTTAGTGAGTTAGGAAGCCAGTGGTGGCCACGTTTAATTTATATTATGTTTTACAGCGGACGCCGTCCACAAATTCGCGCACGAAAACTGGCTGGAAGTTCAGGAATTGGTCCAGGACCCAACATTCTACACCTTCATGAACAAAATCACGAAGAACGTCAACAAGTACCTCAAAACCGTGCCATTAGACGACTATAAGCTAAACTAAACTAGATAATAACGTAGTTTCTATTCACAGGTTCTGTTCATATGGAAATATTATACATAGAAAAATATTTGAAGACTTGGATAGAGATAACGCGTGATGAGTGCGACGCGATATGTACGCCAGTAATGTGGTTATAATTAGTGCACCTACATTGATCCATGGCCACTGGATTGCAAAGAGTGTGTTGTTTTTTGTTTTTATTACAACTTTCATACAAATTAACAGATCATGATACTATGTAGTTGTATGAAACATGTTAAACGATAAACTTTTTGTTTAGATTGCCATTGGTTCGGGAATACTTGCGTTAGCACATCGTAAATAATTTCACAAGTATTTTACAAGTTTGTAAGCAGCTACTGTGAAACTCATACTTCTATATATTTAATATTATGAAATGTTCAATTCTAAACCTTGGATGTTTTCGCCACGTAAGCTGCTTTGATCACGTTGAAACATATCGCTGACGTCACCCGTTGGGTCTTACCAGGCCTTTAAGTTTATTTGACTATATCCATAGGGAGAGAAACAAAGAAACTTAAAAACTTTTTAGGCTGAAATTATGAAGAAGGTATTGTTATTAAATATAGGTATGTCGCTTAACATGCCTGAATCGCTGCTAGGCCTCTTCTTAGCAAGTGGTATAATTTGGCCGTAAATCCAGTGAGCATCAACGCCTCTCGATAAATAGGTACCTACATATTTGCTACTGCGTGGTACGAGTAGGTAGGGTTGGCACCATTTTCACAAAATTGTATTGTTAAATTTTATTATAACGTTAATAATCCCTCTGTGCATGGACCCCGGGTCCAAAGTCTTCCTGTATTCCATTTGTAAAGGTATAATATCCTTTTATAAAATAGCAAAAAATAACCAAGGGACACACAAAACAATGTTATATAAAGTAATTCGGATGTTATTCTATATTAGAATTTCATATGTTCCTAATAAATAAGCAGAATTGGTATTATTAGGTTTGATTTTGTAAATAATAAAGCTTTCATAAAAGTAATTGGCAGTTTATTTTTTCTTTTTATTTAAAATTGTGTTTTTTTAGGGTTGCGTACCTTTAGTTCACGCCCGAGTTGAATGCAGAGCTAATGTATGGTGAAATTATTCATTAGGTCTGCATTCAACTCGCGTGCGTAAGTACCAACTCTTATTACATTATCACGTAAGGAGTGCAATTTTTTGTCACTAAATGATGCCCGCGACTTCATTCGTGTGGAATTGGGTTTTTGAAAAATCCCGGGTCCGTGGAAACACTTTAATTGTGTAGGATAAAAAGTAGCTTATGTTCTCCGGGAAACAACCTATCTCGCATAGTTTGAACAGATAATATTTAAACAGAAACATACTTTGAGCTATTCTAAAACACCACTCAGCAAAACATTCCAAAAACTTATAACTTTTAATGAATGAATGAATGAATCTATTTATTAACAGACAACAAAGGTCCATAAATATTAGTAAAAGACTTATCCTTTGTTAGAAATTGTATGTAACATAAATAATAATAAACAACAATAATAATAGATAATAATAGACAATATTACGTGTTAGTATATGACTTATTCTATAATATTCTTATTAATAACATAGGTATACATATGGAATAGTATGTAAATCCACTTAATCCATAATCCCCAGCTAACGACCCCAAAATAGACGTAAAAACTTCCTCCACAAAATTTGATTTAACACATAAAACGTAGCAGCTGTAAATTTCATTACCGAGCATGAAACTGTCATCAGCGACTAAACGCGTTGGCATCACAGTGAACCGTAAAAGGACAATTATTTTGAATCTTCACACGAAGACACACATAAAAGTGTCAACACAAGTGAGAATATTTGTAACATATGGGCGTTAACGTCCCGTAGGAGAAAACGACGAGCATAATCTTAATTTGGAAGCAAAAAGTTGATATCGGACATAATAGGACCACTTTGTTGATCTTCGTTGAAGACAGATTGGTTTTCGTACGATAAAAAACAACCACATCATAAAATACTTAGTATTCCGTATCTAAAATTTGTCTGTTTCTATGAAGCTTGCGAGCTAAACGCCTGCAGCTATTTTGGAGCAGAAAAATAAATAGAGAAACTCAACATGAGGCAACTATAGTTAGTTATATACCTAGATTCTGTGGAAATCATATCTTATGTTAAGAGCCAACCTAAGGTTAGTAATTTATTAGTATTCTGTGTCTAAAGTGGAAAGTATTGAAATCTGTAGAGCGTGCAATTTCCTCAGACTAATGACATAGAAAGAGAACCAAAGAAAAGTACCTACGCTTTCTAGATCTCAGCCTTACTTTAAAGCGCTTAACATTATGTGATAACCATGATTGTGATCACGACCATCTACAATAAGGCATTCAACTCAAAAAAAATAATGATAATAAATGATCATATACTTAATTATTATTTGAAATATTTAAACGAAAATAAATATACCCCTGAGTGGTGGTAGGGTAGTAGTTAGGGAGGTAAGCAAAATCACCGAATAAAACTAATATGACCAACTTACAATTATGTTTCTCAATATATTTTAATAAGAAAATATAAAATATTATACTGTTATGGTAATTTAAACAAAAAATAAGCGATATAAAAAACGAATATCGTCAGTGTTTTAACCTGATTGGTAAAAATCACACATAAATTACTATAACAAAGCAAATATCCCGAAAAACCAGCGATTGTCCGAGAAAACAATTTATCCGGGGGCGTCGTTAACTGCCAATCAACAACCGGGCTGATTTATGGAGCGAGGGGCACTAACAATACCAGTCAATCGCTTACTGGTTTTGACTAATGGTTCCGTACGCTGCATTATCCATACTAATATTATGTCCGTCTGTCTGCTACGCTATAACGGCCCATCTTTTCAACGATTTTGATGATATTTGGTACAGAGACTGGTATTTAAATGCCTCGTTGGTCTAGTGGATGGAATGTTCGACTGCGGCTGATGAGGTCCCAGGTTCGAGTCCCGGGTCGAGTCATAATTAAGTATTGGGTTTTTCTGACTAAAAATTCTCAGTCGTTAAGCCGTCGCGTCGGTCCCGGTTGGCATTGGAGCAGCGTGGTGGGTCTAAGCTCTAATTTATTCTCTCCTACGAGAGAGGAGCCCTGTGCCTAGCTGTGGGACGTTTATAGGATGTAGTGGTGGTACAGAGATAAGTTCTATCCCGGGAAAGGATATAGGCTCCCGGAAAATTAAGGAGTTTCCGTGGGAATTTAAAAAACTGCAATCATATGAAAATTTAAAACCCAGTTAAGCTTATGTCACTTTGCCAAACATTCTCGGTTCTAAAGGAGATGTTTTTACGGTTCAAATAATTCATTTCGTTCTCAATGGCCTTTGATTCTAAATAAAACAAATAATACATGAAAATATTTTGACGGCCTTTTCTGTATCTTTAACTTTTCTGTACCCACTTAGTTTTCTTAAAGATAACATAAAATCAACTTTGAATAAAGGCGAGAACACACTACGTATAGAGCAGACCAAAAAGTCTGCTCAATACGTCGGCATCTTGTGGGAAATACGTTCCGTCCTGTCACAACAGTCTGTGCTCCATATAAAAATGCGTGCGCAGAGTTTTTGTCAGCCAGTCATTTTGTCAGGGTGTGTTTTCGCCCTGAGAGACACGAAATATCAAAGGAATATAGTTCTTGTGAATAAGTGTTTCGCGATTTTGTCAAGGAACCCCAAGTATATTTCACACGTAAGCACCATTTTGTACATTTGTAAATCGCAGTGAAATGTATGTTCGATATGATAGGGCGTTTCGCACGTGCCGGGGCCGTATGCGGGGATTTCTCGTGTAAAACTACTTATCTGCGGTTATGTTGAAAGGGGGTTCTTGGATATGTACAATATGTAGAGTTACGGTTTGATACCTACATTGACCTGTGTCTGAGGTCATCCTTTTTAGAAAGGTTCATAATCTTGTTTATTTAGTTTGGCTGTTTTACTGCTTTGGTTGACTTTAATCTGCTAATTTAAAATTAAAATAAAATAAGCTTGTCGTATCAATATTCTAAGGATAATTATTTAAGTTAAACACTGTTAGGATAAAATTTTCTTTGCAGTCTATCCAAAGGAGAAATTAAAGTGGATTGATAAGTTACCTACTAATAATACCAATTACTTATCTAGCAAATTTACCAAATTCAAAATTGTTTCCAAAATACCGATTTCAAAAGCCACTGTAAAGTGAAAAATAATTTTGATTTCTACACACTATGTTGAAGTCGGGCGAGCCTGATGCGTAAACTTTGTTTATCGTTTATATATTTATATATAAGCGAAATACCACTCACTCACTCACTGACTAATCACGATATCTCAGGAACTATAAAGCGTACAGACTTGAAATTTGGAAGGTAGATTCCTTCTATGGTGTTGACGCCAGCTAAGAAAGGGTTTTGAGAAAATCTACCCCTAAAGGGTTAAAATAGGGGTTGGAAGTTTGTATGAAAGTCCTTTGTTTTTGAAGTTAGAGACTTGAAAATAGGCAATTAAGTTAATAGTTATAAATAATAAAAACCTGTATGAGCAATTTTTCGAAAACGTACCCCAATAGGGGTGAAATGGGGGTTGGAAGCTTACGTAAGGGTTCCAAGTTTTTGAAGTAAGAGACTTGAAAATCGGGATTTAGGTTATTAGTTTTAAGTTATAACAAACTGTATAAGCAATTTTAGGAAAATCTACCCCACAGAGGGTGAAATGGGGGTTGTAAGTTTGTATGAAAGTCCTATGTTTCTGAAGTTAGAGACTTGAAAATCGGGATTTAGTTTAATAGGTTTAAATAATAATAACCTGTAAAAGCAATTTTACGAAAATCCACCCCAAAAGGGGTGAAATGGGGGTGAAAGGTTACATACAAATTTAATGACTTTGAAGTATAGACATGAAAATCAGCATTTAAGTTATCAGTTTTAAATAATTAAAAACCTGCATAAGCTATATTATAAAGCGTCTATAGATAGGCTGTTTGCAGCGGGAAAATTTCATTATCTCATAAGAAATCAACAATTGTACGCGGACGAAGTCGCGGGCGACCTCTAGTATTATATAAATATTACACAGAAAATAATAATAATAATATAACTATATTTTCACACTATTTTTTTAGAGAAGTATGTGGGAAATGGAACGTAAGAGTGAGTGAAAGGGATTTTATGGGGAGAAAGAGAGGGTAGAACAGACTCAGAAGAATAGATTTATTATATTTACTTTGCTAAAAAGTGAATTTAAAAAGTATTTTTTACGAAGCAGTGGCTATTTTTTGCCTGCCAATAGTATTTCTAACAATGACTTAGCAATAAACTTTTTTTCATCCCACCATCTCGGAAAGAGTATTTTTAATCTTCGATATCTGAATGCAAAAGCCGTTATTATCCTCTTGAGGATAAAGTAAATTGAATTTAGAACATCGTATGCACGTTAGTAAATATCACTCGTCTATGAAGTTTGTGAATTCAAAACATCATTAAAACATATTTACTTCTATCTCTATGGTGCCGAATTTCCATACAACCTTTTTTAATTTGTTAAAAACTCACACTCGTAACCTTCTTGGTGTACTTTTTTGATTTGCTTTGCGCGCACCATTTTCTTTCACGTCATGTCATTTCCTCGCTGAGGTGGGATGAAAAGTTACGTGTTGCACTCGAGTGAAAAGATTTTTCACCTCGTGCTCTTTTGATTCCCTGGCTGACGCTCAGTATTCTAATTTTTGAACCACTCGCTGCGCTCGTGATTCAATTTTAGAATCCTTCCCTTGCTCGGTCATCAAAATTGAGCACGCGGTAAAAAAACAACTTTTCACTCTTGTATAACAAATAACTATTAAATCATGGCACTATATTTTTTGTAATCATAGCTAACATTTCCAAACAGTGAATCACGTAGGTATTTGTTTTTTCCCTTATCACTTAGGTCAATTAGCTTTATCTTTCATCGTATTAGCCAGTTGCCGTCTGGACCCTCTACTCCAAATTACATCAAACTGAGACGGGAAAAAATGTGACGAGTCATAGAGAACATAAAACCTCTGAAGTAGCTGGTCCGGGGTTCCGTATGGTCATAGAGTTAAAGAAAAGAAAAGAAGAAAGAAAAAACATTTATTTTCCAGTTTTGCCACACATTTGCTTACCTCAAGGGTATGCTACCCCGGCGCCTCCATCATCACCACCATCAGAAATTAGCTAAACTGCATAGGTGACAGAAGCGCCGGGATAACAGGAGTCATGTGTGGCATAACCCGAAAAAAGGCTCCAGCACAGCAAAATGCTGCATGATTTGAATATGCACAAGAGCAATATAAAAACCATACAGCGCTGATTTTCAGCCGGGACCTTGTTGCAGGTGACGCCACGAACCCATAATAAAAATAAAAACTACTACTAAATCACTTAAATACAGCTCAATTACAGTCTATTGCACTTATACTAACACATATATTATATTATTGAAATTATTGAAATACCTACATATAAATTTTAAAAGAATATACGAAAATAAAATAAATAATAGTTAGGTACATTATAATACTCTTATACTTTCTGTTAAATAAGTCTTTATAATAAATATAAGTTAGTTAAGTATTACATTTCTGCATACATACATCTTGCTTCTTTTAAAACGTGGTTCGTTGTTTTTAACCGACTTCCAAAAAAGGAGGAGGTTCTCAATTCGGCGCGTATCTTTTTTATATAGATATTTCAGATATTTGTTTGTTTCCCAACTCGTAGATTCATCCTTAATTGGCCAGTAAAGTTCGTATTCGTTATCGTTAATCCATACTAATATAACATAAGATGCGAAAGTGTGGCTATCTGTCTGCTACGCCATCTGCTTTACTTTTTATCCCGGAAAATTAAATAGTTCCCGCGGGAGTCACAAAATCTTAATCCACGCGGCCGAAGTCGCGGGCAACATCTAGTATTATAAAGGAAGGAGGAAGGAGAATGTACCTATCATAGTCTTTTTATACAGAACCCCACAAAACGTTTGGTTAGGAACTACGAGTATTAGTGTTTGTCGTGCTAAAATTATTTATTGTTGGATAGCAAACAAACTTTTTATCACACAGTATTTTGGAGTGGATATGTCACCGTAAGATTGCAAAAACCGTTAGATTGTAATCTAACGTTTTTTATCTCGTTAGATTGTAAACTGTCGAAAGATTGTGAACCGTTCAATGTTCTGAGCGTCAATTTTTGAAATATTCATTGTATTTACGTTTTCTTGTCTCTTTCTTTTAGGTTAGGTTAGGGTTCGCCATAAATAAGGTAGTAGGGCACTTAGGTTCTATCGGGTTTATATACCTAACAGATTACAATCTACCGAAAAATAATGCGTTATATTGTTATCTTTCGACAGTTTACAATTTCGCGAGTTAGATTATTATCTAACGGTTTTTACAATCTTACGTTGACAGATATATGGAAAACCTGTCACAGATTTTTTGCAGCATCTGCGACCACATTAATAGAAGCATTCAAAATAACACAATAAAATAACATTTACAAACCTACTATCCGTATAGTTTATTCAAAAATAATACAATGATATAATGGGTAGAATTTGAACTGCCCGTCGCGTCGAATTTTCAGATTTCAGTCCACACCTATTGCCCATAAACTATTCAGACTTTCATAAAGTAGACGAAACCTATCTAGAAAGTTTACAAAGTAGATTCCTACCTGATACAAACAGCAGTTCATTATTACTTACAATTTTGTTTATGTTAGATGATTTTTGTGGTCCGGTAGGAATGCTTTGATTTAGTGGGATAAAAAGTAGTTTTTGTCCTTTCCCGAAATGCGAACTACCTCTTTACAAAGTTTCGTCAAAATTGGTCGTGTGAGGCGCTGTGAGATGGGCCGTGAAAACGTAGCAGACACGTATCAGACATTTACAGACACACTATATATACTTCACTTCGAAAGAAATAATACATAGAGATTTTTTTTGCAATACCCCGAAAAGCAAAGCCAATGAATCGCGTTTCAGTTCTTTTTACGGCATTTTACGTGATTTTACTCCATATGCATTTCGAACTGCGATTTTACTAGCCTATTTTGTTGCGAACTCCACAACTATTCCCTGAAGTCCGTGACATCAAACAATCAATTTTAATTCTTGCACTACACAGTTCAAATTTGCAAAGCGAGGTCGATAGAGTAAAAACAACGTTTTCCATTTTTAAACCATGATTGGTGGTTGTCACAGAGAGAACTATTCCGTGTCGCGTGAACCCCGTCATTAAAATCAAACTGTGATACATTGCTGGGAATTGTTAAAGGTTTCATACGAAGGCGGGGTAAGTGCATGCATGGAAATTATTAGGAAAAGCATTATGGGCGGCAAGGGTTGTTCGTCACGTAATTTGTCGTGTGAATATTGTAATTATCTTAAGTGTTTACTGTTTACCCGTACTTACTCGTAGATCTGAAAGCCTGCATGAGTAATGTGAATTTAACAAAAAAAATGTTGGCAAAGTTTGCTATTTGATTGTTGGCAGGCATGCTCACATTTTTCTTAGTAAAGTTTATGATATAAAAAAAAACCGGCCAAGTGCGAGTCGGACTCGCGCACCGAGGGTTCCGTACTCAAGAAGTAGGTATAATTACCTTTGTTAATGAACCGCAAAACTAACTTTGTTTGTAGAGTTTTACTGTTAATATCAAAAAATTACGTTTGTTGTATGGGAGCCCCCCTTTAATATTTATTTTATTGATATTTAATTATTTATTTTGAAAGGTAATATACAAGTTAATATTCTGTGAAAATTTGAACCGTCTACCTGTTACCGTTTTTAATATTGAGCAAAAAAATACGAAAAAAACACGTTTATTGTATGGGGACCCCCCTTAATATATATATTTTTTTAATTTTTAGTATTTGTTGTTATAGCGGCAACGGAAATACATCATTTGTGAAAATTTCAGCTTTCTAGCTATCACGGTCTATGAGATACAGCCTGGAGACAGACAGACAGACAGACAGACAGACAGACAGACAGACAGACAGACAGACAGACAGACAGACAGACAGCGGAGTCTTAGTAATAGGGTCCCGTTTTTACCCTTTGGGTACGGAACCCTAAAAAGATTACTAGATTACTGGGTACCTAAGTTCGATTTATTAGCAACGTCAAACGTGCCGAACCCAACTTGTTGAATACAAATAAGATGTATTCAAACTAATAATAGTACCTATTCCTATTATTATTTCCGTCATAATAATATGATGTTGACACAACACATGCAAAAATAAATAATTATTATTTTACTTCACCATAGGTAGCTAATATTATTTTAAATATTATTTGACTTTGTAGTACCTACTAAGATGGGATAAATATAATAATATGAAAAAACAATCGTTATGTGTACATAATACTAACGTATCGTTTATAATAATATACTCGTACATATTTATCGTTTCTATACAATATTTACCTTGGAAACCGTATTCAAGTTATAATTAATGAGATATATTGCTTTCCTTTTTCAACTATGGTTTTTTTCCATTTCTCAAAACAGCGAAGGACAAGCCGCTTTTTTTTCACGACAAAAAGGCCTCAGAACTAATTTTTATTACTTTCATCGAATGTTAAGCACCTATTATAACTTACTCTACCAATAGCGATATAATACAGTTAATAGTAAGTACCTAATTATACACCTAAAACGTTGGAATACATTGACCCCAAAGTTCCAGTCACAATAGGGTCTCGAATAGCGATGGCGGATAAAGTCGGAAAACAAGTAATTGTTTAAAAGCGAAAACCCTCTTTCATGTCGATTCTAATGAATATACAACACCTAGCGTGTGCTGACGGGGAATTAAAAAAAAAGTAATTCCGCAAACAGCTAACATAACAAGGGGTACCTACTCGAATATGCAATACTATGGTCTAAGTCACAAGCGATATACGCATTTTTTTTTGTACAAAATATATCTTATAAAAAATACGTAGTAGACAAAGGTAAAGCTTTTAATATTTTCTCAAAATAATATATAGATATCTAGGTACATTGAAAAAATATACATGAGGTCGTTGATTCATCACTATCCAACGAGCGGTTAAACAAATTCTTCAGAAGCCGGACTCTAAAGTGGTTCCACTGGTGCTGCAAATTCATGCATTTTCATGGGCAACGGAATATACCTATAACCCTTGCATTAAGTGCCTAATAGGCGAGTAATTTATGTAAGGTTGTGTTAAAGACAGAGGGAGATAAGCTTGTGGTTTTATTCGCAGCTGGTCGTTGTTCCAGATACACGTTTATGACAAAATCTTAAAGCTTCATTTACGCCAAAGCGACATAGGGCGACACTTTAGCATGACAGTATTAAATTTTATTTCACTTGCTAGCCGTGCTTACTAATTGAAACGCCAATATAGCAGTGAAGAGTTTCTACCTACTAGTAAACGTGCTCAAACCAAATGGTTCGATGACGTTAAAAAAGTATGAGGAAGCGGTTGGGTAAAAAATGTGCAGGACCAATCATGATTGTTTAAGTGGATCCACTAGCAGCTGAACTATCATTACCAATTAATAACTTATTTATTTATTTATTTTTATTACTATTAATACTATTACTATAAGAAATCCTTTGTGGTGGTCGAGTGTACGTTTTTATAACATGTTTCCAAAAGAGTTTATGGACTTGCCATTACAAAAATTTAAAGACTGCATTTATTAAGTCGAGGTTATTAAACTATCGATGATTTTCTGACTGACAAAGTTGCATGGAAGCAACCGGCCTCGCAGCCAGTGACCCACGAGTCAGTGTAATACTTGTAACGTAACGTATGTGTTGTATTGTTTACTTATTGTAACCTTTTTCTTTTTAAAGAAAAGAGCAACTGCTGAGTCTCTTGCCGGCTCTTCTCTTCTAACTAGAATCATCTTTCCGAAGCGGTGGTAGAGTCTTAACGTATCATAAGTGACACAAGTTGTCCTACGTGAAATAAATAAAATATCATTTATTCTCTTATAACTTGCACAACGGAAAATTGGAATGTAATGAAAAAACATACCCGCTTTTAGGCCTTTGTTTCCACTACGTGAACCGGCCGGAACAATTGGGTGTTTTTCTTTTGGCACGATAGATGCCCTGGGTTCCATAGTTTTTAAACATTTTTATTCTTTATGTACCTTACCTACTTTACCTAGCAAAGTGGTTCATGCGGTAATTTAGTATTTTAAGTAAATTACATAAGTGGCTTTGCAAAGCGGACTTTAATAAGAAAATTGCTTTGTCTAGCTGTCTGACATCCGGTAGAATTTAATTGCCTTGTTTCTGTTAGGTCATTTTCTTAAGTAGTATTTATTCACTATACTTTTATACAATACATAGATAGGTACAATATATTTTTAATGATCTTTACCAATTAATAGCAAATTCACGCTACTCACTTAATATTATTCTTAGGCTCTTTTCGCACTGCATCATGATTTTCGGATTCGGATTCCGTTCGGATCTAGTGCGCAACTCCTCCTACAAATAGTAATACGACCACTTTCGATCGAGAATTCCCGAATTTGGATCGAATGCAGTGCGAAAAGAGCCTTACCCAGTGATATTTAATAATACAAGTTCCTGAACTGTTTCTTACCTAAAAATTATAGAATGTTCTATTTTTGTACTTTAATAAACAAAGAAGCTATCACCAATTATTTTGAAAACGGGTCGGAATATAGGTACATACGGCCTAGAAAGAACACATATTACGGTCTGGAAATAATAGATTTCATTAAAAACTCGAATGAATTGCATATAGTTACCTACTCGTAGCTCTACTTATCTTAAACACATAATATAATATTTTATTATCATCGCATTTTGTTGGCTTTGTTTTATACTAGACGATGCGAAACGATTTAAGGATTCCTTCTCTGATCTATTTAATTTTCCGGAATAAAATTTTATAAGTTATAACGGGTTTTAAGCTATCTCCATTCCAAATTTCAGCCAAATCGGTTCAGTGATTATGGCGCGAAAGAGTAACATACAATTTTTTTTATTCTTTAACCATTCTTTCCTTAATTTTTAAACTTTTTTTTATAGATACCCAGGGTTCCAGAGTTTTTAAATATTTTTATTCTTTACCGTACCTATTTTAGCAAACAAAGTACTTAGTTCATGATGAGTTCATGCGATAATTTAGTATTTTAGGCCAATTACGTATGTGGTTTTATAAAGTGGACTTTTTGTGAAAAGTCCATAAGTTACCTGCTTATATTCTGTTCCCAAAACGACACTAAAAAGAAGACTAAGCGATTCAAGTTCAAGTTATGAGAAGTTAAACGAAACTTTAATTTTTAATGAAGTTAAAAAAAACAATTAAAGTTACCTACTTAAAATAACATCGTAACTTTATGTTACGAAAAGTTCTAAACTTTTTCTATTCGGTGCAGACTACAGAGCAGGGTAAACGCACCCACTGCCGTCTTTAATATTTCATAGCATTGCAAATCGCGATAAGCAAACAATGACAGGTCGCGTGCGAGCCGAGGGATGAGTCACTGCGCTAAGAGACTACAATACATGATGTGAAATGTACAAGCCCGTTTATAGTTATAAATGCCTGGTAAGATGTGACGAGGCCTCGACAGAAACAAAGCGTGAAGGACAGCAGAACCTTAAACTGAACGCGTGCGTGTAGGTGATACAAATTCAAATGTTTATTTTATTCAAATTAACTTTTACAAGTGTATCTACCGCTAGTTCAGAAAACCATGCCTACCAAGTACCAAGAAGAACTAGCAAGAAATTCGGCTGTTGGTCTTTTTAAAAGGTTTTACAATAAATTCAAATATTAAGCATAGTAACCGCAGTCCCATGCATAGCAGGAACGAATCAAATCCACGCTCAAATCCAATATCATTTATATAATCGTCGATAGTATAGTAATTATAAGGACCTGTACAAAGCTCGACACGCTAAAATTGGACTAGCAATGTGCTTCTTAAAACTTTATGAACGCACACTTCCCAGTATAATTGCCTCCATAAAGTTTCTTGTATTGTAATTTTTGTTGAATTTTGTTTAGTTGTAAGAGGTGATTTGAACACGTTGCCACCATGCGTCGCTGCATAGTGCCAAAATATATTAAAAATATAAAATTTTATATAAACCAATTTCTTTTTTTTTAAACCTACTAGTTACTACTACACTCTGTACAGTAACATTTATTGAAAACGATACAATAGAACTTAAAGCTAGCTTTAAACTAGCTTAGCTAGCTTAAAGCCTAGCCTAACCTAATTTAGTAATTACAATATAAATCATGCCCGCGTGGAATGGTGGCAATAATGCTGGCTGCATCTCCGCGCTGGACAGCCAGGCTGATCCTTTACGCAAAAAATGAGCCAGCCCTTCTGTTACCAGATGAGGCAATTAACCACGGTGAAATATCTCGCAAAATTTTTTTGCCACTAAGAACTCTCCACTCCCTGCCAGAAGACTCCACGGCCTAGGGTCTCCAAATTATGGAGACCCTAGGCCGTGGAGTCTTCGTCACACCGTACTTTCTGAAAATATTACGATGCTAGAATGAAAGGTGATATTTGTAATGATACCAGCACAATATTTTTTGATTTATAAATTCCACAATGAAAATACTTTCAATAACGTGGGAGGTCCAAAGCATGACCTTGACCCTTTATACGAAGACCGGGAATCGTTTTGGGTCATTAATCATTCCAACGTTCAGAGGTTACCGAAATATACAAATAAATCATCAGGTCGATAACCTGAGCTATTGAAGGAATGTTCAGTAGAAAAATGGGTAAACGAAGTCATTCCATACAAATTTTTTTGTACGAGTAGTATGTGATTTTAGGTTTAAAAAAAATAGTAAGTATAGGTAAAATAAAATCCTGATAGACTTTCAATAAATTTTCTAAAATCCTTTCTTACCGCATGCTTATGGTCATAATAATATCTGTCTGCATGACTGCCTCGTTGGTCTAGTGGTTGGCATGTTCGACTTCGGCTGATGGGGTCCCGGGTTCGAGTCCCTAAGCTCTAATTCCCTCTCTCCTATGAGAGAGGAGGTCTGTGCCCAGCAGTGGGACGTTAATGGGCTGTAGTGGTGGTGGCATGACAATTGATATCTACCACTCACCTTTGTTTGTTATTTTGTGTGTGCTTCATTTTAAAAGTTAATACTGTATTTTAAAAAAAAACATATAGTAAAAACAAAAGTCTTGACTTACTAATTCACTGACTTTTTTCATTAACTTACACATAAAATCCATACTAATATTATAAATGCGAAAGTGTGTCTCTCTGTCTGTCTGTCTGTCTGTCTGTCTGTCTGTTACGCTTTCACAGCCCAACTACTCAACCGATTTTGATGAAATTTGGTACAGAGATAGGTTACATCCCGGGGAAGGATATAGGCTTTTTATCCCGGAAAATTGAAGAGTTCCCGCGGGAATCAAAAAAATGTATCTGTTCAACCGATTTTGATGAAATTTGGTACAGGGATAGGTAGTATCCTAGGAAAGGACATAGGCTACTTTTTATCCCGGAAAATTGAAGAGTTCCTGTGGGATACAAAAAACACCAATCCACGCGGACGAAGTCGCGGGCATCATCTAGTTATAGTATAAGTTAAAAATCACTTTATTTTGAGCATGCTAATAACTTTGAAACTTTATTTCAATGGATTAAACACGAGTCTATTTAAATAAACATGTACTCTTCAAATAAATATTATAAATGCGAAAGTTTGGATGGATGGATGTATGGATGGATGGATGTATGGATGTTTGTTACTCAATCACGCCCCAACGGCTGAACGGATCTGGCTGAAATTTGGCACAGAGATAGATTATAGTCTGGAATAGCACATAGGCTACTTTTTATCCCAGGAAATTAAGGAGTTCCCGCGGGGACCAAAAAAACAACCCATTGCTTGCACCTTTACTTTATAGCGTGGATAAACAATCTCCTGAAAAGCTGGCAATGAATTAACGATGGTTCCTCAAACCGACTGAAGACTTCCAAATGATGAGGGGTTGCGGCAATCACCTATTTAAAACTAACTGATTCGCGCAACGTCCTCCGCGTGGATTGAGATTTTTCGGTGTGGATCTCTTTCATTTTCCGGGATAAAGAGTAGCTTATGTGTTATTTCAGACTATAAACTATGTCTGCGTCAAATTTCATCCCGATCCGTTCAGCCGTTGGGGCGTGATTGTGTAACAAACATCCATCCAAACTTTCGCATTTATAATATTTATTATATTATTTGATTTGATTAGTATACATAGTTTAGTTTAGTAGTAGTTTAGTTTTATGCGAAACCTGGCACAGGAGCTGCGCTACAGGCGCCTCAGTCCGCAGTGAGACGTGCTGTCGCGTCACATTTCTGCACATAACCAAATTTCATCAGTATTCTGCCGTGTTTCTGTTGTCACGCTTCATATTTGACCAGAGCTTTAGATCAAAGTGCATTTAGTCTATCGATGTTGTAATTTTATTAGATCAGGCTTTGTTGAGATAAAGTAGACAAATTAGATATAGTACATGAAAATTCTTACTTAAAAATATTTAGTGTGAGTTCGAAACAGACTCGGTGAAATTGTCGTATTGAACAACTAATTACTTATTGGCAAAAGAAAATTCTAAGAAAATAAAAGAACAAAATTCTTATGAGAATAAAACCGAGTTCGAAAAATGTTCTTCATAGTACGTTCACTGATGAGATAATAGAGCCTGGAAAAGTATTGAATTGAGAAAAGATTCAACACAAAAGTGGGTTCTGCACAATATCTATCCTGCGCGTTTATAGGGTAAGCCGAGAGCTCTTCAATCTTTTTGCCGCCCGCGGTGGTTTTATCGCATCGCTTTGACACAGTCACGTAATTAATCTTTCGCCGTGAAAATGGGTCGCCATGAATAATTACAGAAAACAGAAACTTTAAATCGAATTAAGCGAGCTCATTTTATTTTTCTCACCACCTGGAAGTACCAGGTGGTGAGAAAAACCACCACGCGTACCGACGAGCGCAGCGAGGAACAATCTCCAACCAGTTGCACCAAATTGGCTTGATGAGAAACGATTGCTATCGTTAAGCTCTAAATCAAAATGCGATCTAAACACAAAAGGATTACATAATTGCTGAGTCTGCCGGCAGGAGACTGGATTACCATCGTCAAAACACTCGCATTTATACTAACTATTTTCAACATGGCGTCCGCACCCGCAGATTAAATCGAATGACATGAAACGAGTCAAATTGACAAATATTCTACTTTCTGTTTCATGAGATAATATAATGACAAACAGTAATAATGCCAACAATAATTTTTTATACTGTTTATTTGTACCACCACAACAAATAAAAATTACAAAAACATAATAGCTATTTATGCAACTGTATCGTAATGAGGGTCATTTTAATTCGAGTGCTGTTTTTTGATACGAGGCTTGCCGAGTATCAAAATAGGATAGTACGAGAATTAAAATGACTAATTACGTACAGTTGCATACAAGATTTTATCTACGACAAGGACGTCTTTATAATTTTTTACTTTATAAATTAATAAAAACCAAAAGTGCCAGAACCCAGAGCCGCTAAGCTATAGGTATCCTATTTATGAAGATAACCATATCGATACAGCTACGACTCATAACGATACAGCTCCCATACAACGAACTGTATCGTTATGAGAAGCAAACACGAAAGAGGGTTCAATTCGATATAGTTGTCAAATTCGAAATTGGAACTTTTCGATGCTGGAGTAGATAAAATAGAAAAAAACATAGACAGAAGTTTAATGCAACAACGATGATCCTGCGTGCGCGCACCCCTAATTTATCGAACTACTTAACATCTTATTGCCTTGATTAAAACCGCGCGCCATATCGACGTTGCTTTACCTATAGAAATATAATTGGCGCTATTCCCATAGATCAGCCTACAGTTAGCTCGAGATACAAATCAAATACTTAACGGTATCAGAATCAACATTAATTGTTCAAATCGATTGTTACGAAAACACTTTGTAAATACTATCCCAGAAGATCTGCAACTGAATATAAATCATATTTCGTTAACCCAAGGTTCAAATTTCATTATTATCTTAAAAGATTTTGTATCTACTTAGCAGCTGATTGTGCTGCTTTCGACTCATCAGTATATTTATTTCGTTTTAAATTACTAAAAAACGATAACAACAGTTCATGTTTGTAAAGGATGTGTTACTGTTTCGATAGAGTACCTTTAGCGTCATAGGAGGACAAAAGGTAAAAAGTTTTAGGAAGATACATAGGTATTATAATATTCACTGTATTGAGCCCGAAAGGAGATGGCAATGAAGCAATTAGTTATATTCAAAACCGCTACATTATTATCCCAAGAAATCCACTAACAATACATAAGTTTAGTGGTCGGTGGTGGTCTAGTTCAGTTCAGGCACAATTTAGGAATATTAAATCCCAAAATTGCACCTACCAGTAATCGTACCTATAACCTCCCACATATTAGACCGCCACGCTCACCATTGCGCCAAGGAAATCATAATAAAAACCATAAAATTTCCGCTCAATTATTTTATTACTACCCTCATATTTTATTTAAATTTAAAAAAGCATGCAATGGCACAAACAACGCCCTCGCACGACAAATGAATGCCGTGCCGCATGCAATCTGTTATCGTGACGTAAGTGATTGCCGCGAACTTGCGAACTACCATTGCATTGCATGCCGTGTCATGCACCGTGCATGCATGCATGTGGCACTTGTTGTTACTCATTAGTTTTCAATTCTCCGGTCGCCGACTTTTTATTATAGACGAAGTCTCATTGCGTGAATTGTGTAAGGCCATGGATTGAAAAGTCTAACTAATATCTTTAGCGCCTCCAATCTAATCAGCCGCGTGTGTAAAAAACTAATTTCGTATATACAGTACGTACCTACAAAATTACTTTTTCTGTAGAGAGAACCACATGATAATAGTTGTTAAAGCCCGCCAATCCGCATTGGAGCAGCGTGGTGGGTCTAAACTGTAATTCCCACTCTCCAACGAGAGTGGAGGCCTGTACGCAGCCATGGGACGTTAATGGGCTGTAGTGGTATAGAGAACTAAACTATTTAACGTGAGCGTTCAATTGTACTCATTATAGCCTAACCTTCTTAATCATTTTATAATAATTATATCCACTGGTTTTTATTTAGTTTAATATAATACTTATGAACAAGAAGTAAAAAGAAGAAATACAGTAGGTATATATAACTTATATATTTATATATATATTACTTATTATTACTTAAATATTATTATATTGTATATTATATAGTTTACATTTCGCACCGGTATTGCGGTAGAAAGACGTCAATACTGGGTAAGATTCGGCAGCATTAGGCGAATTGAATAATATTAATGAATCCATTCAAATCTCACACAAAAGGCATGATTGTAAACTAGTAGGCACACACAAGCCTAAAGCGCTAAAATACTTTGCTCCAGAGAGTTCTTTTAATAGAGCAGCCATTTCCTGTAAAAAGTATTTGTCTTGATTTTGCAATGTGATGCGCATCTACCAATTATCGAATCATCAGTCAGAATTGACGAAAGAAAATATCATCTAAGAAACTAACATCATCAACCAGAATGCATTAACTGTTAGTCATAGGCCTCTTTCAGATTGACGTCATCACACCACCTAGCAGGGGGGTGGCCCTATAACACAGAATAGAAAATAGTACAGGTATAATACTCCGTTTGCTGTAACGCGGTCTCCACTCGAGGACTTTGAATCCAGCGGCTATCAGTCATCAGACAAACGCGACCAGCCCACTGCCAATTCAGCGTGCTAACCTTGACAGTTGCTTTGACTTACATGGAAGCGCTTTAATAATTATAAGATTTACCGCTCTATGGTCTAACTCAATGACTTCGCCTGACACATATTTCATATTTTATTCAAGGAGACGCCGGGACTTCTCGGAAGAGATATCTCGACGACTAATTATACCAGCAAGTGGAATTCATATCTCGTTTGAAACAGATAATAAATTGGAATAATCTATCTGTGTTTGCCGATTAATTTACAATGTATCTGGCTATGCCTTGGCAATTTATGGTGGCGATATTAAATACCTATAAATTGTAGGTGATAAATTGCCGAAAACTTTACGCTTTAAAATAAATAAAAGCTTTATTGTTACTAAAAATCACCTGGACCCGATGGTATACCTAATGAAATAATCAAACTAGGTGCACCTGTCTTACTGAACCATTTAACCCGCCTATTCAACATGGTACTGGATACAGAAACAGTACCGTCACAATGGTGCACATCGGATATAATATTGCTATATAAAAAGGGTAACCCACTGGACATCGGTAATTACAGGCCAATCAGTTTATTAGCTAGTATATACAAACTTTTCGCATCTGTAATATTAAAAAGAATAAATCCGAAAGTCGACGAATTCCAAACAATAGAACAGGCAGGCTTCCGGTCAGGTTTCAGCACCACTGATCACATCCAGACGTTAGAACAGGTGATCGAAAAGTACAAGGAGTTTAACAGACCTCTGTATCTATGCTTTATTGACTATAGCAAAGCTTTTGACAGTATAAGTCATAAATCAATCTGGACAGCACTGAAACTAGCTAACGTAGAACAAAAATACATCAACATCTTAAAAAACATATACGAAAATAGCACCAGCACAGTAAAACTTGAAACAAGGGGCAACCCAATCATAATAGGAAGAGGAGTCAGACAAGGTGACCCTCTGTCACCAAAAATCTTCATCGCGGTGCTAGAAAACATATTTCGTAATTTAAACTGGACACGAAAAGGCATCAAGATTTTTGATTCATATCTTAACCATCTTAAATTCGCAGACGATATTGTCTTATTAGCGGAGACATCTAAGGAACTCGAAGAGATGGTTCACTCATTAGATAGAGAAAGCTCAAAAATCGGCTTGGAAATGAATGGAACAAAAACAAAAATAATGACCAACAGCCACAAAATACCAATTGCCCTAAACGGGAACAACATAGATTACGTAGACAGTTATATCTATTTAGGAAAACAAGTATCATTCATGAAGTCAGGAAACGAAGAAGAAATTGAAAGAAGAATTAATTTAACATGGAAAAAATTTTGGGCACTTAAAGAGATTCTAAAAGGAAAATAGAGCTTATACTTGAAGAAAACAGTGATTGATTCTTGTCTCCTACCATGTCTACTCTACGGATGCCAAACTTGGGTACTCACAAATAAAGTCAAGCAAAGGGTGAGGACTACTCAAAGAGCAATAGAAAGGAGCATACTTAAAATAAGAAAAATACATAAAGTAAGAAGTGACAGAATACGACAACAAACAAAAGTAACTGACGCATTAAAACAAGCTCTGGCATTGAAATGGCAATGGGCAGGACACATATCACGATACTCAGATAAAAGATGGACGATCCAAACCACAAAATGGAAAGGACCAGAAGGCAAAAGGGTTGTTGGAAGGCCATACAAACGGTGGGCTGATGACATCATTAAAACAGCAGGAATAAATTGGGTGAGACTAGGAAAAGATAGGGAGAGGTGGAAGAGGATGGGGGAGGCCTTTACCCGAGAAGGGGCCCATATCTTGTAGATTTAGTACTAATAGACTACCAATCATTGTAATGTCACACTTTGTTATTTAAGTAAAATAAGTAATTATCACAAAAATACTGTAATTTAGTTTTAAGTAAGATATGGTGAATAAATGGCTTTTTTATTTTATTTTTATTTTATTATTGTTACTATTATTGTTAAGTAAATATACACAGTCCACAATATATCTTAAGACTAGCTGATGCTCGCGACTTCGTCCGCGTGGTTTAAGTTTTTTGTTATACCCGCGGGAACTCCTTAATTTGCCGGGATAAAAAGTAGCCTATGTCACTCTCCAGCTCCTCAACTATACCCATGCCAAAAAACACGTCAATCCGTTGCTCCGTTGCGGCGTGATTGAAGGAAAACCAACAAACAAACACACTTTCGCATCTAATCAAATATTAAATAATCAATCAAATATCATCATACTCTAATATTATAAATGCGAAAGTCACTTTGTTGGTTGGTTTGTTGGTTTGTCCTTCAATCACGCCGCAACGGAGCAACGGATTGACGTGATTTTTTGGCATGGGTATAGTTGAGGACCTGGAGAGTGACATAGGCTACTTTTTATCCCGGAAAATTAAGGAGTTCCCGCGGGAATAACAAAAAACTTAAATCACGCGGACGAAGTCGCGGGCATCAGCTAGTATCAAATAAATATTATACTAAATGCGAAAGTTTGGATGGATGGATGTATGGATGGATATTTGTTACTCAATCACGCCCCAACGGCTGAACGGATCTGGCTGAAATTTGGCACAGAGATAGATTATAGTCTGGAATAGCACATAGGCTACTTTTTATCCCGGAAAATTAAGAAGTTCCCCCGGGAACCAAAAAACCTCAAATGGATGTTTGTTACTCAATCACGCTAGAACGGCTAAACGGATCTGGATAAAATTTGGCACAGAGATAGATTATAGTCTGGACTAACACATAGGCTACTTTTTATCCCGGAAAATTAAAGACTTCCCGCGGGATCCACAAAACCTCGATACACGCGTACGAAGTCGCGGGCATTAGCTAGTTTATAATATTAATATGAAGTATTATTATAATATATTAAAATCTAACAATATACAATTGGAATCAAACTCAGCATTACCGAGAATTGGCAACAATGCTCAGTGCTTTGATTTTGCTTCATTTCGATTTGCATCTTGCTTTAAACATTAATTTAACTATATTATGTAGTGATTTTAAATGTAAGTAAAATACAACTAACAAACACAAACCTTACAGAATTAAAACTACAAATAAAACTAGAACTACTTTGCACTTGACTGTTCTTGACTGTAAAGTTATCTGATGGTCTGGTGGTTAGTTTAACAACTGGCCGGCACAGTGGTGTGCGCTGTGAGGTTAGGAATACAAGTGTCCCGGTTCAAAACCTGAAAGGGGTCAATTTCGTTTTTTTTAATTTATAACTTACCTAGTTCAGGCCTCAGCCGTGGCTAGTTTGGTAACTAGCCACAGCCAGAATAAATTATAATACGGAAAAGCTATACCTACCACCATAGACCAGATTAGCAGGCTTCCATCTTAGACTACATCATCACTTACCATAACGTGAGATCGTAGCCAAGCTAAATCATCATCATCATTTCAGCCCTTGGACATGCACTGCTGAAAAATAGGTCTTCCCCAAAAGAATGCCATAACTCCTTGTCCTTAGCGTTCCTCAACTAGCTACTTGCCGCTACCCTCTTTATATCGCCGCTCCATCTTGCTAGAGAGCTAGGCTTACTTGTTCGCCGTCTTCGTTTAGAACCGTCTTACACCAGTGGCCATCGCTTCTACCTCAGTTGCATTGAGTGGCACGGGTACCTTGCGCTAGCTTGACATCGAATAAACAGACAGACAGACGGACAACGAAGTGATCCTATAAGGCTTTCCTATCTCCTCTTGAGGTACGGAACTCTAAAAATTGTCTTTCAGCTTCCATTACTTATCAAGTTAATAATAACTAAACGCCGTGAAGATTAACGACTTTAGGGGATGCACTTAACCCTCAAGATAAACCCCTAAAAGTACCAAAAGTATCAAGGCACCCCTTGCAAACGTCACGGCTAGATGCTCCCTAATAAATGACGGGAAGATGAGGAAATGCAATCTTAACCCTTTATCCCACAATCGGATTTGACCTTGTGATTTTGCACGGCTCATATTTCGCGACCCGCGAACCACCCGCGCGCCCCTCGCGCACCCCGCAGGCATCACGTTTCAGAAAAACACCTACAAAAAAATATCCAGGCCACTTATCATGGTTCTGTAAACGGCATTGGCTTTATCTATAATACATCTCTATGAAGGTATGATTTATAGAAGCTGACGTTTACAAACAATTACATATAACGGAAAGAATGCGTCAACGACCGCGATAACGATCGCGATTTTTCAAAAATATATTTTCCCGATAAAGATATCACATTTCAGTGATAATCCAGTCTAACACTGCACTAAAATATATTTATAAACTTATTGTATTGAGTTTTTATTTGTATTTGTCACCACTTGTCATAACAAACAATAAAAACACAGAAAAAAACTCAATATTTTGGCACAGATTCAAATGACTTTTTACCATAGCTTATTTTATTTTTTTGTTTTCACACTTGACAATTTTACTGTTGTAGTGTAAAGACTACATTATGGACTTCTCTATGGTCCAAAGTTGTACAAACCAAAATAAACTCTATAATTAAGATAAATCAGATTATAATGGTCTGGAGCGGCGAGCCCACCGGCGGGCTCGCGCGCGCGAGGGCAGTTTCCGTTAGATAAACAGGCGAGCCCACCGGCGGGCTCGTGCGCGCGAGGAGGAGGGATCAAATGATATGAAGAGAAAATATTTTTGTTTTCGAGAGGTCATCTATCATGCGCATTTCTGCACATACATACGTAAATCTAATAGAATTTACTTACAATCACAATATACATAAGCATTGAATGGATTTGCTATAGGTAGGTATACGGCCGGTTTCTGAATTGAGAATTTCATGTTGAGTCTGTCTCAAAGACTACTTAAGACCTAATTAAGCAAATTTTTGTTTCTGAATTGATATTGTGTAAGGTTTGAGAGTTGGAACTTGCTGTTTTTGCTTGAATGCCTAATTCAGAAACCGGCCCAATATCAATTCAGAAACAAACATTTGCTTAATTAGTCTTTGAGACAGACTCAACATGAAATTCTCAATTCAGAAACCGGCCGATAGTGTCCTAAGTACCTAATTAATTATTACCAATCTTCTTAACTTAGACCCGTCGTATTAATTAACCAACATCAGCTAAGATCAAGTTTGAGTCTCATATATTGTAACACATCATATTTAATATATACCACATCATTGCTCTATGTCGTGTACTATCCGTGTTATGGTATAATCTATGATTATCGTGTAGTCTGTGGTTGCTGTGCGAGTCGGTCGCCGCCATTTTTTTTGAACTTAGATTAGAACTGGGGCTACTGTAAAGCGGTGCGTAATTTCTATTAATTATTTTTAAAACTGATATTCATTTGATTTATACTGCTGTGCCCAGCAGTGATGAACCATATGATTTCATTTTGACCCTTTTCTGAGATGCCGTATCAATATTGACCGATACTTGAGAACGAATATAGTTTTTTTAAAATTCCACTACAAGTAAGCCCTAGACTGCGATCTCACCTGACGGTAAAAATGATGATGCAGTTCAGATGCGGGCTAACTTGTTAGGGGAACGGCAGTTATACTTACCATATACTTACCCATACCCCTATCGGTTTCACCACGACATCGTACCGGAACTCTAAATCGCTTGGCGGTACGTCTTTGCCGTTAGGGTGCTAACTAGGCACGGCCGAAGCTTCCCACCAGACTAGACCAGAGAAAATTCAGAAATTAGAAATTTCCTGACTGATCCTGTCGGAAATCGAACTCGGGACCTCCCACAATAAGAGCACAGCACTCACAACTGCGCCAGGAAGATCGAGGTGATGTTTGTTTTTTAAGACGTTGACTTTTCAAGTTTGACATGGTGTTAGTACAACTAATACTCTAATAAAAGATTTTCTTAGAAATTATTATCTTAAGACTTAATTAATATACAGGCATTAACTATACAAGCTAAATGAAACGCCAAGCGATCCAATCGCTTCAGGTCTTAGTTAAGGTGGGTAATATTTCTCGCAGGGTAATTTTATTCGACCCACCTTGACATAGGCTACTGATATTGAAAATAGTAAATCATTTCATTCCTACACCATGCTTGCTTCTTCAATATTACCTAGCACCTATTTTATTTACTGCGTTTATACTACATAATAATTGCGAAAGTGTGTTTGTTTGTTGGATTTTCCTTTAATCACGCCACAACAGAGCAACGGATCAAAGTGATGTTTTGCCTGGGTATAGTAATTGATGACCTGGAGCGTAACATGGGCTACTTTATTACCTACTGGAAAATTAACCACGCGGATGAAGTCGCGGGCATCAGCTAATCTAAACTAATATTATAAAGAGACAAATTTTGTTAGGTCGGTTCGGTTCAAAATTGGTTCAGTAGTTCTTCCTTTGAGATCAGTAGTGGTTCAAGTTTAACCCACCATGATGTAGTTTTTTTTTTAAATGAAGATAAAATATTATTAACATTATGAATGTAGTCCGAGTGCGCAATTACAGCTGCATACAAGTTGCATGCAGTTGTTTGTACTTGTGTGTAATTAGAAAAATTCCTAGACGAGTGTGGGAGAGTATGTGTGCTTACTTCACTAACAACTGCACTTTTTTTAAACGTCTACGCGCACTGCAGTCGAAATAGTCCATACTTATATGAATGCGAAAGTGTTGCTGTCTGTCTGTTAGTTGACTGTCACAGTTGAATAGATAAACATAAACAGTTGAAGATAAACCGTAAAAACATATCATCACGGTCCATCCGTGCAACCGATTTTATCAAATTTGGTACTCACACGGGAAAAACAAAGGCTACTTTTCATCCCGGAAAATCAAAGAGTCACACAGGGTTTACAGAAATCTTAAATCCTCGCGGACGGATTCGCGGGCATCATCTAGTACCTAATCAACCACAATCTATTGTAGTCTTTGCTTTTTTTAAAGAAAAGCTGACTCTGACATACTCAGGCATAGTTTATCTAGTGAAAGCTGAGAGTACAACGGCAAATAGCGGGAAATCGAGCTGCTTATAGGCACTATAGTGTTTAGTAGCACCCTTTGCCTTAAACTGTACTTGTGTCCAAAGTTCCAAACATAAAGCGGCAATCGTGCGTTACTGGATGTCTGCCGCGCATAATATTATATTCGATGGGTATAGTCCTCAAGCCCTTACTAGCACGCAGCAGACTAATAATAATTGCGTCCTGCGAAAGCTGTGTGTTGCTCCCGCGCACTTGCAGGTCTAACGGACGATTTCTGAGTTGAGAATTTCATGTTGAGTCTGTCTCAAAGAATACTAATTAAGCACATTTTTGATTCTGAATTGATATTGGGCCGGTTTCTGAATTAAGCATTCAAGCAAAAACAGCAAGCTCCAACAATATCAATTAAGAAACAAAAATTTGCTTAATTAGTCCTTAAGTAGTCTGAGACAGACTCAACATGAAATACTCAATTCAGAAACCGGCCGTAAGTTTGGACACGCCTTTAGATTTTGAGTTCACACTGCAGTGCGTGAGCACCAGGCGTTTTTTCGCTAAACTTAATACACGAGGGTTGAAGTCGGTAGTTCTGTAAATATTTTTATTTTCCCAACATTTTTGGTGTAACCACAACGCGCTGTAATGGCAATTTTAATTGGACCGTCTCTTAATTTCTCATGCAATTCAGTGCAATCATCTGCATTCTAGCTACTAGTTAGTATAGTCACTTCCTGTAACCGTCAGTTATTTTTAATGGGAATGCTGAACGACTTAAATAATATTTCAGAATTTGTTTTACAGCATAAAAAGCTGCTTATAGCTTAGCCACCTGTGCGTAGTGTGACTTATTTTTAACTAGATGATTCCCGCGACTTCGTCCACGTGGACCAAATTTTTTAGATTCCCGCGGGAACTCTTAAATTTTCCGGGATAAAAAGCCTATGTCCTTCCCCGGGATACAACCTATCCCTGTACCAAATTTCATCAAAATCGGTTGAACAGATGGGCCGTGAAAGCGTAGCAGACAGACACAGACAGACAGACACACTTTCGTATTTATAATATTAGTATGGATTTAATTGAAATAATGTTTGGTAATAGGTAAAAAACCACAGACAATAGAGGTTTAACCTACTCGTTGGTCCTCTGTCTCACTGCATAGAATCATTGCTGAGGGTCGCGACCCCTTTTCATTAATCAATACTTAATGGTAGGAGTTTACACATTGGTGCTGAGCGCTTAATATTTCGCAAACGGATACCTGAGTCGAAAAATGTTTCTCCCACACCTACAATATTTTTGAACGACCTATCCAACGAAATCCCATATCATGAGATAGACGAGAAAAAAAAACATCCTATATAGACCTTTAAATTGATTTTGGCAGCGTGATTAATATGCAATTAACTATAACCAAATTACAGCATTCTAGTACTAAGGGCGTCTGAGTTAAGCAGCGGACAGACAGACAGAAAGACAGATGGACGGACATGGCGAAACTATAAGGGTTCGTTGTCGCTAAAAAGTTAGTACAATTACATTACATATAATGTAAAGTGAGTAAAAAGCAAGTTAAATAACTATAGTTTACTAAAAATATGACTCTCATGAAGACATATTCATCTGAATTATTACATTTTTTGCCATTAGGTAGCTAACGCTATTAAATTCTCTTCACGATATTATATTCAACATAATATTAGATGTACGTAAAAAGAAAATTGATCCCAACGAACTCCCAAACATTATTGTTATCATTTCATCTCGCATCCATCCGAGTGGTTCCGAAAAAAGTGTTAGGGCCACTGCAAACACGATACTTCGGCGATCAACGATTACTTCACTTGTCCGATGATGTAGGTACTCGTAGTTGTGATATGTGACGGAACTTTTAACGCTAGACACACCTTAAATTATCGATATAGTATTAAACTGATACATGTCTCGCTCATTACAATACACAGCGATTAACATATCTAAACTAATATTATAAAGAGGAAAGATTTGTTTGTTTGTTTGTTTGTTTGTTTGTTTGTTTGTAATGGATAAACTCAAACTACTCAACCGGCGTGCGCTGCGAAAATAGTTAAAGTTACACGAAAACAATGGTGGAATTGTTCCTCTCAAAAAGTTCTAAGAAAAAGTCAGCAATAGCATATAATATCTAGCTTTTAAGGTTGACTTACAAAAACCATTTTCATGATTTTCAAATTTGGTCCAAACCGCTTTACTTGCGAAGGTGTTTACCGACATAGTATTATTTGGGTATGGACTATTAATGATTAGCGCTACACGTGCGAAGCCGGGGCGGACCTAAGTACATTGTTTTTTTAATACCATACTCGACTTACAAAAAGTTACATAACCTTTATGATAATATATTGCAAACTCAAATCAATCACTAGTGATCAGATGATTAATCTGATAATAATAATAATTCCATAACAAGTTAAGTTTAAGATACAGTCTTTCAATTAAGCCCTCTTTCATCTTTGAAAGCGGGTTAAAACTGAGACTTGGATAATTTAGCGTAAGGTCTTTGGCACTGAAGTTGTAACTATACACAGCCAAAACCTTCCACCACAATATTTATCACTTTTAAACCGAGAAACGAACCAAGGACCCCTCAGTTAAAGACCATTGAACTAGGAAGGTGTTAAAAGTTAATTCTCCAAGACGCGATGCAGTATCGAATAAATCTCGAAGAAGTTAGTAGGCAATGCTAAAAGAATCGTGTGTGTGATGACCCTATACAGAGGTACAAATAAAATCAGCGTGGCGCCAAGGTTAAAAACTTCATTTTCATAATGCGGGGGCGGAAGACATAAAGCGAAATTGTTTCTCTTTTTCCGTTTCTTCTTTTGGAATATCTTTAATTTTTTTGTTTAAGCCACAGACGTTGGAGACTGATGGACTTTAAGGTACATAGTGGACAAAGACAAACAATGCAAAACGCAGCGACAAAAACCATTCCATTAACGTGATAGAGGATCCGGAGCGACATAGTACCGTGGAGTAGTAATCACCCAAGTATGAGTAACTATTAAAATCCATCTGTACTCTATAGGCATTGTTTATGTTGTACGTATGAAATAAACCGTACCATCACGTTTTACATTTTATTGACTTTCAAAAAGTGTACAGTTTACACCTAATTTTTTATATAAACACTAGCTATAAATGTCCGCGTCTACGTCCGCGTGGACTGAGGTTTTTTGGTTCCCGCGGGAACTCCTTAATTTTCTTGGATAAAGAGTAGCCTATGCGTTTTTCCAGACTATAATCTACCTCTGTGCCAAATTCCATCCAATCCGTTCAGCCGTTCGAGCGTGATTGACCAACAAACATCCATCCATACATCCTTAAATCAATCCATCCAAACTTTCGCATTTATAATATTTTTATATATTTTATATAAACAATGAATAATTAAATTGAACAAACTTGTTTGTAAAATTGAAAATCTTAATGCCAACGACCTCAATTTACATAGACGGGCCCTGTCAAACAAAGAATGTGGGCGTATTTTTAGCAACGCCATCAACGCCATCTAGTCAGAAAAGCGGGAACTTGCTTGCAACATTTGAAAGAAAGCTTGAAAACGTATGACTCCGTCATAGATAATATAGGCCATAGCCACAGAAGCCGTAAGGCCAATTAGTAAAAAAAAAAATATCATACAGTTTGCCGCGGAAATTAAATGATTGCGCAATGGATAAAAATATTAAATAGGAAGAATAAATAACGTTTTTTTGGAAATGTATAATTGTGACTTGAAACACTTACCTTAAACTAAAATTGTACAGTGCCAAACTAATAAGACTTTAGATGTAAACCTAAGAATAACAAATTATATACACGACGAGCGACCGTGACAGCGCTACGATGGGGACAAAGACAGGATAGGAACGCGTTCTCATAGTCGGTCGCCCAACCTTTTTCTATGAAAGGGCCCATCTAGTACCTACATATATATCGATGCTTAATGCACCTATATAGCTATTAGATGACGCCTATGACTTTGTTCGCGAGGAATTATGTACCTATTTGAAATCCTATGAAGGCTCTTTGATTTTCAGTAGCCGATATTCGTCTCTGAGATTTAAGCCTGTCTAAGTAATTTATTAAGTCCATTCAAATCGGTAAGACGGAAGGGTCCTCTAACTAGTACCTGTTTCATCTAAACGATGCAGGTATAATACTATGTATTAATACTATGTACTAGTATACAGGTATATATACTCGTGCGTTTCGTAGAGTCCAATGGGAATCTCAGAATCGGCTTCATTTATGAAAAAAAAATGCTTCAGGTTTGATTCTTATTACTGTTCCTGTATAGTCATGATGTCTGTTCTTGTATATTAGTCTGTTGCATAGGCTAAGTACAAAGTTTGTCGTTTGTCACAGACAGAGGCGTAATGATTTCCTGTACGGCGTCATAAATTTACGGGCTCCGAGTATTTTAATGTCTTTTTCAGATATCCCGGATGTTATATTTGTTTGGAACAGTATGGCTCCGATCACACGGCCAACGGTCAAAAGTAATTAACTACCATATTATAGTGATTGATTAGCATTCTGGGAACCTTTGGAAGTATAACTAGGATACACAGGATAAGATTCACCTAAAGCCAAGTATCCACTAGCACTAAAACTTGCAGAAATCAGCTGCTATTGGTATCCCAATATCAATCTTTGCCAGTTTTATCTTTCAAATTCCTAGAAAACAAATTCCACCCACAGAGAAAAATGAAAACAGCTGATCTGCTCGAGTCCCGCTTGCCCGCTAGCCCGCCAACCCGCATTGGAGCAGCGTGGTAGATCTAAGGTCTAATTCCCTCTCTCCTATGAGAGTGGAGGCCTATGCCCAGCAGTGGTACGTTAATGGGCTGCAGTGGTAGTGGTGGTGACTAGATGCAAGTGCTTACATAGTGTTACTTAGCAATGGCATATGCAAGCGACTCGCCAAAACTGACTTCTGCAAGTTCTTTTGCTAACAAGCTGATGCCCGAGACTTGAGTGTGGATCTAGATTTTTGGTTCAAGGAACTCTTTAATTGTCCGAGAAAAGGTAGTCTATGATCTAGACTATAATCTATCTCAGTGCATTACATCCAGATCCATTCAGCCGTGATTGAGTAACTAACATGCATACAACCATACATCCATCCATCTAGTATAGATAGACATTTGGTCTTAGCAACAAAAATGTATCTGCTAAATATAGGTAACCATTTTATTTTAAAAATTATCTCAACATGCCAAAATAGAATACGTAAACAGTTTACATTCAACGTTTATATCCCAGATATAAATATCGGACTAGCTATAAGTTTCAAAACATTTCTAACAAGGATTGTGACCTCATTTCAAATAGTACACTACCAGATTTATCTTTTTGTCAACATCCAGCAGTCAACAGTCGCTGTACTTTACGGTCACTAAACTAAATACCGGCACAAAGATTACTCCCAGCTTACGTATAAGCTGTGCTTCAACATACATTTTTACATAAAATTCTACTACTCAATAAACAACCTTAACATCTTCAGTTATGTTTCAATTTACGATGCCGATGGTCTTCCCCAAAATTTCCCATTTCATTTTATTAAAGATCCTCATAAATTTTCCTCTCTTAACGTTTCTTAAATGATTAATAGTCGGTATGGGATCGTTCGGTTTTACTTAACCCTTTAATTTGATTAAATGTGGCATTACTTTTGCGAAGGTTCCAAACATTAGATCCTGAGTAAAGATGACATAAATGCTAGTGGAATCTGTTTTATGTACTTACTAGAGGATGCACCGCGACTTCGTTCACGTGGATGTAGGTTCTGAAAAATCCAGTACAATTAGATATTATTTTTGATTTTCCGTAAAATTATAGAGTTCTTACGATATTTTCCCAATAAAGGTTCCCAAATCATTTAAGTTCACGCGGACGACAACACGGGTGTAATCTTGTTTCTTATCAATTCTAAAGAAAATGAGGATATTATAGAAATGACAGAATAAGAAATGATGAAACAAGAACAATAACCATCCTCAATTAGATAGATAGATAAATTCAGGGTAGATATTATACCCTGAACAAAGGGATTAGGGCAAAAAGTAGAAGCAGTAGGTACTGTAACTTAATAATTAATTAGTCAGCCATTAGCAGAGCGAGATTATCTTTACGGTTTCTTAGTCAGGGCGCCGCATTAAATCACAGTCAGATATTATCAGCCCTACGTTTCTCACCTTGGTATCATTTAGGACGGAAATAGGTGAATCAGTATAATATATAATACAACCTTGAACCTCGAATAAAGTAAGACGGAAAATAAATTGTAAAATAATAGTGATTATATCTTTTTCGCAATGTTTCTTGCACGAAATAACCGCCACAGAAAATGAAAAATCCCAGGTCTTTTAGAAGCCAAAAAATACGTTATAAAATCATTAAGGTATCTATAATTACTAAAATATCCAAAGGTGAAGTGTTAACTAGTACCTAGTATGTATGTGAGTTAAACATGACCTGGAGAAAGACAGAATGAGCCCTTTTGTTGAACAGAATAAAAAATTCTGTTCATCAAAAGGGTACTTTGGGGGTATTTTTAAGATCCACATGTTGCAAGATATTAATATAAAAAACTAGCATAGTAAACCTTATAGAGCCAAACACATAAATTACCTGCCATAATTATTAAATTTATAAAACCGTAGTTCAAACTCAGTGTTTCATTGGTCATAGAATAAAAGCTTTAATTTAACAACATTAATTGCCTAATTTATTTTAATCCACTAGATCTATGTAGGTTCCAAGCTGTTACCCAATTAACGCCGTCTGGGATCCGCCGCCTTATCTGCAGGATAAGATGTGTTTTGTTCCACCGCCACCTTTCGCCAAGATAAGGGATTTAATCGAAGTGTTTTGTCGCCACGCCGTGAAGCAGGTGCATTTTGTCTTTGGATCAAAGATTAAAAGTTTATCAGACGGTACACTTTGTGATGCCACAGATGATATGATAAAAATCCATACAATTTTGTTTTCGCCACATCTTTATACAAAAAAATAACAATTTCGTCTTAACTTTTAAATCAAGATCTTTATTTTTTTAATTAGATTAGACTAGCTGATGCCCGCGACTTCGTCCGCGTGGAATACGTTTTTTTTTTAAATCCCCTAGGAACTTTTATATTGAGCGTAATAATTAAGTAGCCTACGTCATTCTCCTGGTCTAAAACCATATTCGTGCAAAAAATTACGTCGATCTAGATGCATCGTTGTGGCGTTACTGAAGGATAAACCAATAAACTAATAAAGAAACATACTTATTACTTACCCATCTTCTCATTCATGTAATAGTCGAACAATGTATTATATGTATTTTAAAACTTTTTCTACTATATTTGTATTTCACACTAGTTTTTATTTTGCCATAATCTATGCACAAACCTGTCACTTTAATTCTCCAACAGTCGTGAAGTATATCGATGTCGCCCCCACCTGCGAGGATTTCTTCCACCGTGACCACTTTATCTTCATTACTTTTTGTGTGTCCAACTCAACACCATAAAACAAGCCGCGGAAAAACACTACGAAAGACCCTCTTAACTCCAGTTAATAAAGTTCAAATTCACCTTTAAACAAAATGTTTATTTTTCACCACACCTGGGTTTGTTCATCAAAAAATAAACTTTTATTAAAATTCACAGTATTTATAATTTTGAGAATAATTTCCAATTAATGTAAAAAACTTTAACGATGTATAACTTAGTCAAAATTTGCTTTCCACAGTCTTACTTATGTATGATACTTACGAAGTTATTTAGTTTATTCTGAAAAAGAAACGAATAAAAATAGCAGTAAGTGCCAAAATTTTAATAAACAATGTAGGTATTATAGAGTTCAAATCATAACCTAATTATTCTTAAGGTTTAGACAAAGAGAACGAAAAATTGCGCTGCTCAGCCGTCGAATCCAACCGGGTGTTAGAAAAGCTTCAAGCTTCGTCTTCTCGACTGAAATTCCTCACAGCCTGGGAGACCAAGATCATTGACCATTAAGCAAGGGTGTGTTTAAAAAATAGACGTGTTGTGGCACTCGGAGACTGCCGCGGTAAAGCTATTGCATAGCATTTTTTATCAACTTGCTGTGACTACTTGAGTTGTTGACTTCAAGTTGTTGAAAATAGGCGAAATAATTTTAAAGAATTACCTCTGTGAGGTTTTTTGATTCCCCTTGGACACCCAGACTATTGAAAACATTATTCTTTAAAATTATTTCGCCTTTATATTTTTAACAACTTGAAATCAACAACACAAGTAGTCATAGCAACCAAAATCATCTTTTCATAAAAATAGTCTTTTTATTTTCAACAACTTGAAGTCAACAACACAAGTACCTAGTCATAGCAACCAAAGTGTTAGGTTTTTTTTCGTTACGGAATTTCTGGATTCGGTCTCCACGCTCAAGGCCCGCGACAGAAGCTACGCAATAGCTTAAAATCCCGGGGAAACTCCACAGGACACATTCTTTTGCCGCTTGCCTCCAGTGGCAGTCCATAAGTAAAGAATAATAGGTAACAGCTTTTTCACAGACTGAAAAAATACTGAAGTTGAATGGAGAATCTGCTTTTATGTAAGGTTTACGTCTTGTGTCATAGATTACTGAAGGAAATAGAAGGATGTTTTCTCATCCTTCTATGTCTCAAACTTTGATGGAATATAAATTGTTCTAATTTATACACCTTTATAAATAAAGAAATATTTATTTATTTATTCATATTGGAAAAGTATTTCCACCTTTATTTAAATATTCTATAAGTCTGTAAGTCCTTCATATAATATTCATCAGAGGTAAAATATGTAAAAGCGCGCTTTGGCTGTCTAAATCATTTTTTCTTAGCGCGCCGATCGCCCAGTTTAATGAGAACCGTGAATTCATCTGTACTTTCATTTAATTTACTTGAAATCTAAGTGGTAACGGAAGTGAGGGGTCTCACTAACTGGTTTTCAAAGTCTGAGAATTCAATATCAAGATTCTAAGCAGGTGTGCTTAGAAACAAGGCGCCCTTATAATGATACACACGGGCTTAAAAAGTATTGAACATAATATTATAATTATAGCTGCTGTTTGGTACTTAGATACAGTCCGGTAGATGTAAGCTGAGCTTTGTATTTTGTCTATGTAAATAATAAAACTAATACAAACCGATTTAATGGATATCCTACGTAGAAGCCAAGATTTTCCCATCTAAAACAGTTTTATTTATGACTTTGTGACCAAGTCTATTATTAAGTACAATTATAGGTACACATATTATGTAAATTTCACACCTACACAAAATAACTATAGGTATAATGTGTGGGCGTTACCTCAAATAAAAAAATCTTTCTTTGTTTTTCTAAAATATTATATTATACTTACTAATCACTGGTTACTTACGGTAATTATTTAAACGCATAAATAACTATATCTTTGTATGAAGTAGTATCAACGAATCGCGCCATAGAAATGTTTCCGCAAGTCCCAAAGATAACCGTATAAAGTTTTATCGCAATCGGACGAATGATACTCGTAGAAGCATAAAAGCACAAACAGATCTGTTGGTGCTTTTTTAATTTATTAAAACATATGAGAATGGAGGCCTGTGCCCAGCAGTGGGACGTTAATGGGCTGTAGTGGTGGTGGTGGTGGTGGATACCAAAAATTACCGCTTAATAAAAAGATACCGCTTTAACAAACACATGAAAATCTGAAATCTGTATCCGAATTATGCTTAATTTTTTTTACCATCTCTACATCTCATCCATTAAGCAATAGGCATGATGACAGTAACCAAGAATCAATGAAATTATGAATTTATCTAATGAAATAGGATTCATGGATTGTAAAAAACGTATTTATTTTTCTATTTCGAGTGAGATTGCTATTTATTTTGATAAAATAAAACTATAAAATACAGCAATCCGCCATATTGCATAAAACACAAAGAAGCGAATGACGTCACAATTGTTTGTTTTCGAGCTTTGATAATCACACTAATTGCTTACTGCACACTGTACAGAGTACATTGGTAAAAACAATTGTGACGTCACAACGACGCCATGACACCGCCGAACGTTTTGGCGTGAATTTTAAAATTTAAATTTCAAATGCTAATTTTATTTATCAAACTTTATTTTTCTGCTGAAATAAGATATTTTTTCGAAATAGTAGATACTTCCGAACATAATCTGACCATTTTTCAAAATCAGTGATCATGCCTATTCTGCAGTTGGCATTTCTACAGAGCAGTATGCCAGTTTCCTGTAAAAAAGTCGCGGTCGCCACCGTCCCGCCGCCGCTTTGTCGGCCCTTTTTGTTGACAGACTGTGACCGTTTTAATAAACCGATACCGGCAGCAGGTAGCGATGAAGTAATAAAATATGAATGGACCGTGTGCATCCGATGATCTTACGCTATCATATCTAACGTCTGATTGATTTATTTTCCTGTTTTTTATCCGAAGACAGGCGATCGACTTGCCACCGCCGATTGATATTGATATACGAGCATTAATCAACCGACTTCCAAAAAAGGAGGAGGTTCTCAATTCGACTGTATTTTTTTTTTATTAAGCTATTGCATAGCTTCTATCGCGGGCCTTGAGCGTGGAGACCGAATCCAGAAATTCCGTAACGAAAAAAAACCTAACACTTTGGTTGCTATGACTACTTGTGTTGTTGACTTCAAGTTGTTGAAAATATAAAGGCGAAATAATTTTAAAGAATAATTATGTTTTTAATAGTCCGGGTGTCCAAGGGGAATCAAAAAACCTCAATGTGAGGTTTTTGATTCCCCTATTTCGCCTTTATATTTTCAACAACTTGAAGTCAACTACACAAGTAGTCATAGCAAGTTGATAAAAAAAAATGCTATGCAATAGCTTTACCGCGGCAGTCTCCGAGTGCCACACGTCTTTTTAATTTTTTTTTATGTTTGTTACCTCAGAACTTTTGACTGGGTGGACCGATTTGGATGATTCTTTGATTTTTATTTGAAAGGGCATACTTCCCAAGTGGTCCCATATAAATTTTATCGAAATCGGTCGAGCGGTTTTTAAAATATCAACAATAAAATAAGTACTTTGTCGTGTGCTTGTTGTTGTAAAGTTGGCGCGGGAGTTTGAAGTCGGTTGTTTAAAAATAATTTTTTATATTAAATTATTTGATTGAAAGAGGTATCACGTACACTATTCGGTGAGAGAAAACCTCATGAAAAAGCCTTATTAGTTCACTCTGATATATACCTATTTACTGTACTATTACCTATTCTGTTCTATTTTCTATTACCTATACTATTACATCCTCTGCTGGTCATAGGTCTCTTGCACAGGTCCAGACCTTAAGCTGCTTTTATCCAATGACTGTCTTGAGAATCGTCGTAATCATTATCTCATCCATAGACCATACTTCCATACTAACATTATAAAAACGACAGACAGACGAATGTGTGTCTGCTACACTATAACTGCCCATCTTTTCAACTGATTTTGATAACATTTGGTATATGGATAGGTCGTTCCCCGGAGAAGGACATTATACCTACATACTTTTTATCCCGATAAATTAAGGAGTTCTCGCGGGGAAAGAAAAAACTTAATCAACACGGACAAAGTCGCGAGCATCACCTAATTAAAAATAAATGAAGCTATGTTTACATACATTTACCGTATCCGTTGAAATTTATATTTCGAGTAAAGATTAGATTAAATTCCTACTGTACACAAAGCCTTACAATATTGCTTAATTCTCTAACTAGAAGCCAAACCAAGGTTACCTGAATAAACACTGAAATCAGCCGTGTTTGCCCATTTATTAAATGATGATCTGGCTTTACCTTACGATGTACGCAAACAGGGTGTAATTCAGGAGTTAATAGCCTATATTGTTTACTCATATAATCCAATGAGGCTACGCTTCGCCGTGTTCATAAACTTTGTGAAATGTAACTACTAGCGCCATCTGTTATTGAGTAGAGTAAATGTGAAAAAATACTCCTAATAAAAATGACAGAACTTTGTTTTTGATATTCTGTATAATATAAAATTCTCTTCTTGTTTTTTTTTGCCATTAATGGACAGCAAGATGTATGGATGGATGGTTAAGTGATTGAAAAGTGTCATGGCATGTATAAAGTCTGGAACTAGAACTAATCAATTTACGAGAGATGTTGCAGGGCAATTTTTAAAGCCATTTTAGCTATACTGAGCTGACTAAGACTATAAAACGATCAGACCCAACGAGAAGTCGACCGGTACTTTGCCTTGCCCAACGATTTATTTAACTTTTGGCATAATATGCACGTCTATGAAGTGTCATAATTACTGACAGGCAACCATCGACAATAATAATGCAATACTCCATAGTCGCATATCGTTTTTTATAATAGTGAAGCGACGTGCCCTTTTATCCGATATTTCATAACTCGTATACTCATCTAGTAATTACAAGTACGAATTTCCTTTTCAAAATAGTCACGGAGCTTCAACACTAGCTTTCTTGATAGTCTTTTAAGTACCTTAAATATCTTTGGCGATGGATGGTTTCTATGACCTGACGGATTCATGTAGGTACATTTAGTGTTCTGTTGTATATGGTCTGTGTATTTATATGATACTTTAGTATACTTGGTCATTTAAACGCTTGGTAATGTTTATAAAACAATAAAAAAATGTTGAGCAAAGATTAATAAACTCGCCGGCATATTTAGCGGAACATAAAAAAAGGTCCATAATTAAAAAAATATGGTTTTATTTTAAAATCTACTTACTACACTTCTTTTTTTATTTAAAGTTTCATTTGTTTTACTTAAATTGAGATCACATTAAGAACAGATTTTACGAGTAAAGGCTATTTGTGAAAAATGGTACATTTTTGAACTTTTCATGTAACCGGGAAAGGTGAAATTTAATATTAAAATAACAATTAATTAAATTAGAAAAATGGTGATTAATATCGCGTATTTCCTCCACGTGCTCTTATTAAAGTTTCTACCCGTCTAGGCATACTGAGAATGATGTTATCGATCGATCTCCGTTGGGGCTAAGTCAACTCCAGAAAGATACCCAATTAAAAAAAACTAACAAAAAACAGTATTTCAATGAAATTTTAAATCAATCTCAGAAGAAAGAAATACTCGAAGTTCGCTCCAGATAAGGTGTATTTGAATAAAATTAAAACAATTGCATAAAATGTGATGTTTAGTTGTTTTCTTAATTTGAAAATATTTCTTTTTAAATTAAATGACGTATAAACCAGCCAGCAACCTTATATGATACTGATATCAAACCTTTTTTTTTATGTTCCGCTAAATATGCCGGCGAGTGTATCATTGTGTCAAATCTATTTAAGCTTCTTCATAAAGAAAGTCGATGGTTATCAAAAATCGAATCAGTAACGCGTTAGAACATCATTGACTCCATGTGCCAAAAGTAAATTAAATGATTAGACAGAGATTATCTATATTAACAAGTTTCCAGAGCATCGAAAATCCAGAATCCAGTATACTGTGTAAAATCACAAAATGTAAACAAAGTGGAAAAGCATTTTATTGTTACCAGAAGCGGACGAATTGAGGAAAGATTCGATTCTCGTAACGCGCTTTTCCTTTATAAAGTCGCCAAGAGCGCCATTGTGACCATCTTGTATCCGTTTTAGGACACTTTTTGTTTAACATAAAATAGCTGCAGTACTTTTTTCGAGCATAATATTTTAATATATTTTACTAAAACACTGTCACCGTTATACGTTTTACCCAAATAGAATAGAGTTTTAGGATAAGTTACTTAAATCTGTAAGGGCAGATTGACAGCGAATCGAAGCGAATTTATAATTTAACATAATATCTTTGAGGTACCCAAACTAATTACAAATTCGTCACGCTAAAAAAAACAAGTTGGCTTCCAGTCGCTAACAATTTCATAATTTTTTGAGGATGCCTCTTTTTGTTAAATTGGGAATTTCACACTCTCGTTTTTTTCGTACCTAATACTCACTTAGTGCAATCGACATAACTAGACACTGAGGCTAATTTTCTTCAACCTTTTAAAGAATGTATGTATGCATATTCTTTATTTTAGACCATAAAAGAAACAAGATACAAGGAAACTTAACACATAGATTCAATAAGGCGGTCTAATCCTGATAAGAATCCTGATTTTGTGGTAACATTGTGGTCGTCCTATCGTTTGCCAATATGACTGCGCAACCCGTTAAATCCGTGTCGATCTCATCATCCCGATTCCCACCTTTCCCTCACTGATGTTTACCTTATATCTCCAGCAAATTACTTATTCAAATCCCCTCGACCTAATTCCCGGTACTGGTGGCCCTCGAAAGACGAGGTTCATTGTTGGCTCACGTCAAAGACTCAGTTTTTGTTTGCCCTGACATTTTGCGCTTTCAACTCAATGACTGGGTTGAATTAAAACTTTCAATATTACTTCAGAAGAATTGTTTCATGTTCTTTCCGTGATTTACAGGAATTATTTGCATGAGAAAACTTTCTTATTTATTAAAGAAAGTATGTAAATGTACGAGTATGTTAAAAATTATAGGTCATATCAATGATATTGTTAAGACACACCTTCGCATTTATAATATTAGAGCAGATAAAATCTACACGGGTAGGTATAAAACTTGTCTTATCAAAATTCGAGTAGCGTACTGACCACAAATTTCGCTCTGTATTATTAAAGTACATTTAAATGCAAAGCTAAGAAGAGAAGGTAATTAAGCTGAAATAATTAACTGAAAATATAGTTAATTAAGCTTCTGGTTCGTTTTACATAGGACTTTTTGAAAACGGAGGCTCGAGCTTGAAACGTATCCCACGTTTCAATGCAGCTTTTGTGAATAAAACTTAAATCTTAAGTAGTAAGAAAGATGAGGGATTGCCATAATAGGCATGATGACTGATTTTGAAAAATGGTCAGATTATGTTTGGAAGTACCTATCTACTATTTCGAAAAAATATATTATTTCAGCAGAAAAATAAGGTTTAGTAGATAAAATTGGCATTTAAATTTTAAAATTCACGCCAAAACGCTAGTCGGTGTCATGGCGTCGTTTGTGACGTCACTATTGTTTTTGCAGTGTGCAGTAAACAATAGTGTAATAGGCATGATGACAGTAACCGAGAATCAATGAAATTATTAATTTATCTAATGAATTAGGATTCATGGATTATAAAAAACCTATTTATTTTTTCTTTTTCGTGTGAGATTGCTATTTATTTTGATAAAATAAAACTATAAAATACAGCAATCCGCCATATTTGATGAAACACCAAGAAGCGAATGACGTCACAATTGTTTGTTTTCGAGCTTTGACAATCACACTATTGTTTACTGCACACTGCACAGAGTACATTGGTAAAAACAATAGTGACGTCACAAACGACGCCATGACACCGCCGAGCGTTTTGGCGTGAATTTTAAAATTTTAATTTCAAATGCCAATTTTATCTACCAAACCTTATTTTTCTGCTGAAATAAGATATTTTTTCGAAATAGTAGATACTTCCGAACATAATCTGACCATTTTTCAAAATCAGTCATCATGCCTAATTGTCAAAGCTCCAAAATAAACAATTGTGACGTCATTCGCTTCTTGGGGCGGGTTGCTGTAATTTATAGTTTTATTTTATCAAAAAATAAATAGCAATCTCACTCGAAATAGAAAAATAAATACGTTTTAATACCATGAATCCTATTTCATTAGATAAATTCATAATTTCATTGATTTTTGGTTACTGTTTTCATGCCTATTACATCTGTGCGGATATGCAAAATATTATAGTATACCTAATGCTAGAAACCATTAATTTTTTACAATAATCTTCTGTAAAGATGCGAGCTGTTATACAAAGCTGTGAGTTATGTGTTACTAGATGATGCCCGCGACTTCGTCCGCGTGGATTATGTTTTTTTAATTCCCGGGAAACTCTTTAACTTTTCGGGCTAAAAAGTAGCCTGTATCCTTCTCCGGGATATAATCTACCTCCAAACTAAATTTTATCAAAATCAGTTGAAAATATTTTCATTTATTTCAAAGAATTTCATTTCGGTCGTAAAGGCGTAGCAGAAAGACAGACAGATTACTGATAGGTAGATAGGCAGATAGATAGACAGACAGACGCAATTCATAATATTTATAATTTTTGTATGGAAATAGATTTCCGGAAATGCGACGAAGGCTAATAATACAAACTTGACCTTTATGTTGTGCAAAATGTTTATTTATGTATTTTGGCGTTATTTTAGTAAGTACATAATATATTTTCGCATTTCAAATTCTGTTTTTAACTTTATAGGTCACAGCAAGACAAACGACATAATATATCTACCTAGTGTTACAACAAATTGAACATACGAAGTGTTTCCCAGTTTTACTTCATAAAGTTGATAATACACTGGTATTTTATAATTTTGGTAAATATAATATTATTATTATTTCATTGATTTTTCTTTTCATTAATAAATAATCAATACTCAATTTCGTATAAGACATACAGCTAGGGTTGCCAACATTTCCTCACCGAAATATAGTATTTTCAGACTAAGCTATAAAAAAATATAGTACACTTCAAAAAAATATAGTATTTTATGGAAAACGCAAAAAGTAGACGAAAAAATTTTTTTTTTGTAAAAAGTATATTTATTTGCACTTCTTGCATTTTTTAACAGTTTTTACGACTTTAACTTCTCAAAAGAAAGAACAGTATAATTGGAAATAATTACCAAAATCCCAAAACTAAAATAAAACAGACCAATGACCAATCATTCGTTTGACTTTGACAAGTTCGAAACGCAGTAAGATACTCGTAGATACGTTCCGATGCGCTACAAGCTATTGCATCAGTCAAAAGTTAATGAAAAAGCACTTTCATCAATTTTTAAAATAAAGGATTTGTTTGTTAGATTTCGGTGTTGAAAATATACTAGATATTTTTGCGTTCTTCAACAGTATATAGTACGCAGACCCGAAATACAGTACAATACTATATATTATAGTACGGTTGGCAACCCTACATACAGCAGGGCGACCGCGTATCTTTTGCATCAATCATTGATACTCTTGCTGGGTCTATGGATTTCGTCCAACTATGGTATTCTTGCTGGGTCAATGGATTTCGTCCAATAGTGGAAGAGTGTTAACCAATCAGAGGTGATTGCGATGTATCAATGATTGATGCAAAAGATACGCGGTCGCCCTGCTGGTGTCTCTTATGCTACGTCTGGTTTTGACTCTACCACCATCATGTACCACCATTTCAAAAGCTAAGTCGCGTTCTAGTTAGTTAGTTAGGCGTTCAATCTCGTGTACTTACTGATAAATTATTATTAGACGGTTAATGATTTAATAAATGTATTAGGTAGTTACTAATAATAATAATAATTTATTAGATATTAATAAATGGCTTGACGACAGGCTTCGATGATCTAATGTTTGTTTTGTGTAACACAAAATCTAGTCAAACTACTAAAAACTAGAAACTACCCCTACATACGTACTTGAACCCATCTTGACTTGCTAAGTCAAGATGGTTACTTATTATTAATCCTGCACTATACTAGAGTATATTCCCGCTAATTCCCGCTCTCCTATGAGAGTGGAGGCCTGTGCCCAGCAGTGGGACGTTAATAGGCTGTAGTGGTGGTGGTGGTGGATACTAGAGTTATTTCACCGTCGCGCCGGTTTGCTTGCGCATTTAATTTCCAAACCGATTTTTATTGGCCGATCGCTGCTATATTATATATATTTATATATATATATATATATATATATATATTATAGCCTTTATTATTTTTGTAATCTATTATAGATTTCATAGACAAATTTATAATAGACACATACTTTGAAAGCCTTAGGAGTTTTAAATTGTGCAACACAAACTTTTGCCACTAGTTTCATAAGAGCTCCCGGTGTGTCACCTCCTTAGCGCAGTTGCTCCGTTATTAAAACGGTCCTCGAGTTACATAATTTCTGCGCTGCACTCGTGTTATGTTCCAAACAATTTCACCGTCGGTTTGCGCGCGCGTTCTATTTCCAAGCCGATTACTGTCAACCGATCGGGATCGCTTTCAATTGCCTTTTTAATGTTACAACCGTGTTTACAACAGCTTGCAAGTTTCTCTCTTCAATGTGACATCAAAAGAAATGGTTTTCTGTATCTTTATTCCTTTTCACAAATAAGCCTTTGACTGCGAGCTTTCCTATATAAAAGTTTATAAGTAATAATTATTAAGGCGATATCTGGCTTCTTCTTATTGTATCAAACCTTATATCCCACGCCATGTGGGCTCGGCACAACATGTCATCTTCTTCCACACTCTTTTGTCATCCGTCAACATACACGCATATCCTCTTTCACACGCCTTTCAAAGGTGATAATATCTGGCTAACCTATTTTATTTACCTACACGGTAAATAGATATCTAATACACACAACCAAACAGACACCAACTAGATCAAATAAAATTTAAAAAAATACCATTTTGCCCTTGCTGGGAATCGAACCTCAAGCTCCCCTTTATAAGCCCACGGCTCTCACCATTGCACCAGAAAGGTAGCTGAGTAGTAAGTGACGTATAAATTGACCCCTAGCTCTTCAAAGCGAAGCTCGAGCTTACGAAACACAATCGCAATAGCATGTGCACTTGTAGAGCGATTTATTTGGTGCAATGAAGTCAGGAGTGCTCTAGAGAACGATTATCGCAACTCGCTTTTCATTCGTTCACTCGATCGGATAAAACGATCTTCCATTCTCAAAATGAACATGTTATAACTTAAAAAATATATCTTAACATCTACGAGTATTACAAATGCGAAATTTTGAATGGATGGATGGATAGATGGATGTTTGTTACTCAACGGATCTTGATGAAATTTGGCACAGAGATAGATTTGGTATATTGTGGAATAACACATACGGCCGGTTTCTGAATTGAGAATTTCATGTTGAGTCTGTCTCAAAGACTACTTAAGGACTAATTAAGCAAATTTTTGTTTCTGAATTGATATTGGGCCGGTTTCTGAATTAAGCATTCAAGCAAAAACAGCAAGTTCCAACTCTCAAACCTTACACAATATCAATTCAGAAACAAAAATTTGCTTAATTAGTCCTTAAGTAGTCTTTGAGACAGACTCAACATGAAATTCTCAATTCAGAAACCGGCCGATAGGCTACTAATTGTAAAGCAGATAGCACGTAGATATTTGGTGTACAATAAAGAATATTTCATTCATTCATTCGTTCACGTGACCGCAAAAGTTTTCTCCGACTGACCGCCGAGCTTCAGTTTGAAGATGGCACCACATGATGATGATAGTAATTATCCCCTAAAATTGAAGAGTGCCCGCGGGAACCAAAAAACCTCAATCCACGCGGATCTATCCATCCATCCAAACTTTCGCATTAATAAATAATATAAGTATAGAAAGTATAGATATAGAAGTATAGATATTTACTTATCGTCTGGATATGTGTCATCCTATTTACTCACTTTACAATTAAAATTTAATCAAATTACTCACTTATTGAGATGTCTGAACGTTTCAATAAGCCTAATTGATTGTTACTAAACTGAACATTGAATTGAACCGCCAGAACCCGCCTTTAGCTATCATTGTGCTTTTCGTGAAGGTTCTGCACTTGAGCCTTGAAAAGATTTTCTTTCGCTTTTATATTATACTAGGATGGTGCCCGTGACTTCGACCGTGTGGTTTGAGTTTTTTTATACCCGCGGGAACTGCGTAATTTACCGGCCTATGTCACTCTCCAGGTTCTCAACTACATCCATGCCAAAAATCAAGTCGATCCGTTGCTCCGTTGCGGCGTGATTGAAGGGCAAACCAACAAACAAACACACTTTCGCATTTATAATATTAGTATAATATACTAGCTAATGCCCGCGACTTCGTGCGCGTGAATTGAGGTTTTTCGCTTTCCGCGGTAACTCTTTAATTTTCCGGGTAGCCTATGTGTTTCCAGACAAACAGAGCAACCACCGAGTTTCATGCTGGTTCTTCTGGATAGGAATGTCATTCCGAACCAGTGGTAGATTCTCACGACGATTCAAAAGCACTTGTTAAAGTTTACTTGAATATAAAAACATTTGAATTTGAAGTATAATCTATCTCTGGGCCAAATTTCATCCAGATCCGTTCAATTCTTCTGGCGTGATTGAGTAACAAACATCCATCCATCCTAACTTTCGCATTTACTTATAATATTACAAGTAAACTACGTTACTACTACTGTAGTAACGTAGTTACTACGTTACTACGTATTACTAGTATAAGTAGTAATCATATCCATATTGGATATTATTCGTGTGTCTAGAACTTCAAATCTGGTGACAATAAATCCAATGAATATCGATACTGTTCGCCCGCGACTGGGCCCAAACGCACAAGTCACTTATCCCACGGGAGGCGACCTTTGAACCAACTTTGAAGGGACTTTTTCGCTTTATCCGATAAAGGGACTGATAAATTTAGCACAGCTCGTTTGTGCGAAAAAATTATGTGGCAGATTGTGGGTAGACGTACCGACGTGTTTATTCTTTACTACAAGGTCCCCGCGACCGCGATAAAATTTTTCGATTCCTGCGAGAACTTTAACCGGAATGCAACCTATGTTTGAATAAAATTTCGCCAAAATCGGTTGAAAAATGGGCCGAGAAAGCGTAACAGACTTACAAACAGACGGAAAGACAAGCAGGCAGACGGGCACACTTTCGCATTAATAATATTACCACGGATTCTCATTGAATTTTCTGTAAAATCGGCAATCAGGAGCTACAGCCCTATTCTGTAAAACTTGAATCAATGATTGTAACTATCTCAATCATTGTAGTTGGCTGAATTTTATGGTAATCTTGCGATAAACTTTGGAGATATAGTATTTACCAATCAGAAGTGATTGCGATCGTTATACTGTAAGAATCATTTTTACGTAATTAGGCCCTTGATCGGTACTGTTTCTCTCATGAGCGGTCCCATCACAACGACTGATTGTGACAAATCAAATACAGCCATTGGGTATGAGCCTTAACATTCCGTTAGGTATATTCGAAGTTCTAACCTTTTATCATGACCCATTAAAATATATACAAACATTATCGTGAAAACATACGAAACATGAAAACAACATGAAAATTCCGCCAGCCACGAATTTCAGATTCAAAGGCTTAGTACACATTTGTGCCAACAAAAATATAACTCAATTTTGGAGAGCCATTAGGAGATTATCCACGTTAAACAATTTAATGCTCAATTTTAAAACGATGGTTGCCACCCACAGAGACCTTACGAGCTTACTTTATAAACCCTGGTACAGACTATGGAAAATACATACTTAAAATATTTTGCCTCTTAAATGAAAATGATATAAATTAAATGAATACGATATGATATAATTTATTATTATTATTTTCATTCATTCGATATTTTTCAAATCTACTCGGGTTAAATTTCATTATATTATACGTCTGCATTCCACCCGTATGTCTGCCTGTCAGAGCCTCGTAGCTTCTTACTAATTAACACAAACACTGGACATGAATATTATGTATTTTGGAAGATAATCACAAAAAAAATATTTTTGAATATTTTTAGCAATATCTTAATTGTGTTTCATAGACGGAAAATTACTAGGCAGATCAACAGCTCACAGCACCCATTGTTTAAGGTAAAACGTGTGAAACATAATATTGACTGACACAATATACTCTACCTTACACTACCTCATTACTTGCAGTGAACTACATGCTACTCGTAGAACCCGTTATTAACAGCATCTTACACGTTAAGACGCCTTTGATCTAAAGGTGTCACATTATTCTCTATCCTTGATGTTATTAGTACGCGAAAAGCGTGGAAAATAACGTCCTTAACATAATATTTAATGTTAAAGTACAGATTTCACTAGCTGATGACCGCGATTTTGTCCGCGTGGAGTAAGTTTCTTTATTACCCACGTGAACTCTTTAGTTTTCCGGGATAAATATGCAGCCTATATCACTTTTCAGGTCCTCAAATATACCCATAAAATCACGTCGATTCGTTGCTCTGTTGCGGCGTGATTGGAGGACAAACCACTAAACTAACAAACAAACACACTTTCGCAGTTATAAGATTAATATGATATTTTCCACTAGACAATGCCCGATATGTATTGGAATACAACTCTTTTATTTTCCAGGATGAAAAGTAGCTGATGTATGTACGAAAATTGGTTAAACAGATTGGCCGCAGCAGACATATCTAAGACAGACACGCTTTCACATTCTAAATTATTAGTTAGATAGCTCAGCAATTTTTTAAACTTCTTTATAATATGTTTAAGAAAATTAATGCCCAAACAAAGGCTGCTTTCTTTCAATTTGCAAACAAAACTCCAAAAGTACTTGTATTAGAATACCTTCTTTATTCTTTCGTTGCGTCCAAAGCGTTTCGATTCCTTATGCAAACGTGGCATCATTTAAAAAGTCACCTATAAAATTATTTAAAAAGAAAACTTCACAGTGTAGTCCAAGCATAACAGCAATCACAGAACTAAACGCATTTAGGACCAAATTAGACTTATCGTTTCACACCCAATAAATCGAAAAGACCCCGACCGAGCATATGAATGTTTTCAGAACAAAAGAGACAAAAAGCTACAAGTGTGGATTGTGTCTTCCCCATTTGATGGGAACTGCCTCGTTGGTCTAGTGGTTAGCATGTTCGGCCGACAAAGTCCCAGGTTCGAGTCCCGGGTCGGGCCATAATTAAGTGATGCGTTTTTCTGACTATAAATACTCAATACTAGCCTGGAGTTAGGAATTTGGCGGTGTTCCACCCCCGTGCCTCGGAGAGTACGTTAAGCCGTCGATCCCAGTTATTATCACTAACATGATAATAGTCGTTAAAGCCCGCGAACCCGCATTGGAGCAGCGTGGTGGGTGTAAGCTCTAATTCCCTCTCTCCTATGAGAGTGGAGGCCTGTGCCCAGCAGTGGGACGTTAATGGACTGTAGTCAGTCAGTCAGTCATTTGATAGGAACTCAGCTGGTACTGGTGTTTTGTATGGAAAGATACCTAAATCAAAATCTATACCTACATTGAATAATAGATTACTAGATGATGTCTGCAAAATTGCTTAAGTTTTGGAAAAACCACCATCGGATGTCAATGATTCCGGGATAAAAAGTAGCCTTTGTCTTGGCCTGGGATTCAACCTATCGCTGTACAAATTTTTTTGATTCCCATTGGCATTCCTTAGTTCCGGGATAAAAAGAACCCATGAAAACAAACACGTCAATCCGCTGCTCTGTTGCGGCGTGATTGAAGGACTATTTGACTTCCTTTGGGATAGAATTTATAAAAACTGTGAATTATGTATAATTTAAACCGGTAGCCCAAATATCAAGTTTCATGGCTATAACTTGAAAAACCCCGGCCTTTTACACCAACTTTCAACGCCTATTTTACCAGTTACTCCTTTATATTATTATACCGAAAGTCAAAATACCAAGTTTCATTGGTATAACTTGAAAAATATCTTGATAAATAAAGGACATTCATCCCCTATTTCACCCCTTTGGGCGTCAAACTTTCAAAAATGGTGAAACACGTACTTCTGCATATCTAACTGAAAGCCCAAATGCTAAGTTACATGGCTAACTATGGATGGACATGGATAACTTGAGAAATGAAGGACTTTTATACAAACTTTCAACTCTAGTTCTAGTTTACCCCTTTGGGGGTGGGATTTTGAAAAACTGTGCCACATGTACATCTTTATTTATTACCTTATGCCAAAATACCAAGTTTCGTTGAGAAATATCTGGAGAAATGAAGGACTTTCATATAAACTTTCAACCCCTATTTCTCCCCTTCGGGGGTAGAATTTTCAAAAACTGTGAAACATTTCTTTATTTTTTACCGATAGCTCATATACCAAGTTTCATGGATATAACTTGAGAAATGACGGACATTCATACAAACTTTCAACCCCTATTGCACCAACTTAGGGGTGGAATTTTTAAAAATCCTTCCTTAGTGAGCGCCTGCGTCCCAAAAGGAAGCTACTGTCAAAATTTCAAGTCTCTAACCTAGCGGTTTCTAGCGGTTTAGGCTGTGCGTTGATATTTAAGTCAGTCAGTCAGTCAGTCAGGACTTTGAATTTTATATATATAGATTAATATGAATGGTTATGGATTATGAGTTGGTATGTGCATGAAATAATATATCGAATCCAGTACACATTGTTTATTGTTAATTACAATGTCAGAAAGCCTCGAGCAAAAAAGGGTGTAAAATATGAACTAGTATAAAATGTAATGGGACCGGTTCTTACACTCGAAGATAAATAAAGATATTATAAAAGGATTGAGAAGATAATCATTGATTAACGATTACCGGTCGCACCAGAGGTGCAATTATGTAAGGATTGCCGATCAAACGTCTAAGTTCGGCTTCAAACTAAAATAAACCATAATAGAATTGAATTAGAGCTCAATTTCGTGTATCCATTCTCATACGTTTAGATAATAATATGTACGATACAACCGAGTTGTATGCTCTGTGTACCTACGAACTTAGACGATTTGATCGACAATTCTTACATAATTGGGGGGCAGATCGCAATGGGCGTACAAATGCATAAATATAAACAATACTATTTATATACATTGCAATAATTATTATCTGTATACTTTACTTCCTATAGGTAATTAAATACATTATATTGGATAGCAAGCAGGCGTTACTTTGCGGAAGTCCATCATAATAAATATCTAGTTCCTTCATTATCTTACATATTACATTAGTCAGAAAAAAGATTTCCAAAACGAAACTTTGGTTGATATTGTATTCGGATAGGAAACTTCGAGTTGAGAGTTTGCCATGGGTTTATTTTCGTAGAATCTACGTTCCTAGTATAAAGCTATATTATCTCAAATTTATTTTTAATTATTTAAGTATCGATTCATAGATCGTCGATTTATCTACTAAATGATATTATTTTATCATTATTACCGTTATGCTTTGATGTTCAGTTGCTGAGGAAACAAATAAAACCGGATTTTTTTCAATGGCACATTATCTACTATTTAAATTGTACCACACACTATATATAAACTTTATATTAAGTTTTTATTTCAACTTACAGTAAGTAGGTATTCTTCTTAAATATAATGTTTCTCATGTCAAGCTAGTTTTAACAGTATGAATGTTAATTATAACATTTTTGTACGTAGCACAAAATTTAAATTAAAAATAATTAACATTCTAATAAGTAGACAGTGACGTAGGTTATCACAAAAAATAAAAGAGAAATATTTTATATACAGCAATCAAATAATCTGTTCAATATCAATCAACAAATCAAAACAAGCAATTTATTCACTTTTTATCGTTTCTTCTTTAGTTTTTCGTCAAAAACGTGTCAAGGCAGTTCTTAATAATAATGATTATTATATTAACTTTAATAATAATGATTATTATATACCCGCATGGCAGCTTGTGGCGAGCTGTTGGGCAGTAGCGACCCCACGGACCTGATCGCTCCCGGGAGAAGTCTTGTTCCTCATCTCTGGCTTGCCTTTATTGACCGGCTGGAGTGAACACTGACGAGGAACAGAACTCCCACCTCTTGCTTGCCTTCATTGGCCGGCTTGAGTGGAGATTCGCAAGAGCATCTGCAAAGACGCTCGGAGGAAGGGAGTATTCCAGTAAGATACTTGTAGGGATCTTGAATGGACTACCAGGATTGTCCTGAGAGCCGTGGAATACCTCTCCACTCCTCAAGCACCTCAGGTTATGTTGCCCACTCACACTATGCGTCACTATGTGCTAATGGTTGTTTCCGGGGGCCCATTTACTGAGTGTGCGAGTCACCCCCTGCCATTTTATCAGTGTAAAATATAATTGGGCAGGCAGGGGCCATAGTACTTCCATAGACCCAGATCACCAATCCATTTCAGCAACCCAAACCCGTAGACCCATACATATAATTTGCTTCCATGTTCTGCAATAGTCCTGCACTAACCGGGGATTGTCCTTGGATGCACTCGCATAGTGCGTATAGGGATATTCGTCGGTTGCTGTCACATTTCCTTTAGAGTAAAATTGTCTAACGGGCCTCTGCGAGTTGGTTTCGGCCCCTCGTACGCCTTCCAAAGGTCCGGGACCCCATGGTCCCGAGATGGAAGAGACATGATTATTATCAACTTTAATAATATTAGCTTTTTTATAATCAGCCATTTGTTAATGTTTATTCACAGTACAATTAATTTTTAAAGCTAGATTTTTATTAATGTTGAGAATGCATACTCCTTTACTCTTTCGCCCAGTGGTCACTGAAATAGGTTATGTAGACCAAATGTAATACAAAGATTTAGGATTGGTACAATCCTAAATCTATGGTGTAATCTATACTTAATATTATAAAGAAGTAATTAAGTTTGTGAGTTTGTGAGGTTGTAGGGGGTAATCTCTGGATCTACTGATTCTGAACCGATTTTGAAAATTTTGGTTCCAATAGAAAGCCACATTATTTGTGAGTGTCATATTAACCCGAAAAATTAGGGAGCTCCCGTGGGAATTTAAAATACTTATTTCACGTGGACGAAGTCGCGGGCATCTGCTAGTATTATATAGGTACTCAGAACATTTGTTGCACGTTATTGATTTACAAGGTACGTTATTATAACTGGACCTGCAGATACCCGCGACTTCGTCCGCCTAGTTTAGATTTTTTCAATTCCCGCACGAAGCCCTTAGTTTTCGGAGATAAAAATCTTTTCATAGCCCTTCCTCGAGTTTCATCACTTATGTCTGTACCAAATTTCATCAAAATCGGCTGAAAAGATGGGCTGCGAAAGCGTAAAAGCAGACAAACATTCAAAGTCAGATTCGCATTTATAATATAACTAAGAAAGTGCGCATAAAGTTAAATGTGCGAGAAAAATGAACGGGTGGTGTGAGGACTGAGGGCGCCTTAGCGGAGTACTTCACTATTCGAAAAGTAGGTACTGTTCTAGTAAACGCGTTCAAATGTTGGTAGAACTGTTCTGGCTGCTAAGTACTCTACCTCGTCACCCTTTACGCACTTGCGCTGCCTTATGTGTGTGTGTTATGTGTTACTAAACAACGGACCGTAGGACCGTAATGATAATCTCCTCATTCATTGAGCCCTTTAGCAAACAGCTTTTATTGTTAACAGTATTAACGAGGTCCAATGCATGAACCTCTGCGATATCTCTACTTTTGGGCTTATAAATATTCGTCCGTATTCCAAAAACTCATTAACAAAAACAGCCTCAATAGATAACAAATACTAGTGGCTTTCCCAATAGCCGTCCCCTACTAAAGACTCAAATGAATTTCGAATTCAGTTCGAGAAATCAAGATAGACATTTCGATGCACATCTGCGTCGCTGGGTGACAATTACCAACTTTACTTTTAACGTCACTTCGTTTATTTTGAACCTTAACACGATGAGTATAAAGAAAATTAAACTGAATACGTAATTATGTTCGTATGTGTCAAAAGGATTACAGTGAGAATCACCAAGATCGCATTATGGAAGGGAATGATTGTCTACTTTGTTTCGATAAATGTATGAAATTTCGTACCTACTAGGGTTCCGTAAGCCAAATTTCGAAGGGCTCACAAGGGCTTTGATAAATGATATTGTAAAATAGTCTGACAGTTTAATAACTAGTCAAGATTGATGGGAGCTTTATTTATTGAGACAATCGTACCTCGGAGATTTTGAGATTGTTTAAAAATTTGTATGAAAAATTACTTGTGAGAAAACAAAATAATATCTGGGATCTTTTGTGATGGACTGGGTATATCGTGGATCAGTCCGATTCGGGTCATGCGGACCGTACTATACCTATTCTGTACCTACTGTTCTCTTCTGTATTCTGTAACTATTACCTATTTTGTACCATGTAAAAAGTATGTAAAAAGTGTCTGTCTGTCTGCTATCTGTTTGACTCCACCACCACCACCACTACATCCCATTAACGTCCTGCTGGGCACAGGTCTCCCCTCTAATAGGAGAAAGGGAATTACAGCTAAGGCACCACGCTGCTCCAATGTGGGTTGGCGGGCAAGAAACTCAGCAGTTGCTCTTTTCATAAAAAGAAAAATGTGTCTGACTTATGGGCTGCTGGATAACCTTCTAATGCAACTTTGTCATGAGAAGAATAAAGATTTCGAGATATTTCAAAAACCAGCAGATGAAGTCGCGGGCATCATCTAGTAAGCTATAATCTCATCATTGATTTTGGTCGGTGTATGGCCAAATAGTTTTGCATAACATTACGTTACGTCGGCGCACAACGACCGGTTATAAACTAGTCGGGTATACACCGACCATTTATTACCTGGCAGCTTTATTATTATCCAGTTTAGTGCTTGAAATTGAAATAAAACTACAAAATTGTTGTCAATTAAGTAATACCAATACACTTTAAATTAAACAGTAAGCTTTTTCTAAAGAAGGTAATGTACCTACCTATATCCAGTAATATATTTTTACAACTAGGCCACAGCGCCCTCCTTCTAGTACTATTTTACTACCATATTATAATAACAGAATCTATATTTACGACCTATCATAGACATTCCGAATCGCTTATAAACCAAATAGGTAGTAAAACTATACATCAATGAAACCAAACAATCATCCAGATTAATTTACGGAACCCAAACAATCTGGATTCTATTTCTATACAGTCATGGTTTATATTTCCTTGCGCTGTATTCTCAATATAGTAGCAAACATAGCAAGAAGATAATTTTGTTAGTTTTGAGAAAAAGATTTATGCATTAATTAATAAAATAATAATAATAAATAAACCTTTATTTCAGATCTAGGATCCATACAGTGTTAGTAACAAAATATCTTAAAACTATGCTAGTAATAAAAACAATTCACACTTAATTAATTTATCTTGATTTATGTACCTGTACCTCTTATGATACTTGGAGTTGACATGTAAGCCAACCCAGTGCTTCATAAAAGGGTTTTCCCACATTCCCACCAATGTTTTCAGAATACTGTTCGTGCTTCCGCGCACTCTGCCGCATCACAGATGCCGCTCTTTTCCTCATTATACCATAAAAATCGTCGGTGTGAGCCTCCGCAAACATCTGTGACGCACTGCAGTAGCGCGGCAACCCCATCAGCTTTCTGAAACTATTGTTATATTGTACGCGTCATTGTATGCCCTCTGTATATGAAACCCACAGGCTGCACGTATACTTATAGATTTTGACGTTACGGTAGTTTGAGTTTGCAATATTAATGACTAGTGATTGCCGTCCGCGTGGACTAAGTTTTTTTGATTACCGATTAATTTTCCTGGATTAAAAGTAGCCTATGTGCTATTCCAGACTATAATCTATCTCTGTGCCAAATTTCAGCCAGATCCGTTAAGCTGTTGGGGCGTGATTGGGTAACAAACATCCATACATCCATCCATACATACATCGATCCATCCATACTTCCATCCATACATCCATCCAAACTTTCGCATTTATAATATTAGTAAGAAGTATGGATACATTGCTTGAATAATCTAATATTACTCAAGCAGTAGCGCTTTGCAGCACGTCTTTGCAGGTAGGGTGATAACTAGCCAAGGCCGAAGCCTCCTACCACACCAGACAATTTAAGGGTATGATGCATATTAATTTAAGCAAATCTGTGGTTGAAAAAAGTAGAAAAACTTATTATTTTGAGCAAATGAACATTTACCTACGAACTTTAATGAACTCTATTATTTAAATTGATAGGTACAGTGCGTGTAACAATTGCAATCACTTCTCATTGGTAAACACTTTTTCGCTATTGTCGCAACAAGGATGCCATAAATTCAGCCAATCACAATCATTGAGATTGTCACAATGACTGATGAACGCCAATGACTACTAATGTAATATACATTACTATTACGCAATCGTAATATCTAGGTATGCCTATTCTAATGCTATGTCAAAGGTCATGGTACCTATTTACTACTAGATAATGCCCGCGACTTCGTCCGCGTGAATTAAGTTATTTTGATCTCGCGGATACTCTAATTTTTCGGGATAAAAAGTAGCCTGTGACGTCAGCCATCTGAATCGGTCGAACAGACGGACCGTGAAAGCGTAGCAGACACACATTCACATCAATCAATCAAATAAATATTATAAATGCGAAAGTTTGGATCGATGGATGCATGGATGGATGTTTGTTACTCAATCACGCCGCAACGGCTGATCGGATCTGGATGAAATTTAGCATAGAGATAGATTATAGTCTGGAATAGCACATAGAAAATTAAGGAGTTCCCGCGGGAACTGAAAAACCTCAATCCACGGGGACGAAGTGGCGGGCATTAGCTAGCAATTCAATAAAATCCATAGACCTTATTATGTTCTTAAAAATTATAAATGCGAAAGTGTGTTTGTTTGTTGGTTTGTTGGTTTGTCCTTCAATCACGGTGCAACGGACCAACGGATCGACATGATTTTTTGCATGGGTATAGTTGAGGACCTGGAGAGTGACATAGGCTACTTTTTATCCCGGAAAATTGAGAAGTTCCCGTGGGAATTTAAAAAACTTATTCCACGCGGACGAAGTCGCGGGCATCAGCTAGTTATAGATAAATTATAAAAACCTGAGCAATAACGATTAAAATGATTAAATAAATAAGTATTTCATTTAAATTAATAAAAATTTCCGCTTCCAACGATTGTTATGGTCATAAATCATTAGATGTACCTACATGGTTGTTACCTACCTACGTGTTTTTTAAGAAACTAGCTATTCGACTAGATTTTCGACCTTTTTTTTTTTTGTTTTTTTGCGAAGATAGCAGTTGAGCATAGAAATAAAATTGGCATAGGAGTTTTACAATATTATTAGTTTTAAGCGTAATATTAGATGATGTCTATGATAGAGGAGCATGGATTTGATCGCTCCAGCAATGCTAAGGACAAAAGGTAAGGGTTCTTCTCGGTAGGAATGGTATTTCGAACCAGTGGTAGATTCTCTTGACGATTCAAAAGTACTTGTAAAAGTTTATTTGAATAAAAAAACATTTGATTTTGATTTTTGATTGATGCCCGCGACTTCGTCCGTGTGGATTGAAGTTTTGATTTCCGCCGGAAATATTTAATTTTCCGCATATAATATTAGCTGTGTTTATCTTCACTCCACATTTCAGCCAAATCAGTTCAGTTATTGTGGCGAGAAGGAGTAAACATCCAAACATATTATAAACATCCAAAATTTCACATTTTGATGGTAGTTATTTTCGTCAATGCACTCCACTGCAGCTTACCTACGTAATTTATGCATTTCTTCCTCTTAATGAAATTTTCCCAGCTTCCATCTTCTGTGTTCCCTCATGCTTTTTATATGGGGCTTTTCAAAGAGAGGATAAACAAATTTCTCAAAAGCCGGCAACACATTGGCGGTTCCTCTGGTGCTGCAAATGTTCATGGGCGGCGGTAATCACTTAACATCAGGTAACCCGCCTGCTCACTATACCTATATATATTTTTAAAAAAATGATATCAAAAACATTTTAGTTGGTTTCTTTAACGTTTTGCGTACACCTGTACTTAAGGTTTTATTGACCTTTTGTGAGATTTGTTGTGGTAGCTATATCATCGAAACTGATGGTATCCTACAATGTAGTTCATTCCAACAATTCCACAAGACAATACCATTAGCTATGATAAAAAAGTTATCCCAATCGAATCAGCCGAAATCCACTTTGAAACAGAACCCTATCTATCTATCATGGAAGTAATAAAAACAGGGTACTTCGGAAGTCGAGATCGAGATATTTTATAGCATTCTCCAGCGTTTGGGACCTTTTAGGCTTAATATGAGTTCGCACGTCACGACGTCGTTGGTAGATATCGAGAAGCGAAACAATACACCGTCAAAGCTAAACTGACTTTACTGCCTTGTATTACAATTTAATTTTGTTAAAAATGTTAATTCTCCATTCATCTGCAGCCGCCTCGCCCCAATTGTTAAAATAAAGAAAAAAGTATAACAGAGAATGTGAATATGAAACTTTAAGTTGGAGAAGGCGTTTATTGTAAAGGCTAATACACCACGTGAGAGAACTTACCTGCGCATAAGAGTCCGGATGACGCTTCTAATCGTCGAATGTAAGACTTAAAATGTGCTGTGCAATTTTAGGCTTTTTGTCATAAATAAATAAATAAATAAGCCTTTTTATTTTCCTCAGTCTTACATTACATTATTACTTTCATCTTAAACTAGTATTATTATATTTATAAATAGCATGTAATAATTGTTTTTATTATTCTTATTATAACATTAAAATTAGTATTAGTAATATATTGCATCTGTAGTCAAACAATATCTTGCTGCGTTTTAAATGTGTTCACATGCATTTTTATGTGAAGATGAGAAACCCTCTCGGGTGAAGGCCTCCTCCAAAACTGACCAGGTTTTCCTTGTGTTAGCTGACTCCTTCCAATTTTCTCCAGCAATCAATTTGATATCATTTGCCCATCTTGAGTTTGGTCTACCGCGCCTCCTTTTACCTTGGGGTCCAGCCCACATGGTGATCTTTTTAGTCCATCGGTTGTCCTGAAGTCTTGCTATATGTCCAGCGCATTTCCATTTTAATGAAAGAGCGTGTTTTAGGAAATCTATCATACTTGTTTCCGCTCTTATATCTGAAGCTTTTATTTTTTGATTTTTCCTGATATTTAAGAGACTCCGTTCCATAGCTCTTTGGCACACTTTTATTTTATTTTTTATATCTTTGGTAAAAATCCATGTTTGTGCGCCGTATGTAAGGCATGGAAGTACACAAGAATCCATAGCTATTTTCTTTAGGTTTATTGGCAGTTGACTTTTAAAAACTTCTTTTAATGACCAGTATCTATTCCAGGCCATAGTTATGCGTCTATCTATCTCTTCTGCATTACTATTTGGTTTAAAGGAGATTTGTTTCCCCAGGTATATATATCTCTCCACATACTCTAAGGTGTTGTTATCTACATAGATGGGGTAAGGCTGGGCGTTTGTCATAAGTTTTGTTTTTTCTTCATTCATTTCCAATCCAAACTTTAAGCTTGCTAATTGTAAAGTTGATATCATGTATTGCATGTCTTTACTATTTTCAGCAAATAGAACCAGGTCGTCTGCGAATCTTAAGTGTGTTAGTGAGCATCCTTTTACTTTGATGCCTAAATTTTTCCAATGTAAGGTTTTAAATATTGATTCTAATACCGCTATAAATAATTTCGGAGAAAGAGGGTCTCCTTGTTTTACACCTCTTTTTATTTCGAATAGGGGTCCAATTGTTTCTAATTTAACTCTGCTTCTACTTCTATTATAAATATCCTTGATTATATTTATATAATTATCATTAACGTCACAGTCTTTGAGGGCGTCCCATATGCAGTTGTGAAAAATTGTATCGAATGCCTTTTTGTAATCAATAAATGCTACATATAGAACAGTTCTTTTCTCCTTGTATTTCTCAATTATTTGTTCTACTGTTTGTATATGATCCATTGTGGAAAATCCTTTGCGGAAACCAGCTTGTTCTATTGGCTGCTTTGAGTCAATTTGATTACTAATTTTCCCAAGCAGACAGGAAGAAAAAAGCTTGTACAGACAGCACACCAAACTTATTGGGCGGTAATTCTGCACATTTTTGGGGTCACCTTTTTTGTATAGTAGAGTAATATGTGATTCCACCCATTGGTAAGGAACTGTCTCTTTCAATTTGATTAAGTTGAATAAGTTATAAATTGGGCTTACTAAGAGATCTGCTGCGTACTTTATGGCTTCATTTGGTATGCTGTCTGGGCCAGTACTTTTTCATCCTTCAGGCGTTTGATTGCATTCAATATTTCTAGTTCGTTCCAGTCCTCACTTGTAGCTTGGTCAGTATTTTTTGTGTTGTATCCTGATTGAGACATTTGTCCGTTTTTACTGTCATAGAGATCTTTATAGAATTTCGATGCTGTCTCTAGGATAGCTTTTCTATTGGTAGATGTGGTTTGTTTATTCTGCAAGCTAGGTATCCAAGTCTTGTACATGGTAAGTTCTCTTTTTGTCATAGTGAATATAATATACTTAGTGTTTAAAAATTCGAAATAAGTCAGCATGTTCGTTAATTGTAATCTCGTACTAAGGATCGGTACTGCTGACCGCAATAAATGCTTCGCCAAAGAGATAAAAATAAGTCGAATTCCTTTGTAGAGAATCCTGGTTAAGTGTGCCGGGCTTAATGAAAAAACTAGCTCATGAAGTATTTGCCTACTACTAATAAGTATTTGCCTACGTTCAGGATTTTCAATAATGGGAGTCGTGCTTTAATTTCTTATTTAATTTTATTTTACGTAACTGACTTTTCACGGTAGTTCTAATATTTTAAACCATAACCGTCATACTTAATATTATAAATACGAAAGTTTGGATGGATGTGTGGATGTATGGATGGATGTTTGTTACTCATTCACGCCCTAACGGCTGAACGGATCTGGCTGAAATTTGGCACAGAGATAGATTATAGTCTGGAATAGCACATTGGCTACTTTTTATCCCGGAAAATTGAAGCGTTCCCGCGGAAATCAAAAAACCTCAAACCACGCAGACGAAGTCGCGGGCATTCGCTAGTTAAACATTAAACACCGAAATCCAAATGCAAAAGTTGATAAATTGTTTTCATACTGCTTTTAAATATAATTTAGATTGTAGAAGATAGTCTCAAATAGAGGAAAGTTTAACACAAATCTGACTTAACCACAAATATCAAAACTGACCGCCGAAGCATCACATTCTCACAAATCCTTCTAACGGACAACAAAGCGGTATTTAGAACTCTCTGTGGTTGCACACAAAAATATAAGCAGGCTTTGCGGCGAACATGCCCATGTTTCTTTCATGTTTGTAGTACTTTGTACCCCTCGAGGTACCTAGGCTACCCTCTTTACCTTATCGACGCCTTTATCTTTGACGATACGTGACGCAAACCACACAAGCTATTTATGCTTTACCATCCATAGATTTAACATCATGAGGCTCTTTACTGCATCCGATCCGAATCCGTGATTTCTTGATCCGAAATAGTCGTAGTAGGTACTATGTGTTTGAAAGTTGCGTACTAGATCCGAATTTCGTTTCCTGATTCCAAACCCGAAACTCCAATCGAGATCCAGTTTTGTTTCGAAAGATCATTCTACTGATAAGAGCCGGCAAGGAACTCAGCAGATGCTCTTTTTAAAAAGTAAATCATTACCTTTAGGTGGTACATATAATATACATATAGTTTAAGTTATTATACTATCCTGTGGGGCGCTGAACCCAAAGTCGATGGCTTCCATACAACTTTGTCAATTGTTTATTTTTTTATTTTTTTTTTATAAGTAAATAACAGTCGATGAAAGAGTTAGCTTTATTCAAACTAGTGGAAAATTAAATAGGTACATTATTACTAATAACATAAAAAACCTTAAAAAAAAATATATATATAATATAATAATTAAAATATATTATTAAAAGGAGTCCCTTTAGGCAAGGTTCCGAAGATACTGGCAGCGTTCCCCCTTTGAATAGCTAGGCTAATTCTTTGTCCGAGGTAGCTGCCACCTCTTCGGTCTCCTGTGATGTCGACTAACCTTTTTACTATTTCTTTAAAAAGCCTTATAGCGCTAGGACCCCACGGACCAAGGGTCTCGACACCGAATGGGACGAAATCATATTCGGAGCCTAGACCCCTGTATTTGTAAGCTTTAGCTTTTTCAGCCGCTTCACATTGTTTATTATACTCGACTCAACAAGACGTGCAGTTTGACTTATAGATAATAGTCAAAATAGATACCTTTTGAGTGTCAGGAATAGTTAATATATTAATAGTTTCCATCTTATTGATTAACTTTGCTCAATTCTTTGATAGTGTTAAATTTGCCATTAGTTTGAAATTTCCTTGCACTGAAAACAACCAGCAAATAACTCCGCGGTTACTCTTCACTAAACTATTATGTTAATACTGAAACAACCCACAATTTCGTAAATAAGGACAACATTACAATAACAATGGATAAGCTTCCGCAAACTGTAGGAAGCGCTTAAGTTTCCACCAACAATTACAGCATTGTTGCATGTTTACTTTATCAGTCGGATTGCGAGGTCACGGCATGAAATTCGCAAGTCTGACTGCGACTGAGCGATAAAACGCTTAGCTGCAGTTCGTCTCAAGCGAAAGTGTGCAAGGAATAACTCTGGTCTTCCCGATTCTTACTCCAAGTGACAAGCTTTTACGAATCAAGCTTTTACGAATCGCATTTCCAAAAGTCTACTTATTTAATACATCGTGTGGTTACAAGCTTTGTAGTATTGTTACTGGTTGCATATTGTTCAGTCGGAATACGAGTTCACGGCATGAAATTCGCAAGTCTGACTGCGACTGAGCGATAAAACGCTTAGCTGTAGTTCGTCTCAAGCGAACTTTAGGTTTGCAAGGAATAACTCTGGTCTTCCCGATTCTTACTCCAAGTGACATGCTATCACGAATCGCCTATCCAAAATTCTACTAATTTAATACAATGTGTGGCCACAAGCTTTGTAGTATTGTTACTTATTGCTTATTGTTTGTAGTCTTTTTGCTTTGTAGTATTGTTGTTAATCCGTCGGATAGCGAGGTCACGGCATGAAATTTGCAAGTCTGACTGCGACTGAGCGATAAAACGCTTAGCTGCAGTTCGTGTCGAATAAATTTTAGGTTCTTCCCGATCTTCCCTTCTTAATCTAATTATAAAAAGCAATAGCAACCTTAGGATACACCCAAAATTTTACGAATGCTCTCAACTTTTTATAAAACAGACAACCTCCTCCTATTTAAGTCCTACATGGTCTGTAGATATATATAGGATTCAGATGAGAATGTTTATGAATGAATGTGACTACTTCATGGGGAGAAAGTAGTGATGTGCCATCTTCAAAAAATATTTTAACTTGTATCGAAGAGCTTATAACTTAAGCCGTGTCGTGTCGGTTGGTCTTTACTCTCAACAACTTTGTTGGCTCGTTACAGTCGTTACCTCGTCCGTGCAAGGGGAATAAAGTTTTCTTTGACGCAGTTTGCATCACCGATATACCTGATTTCCTGTATATACCTTTATATTGAAAAGGTGTCTCTGTAAAATCTCCAAGTCTAAGTTTTTTACTGCAAAGGCGGTTATCAGCTCTTCCAAAGGAAATTGCGGTGCAAAGCGTAAAGAAGCGCAGGAAGTAAAAAATGACGGTAAAACGAAAATAAATATAATATCTTACTTATAAAAATGTTTTTTATTTTTTCTTTTATAAGGTTGTGTTCATCTTTTTATAAAATATGTAGAAACTGCTATTTATTAGGTAGATACGTATGCCACTGTTTTGTTATGGTCCAAAACATTCAGAAAATCCTGAAAAAGCAGAAAAAGCCATTTTAAAAACCTAAGTAGGTACAATAAAGTCCAGTAAGGCATACAAAAACCTATTATATTCAACTGCGAAAAGGAGTATTCAACCCAATCAACAATGAAACTAGACAATGTATCGTGTTGCAAACAAATCCGAAATAGAACAATCCAGCACTTAAACTAGAATGTATCACAACAGGCGGGGCGTACGCCGGCCTACAAAGCTGACCCACAGCCATGATTACTACACACGATGCATATCTCGCGACCAACTGCATCCACGCCCGCTGTCAATCCATTTACAGTGAGGCCACTAAACCAGCGTACAGCGTACATAACCCCGGCTGAGTTTTTTGTGGGCTCTTCTCAGACCAGGGCGCGTAAGAAAGCTTTAGTTTTAAGATACCGTAACTGATTTTCACCATTTGACGACCTCCGTGGCGCAGTGTGTAGCTCTGTTGTCTTAACGTACTGAGGTCCCGGGTTTGATCCCCGGCAGGGTCAATTTGGGAATTTATAATTTCTGAATTTTCTCTGGTCTAGCCTGGTGGGAGGCTTCAGCCGTGGCTAATTACCACCCTACTGGCAAAGTCGTGCCGCCAAGCGATTTAGCGTTCCGATACGATGCCGTGTAGAAACCGAATAGGGGTTTGGGTTAAATATAAACTGCCATGCCCTTGACAGGTTAGCCCGCTACCATCTTAGACTGCATCTTCGCTTATCATCAGGTGAGTTCGCAGTCAAGGGTTAACTTGTAGTGGATTAAAAAAAAAACATTTTTTACTATGTATATGGACGTCAATAAGTGTACCTAATTTGAATACATGAATATTGATTGATTGATTGATTGAATCGAGTATATTAACCCCACGTTGGTCTTGATTCTCGAGCGTGTAAATAATATCTGTATCAATCAAAAATAATTCTCCGACAAAGCTGAGCCACAACCACGTTTGATAACACACGATGCATATTTTGTGACCCACTGTATATCCGCTGTCAATCTATTAACGTTGAGATCACTTATCCAGCTTGGAAAATGGGGTTGAGATATTGCCAGTAAAATACGACTCACTGATAAATATCACTACTAGGTCTCAACTTTTCCAGCATCAAAATAGGTATCTGTATTAACTACAAAGCTGACCCACATTTTTTTAAAAGTTATACTCCATAAGAGTTACTTACATTTATATTTTTGGGACACTATGTTAGATAACAGCTATGTCAGTTTCATTTGATTTTGATAGTTCCAAATTCTTACTTAGTTTGGTACGCTTCCCTCTCCAGCTCGTGCAGTTTTCAGTCGCTAGTTTTACAGCCCCACCTTTAAAGCTAGATGTAAAACAGCTTTATTATGTTGTCTGTATTGTTCCTTTCATCGACGAATAAATAGACAAAGACAAAGGCCTAATAGCAGTCATATTATAACCAAGTTCGTATTGTTATTTGGTTTATTCGACGCAAATGTGACCCTTCAATTTGATTAGTGATGGCTATTTGACTGATCGTAATTTCGAAGTAAAATTTTAGTGTTAATAAAACATCGTGAAAAAAACTGCATGCCTGATAGAGAGAGAGACTTTTATGTTCAAATGTGTGTAAAAACTGTTAATCCGAACTGGGTCCACGTGGTGGACTACGGCCTAAATCGTTCTCATTCCAAGCGGGACTCGTATTCAGCAGCGGCTCAGTGATGCATTGATGATGATGAAGTTGAAAGACTAATTAATGAATTGTCCCATCCGGATTCTTATAACGCCAGTTACCACACACGATATTGGGCCTAGAGCTTACAAAGTTACATGAGGTTGACAGACTTAATCAGCTCCACTTTTTTTAACCGACTTCCCAAAAAGGAAGAGGTTCTCAATTTAGCGCGTATTTTTATTTTTTTAATGTATGTCGGTGCATATCTCCGTGGTTTCTGAACCAATTTGAAAAAAATATCAGTCGTTAGAGGATGCTCTCGAGGTGGTCCCATAAAAAGTTCTGACTCCAAATCCTCAACCCTGACACTAAAAAGATAAAAATAAAAATTCTTGCTTGAGTCTGATGCGCAACTTTGCTTATCCTTGTTATACCCGCCCGACTTCAACATAGTGGGTAGAAATCAAAATTATTTTATACTTTACAGTGGCGTTGGAAGTCGGTTTTTTGGAAAGAATTTTTATGTATCCGAATGCTCACGCGACGCTGCCACCAGAAGTGACAAAAATATCGCAAGAGCTGCCTTAAATAACTCATAATCACAACTACTCTGTCAAAAGCGAACGGATAAGAAGAAATTTTGTACGCAATGTTCAATATCCGTAGGATAGCCTGGAAGACATAACTCAACGAGTCGCGAAGCTGAAGTGGCAATGGAAAGGTCTCAGATAAAAAAACTTCTGATAGAGAACAATAACAGCAATGGCCGTCTAGAATCTTGATAAATGCATAATAAACCAAAAAACGCACAAGTGTGCGTTTTTTTGCAAAAAATTACTAAAGTTCTTGTTTTTTCGACGGTAGGTACATGTGTAATTACTAGGTAATTATAGTTTAACTAATTAACGACACAATTTTAAGTTGTATCATAGTTATCTTGATATATTTATGTACCAAAGGTATTTTTTTACCTCTAGCATTAAAATGAATTAGAAGTAAAAAACCGTGGAACATCCTGCTAGTATTGTAAATGCGAAAGTATGTTTTGGTGGTTGGTCATTATCACGTCGCAATGTATGAACCTTATCAACGTGATTATTTGCATGTATATATCTATCATTTCTATACATGTGTACTAATTTCAAGTGTACGGTTCTCAAAAATCTTGTCTTTTGAAATGAATGTGATGAAAATGCAGATGGATAGACTGAAGAAAACAATAAGGGTTCCTAGTTTTACGACAGAACCCATTAAAGTACCATGCGAAATTTACCTTTGAAAAGCAAGAGAAATGTTTTTATTTCGCTTTCACGATTAATTCTCGCCGGAGCAATTACATTTCGTAATCAAAAGGTGTGCCCGTGTACGGGTATGCTGAACATTCGGGCACTGGGATTTAATAACCTAAGCTGCAGGATTGCTGCTGCATAATTTTTTTGAACTACCCTACTAGGATTTAAAAAATACTTTCTTAGGTTACCTCCCGAATATGAAAAGTAAAAGTCGTAAAAACACTGCTGTAGCCCCTTAGAGGGGGCCCCAGTTCCAGTAGTAAGTAACCAGGGAGTGATGAATAAGTTTAAAAATATTTTATTAAGAGTTACTTACATTTATATTTTTGGGACACTATGTTAGATAACAGCTATGTCAGTTTCATTTGATTTTGATAGTTCCAAATTCTTACTTAGTTTGGTACGCTTCCCTCTCCAGCTCGTGCAGTTTTCAGTCGCTAGTTTTACAGCCCCACCTTTAAAGCTAGATGTAAAACAGCTTTATTATGTTGTCTGTATTGTTCCTTTCATCGACGAATAAATAGACAAAGACAAAGGCCTAATAGCAGTCATATTATAACCAAGTTCGTATTGTTATTTGGTTTATTCGACGCAAATGTGACCCTTCAATTTGATTAGTGATGGCTATTTGACTGATCGTAATTTCGAAGTAAAATTTTAGTGTTAATAAAACATCGTGAAAAAAACTGCATGCCTGATAGAGAGAGAGACTTTTATGTTCAAATGTGTGTAAAAACTGTTAATCCGAACTGGGTCCACGTGGTGGACTACGGCCTAAATCGTTCTCATTCCAAGCGGGACTCGTATTCAGCAGCGGCTCAGTGATGCATTGATGATGATGAAGTTGAAAGACTAATTAATGAATTGTCCCATCCGGATTCTTATAACGCCAGTTACCACACACGATATTGGGCCTAGAGCTTACAAAGTTACATGAGGTTGACAGACTTAATCAGCTCCACTTTTTTTAACCGACTTCCCAAAAAGGAAGAGGTTCTCAATTTAGCGCGTATTTTTATTTTTTTAATGTATGTCGGTGCATATCTCCGTGGTTTCTGAACCAATTTGAAAAAAATATCAGTCGTTAGAGGATGCTCTCGAGGTGGTCCCATAAAAAGTTCTGACTCCAAATCCTCAACCCTGACACTAAAAAGATAAAAATAAAAATTCTTGCTTGAGTCTGATGCGTCAACTTTGCTTATCCTTGTTATACCCGCCCGACTTCAACATAGTGGGTAGAAATCAAAATTATTTTATACTTTACAGTGGCGTTGGAAGTCGGTTTTTTGGAAAGAATTTTTATGTATCCGAATGCTCACGCGACGCTGCCACCAGAAGTGACAAAAATATCGCAAGAGCTGCCTTAAATAACTCATAATCACAACTACTCTGTCAAAAGCGAACGGATAAGAAGAAATTTTGTACGCAATGTTCAATATCCGTAGGATAGCCTGGAAGACATAACTCAACGAGTCGCGAAGCTGAAGTGGCAATGGAAAGGTCTCAGATAAAAAAACTTCTGATAGAGAACAATAACAGCAATGGCCGTCTAGAATCTTGATAAATGCATAATAAACCAAAAAACGCACAAGTGTGCGTTTTTTTGCAAAAAATTACTAAAGTTCTTGTTTTTTCGACGGTAGGTACATGTGTAATTACTAGGTAATTATAGTTTAACTAATTAACGACACAATTTTAAGTTGTATCATAGTTATCTTGATATATTTATGTACCAAAGGTATTTTTTTACCTCTAGCATTAAAATGAATTAGAAGTAAAAAACCGTGGAACATCCTGCTAGTATTGTAAATGCGAAAGTATGTTTTGGTGGTTGGTCATTATCACGTCGCAATGTATGAACCTTATCAACGTGATTATTTGCATGTATATATCTATCATTTCTATACATGTGTACTAATTTCAAGTGTACGGTTCTCAAAAATCTTGTCTTTTGAAATGAATGTGATGAAAATGCAGATGGATAGACTGAAGAAAACAATAAGGGTTCCTAGTTTTACGACAGAACCCATTAAAGTACCATGCGAAATTTACCTTTGAAAAGCAAGAGAAATGTTTTTATTTCGCTTTCACGATTAATTCTCGCCGGAGCAATTACATTTCGTAATCAAAAGGTGTGCCCGTGTACGGGTATGCTGAACATTCGGGCACTGGGATTTAATAACCTAAGCTGCAGGATTGCTGCTGCATAATTTTTTTGAACTACCCTACTAGGATTTAAAAAATACTTTCTTAGGTTACCTCCCGAATATGAAAAGTAAAAGTCGTAAAAACACTGCTGTAGCCCCTTAGAGGGGGCCCCAGTTCCAGTAGTAAGTAACCAGGGAGTGATGAATAAGTTTAAAAATATTTTATTAAATATAATAATTAAAATCAGGGTTTAGCTTTAATTAGTAATAGATTTCGGTGCGGAATCATCTGTAAACCCGCTATAATATTGTCCCAAAAAAAAACCCTAGTCGCTTCACTTTGGTCCTAGAGTTAAAGTTCGTGCCAACTTCCTACACTACTCTCTTCTCATTTCTGAAAAACGCTACGATCATATTATTATTTTAATCGAAGGAATTATTATGTAATATTATACGAGTCGTGTTGTAATCTATTATCAACCAGAACTTAAGCCTTCATGTTTATTCACTTATTCTTGCAACGATTTCCAATTATACACAATTTTAATAATGACTTGTTGTTTCATAATTCAAGCCTTATTTAAATGTACCTAATTGCCGTTTTTGTGCTATAAGTAATACTTTATGTTTCTAACATCACGGTCACGCAGGAATAATTTTCACCAAAACAATTATTCGCACATTCGCAATTAAAAGCTGTGCCCGAGTCGAGGCATCCCAGCAATCCTAGGTCTCTGGTATGGTAACGTGACCCCTGACCCCGCATACGTAGCATTAAATGACTTGTGCTGTGAAATATGTAGATTAAGGATAGCACACACTCGCGTGACACCAGTGCGCAGTGGAGACCGGAGAGCGCGGTGGCTTGTGTTCGTTTATATGTGAATCATATTATGAATGCGAAAGTGTGTCTTTCTGCCTGTCTTCTTCACTATAACGGCCAGTCTGTTCTAACGATATTGATGGTATTTAGCGAGAAAGCTTACGTCTCTGGGAAAGACAGGCTTTTCATCCCGGAAAATCAGACAAAACCTTCGTCTACAGTCAATATTAAGAAATTTTATAAAATTATATTCTTCTAAATTAAATAGAGTAGGTATATTATCTCATCAGTTATCACCTACTTTACAATATATGTCGCAATTGCACTTGTTTTTCACTTGTTTTTCACAAAGTTTTGCTCACGTAAGTCGTTTACGAAATGTAAACAGTCTCGTCAGTTGCGTATAGTCTTTGCATAATATTATGTTCCTGCTGATGATTCCCGCGGGAACTCCTTAATTTTCCGGGATAAAAAGTAGCCTATGTCACTCTCCAGGTCGTCAACTATTGCCCATACTAAAAGTCACGTCGATTCGTTGCTCCGTTGCGGCGTGATTGAAGGACAAACCAACAAACAAACACACTTTCGCATTGATAATATTAGTATGATATTAGGTATGAGTATGATGTAGCTAATTTACGTAAAAAATTACTAATGTAATTGCAGCCGCAAATCAAATAAATCACAATAACTACTCTAGTATGATACTGTAACGGCATTACTCAATGTATACCTAACCCCTATTTACTTGGCCCCGATAGCCGTTAGAGTCATGTCCTGACCTCAGCGCAACGAAGGTTCAGACCAAGGTCACGATGAGTCAAAGTGTGATCGATTCTCGAGTTTATGAAATTTTAAATTGAGCACAGATCTATACAACTACCTTAAGGCTCACACTAGGCTCGTTCCCGCGAATTTTAGGGATCCTATTAGAATTTATAATAATTATTATAATATTAAATTAATTATTATATTATTAAAATTTCAAGGAGTGTGCTAGTTTTTAAGTAGGTTAAGTTTAAATGATTTGTGTAATTTGTAATTGGAATGTCTTCTGGACAGTAAATTGATTGATTTATTATATTATTATCTAAGTGGGGATATACCAACAACAAACCAATGGTATTCTAACTAATATTATTAATGTATAATAGTTTTTTTATTTGCTTGTTACCGTGGACCATCTTTTTGATAGATTTTAATGAAATTTGGTATAAATTTCTTACGTGAAAGGCTGAGTCGTTAAAGCGTAGCAGACAAACAGACAGATACACGTTCGCATTTATAATTTCAAGGATTAAACAATGAACTAATCTTGATAAAATTGGCACTAAAATAGATTAAGTATCTTCCAGCATATAGGACACATTTAGATGGAAAATTAAAAAGGTTCTACTGGATTTTTTTAAACATGAATAAGTAAGTACTCCATGATATAACTTAAGAATATTTAACTAACCCATTAAAATTTAATTATAGGTACAGGTGGACCAAATTTTAATTAGGTAAGTAAATAATTGCCGACTGAATGTTTAAACAATACTTACCAAATTACAATAATGATTGCATACTTCATTCTGAATAATCTATCTATTCTATATTATGAATGCGAAAGTTTGTTTGGATGGACGGATGGATGGATATTTGTTACTCAATCACGTCGAAACGGCTGCACGGATCCGGATGAAATTTGGGACAGAGATAGTCTGGACTAACACATAGGCTAGTTTTTATCTCGGAAAATTAAAGAGTTCCCGCCCGAAGAAAAAAACCTCAATCCACGAGGACGAAGTCGCGGGCATCAGCTAGTTTGAAATAATTCACGATACAGTCAATCATGCATCACACTTGCGAAGCATATTTGTATTTCACGCGAGCATATCAAGTCAGGTTGGCCGAGTGGTCTAAGGCGCCAGATTTAAGCTCTGGTTCCCGAGAGGGAGCGTGGGTTCGAACCCCACACCTGACAAATTTTAGAATTGTCTTTTTAACATTCTTTACACATTACTAGATGATGTCAGCGCCTTCGCCCGCGTCGATTTAAGTTTTTGTGGTCACGTGGGAACTCTGAATTCCCGAAATAAAAGTAACCTCTGTCCTTCCTGGGATATATCTCTGTACCTTTCGTAAAAATCAGTTGAACAGAGACCGCGAAGCGAGTAGACCTGTTACAAACTGAATGTGTAAACCAACCTTTATTCTAATTTAAAAGTGTAGACCTACCTTTATAATATTTTTTGTCTGACACTTTGTCTTTGTGAACCGAGAAAAACCGGCATCTTGTTTCCTTTTCGCTACTCCTCATAAAATTAAATAAAGTAAGAAAAACCTGCAAGGGGAGTGTAAATACGACCGGCATCAAAAACCCGGTCAAGACCGATAGACAGACATTAGACATAGTTAAGCATCTATAATGCGAGCCTGTGCGCAAGTTTTCAGGTTTCTAGGTTTGATGAGTCAGACAACGAGTGGATGAGGTAGGGCATTTCAAGCATGTGCTTTAAATAATTCACCTGATCTTGTCAATGTATGAAAATGAGAAATTACACGAATCTTTCGATTTTCTTACAACTAACTTCTTATGTACTACTTGTATCTTTTAACAGCGTGAAAGCTATGCAAGGAAAAATATAATTTTTATTACCAACATGACGAAGTAACTTAGGTACTTATATATCGACGGGTTCCGGGCTATTTGTATTAACCGACATTTTTGAAACTTTACACCAGAGCAGTTTAAAGTTTCGATTTTTAGAAAAAAAAAAATAACTTTAGCAAATCGCATTATTTCTTTAAAAAGAAGGATATTACTGTTTTTATAACATATTCCTCATAATTAGATTATATTTTTTTTCTAATATTCCTATTTTTAACGAAGATAAATGTCGCTTAATACAAAATGACCCATATTTTACTTCTTTTTGTTCCAGGCTAAATGACTTAACCGCCTATGATTATTGTTTCTTATTTCAGGCTAAACAACTTAACCGCCTAGGCATGCAAATAATGGCTCTAAGCTAAGTGCTTTAATCAAATAGTTGGTCATATTTCAAACCTAAGCTAAATGATTTAAACACCATATCTTAAACTTATTAATGTATGGCTAATTAGTTTATGCGACTGTTTTTTTTAAAATAAATTGTTTGTAATCCTACTTGAATAATGAAGTTTGCAAAAATTGGCGGTTAAAACATTGATAAATTAAAAGGTACATACATAGGGAGTACCTACCTATCTTGTTAATAATTATGAAATGAGAAATAAAACGCCCATTATAAATTGTTTAAAGGTAAGTTTTTTATTTAAAATGACAATCACCTAGGAACAGCAGTGACTTCTTAGCTTACCAAACTAAAGTTTTTATCACAATTGTATAGGAATCAGAAGTTAAACAGTCTTTTTATTACGTAGCCTATACAGTCTTATTACCTGCAATAATTATTCTCATTCTTCTTCATTCCTAAACTTTAACATTTCTTCTCAGTCGTGCACTCTTGACAGAGTGGTTGTGGCTGCTGGGTCGATACTGGTACACTCGTCATCGGTCTTCTTTAAATTGGGTCGCACCGCCTCCCGCGCGATGCTCCTCCACTTATCTCGATTGGTAGCATTGCGGGAGCACTCCACCACAGTTTTCTGGGTCACACTTTTTATTAGGTCTGTCCATCGAGTAGGTGAACGTCCTCTGGCTCGCTTTCCTTCCACATGACCTTGTACCAACAGGCGCTCAATTGACCCTTCATTTCTGGAGATGTGGCCAAAGAACTTCAGAATTCGCGATTGCACAGTCGACGATAACCTTTCTTTTATCTTAAGTTTTTTCAGGATTGAGTTGTTAGTTCGAAAGGCTGTCCAGGGTATCTTTAAAAGGCGCCTCCAGCACCACATCTCCAAGGCATCAATTTTACGTCGGTCTTGTAGTCTAAGCGACCATGTTTCAGCTCCGGAGAGAAAGATTGGTAAAACCAGACACCTCATAAGCCGAACCTTCGTGGTTTTGGTGATCTTCCTGTTCTTCCAAATCTTATTGAGCTTCTTTACCGCAGACCTATTTATGGCACATCGCCGACGGATTTCCAGTTCACAGCCCCCAGTATTAGAGATGGTAGAACCAAGATAGATGTAGGTTTGCACCACCTCGCAATTGGCGATATTTTGGATTTCTGGCCTATTATGATAAGCCTGATCTACTATCATCACCTTGGTCTTATCCTTGTTGATGGTTAGTCCAAACTCAAGACTAGTTGTCTCCAGACGCTCCAGTAGGACTTCTATATCTTCTTTAGTTTGGGCAAGAAGCATAGTATCGCCCGCATATCTGAGATTACACATCTTGCGTCCTCCAACAGATATACCTTTATCCCAGTCTTCCAAAACAATCCGCATTGTGTTCAGTGTAAATGTTGAAAAGAAGCGGTGAGAGAATACACCCCTGTCGAACGCCAGCTTGAGTTTTAAAGGTTGAAGATTGTAGTTTGTCCACTCGTACAGCTGCTGTACCATCCACGTAAAACCTCTGTACAAGTTTTTTTTTTTTTTTATCCACTACAAGTTAGCCCTTGACTGCGATCTCACCTGATGGTAAGTGATGATGCAGTCTAAGATGGTAGCGGGCTAACCTGTTAGGGGCATGGCAGTTATATTAAACCCATACCCCTATTCGGTTTCTACACGACATCGTACCGGAACGCTAAATCGCTTGGCGCCACGTGTTTGCCGGTAGGGTGGTAACTAGCCACGGCCGAAGCCTCCCACCAGGCCAGACCAGGGAAAATTCAGAAATTATAAATTCCCAAATTGACCCTGCCGGGGATCGAACCCGGGACCTCCGCACGTTAAGATAACAGCGCTATACACTGCGCCACGGAGGTCGTCAAAAGATATATAAGATGCTGAGGTACACTCATTTGAGAAAGTATTTGCCAGAGTTTTAACCATTTAACCGTATCAAATGCTTTCCTGAAATCCACAAAACAAATGTATAGAGGGTTGTTAAACTCTCTAGCTTTCTCTATGATTTGGCGGATCACTCGTATTTGTTCTCGTGTACCTCTTCCTTTGACGAAACCAGCTTGTTCCAGTGCGATTTGGCGCGACAAGTAAGCTTGAAGTCTAGTATTTATGATGTGAAGCAGTACCTTACTCGCATGTGATATGAGAGAAATCAGTCCGTAGTTGTTGCATTTTTTTGTTGATCCCTTCTTATGTAATGGAATGAATAAGGAATGTGACCATTCTGCCGGCCAACGTCCAGTTTCAGTAAAATAGTCCAGTAAAATATTTACGAGCGTTTCTTTGGTTTTCATTTCTTTACTTATTTTCTTCTACATTTTTTTCTAACTTTCTCAGTAATCAAAATCAAAAACATCTCTCGTTAATGGTTGAAGTGACAACATCTAACATTTCATGTACAGAGCTAATGTATGGACTATGGATCGACACTGGGTATGAATTTGACAAAGAGGCTAAATGTATTAAACGACATTCTTGTATATTTATAAGGTAAAGCTAATTGTATTAAGCGACACTGGATAAGAATTTAACAATGAGGCTAATTGTATTAAGCGACATTTCTATATATTTATAAAGTCAGGCTAAATGCTTTAACGTACGTTGCCTGTAAATTGTTGCTCCAGGAAAAAACGTTTAAACGACTGCCTGGTATTTGGTAGTCAGCTTAAGTACACAGTTCCTAAATTTGTCAATATTTTGTGTCGCTTCATACATTGCAGTCCAAAATGGGCCCAAAAATGCGGGTTGTATTAAGCGACAAAAAAGTGCTCCGATCGTCACCAAACCCAGCTCAAATGACGCAGAAAAATTCGCTGATTCCAAATATGTATAAAAGTCTATATCGCTCAGATTGTCGCTTAATACAATTAGCCCGGAACCCGTCGATATAGTTTTATAGTCAAAATTTGCCAAGGTTACAAAAAGTTGCGAACATAAAAAACAAGTTTGTACTCGGAAAAGAACATTATTTTTGCCATAAAATGCACTGGCGTATAGCGGCGTTTGTGTTTACGATGGACGTGCAGTAGGTACCTACATACCTACCAACCTACTCAGGTATCTACGCATAAAAAACAAACGGTACGGGCGGTAAGAAGGAAGGCAACGTTAATCACTTCACAATAGGTATTCGTTTGCTGTTCCTTTTTCTAAACATCACATTTATGGTTTAGACAAGGAATATGAATCATACTGATATTATAACTTAAGCGAAAGTGTGTTTGTTTGTTGGTTTGTCCTTCAATCACGCCGCAACGGAGCAACGGATCGACGTGATTTTTGGCATGGGTATAGTTGAGGACCTGGAGTGACATAGGCACTTCCTAATTTTCCGGGATAAAAAGTATTTATCCCGGAAAATTAGGAAGTTTCCGCGGGAATCAAAAAACCTTAAACCACGCTGACGAAGTCGCCAGCATCAGCTAGTTTTACATACAGGTTTCCTTAGAAATCTGTGTAAAGTTACAGCTTTCCAGTTGAAAGGATTTTGGCTGTGTGGAAGTGAGTGAGTCAGACATTTGTTTAAATTATTGTATGAAATAGGCAGTGATAGCCTTCAGAGTAAGATTTCAGAGTGTTTATATGGCCCGGGTACGAATACCAGACGCCAGGTTAATGATTTTATGGTGAAACATCCACTAAAACCCTTCTCATTTAGTGGGCCGGAGGCTCAGAAGGGCTGGAACCCAGAGCCGTAAAGCCAAATTTATAAAAAAATAGTGGGCCGGTGATAATTTGAGGTAATGGTGAAGATGATCCATCACTTTGAAATGTGTTGTTTACTTTCGCGCGTTTTCTACATACATGCTTGAACAGGTCCCTAAAGCTGTAAATTAATATCTGTAAATAATATGCTGTAAAGTAATATCTGTTGCAAGAAGTCCTACTGCAAATTTAATAGCTAGAAGATTCCCCTGAGTAATTGAATTCACACCCATAGGTAAACACTATCGGTACAAGGAAAATTAAACTTTAATAGATATGAATTCAGATGTAAGTTCTCTCGAGGAGCTCCAGGTGAAAATTGCAATTATTTTCTCTCTCACATTGTATTCAGAGCTGATGGCAAGAATTTTAAATTATTTTACCTACAGGTAGACTATAATCACAGTCTGGGGAGATACTTTCTTTTCAACCACTCGTCCGATGGATACGTTTAGACAAAGCAACTATGCAGAGTGATAGGAGCAAGAGTAGAGAGTATCTCGAAGGTGGCAGAATTTCAAGTACAAAATTTAGTTAATCCAACACATAGTTAGTTTGCAGCTTTGAGATAGTATATACGAAGGAGCCTTTGGTCTGTGGTGTTGATCTAATGTAAAGATATTAATAATACTTAGGCTTTGGTATTTTAATCTCAGAATAGACATTTTGTGAAGCGTAAGAGCACAGATAAAAGAGTGAAATTGGTGCTAAGCCGGTTGAAATAAATTCGACAGGTCTGAAATATAATGTAGCACTGTCTCCAATTCTGTTTAACACATTGATGTAGAATTTTAGTACGTTTAACACAATCTCTAAACTTAACTAAAATTACAGCTCTAGATCAAGAGCTGCCCGTTTCCACAGGGATTTATGAAAGGGATAACAAAATAAATAGAGTTTCATTTTATTTAGTTTAGAGATGGGGTAAAATTACATTGATGACCTCTCTGACGTAGTGGTGGCCGCTGTACTGTAGACTTATTTCTTGGCAGTGTGAGGTCATGACGACATGACGTTTTGCTACATAAAAAGAATAGCATACACAAAAAAAAAACAAAGTTAGCAGCATATTATGTAGGCAGAAGGTGTACAAATAAAATCTAATAATACTTCGCAAAAGACCTATACGACTATTTTATACGGAGTAGTAAATGGGTCAGCGAGGTTTCTCTCGCCAAAGGTTGTCGCATGATCGCTCCAAGCGATAAAACTGCCTAGGGTTTTCTGTGTACTTGTTTGCAATGAAGATTTTAAACACAGCGGCTGGATATTTGCGGCCTGTGAACCAGCTGTCTGCAACGTCCCCGAATATATTTCCACTGCTAAACCGTGCATGGGTATAGGTTCAAAACTTAAGTGTATTGCTGGATTACAACCGTTGTCTTTTTCAAATTTTGAGAACGGCGCTGTGCAGTTTCTTCGCCACAATCTTCTATTACCTTGCCAATGTAAACAACCGCTAAAAGGTACTGCAGATCTCTCGTGATAGAAATTACATAGGCTAAAGGTGTGAGGCAACAGTAGACAATACCAATCGAAATCTAGATCTATTTACATATCCTACAGATATTTTTGCAGACTTAACCTTACAATAACTTAAGGTTATTGTAAGGTTAAGTCTGTTTAGTTCATACTCGTCCTTTAATGCTAAGATTTATCCTTCTTAGTGCCAGCTCCACAGAAGCAGCGTTATTAATACTAATTCTCCTGACCGAAATGCAGCCATGGCGGCCAATCTCTAGGGAGATTACCCTTCTGCACGGGAAATATTATAGCGCACAAATATGTGCGAAAACACAGGCGCACTCTGTTCCTTTACTCTCATAGCCCGATGGCCAAATCTTAATGAATGGAGTCCTAGTACTTACCTATATTATCTACTGACTCGTTCTTTTTATTTTGATACCACTCCCTAACTTAGCAAGCTTGCAAGGAAGTTACTCTGTGTGTGACTATTGCAGTAATTAAAACGTCGTAGCAGCACTAGGAACCCCGCGAAGTCGAATGCGATATGAATATTCCATGCGGTGAAAACTTTGCAGCTCTTGAGCACTAAACTTGGCGATATCTCGAATTTGTGTAGGTACATGAGCCTTCACTATATAGGTACGACTGATATATCTACTCTGTTGCTCAGTCATAGAGAGGCTTGATGCTGCAAAACGAAAAGTTCATAATCAACCTGATTTATGTTTATCATTTTATAGCCATTTTCCCCTTAAGTTTGTCTCAAACTATAATTCCTTATTATACTGTACACAACAAGACAAAGATTTAAGACAAACTAGCCGGTGTTTATTTTTATTGAACTGGCTATAAGCTATCAAATTAACTTCTAGATCTCATCAGAATAGAATAAGAATAAATCCGAAAATTTGTAGAAAAGATTTTTGTTACATTTTGAAGTAGGCTTTATAGATAGAAGGTATGCATCTACTTAGAAGACCCAAAATCATTATTTTCTATTCTGTGCTAAAAAGTGTACCACTAATTACCAAATTTTGAGCAACAAAAATTACTTCTGCTGCAAATGATCCATACTGTTATTATAAATGCGAAAGTGTGTCATTCTGTCTGTCTGTCGGTATGTCTGCTACACGGCCCACCTGTTCAACCGATTTTGATGAAATTTGGTACAGGGATAGTTTTTACTATGCCGGGAAAAAACATAGGCTTTTTATCCCGGATAATTAAGGAGTTTCTGCGGAAATCGAAAAAACGTAGGCCACACGGACGAAGTCGCGGGCATTTTCTAGTAGCTAATAAAAATAAACACCCGTACCACTGTATTACCTCTCGTCATAATATGAGTTCTTATTGCAAGAAGTTTCTCTTTCAGCGGTTCTCAAGCGACTTTGGTAGTAATTAAAACAAACCTAGGAGCCCGCAAAGTCGAGTATACCACATGAATATTCCACGCGGCGTAATACTTTACATGTCCCGGGTTGCTACGTACAACGATGCCATGTGTTTGACCCTTTAGAAACTTTCATAATTTCCTGTGCATTTTTTGTAAGGTTATGGGATTAGTAGGTCCACTACGTGTACAATGCTATACCATCTCCGCTTCAGTCAGGTAGAATTGTTTCTGAAAATCTTTCTTAATTCTATTTTCTTTCTTTTCTTAGTTATAAAAAGACCTCTTCCAAAGTTTCCGGACATCGAATTGAACTGAACATTGAGTACTTCAATCAATAGCTTCTTTGAAATCAATACGTACCTATTTATATGCAAGCAGACTCGTTTTTTATTTTTTTTATTATGTTCACTTGTTATCTTGAAAAATCAAAAAGTTCCGAGGTCTAAGATGAAGAACTTAAAATAGATGAATGTATCTATGCTATAATTATTGAAGGCTCCATAAATCATACTAATACTTATTATAAATGCGAAAGTCACTTTGTTTGTTGGTTTGTTGGTTTGTTGGTTTGTTGGTTTGTCCTTCAATCACGCCGCAACGGAGCAACGGATTGACGTGATTTTTGGCATGGGTATAGTTGAGGACCTGGAGAGTGACGTAGGCTTTTTATCCCGGAAAATTAAGGAGTTCCCGCGGGAATAACAAAAAACTTAAACCACGCGGACGAAGTCGCGGGCATCAGCTAGTATTCTATAAGTCATGAAACTCTACCGCTTCCACTTAAGTTTCCACTGCGATAACCTGAATACGTATGCTGAAGCCTTAATGTATGGTTATTATGTGTTCTTCTAGTGCATTTAGCTAAGTTGGGATCTTAACGGCTTACAAGTTTGGAGCTGGAGCGGATAATTTCGGACCACAAATATATTTGGAGAACTTGCATTTAGAGATGGTCTACGTTTGTTACGAGTTTGGGTTATTTTCAACCCAACACATAAATGGCCTAGTTACCACTTTAAATTCTTATTGTCGGTGCAGAATCTAAATTGAATTAATTAAAACTACTACTAACTAACTACTACGACTAAAAAGTTAATTGTTTTTTGTACGTTTTTTTTTGTACTATGCAGACCTCCAAAGGATTTAGTAGGTACTAGATGATGCCCGCGACTTTGTCAGCGTGGATTAAGGTTTTTTGATTCCCGCGGGAACTCTTGAATTTTCCGGGATAAAAAGAGCTACGGATAAAAAGGCTTACGTCTTTCCCCGGGATACAACTTGTCCCTGTACCAAATTTCATCAAGATCGGTTGAACAGATGGGACGTGAAAGCGTAGCAGACAGACAGACAGGCACACTTTCGCATTTATATTAGTAGGTATGGATTTTAACGCATGCGAAGTCTAGGGCTTCGCGCTTAGGTTTAGGCACTAGTGTTTTTTATTTTAAGCTTTGTTTGTTGTGATTTTATACCTGCATAACATAATTTACTTCGTCAGTAATCCATAGAGTCTCTTATCATTATTCTATCCTTATCATTATTTCGGTTCTTTACATAGTATATAGTTCTAGTTCCGTAGTATATAATTATAATAGTAGACCGATTATATTATATGCGCAACAGACTTGACTCACTTGACATTCTCATTGTTTTCAGAAAAATAACTTTAATTCTACGCACACACACTTACTACTCGACACTTCCTACCCTATCTTCTCGTAGCAACGAACTCATTACCTATCTATCTCATATAATATTCAGCGTGCAAGTTTTCTTTAGACGCCACGCTTAGCTGTAAACATTACAAAGACCTTTGATAGCTTACCCTCCTGGCATTAATAGAGAAAACTTTCCAAATAATTATAACGTGTTGCAGCGAGGGGACCGGAGTGCACTTCAGAATAATGACGTGGGGTACGGATATTAGAATGTAGGTTTCCACTCTCGAACGCCCTTTGAATTCCGTAACAGCGTACGCACTTAGGTAACGATTGACGATGGTTTTTCCTGCAGAGATATCGCGATCGAAATAAGTACTTACTACTTGTACTTACATAAAAAATTGCAATAGAGACATAATTAAATTGATATACAATGTTAAAAATGTGCAACTAGCTGTTGCCCGCGACTTCGTCCGCGTGGATTCAGGTTTTTTGGTTCCTCTTATTTGTTTTTCAGTAACTCTTTAACTTTACAGACTAAAATAGCCTGTTATTCCAGACTATAATAATCTATCTCGGCCGTTCTGGCGTGATTGACTAACAGACATTCATCCATACATCCTTCCATACATTTTTTATTGCATGATAGGCTTGCGCTCGGCGACAATCATGTTTAGTGCAAAGCAATGATAACATCCAACATCCATCCATACAAACTTTCTATCCAAAATTCCAAAGCATTATATATTTCGTACCAATTATCAGCCAATTTACTCAATGGAAATTAAAACCAGAACGAAGATTATAGGTATAGATACTAGACTAGGCAAAAAGATTACCTTGGGAAGTAATTATCTGGGGGGGTTACTACCATCGCTTAAAGCAGTAATACTTCAAAATGACAGTTTTATGTCACGTACCTTGACGTCCCTAAAATAAGGATTATAATTCTAAAACACGAACGTCAACAATATTAAAACAATACGGAATTAAGCGATAGTATTATGCCCGCTGATGTTATTTCGTTTTATTTTTTAAAGTTTGATTTGGCATAAACACAAGCGTAAACTACTTTATTTATAAAAATTGCTAAAAAAGCTTACTCGAACATAACAAGCTTCTTTATGATCCATAATATTATTATAGATCTATAATATTTTTCCTATTATTTGATGCTAGCGATTTAGTCCGCATATACTTAAAAAAAGTCTGCAATAAAAACTTGTCTGTAGGTAGTTTGTACAAAATTTCATAAAAATAAGTTAAACGGATGGACCTTAAAAAGTAACAGATAGACAGACACTTTCCCCATTTATAATATTTTAATATTAAAGTTAATATTATATTATTCTGATGTATAGATGTAAAGTTTCCTCAGAAATCCGTTCAGTAGTTTTTGCGAGAAAGAGTAACAAACATCCGTCTGTCCATCCTCACAAAGTTTCGCGATTATGAGATGTAAAAAATTAGATTTTTATGGACATCATCACTCATCAGTCAATAAGGAGAAAACGGCAGTGTACGAGACATATAAAAAATACAGCCCCATCATTATGTTGTAAAATCGATAGTGCTCTAGAAACAAAGGACCTCATCCCCATATAGAGGGAATGCCCTAGGCAAGGGATAGAAAGCGAAATCACCTAGACATCTGTCGTAGTATTTAACTAGGTAGTCTCGAGTCGCGGCAGGAACTATAATATTATGATGTAAGTTTTGTGTTCTATACGAGGTTTTACTGCCTTGTTGGTCTAGTGGTTAAAATTTGCAACTGCAGATGATAAGGTCCCGGGTTCGATTTGCGGGTATATAACTAAGTATTAGGTGTTTCGGAGAAAATCTCAGTACTAGCCCGGAGTTAGTGAAATTATCAAATACATATAAAAAATAACTTGTGCACAATAATGCTGTGCAAATGGCTAATCTCTTTAGAGATTGGCTGCCGTTAACGAAATTTGATCGGGATGTGCCTTTATGCCTCTATGTCCCGGACGCTATTGAGTACCGAAAGTCCACGAAACGCGGAGACTTACAAGGCTAGTCCACAAACTGAAAGTCAATCAGTGTGTTAAGTCAAAGCCTATACTCAGACTTTATGGGATAAGGTAGGAAACGAAGTTGTATTTCACACGACTAAAACCACAGAATAGGTAATAGTACAATGTACTAAAACTATCCGACGTTGTTATAAGAATGACTTCCCTATTCTGTGACATTTGAATGAATAAGGTTACCTTTGAATCGGATGTTGTTTATAAATACTTACCTACTCTGTTTTATAAATTATGTTAATTTAACGAGTTTTTAATTTAATCTTAATTGGTGCAAAACCATTTTGAAAACACTGCACACAGACCACACATATTCACTGACAAACAAATTTTATTATTGTTTTATATGTCCTTGGAGTGTTTCTAATTAGCAGCTTCCTTGCTGAGTTTCATAGTATAAAAATTTAAAATGATTGATAAAATGCTAATTTGCTTAGTTTAATGCGAATTGAATACACGCGGCAGTGGAAGTATGAGATTTTTTTTATAGGCCACTAATAACAAAATCTTGGGAAAACCGTACCTGTAGGTATTATGGAGTGTTATTTATTTCATGGGTCGTCTGTGATACCTCGAAAATCATCCAAGTCTTCTAAGAAATCGACGTTTTAAGAACACGTTGAATTTTGTATGAAATAGCAGATGCATTTGGGGAAGATAGATGATATTTCCGACTGTAGGTACTCTTACGTTACTCTCTGACGTATAAAATATGTAAGAGGTATTTTCACATCGAATTTATGCTTTCCAAGTAGGTACTTGCAGTACCTATTTGGAAAGCATAAATTCGATGTGAGAAATGTGTACCTATGAGGATTCGAATATATGAAATCTTCACGCTCACAAGAGGTTACCTATGTCTTTAACGGGTTCCTTTTGTTGAAAATGGAATAGGAAAATGATAAACTCAACCCGTAGTTGACGACCTCCGTAGCGCAGTAGATATTGAGCGCTGTTGTCTTAATATGCGGAGGTCCCGGTTTCGATCCCCGGCAGTCTGTTTTTCAATTTCTGAATTTTCCCTGGTCTGACTAAGGGAGGCTTTGGCCGTATTTACCACCCTACTGGCAAATACGTGCCGCCAAGCGATTAAGCGTTCCGGTACGATGCTTTATAGAAACCGAATAGGGGTATGAGTTTAATATAACTGGCCATGCCCCTAACAGGTTAATCCGCTGCCATCTTAAGCTGCATCATCACTTACCATCAGGTGATAGCGCAGTCAAGGGCTAACTTGTAGAGGATCAAAAAACCAGCTTGTTAACTTATGACATTTTGACTGCCTCGTTGGTCTAGTTGTTAGCATATTCGACTGCGGCCGACAAGGTCCCGGGTTCGAGTCCCGGGTCGAGCCATAACAAGTATTGGGCTTTTCTGATAACTTCTGACAAATTCTCAGTACTAGTCCGGAGTAAGGAAGTTGGCGGTGTTTCACCCCCGTGCCTCGGAGAGCACGTAAAGCCGTCGGTGCTGCGCCTGATCTCTCTCCGGTCGTGTCGGATTTTCCGTCCCGTCGGGCTATGAGAGCACACACTTGTGCACTATAATATCTCCCGCGCAGATGGCTAATCTCTCTGGAGATAGGCCGCCGTGGCTGAAAATCTGTCGGGAGGACATTACTATTACATTTTGGAAGGGTTGCCTTGTGTTATATTTTACCAAGCATAGCTTTATTGGTACCAGGTTATGTACCAATTGTTTATCATCATATATATGGATTTAGTCAAAATTCGGATAAGTAGTTATGTACTTGTAGGTACCGGATCTTTAAAACATAATATAAAGCCGGGCCAAAACCATGTTAAGTTTTTTTTACTTATGTTTACTTCATGTTTTGTAAATAAATAAAAATAATGTGGAATCGTGAGTTTGCGGATTAATTTATTCTGTATGGACGCAGACGCCTTAAGCCTGTTTAGCACCTATGCATATTTATTATTTTCATTCTTAAAGATAATCTTGTTTTATTTGATCTTCAATTAATTCCACTTCCTTTTCGCCTCAACATTCAATGTTTCCATATTTGCATGTTTGAGGAATGTAAAATTATTCTTTTAATAGATGATTCCCGCGACTTCATTCGCGTGGTTTTTTCGATTCCGGCGGGAACTCTTGAATTTTCTGGCATAAAAAGTAGCCTATGTCCTTCCCCGGGATACAACCTATCCCTGAACCAAATTTCATCAAAATCGGTTGAACAGATGGGCCGTGAAAGCGTAGCAGACAGACAGACAGACACACTTTCGCATTTATAATATTAGTATGGAAGTATGGATGTAATTGTACATAATGCCATTACACTGTTCTTTTATAGGTAAAAAAAGCATTCCCGCGGGAACTATGTATGTAATTTTCCGGGATAAAAAGTATACAGCCTACTCCTGTACAAATTTAATCAAAATCGGTTGAGGAGATGGGGCGTGAAAGCGTAGCAGACAGACCGACAGACAGTCGGACAGACAGGCACACACACTTTATTATATTAGTATGGATATTATATCCGTCGCACGTCTGAACACCTGTATGTAAATCAGACCAATTAAATCTTAGCGCTCGCTGTATGCAGAACGTGTCATGCTACCGCAATACAATGTACCTATACAAGAACAGAGACAGTGTAGTTATTATATTATTATTTTCATCAAACTTCCTCAAATGATAAATCCATACTATCCATACTAATATTATAAATGCGAAAGTGTGTCTATCTGTCTGTCAGCCTGTCTGTCTGCTACGCTTTCACGGCCCAAGTACTCAACCGATTTTGATGAAATTTGGTAAAGTTCAATTATGCGGCAATGACGCAACGGATCGACGACGACAGTGATATAGTTTGCATGCTATTCCGCGGGAGGGAGAAAGGAATGGAAGCGCAGAGTTCAAGGAACCCCTGTTCAGAACTGGCCTGGTGTAAAACTAGGAGATGCTCTTGGTAGAGTTTATACCGTTCATGTCAGCAATATGGAATGTCTTTGTATGAGATTGCTGCTACATCATGTGCGAGGACCAACATGTTGTAAGGATCTTAAGAAACACAATGGTCAAGAGCTTTCAACCATCAGAGAGGCATGTGAATTAAAAGGGTTAGTCGAAAATGAGAACCACTGGGATTCAACACTGGAAGAGGCCGTACAGTGCCAATCAGCCTCTAAAATAAGAGAATTGTTTGCAATATTAATCGCCACATGTGGATTATCAAATCCCCAACACATGTGGGAAAAATTTAAAAATGAAATGGTTGAAGACATATTACATAGACTGCAAGTATGTAGTACGGGTGAATTAACATATAATGACGTAATATACAACGAAGCTCTGACGAAGGTCGAGGATAATGTTCTCAAAATGACAGAAAAACCATTGACACACTTTGGGATGAGTAGTCCCCGTTGATTTGGTGACGTTAGTACCGATTTTTTAAGAGAATTTCATAAGATACTCATTCGTTGCAAAAAAAATTAGCAGACCATATCCCGCTTTTAAATCCCGAACAAAAAACTGTTATTGATAATATTTTACAAAATAGTAAAACTGGTAAGGGTGATTTGTTTTTTAGATGCTCCAGGTGGTACCGGAAAAACTTTTTTACTTAATCTGCTACTAGTACAAATTCGTAACGTAACGTAAATATTGCAATCGTAGTGCCATCCTCTGGAATAGCCGCCACGTTACTCGATGATGGACGCACGGCACATTCTGTTTTTAAACTACCTTTAAACCCGACTCATGAGGAGACGCCTATTTGTAATATCACAAAAAATAGCGATCGTGGTCGTATGTTACGTCAATGTAAGCTACTGGTTTAGGACGAATGTACAATGTCGCACAAAAAAGCCATCGAAGCGCTGAACCGATCTTAATAGCAATCAAAGTGTCATGGGTGGGATGGTGGTGCTATTAGCTGGTGATATTCGGCAGATTCTCCCAGTTATAACTAAGGGCACACCAGCAGATGAAATAAATGCATGTTTAAAGGCGTCTGCATTGTGGGAACATGTAACAAAATTTACTCTGAGAACAAACATGCGAGTCCATCTTCACAATGACACAGACGCTGGACGATATGCAGCCGCTCTTTTAAAAGTTGGTGAAGACTGTGTGAAGACAGATGAAGCTGGATTAATCACTTTAGGCACTGAATTGTGTAATGTTGCTCTTAGTTCAGAAGAACTAATAAATAAAGTGTATGCTGATTTAAGGGTTAACATTAGCAATTAGCAATGGTTATGTGAAGGGCAATTTTGGCACCGACAAACGACAAAGTAGAAGAAGTTAATGAAAAAATTATGCTGCAAGCTGAGGATGAAAGTTGGTGTGCCCGTCCTGCTAATGCGCAATCTAGATGCACCTTGATTGTGCAATGGCACTAGACTGCAATTTACGCACTTAGGTCTCAATATAGTAAGAGCGACTATAATGACTGGAACAGCAAAAGGAGACAATGTTCTAATTCCTCGAATCCCTATTATATCGACAGATTTGCCTTTCGAATTTAAACGGTTGCAATTTCCCATTAAGGTGCATTCGGAATTACCATAAATAAGGCTCAAGGCCAGTGAATGAAAGTTAGAGGAGTAAATTTAGAAAAACCATGCTTTTCGCATGGGCAACTGTATGTGGCATACTCAAGGGTATTCAAACCCCAAAATCTTTACGTCTTAGCCAAAGATGGCAAAACTAAAAATGTATTATACAAAACTGTTTTAAGGTAGATTTACCTATTATTTGTAAATTGTTTGATACACTGACACAGTAAGCACATTGCCACATTTCATTAAAAAACAACAACACAAACAGGTAAGTATATATAAGTTTTTCTCAAGTAAGTAATTAGTTAAAAAAAAATAAGTTTAAGTAAATAAAACTTATTTTTAAACTCATACTCATACGCAACAGTACAGCATACAAATAAGCAGTGGCATGCGCCTTAAATAATTTTGTATGCATAGGTATCAAAGTTATTATATTTTTACGTGGGCGAAGCCGCGGGTAAAAGCTAGTAATATTATAAATGCGAAAGTGTGTCTGTCTGTCTGTCTGATACGCTTTCACGACCCATCTGTTCGACCGATTTTGATGAAATTTCATCCAAATACTGTACCAAATCACAGAATAATAACTAGTACTAGGTACAGAAGCTTTACTTCGCAAAATACTTTATTTCGCAAAATAAGTAGTAAGACTGTACCAAATGTCCCGGGGAAGGACATAGGCTACTTTTTATCCCGGAAAATTAAGAAGTTCCCCGGGAATCAAAAACCTTAATACACGCGGACGAAGTCGCGGGCGTCATCTAGTAATAATTATAAAGGGTTACATCGGAACAGCAGGCCCAGGAAGAGATTTTTTTCGTATTTGATTACGACAACGTGAACTACCGTTCAGCGCTTGACAATAGGCATGATGACAGTAACCAAGAATCAATGAAATTATTAATTTATCTAATTCATGGATTATAAAAAACTTATTTATTTTTCTATTTCGAGTGAGATTGCTATTTATGTATTTTAATAAAATAAAACTATAAAATACAGCAATCCGCCATATTGGATAAAACACCAAGAAGCGAATGACGTCACAATTGTTTTGTATTGAGCTTTGACTATCACACTATTGTTTACTGTACACTGCACAGAGTACATTGGTAAAAACAATAGTGACGTCACAAACGACGCCATGACACCGCCGAACGTTTTAGCGTGAATTTTAAAATTTAAATTTCAAATGCCAATTTTATCTACCAAACCTTATTTTTCTGCTGAAATAAGATATTTTATCGAAATAGTAGATACTTCCGAACATAATCTGACCATTTTTCAAAATCAGTCATTTTAAATTTAAATTTTAAAATTCACGCCAAAATGTTCGGCGGTGTCATGGCTTCGTTGTGACGTCACTATTGTTTTTACCAATGTACTCTGTGCAGTGTGCAGTAAGCAATAGTGTGATTTTCAAAGCTCGAAAACAAACAATTGTGACGTCATTCGCTTCTTTGTGTTTTATGCAATATGGCGGATTGCTGTATTTTATAGTTTTATTTTATCAATATATAAATAGCAATCTCACTCGAAATTGAAAAATAAATACGTTTTTTATAATCCATGAATCCTATTTCATTAGATAAAAAAAAAAAAAAAAAATTGATTCTTGGTTACTGTCATCATGCCTATTGGGAATGATATCCTAAATACAAGAAACTATGTAGTTAGGAGTCACACCAACCACCCACGCAAATGGCCAAATTACATATAGAGTTCCCTCTATGCCAAATTATGACGTAAGTCATACTTTTATGTTCATATTATTTGTTTTACGTGGGATTTTTTATTTCTTTTTATTTATTTATTTATTATTTATTCTGTGAGTATGCCTTTCACCCTGCAGACAATTAGTATTATCAATAACTGACGCGGTCAGAAGCTATTAAGGTATAATTATAACTTGTAACAGATTTTATACATACAATAAGATTAATATTGAAGTTGTTAAAATATAGACTTTTAAACTAAGGATTCCAACTAATTAAATTTTTCTTCTTTTTTCAATTTCTTGTTTTTCCCGTGTAGTCTTCAAATAGTACTTATGACTACATAGAGTACCTAATACCTATGCAAGTTATTTGTGCTGTATTTCATCACAAATATCGAAAACGTAGATAACAAACAGACAGACACACATTTTCTATTAAAAATATAAAATATTAGTTTAAAATGTATTCCTATTAATAATACGAGTAAAAAAGTCAGGGTACCTAGTCAATGTACCAAAAGTCATCCGAACAAAAACTTAGTTTTTACTTCAGAGAACAAGTTATTCTGGTAAGTGATATGTCATAGTGAAATCACACGTAGCATAGCTTGCTAAAAAAATGAACAAGTTTTACAGTCTAATCAGAATAAAAAATAATCAAAGTCTCAATCAATAGAACCGCCTAATGTGGGACATGCAGCCTCTAACTTTTTGGCGATACGTGCGTTTAAAAAGCTATTAATAATCACTTGCTTAAACAGAAAGGAAATAATTTTAAGGGAACCTGTAAGAATGAGATTTCTCCTTAGTGTTCCTAGGTGTATAAAGTTCAGTCCGATAATAGGGCTGATGCCTATGTTAAAAAAAATAAACGCGCCGAATTGAGAACCTCCTCCTTTTTTTGAAGTCGGTTAATAAATGATTTCTTAATGATTAGTGATTATAAAAAGAGGGGTCTTCCAAAAGACCTTAAACTCATATCCTCGGTGAGTTTTAAGTTTGATAACCATTTCAAACTATAAATTAAAGAAAAAAGTGCGTTGTTTGATGACGTCACAACTGTGTATTTCATACAAATTTTCATACTAACAAGCGTTTAAGTTTGATAAAGAGCTGTTGCTGATTTGATTGAATTGTCAGCATCCAAAACAGCAACAACTCTATTGCTCTCAGTGTGGTAGACTTCGCTCCTACTGAAGGCTCGTAGTCCAGCTGGTTGGACAGAGCAGTTGAACCACTACCACGGAATATTAATTGGTCTAAACCCTTTTTATTTAGAAGCGAGAAGGGCGATGCGTTGAAATAATGATAATACACCAACGTATAGATAATTGTCTTTAAAATAAAAACTTTCCATAAGGAGAACCCGGCCTAAACTAATATTAAAGAAAGCTCAGGAAGAAACCCGTTTTCAATATACTTTGTCGTGATTGTATAAGAGGTCATTGGTATTTGGTATGACACTAAATATTGCCTGGATAAGCTCAGGTCGATGACATATCATTTTTCATACTTTTTTTTCGTGGCTAAAGATTTTTTGTTGCTTTCAGAATTATTTGAACACTTCCCTGAGCAATTCTATGATACGCTTTGGCGAGCATATCTTGTTATTACGAGTAAATCCAACTTCGTGTAAAAAATGTGATGCGGCATTAAATACATTGTAATATATATAAGGGATGTTACATTCGCACATCAGTACATAGTTGAACTTAAAATAACAAAGACCTACTTAGATTTTAGACGGGCACTAAGTATAATAATTATTTTCCAAAAATGTTTAATATCAGTCACTTTTTAGTTGGGCTAATCAGCTATTTGGCTGTTGAATCTAATGCTGGTGCTGGTAAGTGTTGACTGGAACTTTTTTGGATAGAAAGAAGACATTACTTTGAACAAGTCCTTGATGACAAGGAAACTGTCTGAAGATTTATCTCCTTCTTGTTTGAAAATTAGTTTTTATATTATACAATAGTTTTTGCTAAAAGACGTATGCAGGTAAATGTCACACGGTCCACCAACTTGTCTGACCCGATGCCCAAAATTGGAACAAATTTTTATGCCTGTTTAGTTTTTGTTTTTATTTTATTTTATTCACTAGCGACGCTGTCACCGGGTCAGATAATATTTGTGGGAATGGAGAAGTTTACCATTTTTTTTAAATTGATTATGAAAATTAAGAGAAAGTAAAACAAAAATATGAAAGATTCATTAAAATATGTCAACAAATGAAAAAGTTATGAAACTTTAAAGTTGCGCTTGCAAGACGGGAGACGTGACGTCATAATTCCCTATCAACCGACTTTATAAAGCCGAATAAAATTAATAAATGGACTTAACGTGACTTAATTGAATTAAAAGCACTTAATTTGTGTGTGAAGATAATTTTTATAGTATTAAATCTCGGCTAGGTATTAAAACTCACTCATATAATTTCTCACTCCAGTAAGATACAGCAATCGGTGTACATTAAATAATTAAACTTTCAAATCTTCATTTCTCAGTCATTTATTGATTGATTAAAAAAACACTGATTTATTAGTTTTAATCTATATTTTACATCCGTTGTGTTAAATATGATATTCACAACATCATGAAACTTCTCGATTGCAAAAATATTGAACTTACAATCTTTTTTATGCCGGCTGGTCTTAGCAGAATCTATTTTCTCAAACTCATAGAACTTGTCTCTTATGAGCTGTAATACGCCATGCCTTGAAATGTAGATTCTACTGAAAAGAGACGGCAATCAGCCCAAACTGATGGCTAAATTTTGATTTTGTTTGTAATTTCATTTTTGTGCCTTTTGGTGTTGAAACCCTGCGGTCGTGGAGCGAAGATGCTAGATCCTTTTTTTAGGATCTATTTTCTCGTCTCACAGAGTCCACAGGTGACCGGAAGGCTGGCAGTTACCTCGGCCAACATATAAGTTTGGCTATTCAGCGGGGTAACACAGCCAGCGTTCTGGGCACATTGCCTCATTGCAGCGGCTTAGATGATATTTTTAATGTTTAGTTTTTAATTTAGTAGTTTAAATTTGAAAAAAATATTGTTCTATTATAATTATGAAAATAAAACAAATGAATTTGACTGAATAATAATTTTGATTAATTGTTTCCACAGCATCGTTCATCAAGCCCTGTAAAACAGAAGATAAGGCATGCATCACAGCCAGTGCCCAAGCAGCGATCCCATTCTTTGCACCTGGTATACCTGAACTAGGGATTCCTTCGATTGATCCAATTTCAATTGACTCTGTACGAAACGATGAAGGCGACTTGAAGCTTGGCTTCAAAGACATTATAGTCACCGGTGTTATCAAATGCAAGATTCTTGAACTTTCGTTAGTATCTACTTTCCTTTACTTTCATAATAACTCTTTGAAGTAGTTTCTATTATTTAATTTCCTTGTTGGCGTAATGGTTAGCATGTCTGGAGTTAGGAAGTGCACGTTGTTTCATCGCCGTGTGTCAGACTATGAAAAATAAGGCTGTCTTTGCGCACACGCTTGTGCACTACCTTTATTGACCGAGCGAAGCGAAGGTATACTTGAGTGGATTTGCACTTGTCCGTCTTATAACTTTTGAATTACTGAACGTAATGACTTCAAATTTAAATATATTAATATGTAAACCGATGGCTCCAGCCGAATGTGGCTAAAAATTATTATAACTATCTTTATTTCAGGGGGGCTCTCATAGAACCGAATGCGAAATAAAATATTTTTATAGCGTTACATTGGGTTGCGGTATATTATTTTAAGGATTATTAGGAATAGAGTCCAAAAATATTATTTTTTAATTTTTTCCCCCAAAATTGACGAAATGGGGGGCTTTCAAAGTGGAGATTTTCTAACGTCCAAAGTTGACCTCAGAACTCTCAATTTTCTGAAAGGCTGAGCCTGAAACTTGATCAATTATTTGAATTATATCCTGTACTTGAACAACAAATACTAAAATTAGAGGAAACGAAATTATTTAATTTTTAATGAGCTTCAGTATTTTAACAGAACTTCACAAATATGTCAATATATGTCGCTCTGTAAAAGTTTATTCGTTTGTGCTTACAAATAATAGACGTTAGCACCTTCTTACGTGGAATAAAAAAATAGTCTACTGATAGTACTGATGTCTATGACCGTAAAGATGAGTGCGCAGCTAGACGTACCGCGAGGTCCCAGTTTGGGGGCGAACCACTAGTAATATCTCACGTATAGATCTCCTACCCCATAATTGCTTACCATCAGATAATGTACCATAGCACAGTGGTGAGTGTTCTGGGTCATATAAGAAGAAAGTTATGAGTTCGATTCCCGGAAGAAATAATATATAATATATACATTATAAATTGCCTTTGGTCTGGTCTGGTACAACGCTTCCGCTTCGGCCGTGGCTAGATTTACCACTTTACCTGCAAAGCCTCGTGATTTAACGTCCAGGTGCTACGCGCCGTAAAGACTATTATTAAAATAAATATTATTAATACACGTGGGCATAAGGAATTCAACATTTGCTTATTTTCTTTTACAGACGGAACGCAGAGAAGAATACCATGAAGTTGGTGGCTGAATGTCCCCTCCACGGCGTTGGGCAATACGATCTGAATGGCAAAATAGGCCCCATCGTGGCTTACGGGGAGGGCGAATTCCAAATGCATACTAGTAAGTATTCAATCATTGGCTACAACGAAGACCTGAGGGATCTTCGTTATAGCAAAGTAAACCAAAATAAATGTTACTACCTATTCATGATTTTAAATTCATCTTTAAACTTTAATGGGTCTTTTGTATTCATAGTCAGATTTTAGTATTTATTTAGCTAGCTAGATTTAGGTGTTAAAATAGTTCATCATTAAAATTTAAGATGGTATCTTATAGCGATTTTACTAAAATACCTACTCATAAATGGATGACAAGACTATAATTTCAAAAATAAAAAAAAAGACGTGTGGCACTCGGAGACTGCCGCGGTAAAGCTATTGCATAGCATTTTTTATCAACTTACCTAACACTTTGGTTGCTATGACTACTTGTGTTGTTGACTTCAATTTGTTGAAAATATAAAAGCGAAATTTTAAAATTATTTTATTATATTTATAATGTTTTAAATAAATCAATTTAAATCTTTTCATAAAAATAGTCTTTTTATTTTCAACAAATTGAAGTCAACAACACAAGTAGTCATAGCAACCAAATCGTAAGGTTCTTTTTCGTTACGGAATTTCTGGATTCGGTCTCCACGCTCAAGGCCCGCGATAGAAGCTATGCAATAGCTTAATAAAAACGTTTGGATATCGTTTAAGTATAATATTATGCTGTATTTACTATTTTTAAAGTTGGCGTGAGAATTTGGGAAGCAGTCCTTTAAAACTGGTTGCGTCTCAGATCCAATACTTGGCTTCCTTCCTTGTGTTATTATTTAAAAACTAAATTTTAATTTGACTTAGACAAAAAAAAAGATACGCGCCGAATTGAGAACCTCCTCCTTTTTTGGAAGTCGGTTAAAAACAAGTTGATCCTGAAATCGGGTTTGACCGGTAATACTTACTTGTTTACAAAATCATAAATTGAATATTATGTCGTCATGCATAGAGGTAATTGGTGCAATTATGTGATGCCATTTTAAGGGTGCTATTATTTTACACAGAGCCTGTGCTGAATTTGTGCAAAGTTTATGCAAGTTAACAAAGTCGCAGTTTAATCGTACATGTGACATTTTTTTTTTCATTTTCCGTCCGGATTATGTTGCCCAGCTGCAGCATAAACCTTCCTGCCTACGGCATAAAATAAAATATAATACCTTAATAATGCGATAAAGGGTCTAGGGTTCGAATCCCTGATGCGAAACTCCAACTTTTCGAAGTTATGGGAATTTCGAGCCTTGAAATATATCACACTAGCTGATGCCCACGACTACGTCCGCCTGGATTGAGGATTTTAGTTCCCGCGGGAACTCCTTAGTTTACCGGGATAAAAAGCCTATGTGTTATTCCAGACTATAATCTACCTGTGTGCCAAATTTCATCCAGATCTGTTCAGCCGTTCGAGCGTGATTGAGCTACAAACATCCATCCATACATCCAAACTTTCGCATTTATAATATTTGTACGATTATGATACAACTAGCTGATGCCCGCGACTTCGTCCGCGTGATTTAAGTTTTTTGATTCCCACAGGAACTCTTTAATTTTCCGGGATAAAAAGTAGCCTATGGCACTCTCCAGGTCCTCAACTATATCCATGCTAAAAGTCACGTCGATCCGTTGCTCCGTTGCGGCGTGATTGAAGGACAAACCAAGAAACAAACAAACAAACCAATAAACCAACAAAAACACACACTTTCGCATTTATAATATTAGTATAATTAATTAATTTAATGCTTTAACAGGAAAAGAAAACATCTCAGGGTAATCAGAATTGAAAGAGTTCTCCATAATGTTTTCTCATCATCATCACTCATCACTACAGCCCATTAACGTCCCACTGCTGGGCACAGGCCTCCACTCTCATAGGAGAGCGGGAATTAGAGCTTAGACCCACCACGCTGCTCCAATGCGGGTTGGCGGGCTTTAACGACTACTATCATGTTAGTGATAATAACCGGGACCGACGGCTTAACGTGCTCTCCGAGGCACGGGGGTGAAACACCGCCAACTTCCAACTCCGGGCTGGCACTGAGAATTTCTTAATTGAAAAACCCAATACCTAACTTTTTTTATGCCCGACCGGGAATCGAACCCAGGACCTCGTGATCCGTAGTCGACTATGCTAACCACTAGACCAACGAGGCAGAAGATAATGTTTTCTAAGAGGTGTTAAATAAGCTAATCACTTCACCAGCTATGAGCTGATGGTGAGCTATGTCCTAACAAAAGAGACCCGTGCTGAGTCTGAAAATTTCTTTCAATTTATTATATTGGCAGTCTATTTATGTATGTTCCACCGTAGCGTCTAAACTACTGAATCGATTTTGATGAATGAGGTGTCAATCGATTTGTCATTATGGTCCGGTTAACGTAGGCTACATTTTCCACGAACACAATCGATATGACGGATGTTAAAAAAAAATTGGGCCTCTGTAATGTTACAGTTTTTTAATGCTTAGTAGTGGATAAAAAAAAAAAAAAAACTCCTTTTATTATTCACAGAGAACGTGAGAATCACAGTAGAAATCAGAATCAAGGATATTGTTATGGAAGGCAAGAAGCACTGGAAGGTGACTGGCTTCGACTACAGTTATGAGTTACTAGAAAAGGTTCACATCGACCTTAAGAATTTGTTTAATGGTGATGAAGAACGGGGTAAGTGTGGTTCATATTGTACTTTTTTTTTACTCCACTTCGTCCGCGTGGATCAAGGTTTTCTGATTCCCGATAAAAAAGTAGCTACAATAGTAAATTTTGATAAATTGTCCTTCCCCGGGATACAACCTATCCCTGTACCAAATTTCATCAAAATCGGTTGAACATGTGGGCCGTGAAGGCGTAGCAGACAGACACACAGAAAGAAAGACACACAGACAGACACACTTTCGCATTAATTATAATATTAGTTTAGAAGTATAGATAAGTCAGCCCTTGACTGCGAGCTCACCTGATGGTAAGTGATGATGCAGTCTAATATGGTAGCGGGCTAACCTGTTAGGGGTAGGTAGGGGTAGGGGTTTTGACGACCTCCGTGGCGCAGTGTGTAGCGCTGTTGCCTTAACGTGCGGAGGTCCCGGGTTCGATCCCCGGCAGGGTCAATTTGGGAATTTATAATTTCTGAATTTTCCCTGGTCTGGCCTGGTGGGAGGCTTCGGCCGTGGCTAGTTACCACCCTACCGGCAAAGACGTGCCGCCAAGCGATTTAGCGTTCCGGTACGATGCCGTGTAGAAACCGAATAGGGGTATGGGTTTAATATAACTGCCATGCCCCTAACAGGTTAGCCCGCTACCATCTTAGACTGCATCATCACTTACCATCAGGTGAGATCGCAGTCAAGGGCTAACTTGTAGTGGATAAAAATAAAAAAATAAAATAAAAATGCCAGTTATATTAAATAGGTATATTAAATCCATACCCCTAGTCGGTTTCTACACAGAACCGTACCGGAATGCTAAATCACTTGGCGGTACGCCTTTGTCGGTACGGTAGTAACCAATCAGGGCCGAAGCCTCCCATCGGACCAGACCAGAGAAAATTCAGAATTTACAAATTCCCAAAATGACCCTGCCGGGAATCAAACCCGGGACCTCCCACGTAAGGAAAACAGCGTTCAACACTGCGCCAGGGAGGTTGTCAAAAATTGGTGTACAGTTTGATTGAGCAAATTGGTTTTCCTGTAGCAAAAAAAAATAGTAGGTTACTGGGAAAACATAATGAGGAAACAGGAAAAAGTTTTATATTTTCAAGGCATTATTATACAAAAATAAAATATAGATCGACTTATTTCAAGAAACGATTGGTAGTGGAATAATCCGATCTGTGTCATCATCTATCCACACTAACATTATTAATAAGAGAGTGAGTATGTCTGTCTGCGTTGACGGTCCATCTGTTCCAGCCATTTTGTACGAAATTTAGTATGGAGGTTGCATAAAGTAAGTGTAGGAGATCTTGAGAAAATCCGCATGCCTTGGAGCTCTTCATAATGTTCTCAAAAGATTGGGCAGTCTACCAAGCCGCGCTTGACCAACGTGGTGAACTGTGGCCTTCTCACTCTGAGAGGGAAACTCGTACTCAGCCGTGGGTTGATGATGACCTAATAACTGTAGGTACATCGATTGTTCAAAGTTCAGAGTGGCTAGTGGGAGATTTCTTCCCATTCGATTTCGACAAAGTTTTTCGTTATTATATATGTCACCGTAAGATTGTAATCTAACGCTTTTTTTTCGGTAGATTGTAAACAGTCGAAAGATTGTGAACCGTTCAATGTTCTAAGTGTCAATTTTTGAAATATTCATTGTATTTTCGTTTTCTTGTCTCTTTCTTGTAGGTTAGGTTAGGGGTTGACATAAATAATGCGGCCGGGCACTTATTAGGTTCTATCGGGTTAATAAACCTAACAGATTACAATCTACCGAAAAATAAAGCGTTATATTGTAATCATGTGACAGTTTACAATTTCGCGAGTTAGATTATAATCAAACGGTTTTTACAATCTTACGGTGACATATATACGACGAACTCCATATATTAATTACTATTAGTTAACGTTATACGTTAACGTTATAATACGTAAAATAACTCCTACTCGGCCAGCAGATTGCCACAATGATCACCCACCTTAGTTAGAAGAACTTAATAAGAAAGACGCTATTATACACTCGTATGTAGATACTAATCGACAAACGATAAAAAGAAAAAAAAAGAAAAAGACAAGAAAGGGTTCATTGTTTATTTTGTTTTGTTGCAGCCAAACCTCTGAAGCAAATTTTCGAAACAAGTTCGAATGAGCTCGTGCAAGAAATGGGTGGGCCCCTTATCAAACAACTCGTTTCTAAATACTTGAAAGTCATCGACAAGTTTTTCCACGCCATCCCTTGTGAAGAACTCGAAATCCCCAGCTCATAGTTTACTTATACCTCATTGTAACTTAGCAATAGCATAAAATACAATTTTTACATTCAACCACTTAGTTTTTTTTTACACAAAACCAAAATTGAACAGCCTCATGGTATTTTCGCAATAAGGAACAATCTATGAACTAATTTTAAAATGTTGTCAGATATTGTGATAGATCAGAGTATTTCCAACAATTTAATATGAATAAGTTTTGAGTTTAGTAATAATAAAATATCAGATGGGCAAAAAAGCGAAATAATTGGCTAAACCCTTGCAGCTCAAATGAAGAGTCTTAAAACTTCCCTTGAACATGTTTAGAGTTGAATTAGCCGAATAGTCTTCGAGTTTACTTGGGTGAATTACTTTTTCGTCTGTCCATTTGTTTAACTGTATTAAAAAATACCTATTTTACATATAAGTATACAGGATTAATTTAAAAAATCTAGGTACTAATAACCCCTTAGGGATATTGTCTTAAGGGTAACTACTGTGACATATACAAAACCACTTTTAAAATTTCTGATAAAAAAATTGTTTCTTTTGTACTAGGTACGTACCGTCTTCGAGTAAAAACATATAATGGTGTCTACAGTCTACAGTGAAAAGTTTTTTTAATGTATTTTGTATGTGAGGTTTTTACAAAGTCGTCGAACAAATGTTTTTCAGTATTAAGAGTATTTAGTAGTAGAATACTAATAGAGTACTGTTATTAGTAGTTATTTTTTAAATTAACGCTGTATCTTTTGAAAATTAACGATTTAGACGTGACTATCACCTGTACCTAACCACTTTAGTTTTTTTAATTATTTTACAAAACAAAGATTGCGCCTAAAAAACTGTTCTACGAAAAATAATTCGATCATATTGTAAATAAACCAGCTCCTATTTTTATTTAGCTCATTTAAAAATCTGGTTTTGTATAGAACAAAAAACTTGTCACAAAATACATGTTTGACTTGAGCCTATAAGTTTAATATATATTAAACGGACGGATGATTTTGCCATCAGTATTACTTTTCACTCAAAATAGTAAAGATTGATAGTGATTTTGAAAATTGGAATTCTTACAAAAGATGTTTCATACAAAGTGTTATATTCTCATGTTAGTAGGTTATTTTGTGGTTACATCTAATGCGGCTGCAGGCAAGTGTGAGTATTTTCGTATTGTTATAATATCACTGTTCAATTAGTATGAATACCTGCTAAAGTAGAGCCAATTAAATGGTCCACTTTTGTCACTTGATAAAAATGCAAGGGAAGAAAAAGATTTTACTTCGACCTCTGAATCACCTTTGAATGAAAGACCTTTTTCACAGGATAAAAGTTTTAGCTAGGCTAATACAATAAGTAACTTCTATTTCTAAAAATCATGGTTACAAATTTATTTATTTAAATCTTTATTGCAGACTAAGAAGACATTAAAACTACGGATAGGATAATACAGTATGCGCAGGCGGTCTTATCGCCTGAGGCGAAAAACTGCATAAAATTACAAAATGTATAAGCTTTTTTACTAAACTCCACCCCAAAATTGGGGAAATGGGGGAGATGAAGGTTACATGAAAGTCCTGTGTTTTTGAAGTTAGAGACATTAAATCGGCATTAAGGTTATTAGTTTTAAATAATCAAAACCTGTATGGTCTATATCACATACCATACAACCAACTCCGTGTATACTCGGTTACTATTCGGTGGTCTTTATATAGGCTCCATCGATATATCTATAAATATTTTGCATACATAGGGTGTAAGTAAGGCATATTATAATCATATTATCATCATCAAGTGTGTTAAAATAGTGCATTGAAGTCAGTTTAAAATCTATTACCTATTTAGCTGTAGCCTAGTGGGTCCGTACCATAGGGGATGTAATACTAAAAAACATCTTAAATATATCAAATCTCAAATGTGGGCCCGACTCCATCTTCGATCTAGGGTGAACTAGTTTTGAATTTCGAAAAATGATTTTCAGTGTCCTTCATCAAGCCCTGTAAACCCAAAGATTCGAAATGCATTCTGGAGAGCGGGAAGATAGCGTTACCTTACCTCACCGGTGGTATACCTGAACTGGGGTTACCTGTCGTTGATCCTATATCTGTCGACGCTGTCAGATCCGATGGCAACGATTTGAAACTCGGCTTCAGGAACATAAAGATCACTGGTATTACCAAGTGCAAGATTATTGAACTTACGTAAGTAGATCCTGGCCAGTGAATCATGTACACGATAATTTTGAAAACTAGAGACGCAGCAGTATTTTGATGATACCAATTTGAAATACCAATTACTTAATTACCAATTTGTAAATACCAATTTGATGTTTTGTCGAACCAAAGGATTTTTTAAATTAAAAAAAGTGTGCGAGTGCAATTCACACACGGCAGAAGTGAAACTTCAGAAAAATAGCCTACGATGATCTCTCGCAGGCTAAATCCTTTTTATGTTTGTCTATTTTTGGTGTCACTTTTTCGTTTCATCGAATTTTCTAATCACGATTCTAAAGAAGTTTCACTTCAAAAATGTGGTATTAAATAAATATTATGCTAATTGTAAGACGTACCGTAAATAAAGAATAATCAGCTTTTTGTGTTATTTTTTTGTCTCTAGACTTAGTTACAAGTCCAAAGTCTTTTATATCGTCAAGTTTGAAAATATTCGGAATACGCTTCCCGCATAAAGAATCCAAAAAAAACTTTGACTTTTAATATTCCTCCGCGCCTCACAGAGTACGTTACGTCGTCAGTCCCGGACATTATCACTAAAATCTGCCAATAATTTTATTAATACCGTAGTCATATTCTTACTCGAGACGTTAATATCCGTGATCCATTGTATCATAGAATGGCAGGGACTCAGATCCTCAGTGAGGAAAACTTTGCGGAGTTGTAACAATTAATACTCAGTGTTCTTCTTCCACAGTCGTAATCCAGAGAAGAATACTATGAAGATGACCGTTGAGTGTCCTCTCACTGGAGTTGGTCAATACGATCTGAAAGGCAAACTAGCCTTCATCGAGGCGTGGGGAGAAGGTGACTTCAAAATCTATACTGGTAAGTATCCGTTCACCGAACTGTATCCCGCTTCTCCACATTCGTTTAGAAGTGGGATATAGTTGACAATGGTCCCAATGGTCCACCCAAATGGTCCAAATGGTCCAAATGGTCTGCCCTTGATTTTCATGGTCCATCGATTGTCCGTTCCGATTTAGATAAAATTTGGAACACACTGTACTTTTATCAAATAGTTACGACGAGATTTTTAAAAACTAAACACAAAAAAAAACCGGGCAAGTGCGAGTCGGACTCGCGCACGAAGGGTTCCTTTGCTATTGAACCGCAAGACTAACTTTGTTTGTAGAGGTTTATCGTTAATATCAAAAAAACTATGCTAGTTAAAGCATTGGCTATAGTTTTCCTGTAAAATATACGTAAATTCCTATTGACCATAATTATTTCAAATTTTTCGTTTGGTAAACTCCGGAGATAAGGGGGGGGGGGAACGGTATTTTTTTAGACATTTTCCCCGATAAATCAAAAACTATCATAACTAAAAATAATTAAAAATCTGTTTTAGAATGTACAAAGTTAACCCTTTTATATGATACCCCACACAGTACAGTTATCTCACTTTTAAATTTCAACCCTCAGATTTTCCCCCCTTTTTAAATAAAATAATTTCCAATTTTTTTTAATTCCAGTGTCTTTGGGCCACTAATATACACAACTATTCCAAATTTCATGTCGATAGCTTCGGTAGTTACTGAAATAATCGAGTGTGACGGACGGACAGACGGACAGACGGACAGACGGACAGACGGACAGACGGACAGACGGACAGACGGACAGACGGACAGACGGACAGACGGACAGACGGACAGACAGACGGAGAAAGTCGCACCATAAGGGTTCCATTTTACCATTTTGGTACGGAACCCTAAAAACAAGCATCATCGAAAAATTTTATAGAGTTCTAGTTACATCTACACGCGTTACAGGTATAATTTCCATACGACGCCGTATTTCTGGTTTATAATTTTTAATATGACCTTGTATTTTACGCAGCGGAAATACGAGCAAAACAGTTTTTGTGCGAATAAAAAATGATGACATTCTCGGATAAATAATACACCTCCAAGGATAATAATATTTTATTTTCTATTAATATATTCTCTAGTGATATATTTTAGTTGAAAATACCTACCTTCTGATCGATGATTGCAGCCTCGTTGGTTTAGACTCTAGTGGTTAGCATGTTCTACTGTTCCGACGAGATCCCGGGTTTGAGTCCCGGGTCAGGCCATAATTAACTATTGGGTTTTTCTGTCTAGTAATTCTTAGTACTAGCCAGGAGTTAGGAAGTTGGCGGTGTTTCACCCCCGTGCCTCGGAGAGCAGCGTGGTGGGTCTTAGCTCAAATTCCCACTCTCCTATGAGAGTGGAGGCTTGTGCCCAGTAGTGGGACGTTAATAGGCTGTAGTGGTGGTGGTGGTGACAAATATCTGGATATCACTCGCGATAGTTTAAACGTTAAAATCTGGATATTTCTCTGCTCGTAACCATTGCCCTGTTTAGCGATTGCGACGAAGGAACAAAATGTACAATTCCGCATGCTTAAAACAGAAACCTAAATTTTGCAGCCGTAAGCAGTATCCGGTAGTAAAATTTGTGCTGCAGAATCTGAATATTGCGGTACTATAGCCAGCTGAAAAATCTTGATACTTATTTTTAAATTAAAATGTATCCAGTGCTATGGAATGCCCCAGTGTCGCAGTGCTCTGTGCTGCTTTGGCGTAAAACAACCCTATAGAGGGTGCGCCGAGTGGCGATTGGGACACGAAATAACTTTTCAGACATTCATCATCAGACCGCGAGTGGCAAGCTCATTTTTTCCTATTGATTGACACTAACTTGAATTATTTTGTATAATGTTTACAGAAAAAGTGAAAATCACTGTTGAAATCAGAACCAAAGAAATAGAGAAGAATGGAAACAAGCACTGGAAGATTACTGGATTCGACTACAGTTACGACATGTTGAAAAAGGTTTACTTCGATCTCAAAAATCTATTCGGTGGTGACGAAAAGAGGGGTAAATACAGATTTTAATCCATGATTCCATACTTACTATATTACTATATTACTTTACTATATTTATTCACTATATATTACTATATTTACTATATATTTACTATATTTTACTATATAATATTATAAATGCGAAAGTGTGTCTGTCTGTCTGTCCGTCTGTCTGTCTGTCTGTCTTTCTGTCTGCTACGCTTTCACGGCCCAACTACTCAACCGATTTTGATGAAATTTGCTACAGAGATAGTTTACATCCCAGGGAACATAAGTCCGTGCGGACGAAGTCGCGGGAATCATCTAGTAATATATAATTCGACTAGCTGATGCCCGCGACTTAGTACGCATGGATTGAGGTTTCACGTGGATCTGTTGCTATATGCTCACATTTATGAAGCATTATTAAGGTTATGAACTAATTTATTCCGAAAAACCTTTTTCTTTCTTTAACTTACAAACACAAACTGTAAGTAACAAATTTTGATTGAATCAACATTTCAAGAACAAGAAACTTTCAAGTTTGCGAGAAATTATTGGAAATAGTAATGTAGTAACGTTATTTCGATGGAATCAGCCAAAGATTAATAACCAGTACTTAGGTAAATAGATAGTAAAAAAACTAGCGCGTCTCCGATTCTCTCAGACTCCACCGTGCAACTGCCAACTGCAGAAGCTGTTTTTATCACAGACTTATAATATTTTCTACAATTTTCATGCGCAACTTATCATCATAATGGAAACAAACATCCCCGCTCCGTTTTAACAGTCTTTACAGGCTATAACTTACAGATTTTACAACGTTCACATTTTTCACAGCTAAACCAATCAAGGAAGTTCTCGACCATAGCTGGAAGGAGCTCATCGAGGAAATTGGAGGCCCAATCATCAAGCAGCTCATAGCTAAATACGTGGATGTCGTCGACGCCTTCTTCCTGGTCGTAAAAATTGATGATTTGGTACTTAAAGACTAACTCATGTAAGAAATAAAACCTGTCTTTTAAGAGTATATATTTTTTTCTTTGAATCTATTTATTGTTCAGTGCTTCCCGCCACGTATAACTCAAGGCAAGGGTGAATCTCTGGACCGTCGCGCTCCACCATAACCCACATCATAGTTTTCTCTACAGACATAATTATCGCAATAAAAAGGGTTGTTGACCTGCAATTTAAAAAAATATGGTGGTACGATACACCCGATTATCCATACTTCCATACAAATATTATAAATGCGAAAGTGTGTCTGTATCTCCGTCTGTCTGTCTGTCTGCTACGCTTTCACACCCCACTACTCAACCGATTTTGATGAAAGGAAAAGGTTCATTTTAGGCCTACTCTTGTACACTCTGCCATGAATAGAGGAAAATTGATAGATTGATATTAAAAATATAATAATTTAGAACAGTGAAGTAAATAACGAGCAAAACATAAAAATGTACTTATTTGAAATTTTCGATACGTTTCCAAGATGGCAACCTTCAGCCATAGACAAGGCAGCAGGCGCGAAATGTATCAAATGTCATTTCTGACAGTCACTGTCAAAATAACGTGTTTTTCTTTTGAAAACGTCAAAAAATATGAATCCGCCATTGTTACCCACTCATGTGTAGTGTTCCATAACTTGGAAAGAATAAATAATAATTTTACCACTGAAATTACGACGAATTCGTAGATTGGACCAATAAAAACTGGTCTAGTATTTTATTTTCCTTTATTTCTCTGCTTGTACAAGACTTGGCCTACCTCTCATACAAATCTGGACCGTCTCCTTTGGAACAGAGATAGGTTAGATCCCGGGGAAGGACTACTTTTTATCCCGGAAAAATGCAGAGTTCCTGCGGGAATCAAAAACATCAATCCACGCGGACGAAGTCGAAGAAGTTTTCTTGCCGGCTCTTCTCAGTAGAACTGTTTGCCAAACCGGTGGTAGAGTCAATACATGACGTAGCATAAGAGACACCTGTATGTCCTACATATAATAAATAAATAGGTGAGTATAGAAAGCAGATAGGTATTTTACTCGATGATGAAAAGATGGTGTAAAGGCGACCTTATACCTATCACTACAAATGATCTCTTCCGGGCTCTTCGAACCTATTCAGAATTCAGAGCTGATTGAAAAGTGTAATTTACACTAACTTCATAACTAACTCGTGTAGGTATTACTAATTAAAACAACTTGTATACAGAAGGATTAATAATTCAATTAAACGATTATAAATATTAACGATTCAATAATATTGCTTTTATGACCCAAGAGCCACCGGAGTTGAACCGCAGGCTAATGAAAACTTTTACTATCTGCCACTTATTATAGGATTTGTTGAATGTGTGAGGTTAAAATTTCCATCATCGCTTTATGTACACACTAGCTGACGCCCGTGCCATCGTCCGCGTGGAGTAAGTATTTTTTTTATTTATTTATATCCACTACAAGTCAGCCCTTGACTGCTACCTCACCTGATGGTAAGTGATGATACAGTCTAAGATGGTAGCGGGCTAACCTGTTAGGGTCATGGCAGTGATATTAAACCCATGAATGACCCTTCGGTTTCTACACGGCATCGTACCGGAACGCTAAATCGCTTAGCGGCACGTCTTTGCCGGTAGGGTGGTAACTAGCCACGGCCGAAGCCTCCCACCAGGCCAGACCAGGGAAACTTCAGAAATTATAAATTCCCATCGAACCCGGGACCTCCGCACGTTAAGACAACAGCGCTACACACTGCGCCACGGAGGGCGTCAAAATTTTCTATTGTATAGTATTGTACATATAACTGCCGTACACCTAACAATATTAGCTCGCTTTCATCTTAGGGTGAGATCTATAGAGCGCACCTTGACTTTGCTTAGACTTAAGACATGGTTAAAACGAGACAGATTTATGTTAGTCACATAAGTCCATCCTGTTTTAACTCTAAGTAAAGTCTGAGCCAAGTCAAAGTACGCTCTATAGATCTCAGCATAAGAGTCCATCATTGTTTCCTATATGGTGAGATCACAGTCAAATGCTAACTTGTAGTAGAATCTATACTAATGTGAAAGTTTGGATGGATGGATGTATGGATGGATGGATGGGTGTTTGTAACTCAATCACGCCAGAACGGCTGAACGGATCCGGATAAAATTTTGAACAGAGATTAACACAGGCTACTTTTTATTCCGGAAAATTGAAGAGTTCCCGAATCCCGAGGGATGCCGCAAAACCTCAATCCACGCAGACGAAGTCGTGGGCATCAGCTAGTAAAAAAATAAAATTGAAAAAACATTTATGCATGACGTATGATATGGTTACTGATAATAATAAAACATGTTCAAACATGTAATGTTGTTTGTATCTTACTTGTTAAACTAGATTTACTTAATAAAAAAGGAACTAGTTTTAAATAGGTTCAATTAATTGTATGTGACATATTTTGCATTCAACTTGATCAGGGTATGTTCCGATATACACTGCGAGCACTGTCCAGTGCTCTTACTGGGGAGAAATTCGTTTCGCTATGGACTGACAGTATATTGCCGCAGTATCCTAGGGAAATATATGACGTCATAAATCGTCGCCATTTTTGTACTGTGAGCACTGGCGTTTTCGAGGTAAGGTGCTCTCAGTGCTGACTGCGTTCCGTTTTAAACAGTAACCAGTATAGCTAACTATAAAGGAACGGCTTCGCAGTATACTAAATTGACGTCACACCTTACAGTGCTCGCAGTGTTCATCGGGACATACCCCAAGATCAGGGGCTCTATAAAGTAAAAATGATTGTTGTAGGTGTAACGACCGCAATTACCTATGATTGGTTAATTCTCTTTCGCTATTGGCCAAAATCCGCTGTCGCTGCAAGAATATCACAAAGTCAGCCATTCACAACGAATGAGATTGTAATGGTGAAGCTTAAACAGTTTGACATAATAATTAGATTTTATCACGATTGTGCAAAAAAGGAGTCTATTGTTTGTATGTATGTATGTGGGTTTCTTTATTCCACTATTACTTCTAAATGCCTGAACAAATTTGGATGTATGAGGTTGTTGAATCCTTACATCCTCCCGGGTGACACTGGCTATATTTTTTTTGAAAAATCTCAATAAGGCAGGACAGTTTGTTAATAATATTCCCTTGTTTTGATATTATTCACATAACGCTTCGCAATTTGATTATCTTTTTCAAAGGTAGATATCTATTTAATTTCAACATCATGTTTTTAGGTTTAAGAATACGAGACGTCAGACTGGTGATTCAATTCCAAGCAAAGTTTTGCTATGAAATTAGTTCACAATAATTCTATTACTTTAGTGCTAGGTATTAAAGGACGTTTAAAATTAATTCCTAACTCAATAAAATGTTTTAGTTCTTTATGCTCTAATAGGGTTTCATAGACCTTGATTACGACTGATGAACATTTATTTGCAAATTATAGTTTGCAGTCTAAAAGCCCTAGCGCGCGCTTTTGGTAATCTCGTCGACTATCTATATAAAACTGAAATACCACCCACTCAATAATCACGAAATCTCATAAACTGAGACGACCTCCGTGGCGCAGTGTTGAGCGCTGTTGTCTTTACGGTAGTCCCGGGTTCGATCCCCAGCAGGGTCAATTTGGTAATATTAATATTTTATATTAGATAATTTCTGAATTTTCCCTGGTCTGTCCTGGTGGGAGGGTTCGGCCGTAGTTGGTTACCAGTAAAGACGTGCCGCCAAGCGATTTAGCGTTCCGGTACGATGCCGTGTAGAAACCGAATTGCCTCTAACAGGTTAGCCCGCCACCATCTTAGACAGCATCATCACTTACCATCAGGTGAGATAGCAGTCAAGGGCGAATTTATAGTGGAACAAAAACAAAACTTTAAAGTCTACAAACTTGAAATTTGGAAGGTACCTACCTTCTATGGCATAGACATCCGCTAAGAAACGTTTTGAGAATATTCACCCCTTATACATATTTTGGTTGGGTAGAATCGTAAATAAGTGAGGCATGTGGTAAGTAATGTTTGCCCAATTTAATGACCACAATTTCCAAATCACCCTGTACTATTTATACTCAGTAATAACCCACAGCAAGTAATTACAGTGTTTGGCTTAGTAATATAAGTGTGGCCCTCATTCTAGAGGTGAACTCTGGCCCAGGGTGACCAAGTGGTAGTATTTATCTTAAGTTTCAAACCATATAAAAACTTAATTAATTATATTCATTAAATCGGAAGGTTTAAAGTTTAAGACCTGGGCGGCCTGCTTGGATTCTGGAGTGAGCTCGGAATGCTGATGTGATCCAGCGGGGAGTCGCACCAGTGGTCTCACGCACAACGGACGCCTGCGGAAAAGCCCAGTGAAAGAAGAAGAAGACAGACGAACCAGTAGGTACTAATCCATCCATCTTAAATATTCTATTAGGTCGGTCACAAAGACGTAGGTACTTAATATCCCCAAGATTCCAGAAACCTGGTCACTGCTCCTGTAGATTGTAAACAGCGCGATAAACGGATGAAAATTTCAAGCTTCAACACCGCCGGCCACAGAGAATTAACTGCGCTGGATCCTAAGGCGCGTGTTCAGTTTATTATTGTTTGTAAAATATCTTGATTACAAACTTTAACTTTTAATGGGCAAATAAAAATTTAATTAAACACAATGCTGTTTTTCTTACTGACCATAGAATAATATGAACTCTTGTATTAAAACTTCGGTTTTATGAGGTAGGTACTGTTTAACAAACAAACAATTCGGTATAAGACTAAGCGCCTAAAAAGTATAAAAGTAAACTTGTGTCCGACACATTAAGTTCTCTTACGTCCGACACGTCTGTGTGTTTAAAATCAAGCGCTGAAAATATAATTTTTGAGATAAATACAGGGTTTTCCAGATGCCTAAATTTAATAAACTTAAGACCTAAGTAAGTATATGAAATTTATATTTTAAAAATTGTTAACAACAACGGAATATCTTAGTAGGTGAATATGAATTTCAAAGCCGAATAGAAATTTTTCATTTCAGTAATGTAAGTACCTATTCATTTTTGGACGAAAATTGGGAAGTGAGCGAATATTTCTAGACAATGTTCAATTCCTAAAAATGTTTTCATATTTATTGTACTTCCAGTATCAAAAGCACTTTCAAGATGAATATTCAATTACTTGAACAAACCGTGACTGTTTCTCTATTATATGAAACTAGATGATGCCCGCGACTTCGTCCGCGTGGATTACAGCTTTTGATTCCCGCGGGAAATCTTGAATTTTTCGGGATAAAAAGTAGCCTAAGTCCTTCCCCGGGATAAAATCTACCCCTGTACCAAATTTCATCAGGATTGGTTGAGCAGGTGGGCCGTGAAAGCGTAGCAAACAGACAGACTTTCGCATTTATAATATTAGTATGGATACCAAAGTTATTTCGAAGTTAAGTCATAAAGCCGTAACTGCAAATTCGCAGATGCAAGAAGAATAGCTTAAGTGAAAAGTTTGACGTTACTCTGACAGTTTTGAGAGACTTTTCACATTGAGGGAACAATGGATAATAAAGAAACAGCTTATACTGAACTTTACGATGATACTCGTATTATAAACAAAGTTCTAAATAGGTTAAGTCTCTATAAGTTCATGCACTAAGTAAAGCACGGTTCAAAATTGGTATCTAATGGATAATTTAAGTTAATTCTATATTATGATAAGAACAATGCTCTAATAATTGGGCGTGGAATTGCACAATCAAAATTTAAAATACCACAGAATAGGTAATAAATACGGCCAAATTTCTAAGCTTTTAGTATACTTAGGTCAAAATATATTTTTTTTGTTTTGTTATTGAAAAGGCAATAATTTGCTTTAAAATTGACAAATATCAGTAGCACATTATAAAATATATGATATAATGCGTAAGTGTTTGTTTATTGGTTAGTCCTTCAATCACGCCGCTACGGAGCAATGGCTTGACATGTATTTTGATTTTTGGAGCTATAAGTGAGATACTTTTTGTAATCAAAGAAATCTCCCGGATTGTTTTTATTACCTAAATCCACCCAGATGAAATCGCAGGCCTAGTCTAATATATAGAGCTAATATGTAAGCCTTGATAAAAACATACTATTTTATATGAAATACCGAAAAAGAACAGTAATAGATGTAATTTTGCTGAAAGACTTATTTTTCTTTTTTGTCACCCCATTTCACTTTTCCAGTTATTGTGAAAACTAGCCCAGACACATCCCGGATAAGCAAAAGGAGGAAGACACGAGACTCTTTCCTTTACAGTGCTATGCAGTTTGCACTTTGACAAGTTTTTGTCTTCTTTTTATATGCCGTCTTTTGTTTCTGCTAAGCCAGAGATAATAAAATAAAAGGCAAATAGAACATAGACCAAACTTTGCGCCGTTTCTTCTGTCCAATTTAAAATGTGATTTAGATTTGTAGGAATTTGTAAGAAAAAGACCAATTCTCATACTTTAATCACATTGTTTTTCTAACAGTGGATTTACGCCCATACTAATTGCAGACCATATACTCCCAAACCTACGCCTTGGTGTGCACCTCCAAGTTGCATAATAATTATGTGCTAGAATTACTGAATTTCGTACTGAAAATTCTGCCAGATTAGAGATTACCTTCCCCAACCACGCCTCGCCGTTTTGCTTTACATATTCGTCGGATGACAAAATCGGTATCCCCTTATTGTCAGTAGTCATAAATTTTAGTCATAGATTTTTCATTGGTGTACTGTGCATCTCGCCTCACCACACTTCTTTATAAACCAGATTTTTTAGTCCATGAAAATAAACCAGATTTTTGTTATCTTAATTCAGACTACCTAAGTTTTTCAAAATATTGGTAATTTATCCAAAGACAGGCGTCGCGTCGGTAGGTAGTTTGTCGACTCGTTATGTAACCGCACCAGAAACAGTATTCTGCGGTAGAGCAAAATTCTTTCTCATATGGTAGAGCAGTAATATACATATATAGGTGTTACTACAGAAGACATAGAGAATAATATGATATTCATCGTCCTCACGAAAGGTCGAAGATTGGCCGCATTGATCTCCACAGAAAACAGTCTTGTGCCGCTTGCTTCCGGCAACTCCCACTTACTCAGTTAAGATCGTTCGTCCACAGTTGGGGTCGTCTAACACTGCGCTTTCCGATGCGGGGCTACTATTCAAGCACCTTGGGACCCCATCGCCTATCGGTTCTGCCTACTATGTATATTGTATATTATTTGTGTGGTTTAGTAACATTGCGTCTATAATATTGACTCATATTAATTATAAAAAACACTTTACATACTGAATCCACACTCTTACCAACTACCAATAGTTAATCAACCCCAACCAACCACAAACCAACCGTACTTAAAGAGTAAGCTAAAACGAATATTTTCCAGTGAAAATATATGGATTGTAGTGATAACGATAATATTCCTAATTTTAGAAATGCGACCTTAGTACAGACAGTAATAAAATGCAGATCTAAGGTTTAATTTGCACACATATCCGCACAGTACAAATAGTTGTGGAGCACGCGACCGTCCCACACAAGGTCGCTACATACGACAATCGGAATAAGGACCTTCAGCAAACAATGCTATAATATATTGTGTTATATTAAATGCTGTAAATCATTGGCCGATACCCGATAAACTATACCGATAATTTTGAAAGATAGAAATATGACAAAATCTGTCAAACCTTTAAAATAAATCAGAATCAAAATATATTACGATTGAAACAGAGATAATTATAAGACGATTCTACTAAAGTAACTATTAAGTATGTGACCTGTGATCTCACGCCTGTAAGGTCCTTCACGATTACGACCGCATAATGTGAAACTTCTTAATATCATTGTTTTATATTTATGGTATTTTAATGTACTTGGACATTTGTACCTATGCTACGTAGAAGCTTAACACAAGTAGTAAGTACCAACAACAACAAGTACCATACAAAGTTTGAACTCAATCGGGTGAACACACAAACATTATTGCTTATTATTAAGATGATTGTCATAAAAAGCCCAAAATTATAATACCTAATATCGCTTCCAATTATTTTATAGCTAGTAAAACAAACAGAGCTTTATTCGAGTTACTGTTACGTGTTGAAGTTTGCTTGAATTCATACAGGCCTACTGTCCCAGATTGTTCACAAGTCTTCACAAATATTTTAGACTAAGATCTTGAACTATAAATTCAAATAGTTCCTCAGTTTGTTCCAAAGTTAAGCTTAGCTTTTCTGTGCCAAGGCTGGAAAAGTTTTTTTTACTATACCAGCTTTCAACGTTTGGGATGGGGCCCTAGATTCAACTTTTGCGAGTTAGTAATCGCAAAAGTTGAATCTAGTGAACGCAGCGATGACAATAATATGCACCTCATGGGCTGGGCAGCTCGAAGTGTACAGGCACGAAATGAGCGGCGGCGGGGGGGCGACGCGACCGCGGCAGCGGGGCGATGCGATTAGTCGGAGAGCTGGCGACGAATTTCGCCGCAATTTTGTCGTACTCATTTGAAAACTTTATTCACGTTTCAAACCGCAAAATTTGTCTGGCGATTTGCAGGTATAATAATAATAATAATAATAAAAAGCTTTATTTCAATTCCTTACATAGTGATGAAAACTATTGCCTATTAATTATTATCTATCTTATCGACTTATTTCTACTTTAACATATTATGCTTACTTAACAAATTTTACATAATATAAGTGTACTTATTATTAACTACTATTTATTATTATTATTATAAGTATCTATATTTATATTATTTTTGTAACTATTTTTACTAATTATATTTACATGTAAGGACCGCCTGTAGCGGTGAAAGCCTCTTCCATAAATTTCCATGCGCACCTATTTCTGGCTAGAGTACTCCATGTCTTACCCGCAATTTTTGCGATGTCATCATCCCATCTTTTTATTGGCCTTCCAGGTTTACGTTTCAAGTGCAAAGGATACCAGTTTGTCACCGTTTTGGTCCACCTTTCATGCTGACACCTTTGAATATGACCCGCCCATCTCCATTTTAGTTGTAGAATCGCCTTGATGGCGTCTCTTGCTCTAGTTTGTTGCCTTATGTCAGAGCACTTCACGCGATCTCTTAGTTTTAGCCCAAGTAGGCTTCGCTCTAAGCCTCTCTGACATGTTCTTATTTTATTCATCGTTTTGATGGAGAGGGGCCAAGTCTGGCATGCGTAGGTAAGACAAGGTAGTAGGCATGTCTCTAGGGCTGTAGTTTTTATTTTTGTCGGAAGATTTCCCTTGAAAATCTCTTTCATACTCCAATATTTATTCCATGTATTTGTTACGCGTCTTTCTATTTCTTTATCGATGGGTTCAACAAGCGAGATAAGCTGACCGAGATAGATGTACTCATCTACATACTCTATTACAGCGGACTCTATTTGTATATTTTTCCTCTCAGAATTTGTCATCACTTTTGTTTTATCTTGGTTTATTTGAAGCCCTACTTTAACACTTTGCGAATTTAGTGCTTCAAGCATACACTGCAAATCCTCTGCTTTTTCAGAGAGCAGCACAATGTCGTCTGCAAATCTTAAGTGTGATAAGTATTTGCCATGTATTTTTAACCCGATGTTGTCCCAGCCTATTGTCCTAAATATACTCTCTAGTACGGCTATAAACAGCTTCGAAGAGAGCGGGTCTCCCTGTCTAACGCCTCGTTCTAACCTAAACGGGGCCCCAACTCTATCTAATCGTATGCTGGACGTGCTATTCCGATATAGTTCCTTTATGATGTCTATGTATTCTTTATTAACACCGTGTTCAGTCAGAGCTCTCCAGATAGCCTTATGTGATATCGAATCAAAAGCTTTTGAATAGTCTATATATCCGATGTACAAGGGTTTCCCATATTCCTTATAATTCTCTATTATATTCTTTAGTGTATGAATATGGTCAATTGTTGAAAAACCCTGTATAAATCCTGCCTGTTCTATTCCTTGGCCTTCATCTTTAGTTTTTGTGATGCGTCTTAATAAAGTGGTAGAGAATACTTTGTAGAGACATGATGTTAGACTGATAGGCCTATAATTAGATATTTGTTTCGCGTCTCCTTTTTTATAAATCAGTGTTATTTCTGAATGAGTCCATTGCGACGGAAGTTTTTTAGTCTTAAGTATCAGATTAAAGAGTGCCGTTAGTGGTTTTACGAGAATATCCTTTCCTGCAATGATGATCTCGTTGCTTATACCGTCTGGTCCAGGACTTTTGTCTTGCTTTAATTTACTGATCGATAGCTCTATCTCTCTTTCCATGAACAGTGGGACTGGGTCACTATAGGCGTTTATTTCTGTTTCAGTCTCATAGTTTTTATTATTTAAGTATTTCTGGCTGTATAGAGTTCGATAGTATTGAGTAGCAACCTGAATAATTTCATCTCTATTTGTGACAATAGAGCCTGTTGCTGATTTCATTTGACTCATAATTATTTTCGTGGTGTTTAGTTTTTTATTTACTTTTTTAACTGCTCCCGACTTTTCCAGCAGGCACTTAATGGTATCTTGTCTGTATGCTTTAGTATTTTCTCTTATTTTTTTATTTATAGTTCTATATAGTAAGCTTAATTTTTTCTTTTCTCTTTTTGTTTTATTGCGTTTATTTTTCAATGTATGTCTTTTACTTATTAAGGCGATTTGCAGGTATTATTTTTTATTTATTTGTTTGCTTATATCAGGCAGCTCGGCCCATAGAAATATATACATATTTTACCATACAAAATCTCAAAATAAAATAAATACATATGAAATTATTATAAAACTGTAGGGATTCTGGATCTGGCTTCCAAGAAGCGCCGGTAAACTATGGCCTCGGGCCTTTGCACGAAGCCGGAACATTAAGGACATACGAGCTGAAGTAGGTTGTCCTACTGGACTTCAGTTTGTCCAGGGTCAAATTATTATTAGGGGTTTATTGAAATTACCTACTCATAAATACGTGATTAAAATTTCGGATTGCCAAAAGTATTTTTTGGGAATTATAATAAAATATTTTTAAAGAGAAATAACCGCAAACGCTCTACCAGACTGGCAGGACTGCATTCGCCAGTTGACGATATTATATTTTTTCACAATTTCTGTTTGCCTAAAGGGCCTTCCCTAAATTCGTTGCTAGCTCTCGCACCACATCGCCCCGCTGTCGCCATCGCTCGGCCGTCGCTAGTTTCGTGTTTGACGCCGAAGTGACAGTTGCCTATAATGTGATTGAGCGATACTTAGTGCGTGTCAGCTTTCTTTCGTAAGGATGTCCATCTTATGGCTTTCCTAGATGCTTTCCTAGCGGATGCCCGCGACTTCGTCTGCGTGGTTTGAGGTTTTTTATTCCCGCGGGAACTCTTTAATTTTCCGGGATAAAGCTTATGTGCTATTCCAGACTATAATCTATCTCTGTGCCAAATTTTAGCCAGATCCGTTCAGCCGTTGGGGCGTGATTGAGTAACAAACATCCATACATCCATGCATCCATACATCCATCCAAACTTTCCCATTTATAATATTAGTATTAAGTATTAATTAAGATCACTTCCATAAGTCACTATATTCCATAATCATACTAGAATTTTTTTAATTTTTAACTAACAGGCTTATCGTCATACTACTAAAATAATCTCCTTCTGTTTATAAAATTAACATCCCGCAATTCATTATTAAAGCCTTATAAACCGCAATTTATAGCATACGGTAATACTTACTCTACATTTATTGGAATAAATGCTCAGTCCATTCCTCCTTTATATTAACTAAACTATACAACAATCCAATAAGGATATGAAAGATAATTAACAGTAACTGGTCAAAATAAGCAATGCAATCGCAATTGGAACTCATTACGTATGAATTGCCCTTTGCCAACTGCTTTAATTCAGGAACCTATTTTATTTACTTATTACAGCTAGTTTTTTATGCCTACAGATTTTAGAGCTAGTTAATAAAAATTCATACTTCTATACTTATACTACAAATGCGTAAGTTTGGATGGATGGATGGATGTTTGTAATTCAATCACTCCTGAACGGCTGAACGGATCTGGATGAAATTTGTCACAGAGAAAGCTTATATTCTGGAATAAGGCATAGGCTACTTTTATCCCGGATTATTAAAGAGTTCCCGCGGGAACCAAAACACCTCAATTCGCGGGAACGAAGTCGCGGGCATCAGCTAGTTTTAAATATTGTTGAAAGGCCCTTTGTTACCAGCTCAATGTCCGGAATACAAATTACGAGAAAATGCCCGCAACTTCGTCCGTGTGGATTATTTTTTTTTATTCCCGGGAGGACTGCCTCGTTGGTCTAGTGGTTAGCATAGTCGACTGCGGATCATCGAGGTCCTGGGTTCCATTCCCGGTCGGGCATAAAAGTTAGGTATTGGGTTTTTCAATTAAGAAATTCTCAGTGCCAGCCCGGAGTTGGAATTTGGCGGTGTTGCACCCCCGTGCCTCGGAGAGCACGTTAAGCCGTCGGTCCCGGTTATTATCACTAACATGATAATAATCGTTAAAGCCCGCCAACCCGCATTGGAGCAGCGTGGTGGGTCTAAGCTCTAATTCCCGCTCTCCTATGAGAGTGGAGGCCTGTGCCCAGCAGTGGGACGTTAATAGGCTGTAGTGATGATGATGATTCAGAAGTCCTAAATTTTCCGGGATAAAAACCTACCTCTGTACCAAATTTCATCAAAATCGGTTCAATAGATGCAGAAGAAGAAGCAGTCAAATCCACGCTATTTTATGGTTTACATAATATATATATATATATATATATATATATATATCTTTATATCTATATCTATATCTATATATATATATCTATAAAGATATATATATCTATATATATATATATCTTTGACAAAAGATACTATGTATCTGCTCCCTAGATATAAGAAACAGCTAGCTACATTGGTAGCTTGCAATATACATGACCCAGCTATTTTTAGCTGTAATATTGTTGGAAACTGTACATGCTGTACAAAAAATACTAACTTAGTGAGTAAAAGTACTCATTCCAGTCTTTTGACGGATACAAGTTGTATGAATACAACTCCAGGTATTTTAACCATAAATACAAATAATTGTAGTTCGTTTGTTAGTTCTAATAAAAATTTAAACTAATTAGTGAGACAACAGATAAGCTTTGTAAAATTAATCTTGTACATCAAAATATACAGGGCTTATCTGGCAAGGAACATGAGATTGATCTTTTTATTAGAAGCTGTGATATTGATATTTTATGTCTAACTGAGCATTGGCTCAATAGTTATCAGTTAATGGTCAATCTCAAGAATTACTCTCTGTTAAGCGCGTTCTCCAGAAAGAAGGCTATACGTGGAGGATCTATGATATTGACCCGCAGCAACATTAATTGCAAAGAAAGAAAAGACATAGTTAATCTTTCTGTTGAACGCACTATTGAGCTGTCCTGTGTTGAGCTGGATCGGTATATTGTAGTTTGCGTGTACCGACCTCCTTCAGGTGACTTTGTGTTATTTGAGGAAGTGATGGAGGAAATCCTAAGGCGAATATGTAGGTCATCTAAAAAAATATTAATCTGTGGAGATTTTAATATTGATATTTTGATTCACACAACTATGCGTGATAGATTACTCCATTTATTTAAAAGCTTTAATTTAGAAAATATTTTTACTGAACCAACACGAATAACAGAAAATTCGGCTACTTGTATTGACAACATTTTCTGTGACTGTAAAGTTGTCAAGAAATCAGTTATAACCAATCTAAGATCCGATCACTGCGGACAGATGGTATCTATCCCTAGCTCTCAACAAAACACAACAAAGATAATAAAGTATAGACCAGTCACCACTAAAAAAGTAAGGCAATTCAAGCAAAATTTATCAAACATGTTGCCTAAACTTGACCTTACACAGGGTGGTCCGGATGAACATTATAAAGCATGGAAGATGGGCCGGGTGCTGGTATGGGATGCAACCTGTTCAGACACGCTGGCCCCTTCCCATCTACATGGAACCAACAACAGAGCTGGTGCGGCTTGTGAAGCGGCTGAAAAAGCTAAAGCTTACAAATACAGGGGTCTAGGCTCCGAATATGATTTCGTCCCATTCGGTGTCGAGACCCTTGGTCCGTGGGGTCCTAGCGCTATAAGGCTTTTTAAAGAAATAGTAAAAAGGTTAGTCGACATCACAGGAGACCGAAGAGCTGGCAGCTACCTCGGACAAAGAATTAGCCTAGCTATTCAAAGGGGGAACGCTGCCAGTATCTTCGGAACCTTGCCTAAAGGGACTCCTTTTAATAATATATTTTAATTATTATATTATATTTTTTTTAAGGTTTTTTATGTTATTAGTAATAATGTACCTATTTAATTTTCCACTAGTTTGAATAAATTACATACTGTTATAAAGCATTTTTTGATTTGTTAAATAACCAATTTAATTCAATATTTAAAATTATAGAAAGAAAGCTGTTTAAAAATCTTAAATTCAGCGACTGGGCTACTGTTGGAATTTATAAAAGTAGGAATAAGTTGTTTGATTTGTACGCTGAAAAGCAATATAATTACACCCCCACATTTTTGGGATACGTGAGAAATTATTCAAAATTATTTAGGAAGGTTTGTATTCAAGCAAAGTCCCTTCACATAAAGCGGAAAATTATCAACTCTGAAAATAAGATAAAAGCAGCTTGGGATGTCATCTCTGAGGAAACTGGTAGACATAAAAGGGACAACAATAAACTGGAGCTTAAAATTAATGACTGTATTATTGACTCTGATGTAGAAATTGCAAATACATTTGAGAATTTCTTCCAAAGTATTCCAATCTCTACTACCAGTTCCCTTAATTCCTCGCCAACAGAAGCCTATAAAATTCTCAGTAGCAATGTCTCTGAGTGCAGTGTTAAGTTTAAGTTTGAGTATGTGACCCCCTATGATATTATAAAAACATTTAAATCTTTACAATGCAAAAAAACGGGAGATCTATGGGGGATATCAGTGAAAATTATCTGCAATGTTATTGATGTCATTGCGCCATATCTTGCTCAAAATTTTAATGAGTCTGTGGATTTGGGATCTTTTCCTGACCTCATGAAATGTAGTAAATTGATTCCTCTTTTTAAATCAGGTAGCAAAAGTGATCCAAATAATTACAGACCAATTTCAATTTTGCCAACCCTAAGCAAGATATTTGAAAAAATGATGCTCAACCAACTGCTCCGGCATTTTAATTTAAATAAATTACTTCACTCCGAGCAGTATGGTTTTACGAAAGGTCGATCAACAATCGATGCGGGCGCGGCGCTGTTAAAACATATATTTGATGCTTGGGAGAACTCACAGAATGCTATTGGTATTTTCTGTGATTTGTCTAAGGCATTCGACTGTGTTGAACACGAGACACTGTTGACCAAATTGAGCCACTATGGAATCAAAGACACTGCACTTAGTCTCATTGCATCATATCTTAGTGACCGTATTCAGACGGTATGTGTAAACAATGTGAAATCATCCGGATCAGCCTCGTTAATGGGTGTCCCACAAGGCTCCATTCTGGGTCCCTTCATGTTCTTGGTATATATAAATGATTTACCATATTTTGTCCAGGATACTTGTGATATTGTGCTATTTGCCGATGATACGTCTTTAATTTTTAAAGTCGATAGAAATAAGGATGATTTTGACGACGTAAATGGTGCCATTTCCCAGGTCACTCACTGGTTTACTGTAAATAACTTACTTTTAAATGCAAAAAAAACTAAGTGTGTTGAGTTCGCACTGCCCAATACCAAGAATATACGTAACATTAATCTAGTGGTAAATAATGATATGTTAAAAATAGAAGAGGCCACCGTGTTCTTGGGGGTGACCTTAGATGCTAAGCTTCAATGGGGCACCCATATATCAAATCTAGCTGGTAAACTCAGTTCTGCTGCTTACGCTGTCAGAAAGATTCGGCAGTTAACAGACGTTGAAACTGCAAAGATTGTATATTTTGCTTATTTTCATAGTATTATGTCTTACGGAATCTTGCTGTGGGGTAAAGCGGCAGATATTCAAAAAATATTTGTATTACAAAAAAGGGCAATACGTGCAATTTATAATTTAAAACCACGTGAATCCCTTAGGGAGAGATTCAAGGAAATAGGTATTCTTACAGTAGCCTCGCAGTATATTTACAGTAATCTAATTTTTGTAAAACAACACATTCAGAATTACAAAAGAATATGTGATCTGCATGATAGGCCGACTAGAAACCGCCATAGGCTCGTGACTCCATCGCTCCGCCTCAAGAAAGTCCGAAGGTCGTTCGTGGGAATGAGCATACTATTCTTTAACAAAATTCCTCAACCTATTATAAACTTGCCTTTACACAAGTTTAAGAAGTCCATTAAAAGTATGCTCCTGAAAAAAGCTTATTATACTGTCGAAGATTATATTAATGATAAAGGCGCGTGGATTTGACTCGCTCCAGCAATGCTCAGGACTGCGGTTACTTATGTATCTGTATATGTTGTGTGTAGGTATGTGTATGTAGATTATTGCAATTATTGTAAACATACCATATACTTTTTCAAAAGAGCAACCACCGAGTTTCTTGCTGGTTCTTCTCGGTAGGAACGGCATTCCGAACCAGTGGTAGATTCATTTGACTATTCATAAGCACTTGTAAAAAGTCTATTTGAATAAAAAACATTTGAATTTTAGAATTTTGAATATATATATTTTAATAATATTCAACAGCTTTTTAATCTGTTTTTTTTAAATCTCTTTTTGCCTCCGAAACTTCTCGAAAACAGAAAAAGAACGGTCATAAATTAGATCTATCTATTCAAAATATAAGATACTCATAGTTAATTAGGTACAATGTTTCAAGTACCTAATTAACTATAAGTTCTTCAGTATAACTCGAACCAAATAATTACCAGCAAGCAATTGACATGAATCAATTTTACGTATTTCAATTTAAACATAAAATACAAAGAGAATGGTACTAGAAAAAGAGCAAACAAAGCTACAAACTGAGGCAATAATATGAGGTAATGAGCAAAAACAATTCATTTTCGAAGCAATTTCTCAGAAGCGCTACAAAACCGTCGCCGATGCTGGCAGTAATTATAGCTGACAGACTGCGCACATAAATATTCATCTTCGCTCCGGTTGGGGCATTAAAACCAGCGGGTCAGCTTGACCAGGCCCAGGTTGGCTTGCAGGTTGGCTTCTTTACGTATAAAATATAAAATAATATTTATTGGACGACAAAAACTTGTCGTTATTATCCATCACTGTCCACCATCACATTAGGTACTTGATTGATATCAATCAATTAATATCAATCAAGATTTATTTATTCAAATTAGGTAGGCGTACACTTATCATGATGGTGATAGTCAGTTACGGTATCTTAAAACTCTGATATTACTCATTGACTATTGAGACTTTGGTCATATTTTGATCCTTGATTTCGGCACTACAACCTTTTGTTGTTCTTAGCATTGCGTCTGAATTTTCTACATGATAGTTCTTTTTCGTATATAACCACCGAACCGAAGTCCAGTCTGTAAGAGATCAATCCAGAAGTAGGTATTTATGAGACACTTTAATATATTTGTACTCTCATTTGGAACTTGCACGAATAAATGGTTAAACGTGTAGAGGTTCCACGAGAGATTTAATGTAATTAGATAAAAGATGGCTAAACTTACAGATAATATTAATTTGATCCGGCCACGATTGCTATCGTTAAGCTCTAAATCAAAATGCGATCTAAACACAAAAGTATTCAATAATCGCTGAGTCTGCCGGCAGGAGACTAAATAACCATCGTTCAAACACTCGTATTTATAGAAACGACTCAAATTGACAGATATTATACTTTCCGTTTCATGAGGTATAGTGACAAACAGTAATAATGCTAACACATGTCAACATACGTCATGAAACGTATGTTGACAAAGGTGTATTGACAGACACTAATAATATTTGAAATTACTAACGGTTTGGCCTTTGTCAATATACGTCACGAAACGTATACTGACAAAGGTACATTGACATGGTTCCACTTATTGTTTCATGAGGTACATTGACAAACACCAATCATATTTGAATTTGCTAACAAGTCCAACTCAGCACTTGAACACTACCTATTGAGCCGAGTCGAGCCGAGGAAACTTTTAGATGTCTTCTAGTCCGAAAGTGAAGTCCAAAGTATTCGGACAGTACGCAATGGCAGTGACAAGTAGTGATGTTCCGGATATCCGTATTCGTATCCGCGGATATCCGCGGGAGAAAAAAGATCCGTATCCGTATCCGTTACTTTTGTGACGGATCTTTTACCTTATTAATTTTCAATACATAGATGAAATTCTATATAATATAGTGATTAGGTAACAATGATAAACTATTAAATTCCATTCAGATTATTTTTTATTTCTTAAAATCAAATATTTCGCACCTTTATATTGCAAACATTTATCGTACTGAGTTACCAACCATACCAATCTACACTAATATCAGTTTGAATGGATGGATGTATCTTGTTGTTACTCAATCACGCCAAAACGGCTGAACGGATCTAGATGAAATTTGGCACAGGCATAAATTATATATAGTCTGGAAAAACACATAGGCTAGATTTTATCCCGGAAAAGTAAGGAGTTACCCCGGGAACCAAAATACCTCAATCCACCCGGACGAAGTCGCGGGCATCAGCTATTATAGTACATAACTCTAGTGTAAAGTTTACACTACTAAACTTCTTTGCAGCCATTTTTTTTAACTCACACACACACAAACGTTATCTATGCTCTCCAGTGTCACACTAAATTATAAACAAAATAAAAGAAAGACACGCGCAATGAAGTCGAAACTTGTCCTGTTACGCAAAGTGCCAAGTGGCGTCGACTATCGTTTCAAGCTCACGCGCACTGACACCGATTAAGTAAGAAAGTTAAGATCCGTATCCGTATCCGTATCCGCGGATCTTGACACCAAATATCCGTATCCGGATCCGTATCCGCGGATACACATTTTTAACGATCCGGCACATCACTACTGACAAGGTACGGATCCTAGCTACGAGTGAAAAGGTACGGGTCAGTAGCTATGAGACTCATAGAAAAGCACTGAGTCACTCTGCTGGCGATGGGGAGAGCGTGTCTAGCGGTCTGCTAACGTTACGCTTTCCGACGTGATCGAAATCGTCATTCCAACACCTTAAAGCCCGAGTGTCTCAAATATTACTATCTTCAGCATTGCAGTACCTAAAATCAATGTGATTAATATCAAAAAGCAACATATTAATAGTCCACTAATCGGTAAGGTACCTACATACTTTAAGCCTGTATAATGCGTATTCTGATTGTTTCAACTGTTTAATTTTATTACATGAAAATATAATAGCTAGTTTAGTAGCCCCAGTCTCACTGAGCCGGGTCGGAATGGAAGCATTCCCGGCGATCCACTATAATGCCGATGTACTCTCGAATGATCGTAATCAAATCGATATCGCAGCGTCCATCCCTAGCCGAATGGCGGGACAAAGGAAGACAATAACATCAACACGATGGGATAAATTGCTTGTGTGATTGGATAAACGATACGTATCCTAACTTTAGTACGCGCGCGAGTTGAATGCAGAGCTAATGTATGTGTCACCATACATTAGCTCTGCATTGAACTCGCGCGCGAACTATAGGTATTACATATAGTCCAAGTACACAGTAATCTTAACTACTAATTATTAATTACTAGATGATGCCCGCGACTTCGTCCGCGTGGATTAAGTTTTTTTGGATTCCCGGGGGAACTCTTTAATTTTCCGGGATAAAGAGTAGCCTCTAAGTGGTAACGGAAGTGAGGGGTCTCACTAACTGGCTTTCAAAGTCTGAGAATTCAGTATCGAGATTCTAAGCAGGTGTGGCACACACAGGTAACAAGGCACCTTTATGATGATACACACGGGTTAAAAAAATATTGAACATAATATTATAATTTTACTAGCGGATGCCCGTAACTTCGCCCGCGTGGATTAAGTTTTTTTAATTCCCGCGGGAACTCTTTAATTTTCCGGGATAATGAGTAGCCTATGTCCCCGGGATACAACTCATCACTGTACCAAATTTCATCAAAATCAGTTGAACGGGTGGACCTTAAAAGCGTAGCAGACAGGCGCACTTTCGCATTTATAATATTAGTATGCGTATGATTATTAATGCGTAAGTGGATCTGTCTGTCTACCTATACTACCTTCGGTTCAGCCGCTGAGCAAAAAATTTGGCATAAAGGTAACGTGATTTTATTATTACGATACTTTTTATAGTTGTAAGTGGCTAATAAGAACAAGGAGAAAAAATAAGAACAAGTCTTACAAAGGAACTCCCTTTTTTACCAAATGGGTTGAGTCCTAATGAAATGTATAACATATTCTTTAATACTTTCAGTGAAATATTCAAATCGATATTCACCAGTAGAACGGTCTTAACTGCTGATGCAAACGTTTTTAACGAATGTGCAACAAATGAATTACACAGAAATAGGCAAAAATTATATGAATTGTATGCAGAGCGACAGTATGATACTAGTGAGGAGTTCAAGCAGCATGTTCAACTATTTTCCAAGAAATTTAAAAGAGATTGCATTGTGGCTAAATCAAAGCATATTCAAACTAAGATAAAAAATAGCTCCAACGTAATCAAAACTACTTGGAACATAGTGAATGAAGAAACAGGAAGAGCTACACGGAAAAATTGTGAATTAAACTTAATGTCGGTAATACATCAGTTACTTCGGACTCCGAAGTTGCTTCTGTTTTTGAAGGCTTCTTTACGGATATTCCTGTTTCTACTACAGAATCGTTGAACTCCTCACCAAATGCCGCTCTTACTTTACTGGAGGATAACGTGCCTGAATGTAATAACGTTTTTAAATTCTGTCACGTTAACTGCTCTGACGTTATTAAAGCATTCAAATTAACTAACAATAAGAAGACAAATGATTTGTGGGGCATTTCCGTTAACGTTGTTAAATCATTGATTGATATCGTTGCACCCGAGTTAGCATTAATTTTTAATAATGGTATTGATTGTGGTGAGTTTCCTGACTTAATGAAGCATAGTAAAATAATACCTCTATTCAAATCAGGTAGTACCAGTGACCCCACTAACTTTAGAGTTTAGACCTATATCTGTACTACCCACTTTCAGTAAAATATTTGAAAAAATAATATTAATTCAATTGCTTAAACATTTTTGTAATAATGACTTATTACATAGTAAACAGTTTGGATTTACACGGGGTCGCTCAACAATCGATGCTGGTGTTGAGTTAATTAAAAATATATTCGAAGCCTGGGAGGAGTCACGTGATGCACTTGGCGTTTTCTGTGATTTATCCAAGGCTTTTGATTGTGTTGACCACGAAACATTAGTCAGAAAACTGCACCATTATGGAATTAGGGGTGTAGCACTGGATATGATGAATTCCTACTTAAGAAATAGGATACAAAAGGTAGACGTCAATGGAAAGCGGTCTTCTGGATCGATTGTAAAAATGGGGGTTCCACAAGGTTCAATTTTAGGGCCTTTTCTGTTCCTCATTTACATTAACGATCTTCCTTATCTTGCCAAGGATAATCATGGGATAGTATTGTTTGCTGATGATACATCACTTTTGTTTAAAAAAAATCGTTACGAAACAACTTTTGACGAAGTAAACAATTCTCTCACTAAAGTGGTGCAGTGGTTTGAAGCTAGTAACCTACTCCTCAATGGGAAAAAGACAAAGTGTATCAAATTTACATTACCTAATGTCAAACAGGTAAAAACCACTGTACAACTTGATCATGAGGAATTAGATTTAGTGGATACCGCTCTTTTTCTTGGAATAACGTTAGATGCTAAACTCCAATGGGGCAATCACATAAATGTCTTATCGAACAGGCTTAGTTCTGCTGCATACGCAGTTAAAAAGATTCGTCAGTTGACAGATGTAGAAACGGCGAGATTAGTTTATTTTGGTTACTTTCACAGCATTATGTCATATTGTATATTATTATGGGGTAATGCTGCTGATATTAATTCTGTTTTTGTGCTGCAGAAGAGGGCTGTTCGAGCCATATATAATATGGGACCAAGAGAGTCACCAAGAGATAAATTTAAATAAATCAATATAATGACAGTGCACAACCAATATATATTTGAAAATTTAGTATACGTGCTTAAACACATTGATAAATTCAAGAAGAAAAGTGATTGTCATAATGTCAATACTAGAAATAAAAATAAACTTGTAATGCCTACTTCTAGGCTTAGTAAAACTAGCAATTCATTTGTTGGAAACAGTGTCCGCTTCTACAATAAGCTCCCAGAAGACATGTTGAAAATGTCTCTGAATAAGTTCAAAGTTAATGTAAAACGTAAACTCATTAAAAAATCTTATTACCATGTAAGGGATTACTTAAATGACAAGGAAGCTTGGCAATGATTTGATCTATTGGCTCTGATAGTTCCTTAGTTAAGATGATTTGTGAAATGGTGATAATGAAAAAAAAACCCGGCTGAGTTTGTTGTGGGCTCTTCTCAGACCAGGGCGCGTTTGGAACCCTCGTAGCTTTAGTTTTAAGATACCGTTACTGATTATCACCATTATATATTATAAAAAACTCGACGTCAATAAGTGTAGTATACCTACCTAAATTGAATAAACGTTATTTTGACTTTGACTTTGACTTTAATACCAACATTAATGAAAATAAAACATATAAAATACAAAAACGAAAACATTCATAGGTACAAGATGTCCTTTTCTTAAAGGTCCTTTACAAACAAAAGCTTTTTGCTGACAAAATTCATAATATTTAGGGTTCCGTACCTCAAAAAGAAAAAGAAACCCTTACAAGATCACTTCGTTGTCTGTCTGTCAACCACCTTCTTCTTGGGAACGCGTGGAGGTAATGTTATATACTTAGGTCTACAACCGTATACCGTCCGTCCCTTACTCACTCCGAGGGAGGGAATCAAGATTCTAAGACGCAATCAAAAGATACGGCCGTTCCACATTTTGCATATTTTGACACTCACCAAAAAATCAAAACCATTAAGGTACTTCCTAGAATCATGTATAGCAAGAAAAAGAGTCTCACAGGCAGCACAAGTATAAAAAAAACCGAAAATCGATGATTAGGGTTCCGTACTCATAGGGTGTCGAATTGTTTGTCAGGCGCTACCAGTTTAGCGCCACCCAGTTATTTTACAGCTGATTATGTGTTGTTATGACATCATTCTTGTTATTTACTAAATAATTCATATTGTGTAATGGTACGGAACCCTTCGTGCGCGAGTTGACTCACACTTGACCAGTTTTTCCCTATACTTTTTACCTCTGCGTGGGTGACGACGCGGTTAAACGAGTATAGTAGCTATTCATCTGGAATTCCTAAGTGACTAAAGTTAAACAAAAAAAAACCAGTATAAACAAGTACCGAACAATACACTTAAGGGTTTCCTTTTCTTGAAGGTCGTTTTGAAACAAAGCCTTTTTTGTCTACAAAATTCATATAACTTTTCCTTTCTTTCTTCCTCAGGAGCGTAAATAATTCCTGTATCTTTTAGTACTGACTTACTAGCTTTGACCAGCGATTCGTCCATTTGTATTCGGGTTATCCCTGGATAAATAAAGAAGCCTGTTGGCATACAAGTCACTTTCCTAAAAATAAAAAAATAAATACAATACATCGATCCGTTGTCGCGTAAATCAAGAAACACCCACATTTTTATACAAATTATTATAGACTTACAGCCGGTTTCTGAATTGACAATTTCATGTTGAGTCTGTCTCAAAGACTACTTAAGGACGAATTAAGCAAATTTTTGTTTCTGAATTGATATTGTGTAAGGTTTGAGATTTGGAACTTGCTGTTTTTGTTTGAATGCTTAATTCAGAAACCGGCCCAATATCAATTCAGAAACAAAAATTTGCTTAATTAGTCGTTAAGTAGTCTTTGAGACAGATTCAACATGAAATTCTCAATTCAGAAACCGGCGGTTAGGCTTATAGCCAAAGATATTACGTGAGGGTTTCTCGTATATTTCATACGATGTTCCTTTACAGATATGATTTATTATGAAACCATTTTTGCTGTCGGTGCCAGGTTCGGTCTTGACTGTAACCTCAAAATAGAGCCTTAATAGCTAAATGGTTAGCGCCTGTAAATTCGAAAGCTATCTTAACCCACTACTGCGTCGTTTAAGTACTTACTAAGAGTTAGCGAGTGAGAAAGAATCTGTACTTCGATACTGAGAGTCGTAAAATTCCTTTTCATCATACCTATTCGAAAAACGAATATTGGCTTCAGAGGATAGAGGGAGCAAAATGTAATTTTTAGGCCCATGGGAGTTTTCATTTCTCTGTTCTGATTGGTCCGCGTTCGTGCACGCGCAGCAGCACCTTGCCGATGTGCTTGCCGGCTGCCATGTAGCGGAAGACGGGCTCCAGCTCGCGCTCGCCGAACACGGTGGCGGGCAGCGGCCGCCTTGTCGTCGCCCTCATACGTAATGATGAAAAATAGTGTGTGTCACTCGGGGCGAAATTTTTTGTTCTCGGGCGATGTACAGCGATAGTTTGCATCCCGGAGGAGGTCACAGGCTACTTTTTATTTTACTAAACTTCGCTTCCTAAAATCGCTATATGACTACTTTTTGAGCAGTTGTTCACACAAAAGTGCCCGCGGCATCTTATTTGTACCGCATTTCTAACGCTAGGAAACGTTTAAGTAATTTCACAAGTTCGATACTCCTGAGGGCGACAGCGCAGCCTTGCGAAGGGCTCACTTTGGGGGAAGGATCCCCTTTATAAATTGCCCTGCTATCTAAATCTGAGAGATAAGTGCGCCTGTTGGTTTAGTATAAGAATTGACGTTGAACCAACGTTAACAGCATTCGAGCATCGAGACAATTTAGTGTTAATGTCATATGGGCGTTCAGTGGCATGTTTAAAATTCAAGATCTTCCATCAAAAAAACAGGCAAAAAGGGGTAATTTTGCGATTTAAACACATTGTCACGTAGTGATTTTAATATCACTTGGATTATATTGTATTCCTTAATATTGTTGAAAGTGCTTTGGCGACATCTAGTGTCAAGGCTCACAACGTGTTGGGTCGATGCGCAGGATTTCCCATAGATGGCGCTTGTTGTCTTTGGTCATAAGAACACGATGATATTTTTTTTTTCTATTAATATTTTTTTTATTATTAAAACATTGTTTTATTATATATTTTTCGAGTTTTTTTAATTATTGGAATTCACGTTAGTCTATGATGGAGCATTTCAGAATGCGGCCAAACTCGCTGTGGGTCTATGGCAGCACCGAATTTTCAGAGATCAGATTTCCGTCGAACGCTCAAGATGTGATAGCCGTTTGTCGGGATATCTCAGATTCCAGTTTTCTCCATGGCTTCGCCTGGAAAATTAACAATAATGCTGTTGTTCTAGTCATCTTAACAATTGCTTATTTTTCCACATCAATTTTGGTGAGTGATAGAAAATTCGATATTCGATTTCACGTATGACATCTTTCTCAAGATGGCGTACGTAGCTAAGGAAAATTATAATTAATTAGTCTTGTTTGTCTTTCCAGTTCCTATATTATCCTGTATTATTTTGAAGAAGGTTGGGATGGGTGGACTATCCTGGAATGTTCAATTTACAGGATGTCCTCGGTAAGTTGTGTGAAGTGGATAATTGTACACGTAGATGGTGTCACAATGGCTTTTGTTAAACTCGCTTCTCTTTTGTTTCAGGGTTTTTCTTTTTTTTAATTTATCTTTGCTATTATTACTACTAAGACTATTCATTTTTATATTTTGATATCCTCGATATATTTCCGAGATTGGGAATTCTCGTCGATGCCTTCTCCGGTGATGAATGCATTCCAAGCAAATGGGTTGGTGAGCTGACGAGGCCGTTCCCTGGAAGTAGACCACGTTCCTGATCCATGTATTCAGGTGACCCCAAATTCACATTCAGCCAGTAAGGAAATCTTCCTTTTTTTCCCCTTTCCGAACATATAGTGGTTTTAAATTCAGTGTTCTCAAAGTAGTGAGTCAGATTCCTTGAACCTATTCCGCTGAGCTAAATAAACAATTTAAAGAAACTTTAAAATAGTAAATTCAAGGTTTTTATAATAATCTATCTGGACCCCAAGCGTCCCTGATAAATCTGCATTAACTTAAGTATCTGTGTATCTTGGGTGTTTAATTAAGTAGCCTTAAGTTACTTATTAAGATTTAACAATAAGGTGTACTATATATATACCAACAGTAAAGTTTGCCTGAGCAAAAGAACTTGTATTTATTCCATCTCCCTAGATAGGTACATTTTACCATTCTGTAACTTTGTAAGTGGGTGATTGCTTTCGAACCCGGGTAATTTCCATTCTGCCCTAATTACCCTCCTTACAACAGCGATATTGAGATTTTGACTCTTAATCAAAAACGTTTGTTCATTTCACTCCGATGCGATTCGATACTCGAAATCTGTAAACTTTGGCGAGATATAAAATCTCATACTAACCATGCTGAACTTTCCAATTTCGGTACACATCAATAACAGTGACACTGGCTTTGGGGTAACAAATCAAAACTCTGCAAAAACTTATGCGGACGGCGTACGTGACGGTTAGATAAGTTGATTGGGGAAAAATGGAAAAAATCCAAGCAAAACTCCGATAACAGGTACAAGGGGATTTAAAACCGATGAGTTGCTGTTCCAAGCTTCACTGGTTAAACTAATGTCAAAAGAATTTTTAACTTCTTTGTCTCTCTTGAATCATCTCGCCTAGTCTCGTAAATAGGTACCGTATGCTTCTGCAGTTCAAGGCGAGTTGATGATTGAAGTCATGGCACAGAATCTTCAAACACACAGAATATATTTAACCGATTGATTAGCGAAGCAAAGGTCTCTGAGTCTACTCAGGCGAATTTGCAGACTGTCCGTCTGTCAGATCCTTGTAACTTCCGAAATAATATTATGTGAATCAATACCTTCATAAAAATTCTATGTACTTATACTTTAATATTTATTTATTTGCTACCCAAGACTTGTGGGTAACGTAGAAAAACTCTTATATATATTGTTCAGAATTTAGAAAGATTTATTTTTTAATTTTTACTTTATATTAAAGAAACAGGATAAATTGTATTAGGTGCTAAATGGCTAGGAAGTATCAGTATACATATAGTGCAAATCGTATGAAAATTGTCCAAGTAGGTACTTACAGAATTACAAAGTAAACTTTTTCAGGTCATAAATTTCCACAAAAAAACGATCCTTGTCAACAAAAACGTTACGCTCTGTAAAATTAAATAACACCAGGACATTTTAATTTAACAGTGTAAATTTATTTCTGAAATTCAGGTTAAGCTCGCATCGACCCGATCACTACACGTCGTACGAACCGATGCCTTTCATTATAAAATTCGCTTTTCATTTAAATATGCTATGAGTATCAATGGTAGATCAACCCGCCTTCTGAAGGTGCCATCGCGTACTTACTTTACAAACTATTTGTTATGCAATAGCGTTATAGAGTAGGGGAGACCGGGGATAGTTGGCTATAGGGGCAGGTAGACTAATCAACAATAACTCGCTACTATCACGTGTTTTTGATCAACCAATCACGAGTGACGATGCGTCCCCGCGACCCGCTAACTTGTACGAAGTGAGTCGCCAGAGTAGCGCAGCGTTCGTAAGTGGCATCACGTTTTGTATTTTTGGTGTTAGTAAGTGATTTTTTTCGTTCGTACTTTTTTTGTTATTGTGTCTATGGATCTGTTAGAAACATTGTTGTTGCTATGCCAAATGTTAATATGATAGTTTTATTCTATATTTCACAGAATTGCTTCCATGTTAGTGCCGGAGTTTGCATATGATACGCAGCTGAAATTCAAAATGGCGTCAGGGGTTGGCTAACAAATTTTGTTCGGGGTAGGTAGACTAATAGTCAACCAACCTTTTTAAAATAAGTAAGTATAACATTTTATACTTATTTTAAAGAATTGTAAGGGCTGATGGTTATTGTGCATCATCAATGTAAACATTATTATGGTCTTCCCTCACATACTAAATTACAGTTGCATTTTTACAGAAAATGAGGACGTACATAAAGAAATCTGAAAGGGGTGATATACCAAAAGACATCCTAGAAAGAGTTATCTTCGATAATAATAACATAAACGTCACATCAAAGAAATACCAAATTCCATACAAAATAGAAAGTTATAAGTTTGTTTATAATAAAATAAAAAGTTTCTATCATTTTCCAACAAGCACTCCTTAATGCTCCATGATAAAAAGTAGCTTATGCCACTCTCCAGGTCCTCAACTACCCGTGTAAAATACCCGTTGCTTTTTTTGAATTTTCACTGTGAAATACGTATTTCTTTATTTTTAACCGGTAGCTCACATACCAAGTTTCATGACCATAACTTGAGAAATGAAGGAATTTCATACAAGATTCCAACCCCTATTTTACCCCTTCGGGGGTGGAATTTTGAAAAACTGTGACACACATACTTCTTTATTTTTTACCGAAAGCCAAAATACCAAGTTTCGTTGAAATAACTTGAAAATATCTTGAGAAATGATGGACTTTCATACAAACTCCCCCCCCCCCTCTATTTCACCCCCTCAGGGGTGGAATGTTGAAAAATCCTTCCTTACGGAGCGCCTACGTCACAAAAAGAACCTGCTGTCAAAATTTCAAGTTTCTAACCCCATTGGTTTAGGCTGTGCGTTGATTTTTTTACGATTTTATATATTCGGATTACTATAGGGATTACTGCCTCGGTCAACCTACCCCATGCTTATGGCCAACTTACCCCGGATATGGGGTAGGTTGACTAAGCGTCAGGGGTTTAGAAAATCAACTAAATATGTATTATAATGATAAATATATAGGTTATAGATTAGTATTTTAGGTACCTGAATAGTTCTCCTATCTGTATCAACTGTTGTTTTTGTTATATTAAGTTAAACATCAGAGATATACGAGCTTCATTCAAAAGTTAGTCAACCATCCCCGGTCTCCCCTACTTTGAAATACCCATTGCCCACAACGACTTACCCACGCGCACTTATGCTAAGTACCTATCTACCTACTCGTATGAATTAAGAGTTACTGCCTATAAGGTCCCCATCCACTGAAATGTGTAACTGTTTTTTTTTATTAAAAATCCATATTGTGTCTGCTTATTATCTCAAGGCCGATTTTGACGAAATTTGATACAATAGAGCATTCCAGAGCCGGACTTAGGAAGCTTTATAACCCGCGAAAAGATTTCTTAAAAACATAAACCCAGTATTCACCATTAGCAAGTATTTTACATAAAACATTTGACTCACACATCCATACTTAATATTATAAATGCGAAAGTGTGTCTGTCTGTCTGTCTGCTATGTTTTCACGGCCCATCTGTTCAAGCGATTTTGATGAAATTTGGTACAGGAATAGGTTGTATCCCGGAAGGAAGGAAGGACATAGGCTATTTTTTATCCCGGAAAATTCAAAGGTTCCCGCGGTATTCAAAAACTTTATCTGTTCAACCGTTTATAATGAAATTTGGTACAAGGGTAGGTTGTATCCCGGGTAAGGACATAGGCTACTTTTTATCCCGGAAAATTCAAGAGTTCCTGTGGGAATCGAAAAAACTTGGTCCATGCGGATGAAGTCGCGGGAATCATCTAGTCTACAAATATTTTTATTTATCGATTTAACAATCAAAATCAATACACCAAACCTTGCTCAACTAAACTGGCTACTTCATCATGACTGAAACCGGCGCATCGATCTACGTCAATATTATAGGTAGGTATGTACAACTGTAATTAATTATAGAGGAGTATTACGAAAGTGCAAATGTGCATTCAACATCCGCTCGTGATGTTTAATTTCTCTGAAATAAATAGGTTGTGGTACATAAATAAATTTTTAAGTGTTAAATATAGAGCATGAACTAATTATAAATTTTATTGATATGCTTGAGCGTATCTGCACCTACGTCAGTCTTCTCACTAATAGTCTAGGGTCCTGCTGCATTTTTCAAAACTTAATTCACAACATACATTGAATGGGAATAGCATGTTATAGTGAAATTAAGTAGGTAAGCACTAAGCAGTAAATATTACAAAATTACAGTTTTATGTCACACGGTACCGAGACGCCCCTAAAATCCATACTTATATAAAAAATGCGAAAGTGTGTCTGTCTGTCTATCTGCTACGCTTTCACGGCCCATCTCTTCAACCGATTTTGATGAAATTTGGTACAGGGATAGTTTGTATCCCGGGGAAGGACATAGGCTACTTTTTATCCCGGAAAATTAAAGATTTCCCGCCGGAATCGAAAAAACTTAGTCCACGCGGACGAAGTCGCGGCCATCATCCAGTAAGGAATATAATTCTTAATCACGAACGTCAACAATATTAAAACAATACGGCTTTCAGCGATGTTGGCATGCCCCCAGAGTATCAGAGATTCCGGCCTAGTATCCCAACATGGATTAGCTACATCTTTAGTACCTTAATGATTGCTCCATCTAAACTGTTTTAGTCATTAAAATAGGTATAGAATAAAAATTATCACACAGTAAATAAGAAGGAAAATATCAAAAACGCAAAAAAAATTTTTTATCTACTCCAGCATCGAAAAGTTCCAATTTCGAATTTGACAACTATATCGAATTGAACCCTCTTTCGTGTTTGCTTCTCATAACGATACAGTTCGTTGTATGGGAGCTGTATCGTTATGAGTCGTAGCTGTATCGATATGGTTATCTTCATAAATAGGATACTGTGTGGGTAGGTCGAAAAGTTAACATCTTGAAAAAACGTGTCCCTATTTTTTGAGTATTTTAATTATTTATTCAATAATTAAACACAAAGTTTAGTCTTAAATGTATTAATATTTACCTGCATCATTTGGCACATATATTTCACTCACTATTATCATCAATTTATTCTAAACAATGGATCTACACAGTCAACTGGCAAAAGGCATGGATGACATAACAAAAATGTTTGAAGAAAGGATGGATCGCTTTGACAAAGCACTTGCACAACAAACGGGTGTGAAAACCACAGGTAACACTGTCACTTCTGGACCTGGAGATCTTGCTTCATTGGCCGCTGACTATGCTGATTTCAAGTCCATGGTATGCAAGACATTGGATATGCTGCGTCAACAGTTACAACTACTTGTGCTCGGGTTTGATAAACATGAAGCAACCTCCCGCAGAAAAGTTCTTCTAATCCATGGTTTTCCAGAAGACAGCAATGAGCAGTTAGACACCAAGATTTGCTCCATAGTTAGTGATCAGTTAAAGTTATCCAGTGTTGATCAGACGTGCATTGACATATGTCATCGTTTGGGTGTGAAAAAAGATAAGCCCAGACCTGTACTCGTTCGCTTTACTGGTCTTAAGCACAGGAATGCAGTATGGAACGCCAAAACTGCCCTTAAAGGATCTGGCATTACGATATCGGAATTCCTTACTAAACCTAGGTAAGAAATTTTTGTCTCTGCCAGAAAACATTTTGGTTTGAGAAATTGCTGGTCCTCCGATGGCACAATCATTATTGCGTTGCCGGATAAAAGTCGTGCCAAGATCATTTCTATGCCGGAACTGGACCTGTTAATCAATAAATTTCCTCTTGCTCAGACTTCTCAGGATCAGAAACATACAAGGCTGCGTCGCAATGCTAAGACTGCGGCAAAGTGAAGTTATGGTGATGTTATTTTAGTGTTATGCTTGTTTGGCCGGGTTAGTGCTGTGTCACAATAGCAACTCACTTTAGTTATTTGATAAGACGGTACTTAGTTTATTTTATTAACAATATCACATGATTTTTGTTATGATCGTGACACGTAATGTCATACCCATATCTGTCACTGTTGCTGTCATCTGTCAATTTATTTGACACAGACAGAAGCACAGACTGCTAAGTTGAGTTGCGTTCCGTTATCCCGTCAAAGCCATAATAATGTAAGGTTTAAATTACTTGTTTGATTCACTTATTTATGTTTCCCTTCATAACTACATATTGAAACTGTAGAAAATGTTTTGACTGGAATCCATTTGTTTAGTAGATACTTTAGTTTTTGTTTTCTAATATTTTTAGTTTGTATTCGTTTAAGTTGATGTTTTTCCTTCAGTTCTGCCAATGAGTGTGGGTAATGTAGAACATTGTAAAGTTTTATTTAACTATTTATATTTTATTATCATATTAAGTAAGGATTATTATATTTATTAGTATCTATATATTATATTATATATTTTGTATTTATTAAATATGTCTGAATTTTTCCCTTGTGATGATGAATATTTTTCGTGTTCATCCTCTGAAGAATTTCAAAGTTTGTCCAGTACTGCTTCCTCTGATGTCAGTTTTTCTCTTGACCAAAAACTTAACTCCATTTTCGGTAGCGACTCTCGCTGTCTTAATTTTGTACATATTAATGCGCAAAGTGTTCCGGCACATTTTTCAGATTTTCTCGCATCTTTTAGTGGCGTTTCAGTGGATTGCATCCTCGTCTAAGAGTCCTGGTTGAAACCATCCCTTTCCTCTGAACTTTTCAGACTACCAGATTACACACTCATTCGTAATGATCGCACGGGTAAAGGTGGTGGCGGAGTGTGTATTTACCTTCGCAACAATTTATTACATAAAATCGTTAGCCAGTCACCTACTACTTACTCTGGTAGCCTGGAATATCTTTTTATCGAAATCTGTACACACCACTCGAAATTTCTTGTGGGTGTTTTATATAGTCCGTCATCTTCTATCAACTACTTTGACTCCTTTGAAAATCTCCTAGAAAATCTTGCCCCATCTTACCCCGACATTATCCTTATGGGAGATTTTAATACTTGCCTTTTAAAAAATGATAGTAGATCAGAAAAATTAAAATCCTTAGTATCCTCCATAAACATGACAATACTCCCTCTCGCAGAAACCCACTTTGCTCCACACTCCGAACCTTCCCTTCTTGATTTAATAATTTGCTCCAATCCTCTTAACGTTCTTGCGCACGGACAGCTTACTGCGCCCTTCTCTTATCACGACCTTCTGTTTCTTCGCTATAAAGCGCGCGCCCATAAACGTAAGCATAAGGTTATTCTGCAGCGGAATCTCAAGAATATTAATTTGGAGCGTCTTACTGACGATGCATTGAATATTGATTGGACAGGGCTATTAAATGCATCATGTATTGATGAAAAAGTTAGGTTATTTAATATTATTGTCACCAAGTTATATGACACACATGCTCCTATTAGACCTGTCCGGATTAAACATCCTCCAGCACCCTGGCTCACTGACACAATTAAAAGAGTAATGGTTAAAAGGAATAAAGCCAAGAATAAATGCAAAAAAATTCCAACCGACGAGAATGTTGCTGCCTATAAGAAGTTGTGTAATCTCTGTATCAGGATGTGTAGGAAAGCTAAGCGTCGCTATATCCACTCTTCAATTGACAACTCCTATACTCCTGAAAAATGGAGATTTCTTAAGTCCTTAGGTGTGGGTAAGTTTCTGGATACTTCTGCAAATATATCTGACCTAGATGCACTTAATACTCATTTTTCCACTCCTCCTGTCATTCTCTCTAATTCGATTAAGTCTCAAACACTTCGGAAATTAGCGAATGCCACCCCACCTTTGTGCGAACCCTTCTCTTTCCAGGAAATCGCAGAGGCAGATGTTAAGAAGAACATCCTTTCCATCACAACAAAGGCTATTGGTAGTGATGGCTTGAGCCGGGACATGTTAGTACTGGTGATAGATCTTATAGTGCCTATAATTACTCACATCTTAAACTTTTCCCTGGCAAATAAGGTCTTCCCTACACTGTGGAAAATGGCTCATGTAATCCCCCTACCTAAATCCTCCAATCCTAATTCTTTTTCACAGTTTCGTCCTATTTCGATCTTACCTATCCTTTCCAAAATTATAGAAAATGCAGTATTTAAACAGTTGTCTTCTTTTCTCTATAATAATAAACTTTTAAGCTTGTTTCAATCTGGTTTTCGTCCATCTCATAGCACCGTCACAGCCTTACTCAAAGTCACTGATGACATTCGTTATGCAATGGACCACAAACAGCTCACTATTCTTGTCTTATTGGATTTTAGTAACGCCTTTAATTCAGTAAACTTTGAGGTTCTACTTGGTATCCTACGCTCCCTTAACATATCTTCTTCTGCGATTGACTGGTTCCACTCTTATCTTCATGGTCGTCAGCAGAGAATCCGCACAGATGAGGCTCTCTCAGACTGGGCTAACCTTCCTGCTGGTGTACCTCAAGGCGGCGTTCTTTCCCCTCTTCTCTTCTCGATATTCATTAACGAAGTTACAAAAAATCTTTCTTCTTGCTACCATCTTTACGCAGACGATTTGCAACTCTATAGGCATGCTGAATTATCGGATTTGGACTCTGCGATCATTGCAACTAACGCGGATCTTGCTGCTATTCAAGACTGGGCTGAAGCCTACGGGCTAGTTGTCAACCCAAATAAATCGCAGGCCATGATTATAGGCAGCAGACCACTAAGGAACCGCATACAATTTAACAATCTTCCTCGTATTCAATACAACGGCATACCCATAGAATACACCAGTACCGCAAAAAACTTGGGTTTGACTTTGGATGGCAACCTGACTTGGTCAGCCCAAATAAATCAAGTCAGCAAAAGATTGCATTATTCGATTCATTCCTTGAGGAGGCTGCAGAATTTCCTTCCGCTACGTACTAAAATTATGCTTGCACAATCGTTGTTGCTTCCTATCCTCGATTACGCTGACGCCTGCTACTTAGATGCCACTGAAGAGCTACTTGACAAACTCGAGCGACTCCAGAATTTGTGCATACGTTTTATATACGGACTGCGCAAATTCGACCACGTCTCCGATTTCCGTCGTCAATTAAAGTGGCTCCCGATCCGTTTTCGCCGGAACATGCATAGGGCGTATTTGCAAATCCCTTAAAATATTGGAGTTTTCAGTACATTTTGTGACTAAGTCAAGCAAAATAAGATGGAACTAAAAATTACTATACATAGATTGATCCTATATCTCCAATTGTTGGTAATAACTTTGTAAAAAATCTTTATTTTTAATACTATAAAAATGATTTTCCCTCACCTCTTCACTCAAAATTGACGATTTAGGGGTGACTTTAGGTACATTTTTTACTGTAAATATGCCGATTTTTTGTCATTAAAAAATACCATCTGTTAGTAGATATGTTCACCTCCAAATTTTGGTAAGAAAAATATTAAAAATAGTACGAATTGTACAAGAAATTAAATAAAAATCGCGTGTATTTTTTCACACACTTTGTTAATCTTAACACAGTGAAAATAAGGGTTATTTTGATCTTACTCGGTCTCTGGTTAGATTTCAAATTATAAATTAGTCAGCGTTTGACCGCCGTCGTGAGTGGACCCTGTCTCGGTTGCAAGCAGTCGCTGATGTCGAAAAACATCGCTGTACGGACACGAAATAGTTGAGCGAACATAATTTATATTTTACGTTATCGACTATGCTGATATATCGATAAGGTACATAATATGTTACCTACATAACATAATTTTATTATTTGATAGAATTTAGAAATTTATTAGTCTCTATTCCCCGAGCGTGGTAGTGACCTGAAGGTATACTTCGAGGGCTACTACTGGAACTTCTAGACGCGTAGAGCTAGGTGTATCGAATTTGGGCTCGTTTTGTTAGTTATGAAGAGATCTTACCACAGAACTTGGTGGAGTGACCTGAAGGTATACTTCGACATCCACAACTGGAACTCCTAGACGCGTAGAGCTAGGTGTATCGGATTTGGGCTCGTTTTGTTAGTTATGATGAGTTCTTACCACAGAACTTGGTATAGTGACCTGAAGGAATACTGCGACATCCACAACTGGAACTCCTAGACGCGTAGAGCTAGGTGTATCGAATTTGGGCTCGTTTTGTTAGTTATGATGAGATCTTACCACAGAACTTGGTGGAGTGATCTGAAGGTATACTTCGACATCCACAACTGGAACTCCTAGATGCGTAGAGCTAGGTGTATCGAATTTGGGCTCGTTTTGTTAGTTATGATGAGATCTTACCACAGAACTTGGTGGAGTGACATGAAGGTATACTTCGACATCCACTACTGGAACTCCTAGACGCGTAGAGCTAGGTGTATCGAATTTGGGCTCGTTTTGTTAGTTATGATGAGATCTTACCACAGAACTTGGTGGAGTGACATGAAGGTATACTTCGACATCCACTACTGGAACTCCTAGACGCGTAGAGCTAGGTGTATCGAATTTGGGCTCGTTTTGTTAGTTATGATGAGATCTTACCACAGAACTTGGTGGAGTGACATGAATGTATACTTCGACATCCGCTACTGGAACTCCTAGACGCGTAGAGCTAGGTGTATTGAATTTGGGCTCGTTTTGTTAGTTATTATGAGATCTTACCACAGAACTTGGTAGAGTGACCTAAAGTTATACTTCGACATCCACTACTGGCACTCCTAGATGCGTAGAGCTAGGTGTATCGAATTTGGGCTCGTTTTGTAAGTTATGATGAGTTCTTACCACAGAACTTGGTGGAGTGACCTGAAGGTATACTTCGACATCCACAACTGGAACTCCTAGATGCGTAGAGCTAGGTGTATCGAATTTGGGCTCGTTTTGTTAGTTATTATGAGATCTTACCACAGAACTTGGTAGAGTGACCTAAAGTTATACTTCGACATCCACTACTGGAACTCCTAGACGCGTAGAGCTAGGTGTATCGAATTTGGGCTCGTTTTGTTAGTTATGATGAGATCTTACCACAGAACTTGGTGGAGTGACCTGAAGGTATACTTCGACATCCACTACTGGAACTCCTAGACGCGTAGAGCTAGGTGTATCGAATTTGGGCTCGTTTTGTTAGTTATGATGAGATCTTACCACAGAACTTGGTGGAGTGATCTGAAGGTATACTTCGACATCCACAACTGGAACTCCTAGATGCGTAGAGCTAGGTGTATCGAATTTGGGCTCGTTTTGTTAGTTATGATGAGATCTTACCACAGAACTTGGTGGAGTGACATGAATGTATACTTCGACATCCATTACTGGAACTCCTAGACGCGTAGAGCTAGGTGTATTGAATTTGGGCTCGTTTTGTTAGTTATTATGAGATCTTACCACAGAACTTGGTAGAGTGACCTAAAGTTATACTTCGACATCCACTACTGGAACTCCTAGATGCGTAGAGCTAGGTGTATCGAATTTGGGCTCGTTTTGTAAGTTATGATGAGTTCTTACCACAGAACTTGGTGGAGTGACCTGAAGGTATACTTCGACATCCACAACTGGAACTCCTAGATGCGTAGAGCTAGGTGTATCGAATTTGGGCTCGTTTTGTTAGTTATGATGAGATCTTACCACAGAACTTGGTGGAGTGACCTGAAGGTATACTTCGACATCCACTACTTGAACTCCTAGACGCGTAGAGCTAGGTGTATCGAATTTGGGCTCGTTTTGTTAGTTATGAAAAGATCTTACCACAGAACTTGGTAGAGTGACCTGAAGTTATACCTCGACATCCACTACTGGAACTCCTAGATGCGTAGAGCTAGGTGTATCGAATTTGGGCTCGTTTTGTTAGTTATGATGAGTTCTTACCACAGAACTTGGTGGAGTGACCTGAAGGTATACTTCGACATCTACTACTGAAACTCCTAGACGCGTAGAGCTAGGTGTATCGAATTATGATGAGATCTTACCACAGAACTTGGTGGAGTGACCTGAAGGTATACTTCGACATGCACTACTGGAACTCCTAGACGCGTAGAGCTAGGTGTATCGAATTTGGGCTCGTTTTGTTAGTTATGATGAGATCTTACCACAGAACTTGGTAGAGTGACCTGAAGTTATACTTTGACATCCACTACTGGAACTCCTAGATGCGTAGAGCTAGGTGTATCAAATTTGGGCTCGTTTTGTTAGTTATGATTCCAAGTTAGATTAGTTATGAGCCCAAATTCGATACACCTAGCTCTACGTGTCTAGGAGTTCCAGTAGTGGATGTCGAAGTATACCTTCATGTCACTCCACCAAGTTCTGTGGTAAGAACTCATCATAACTAACAAAACGAGCCCAAATTCGATACACCTAGCTCTACGCGTCTAGGAGTTCCAGTAGTGGATGTCGAAGTGTACCTTCAGGTCACTCCACCAAGTTCTGTGGTAAGATCTCATCATAACTAACAAAACGAGCCCAAATTCGATACACCTAGCTCTACGCGTCTAGGAGTTCCAGTAGTGGATGTCGAAGTATACCTTCAGGTCACTCCACCAAGTTCTGTGGTAAGAACTCATCATAACTAACAAAACGAGCCCAAATTCGATACACCTAGCTCTACGCATCTAGGAGTTCCAGTAGTGGATGTCGAAGTATAACTTCAGGTCACTCTACCAAGTTCTGTGGTAAGATCTCATCATAACTAACAAAACGAGCCCAAATTCGATACACCTAGCTCTACGTGTCTAGGAGTTCCAGTAGTGGATGTCGAAGTATACCTTCATGTCACTCCACCAAGTTCTGTGGTAAGATCACATCATAACTAATAAAACGAGCTCAAATTCGATACACCTAGCTCTACCCATCTAGGAGTTCCAGTTGTGGATGTCGAAGTATACCTTCAGATCACTCCACCAAGTTCTGTGGTAAGATCTCATCATAACTAACAAAACGAGCCCAAATTCGATACACCTAGCTCTACGCGTCTAGGAGTTCCAGTAGTAGATGTCGAAGTATACCTTCAGATCACTCCACCAAGTTCTGTGGCAAGATCTCATCATAACTAACAAAACGAGCCCAAATTCGATACACCTAGCTCTACGCGTCTAGGAGTTCCAGTTGTGGATGTCGAAGTATTCCTTCAGATCACTCCACCAAGTTCTGTGGTAAGAACTCATCATAACTAACAAAACGAGCCCAAATTCGATACACCTAGCTCTACGCGTCTAGGAGTTCCAGTAGTGGATGTTGAAGTATACCTTCAGGTCACTGCACCAAGTTCTGTGGTAAGCTCTCATCATAACTAACAAAACGAGCCCAAATTCGATACACCTAGCTCTACGCGTCTAGGAGTTCCAGTAGTAGATGTCGAAGTATACCTTCAGATCACTCCACCAAGTTCTGTGGTAAGATCTCATCATAACTAACAAAACGAGCCCAAATTCGATACACCTAGCTCTACGCGTCTAGGAGTTCCAGTAGTAGATGTCGAAGTATACCTTCAGATCACTCCACCAAGTTCTGTGGTAAGAACTCATCATAACTAACAAAACGAGCCCAAATTCGATACACCTAGCTCTACGCATCTAGGAGTTCCAGTTGTGGATGTCGAAGTATACCTTCAGATCACTCCACCAAGTTCTGTGGTAAGATCTCATCATAACTAACAAAACGAGCCCAAATTCGATACACCTAGCTCTACGCGTCTAGGAGTTCCAGTAGTGGATGTCGAAGTATACCTTCAGGTCACTGCACCAAGTTCTGTGGTAAGATCTCATCATAACTAACAAAACGAGCCCAAATTCGATATGCCTAGCTCTACGCGTCTAGGATTTCCAGTAGTAGTCGTTGAAGTATACCTTCAGGTCACTTCACCAAGTATTGAGCTAAGATCTCATTATAAATAACAAAACGAGCCCGAAGTCCGGAAATAAAAAATAGATAAAACAATAAATAATAATATATCGAAGTATCGACTATCGATACAAATTGATTCAACGCAGCTTATCCGTGCATGTGTGTGCGTGGGAATGAAGCATGTGTAGTAGTGCGATTTCATACCTATCCGTTTCGGAAATACGTCCTTAATGTCCTCAAAAACTCTTCTCCTGAATATTTAAGGGAACGTTTTACACTGTCGCTTCCATCTACAAGACCCTTGCGAACATGTGTCTCTAAAAAACCTCTTGAATATCCTAATTATAACACTATCTTCTATAAAAAATCTTTCACAGCAGAAGCTACTCGTCTTTGGAACTTCCTTCCTGAACAAATCAGGGAAAGTCGGTCTGTACATATATTTAAAATCAGAGTTAAACAGCATTTTCTTTCAATGTTATAGTATACATATTTATCATTAAAGTTTCTTTATAAATAGAACTATATAGTATGTATTATATAGTATATATTATATATTATAAATATTATATTTATTTATTTATTTTGTATTTATATGTTTATGTATTGTATATATTATGTTTTAGTAAGTGCTACATACTTATATTAACTTTTATAGTAAGTATATAAATTTTTGAAGTAAATACTGTACATTTTCTATTTTTTTTAATTCCAATATATTTTATTTTTGTACCTATACCACTTACCAATTTCACCTTACTCACTTTCAAGGAAGGCTGGAAGAGATTTCTTTTTAGAGATAAGCTTTACCTTTGTCCACTTTTTTAAAATTAGGTTTAAGACAATATTTTGTACAAGAATAATAAAAATAAAATAAAAAAAATAAAATACCTATAGCTTAGCGGCTCTGGGTTCTGGCACTTTTGGTTTTTATTAATTTATAAAGTAAAAAATTATAAAGACGTCCTTGTCGTAGATAAAATCATGTATGCAACTGTACGTAATTAGTCATTTTAATTCTCGTACTATCCTATTTTGATACTCGGCAAGCCTCGTATCAAAAAACAGCACTCGAATTAAAATGACCCTCATTACGATACAGTTGCATAAATAGCTATTGAGCCATTAGAACAATGGCATCATGATATTATACTACTTAAATATTACATTAACATTTAAGCATTACTACAAAATACCATAATGGATGAATGGATGAACGGCCTAGTTTCCTGGTTCTAATTGTTAACCGTTAAATAACCAAACATACACTATTCTTAAGCGAGAACTTGAGGCAAAGGCAATATGGTAATAAAAGCTAGTACTAGGCTCTTAGAAGATGCTAATTAGTCACTATAACGGTTCAATTTCTTATCCTATATTTGTTTTGTTAGCTTTACCTAAGTGTAGTGTTAATGGAGCTAAGTGATAAACAAAATAAAGAAATGTTGCGACCAAAATGCACATGTTCACACTTTTCTTTTCCAACTTGGCATTCTTTTAAAGAATATTAACTTGAAGAATTAACACAAACTTGCCCATATTTAACCATATCAAGCGTAGGTATAATATGCTCTTGTTCAAGTTAAATAACTTGACTAGTGCATTGTTTTAGGAAACAAATTTTTATGAGGCAAATGACGCGTCTTGTTAACATCTAGCACAGAATGAAATAGTCATCTAGTATTTTAACTAAGGTACACACATCTTAAGTATTTAAGTACTAGATGATTCCCGCGACTTCGTCCGCGTGGATTTGTGTTTTTTGATTCCCGCGGGAACTCTTCAATTTTCCGGGATAAAAAGTAGCCTATGTCCTTCCCCGGTATACAACCTGTCCTTGTACCAAATTTCATCTAAATCGGTTGAACAGATACATTTTTTTGATTCCCGCGGGAACTCTTCAATTTTCCGGCATAAAAAGTAGCCCTAGTAGTATGTCCTTCCCTGGGGATGTCCTATCTCTGTACCAAATTTCATCAAAATCGGTTGAGTAGTTGGGCCGTGAAAGCGTAGCAGACAGACAGACAGACAGACAGAAAGACGGACAGACAGACAGACACTTTCGCATTTATAATATTAAGTATGGAAGTATGGATTAGGCCTTTGTCTTAAGTAATTTTGGTATTAGCAAAGACAATATAATTAATCTATGGGATTAGGTAATGGCGAAATGTCGTTACCTCTGGTGTCACCATGGAATCAATCGCAGTTTCCTATTTCTATGGAATTAAAAGCTATTTGACAATTCTATCCACATATTGTTACCTGTATAACTTACTATCATACTAATATTATAAATGCGAAAGTGTGTTTGTTTGTTGGTTTATTGGTTTGTTGGTTTGTCCTTCAATCACGCCGCAACGGAGCAACGGATCGACGTGATTTTTGGCATGGGTATAATTGAGGACCTGGAGAGTGACAAAGGCTACTTTTTAGCCCGGAAAATTAAGAAGTTCCCGCGGGAATCAAAAAAACTTAATCCACGCGCACGAAGTCGCGGGCATCAGCTAGTTGCTAATATAATTAATAAATTAAGTACCACAAAAGAGCTGTTACTATATATATATAGTAATATTATAGTTTCGAGCCACAATCTGCCAATCATATGGCGTGCAAAATTATTTCATATACAATATAATACTTAATTAATACAATACCTACTTATGATTTTAATTCTATCTCGCAATGTCAAAATAATTACATATCACTCACTCATCACTACAGCCTATTAACGTCCCACTGCTGGGCACAGGCCTCCACTCTCATAGGAGAGCGGGAATTAGAGCTTAGGCCTTAGACCCACCACGCTGCTCCAATGCGGGTTGGCAGGCTTTAACGACTATTATCATAATTACATGTATTATGTCCAATTAATATTTCAAAAAAGGAAAGAAATTAAATAAATTGTAAAGGTGATCGTCAAAAAAAAATTTACATTAATAAACCCACTATAAAAATATTAGGTAAGTACGTAAAATAACAAATTAAAATAACTTCCATTTGTTTTCATTATGAAAGAACTCATCAAAAGCCAGAATTTAATATTCGTAAACCCATATTACGAGCACTTATTGGTATTGCTGGATCGCGGGTCATTTGAATGCAGCGCCACGGTCCGCCGCATTACATACTTCATTGCTAATGGATTGCTCATCGCCAGTATTATATTTTACTAGCTGATGCCCGCGACTTTGTCCGCGTGGTCTAAGTTTTTTTGATTCCCGCGGTAACTCCTTAATTTTCCAGGATAAAAAGTAGCCTATGTCACTCTCCACAACTATACTTAATGCCAAAAATCACGTTGATCCGTTGCTCCGTTGTAGCGTGATTGAAGGACAAACCACCAAACCAATAAATCAACAAACCAACAAACAAACAAACACACTCGCATTTATAATATTAGTATGATTATGATACAATATCGAATGGATATGTCACCGTAAGATTTTAAAAACCGTTAGATTATAATCTAACTCGCGAAATTGTAAACTGTCGAATGATTACAATATAACGGATTATTTTTCGGTAGATTGTAATCTATTAGGTTTATTAACCCGATATAACCTAATTATACTTGCACTACTTGATTATTTATATCGAACCCTAACCTAACATACAAGAAAGAGACAAGAAAACGTAAATTAAATACAATGAATATTTCAAAAATTGACACTTAAAAAATGTAACGGTTCACAATCTTTCGACTGTTTACAATAATATATCAAAAAAAAGCGTTATATTACAATCTTACGGTTTTTACAATCTTACGGTGACAGATACAATTCTGGATGAAAACGATGACTGCTTAGTGATGAATAATTTCCTCTGTAGTTGTCGTCGATTATAGAAACACTTGATGATTCCCACGACTACATCCGCGTGGACTAAGATTATCGATTCCCGCGGGAACCACTTAATTTTCTGAGACAAAAAGTAGCCAATGTCCTTCTCCAGGATATAACCTATCCCTGTACCAAATTTCATCAAAATCGATTAAATAGATGGGCCGTGAAAGCGTAGTAGACAGACAGACAGACACGCTTTCGCATTTATAATATTAAGTATGGATTAGTATGAGTTTTTATACACTTTTTGTCCAGCAGATAGTAGATACGGTCGAAGAAAACATGTGAAACAACACACTATCGGTTAGCGAAGACGACTAGGTGGTGGTCACTGAGGATGCAGTCTAAGATGGTATAGCGTGCTATAACGGCAGTTATTGTAAACACAAACCCCCATTCTTTTCTTAGTGACCCACAAGTGTCTACTGTCTACTTATTGTAACCTTTTTCTGCTTTAAGAAAAGAGCAACTGCTGAGTTTCTTGCCGGCTCTTCCCAGTAGAATCATCCTTCCGAACCGGTGGTAGAGTCTTAACGTTTCATTAGTGACACAAGTTGTCCTAGGTGTAATAAATAAATCATTTATCAATAATAAAAAACCGGCCAAGTGCGAGTCGGACTCGCGCACCGAGGGTTCCGTACTCAAGAAGTAGGTATAATTACCTTTGTTAATGAACCGCAAAACTAACTTTGTTTGTAGAGGTTTACTGTTAATATCAAAAAATTACGTTTGTTGTATGGGAGCTCCCCTTTAATATTTACTTTATTGATATTTAATTATTTATTTTGAAAGGTAATATACAAGCTAATATTCTGTGAAAATTTGAACCGTCTACCTGTTACCGTTTTTAATATTGAGCAAAAAAATACGAAAAAAACACGTTTATTGTATGGGGACCCCCCTTAATATATATATTTTTTTAATTTTTAGTATTTGTTGTTATAGCGGCAACGGAAATACATCATTTGTGAAAATGTCAGCTTTCTAGCTATCACGGTCTATGAGATACAGCCAGACAGACAGACAGACAGCGGAGTCTTAGTAATAGGGTCCCGTTTTTACCCTTTGGGTACGGAACCCTAAAAAAGAACGGTTTCTGCACTGCATCGTACCGAAAGTTTAGTGTAGTAACTAGCCACTACCAAAGCCTTTCATTCGACCAGACCAGCCTGCCTAGCATGCGCACTACGAGAAAATTATGTCTACCCATTTTCTCGCGTTACATCTATTTGTCTACCGTAGCATGGTTAAACTTATGCCTCAGGTCAGATAAGTTTGTGGGACTATACTATACTGACGCCGCCAAACAAACAAAATGCAATCAATTCCCAGGTGAATTGAATTAGTCTATAGAAATGTGTCAAACGGCAATATAATCAATTCAATTCATTCACCGCAGCCGCTCGACCGCGAAGATCATGCGGCGGAACTAAAATCACAATAATACAAATCCATTATGTAATCACATCGTGGGCATAATAGCTGCCGTATTGCTTGCATTGTTTGGAACTGCCTCGTTGGTCTAGTGGTTAGCGTAGTCGACTGCGGATCACGAGGTCCTGGGTTCGATTCCCGGTCGGGCATAAAAGTTAGGTATTGGGTTTTTCAATTAAGAAATTCTCAGTGCCAGCCCGGAGTTGGAAGGTGGCGGTGTTTCACCCCCGTGCCTCGGAGAGCACGTTATACCGTCGGTCCCGGTTATTATCACTAACATGATAATAATCGTTAAAGCCCGCCAACCCGCATTGGAGCAGCGTGGTGGGTCTAAGCTCTAATTCCCGGTCTCCTATGAGAGTGGAGGCCTGTGCCCAGCAGTGGGACGTTAATAGGCTGTAGTGATGATTACTTGCATTGTTTGGAATAGTTTAGATATGCTTGAGTAGTGTGCAATGAGTATAATGAGCTGGGAAAAGGGCTGATTATTTATCCTTAATCCTTATACGGCTGAAAAGATTTCCATTTGTGTTTGACGAAGGTTTTGGAACGCCTTTCCGGCGATCGTGTTGCCTGGCAAGTATGACTTGAATACCTTAAAGGCAACAGAGAATAGGCATATTCTAGGCAAGCGCGCTCCAGCGTAGACCTCATCATTGCTTTTCATAAGCATGATTGTCGTCAAGCGCAAGCCATTCTCCCAATAAATAATTTAATATAAAAAAATCTTTTTAAAGTCAAAAGTTCTGAGGTAACAAACATAATTAAAAAAAAAAGAAAAGAAAACAGTCGAATTGAGAACCACCTCCTTTTTTGAAGTCGGTTGAAAAAAAGACGTAGTGGCCTCCCTGGCGCAGTGGGTGAGCGCTGTAGTCTTATAAATGGGAGTTATCAGGGGCACGGTCAATTTGGGAATTTATAATTTCTGAATTTTCCCTGGTCTGGCCTGGTGGGAGGCTTCGGCCGTGGCTAGTTACCACCCTACCGGCAAAGGCATGCCGCTAAGCGATTTAGCATTTAATGGGTTTAATTTTTTTTATTTAACTGCCATCCCGCTAACATAATATTATCTCTCACCATCAGTTGAGATCGCAGTCAAGGGCTAAATAGTAATGGTTAAAAAAAATATAGCATCAAGTTAAAACTCGCCAAGTATCTTAATATTTACCACTAGCTGATGCCCGCGACTTCGTCCGCATGGTCTAAGTTTTTTTTAATTCCCGCGGGAACTCCTTAATTTTCCGGGATAAAAAGTAGCCTATGTCACTCTCCAGGTCTTCAACTATACACATGCCAAAAATCACGTCGATCCGTTGCTCCGTTGCGCCATGATTGAAGGACAAACCAACAAACAAACACACTTTCGCATTTATAATATTAATATGATCATGTGTCCAATAAACGTTCGCATAATTAGGGTTCCGTAGCCAAATTTGGCAAAAACGGAACCCTTATAGATTCGTCATGTCTGTCTGTCTGTCTGTCTGTCTGTCCGTCCGTGTGTCACAGCCACTTTTTTCCGAAACTATAAGAGCTATACTGTTGAAACTTGGTAAGTAGATGTATTCTGTAAACCGCATTAAGATTTTCTTACAAAAATAGAAAAAAAACAATAAATTTTGGGGGTTCCCCATACTTAGAACTGAAACTCAAAAAATTTTTTTTCATCTAACCCATAGGTGTGGGGTATCTATAGATAGGTCTTCAAAAATGATATTGAGGTTTGTAATATCATTTCTTTCTAAACTGAATAGTTTGCGCGAGAGACACTTCCAAAGTGGTAAAATGTGTGTCCCCCCCCCCCGTAACTTCTAAAATAAGAGAATGATAAAACTAAAAAAATTACATGTTGTACATTACCATGCAAACTTCCACCGAAAATTGGTTTGAACGAGATCTAGTAAGTAGTTTTTTTTTTAATACGTCATAAATCGTAAACCGCAATTTACCTTTCATTCAATCAACTCAAATATTTAAAAAAAACATTTAATTTAAAACTTACTACAGGTTTGTACGGAACCCTCGGTGCGCGAGTCCGACTCGCACTTGGCCGGTTTTATTTTTTTTTCAAATGTAACACTTATTCAACGAGCAACTAATTACCATTTAATCTATTTGCTCAACGAAAAACAATAACGATATTTCGATTGCAATAGTACCTATCTTCATAAATAAATATTATTGTAACGCGCGTACGAACGGTTGGGAAGTCCTGGACAACTAGAAATTTCCTAAATGCAAATAAACATTGTAGCCTGTCCAAGTAACCCGATTATTCTTATATTTTGTTTCTAACTTTTTTAATGACAACCTATGATTTGATTTCTAATTGGGATGTTAGCTTTGTAAAAAATAAATGATTATTTTGCTATTACTACATGGATAATTTAGCTATTATTAACTTTCCAGGATAAAATGGCAGGCTTAAATGTTTTCTGCTTAGGCTGGCAGGCAGTCATAGTGGTGTGAACGTAAAGAAGTAACAAACAGCATAACTTACACATTGAATATAATATTATTTTTATCTACATTCTTAAAGTAAGATTTTAATTTTTTATTTAAATCTATCAGGACTTGTAAATTTGACCTATCTATTCAGCTGGTATATAAGTGTACATACGTTAATAAATTCGCTCTATTTGTGTCAATAACGATGTTTCGATTTTAATTATTTCATAAATAAATGTCATTATATCGCAGAACACAAACTGTTCAGGTTTTTGTATATTCGTACCATACACGCCATTTGCATAATATTTCGAATACTCGTGTGCGGTATTAAATTTCGAACGGATGCTAGTTCTGGGGGACTATTCTTTAAAACGCTGAGGCCGTCGTCGAGTTCGCCGTTGCTTGTTTAGCCATAGATTCATTTTTTTATTCCACTCCAAGTTAGCCCTTGACTGCAATCTCATATTGTGATAAATGATGGATTTATCACAGATACTTAGCGTCATAACCTGTTAGGGGCATGACAGTTATATTAAACCCATACTCCTAATTGGTTTCTACACTGAATTGCGTCGCGTTGCGTAATGCTTAATCGCTTTACGATACGTCTTTACCCTTAGAGTGGTAACTAGACACGGCCGAAGCCTTTCACCAGATCAGACCAGAAAAATTTCAGAAATTAGAAATTCCCAAATGACCCTGCCAGGGATCGAACCAGGGACCTTGCTCTCATAAGACCATGGTACTGACTACTGGACCAGGGAGGTCGTCATCAGGGAGGTTCATATCAAACTCATTTGTTTTTTTCCAGCAGCGGGGCTATGGTAGAATAGATAAGCTCAGGCGAGACGCTTTTTAAAAATATTTTTATCATTCCAGGTTGGTCAACCTTTATAATTTTTAATCATATTAGTAAGTAGAATTTATTAATAGGTACTTAAATTAATAAATAATTTTAGTAAGAAGCATTCAATGAATCAAAGTCTTTTCAAAAATAACAATACATTTTTTAACGTAAATAATGACAACTAGGTAGTTTAATGTATTAATTCCTTCATATATGTGTTTTTTTAGGACAACTTTGTTTCAATGGTGAGGCAGTACGCTTAGAGAATACTATCGAACGCTTCCTCTCGAGTACAAACATTACGAACAAACTAATGAGCCGATACACACATTATATTTCGCTTTGTTTTGCCGAATCAAGGTGGAAACATACGCTGCTATATTTCGTTTATAGCCGCTACGGATATCTGCGACTTCTATTATTTTTTTATCTTTTGATTTTTAAGTTAATCATTCGCATTTGATTACTTACACATCATTCATCCGATTGTGTTGAAACATTTCAGTTGTTGTCGGCACATGCTTTCTGACAAATTGCCTACAATGTACAAGTAAATATCAAATAATAATTTCAATTCAAAACGAAGCGGAATTCGGGTCCTAGTTACCTCAACTTGTTATTATATTTTAATAGGTAATAATTTGCTGTTATTTCAATAAAGGTCGTTTTATATTATACTGTAGGTAATAAGTAAATCATAAAACCATTAGGTACACGGAAATATTGCTATCTGCCCCTCGCAATTCATTAGGAATGAATTATTACGAAGGTCGTAATTCTGAATGCTAAGGAATGCTTAACCTACTAGGGGCCGCTTGCACAACTTTGCCTAAACTGCCCCCTTGATTGAAATCGGAATCGTAATCGTAATCGGATAATTCGATCTGTTTAAGGAGTTCATAGATACCTACCCGTCTAAAAGCATGTATGAACTCCGTAAACAGTTCGAGTAATACGTTACAAGCTGTATGCTGTCAAATGATTACGATTTGCTTAGACAATTGGGCCTCTGGTTTAGTTAAATTTTGTGATGCTGTCACTTTTTGATACGTTCATTCCAGGGTTGACGAGAGAATGGCAGGTATAGAAAATTTAACTTAAACACATTTATCGGCCTTATGCAAGTAGGGGCCTAAATGCCGATTGGACTCCGAATAACGTTTAACCTGTGGATTAACCTAGGCATACATTTGATATTTTGAAATTGTCGTATACAATCAAGAACCTTTGAGTCAGTATACAACATTTGTCTAAACATCTTTATTCCTGGGTTAAAGCGTAAGTAACACGGAGTTGTTGGTTCTATGCAGTTCAAAAAAAAAATCTAAATTATTATGGTTACGCGTTGCTGCAATAACAACTGAAAACGAACTAAATTGATAAGATTTAGAATAAAATATATTAATTGGTTAACATAGAATTATTATAAATTATTCTTCCATACTTTTTGTTGTTTTTACAGGAAGTCAGTTAAGTTTTTTTTTATTAAGTTCACAGAACTACCCGAGGAACAATAGTCTGTTTTTATAAACAAAAATTATAAATTGATGATTCATGATTAAGAGGACAGTATTCATTTCCATCTAGCATTTCGAGCTAGCCTAGATGTTAAGGCTACCATGAGGGAATGAATACTAGCTATACAGTCCGATTTAATATCAATCAATATCAATATTTATTTATTCAATTTAAGTACACAGTATGTACACTTATTGACGTCCGAAACTTATAAAACATGATGGTGATAATCAATTAGGACGATAATCTTAAAACTAAAGTAACAAGGGTTCCAACCGCGCCCTGGTCTGAAAAGAGTCCACAACAAACTCAGCCGGCTTTTTCAACCGACTTCAAAAAAAGGAGGAGGTTCTAAATTCGACTGTATTTTTTTTTGTTTGTTACCTCAGAACTTTTGACTGGGTGGACCGATTTGGATTCTTCTTTTTTATTTGAAAGGGCATACTTCCCATGTGGTCCCATATAAATTTTATCGAAATCAGTCGAGCGGTTTTTAAAATATCAACAATAAAATAAGTACTTTGTATAGCGTGTGCTTGTTGTTGTAAAGTTGGCGCGGGAGTTTGAAGTCGGTTGTTTAAAAAGAATTTTTTATATTAAATTATTATTTAGTATCACCATCTCACAAACATCGTACCTATATTTAATAGAACCATAATAACTACACTTCTTTTCCTGCTCCCATCAAAATATTAATGAAAGTACTTACTTTATTAATTTTATTGTCACGCTAAGTGGATGCGCTCCAATTATTTCGACGTGTGTCAAGTTGAATTAAAATAATGAACAAAAACTGTTCGCGAGATATAATCTGTGATGAGATCTCGGCCGACGTCGCATTGTCTGGAAATGGGACCGAAAATAGCCATTATATTGTGTTCATTTGATAATGCCCTCTGGAATAAAAGTAAGTAATTGTAGGACTCGGAATCGAATGCTATTATATGTACCTATACCCAATAGAAGGTGCGAAACACACAAAATAAACCATCAAAAACCAAAACATACCTATTTAAGCCGTGTAGAAACCGATTAGAGATAAAATCATGAAATCAAGCATATTAAATAATAATAAAAATTCTTTCCAAAAAACCGACTTCCAAAGCCACTGTAAAGTAAAAAATAATTTTGATTTCTACACACTATGTTGAAGTCGGGCGAGCCTCACGCGTCAACTATGCCTATCTTTGTTATACTCGCCCGACTTCAACATAGTGTGTAGAAATCAAAATTATTTTTTACTTTACAGTGGCTTTGGAAGTCGGTTTTTTGGAAAGAATTTTTATTTTTAACTTTTTAGTGTACTCTAAATCCCTACGGCTTAGGAGTGCAGTACCATGCAGCATCAGAGTTGAGGAGTTGGAAATTGGGTTTAAGTATGAAGTCGTTGCTTGACACCTACAATATTAATTCACCATAAAAAAATCCTAAACCACTATGTTTAAGGAGTTCTTTACCCTGCAGCATCAGGGTTGAGGAGTTGGGACTTGGGTTTAAGTATGAAGTCGTTGCTTGACACCTACAATATTAATTCATCATAAAAAAATCTTAAATCGTTATTTTTAAGGAGTTCTGTACCCTACAGCAGCAGGATTGAGGAGTTGGGACTCAGGGTTGAGGAGTTGGGACTCAGAGTTGTATCGTATACACGTGACTTGATACCTACTATATGAATTCACCATCAAAACTCCTAACTCCCTGGTTTTGAGACGTAGGTACACCTACAGCATCAGGATTGAGGATTTGGAGTCAGATTTTTTTATGGGACCACCTCGTGAGTTTCCTCTAACCAATGTAAAAAAAAAAATTATAAATTTAAAAAATATTTATATAAAAAGAGATATGCACCTACATACATTAAAAAAAAAAAAAAAAAGATACGCGCCGAATTGAGAACCTCCTCCTTTTTTGGAAGTCGGTTAAAAATAATATTCTATTTCACTCCATTCACACAGTTAATTTTCAGTCTTTTCGTCTCGCTATGCGTCTCTAGCTCAGGTTTCTAGGTAGGTACTTAGATTGTACAGATACAGTAGATTGGTTCCTAATATTGATTTAATATGAAAGAACTTGAAGTTTAATTTGCTATAATCCGCCAAAGACGATAAATCTATGTGGTACAGCGTGTACAGCTTGCGATATTCACCACCCAGTAGGCCAGCAACTCGCACCGGCACACCACCGAAAGTTTCGACATGATCGTCACTTACAATCGTGCATTGTCGAGTCAACATCTCCTGAAGATGCTCCGGTGTCAGAGTGAAACGTTCGTTGAGACTTAGAGAGAGAATAATTAGGAAGATTTGTGTGGTGTGGTATTGTGCCGGTAATAATTGCTGGCCTACTGGGTGGTGAATATCGCAAGCTACTAGGTGTACCACGCACGCAGTACCTAGAAACCTGAGCTAGAGACGCATAGCGAGACGAAAAAACTGAAAATTAACTGTATGAATGGACCTAGATTTGTCTACTTTGGCAGATAATAGCAAATTAAACTTCAAGTGATAAATGATTTATTTATTTCATGTAGGACAACTTGTGTCACTTATGATACGTTAAAACTCTACCACCGGTTCGGAAAGATGATCTACTGAGCCGGCAAGAAACTCAGCAGTTGCTCTTTTCTTAAAAAAGAGAAAAGTTACAATAAGTAAACAATACAACACATACATCAAGTATTAGGTACACTGACTTGTGGGTCACTATAGATGCAAGTTCTTTCATTATCATGAACTTCCGCAAAATAACGCCTGCTTCTATCCAATAGTTTCATTTTTATTAGATCAACATCTAAACTGGTCAATAAATGCATTGAATACCATAAAACGGCTTGACATACATTCTCACGACTAAAATATTGAGCATTAGTCAGTTGCATTCTAAGAAAACATGAAATGCCAATTGGCCATTGCCGGTGCGGGAAACCACTTTGTAGAAACATAACTTTAAGCGGTATACTTTTATACTACCTAGGTATATATTAATCTATAGTGTAATTCGAAAAAAAGAAATTCGTAATCAAATACATTTTTCAATCGGATAATAATTATTCAATAATTGGAACTGCTTTAATGAGGACTTCACAGATGCTTGCATATCGTAAAGTTAACTTGTAGTGGATACAAAAATTGATAAGCCTTTGCGGCTCACCTAAAATCCACGTTTCTTACCCTCAGAACCATGGATCTTACAGCAAATACACCAAATGCATCGCAAAATCCACATAAGCCCTGAGGCTATATTACTGCACCTTGATACTAGTGATTTAGTTTGTCGTGAGAACCGACGAGTGCATGGCTCGTAACATTCGCATAGTCCGCCCACTAAACATTTCGGGGCTTGTCTTTAACTAGCAAACAGTAGGTACTTAACCTGGCCGAAATAACCAAGTTTCGAGAGGAAGTAGGTATACCTACGAGTAGGTCTGTGCAAGCATAACCCTCCACAAAGTCATTTTATATACATAAGACGTATCACTTAACAGCTGTTATTACCCGTATGGAGTAAGTAGTACGTTTGTTTGTCGATTTACGAAGTGTCATTAATTTTATCTTAGACTAGCGGACGCCGCGACTTCGTTCGCGTGGCATAAGTTTTTTAATTCATTCCTTAATTTTCCGGGATAAAAAGAACTCATGAAAAAAAACCCGTCGATCCATTGCTCTGTTTCGGCGTAATTGACGGACTATTTAACGTCTTTTGGGATAGAATTTATAAAAACTAAATTATGTATTTCATAATTTAAACCGGTAGCCCAAATATCAAGTTTCACGGCTATTTTACTTGAATAACGCTTTTTACACCAACTTACAACCCCCATTTTACCCGTTTGGGGGTGGAATTTTGAAAAAGTGTTACACACGTAGATACTTTTTTATATTATACCGAAACCAAAATACAAAGTTTCGTTGTTATAACTTGAAAAATATGTTGAAAAATGAAGGACATTCATCTCCTATTTCACCCCTTTGGGAATCGAATTTTCAAAAATGGTGAAACACATACGTCTGCATATCAAACGAAAGCCCAAATGCTAAGTTTCATCACTATAACTTAAGAAATCAAGGACTTTCATACAAACTTTCAACCCCTATTTTACTCCTTTAGGGGTGGAATTTTGAAAAACTGTGTCATACGTACTTCTTTATTTATTACCTAAAGCCAAAATATCAAGTTTCGTTGATACAACTTGAGAAATGAAAGACTTTCATATAAACTTTCATCCCCTATTTCACACCTTCGGGGGTAGAATTTTCAAAAACTGTGAAACACGTATTTCTTTATTTTTTACTGATAACTAATATACTAAGTTTCATGGATATAACTTGAGAAATGACGGACTTTCATACAAACTTTCAACCCCTATTTCACCCCCTTAGGGGTGGAATTTTGAAAAATCCTTCCTTAGTGAGCGCCAACGTTACAAAAAGAAGCTACTGTCAAAATTTCAAGTCTCTAACCTTAGTGGGTTAGGCTGTGCGTTGATATATAAGTCAGTCAGTCAGTCAGTCAGTCAGTCAGGACTTTGAATTTTATATATATAGATTTCTGCATGTACGATAATTATGTAAGTTTTTTAGTAGGTATTCTGGAGTGAGTCCCACATTTCTGCACACGATAATATGACGTTGTTACTAGCTTATGGCGGTTTCTAGTACATAGATTGTGAGTATCAGATATTTGTTTATAATGATTAATGTTCTGCCTAACAAAGACTATATTATTGTATATTAGCTGATGCCCGCGACTTCGTCCGCGTGGTTTAAGTTTTGTGTTATTCCCGCGGGAACTCCTTAATTTTCCGGGATAAAAAGTAGCCTATGTCACTCTCCAGGTCCTCAACTATACCCATGCCAAAATTCACGTCAATACGTTGCTCCGTTGCGGCGTGATTGAAGGACAAACCAACAAACCAACAAACCAACAAACAAAGTGACTTTCGCATTTATAATATTACTAGATGATGCCCGCGACTTCGTCCGCGTGGATTGTTTTTTTTATTCCCGCGGGAACTCTTCAATTTTCCGGGATAAAAAGCAACCTATGTCCTTCCCCGGGGTACAACCTCTCCCTGTACCAAATTTCATCAAAATCGGTTGAACAGACACATTTTTTTGATTCCCGCGGGAACTGTTCAATTTTCCGGGATAAAATGTAGCCTATGTCCTTCCCCGGGATGTAACCTATCTCTGTACCAAATTTCATCAAAATCGGTTGAGTAGTTGGGCCGTGAAAGCGTAGCAGACAGACAGACAGACAGACAGACGGACAGACAGACAGACACACTTTCGCATTTATAATATTAGTATGGAAGTATGGAAGTATGATGATGTATTGTGAAGGCACCGTAAGAACACCAATCTCTTAAAATTGATTTGATTAAGTGCAGAAATCGGGTTATTGTTTTTGAACTGTTTCTTTTTATTCGGTAATTAACTATTAAAACACGGGTTTTAACACGGTTTGGAAGTGACTGAGATTTCGAGGCACCTAGTGACTTACAAGAAGTCTGGCTTACTGGCTTGATTTATCTCCAATGAACTCGATTTACTGAAAACATAAATGAAAATTACTCAACTAACAATCGAACGTGTAATTACTCGATTAATTAGACATAACATTCTCTAGCTTAGAGCCATAACTCACGAGCGCGGTACGTGGCGTCCGCGCGTTTATTACCAGGCGCGACAGGACACGGCAAAAAAATCAGTCTCAAACTGGAGGTCGAAAAATCGCAGTGCTAATCGCGGCTTATTATTACAAACTCGATCGCAAAAAAGTCCTTTTTTTCGTGGAATACATTCTGTACATATTTTTTTAGACTGTCCTACAAAATTAAGCGGCGAGATATGTCGCGCGTGTTTTCTCATTAAAATAAAAGCCGCGTGCGACGGTGCGACGGTGCCGCATTAATGGGCGTTACGCCAAGAGTTTACTTAGAAAATAAGTTTTTTTTGTTTACTACAAGACTAGAAGTTAGCCCTTGACTGCGATCTTACTTGATGGTAAGTGATTATGCAGTCTCAGATAGTAGCGGGCTAACCTGTTAGGGGTATGGCAGTTAAAATTAACCCATACCCCTAATCGGTTTCTACACATCATCGTACCGGAACGCTAAATCGCTTGGCGGCACGTCTTTGCCGGTAGGGTGGTAACTAGCCACGGCAGCAGCATCCCACAATGCCAGACCAGGGAAAATTCAGAAATTATAAATTCCCAAATTGACCCTGCTGGGGATCGAACCCGGGACCTCCGCACGTTAACACAACAGCGCTTAACACTGCGCCAGGAAGGTCGCCAAAAAAGACCGCGCGCGACGTGCCGCGCTTGTGGGTTGTGGCACTAGAGCTACAAGACAATTGCGTAATTTGTCATCCAAAGCAAATACAGGCCTTGCCCTTTGATGTGGGGCAATTATAATAAATCGCCCAGCAGCAATAACAATTAATTAGGAAACTTATTACTTGCTGCCGTATTCGCGTCATTTGTTATGTTAGGGTCCTTTCAGACATGCTACAACCACAATAAATTCACAGCGGAGAAACGGTCGCAAAGCCGCAAAATAGTACGAAAATGCAAAATGCCTTTAACATCAGCGGAGAACGTGTGGTCAATACCGATTATATCGCATCTACAAACGCAACCCATGGCATTCACGTACAAAAGGCAACGGCCCACGTCTCATGACCGCTACAGGTGCAATAGACAGACAAACTATATTCGATTTTTGCCCAATAAATCGAACCCTAGCTGCTACTAGGTGCACGGCGTCAACTGATCGCCCTTGCAACGCTACAACTCCTGCTCGGTTCGCTAAACACGACTGGCACTGTATTTTTCGGCTCCTACAAAGCCAATTCAGCAAGACTATTTAAACTCTACACACTTGTATTCTTTGTGGCGTAGTATTTTCATGTTTGTGTGGTCCGTTTGAACAGACAGTTTGGTATTATAGCAGTAGCTTGTTACTTTGTCGTCCGGAATTATTGCTTCCCTGTGGGAATAAGATGCCGAGGAAAAGTAGCCCTGGATGCTAAAGATATTATGTGCTTACGAATTAATTTTGAACTTGTAAGTTGGTAATAAGCAGCGACACTCTATCCTGTGAAGCTCTACTCTTGAAGGGACGTTCACATGCCGCAGTCTTGCATCGCCTGTATCCAAGTTCCCTGTGACTTGTCATATAACTCGCACCAATCATTCGTGCCTCGTTGGTCTAGTGGTTAGCATAGTCGACTGCGGATCACGAGGTCCTGGGTTCGATTCCCGGTCGGGCATAAAAGTTAGGTATTGAGTTTTTCAATTAAGAAATTCTCAGTGCCAGCCCGGAGTTGGAAGTTGGCGGTGTTTCACCCCCGTGCCTCGGAGAGCACGTTAAGCCGTCGGTCCCGGTTATTATCACTAACATGATAATAGCCGTTAAAGCCCGCCAACCCGCATTGGAGCAGCGTGGTGGGTCTGAGCTCTAAGTCCCGCTCTCCTATGAGAGTGGAGGCCTGTGCCCAGCAGTGGGACGTTATTAGGCTGTAGTGAATCATTCGTGCGTTGTCCTAGGTGAGCTACAGAAGCGACGCCACGCAACGCGACGCGATGCAACGCCAAAAACACCGGCCAAGTGCGAGTCGGACTCGCGCACCGAGGGTTCCGTACAAACCTGTTAAGTAAGTTTTAAATTATTAAAAATATTTTTATTATATGATGTAACTAAAAATTCATGCGTAAATTGCGGTTTACGATTTATGACGTATTAAAAAAAAACTACTTACTAGATCTCGTTCAAACCAATTTTCGGTGGAAGTTTGCATGGTAATGTACAACATATATTTTTTTTAGTTTTATCATTCTCTTATTTTAGAAGTTACGGGGGGGGGGACACACATTTTACCACTTTGGAAGTGTCTCTCGCGCAAACTATTCAGTTTAGAAAAAAATGATATTACAAACCTCAATATCATTTTTGAAGACCTATCCATAGATACCCCACACCTATGGGTTAGATGAAAAAAAAATTTTTGAGTTTCAGTTCTAAGTATGGGGAACCCCCAAAATTTATTGTTTTTTTTCTATTTTTGTAAGAAAATCTTAATGCGGTTTACAGAATACATCTACTTACCAAGTTTCAACAGTATAGCTCTTATAGTTTCGGAAAAAAGTGGCTGTGACATACGGACGGACAGACAGACAGACAGACAGACAGACAGACAGACAGACAGACAGACAGACAGACATGACGAATCTATAAGGGTTCCGTTTTTGCCAAATTTGGCTACGGAACCCTAAAAATGACAGTAGTTGTCGCGTAGATACGTCTGTTTTCTATGGCGTCGCATCGAGTGGTGTCGCTTTTGTCGCTCACCTGGGACAGCGGGTTAGTCGCGTCTGAAGTTGACCACAAGACCCGTCGCAATAGCATTAGCATATTTCCGCGCGTAGTATGGAACGGAGTTCGACAGTTTGTGCAAGAGCTGTGCAAACAAACACTCGCACCTCAAGGGACGACTATTTGATTGGCGCCAATACATCGTCTATCCTTCTAGTGGGCGATCAGTCAATGCCATTGCTATTCCAACACCTTGGGACACCAACGAAAATCAACTGATACTCTGTACTATCAGGTATCTACCACTACCACTACAGCCCATTTAACGTCCCATTGCTGGGCACAGGCACCTACTCTCATAGGAGAGAGGGAATTAGAGATTAGACCCACCACGCTACTCCAATGCGGGTTGGTAGGCTTTAACGACTATTATCATGATATTGATAATAACCGTGACCGACGACTTAACGTGCTCTCCGATGCACGGAGGTGAAACACCACCAACTTCCTACTCCGGGCTAGTACTGAGAATTTCTAGTCAAAAAAACCCAATACTTAATAATTACTGACCGACCGGGACTTGAACCGTGGACCTCGTCGGCCGCAGACGAACACGCACACCACTAGTCCAACGAGGCAGTTCAGTTATCAGGTATCTATTAAAACCAATAGCTGCTTACAATGTTCAGTATCATACGTCATGTTGTACGTTAACAATTCCCTGAATTCGGCAAAGCCCGCTTTATTGCCACTATAAACCGCCGCTGAAAACACATTAATCATTACCAGCGTTCGCGTGTCCAATAATTCACGCTTAGAGATAGTTTAGGGCCCTATTACACTGGCGAAAGATGACCGCTTATACTAGGTACTGTTAGTATGCACGTTGTATGGACGAGTTCATTAAGCATAGATGGCCTTTATTTAGTCCAAGGGCAAATACAACTGTTTGCAGAAAAATACTGGATAGTCTCTAATCTGAGGGCTAATTTAGTGTAGGTACACTGCTGACTGAGTGATGTATAGAAACGAACGGGGCTTGGTTTAGAAATAATCTTCTTACTAATATTATAAATGCGAAAGTTTGGATGGATGTATGGATGGATGTATTGATGGATGGATGTATGGATGTTTGTTACTCAATCACGCGCCAACGGCTGAACGGATCTTTTTATCCCGGAAAATTAAAGAGTTCCCGCGTGAACAAAAAAACCTTAAACCACGCAGACGAAGTCGCGGGCATTCGTTAGTTACTCCATAAAATGTCAAACTACAGTTCTTTCAACCGAGCCGAGTTCGTGCCTAGACACTAGAAAATAGCTGCATTTATCAATCAACGCCTTACAAAGAAACTACTTATACCTAATATTGAGAACCTACGTTACTACTATTAATAATAAGTAAAAAAAAAACGCAATGTCATTAAACAGTAAGCCAATATTTAGAGTAGATATATAGAACAATCAAGGCAGCTTAAAGCTATGAAAAATGAAAAAATATAGCATCATAATTCATAGTGATCGTGCAAAATCAAAGGATGCAAAAAATATCGGATGAATTTTTCGTCGCTTTTCCTACAAAATGACCTATCTGACACTTTTGACGTAACTGCACTAAATACATCATAATAATGTACTTTTGATTCTCTGTCGATCTGTCTTATCGACTTTTTCATATCTTTTACCGTTTACTGGCTAGGACAATCGGTAAGTATGGCGTATATGCTCATTTGCGAAAAGGAAATCATACTAAGTGGCGTATTTTATACTTAGGGCTATTAGAAAGATTTTTATTTAGTGATCAGCTAAATAAAAATCTATCAACTATGACGTAACTGAAAATACGTCATTTAGTGTGAACTAGACTATATTGAATAAAAATGGGGTTTTCACTTACGTCTGAATTTTGATTGCGACGGAATACCTTAGACATTAACTAATAGAGTTAAAAATTTATGTAAATTGGTGACAAAAAATGTATAAAACCTTGGGCAGTAAAAAAATCCAAAATAGTACGAATCCAAAAACTTTCAGTCAAAAAATGATTTAAAACTATCCTAATTATTATTATATATAAAGAAATAAAAAACAAAGTATTTTGAATTAAATGTGATTTAATTATTCAGTAAAAAATACAGTCGTATCTCCTAAGTAATTAATTTTTCAGAAAAACAAAGTTCTTATGAAGTGGCGTAACTATTTTAAATATTTTTACCTAAATGAATACGCACATTTAAATAAGACAATTCCTACTTGCAAAAAGGCCTTCATTCACAGATTATAAGAATATTTTTTTAATTTTAATATAGCTTTATTTGAGCAAGCTGTGGACAATATAGTTGAGCACGAAACCGAAAAACGCTTGCCCTGAACAATTAACTCGATGTCAGTTAGGTCCTTTCGTAGGAAAAGCGACGTTTTAAACCCATCAAATAACCTATTGTCACGTACGACACGCTTGTCTTTGCACACAGCAGATATCTCAACGTTTCTCTACACCTACGTATGTTTTACCTTCCTGATTTGGTGTAATCCTGATAAGGAGTGTTTACGGTTGAAAATGCGATTTATGCATCGAGTGTTTGCTTCGTGCAATGATATACACTTTGATAAACGCCCACACGTTTTTGGACGCTAGTGTAATAGCAATCTTACAGCAATATGGATAGACTAAAGAATATTATAGATACAACTAAGACAAACCTAGTGTTCATAAAGATAAAGCCAGTTTAGTGCGTGACACTTTATAGAAACGTTGCTCCTGTCTATATCATATTTGTTAATATCATAGCATGCGTGTATAATTCAAATCCAAAAAATAACTATGCGTATAGTCCGCCAAACTTATCTGACCCAGTGGCCAAATTTGGAACAAATTTTTATGTCAGCGGGTCAGATAAGTATTAAAATCTTCCGTTCAATTTTGAAATAAACATGACGTCCATGCTGCAGACTTGCTTTGACCTCGTAATTTTGGTCTGTCAATTTCGTATGGAGTTGTCAAATTACAACCTTTGTGGATACTAAAAAGTTACTTTTACCTCAACATGTCACATGTAACATCCTGGCCTCTCAACCTCACAACACACCTCAACCTCACAACACACCTCAACCTCACAGTAACTTGAAAAGTTACACCAAACCTATGGCCTAGATCAGTCAACCGATTTTGATGAAATTTGGTACAGGGGAAGGTACCCCTGTACCTGTTCCCGAGGAAGGACATACACTTATTCGCTAAGTCGCGGGCATCATCTAGTATACAATATTTTAGTTATGTCTATGAAAGATATTACAAAAACAATATAGTTTGTATTAGCATTTATTTATAAACGCGTGTAAGAAGCGTTTTCCGTCAACTGTTTTCTTTGTAGTTGATTTATTATGCTAGTACTTTGTTCTAAACATCGTTTATGGGTTTTATGAGTGGCAGGAGCTCGCTGCGAATGCTAATTTGAATTCATAGCTTATTTATTATGAAGCCTGTTATTGCATGTAAATGAATTAAAAAATATATTCTTTACACTAAAGGAAAACAAGGTGAAGGAAAACATCGCGAAAAAACCTACATCTGCAGTTCTTACAAGAGTCTTCCATAATGTTTTCAAAGGCACTTTCAATCCACAAATTAGCCAACATGATGGACTATGGCCTAAGCCTTTCACACAGACCCATGAGTCCACTAATAAGTAGTGGAACTGCGATAGATTGAGATGAAAATCTAATATTTCGCCCTCTGAAACTCATCCGGATTTATTTCAGAATAGTCTATGAGCAGTCAGATCACACGACAAAGACAGCGATACCCCAAATTCAAATTCAAATTCAAATTTGAATTCAAATTCGTTTATATCCAGAAACATGTTTTTAAATACAAAAGGTGGTAAACAGAATGACGGATACAATGTTTCGCCTTAATAGGCATGCAAAAATTATCCACCACTACAGCCTATTAACGTCCCACTGCTGGGCACAGGCCTCCACTCTTATAGGAGAGAGGGAATTAGAGCTTAGACCCACCACGCTGCTCCAATGCGGATTGGCGGGCTTTAACGACAATTATCATGTTAGTGATAATAGCCGGGACCGACGGCTTAACGTGCTCTCCGAGGCACGGGGGTGAAACACCGCCAACTTCCAACTCCGGGCTGGCACTTAGAATTTCTTAATTGAAAAACCCAATACCTAACAATTTTGATGCCCGACCGGGAATCGAACCCAGGACCTCGTGATCCGCAGTCGAATACGCTAATACGCTAACGCTACCAACGAGGCAGTACAAAAATTATAAGTAATCATAATATTATCATCCCCATTCCTTTATCAAAATTATGAAAAAATTCTCAGGCATGCAGGTTGCCTCACGAGGGTTCAGGACATTATATAGTTATTATTCTGTAAGAATATCATTGATGTAGAATTTTAGCACCTGAGAATATCCTACTAAAACTTTATACTGAAATGACGGAACCGATGAACCGCCAAAAACACACCACTGTCGAGTAAAACTTAAGCTAATAAAGCAAACACACAAAAACTAAACCAATTCAAAGTAAACGAATCTAATTCCGGCGCACGGAAAAGCGGACAAAATATCAGATTTATTTCCTATTGTTTTCCCAACAATAAAACAGACGAGCGAAAGGCGTGCGTTACAAAGTGTTGTGGCCACAGACAAACGACCAATTTCCTTTCGCACGATTTGTTCACCTTTTATCGCCTTAGAAAAAAAAAGAGCTCCTGATAATAGTATCGAAGATCTGTGCCCACTATACAGGTCCGAACGAATGGCGAAATCACACCACGGACAAAAAAAATATCCGTTTTATACGGAGCGCGCACACTAGGCTATACAGGACCAAAGTTTGCGTCGTACCTCTACCGTCCGAAAATTCGCGGGGACGATTGTATTTTCGCTATAATCGCTGAATTTTTCGGATCTTCAGTCCATTTGGGTCTTGGGACTTTGGTGAGAAGGGCAATGAGAAGTTATTGAAAACAAAACATACCTGATTATCTTAGTATCTACAACCAGCACACCAGTAACTGTTTCTGTCTAAAAAGAGTAGGTACCTATTTCCGTCCAAATATTTTTAGAAGCAGCCTGGGTTGTGGTAAATTAGTTTATGCCTCGGAAATGCCAAATGCCATAAGTCCAGCGACTCCCCGCCTTCTGTTTCTTCACTGTTTCTTCTACGGATCTCTTCATTTCTGATTTGATCACGTAAGTATACTCCCAGCTCTCCATTGCCCGCTGAGTGACCGTGAGCCTTCTTATTAGGCCCAAAGTTAGCGACCATGTCTCGGATCCGGTCCCGTTTAGTGGGTGGAAACCTTTATACGCCTCAAATAAGTCTCTGCTCAAACAGAAACAGCGCAACATTAATTCCTGCACAATTTATAATCGACTTTGTGCCGCGCTGCATGTATCTCACGGACGCAGACTTATCTAACTTACGGAAGAGTTTAAACTAGTGTAGACGCGGCAAACTGCTCGAGAATGTAACTTCCAAATTGAATAAGTATATACTTGTTTTTGTAATTGTTTTGAGGTAAACTTTTACACTTGAATTTATTTTAAAGGTGAGAAAGTGAGATAATAATAGACAGTAGACTAGCACTTTGCGAGATACGTTTCCTAATAATTTATTTAACTAAGGAAATATTTGACTTCGGCCAAAAGCGAAAGAGCATTAGTAAAGAAGAGGTGATTATGTTACCTTAATTATATTTCGTCGCTTCATTCTTCATATTATGTAATTAAATTCTATAAAACTTATTGATCTGCTTTTTAATAGAACACAAAACACACACCAACACTCTAAGCTTTGGTGCAATTTCTGAAAATTTTGTCTTATTTGGACGACAACATAGAGAAATTTTGTATGTAAATATTTCTATGGTAACGTAAAGGTTTGAGCTATAGGTAGGGTACTGATTACAACGTATTATTTCAACATTATCTTTCAGTAATAAAATGATAAGATTGCTCAAGAGCTCGATGGATATTTTTAATTTTACTAACCTTACTCTATGGCAAAGCCTGCGCCGGCCGGCAAGGAAACACATCACTACTGCCTACGCATTATGCAAACCAGAATCCAGAATTATCCAGCACGGTGCGTGTTTTACTTGTCGTGTGTAATTGTATATCAGGGGACAGCCCCGTATATTATACGCAGTGGAGACGGTCGCAGGTGAATACCGAGCATCGGGAATCGGGACCGAATTATGACTAGAAACATTTTATTGATGATTTTAATAATTTTATTTCATAAAATATAAATATTAAATTTACATTTCTAGGCCTAAATCTATCCTACCCATCGATGTATTGGGATGGACCATACCAAAATGCGTTAAAGAAAATGGCCTTCGTGACATGTATTGAATGTTTTTCCAAAGGTTTTTACTATACTTAAATAACCCCAACGACATCCATATCGACCAAAAACACAACCCCTACGCCCTACCTCAGGATGCAATCTATCTCTGTACTTACCAAATTTTTTCTGAATCGATTGAGAAGATAGCTGATAGGCCGTTAAAGCGACAGCAGACAGGGAGACAGACAGTCAGATAGATACACTTTGTAAATAATTATAATATTAAGTATGGATAATAAAAAAAACTGCTTATTTCTATAGGATAAACATTTCCTATAGAAATAAGCTAATATATTTCCGTTAAAGATCAACATCGTTTCTCACCATAAATCTTTGACAGCGAAGCGAGCCTGTTTCAGAGTAAAACAAGACGTAAAACCAGGAAGTATTGAGTTACGTAGGAATAATATTGAGCACCGGTGTGACACCTGTAGCAGTCCCGGGTATGATATACCGCCTGCCGTAACAATTACAGGGGTAAACAAAATGTGTACAGATTCCTGCTTTGCATAATGCGTAGGCAAACGGACGCGTGTTATATCGGTGATGTGGCGGTCGGCTTACGCTTTGTTTGACGATTTATGCCTTGACTATTCTGATAACGAAAGTGAATGATTACTTAATAGCATTATAGACAATCAAAAGCACTTATGTTTATTTGAATTTAAAAAAACCGGCCAAATGCGAGTCGAACTCGCGCACCGAGGGTTCCGTACAAACTGTGACGTGGTAGGCCGTCTACGATGTGGTGGCCTGCCCTTGGAGCTGTGAAAAAATCAAGCTTCAAAGCGAACGCAATCAAAAGATACAGCCGTGTTATATGCTGCAAATTTTCGACAATCGCAAGGGAATCAAAACCTACAGAGTACTTCCCGTGGACTCCGAATCATGAAATTTGGTACGAAGCAACGCCATAAAGCACAGATATAGGAATAATTGCGAAAAGCATAAATTTTTTGTTATATAATTTATTAAAAAATATAAAAAATAAAAATACCAAATTACAAGATTCTGAGTTCACGGGAAGTGCCCTGTAGGTTTTGATTCCCTTGCGAGTGTCGAAAATTTGCACCTTAAACGGCTGTATCTTTTGATTTCGTTGGCTTAGAAGCTTGATTTTTTCACAGCTCCAAGGAACCGTAGACCTGAGTACCTATTTGATATGAATTTCAGCTTGATACCTCCATGCGTTCCTGAGAAAAAGGGTCTTGACACACAGACGGACGGACAACAAAGTGATCCTATAAGGGTTCCGTTTTTCCCTTTTGAGGTACGGAACCCTAAAAACGTTTAAATGTTGAATTTCTCAACCTTTCTCTCAGACTTATTAAACAACTTACCTACAAGTTCTCTTATAACAAATAACAAAACCTTACATCATTACCTGTCTAGCTTTGAGGTAATTTAGAGCATATTAAGCGCACTAACGAAGGAAAATTGCGTCTTTGTAACGCTTAACAAAGTGAGGCATTGCCGACACAAATTAAGTCATTAAACTATTATCAATCTATATTTTACGACCACATGTGACATGGAATGGGCTTAACACAATAAATAGTTTAAACGTTGGGGACGCGTTAGATTAGCTATTAAACCAACTATTACCTAAGCAATAAACGTGTACCTAAATTGTAGGACAAACGCTCTAATCATAGTTATTCAGCTCAATTTAGGTTTTATAAATAAAAATATTCTTACTGAGTACAGAACGCTCGGATAGCCTATGCATCTCCATAGAATACACCAGTTTTACATGGACGAAGCCAAAATACAGCTGAACAATCCTTAATAAATAAGTTAGTCCCTAACGTTAACTTCCTAACGTCTGCCTAAAATATTTATCAACGAACACCAAATTAATCTTCTATTATATACGAGTAGGTACATATTATGTAAAAATTAAATATGAATCCCTGTTTCCCTTGGTCATGCTATAACTTGATGATGACTTTAACGATTACATTCATAATTTTTTTTAGTTTGCTAATACTTTGTAGAAGGTTCTTACGGAAAGAAAAATTTAGAAAATTGCGCAGAAAATTGGAAAATTTCAGAAATCTGAAATCACGCGAGCGAAGTCGCGGGCATCAGCTAGTTGAAATATAATAAGACACCTGTATCATTACAGAATAGGAAGGTAATAGTACTATCATGACAAAGGTATGGTGACATTTCAAGGTAGGTATTGACATTACCTACGGCCTACGCCATGGCCACGTCTAATGCCATTCCTTTGTTTTTGGGTCCGAATTTATTGTTTATTTTTCATAGTCTTTTTTGTTTGATAGGTTTTAATAGGTCAGCCGCGACCCAGAAAGATGATTCGGAAAAGGACTTGTTTTTTAATGAATCTATAGAAGGTAGTTCATAAGTTTTTATTATCTAATATTTAGGTTCGCTTTTTATTAGGGTTTCGTAGTACACAAGGAACCCATAGGTATAGTCCAGTGCATGTGTCTGTCTGTTTCATTTTTTTATTTTAGTTTTATATAAAATAAAAATAAAATAAATTTACACAGCTAAATGGAAACCTCTTTTGAAGTAACAAGAAGAAGTAAAATCATTAATTTATACTCTTATAATACCACTGCATTTAAATTTGAAAAAAAAATCGGTCCCTACTCCCAGAAAATAGTTCTTGAACATAGAAAGATTTTAGCTTTACATTCTCGAGTCAATGAGTGCAATAGAAGATACATTACTGCCCAGGCCGGAAATAAAGCAATTCATGGATGATAATAATATTTAGATGAAGCCGAGAACTTTACAAGTGGTTTTAAAAGGCCGAGGCGCCAGCCTGAGCCTTGGTCGTTAATTAGCCACAGATGTTAGGTTAATAATATACCTAAAAGGTTGCACAATAAAATGGGCGCACGTGTTGTTTTCATATCGCAAAATTCATACCTTCGCGTCAGCAATATGACCGCAATGAAATGGATACGGCCATACTGACCTACATCGAGTAGGTAATTCATTCATAAAATATTGGAACATTTCGGTGTTGTATCGAACGTTGCACTCTGGTACATGAGTAATTCCAATTATTTGGTGTTTGTTGATCTCTCTGGCTTCAAATGTTGGGTAAAGGAATAAATAAATAGAATACTAGTGTAAATTTGAAGTCGTTACGCTCTTGGCAAAGCGTATAGTTGTACAGCGGGGTATAGAATAGCGGGGGTTGTAAATCGTAATTCCAGTGTTGTATTGTATAGCACAACACAATGTGGTGCAAGTCCTGCGTACGAAATTTTACATAAAACATAATACCATAACTGTTTTTTTTTTTATTAAATCGACTATGAGGTTCTTTAGAAAGACTTCCTATAATAATTACTTACTTAATTAATTTTCGCAACATTGACCGCTTCCAAAAACACCCTGTAAATTGAAGGCAAATACAAATACAAATAATACACCTATTTGCAAATCCCAACCAAAAATAACAATCTACGTTGCACGCCTAATAAGTAAATCAAAAAAATATTTTGACATATTTTGTGCACAAAATAAAAAATACATCGTAGTTTCGTTTGCGTAAAATAATCACAAACACATTCAGTTATTCACTTTTGATAGTGTATAAATATTTTTTGTTCATTTGATTCGTTAGGCGGAATCTATTCAGTTTGGACTCGTTGGGAAATAGGTATTAAGCTTTGAATGTTCCGCGTCGACTGGCAAATTGGCTGCACACTGAAATCCAGTTTTATCATACAAATGCAATAAAAGCTACAATACAAAATTATTGTACTACCCATTTTTGTTAGACTAGCGTATGCCTGCGACTTCATCTGCGTGGTTTGAGATTTTTTGGTTCCCGCGGGAACTCTTTAATTATTATCCGGGATAAAAAGTAGTTTAAGTGCTATTCCAGACTATAATCTCTGTCTCTGTGTCAAATTTCAGTCAAATCCGTTCAGTTATGGCGTGATTGAGTAACTAACATCCATCCATACATCGATCAAAACTTTCGCATTTATAATATTAGTATAGATATTCAAACTACTTAGTTGAAATGAAATAATTTTTTGGTGGTGCCAGCCACTTCGCTCGCGTGGACTTAACTCGCTCGCGTTTTGTTTAAGCTTTCGTATTTACCCGGGTCGAGCTATCTCTGACTCAGATTGCTTAATCCTCCAAGATCTCTATACGTCCAAATACAGCAGGTAGGTTTTTGACAAGTAGCTGCTCCTTAGCAGAAGCTTATCTACCTATAACTCTGGTATCGTAAGATATCAAAAATGTACTACTACTACTCTCTGTCTAGTTTTTACACTAATCTGCCTACTGTAGTTAATATATATATATAGTAAAGGGACCTGTACCTAGTGCAGTTGAACATGTAAAGCAAGAACAAGGTTCTTGGTGTAAAGGGACCTCTAGATCTATTTAGGCTATGTTGTAGTTAATAGATAAATTGATAGAATAAAGTGTGCCTCGTTTTGTGTGTTAGCGTGAATTTTACCAAAGAACCAAAAGCACAATTATAATTATTGTTTTCACTTGTGTATTCAGACAGTTTGCTGTTGGAGGCCGTAAACATTGTGCGCTTCAGTAATTAGTTGTACAAAATCTCCCTGTCTATTAATAAATTATGTATCTATAGCTTTGCCATTTACTCAGGTGGATTATAGGATTTAGCAAATGACTACGAAATTCCAATTAAAAATAAATCTATTAGCATTAGCACAGTAGGTATAATTAGTAAGGGTATCGAACGAGTAATTACGGCTGCGCTTGCGTCGATTTAAATATAGGTATCTGTTTCAGGTGTTTGTTTCCATTATCTCAATATTCTCAACTCATTGCTAGCTTATTCCAATTTCCAAGGAGAATGAGAAATACTCAGGACTTAGGGAGTGGGCCTTAAAAAGCGTTTAAAAGGCATAATTATATTGTCACGCTGGCTAAATACGGATTGGCGAAATTCACAGACTTTGGAGATTATAATTTGTACTTTCAGGCATGCAGGCTTACTGACGACTTCCGTGGCGCAGTATTTAGTGCTGTTGTCTTAACGTGCGGAGGTCCCGGGTTCGATCGCCGGCAGGGTCAATTTGGGAATTAAGGTCAAATAATTTCTGAATTTTCCCTGGTCTAGCCTGGTGAGAGGCTTCGGCCGTGGCTAGTTATCACCCTAACGGCAAAGACGTGCCGCCAAGCGGTTTAGCGTTCCGGTACGATGCGGTGTAGAAACCGAATAGGGGTATGAGTAATCCCATACCCCTATTCGGCCATGCCCCTAACCGGTTAGCCCGCTACCATCTTAGACTGCATCATCGCTTACCATCAGGTGAGATCTCAGTCAAGGGCTAACTTGTAGTAGATAAAAAAACTGACATTGAATAAAAAACATATCTGTATATTATTACTACCATCAGTTGCTGTGTGATGTTTCTCGTCCAAGTTGTCAGTCTACGTTTGTCAATAAAGACGCGTCATAGCAATGGAAACAAGCTCAGTGCATCGACCGCTTTCGTACTGCAAGGTATTTCGGGCCGAGTGAAGAATTCTCACGGGTCACACATCAGTGATTGTTTAATCAGGCGTGTACACAAATTCTCAATGCAAATTGATAAGATCATGTCGTAAACTATGACCCTAGTGCACATAAATTACTATACAAGCATCGATGTATCTTTAAGGGGACAGAAACTTTCTTTACGGCCACAAATTATTCTAGTAAGTTCATTTTTGTCGTCATTCTCGTCCACCGATAGCTGGTGTACACTGCTTGATATAGGACCCTGAGTGACGTGCACGACATATAGGCATAAAAGCATTGCTTACCCTAATTAAAAAGCTTAATGCTTATTATTTCATCATGCCCTGCCTGAAGAAGGCTATTTAGTATCTACCTAGCCAATGCCTACCCTGGCTCCAATTATTGAACTAAAATAAACAATATTCTACATTATTAAACTAAAATCTAAACATTAAACTAACTTTAAAATAAATAAAACTAAATCCAATTATTAGATGGTTAGTATTAATTATTACATTAGTAACATGAATAAAATAAAAAATGAGTAAAATGAATAAAACTCCGGTTACAAAATGATTAATCAAGTGTTAAACCTTAATCAGACAGACATCGCGGCTGGTTTAATAGGATATAGGGATATAAAGGTATAAACTTATAAAGATCCTGTTACAGGGCTACGGGTGGCGTCACGAGGAAACCCCTAAGCCAGGGTAGGCGAACCTTTATGTATCAACGTGTCATTTTTTCTAAAGAAATTTTAAATGCGGTCATATGCGTGCCATCACATAATTTTTACTTTTTGATTATTGGGAAAATAATAATAATAATAAATACTATCAACTCCAAACCCTTTACTTACAAAAAATAATACACATTGCAATATCTCAATTATACGTGTAATTAAATTAAAATAAATTACTAGTAGGAACATAATATACGCGTAGGATCACTCGCGTTCACTTGACATACCTATTATAATACCTACTTCACACTTTTTTCTTAGTGCATAACGGTGACGTGCCCATTGGTTCGCCATCCCTGCCCTAAGCCTAACAAGCTTCCGCCGTGTTTAAAATACGTTGGGTTTAAAGGTGTGATAAAATTACTTGTTTTGCTCGGTAAACTGGGCCAAAAAAAATCTTCACTATTTCAACGTATTGCTAACTCAATACTGAGCATGACTCTCCATGAAAAGGGTTTTTAGTCCACCACGCTGTACAAGTGCGGATTGGCAGACTTTCCACACCTTCGGAAAAATATTATGAAGTACCTACTCTGGAGCATGCAGGTTTCCTCACGATGTTTTCCTTCACCGTCTAAAGCAAGTATTAAACGCACAACATTCCAAAAAGATAGAGGTGCGTGTCCGGGTATCCAACCTCACAGAATATAAGAGGTATAATTCTAGATGACGTATAGAAGGTGTCTACACCACTAGGCCATCACGCTCCAAACATTTTTTAGTAAGTAACATGTCCCGTAGTCCAATCCGAGCAAGTTACAGGGTACTAAGTAAGACATGTATCTATGGAAGTTACGTATTTTATTCAACTATTTAGAAAACTAGATTCTTTAGTCTTAGTGCGAAATACACTAGGACTTAGACAAAAAGTCTGCGCGAAATGTCAGCGTCATTTACTTTTATATGGAGCGCGCTCACTCAACGACAGGATGAAACGTTGTTTCCCTTCAAGGTGGACGTCCCGGACGGTCGGCTTACTGTCTTTTTCAGTCAGTAGGTATTTATTTTCACTCAAATTAATTAAAATTACTCCCGAAGTTAACCCGAAGCTAAAAATAAAACTAAAAGTTTTCTAAAGTGTTATTGTAATGTTTGCCACAATGAAAGACATCATAAACTACAAATTAAGCTACTGGGCTCTTGGAAAATATCACAAAAGCTCGCTTAATGCTACGCGAAATTGTTATTCAACAAATCGTTTGTCGTGAAAAGGCGGTTTATTCCTACTTTTCTTATTCGCAAAGCAAATTTTCCTACGAACCAACGTAGTTATATTTTTTCGTTCTAAACTAGATTTCTTACTTTGTGAGGGTAATGGGACATAATCTGCTGTTCCTTACAAAGATCTGTTATTGTACGTATTTCGTCTAAATGCTAATAGGATGAGCCAAGATGCATATGGAGACACACAGGATCTACCATACAAAATTGTTGCTATTATAATCTTGTTTCTATATTTTGTTATTGCAGAATAGACTTGCACTTGGCGAAAATCATGCCTAAAGAAAGCAATGATGAGGTCTAGGTTGGAGGTATTATTAAATTGACCACTGCGTTGGTTAACTGGCAGGCTGGCATTCGACAGGAGATCACGAGGTAGTTTGGATTCCCGGGTCCAGTAGTTTGGGGTTATGTTTTTCTTTCAGGGAATTCTCCGTACCTAGTCGAAGTTAGGAAGTTACTTAGAACTCTTTCACTCTCTTACCTCGGAGAGCACGTAAACCTGTGTTTCTACGTCTGATCTCTTGCTGATAGGGTCGGATTACCTTGCCGTTGGACTATGAGAGTGAGGAAGAGAGTGCATCTGAATTTACACACACAAACTGATGCACAAATATTGGTCTTTGAGATTGGCCAACGTGTTCCAAAATTCAGTCATTTCCAAACAGAATTTTGATGACATCATTCTTCCACATTATTGAATTAATGATCGAACAAAAAGTGCAATCATTTGCTTCACCGACTACAGCGAAAAGCTTGATTGCTAAACTGCAATGATGTTTGGACACCTTTGATTTGTTCTAAGAATTGCTAAATGTCCTTACCATGAACCGTGCTAAGAAACCAATTACTGCTAAACAAGCGTTGGCATGAACACATTGTTCCCCTGCCGCCACCTGCCAGACTAATTTTATTTTAATTACCGCTATTACCTACCCGTTTAATTATTTCTTCACGCATGATAGCATCCCTGTAATATCAACGCCAGTAAAAAGTATAATTTCCACTGTCAACATTGCAATTTAAATAGGGATATCCAGACATTTCCACGTTTGTGTCCAACAAAACAATGTACGAATTACGATGTTATTAAATAATTATTCACTGCAGATACATCAGAAACCCTAATTAAAAAGCAATTATAATTCAAAGTTATCCCTATTAAAATTCAAGTAGTGGTGATATCCTAGTGGTAAGCCTTCGGATTCGAATTCGAAGGTCCGGATTTCGGATCCCAGGCCTCTTCGAAGGTATAAATATTGCATATCACTTGCTTTAACGGTGACGGAAAACATCGTGAGGAAACCTGCATGCCCGAGAATCCCTCATCCATACTAATATTATAAATGCGAAACTGTGTCTGTCTATCTGCTACGCTTTCACGGTCCACATGTTCAACCGATTTTGATGAAACTTGGTACAGGGATAGTTTGTATCCCGGGGAAGGATATATAGGATATTTTATCCCGGAAAATTAAGGAGTTCCTGCGGAAATTGTATCCCGGGGATGGATATAAAGGAAGGATATTTTATCCCGGAAAATTAAGGAGTTCCTGCGGGAATTGAAAAAACTTAATCCACGCGAAGGAAGTCGCGGGCATCATCTAGTAATGTATAAAGTCTTCCAATCCGCACTTGGCCAACGTGGTGGGCTATGGCCTATTCTCATTCTGAAAGCCTGAAAGGAGCTCCGTAGTAAGCCGAGTGATAGGTTGAGATTATATGGCTATAATAAAAGTGTAACGGCGGTTCAAACCGAGGGATTTACATCATAGTAATAAAGGCTTTTTATTTGTAAGCCAACAATTGAAGTAGCAGTGGCTACTCTTATCGTAAAAGTGGAGTCGGAAAAATTCCGAGTGGAGACCGAGTGCGATGAAGCTATTGTGTATGCGAGCTGCACTGATACTTAATTTTAATCTTAATTTGGCAGATGTGGGTATGTTTCAAAGTGTTTTCGCGATACCTTTTTCGTTAGCTGCGAGATTGGTAATATCAATGAAGCATGGATTTGACTCGCTCCAGCAATGCTAACGACATGTGTTCTACAAATGAATGAAATTGAAAATAATTTTTTTAAAAAGAGCAACCGCCGAGTTTCTTGCTGGTTCTTCTCGGTAGGAATGGCATTACGAACCAATGGTAGATTCACTCGACGATTCAAAAGTACTTGTAAAAGTCTATTTGAATAAAAATCATTTGAATTTTGAATAATTTCTTATTAAGAACGGATAAAGAAAGATGAAGTTATACCAATTTCAAAAGCTTTGTTTATTTAAGCATTATTGTGTTTAATTGTTTTAATGAATAAAAAAAGTGTACAATTTTATTTATAACCAGTTTAATACTATCTACAACAACTGCTCGCGAGTTATTAGATTTAACTGTAATAAAAGGAGTAATTGCAAATGGGGAAATAAAAAAATGATAAAAATGTGTGCCCAAAAGAGAAAATTGTATTTAATATGGCTGAAAGATCCAAGAAATATTGATAATAAAATCTTATACAATAAATATAGAAACAAAACAAATAAATACATAAATTATTTAAAAAACAAGTATATTAGGAATGAAATTCGGAAGCATTTTAAGAACTCTAAGAAATTGTGGAATTTAATTAATGAAATATGCGGTAAATTTAGAATATCTATTGATGAATTAGTGATAAAGTCTTTTAATTTGGAAAAAACGAAATTGGCTAACAGCTTCGCCCAAGAGTTTGAAAATAATGTCAATGCAATTTCTGTAGCATGTAACCAACCTTTGTACTATTCATCTGGAGGGTCGGAGGGGGCAGGGGTGACAATGAGATTAGAGCGGGCAACAAATAACCAGGTGTCCAAAATAATTAAAGACATTGATGCAAAAAAAAGCCCTGGATATGACAAAATTAGAGCATCCGATATAAAAAATTTAAATAAAAAAATTACACCGGTGCTGACTCATTTGATAAACACCTGCATTGCCACCTCTTCCTACCCCGACTCTCTGAAAATCGGTATAATTAGGCCTATCTATAAAGGCGGTAGTCATAAAAATGTCAATAACTATCGACCAATCACCATACTGTCATGCATCGACAAGATATTTGAGAAGTACCTAGGTGACAAAATAAAAAAATTCTTAGAGGATCACAGTATCATAAACATAAAACAATTCGGCTTTCAAAAAAATCGAAGTACGTCTCAATTATTATGCCAGTTCACAAATGAAATAAACGAGTACATGAATGAAAAAAAACATGTGCTCGTTGTTTTTATTGATTTTAGTAAAGCTTTTGACTTGCTGGTGTATGAGAAGCTATATACAAGTATGATAAATTGCGGAATACAGGGACCCCTCCTGGAATGGTTTAAAGATTATCATAGAAATAGAGTAACCTGTGTCAAAATTGATAATACCATGAGTGACAAGATACATACGACTAAAGGAACAGCCCAGGGATCGATACTCGGACCTACTGAGTACTTATTATATGTTAATGACATGTGCAACCTATTCCAGGAGGGATCCGTGTACCAATTCGCCGATGATACATGTATCATTGTTGCTAACAAGGATCTGCGGGCGGCCGAGCGCATGATGCAAGACAACTTCGACACCCTCAGTAAATGGGCGCATGATGTCGGACTAGTGATAAATACCAAAAAAACTAAAGTAATGCATATTCATTCCGCACATAATAAAACAGATAATAGGGCCACTATAGTTGCACATGCGCACGACTGCCTGCATGGCAGGATAAAACACTGTGTCTGCCAACCTGTTGATATGGTTTCTGAACATATGTATTTAGGTCTCAAAATTGACTATCGTTTTAATTGGCAACCACATATAAATTATATCTGTGATAAGCTTAGAGCTATTCTTAGTAGACTATACATACTCAAATTTAAACTTCCCTACAAGACGCTGAGATTACTTTACTTGGCACTGGCTGACTCAATAATTGGCTATGGCTTAAGTAGCTACGGAAAAACTTTCAAAACATATATTATACGTATATATAAACTACAATTAAAAATGCTAAAAACTATTGTACCTAGAAAAATTAAATTAAAATATTGTGAGGACTATCACAAATTATTTACATACTGCAATGTGTTGCCTGTGCAAAGTAAAGTAAAATTAGCCATACTTAAGGAGGAATTTAATAATTTACAATATCTAAGACGTAAAGAACGAGGCAGTAATTTACGCAAATTAGCGAATTATGCAAAGTTCACCCTACCGAAAACAAATAATATATACGGCAAAAGAAATTATAAATATATGCTTCCTAAAATTCTCGAAGATCTTCCATCGTTTCTACAATATAATAGCAAAGAAAAAAAACATATTTATATAAGAAAGTGTAAAAGATATTTATTAGGTAAATAATGATAATACTCACTAACTAATTCAATAACCTAATATAGAACATAATGTACATTATTTGTCTGTGTAACTGGTAAGTACATCCAAATATTCTTAATATTATGTATTAGTTTATTAAGGCGAACTCGCCATCCTCACCATAAACGCCAAGTTTTTTAGAGGATGGCTCCGATATTAAGATTTGTATATTGTAAAGTTTGTTTTGATCAATAAATAAAAAAAAAAAAAAAAAAAAAAAATTGAAGTAAGACATAAGAGTTTATAAGGTTATTATGGGTCTGGCATAATCTCACAGAGATTCAAAGATCCCTTAAAAATTAAGAATTAAAAAAAAAAGCTGTTGTGAAGCTGAAGTCACAATGCGCGGGACACATAGTTCGACGAACCAATAGAGTACCTATATAGACCGCGGCCCCGCGCTGGTAAGGGTAGCTTTGTTGGTAGCCCACCTACTTGATGGATGGAGGGACATCAAATGAATAGGGATGATGACAACTCAATCAAATCAGCAACTCTTCAAACTTAAAAACGCGCTTCTAGTATGGAAGTTGTATGAAATACATAATTGTGACGTCATCAAATTTCAACGCACTTTTTTCTTTATTCTATATTTTAAAATGGTTATCAAACATTAAACTAACCGAGGATGTGAATTTTAAGTCTTTTGGAAGACCCTCTATTTAATAATCAGTTAGAAATAATTTATTTTTGATATAGGCATCATCCCTATTGCAGGAAGCCGCTGGATCCAGGCGGCGCAAAATTTCGGCTGTTGAAAGCTCTTGCAATACACCTATGTCCAGCAGTGGACGTCTATCGGGTGACTACTACGACGACGACATCGAAACAAATAGTAATCTCCTTCTAAGGCTACGTTTTTACAACCTATCTCTGTACCAAATTTCATCAAAATCGATTGAAATGATGGGCCGTTAAAGTGTAGCAGATAGACAGATAGACAGCCAGACAAACACACTTCCGCATTTATAATATACTAGATGATGCCCGCGACTTTGTCCGCGTGGATTAGGTTTTTTTATTCCCGCAGGAACTCCTTAATTTTTTGGCATAAAAAGTAGCATATGTCCTTCCCGGGGATACAAACTATCCCTATACCGTTGAACAGATGGGACGTGAAAGCGTAGCAGATAGACAGACAGACAGACGCACTTTTGCATTTATAATATTAGCATGGATATTATGGATTAGTAATTAGTATGGATGGAGATATAGGTACGTGGTGTGTACTGTTCTAGCAATAAACGATTTTACAGGCATACAAAATGTCGAAATCAAACCCCGATTTTATAGAACCCCGAAATCCAAGCCCGGGGATAATAAAAGAATCGTTGCGATAAATCACGACGTGTATCACATCAACCATCTTTTGATTGACGATTTTCCGATTAGGTACCCCGGTGCATAAATATTCCATTTATCTATATATATAAAATTCAAAGTCCTGACTGACTGACTGACTTATATATCAACGCACAGCCTAAACCGCTGGGGTTAGAGACTTGAAATTTTGACAGTAGCTTCCTTTTGTAACGTAGGCGCTCACTAAGGAAGGATTTTTCAAAATTCCACCCCTAAGGGGGTGAAATAGGGGCTGAAAGTTTGTATGAAAGTCCGTCATTTCTCAAGTTATATCCATGAAACTTAGTATATGAGTTATCGGTAAAAAATAAAGAAATACGTGTTTCACAGTTTTTCAAAATTCCACCCCTAAAGGGGTAAAATAGGGGTTGAAAGTTTGTATGAAAGGCCAACGTTTTTCAAGTTAAATAGCCGTGAAACTTGATATTTGGGTTACCGGTTTAAATTATGAAATACATTATCCACAGTTTTTATAAATTTTATCCCAAAGGACGTTAAATAGTCCTTCAATCACGCCGCAACAGAGCAACGGATCGACGGGTTTTTTTTCATGGGTTCTTTTTATTCCGGAAATTAAGGAATGCATAAGGGAATTAAAAAACTTATGCCACGCGAACGAAGTCGCGGGTGTCTGCTAGTTTTACATAAATATTAACATTTTTTGCAGATACAAAAACATTTGGGATACATAAAAATGTAGGAGATTTTTCAAAATATATTTGGTAGGTAGGCTATGCATAATATGATTCTCTATTCACATACCGTATACCTACATTTTTCAGTACGACTCAGCATAAACCATATCGGCTTTGTACTGTCGAGAGTTAATTAGTCCATCGATTATACCTTTTGTTTTTTCGACAAATAGTGATGTACCAAGCCAAATCGAATTCAGAAACAATCTGGTAGTACAACCATACTTATTGTATACCTACTCGAAGCCGCAAGTCCTTATACGCGACCAGTTTAGACATTAAAATAAAATTATTGTAATGGACTTGCTAAGAACTGCCTCGTTGGTCTAGTGGTGAGCATGTTCGACTGCGGCCGACGAGGTCACGGGCCATAATTAAGTATTGGTTTTTTCTGCTCAGAAATTCCCAGTACTAGCCCGGAGTTAGGAAGTTGGTGGTGTTTCACCCCCGTGCCTAACCCTTTTCTTTCCGAGAGGTGACTCGTGCTCAGTAGTGAGCCGGCAATGGGTTGATAAGAGAGTAAGCCCTATTGCACATTATAAGCCGGCTCTTCTCAGTAGAATCACCGAACCGGTGGTTGAGTCTTGAAGTATCGTAAGTGTTACAAGTTGTCTTACATTAAATAAATAAATCTTTATTATTTTTAAAAAAAATATTGAGTCTTGTCTAGAAATGTCTTCTATGAAATTCAGTTGCATGAGACCATACAAGGTATGTAATATAAGACACGCGCATACAAAATATGACATTGCTAGACAAGACACAAGAAATTTTCTTGTAATGCGCAATAGGCCTAAGAATTCATTCAGAGCCCCGCATGTCCCTAAACACGATTAAACACAAACCAAAAAAATACTGCACTCGGTTTAAAATTAAAATTCTTAATTAAATATTTTGTTTAACAGCAACTCGAGGGATGTCAGCGCTGGAAAATAAAATCTCTTTAATTTAACGAAGTGTCCTCGGCGATTCATTAGAGGGCTGACGGAGTGCTGACAGCGAGCGTTTGAAGTTTGAAGAGTACTGATGTTTTTATACAAAACGCTGCTGGAGCTCTGGAATAAATTTTGGGAATAAATACCTCAAAATACTGACCGTAAAATCTCTATATATATAAAAATCAATTGCTGTTCGTTTGTCTCACTAAAACTCGAGAACGGCTTGACCGATTTAGTTGGAAATTTTTTCTGTGTGTTTGAGTAGGTCCAGTGATGGTCATAATTTGACCCGGTAGCGCTGCAATCGGGTTTAAGGTCAGGCAGGACAACTTCTGCCGGGCCCACTAGTCAAGTAGGTATATATCAATCACCCGCGACTTTAGTGTGCCTACTAAATTTCAAAAGGTAACAAAAATACAGAGATGCACACTTTTTGATTTATAATAATAATAAAGCTCGCGACTTCGTCCGCGTGGCTTAAGTCTTTTTAATTTCCGCGGGCACTTCTCAACTTTCCGGGATAAAAGTGGTCTATGTCCTCGGGACACAACCTATGTCTACAGTAGGTACCTACCAAATTTCATTAAAATTGGTTGAAAAGATAGGCAACTTTTTTACACGGAAAATTTAGGAGTTCCCGCAGGAACTAATAAAAACTTAAACCACACGGACGAAGCCGCGAACATCAGCTAGTATTATTATAAATGAAAAAATATGTATACGTAAATAATTAAATGGGTTAGTAAATTTTTAAAAACGTAGGGTTTATTTTTACAGAGATAACTGGCAATCCATGCAGGCAAAGTCGCAGGCATCATCTATTATAAATTATGTAGGTATGCCTAAGGAGTTTTTAGAGGGTTTGCAAAATTTAATTACAGGATCTTTTACTTTTTTTTAGTCTAGGGTAATTTGTCTGAGGAGATCAAAGGGATTCCTTTGAATTTTAAACGCCGCACCCTGTTACTAAATTGTCCAAAAAAAGAAGAGTGTGTGGACAAATTATTATTTATGTTCTATTTTGTTTTGTATTAAAATACAATGCAACGGATGGACGTCCGGATTTTCTCTTTTGTTCTGCAAGGCTAAAGAATGAATACACACCTGACATCACATATATTACGTTACTAGCTGATGCCCGCGACTTCGTCCGCGTGAAATAAGTTTTATTAATTCCCATGGGAACTCCCTAGTTTTCCGGGATGAAAAGTAGCCTATTTCACTCTCTAGGTCCTCAACTAATTCATGCCAAAGATCAAGTCGTTCCGTTGCTCCGTTGCGGCGTGATTGAGGACAAAGCAACAAACAAACACACTTTCCCATTTATAATATTAAAAGTATGATGATATGATATGATATGATATGATTATGCGACTGACGCGATGGCCAAAACTGTAACGTATTACCTAATAGCATGTCATACTATTAGGTAATACGTTTTATATTGTGATCCATTGCGATATTCACATATTGATACAAGGCCACATTGATCGCTAGCCTCGATTTCGACGTAGAATATTCAGGTCCTGAACGATTTTTCTGATTGCTGTATGCAATTTTCGGACGAAAGAAAATATAATATGCTTTTGTCACCATACTCGTGTCATTAATCTTGAGTTACAATTTTCAGATTTGAGTAAAAAAAAACAAGGTGGAATATTTTATTAAAATGAAATCCTCTTTTTACATCTGAGTAAGAGTAGACATAAATTTTTTAGTCTAAATCATACTTGTTATACCTAAGAATCTTTTTACTTAACAGATTTCAGGCTAGAGCTTACGTAATATTGAGTACCTACCCTACCTTTAAACTTAGCACTTGCTTTATAAGAAATCGACTTACATAATATAGTTCGCGCGCGAGTTGAATGCAGAGCATAAATGTGTCGCCATACATGGTTACCATGCTTAAGCTCTGCGTCTGCATTCAACTCGCACGCGAACTGTACCTATTACGTATGGTACTATAATTACATCTTACATATTATTATTATTTATTTACTTCATCATAATCAGCATCATCACTACAGCCTATTAACGTCCCACAGCTGGGCACAGGCCTCCACTCTGATAGGAGAGCGGGAATTTATTAATTTACTTGCCTAATGGTAATTCATTCATAATACACCGCTGTTGTACTAGTACAAATGCGTATCAAAAATTGCAATCTAAGATGGAACGCGCTTTAGTTAGCGCTTGACTACAGATAGCGCTGTTGCTAAACATCTTATACTCGGAGAGAGCGGCTTGCTATAGCGCGATGTACAATACGACAGCGACATCTAGCGTCACGATAGTTTATACTTTGGATACGCAGACGCTGTCACCGTAAGATTGTAAAAACCGTTAGATTATAATCTAACTCGCGAAATTGTAAACTGTCGAATGATTAACAATATAACGGATTATTTTTCGGTAGATTGTAATCTGTTAGGTTTGTTAACCCGATAGAACCTAAGTGATTTTGTAGTTTTAAGAGTACCTACTTGATTATTTATGTCGAACCCTAACCTAACCTACAAGAAAGAAACAAGAAAACGTAAATACAATGAATATTTCTAAAATTCACAATCTTTCGACTGTTTACAATCTATCGAAAAAAAAGCGTTAGATTACAATCTTACGGTTATTACAATCTTACGGTGACAGCTACATCCCGTACAATTATGTATTTTGAACGGGCAACTTAGAATTAGGAGATGGTAGGAGTATAACTTTATTAGACTCATATCATTAATCATACTCAGTTTCCTAAAAAGGTTTATTTATAAACGGTTTTCTCTTTATAGTTACAACTAGCGAATGCCCGCGACTTCGTCTGCGTGGTTAGAGGTATTTTGGTTCCCGCGGGAACTCTTTAATTTTCCGGGACCATAATCTATCTCTGTTTCAGCCAGATTCATTCAGCCGTTAGGGCGTGATTGAGTAACAAACATCCATACATCCCTCCAAACTTTCGCATTTATAATATAGTAAGAAGTATTAATATAGTAATTTATAATATAGTAAGAAGTAAGAAAGTAAGAAGTAAGATAGTAAGATAGTAAGATAGTAAGAAGTAAGATAAGATTCAAATCAAATCAAATCAAATTTATTTCTCACATACATGCATATATACATTGTTCAAATGGTCAGATCTATTATTATTACAATACACAATTCAGTGTTCAAATGAAAATAACAAAAATTAGTAATGAGATCAGATGGTAGTTGTCCTTTCTAGATTTTTTAAGATCTGTGTTAAGGTCAACTGAAACGGCTAAGTATTTTTATTTTATTTTTCAACATATTATTTTTATTTTATTCTTGTTGCGCTGTTGTCATAACGTGCTGAGTTCCCGGGTTCGATCCCCGGCAGGATCACTTTGGGAATTTATAATTTCTGAATTTTCCCTGGTCTGGCCTGGTGGTGGTAGGCTTCAGCCGTGGCTAGTTACCACCCTACCGCCAAAGATGTGCCGCCAAGCGGTTTAGCGATTTAGTTTAGGGATAGAACCGATTAGTGGTATGGGTTAATAAATAATTATAACTGCCATGCCTCAGGTTAGTCTGCATCATCACTTAACATCAGGTGAGATCGCAGTCAAGGGCTTACTTGAAGTGGAAAATACTTAGGTACATTTTGCTAATTAAGTTGCCATATAATACGACTTTAAGCGGGCATTTACTTTGCTTAACTCATTGTTGAGTTGTATAGATGTGGCAATAGAACGTTATAAGGATATTTCAACCCAGGTAGGTACATATTCTCAAACAAACTATACAAACAAACCTAATGTTTACATTTTACATAAACACTTCTAAATGTAACGGTGACATTCGAGGGTCACTAAAATCACATGCTTCCGTCTGAAGAGGCCCTTACGACCCCGGGTGGCCGCGACCGAGTTATTTACGCAGTGTGAAAAGTCGGTTATGTGACCGGACGACTCATTTCTATGCAAATGTAGGTATCATGCACTAGCAGCCCATACTTTATGGTTAGTTCAAATGGCACACCCGAAATATTACTACTCTTTGAATACATTATGACCACTTTACGATATCTCTGAAATGTAGAGATGAATAAAATGCGATCGCATGGGTTATTTATTCGGAGTTACGAGTACATTTCTTACATTTAAATAAATTATGTATTTTGTACTTTTGCGCAACCTAAGATAAATGTTTTAATAAGTACTTCTTCTTAATTTATATAAACGGTGGCGCTTGGTTGGCGCAATGAGACTGCTATGATGATACTCATACCTACAGCTTAAGGTGGGGTTTGGTGGCCTATAAAATGGCTAGGTATTCACTCTTGATTTTTGTGCATCTCTTTTGCAAGGGTCACTGGTAGAGATTTCTTGTTGAGTGCTACCTACTATTTTCTTTTTTGAGTGTTCTTTAAGTACTTAATATAAAAAAGCGGAGAATAAATCAGAAGTCGGAACTGCACCCATATCATAGAGGTTCACAGTTCTAAATAAAAACGAGGAAGCTAATCATTGTTAATTTAATAACTTCTTCTGTAGGTTATATTATTATGTTTTACTGTTCTGAATAAAAATATCCTCCTTCCTTTAGATTTATTGACTCCATGTCATCTCAGGAAGCATCAAGAGTTTGAGAAGCAGCAAAAATACATGGTTAGCAACGCAAAGTAGGCAGCATTTATCAAGAATAACGTTTTTGTTCCGTTTACCGTGAAGATCCAATTATTGCTAACGGGAGATATTATTACACCGTGGTATCTCATCCGATGACAGAGGCTCAAACTTAAGACACACTCGTGCAATGTTGAGTCAACATCTCCTGAAGATGCTCCGGTGTCGGAGTGAAACGTACGTTGAGAGTGATTTGGAGGATTTGTGTGGTTTGGTGCTGTGCCTGTGCGAATTGCTGGGTGGTGGGTGTCGCATGCTGCAGGTGAAAGACACGCACTGTACCACACAGATTCGTCTACTGTAGCGAATTATAGCGAATTAAACTTCTAGTTTATTAATTATCATGGATTTCCGCAAAGTAACGCCTACTTCTATTCAATATTCAAACTTAAAACACAGCTAAAAAGAAACTTATTTTAATTACTGTCCCACCAATAATATCTAAGCAAGATCAAAGCTATACCTGGTGATATCAGATACCTGTAGTTAAGATCACAGTCTGGAAACCAAATTTTAATCTATGATCGACCATAACTTTATAGCCAAACTTTCACCGAACTACAACTTGCAGTAATTTGCAACAAGCATTGATGCTATTTGCAAATTGCTCAACTCAAACCAAAAGCTAAATTTAATGCAACTGCATACGACAGCAACTTTGTTCAGACAAACATGGTCATGTTAACGTCTAGCGACAACGCTGAGTTGCTACTTCGATAGCTATAAGTTTGTTGTTAAATTGCAACAAATTACAAGTTGGCAACAAGCGTTAAGTTCCTGAAACTAAATACTAAAATTATTAATGCAACTCTACACCACACTGTGCCGGACCGAAGCTTAGTTACTTTAGAGTTAAGGGATTTATTAAAAACGTAAATGTTTTACAACTTTAAGGTGGTTAATATTAAAATCTACATACCTAATTTCGGCTACGGCAACCAAACATAACAAAATCCATCCATCTATGACTATATCTAGCCATCTATGACTATAATATCTAGGAGCTAATCAGATGCTCAAGTGCGCGCGACGCACACAATGTGTTTAAAGGTCTAGTCCCACTTGAGATACACTCCGTGCATCTGTACCTAGTTAAGTTAGACCTTTAGGTGTTCTAGGTGGACTGGCGACATGAAACCAATAGCAGTCGCAAGGAACCACTGTTCAGTCAGGTAGCGTAAGACCTCGGCGTGTGAATTGGGTATGGAAGACCCTTCAGAGGGCATTTATTGGTTAATGATGGCGAGGACTACCGTCATAGCAATAACAGTCTTACGAAATATGTATTAATATAGATACATATACTCTGTCTGAGGGTAGACTTCGGCCGTGGCTAGTTACCAGTTACCATCCAAAGACGTACCGCCAAGCGATTTAGCGTTCTGGTGCGAAGCCGTGTGTGGTAACTGATGAGCCAACTACCTTCTACTGCATTCTTAGGTACTAACCACTAGGTAAGATCGCAGTTAAGTGCTAACTTCTAGTGTATTAAAAATACTTACGCTCTAGTAATAATATTAAAATATTAGTGGGACTTTATTAGCTCACTGGGGCCATACTCTCAACGCTGTTTGATTATTATTGACTTTCGTGTTTTAGAATAAGTAATTATAAGTAATTATAATCCTTAGGTACTAGATGATGCCCGCGACTTCGTCCGCGCTGATTAAGATTTTTTGATTGCCGCGGGAACTCTTTAATTTTCCGGCATAAAAAGTAGCCTATCTCCTTTCTCGGGATACAGACTATCCCCATACCAATTCATCAAAATCGGTTAAACAGATGGGCCATGAAAGCGTAGCAGACAGACAGAAAGACAGGCACACTTTCGCATTTATAATACTAGCATGGATTTTAGGAACGTCAAGTTAAGTACATGACATCCACCACCACCACTACAACACATTAACGTCCTACTGCTGGGCACAGGCCTCCACTCTAATAGGAGAGAGAGAATTAGAGCTTAGACCCACCACGCTGCTCCAATGCGGGTTGGCGGGCTTTAACGACTATTATCATGTTAGTGATAATAACCGGGACCGACGGCTTAACGTGCTCTCCGAGACACGGGGGTGAAACACCGCAAACTTCCTAACTCCGGGCTAGTGCTGAGAATTTCTTGTCAGAAAAACCCAACACTTATTATGGCCCGACCCGGGACTCGAATTCGGGACCTCGTCAGCCGCAGTGTTTGACTAAACATGCTAACCACTAGACCAACGAGGCAGTCATCATTTACTGTCATTTTGAGTAATATTGCTTAAGTATTACTTTAAGCGTTGGCTGTATGGCCCCAGACTGCACACCGCCCGTTGAGTCAAACATTCCGATGCAATTAAGCATAATAAGGACGACGATAATCTAATAAGGAAATCCAAATTGCTAAGCCCGCTTTCAAAACAGTAACTAAACTTCGTAGTTCGTACGGAAATTACGGCATTTGTGATTTAGACGCAGAACTTTCTTATGGATAAATAAGCTCCTTCACACGGTTTTCACAAATAATGGGAATTGGACGTGTGGAGTCATTGGACACCCTGTAAGAACATTAACTTTCGCTATTCTTAAAAAAAATTATAAACTATGGGACTTACCAATACGTGACCATAGATATTATGTAGGTAACAATTTATTTATTACAATTTAATTATATTTAGTTCGTGTATCTGTCAGTGGTATCGTAGCACCCAAACGGATGAACCGATTTTCGTTTAGTTTTTTTTGGTGTCATAGATAATTTTATCCCGAGTGTTCTTAGCCATTGTAACTATACGTATCTTACTATTCAGTGGAAAATAGGAAATTATTAAAAAAAATATATATATATATATATATATATATATATATATATATATTATAATAATAAAATAATAGTAAAGTAATATTAAAACGATAATAGAATGGTGGTGTTGTATGGGTATGTGTGTTTGCGCGATTACAAGCTTACGAAGAAGTTTCCCGTCGTTACGACCACTCGCCAAGGGTGGGTATGGCGGTGGTGTAGGAGGATTCAAGCATTCGCTATCGCAACGTTGTGTGTGCGCGTGGGGCGATACATAAAATTAATATATTGAGCAGGTATATTTGCAATAGATCGTTTGAACGCACTGTGTTGTTGGATGCTGTCTAATGTGAGGACCCTTAGCGGACTTAACTTGAGAGCATCCGACGAAATCTTATCTGCCTCTGGTGGATTTATATACATATCATAACTACAACATATTTACACGTATATTACTAAACAAATTACTATCGCAGGTCGAGTCGGGCTGTGGAGCGTAACGGTGTCTCGCTTCAGCGATGCCTCAGCACGGCTGGTTCTGTCTGGATGTCTACCTAGTTGGACGTTCAGATGGGATTGGTTTGTTGTTGAATCAGAGAGCTTGCTTTCTGAGCGCAGTGCAGTTCGAGTATACTTCTACGTGCCGCAAAACGTCTGACTTTACCTTGCGATCTACTTATCTAAATTACGTACGTCGTTCGCAATACTCGAACGATAACTGACCATGGTTGGAAGGACGCTGTTTATTATTGCCGAAGGTTGGATTATGCGTACGTTGCGCCTGATATCTTACTACGTTTTGCGCTACGCTTGTTCAGCCTCGACACTTCAGAGTTTCATGGATTCACAACCCATGTTACTTGTAAAAGCATAGCTTCACGACTTATGCTGCGGCACATTGGCTAAAAACCATGTTACGCACAAACGACATTCTATCACCCATGGTGGTTCCGCGCTGTATTTGGTATAACATACTATTACTGAAGGGTGCATCACGCCTGTGGCTTTGTTACGTTGCGACGAACGACCCTGCAGTGCGTCCGGTGTATCCTTGAAACCTATTACAGGTATATGTGGGAGTGCACCACTCTAAAAATGCAATTATCCAGCTATACGCTGACATAAGTGGAACGCACCACTCTAAAGTATGCTCGTACATACGTTGCGCTGGCCTTCGCGATTGATGACCAAGTGGTTAAAGGGGGGGGGGCTGTTGACTTTTGGTATTCTTAGAGATGTATTAGTCCATGTATTGATGTGCCTCTAGGGGTACCAAGAGAGGGAAGAAGCCTACCGTTGGTGGCGGGGAGGAGCCAGCCAGCCATCATTTATTTTTTAGAAATATAAATGATGCCATACAAAGCATCTTCCTTTTCTTTATAAAAGGTTATAAAAGGAGGATGCTACCACTTGGATTAGTTCGTAAATATCCCGAAGAGATTTATCTCTTCGCGATCACGTTACTTAATGCCTGTTTTAAGTTAACTGAATTACATCTAAAATCTGTTTATAACTTAGTCGTTGGGTTGATTGAATTCGAGGCTTCCGAAACTCTAAAAGATCTTGGTTTATTATGGACACAGCAATATTGTGAGGGTCTTACTGCTAGATGTATCGCGTGCCATTTGAAAGAAATATTGAATATTATAAGAAGAGAGAGGTGTAGATGCTTAGGGACCCCGTCAGGTTGGTTACACCATGTTTCATGAAAATCTGTTCATCCGTCTGAAGGTCATCAGCTTTTTTCTTAATCTGTTACGCCCATAAATTATGTCGGGGGATGTTTTAAATTTTTAATTTTTACTTACTTGTTATATATATTTAGAATATTAAAAACCGAAGTTTTCGAATTTCACGACTGGGATACGAACCTGCGACATCTTACCATCTTACTAACGACTGAGCGACTTTTAACGCTGAAGTATTAGTTCCTATTAGATTCCTAGGCTTGATGTAAAATAAGGATTATAATTCTAAAATACGCCTTCAACAATATTAATAACTTTAAGAATAGAATTAGGTTGGGTGTATTAAAAATAATAATAAAACAATACGGCTCTAAGCGATCGTAGTATGCCCCCCTGCATGTCTCACCTTCAAAGCAGATCAGTGAATAGTGATGCCAAGCAAGAAGGTTAATAGTTATTGACTCTTGGTACAGATGGCGCTGGAGTAAGTTAAACCGAAGTAGCGGAACATAGGCTCAACGTTTTGAATGCTTCGAAATATTGAGTCCATAAACATATGGGTTCTTCTTCCCCGACAAATTTGTAGAATTTTTGGAAATCGTGCTGTTCTGTGCGATTATATTATATTATAAGCAGATGCCCGCGACTTCGTCCGCGTGAAATAAGTTTTTTTATTCCCACGGTAAATCCCTAATTTTTCGGGTTAATATATAGCCTATGACACTCACAAATAATGTAGCTTTCTATTGGTACCAGTATTTTCAAAATCGGTTCAGTAGATCCAGAGATTACCCCCTACAACGTCACAATCTTTTCCTATTTATAATATTAGTACAGATATAGATTATTGCGATTTTATTATTATTTATAACTAGCGATCCGCCCCAGCTTCGCACGGGTAGCACTGATAATCCCAATAGTCTATACCCAATATAGCAAGTGGGCAGTGGGCAGTGGGCAGGTTTTACATTTGAATATTACATTGTGAGAGTACACCATATTGATTTTGATAAGGATGTCGGTAAAAACACCTTCGCAAGTAAAGCATTGGTTTAGACATTTACGCAGCGCACGTAACCACGTAAGCTTTCAGGAGAGAAGATTTTTCCCGACTTGGTTCACATTATTGCAATTTTCATAAGGATCTCTAATTTTTTTGAAAATAAAATATATTCTATGTTACTCGCTGATAATGTAGCTTCTATAGGTTAAAGAATTTTTAAAATACATTGAGTAGTTTTTGAGTTTATCCATTACAAACAAACAAACAAATATTTCCTCTTTATTATATTAGTTTATAAGATAATTGCTAGGGCGCTTTCGCTGACGCGCCTTAGATATCAAATCTTGGTGCTTTTCCAGTCTGTTCTTGAAATGATTCACAGAGGTTGACATCACCACATACTTGTTCAGTTTGTTCCACAATTATATGCACTATTCTGTTGCTCAAAAAGTGTTTGAAGGATTTTGATGATGCCAATAGGCATGATGACAGTAACCAAGAATCAATGCAATTATGTTTGTTATCTATTGAAATAGGATTCATGGATTTAAAAAAAGTTTTAATTTTTCAATATCGAGTGAGATTGCTATTTATTTTGATAAAATAAAATATTGCATATTGCATAAAACACAAAGAAGCGAATGACGTCACAATTGTTTATTTTCGAGCTTTGAAAATCACACTATTGCTTACTGCACACTGCACAGAGTACATTGGTAAAAACAATAGTGACGTCACAACGACGCCATGACACCGCCGAACGTTTTGGCGTGAATTTTAAAATTTAAATTTCAAATGCTAATTTTATCTACTAAACTTTATTTTTCTGCTGAAATAAGATATTTTTTCCAAATAGTTAGATACTTCCGAACATAATCTGACCATTTTTCAAAATCAGTCATCATGCCTATTCATGGCGCAGCTTTCGATCGTGTCCTCTTAGACCGGGGTTTCTCTTTGTTACAAATATTTCCTCCATATTTGGGACATCATAATTTATAGTAGATGTTCAGTTCTTTGTATGTTGATTGTGATTTGCCATTTCACGTACACCTGAATTAATAATATCGTTGAATATATTATAAGTAGATAAAATTAAAATCTAAATTAAATCTAAATTAAAAACTAAAAACTAAACATTAAAAATATCATCTATCCCGCTGCAATGAGGCAGTGTGCCCAGAAAGCTGGCTGCGTTACCCCGCTGAATAGCCAAACTTATATGTTGGCCGAGGTAACTGCCAGCCCTCCGGTCACCTGTGGACTCTGTGAGACGAGAAGATAGATCCTTAAAAAGGATCTGGCATCTTCGCCCCACGACCCCAGGGTTTCAACACCAAAAGGCACAAAAATGAAATTATTTTCAATAATTTCATACTTGCGCCTCTTGGCTCTTTCTGTATTAGTGGCCGCCGCCCCCGCTGACATGGAGGACGCCTACAAGTGGGATAACGCTAGGGTATCCACGCATGTGGCATCCCAAACAAGCGACCTTCCTTGCTTCCACGGAACAAGAGTCATCCCGTCAGGTCTCTTACCATCACTGCGCGCCAAGCCATATTAGGCTCTAACACTTCAGGCACTTTAGCGGTGGCAAGAGACCTACGAATGATGTCGTTCAGGGAAGCATGTCGCGAAAGACGACCGGCACTTTTAATACTTACAATAAAGCCTGTGATGGCCATACGCGTCCACTGCCCCACCACAGTGGCAAAGATGTGGCTGTTGTAACTTGGCGCCAAGTCGAAGACCAACCGCAATCGTCAGAGTGAGGTGGTCCAATAGAGTGCCTAAATGCTTAGACGGGAGAGCATGAATTAAATTAAAGTATAAATACCCTGAATTCATAGACAGGGTATTTATACCTCAATCCATGCATCCCCTACGACAGCAAGGATGCGTTTAATTTAAAAATTAGCCAGCCCTTCTGTCACCAGATGAGACAATTAAACACGGTAAAATATTCATATTAATTTTTTAATTTTTAATATAGAAAAAGAATCCGCTCGAGCGTTTTTTTTTTTTCGCAATGGGCGGTCAAAGCTGTAACTCGTTGGCGGTTGAGTATCCAACCCACATCCAACCCCTCGCTGTCTGTCTTGGCTATCAACTCCATGGATCTGATTGTAATCGTTAACACCTTTAGTAGTCAATTAAACTTACTAGACGCTGAACTAATTTCCCTTTGTAGATCGGAGGCGGCTATAAACTAGATCGAATGGAAAATAACAGTGACTTTCTCTAGCTCCGAAGTAACATTACTTTGTAAGAGGCTACTGGCTATAAGCAGGCATTAAAAGCCCTAGTTTGTCGTATATTGCGTTACTTTTTAGGGTTTCGTACCTCAAAAGGAAAAACGGAACCCTGATCCTGTTGTCCGTCCGTCTGTGTGTCAAGACCCTTTTCCTCAGGAACGCGTGAAGGTATCAAGCTGAAATTCATATCAAATACTCAGGTCTACTGTCCCTTGTAGCTGTGAAAAAATCAAACTTCTAAGCCAGCGCAATCAAAAGATACAGCCGTTTATGCTGCAAATTTTCGATACTCGCAAGGGGATCAAAGCCTACAGGGTACTTCCCGTGAACTCAGAATCTTGAAATATGGTACGGAGCAACATCTTATAGCAGAGATAAAAGAAAAATTGCGAAAAGCATAAATTTTTAGTTACATCATACAATACAAATATTTTTAATAATTTTAAACTTAGGTACTACCCCTTTCCGCATGAACGCGTAGAGATATTAAATCGAACTTAAAATAGATAAGTGGAATAAAAACACCGTAACTTTTACTTATATACCTACAGGTTTGTACGGAACCCTCGGTGCGCGGGTCCGACTCGCGCTTGGCCGGTTTTTTTCTTTTCTTTATCTTCTACTGAGATCTCACCTGGTGGTATATTTTACAAAAAAATAAATAGGAAGAAAGACTTTATTGCACACACACAAGAAAAATGATAATTGAAAAACAAACGCAGCTCTTTTCCGACTACGCTACTGCTAGTACTGCTAGGGCTAGTTGGAAGTGGAGTTGGAAACAGGTACCTACTCAGTCTCTCTCCATCTATACTAGAGAGAGAGAATGAGTATAGCTTTTTTGTCACGTATGATTCTTTAGGTGGCAAAAAGAACTAAGTATGTAAGTAAATAGATACAAAGATTTAAATCTTTGAATAGATAGATATAATAGACATCCCGTTTCTTAAGGAACTTTAAAAAGGAGCTGGAAAGTGCAACAATTAGTAGATATTTTTTTTGTGCCAATAAAGAATTTACCTATCTAAGTTCTAAAAATATAAAAGTAAGTAATAATTTTTGGCAGGATATAGAAGGTAAAATAGTACTAAATAAGTAACGAAATATCAGCTCTTTGCCACATTTGTATGCTGGTCTAACAATCGTTTAAAACACTTTGACGGCTCCTAAAATAGGTATATATCGCTCTGAAACTCCGCCTGGAATAGCTATGAGACTGTTACTACGCCGCTCACTTCCACATTAGCACACCTACATAGATTATCACTGAGATATAAACTTACTTGGCTTCCTAATTCCTATTCCATTCATAGGTACCCACTACCCAACACTATACTCGACTAAATAACTAAAGTCTAAACTCTAAACCCCTGCTGAATTCTAGGCCAAGACTCGAGTCTCAATTTTTATCCAAGAAGGAATGAAGGCCATTTACTTTATATGTGTTTGAGATTAGAGCTTGTTTTTGCCTATATTATGTTAGTAACTTACTAATGTTCTCAAAACTTACTAGATCGATCCTGCGGTTGACCCCTGTGAGGCAAGTAACGCCTTGGTTGCAAGACAAAGCCAGAGCGACAAAGGTCAAAGCGACAACGCGTCTCGATGCAACGCGACGCGACAGTGACAAACTAACAAGATGACCCTTCACGTGGCCTTCGTTATTGCGTAGATAAGTTTGTACTTTCTATGGAGACGTATCGCGTCGCGTTGCGTTACGTCGCTTTCGTAGCTCAATTTAGTAGGTACAACAGCCCACCTATCATCTTACTCAGTGGCTCTCAAAAAATGAAAGCTACTGACATACCTACCTACCTTTTTTACCCATCGAAGGTTTGCCATGTAAGAATAAATTTTCATAGCAAATCTTAAATGGATATTTTTTTTGGTAGCCACTGAGTTAGAGAATAGCTAGGGCCGCAGGTCACATATAGGACAATGCAAAAAACGTATTCCCATTTCTAAAGTTTTAAGTATAGATTTAATAGAAAAGTGAAATGGTCCAACGACACCACACGGCTTGTTATATAAACAAAAGGTACGTATCTCTAACGGCGAATGTAATCTTTTTGCCTATATCCAAAAGTAATTACAGTACATTGTAACGCTATCCGAGCGGTAATTAGAGGCGGGCTGAGTACAACACTTTTCCGTTCCAATTCGGCGCAAAAACACTAACTCGTTAATAACTTTGACGCGGAAACATGCAACTAGCAAATCTGCTATAAGAAGTTATCAGTACTCAGTAGGTATCTACTTAATTTATCTAGTTGTCGGTCTTACGGCTTAACGTTCGGAGTTCAGCATCCTGCCATACCACGTTCATTTTAACTATTTTATGCTTAGATAAGTATCACTATAAGTAAGTTTTACTAACATTGCTTACATGAGTACCTACCTTACAAAATTTCAACAGTCTTGTAGTACCTGGGCCCGTATTCTCTAACTCAGTGACTATCAAAAATGAAAGCCACTGACATATATGTAATATCCATTGAAGGTTTACTATGAAATGTTACTTTTTATTTCATAGTAAACCTTCAATGGATATTACATATATGTCAGTGGCTTTCATTTTTGATAGTCACTGAGTTAGAGAATACGGGCCCTGTACACGTATCAATGCAGATGGTAAATTAAAGTTTTAGAAGCTTTGAAAAACTAAATTAATAATGAGTTAAACTAGAATTTAAAATTTGTACTGCAATTAAAGGACGTTGACCTCAGTTATCATCTTGCTGCAACCCATCACTACCACACTTCTGGAGCACGAATCTCCTTTCAGAATGTGAATGGTGTAGCCATAGTCGACCACGCTGGCCAATTGAGGATTGGCAAAAGAGTTCTTCATAATGGTTCACACCTTTGACAACTTTATGAAGAACTCTTGAGTTGAGCATGCAGTTTTCCTCTTCGGTAGATATTTGTGATATATATAAAAATGAATCCCTATTTTCCTTGGTCACGGCATCACGCGTGAACGACTGGACCAATTTCGCTAATTCTTTTTTTGTTGTATAGGTGAGGACCTGGAGAGTGACATAGGCTACTTTTTATCCCGGAAAATTAAGGAGTTCCCGCGGGAATAACAAAAAACTTAAACCACGCGGACGAAGTCGCGGGCATCAGCTAGTTTGTGATAAAACATGGTATTAATTATTTATTTAACACTTTAATATTTTTGTACTCTCATTGAAACTTGCACGAATAAATTGTTACAAAGTGTACAGACCTCACGAGAGATTTGATGTAATTAGTTAATTTTTATCACACAGGACTAAACTTTAAGACAGTATTCATTTGATTAGGGCTCGATCGCTATCGGGGCCTCTCATTCAAACCAGGGTATAATAAAAAGGGTTCCGTTTTCTCATTGCGAGGTACGGAAACCCATAATCATTATTACTTACCTATTCATATTCCCACAAAATGTTTTACAACGCAAAAATCTTGTCTCCAAACAGTCAAAAAGTAGATCAAGACAAGCAAAGGAAATTTTAGGGTCGTAATGATTTAAGGACGCGGTCTTGTGTCACACCCCACAAAGTTTTATCTGGTGCGCGCCTTAACCGTAATCCTAATTAATTAGTAGACGGGATGTGGTATCTGACGTTATACAAACTCGTAACAAAGTAAACGACCGGCGGGCCACGCGAAAACAAACTCTTTCACGACGCAATAAACGCAAAGTTTAACTCGCGTCTTAGGGCGCATCGGGCAACGCTGTTACTATCGCAATCACTAACGGACCGGGAAAGATTTTCATTTATTGAATGCTCTAATCGAATTTAATAAATGATTGGTGATTAAATGCCATAATATATTTTAACAGCAAATTTGAAACAAAACCAAAGCGAGATCACTGAGTATAAAGATAATACAAGATGAGGTACATAATTGTGCTAGCGCAAGTGTCTAACTGCCGCAATCAATTAAACAATAAGTAGATAAGTTACATAACAACGGTGTTATTAGTGAAATTTTTTACTTCTTGACCTTTTTGACTTTAATGTTAGCGCTAAGTAACTCATCGACAGATAAAAAATAGATTCATCATTAACTGGATGATACCCACGACTTTGTCTGCACAGCATGGATTTAGGTTTTATGAAAATCCTGTGGGAACTCTTTGATTTTCCGGGATAAAAAAGTGCCTGCGACTTACCGGAATTACATGATGTTCAAAGCTAACTTTCACATATTAATTATGTCTGCAGTTGTCTATAGTGAATTCCAATATCGATAGCGATCGCGCTGTGCAATTTCCCGGCAGGTCTGCTTCGCCGACTATGAAATGCCCTGTCGTACATTAGACGTCAACTTTTGGTCAATAAAGTCGTATGAGTTACGTAAATTTGCAAATAGGGCGTGTACCAAATTGACGGCTCTAATTTACAGGGTGACTTTTATGAAACGGTCAGTGACACAAAGTCTTTGAAAAACCTACAGAACAATAATAATTAATTTAGTCAATTTAAAAAAAATGCTTTTTATTCTACTAGATCACTCACCTAGGTGGGTAAGTGATGCAGTCTAAGATGTTAGCGGGCTAACCTGGTAGAGGTATGACAGCCATACGGCATTGCATCGGGACGCGAAATCGCTTAGCGGTACGTCTTTTCCGGTAGGTAACTAGCCTCGGCTGAAGCCTCCCAATGCGACCAGACAACGCGTGTTATGAATGATGTTTTAATGCCTACCGTACAACCTAAAATACAATATATTGTATTTTAGGTATTGATTTTTTTAAGAACTATATGGATTCAAACATAATTATTGTTTTGAATGATAGATATGACAGTTGTCAAGCGTTTACGGGCAAAAGAAAATATCAATTTTGTTGGCTTAGGACTTTTTCTCATATTAATTAAAATAACTGCTAATATAATTTCGACTCATTGACCATTCCTGAATTGTTACCCTTATACTAGGAACCTAATATTAGAATTTCGGATGTGGCTAACAAAGTGTTCAGAAAGCTCGTACTTATCGATCAGAGTACAGAGTGTTTATTATATTACGTGTGTTGAATGGGACCATTGTTCCCTCGAATACTGGTCTACTGTAATTTTTGCTGTAAGTAGGTATTCGCCACGCGGCATTTTCCACGTAAAGCTGCCGGAATTATCTACAGAAATTATCATTCGAATTGGTCACTTTTGCATAATCATAAATTATAATTATTATAGCCTTGGATATGCTTAGAATTATAATTACAGTCGATCGGGCTGGTTAAGTGATGGACGACTGACTTTGAAGTTTGGACTTTTTGTTAGCTTTCTTGGAGAGAGCTTATAAGTAATATCATCATCGTAATTATCAACTCATCGCCAGCTCCTTACTGAGCATGAGTCTCCTCCCAAAATGAGAAACATTTAGGCCAAATTCCCCACTAAGTATATCTGATTACAAGCAAACCTCCACCACTATCTGGTCCATGGAAAGAGACCCGCAAACATGAGGGATACGCAGAGACTGAGAGATTAAGTATAAAATCATTGAAGCTTTTCTTAAGAATCTACCATCAAGAATCTGCCTTTAAAGTCTAATTTTCTGGGATAAAGAGCCTATTAGTATAAATGTACATGGATTGTTTACTAGCAGGACTTTAGTTTGATTATAATAATAATATACAATAGGGAATTCAGTTCAAAGCTTCCGAGTTCCCTGTTCAAACTTTCCTCCTGTAAAATGGATACCTGGTACGTAAGCCGGTATACATACTAGTACACCAGCGTTGTAGGGAACTGAGAACATTTTGCACTGAAACTTTGCTTATCCTGATTGAACATGATTGATTATTCTCGAATCTTGGTTTAGTTCTCATACGATTCGGACTCTATTTTGCGATCACTAGAGCGCAGCAGTTGTGCGGGGAAATATTGCATCTCGGGAAAGACAAAGGCTATTTTTATCCCGAAAAACCAACAAGTTCCCACGGGATTTTTCAAAAAGCTATCTCCCGCGGACCAATAGGAATTATGTCCGTCTCAAAAAAATATTTCTTACTGATTATTATCTAGACGGTCTCCTTAAAAGACCTAAAAAGCACATCCATGGTTATGGTATTAAGTTTGATAAAAAATTATTAAACTATAGATTAAAGAAAAATAATGCGTTGAAATTTGATGACGTCACACTCACAACTATGTATTTCATACAAACTTCCATACTAGAGGCGCTTATTAATTGATTCAGTTAGTGTATAGTATCATTATGTGTGTTTGTTTGTCCTTTTTTACGCCCCAAAATTACGATCAGATCGATCAGATCGAGATAATATTTTGCATCTTTTAATATGTGGAGAAGCTAAAATTTTACAAAGGCATTTATTTATCCCCGAAAATAAAAGTCCTAGTATAATTATTTAAACCTAAGTCGATGACATCTAACAAATAATAAATTCAAGTTTCACTACGACATCACAATAAAATACTCAAACTAGATTTAATCAGATAGAATTTCAAAAAGATTATAACAAATGTATTAAATGATGAAGACCGGCAAGAAAATCGTTCGGAAAATATCAGAATTTTATCATTGTAAATGTCTAATAGTATGGCCCGCTTGAAATGAGTCAGCCTCGTAAAATTTAACGTCCCGCCCAGGCAAGATAGTGATGATGGGAAGGAAAAGTGCCTATAAAGAGAATTGATGATGCCATTCGCTCGTCGCTCATAATGCGCCGATGTCGATTGTATACCTATACGATAGTGCCTGGAGAATCACGGGTTGATGTTTACAGTCCCACAGACTTATCTGAGGCCCAACTGTCTAAGCAAATCGTGATCGTTTGACAGCTTAAAACGTATTACTCGAACTGTTTAAGGAGTTCATACATGCTTTTTGACGTGCAGGCATCTATGAACACCTTAAGGGGCTCCCTTCAAAATTTGATCTAAAATATCTGTAAATCAACTTGATTCAGCTGGTTCAAATGACTTCATAAAATCATCTTCAATTTTGTACAATTATTTTTTCAAAATATTATTTATTGAATTAAATACAAACCGTACCAAAAAAGCGTTTTTTCACTAATAATGCCTTATAACTTTTATAGCTTTGCAGGTATTAAAACAAAATTTACATGAGTATAATGAGAAAATATTTATCCTCAATTCTGTAGAAGCACTTTATTTAATTTCGATATCCCAACAAAGTTATGGTGTATTTAGTTGTTTTTGTGAAATTATAGTGCAATGCGTCCCTGTCGCACCCACATACTGTGTTCGCAAGAGTGAGGAGAGGAAATGCTCAAGGTCGTTGGCGTGGGTATGAGCCTTAAAGAGGTCGAATTATTCGTCTGACAAACGATTACCATTACGATTTCCTTACACAATCGGGGGGCTAGCCCGGTAGCCAAAATTGGAACTGATTATTATGACTGTATATTTTGGTTTTTATTATTTTACTAGATGACGCCCGCGACTTCGTCCGCGTGGATTAAGGTTTTTTGATTGCCGCGGGAACTCCTTAATTTTCCGGTATAAAAAGTAGCTTATGTGCTTACCCGAGATAAAACCTACCTCTATACCAAATTTCAGCAAAATCGATTAAAAGATGGGCCGGGACAGCGTAGCAGACAGACAGACAGACAGACACACTTTCGCATTTATAATATTAGTATGGATTTTTACTCGTGACGCTGACACCAGGTCAGATAAGTTTAACGGACTATAACAGTCTTTATAGTGCCTATTAAGTAAAACCTGCACCCATCATTGTAACCGTCCCAATGGCTGTAATTGGTTGATTTTTAATTCTTGCTGCAACAATGTATTTTGGCATTTCTGGCCTGGGAAGAGTTTCGCCATCGCAATCATTTTTAGGTACTTACAATCTTTTTTCAAGTTTATTTTACCACTTCGTCGGCGTGATTAATATGTATACATACCTTTCTTGTACAGCTTTCTTGTATTAAGGGCCTTTGAGCTAATCAAAGGACAGACAGATGGACACATGGCGAATATGTAAGGGTTCCTGGTTGACTACGGAACCCTAAAAATGGTTTCATTTCAGTATGGATTTTGGTCGGTTAATCATAGGAAGTAAACACTCCAAACTTCAGTAACATACGTCGAACAATGCTGGAGAGTGTAAACAAAATTGCACACAGATCGGTATAGAGAAACCGTAGTATACACAACGCCGGTGCATATTGACTTAGGCAACATTAGTGTGGGCGGCCGGGTCAACGACCCCGGAAACTGACTATAGTAGGATTAAAAAAAGTGTTGCCACGACTATTTGCATTTATGAGGAAACTAGCTAACGCGCCTCGGCTTCGATTGGGTGCAATTTGTTAAATATCTCTAACAATCTCTAACAAAATTATGCCCGCGACTTCGTCCGCGTGGTTTTAGTTTTTTTGAAGTGAAAACTTCTTTAGCCGCGTTGAGCACTTTTTGCTACGAGTAGGGGTTAAAATTGTGGATTCGCGTCACCGACACCGCCACCAACACCGTCACCGCGTTGTTACGAAGACAAAAGGCCTTAAATACAAATATACTACATTCGTAATTGAACTTTATTGCCATAGTTTTCAGATTTATATATTAACTTTTTCGTTTTTTTCTTTTAATGTTTTTCATAACTAAAAAAGAAACGTTTCACTTCTATCGGCAGTCCCTATGACTGCCAATTTTTTTTATTCCCGCGGGAACTCCTTAATTTACCGGGATAAAAAGTAGCCTATGTCACTCTCCAGGTCCTCAAGAAGTGCCAACGGAGCAACGGATCGAGGTGTTTTTGGCACTCATGCCAAAAACACCTCGATCCGTTGCTCCGTTTCGGCGTGATTGCAGGGTAAACCAACAAACAAGCACACCTTCGCATTTATAATATTAGTATGATACTCAACCTCAATACCTACTCATGCCCGAAAATAACATTTTCTAACCGGCATGCTCTTTAAAATGTTTTCAAAAGTGTTAGAAGTCTGCCAATCCGCACTTGATCAGCGTGGTGGACTTCAGCGAAACCTTTCTCGTTCTGAGAGAAGGGCTCAGTAGAGAATCGGTGATGGGTTAAAATGATGAAATAAAAATTCTTTTATTTTTACTTGAAAACCATTATCACTTTAATGATTAAAGTTAAGTGCGATTTCTCAATGCGGCACCTTCCTAATATAACTTCTTTATTGCTTTCTCGGGCGCTTTTATGACAAAACTTCCATCTTATAAAAACTGTAGTCTGTAGTAAAAAAGGCAAAAACCCCAAAATTTTAAATAGGATCCAAATGTTTCCATGTTCTGTACGCTTACTCTGAGTTTTAACATTATTATACGATTGATCGACGTGAGAGCTCACCACGCCAAGCCTCAAAGTAAAATGGACCCAAAAACTCTTGCTTTAAAGTCACAAATTCAGCGTTTGGAGCGCTGGCTGTGAATAAATACACGAAATGATGAAATGAGCTCTAAACCTATGCAGTTAAGGTTCATTTTACTTTGACGCTTGGCGTGGTGAGCTCTCACGTCGATGAATCGTATTTGCAATGTTAAAACTCAGAATACGCGTACTTAGCAAAACAGTTAGTAAGTTGCGTAACAGCCTGTTTTAGAATTCCGTTGTAAGAGTGTCCAAAAACCCTAATGACTTGCAGTCCAAACATAAATAATACGACGTTTCCTTGAGGTTTTGTCGCCATTTTTTAAAGCTTGAAAGTTAAACAAAAAAGCGTAATCGCACTGGGAACACACTGCCAACACTTAAAGTAATACTAAAGCAATATTATTCAAACTGACAGTTTGATGCCACGTACTCGTACCTTGACGTTCCTAAAATGAGGATCATAGTTCTAAAACACTAAAGTCAACAATCGCTGGCGCTGAAACGTGGACACTAACAAAAGGCTTGATCCACAAATTTAAAGTCGCTCAGAGAGCTATGGAGAGGGCTATGTTAGGAGTTTCTCTTAAGGACAAGATGCGAAATGAAGAGATCCGTAAGAGAACCAGGGTCACTGATATAGCCCAAGCCATTAGCAAGCTGAAGTGGCAGTGGGCAGGCCATGCCTGTCGAAGGTGCGATGGCCGCTGGAGCCGGAATGTTTTGGAGTGGAGACCACGTACAAGTAAGCGTAGTGTGGGGCGCCCTCCAGCACGATGGACTGACGACATTAAGAGGGTGGCGGGAAGTGGCTGGATGAGGAAGGCTGAGGACCGGGTGTGGTGGCGTTCTTTGGGAAAGGCCTATGTTCAGGACGTCCGCAGGCTGAGATGATGATGATGATGAAAGTCAACAATAATGAAACAATATGGCTTTCAGCGATGGCAGTATGGCCCCTGGTTGTTTGGATTGGATACAAAAGCAATGAGCGATCATACTTTCAGTGTCAGTAGTTTGTTTGTCTGTTACGTTTTCAACCGACTTCAAAACAAGGAGGAGGTTCTCAATTCGACTGTTTTTTTTTTATTTTTCTTACCTCAGAACTTTTGACTGGGTGGACCGATTTGGATGATTCTTTTTTTATTTGAAAGGGCGTACTTCCCAAGTGGTCCCGTATAAATTTTATCGAAATCGGTCGAGCGGTTTTTAAAATATCAACAATAAAATAAGTACTTTGTATAGCGTGTGCTTGTTGTTGTAAAGTTGGAGTGGGAGTTTGAAGTCGGTTGTTTAAAAATAATTTTTTATATTAAATTATTAATGTCTCGACACATGAACTAATTTGACGATAGTTGCTTCACAGAGACCTATCACGGAATCCTATTAAACTAAATCAACGCGAACAAAGTCGCGTGTATCAGCTAGTTAATACAAAAATAAAAAAATGCCATAAATGTGTAAATAAAAAAAATAAAAAAATGCCATAAATGTTCTATTATTTTGTCCAATTAAGTAGCTAACCGTGAACTTTTTATGCATAACGGGAATTTTAACATGAGATAGCCCATGACCCCTAATTAAGAATGAAGTATTATATTTATCTACTTAATTAAAAACCAGTTTTCGTGGAAAGACCGTGCCAGAACGAATTTGCTTCAGCACAATTTTAACAGTGACTCATAACTTAGATAATGATAGTCATGCTAATATATAACAATCACGTATTTCCTTGCTTTGAACCGTAATCATTTGGAATAAGGAGAAACTTACATGTAATATGTTTGTTGGAGCTACGGGACTTCGGGAATCGGGATGTATGTGGTTCTAGTCTGACTTCTATTTCGAAAACGAAATTTCATGTCGAGTTCCTTTACACACAAATCTATAGCCAATATGAACTACGATTATTGTCTAGCGAAAACTAAGTTCAATAAAATGAAAATCGGTATCGGTGCATCGGTAATGCACCTCCGACTTTAAAAAAACTTGATTTACTTACCTACGTTAACTTCACTATAAGAACCCCCAACACACTGAAGTAACAAGATACCTTTCGAATGGGCATGATGACTGATTTTGAAAAATGGTCAGATTATGTTCAGAAGTATCTACTATTTCGAAAAAAATATCTTATTTCAGCAGAAAAATAAGGTTTGGTAGATAAAATTGGCATTTGAAATTTAATTATTAAAATTCACGCCAAAACGCTCGGCGGTGTCATGGCGTCGTTTGTGACGTCACTATTGTTTTTACCAATGTACCCACTCTGTGTAGTGTGCAGTAAACAATAGTGTGATTTTAAGTTCGAAAGCAAACAATTGTGACGTCATTCGCTTCTTGGTGTTTTATCCAATATGGCGCATTGCTGTATTTTATAGTTTTATTTTATCAAAATAAATAGCAATTACCCTCGAAATAGAAAAATAAATACGTTTTTTATAATCCATGAATCCTATTTGATTAGATAAATTCAAAATTTCATTGATTCTTGGTTACTGCCATCGTGCCTATTGATCAGACCTGTGAAAGTTTCTTCTCTTTATCGACTAAAAAAGAGACCGATTGATGAACATATTTTCTTGAATTATTGCTACAAGTAGGTACACTCTCGATCAAGTAATCACTCAAACAAAAAACAAAATCAAAATCGGTTCATCCATTTGGAAGCTACGATGCTAGAGGCATAGCAGATACACAGATTCACATGTTAAGCTTTTAATGACACAAAAAAGATGTGCGACCAATAGATGGCGCTGTACGATATTGAGTCGCGCTACTGCTCCATTGTGCTCAAAAGGGTATATTTATCTCATTCTTTCGTAGGCTTCTTTCTTTCTGGAGTTTCACTTCTTCCGTGTGCACACACACACACAGACTTTTTAGTTAACTTAGGAAAAATGTATTATGGTTAACTTCTACCTGAAGTAACAACATCGATAACCATACGTGAGTCGTGAACCATCAAAGTTTTCGAGATGTACTAACTTATACTAGGAGTACAGTACAGTCACGCGATCGTTCGCGCCAGGCATTGCCTTACCTGTCCCTAATAACAAGTAAATGAAATTCGCCCCTGCAATGATATTTTTATCCCCCTCATATTTGGGTGAATTGAGAGGGATGGAAATATTCGTGTGGGACATATTTTGACAACAGCTGGAGCCCTGTTTTATTGATTCCGATGTGAACAATAAGTTTAGTTAGAGAGATAGTGATCACTAAATGTACATCATTTGAACAAGCATTTAGTCGTTAATTATGCAAAGTGCCTACTGAGGCTAGGAATAATGTGCACGACACAATTATAGTATTGAACCATAAATCTTCGAGGTGAAATTGTCTCACCTTTCAACTCAAGTTTAGAAATTTGATGCAAAATATATTAAGTTAGACCCCGAAAAAAGGTTTTTGAGAAATTCCAGGAGTGTCTTTAAAAATCCTAAATCAATACGTGTAAACTTGTAAATATCCGGGAAAAAGTTCCCACAATACAATATGCTGATAATAAATATGATCTCTAATAATAAATAATTAATTCGATTTGTATTTCTGAACAAAAAGAAAATAGTTAATTTTATTAATTTACTAAACACTATTACTAATTTTTAACTATTAATTTACTACTTATCTTAGTGTTAGTTTATACTTTATGGACTCTTCATTTCTATTAGGTTATTCTTCCAAGTTGATGATTTGTAAATAAATTTAAAAGTAATCTAAATACATAATAAAGTTTATAAAATAATTTCTAAAACTTCAAAAATTTTGTTTTTACGATTGATACATCAACACATAATATCAAAAACTAACTATATAAAATAAACCAAAATCTAAATCTAAAAATTAATTTGACTTTTTATAACTGAAATAACTTAAAAAATCATCTATATATATAAAATTCAAAGTCCTGACTGACTGACTGACTGACTGACTGACTGACTGACTGACTTATATATCAACGCACAGCCCAAACCGCTGGTCCTAGAGACATGAAATTTGAAGGGTGTCTTCTTTGTAAAGAGTAGGTATCCATTAAGAAAGGATTTTTCGAAATGCCACCCCCAAAGGGGTAAAATAGGGGTTGAAAATTTGTATGAAAGTCCGTCATTTTTCAAGTTATATCCATGAAATTTGGTATTTGAGCTACCGGTTCAAAATAAAGAAATACGTGTTTCGCCATTTTTGAAAATTCTACCCCCAAAGGGCTGAAATAGGGGGGGAAAGTTTGTATGAAAGTCTTTTATTTTACAAGTTATTTTTCAAGTTATATCTACGAAACTTGGTATTTTGGTTTTTGGTAAAAAAATGAGAAGGACGTGTGTAACAAATTTTAAAAATTCCACCCCCAAAGGGATTAAATAGGGGTTGAAAGTTTTATGAAATTCCGTCGTTTTTCAAGCTATAGCCGTGAAACTTGGTATTTGGGCTTCCGGTTAAAAAGGATGAAATACGGATTTCACAATTTATAAAATTTCTATCCACAAGAAAGTCAAATAGGGAGTTTGTCCTTCAATCACACCGCAACAGTGCAACGGATCGGCGTGATTTTTTGCATGGGTATTGGGTATATACCTGGAGAGTGACATAGGCTTCTTTTTATACCGGAAAAGTAAGGAGTGCCTGTGGGAATTAAAAAACTTATGTCACGCGGACGAAGTCGCGGGCGTCCGCTAGTGTAGAAATAATGTTGATCACTTGCTCTTACGCTATAGTTGGCATAAATATTGCGGTTAGTTAAGGGTACCAACTACCTACCGCCGTGAAAGTTGGAGTTGGTATATTATGGCTGGTCACATTTTATTGGCTCCGCAAAACTTTCGTATCATTTAGAAAATAATGCTACTTTCCATTTGCTAACATAAAAGTTATTAAAACTTCCCGATTTCTGTCTGCTTGTGTAAATGTTTGACCATTTCGTTGTACTTTTGTTTCTAGATAATACTTTTACAGTTGTAAAAAGGTATTTTGTGATAAAAGTTAGAAGTTTATGTTCCTTTTAAAAACTAAGTAATTACTACTAAGTAGTAAAAAAACTGTCTAAAGGGGGTAGACCGAAATAATTTTTTCGGCTTTTAACGAACCTAGTCTATGAGAAAATAATATGGAAAATCCACTCTTTGCGTACACAATTTACAAGAATTGACGTCAATTAATTTTGTATATGTCATTACCAAGATCTTCTTGAACGTCTAATGCCTAAAGAGATACAATTACAATAAGTAGGGAAGCCAAACATTTATAACATAAGCGGTTTATCACATCAATACCACTATCCTGCGACTTTTCCTAATAAAAGTTTTTAATACCTTATTATATTCCTACGACTAACTAAACGAGTAATTAGTGCAATAGAGATTCTAAGCAAGAACTATTTGTAACTCTATGTTCTGTTAATAATTAAACTCTGTTTATTAACTCTCTGTTGTTTATGTGAATTTTGATGAAATAGTAAAAATATTTAAAGATTTAAAGAACACAAATGCTGTTGGCTATGATTCTATCAATACAAAAATAATCAAAGCCTGCCTCCCCGCACTAGTGTATCCATTAACTCACATAGTTAATCTAATGTTGGAAAAGGGTAGTTTTCCGGACGAACTTAAAATCGCCGTTGTGAAACCCCTGTTCAAAAAAGGTAATAAAACTGAACTAAGCAACTATAGACCCATAGCTATTTTATCTGTTTTTTCAAAAATTTTAGAGCGTGTTATCTATACCAGATTATATGATTTCCTGGAAAAATATAATATATTTACGCCAGAACAACATGGTTTTAGACACAAAAGATCGACTCAATTAGCTACTTTTAAACTTCTACAACATTTGCTAGAATGTATAAATAAGAAACAGCATGTGGCAGCTGTATTCATGGATATGACCAAAGCGTTCGATCATGTAGACCACCATTATCTCCTTTTAAAACTTCATAATTATGGAATCCGTGGAACCGCATACACTTTAATACAATCTTACCTGAATAATAGATCTCAGCTTTGCGAAATAAATAGATATTGTGCACAAACTAAAACGGAAGAAACTTACAGATCCTCGAATAGTCAAATAAAGCTTGGAATACCCCAAGGAAGCATACTTGGCCCACTATTGTTCCTGGTCTACATAAATGACTTGCCGAAACAAACCTCACACCCATCCATTCTTTTCGCAGACGATTGTACAATAATAGTAAAATGTAATGAAAATAATGATATTAACTTCCAACTAAATATAAATAATACATTAATAGACAGGAAGTGGTTACTTAACAATAATTTAAATCTAAATATATCAAAAACAAAAATTATGTTATTTCATCAACCCCAATCAAAACCACCAAAACTAGTTATAAAAATGGACAATGCTAAGATTGATATTGTTAACAATGCTAAATTTTTGGGAATAAAATTAGATAGTAACTGCAATTGGAAACTTTATATATCGGAAATATGCTCTAAAATAAATAGTTTTATTTACCCACTCAGAAAACTATCTAAAAATACAAGCAGAGAAGCGGCTATTACTGCCTACTACGGGTATGTGTATTCTACAATAAAATATGCGATTATGTTCTGGGGAAATTCTACAAATTCTGATAATGTGTTCAAAATGCAAAAAAGATGTATAAGAGCAATAATAGCGCTTAAGCCTTGGGAAAGTTGCAAACCATTTTTCAAACTTCTATGTGTATTACCGTTACCTTGTGTGTATATATTAGAATGTGTAACTTTTGTCAAAAAACATGAATATATATTTAGTAAACATACTATCACGAAAAATCTCAGAAACATACAATATAAGTTAACCCTCCCTGCCCCAAAATGCGCATTATATAAAAATAATATATGTTATATGTCTATTTATATGTATAATAAGCTACCGGAAAATATAAGAAAGTTAAATTACGCCAAATTCAAAAAAACTATTGTAAAAATACTTAAACAGAAAAATTATTACGGTGTTAGGGAATATATAAATGATAAAAATTTTAAACTTATTAAATAACTATTTCCAATTGGTCCTTATATTTATAGTAAAGATTTTAGCACGTTTTAATTTGATTAACTACAATAACCAGCAACAATGTATTATTATGCTGGGTTATTAACTTGTTTATAGTTAAGTTTTGTACAGATTAATTTCAATAACCAGCAGTTAAATGTGTTATTATGTTGGGATATTACTTAATTTGTTTTAAGTTTAAGACCAAATTTGTACGCCTAGTTATGTAAGACATGAAATAGTGTTTCTAGAATTTTATAATGTACCAACTTACTTTTACCTATTTCAACAAATAAAGAAATTTTGAATTTTGAATTTTGAATCTGGCACACTTATCTATGCGTGTGGCGATATTTGGAACTAAAAGTTGTAGTAGTTATGTTGATCCAAAACCGGCCAAGTGCGAGTCGGACTCGCGCACCGAGGGTTCCGTACTCAAGAAGTAGGTATAATTACCTTTGTTAATGAACCGCAAAACTAACTTTGTTTGTAGAGGTTTACTGTTAATATCAAAAAATTACGTTTGTTGTATGGGAGCCCCCCTTTAATATTTACTTTATTGATATTTAATTATTTATTTTGAAAGGTAATATACAAGTTAATATTTTGTGAAAATTTGAACCGTCTACCTGTTACCGTTTTTAATATTGAGCAAAAAAATGCGAAAAAAACACGTTTATTGTATGGAGACCCCCCTTAATATATATATTTTTTTAAATTTTTAGTATTTGTTGTTATAGCGGCAACGGAAATACATCATTTGTGAAAATTTCAGCTTTCTAGCTATCACGGTCTATGAGATACAGCCTGGAGACAGGGACAGACAGACAGACAGACAGACAGACAGACAGCGGAGTCTTAGTAATAGGGTCCCGTTTTTACCCTTTGGGTACGGAACCCTAAAAAGGAGGAGTTTCTTGGTCGTATTTTTCTCCTTGGACCAATCGAATAATCTATATATCCGAGTTTGCCGGCTCTTCACTATAGAAACGCTATAGAAAAGTCATTACGAACCAGTGGTACTTCGCTCAGTGATTCAAAAGGATTTATTTGGTTTTTATTCAAAATCAAATTTTCCAACCCTTGATTTTGAATTTGAATCTCCAATTAGATATTACAAGCTGATTAATTGGATGCGGTTATTCTTTTAACCACTTACTTAGTCAAATCTGAAACTATTTCGATATTTTAAAACATATTCCCTTAAGGTATAAGATATTTGAATTAATTGGTGTACATCTAATGAAAATATTCGGAGTATAAGGATAAAACTCTATAACAGACAAATAACAATAACTCATGTTTAACTCACGTTTACACAATAGACTGTCTATAAGTATGTCTCAAAATGAGCGTATTGTAGTTATTTTAAGCTCGCATAAGTGATTTCCAGTAACATCGTACAATTACAACCCACCAACCGTCATAACTATGTGCAACCATTAAGTCCAGACTTGGCCTTTTGCCAAGCGCGAGCCAAAATAGCGTAAAAATCATTTATTGTAGCAAAATAGCGATGATTTTGCGTATTACCAATGTATTCCGATGATAAATGGATTTAATACTGTAGAGAAAATTGAATGCAGATTAATATCAGATCAATTTATTTCGAAATTATTTATATTGGCTGCGTCGGCCCCCTTCATCACTTCAGTGTAAAAGTGTTAAACTAAAATAATATCGAACGAATTTTATACATGTTTTTAAAAATGCATAAACCTTATTATTATAATTATAAAAACAATACTTACTACCAAATTTAGTTGATTTCAACGGGCACAGAGATCTAGATCTCCAATTTACGCTTTTATTTAAATCGCTTAAATCCACGCGGATGAAGCCAGCAGATAAATTGTGTACCTCGGTAAAGAATCGAAGCTGGGGTAGGACAGCTAATCAGACGTCGCGTCGGCTTCGTCGTCAACCCATAGACGTCCATTGGCTGAATCCATAATGTCCTTTCGAAAGAATTTCGGCCACAACGGCCAATCCCGATCGTCGAACGACGAATCCCAAGATTAGCCAGCTGCGTAGGAGATAAATTATAGTGCACAAGTGTGTGCGCAAACACATATACACTCTCTGTTCCTTTACACTCATAGCCCGATGAGACGGAAAATCTGACACAACCGGAGAGAGATCGGGCGCAGGACCGACCACTTTATGTGCTCTCTGAGGCACGGGGGTGCCACACCGCCAACTTCAACCTAACTCCGGGCTAGTAATGAGAATTTATTATCACCAAATGCCAATACTTTATCATGGCCCAACCCAGAACTCGAACCCGGGACCTCGTCAGCCGCAGTCGAACATGCTAACCACCAGACCAACGAGGCAATTAGCAGGCTAGGTGGGTCTGCCAACGTTTTTCAGTGTAGGGTCGCTTGGGACCCCCACGTCTGCAGGTAATTGGTAGCTAATTGGCAGATTGTACCTACGAGTACCTATCTCTATGTAGTCTTATAAAGTTACTGTACATCCTTGGATCAAACCAAAAATATTTCACAAAATCAACTCACAATCAATTTATAACAGTCCAAACAGAACTGTTGAACGAACAACTTTTACAATAAGGAGACATTAAAATTTTTCTTCGTAGCAGTTTCTTTGGTCCTTCGAGTCGGCCACTCGGAACGAGTATCGATTCTGCGACAGATGCGTCCCACTGCCTTCCACTCGCTAATTTCAACTACTCTTCGCAAAACTAAGACGATTACTTTGCAGATGGTACAAAATCTATATTAAAGTCAGTTGTAATAAAGGATTTCGAACTTCAATATTAAGGCCATCTGTATAGAGACACGATATATGCACGTTGGGGCTACTAACCTCGCTTAAACAATAATATTTTAATATTACAGTTTTGTGTCACGTATACCTTGATATCCGAGAAATAAGAGTTATAATTCTAAAACACGAACGTCAAATATATTAAAACAATACGGCTTTGAGCCATGGTAGTATGCCCCCATGTATAAACAGAAAATATGTGATTAGGATTACCTTGTAAGATTTGAGATTTGATCCACGTCAAATGCTAACATAATACGATACCTCTGGGCTCAAAGGTCGTAAAGGACATTTGGGCGAAAATGAGTTTTTGACACGGTCATACTCAGTTTTTAATTTTCTATTGATCTGTATATTCCGTTTGACGAAATTCGCAAAAAAAATGCCTTTACGACCCACATAATTTGATACGATAAACCATGTTTACCGAGAAAATATGGATGTAAATAACACTTATTTACCAAAGTATTTTCATTTTGGTAGTAAAGCAAAGTATAAAACAACTTTTGGGCATAAAATACATTTAAATTATCAATTGTCTTATACCACCTCAGGTGGTAATTATGAGTCATCTCAAAATTAGGAGGTAAAGGACATCATGTTTACAAATTGTCCTGTACATCCTTACAATTTAAAATAAAAATATACAAATAACCTTTACTACCTAGTTTTATTTACCTATAATGTGCTTCCACTAAGGGCGTTAATATACGTAAGTGAGGAATTATGTCCCATAAATCCTAGAAATAGTTCAACCGAAGCATAGATTCAGTAGCGATGATAATAATAGAGAGGATACTGACGAAGAAACGTCTCTGAATGAAAGGAACAGACCAAAATTGACCATAAATTCCAGTAGTGAAAACGAAAATTGAAATTGAATACCTCTTTGTTTTCAAATAATGAAATACTTGACTATAATTATATCAAATGAGTCCAGTGAAAATCCACCCACGTGAGCCAAACAAAACGATAAAAGTTTTGTCAACCATAATTGTGAAAAAGCCAAAATATGATTCTAAAGGAAACAATTCAAGCACTTCAATTAATATAATACAGCAGAAGAATGTAATGTAAGTTAACTTATGTACTTTGTATACCTAATACGATTTATTATTTTTATACGACTGCCTGAAAAAAGCAGTATATTATTTTCAGGGTTCATGTATGTATGTATGTATGTGAGTTTGTATATTCCACCATATCTGCTATACGCCTGGACCGATTTTGATAAATGAGGTATCGTTAGAATCCCTAGCTTATTCCGGGTGACATAGACTAGTAAAATTAAAAAAAAAGCAGTAAAGACTAAAGTTGAAAAATAACGAAAATAAGATTAACTATATTATAATCATCATCTAGAAAATTATGGGTAGAAGTTTTTCCAAAAATATAAAACACAATAGTTCAATATCCAGTTATTCACAAAAAAATTAACTTATTAGTTCGATTTTTGGCAGGGCAGTCGTGTTTTTGAATTTTTTTAATTATTATTTATTATAAGTTTTAATTTGTTTTACTTTTTTTCAGTAGTCTCCTATCTGCATTCCTGCTAATCGAAATCAGCAGTAATTGCAACATGTAAAAGAAACCATTATTACCCAAGAAGAGATGACTTGTTCTGAGACACACAATGACGACTCGGGTCCTACTTCTGATACATCTCTCCAGCAACCTACAATGTCATTACCTACGGCAGCTAAGTATACTGACACTAGTATGATTGTGTACTTAGAACCTGACAATCTGGAAGATAAAACTGATGCCAATTTTTGCGATTCTCTGCAGCAGCCATCAAACTTACCTTCTAGCAGGCCTGCGGAACTATTATTACTACTATTAATAATCTACAACAGTTCATGCTGTTATCGAAAGAGAAGTGCGAAAAATTATGTCAGTGGTCTACATATTTTGGCAAACAGCTCGCAAAAGACCAAGACCTTACAAAGTCTAATGTCATTGAATATTCCGATTTTTCAAATTTTGATCAATTAGCCACAAATACATACATACATACAAAAATATTAAACTCAAAAACATCAGAGTAGCCACATTCGAAACAAAGCACAACGACAAAATGTTTGTCAAATACTCCATGGAAGAGGACGCATAGACTCATTCTGTAACATTATGTGAAAGAACCCAGGGAAAGGAAAAGAAAGGGGAAGGGACGCAGATGGTCAAAAGGGAAAAAAGCGAGATTGATAATGAACCAGTTATTGGTATGGATGCTATACAATACTGTATAACTATACAATAGCAGCTGCTAAATATAAAGATCTGATAAACCTTTGTGAAAATGGAACAATACCTAAAAGATTTCATATTGAATATAGGGAAGTGCCATGCAATTCTGAGTTACACAAGACTTTGAACGAAACAGGCAAAGAGGATGATGAAGAAAGTGAGAAGGAAAATGAGTAAAGAAACTATGTTTATAAAGTTGATTAAAGAAAGAAGTGAAACTAATTATGGAAAGAAAAGAGTTTATAATTTAAAGCTTTGTGTTCAATTTTAATTAACCATCTCAAATTCATTACACAAAATATGTACGTTTTATTTGAATAATTTGTTATTTTTTGTAAAGAAAATATAATATGTAATAAATATAATACACATTATTACATAATTCATTAAATAATTTAGTTTAATTATTAATTTATCCTTACAGAATAAACCTGGCTGGTGATCCTTACCACCCTAAAAATCATTACACTTGTCTATTATTTCCTTATTTTGTTCAGTTTTGTACAGTAAAGTAGATTTACGCCCTTAGGTAATAACATAGGATGAAAATTTGAAGGGTGTAAAGAACTTTAATTTTTAAATTAATGGTCGTAAACGCAATCTATCTCGACAAATACAGCACTAGGGTCATTTTTCAATACTGCCTTAGAAAATACTATAAATTCTAAGCACTTTCTTCTTAGGTTTCATTTAAATGACTCAAGGAATAAAGATGTTAGAGTAAATTTTAATTTTAATTTTTAGTTTTTTGCTTCTCCTGAAAAGTCGCATTTTGCCCTTTACGACCTTTGAGCCCAGAGGTATCGAATAATTATTATCAGTAGATTTATCTAACCGATTACAGTGGCTTGCTAAGAGGATGAGGTCCTTGGTTCGAATCCCAGTTAAACTAAACGTTTAACGGACTGATGACCGATTGACCATAACTTGGAAAAAACTTTCCTGAATGGGAAACTTGCTTAAAGAAGGTCATAAGTAATAACAAAGGGCAAATATTATGGGAACTTAATTCTGCTAGTTAAAGTTCAACGACTTGACAGACTGTTCAAAATACATGGTCAAAGTACTAGTTTGAAAAGCAATTTAATTTGCTACTAGATGATGCCCGAAGTAGCCTACGTCCTTTCGAGTGTTGCATCCTATCACTGTACCAAATTTTATCAAAATCGGAGCGTATCAGACAGACAGACACACTTTCGCTTTATAATATTATATAGTATGGATAAATTGAATTAATATTATTATTCTGGTCTAGTATTGAAGACCGGACATACTACACACTTTGACATGTCTGTCAATGACAGACGTTATTGCACTTGAATAATTATCAGAATTAGGTTGCCATACATTATATGTGCCCTTTTCAGAAAGTGTGGATATTGTTAGGACCTTCTTCAATACCTTTCCATATATTTCCTACCAGTTGAAATTTTCTTCTTTATAAAAAAAGTAACAAAAAAACAGCTCGCTTCAAAGTAAAACTAGCATCTTGAATATTGGCCAGTCGACGTCTTCTTAAATGGGCTAAGAGATTTATAGCTCTTTATAGTAGCTGCCTAAGTTGAAATTGGCAGTCTACTAGCTTTAGATCACTAGATAGCTCCTCAGGGAGGTTGAGCGTAAACTATTATCTTCAGATATTGCTGGAGATAATAGAGATCGATCGCTTGAGTACTAAGGCGTTTGTGTTGTAGAGATGAATCCATGAATACATAATAATATGAGCAAGCTAATCCTATACCTGATTACTTTGCTCAACCAAAAATGTTTGGTTTTTAATTTAGATTTTAATGTTACCTTATAAAAACATTGCATTGTTTATAAAATAATTATGTATTGTGTATTAAAATATAATGGGAATAGTACCAAAACATGTTAAGTTACTAGTTGGCCTTCATGGTTTCTGTTATTAATTTAGAATTTTCTGAGAGAACTTTCTTAGTCCATACTGCAAAAATCATAAGTCATTTATTTGTAATTATTTTAAACTACCTAAATGAAGTTTTTCGTTAGGGAATTATATTAGTATTGAAAAAAAAGTTAAATATCTGTTGTATATAGTACTAGATGATGCCCGCGAATTCGTTCGCGTGGATTGAGATTTTTTATTCCGGCGAGAACTACTTAATTTTCCGTGATAAAAAGTAGCTTATTTCCTTTCCCGGGATACAATCTACCTCTATACCAGTTTTCATCCAAATCGGCTGAAAAGATGTGCCGTGAAGCGTAACGACAAACATACAGGAATATTATACTAATTCTAAATCACATACCTCAACAATATTAGAACAATGCGGTTTTAAGCAATGATAGTATGCCCCATTGTCGTCTTTATCTAAGCATAATATCTATTTTAGGTATTTATCGGGCGTCTGCTTAGTTAAAACTTATTTACTTTATACTCGCATGACATAAAAGCTCACGTTAAACAATGATAGCTACTAGAACTGTTCCACTGGCGGGCCAAACCGCCAAGTGTCTCAGCGTGGCTTCGTATCACAAAAACGAAGAGCGGCTCTTTAATTAGCACACGACCGACACTCTAAGCGTCTCGTACATTTAGAATAGGAGAGCCATGGCTCAGGATACTAGTAACATGTCCTAGAACAGTAGGTACCATCGATATATATATCGGACTAAGGTTTTTTCGATTACCGCGGGAACTCTTTAATTTTCCGGGATAGAAAGTAGTCTATATCCTTCCCCGGGATATAATCTATCCCTGTACCAAATTTCATCAAAATCGGTTGAATATGTGGGCCGTGAAAGCGTAGCAGACAGACGCACTTTCGCATTTATAATATTGGTATGTATAGTATGTATTTTACTAAATTTATACTACTTCTTCTTGTCGTTTTATCTAAGGTTTAAACCAATTTACTTTATACTCGCATAACATAAAAGCTCACGTTAAACAATGATAGCTACTAGAACTGTTCCACTGGCGGGCCAAACCGCCAAGTGTCTCAGCGTGGCTTCGTATCACAAAAACGAAGAGCGGCTCTTTAATTAGCACACGAGCGACACTAAGCATCTCGTACATTTAGAATAGGTGAGCCATGCCTCATGATACTAGTTACATGTCCTGATCTAACAGAACAGTACACGCAAGTTTGTAGAAGAAAAGTTTTTCGTTAGGCCCTTTCGTTCGGTACCGCCTCGGTTAAACTTTCCTTGTGTTGTTGTATTTATACTCAATATGTTTATTTAATACAGGTAGGGCATACAGGTTTTAGTACGTCATGTTTTGACTACCAGCGGGTCGGTAAACTCTACTGAGAAGTGCCGGCTAGAAACTCAGCAGTTGTTCTTTTTAAAAAACAAGATATTACAATAAGTAGGTAAATAAGAAATTAAAAACAGTAGCGTAAGTTATTATACTATCCCAGTATTGCTAATGTTATGTTTATGCGATGTCGCTGTAAGACAAAAATGTGTCGACTTACACAAAAGATAGGCTGATCTATGTCTCGTTTTAGTTGCGTTTTGAGTCAGACAGTTACATCGCAGCCTAAAAGCCTGAAAGTTTAGGGAATTCTCTGTAAATGGCAACAAGAATCAAAACGTCCCAATGTTGCAACATTCATGGCATTCCTAATTTAGAAACTTTGTCCAGACTGCAGACTTGCACAAATGGATTGTGTTGGCTTTTACACTAAGGGACCAGCGGACCGAGACGAATAAAATATCTCTCTGGATAAATGATACGGACTGAAACTGGTTTATTTTAAAAGACTTCGCTCAACATGAACATTTTAGTGAGAATTTAATAAAGAATCTATCCTTATACCTACTATCAATCACTAACTAACATCTATATAACATTAACTATGTTATTTTTTTTTTATCCACTACAAGTTAGCCCTTGACTGCGATCTCACCTGATGGTAAGTGATGATGCAGTCTAAGATGGTAGCGGGCTAACCTGTTAGGGGCATGGCAGATATATTAAACCCATAACCCTATTCGGTTTCTACACGGCATCGTACCGGAACGCTAAATCGCTTGGCGGCACGTCTTAACTAGCCACGGCCGAAGCCTCCCACCAGGCAAACCACCAAGGCAGGCCACCAGGCACCAGGTATCATTATTATCAGTCCTAAACTATAATACCTAAGTAATTTAGACGGCTTGTCAGCCAAAATTGCTTTAATAAATCCTGTATTTAAATTAATAGAGGGGATGAAAAAATTAAGATTAAAAAAGTACCAATACATCCACATCACTTTCAAGAAATCATTTTAGTGGAACATAAAGCAGCAGATGAGTGATGTGATGTGACTATTGTTTGTTTACTATTGATACTGTGTAAGGTTTGAGAGTTGGGACTTGCTATTTTTGCTTGAATGCTTCAGAAACCGGCTCTATATCTATTCAGAAACAAAAATTTGCTTAATTATTCCTTAAGTAGTCTTTGAGACAGACTCAACATGAAATCTCAATTCAGAAACCGGCCGTTATACCTACTTGTGTCAGATTTTAAGTACTTTCTGTGTATGATCTATGTTCACTGTGTGCTGGGTCAGCTAATAAAATAATTTGTTTACTATTCTAAGCAGCCATTCGAGGTTTTTCGGACTCTGAAGAATACATATGTTTTAATATAAATCACATGGTACCTAATCAAATGATAAAAGCGGAGCGAGCGTCAATTTTTTCTTCAGCCACTTGTAAAAAGAAAGTCCCATTGGTTGCATCGCAAAACTCATGGCATCCCTAATTATACAGAAACCCAGGATGCAAGCACAAACGGATTGTGTTAGCACTAAAGAACGAGCGGACCGAGACAAATGAATGCATGATGCTAAGAACGAATGTCGCCGTTGCTTTATTTTATCTCTTTGTTTTGCACCTACCCCTGTGCGAGACATGTGGAAATAGTAAAAAGCGAAGATATCTCGTTACTTGTAACGTCCTTTCTTGTTAAGTTGTTGTGTAAGAATGTACTTAGTTTTATGAAATAATACGTGTTTTCGCGAAAGCTACATTGAAAGCTCTGAAATCTTTTCTTGTCTATGTTCATTTCTAGGGCTGGTGGAATACGTACTATTAGCTTTTGAACTTTTTATTTAATGCAATGTGAGGTTGATTGTTTAAATTACTTTTACGCAAAAATTACTTTAACTGTTGAATATTTGATATTTTATCCACAACTTATTTGTATTACATGTTTGTGTGTGATATACACAAATCACTCATACCTACACAAAACCTGGAACCGCTAGCTAATAAAGTAGACATTTGCACTATGCCACAAGCTCTGTCGTAATATCTCAACATAAAACAGACGAATGGTATAATAGTAAGTACTTGTACCTACCTACGCGGCTGGATTTTCCACGCTGAGTAGATGCCTCTACTTCTCACGGATATTTATGTAACTGTTAAGAGGTCGATTCCACTGTCAACATTCTAGAGTTCTGCATTCCACGTTCACACTCCACTGCAATCGATGCTTGGAGTTAGGTAAGTCCTGTAGAGTGGACGTCTTCTATAGGATTTATCAATCACTGCCAAAGAAGATCGAAAAGAACCAGGAACAACGTTGAATTACGCAAATATCAAATATAAGTATATGAATTTATGAATACTCAAATTATCATACTATAATCTATTGTTTATCACATAAAACATTCAAAGAACAAAAAAATCGTAACATTAAGTTTTAAGATACCGTTAAACAAAATAAGAGGAAAACGGAACGTAAATAAGAACTCTGAACGTCCGTCGTGGACTCAACGCCTTACAAACTCAAGTACCCAAAACCTGGTTTCATATTAGCTAACTATTAGATGCATCGGGCATGCCAGACGCATCTAATAAGTCGGCATTTGAATCTAGTCTTTATTTAGCCGCCGAGAGTATGAAGCTTGGGATTGCAATACAAAGAAACCGAATACCAGTTAGAATGCATGCTAAACGGTTTAAGTAACCAAAGTAGTTTAAGAGCTAGCTTATCGTTATTATTGAACTTTTGTACTGCATCAACATATAATTTCAATTTCTAATTTAGTCTTCATCTACAGTTATGCGTATGATCTAGAACACGATCGCCTTTAATTATCTGTCGTGCACAAATTGTACAATTTATCATTGCCTATAATAGTCGAGCATTTCGTGAAATGGTGGCGTTTCATGAGATAGTTAACTATTTCTGACCAATGGCCTTAACAATGACTATTCAAACATTTGTCGATTTGCTTAAGGACGCTTGCCCATATTATCGTAACTCGGGTTGGGTTTTCACTTTTTCAGTTAGATCAGGTGCAGTTACCACCAACTGATACATTCTATCGACCCAGTATCCCACAGTATCACTCTACCGCGAAAGCAAGGTCTTAAAAGTAAGACAATTATTCATCTACAAACTTAACATGCTCAAACAAAAGGCAAAGCGAATAATTCAGGGAAGAGACGTCATTACCAAATATTTACAATAAACAAATTTAAAAAATCTTTTACGTTAAATTTTCAGTGTTTTCTTGGCAGCTACCTTTATAATAATGCTAACAAAAATCTGAGTATTAATGAACTGAGTACACGCGAATGTTAAATACGACTGTATGATTGGCTATCAAAGCTAAACTACGAAGAAACGGAGAACCTAATAAGAATCTTAAAATGAACCAAAATTTTAGAAATGAAACATTGAATACATAAGTATTGTAAGTATCCCACACACAGAAACACATTCACACAATCACACTAACCTACACCTAAACTCACAAACATACACACACTTATTAAATCTACTTAAAAGATATATATATATAATCTTTTTCAACAAAAATAAACAAAATGTAATGTTTTTTATTAAAATAAACTTTTACAAGTGCTTTTGAATCGTCAAGTGAGTCTAGCACTGGTTCAGAATAATATTCCTACCGAAAGAACCAACAAGAAACTCGGCTATTTCAGATTAAGGTAGCAGAGGGTGCCACTGGCACGCGCGACTCGCACGCTCAACACAGTGGCTGTACATAGGGACCTTTTCTGTTACTCACTGAGCGAGTTCGTAAAAGCCGCTACATTTCTTGTAGGTAATTAGGTACATTTTAAATATTTATGCTATAAATACTTTTAGTAAGCTTATCTACTTATCGCATTAGGTTACCGGTAACGATAGATCTAAATAATAATTAAAGAATTTACCTTCTAAAATTAGAAACCCTGCAACAGTTTCATTCACCGGCTCTTAGCCTATCACTAAACCCACACACAGTAGCCTAATTAACGCCTCCTTATAAGACGCTCCGTTTTATTTCGACTCAGCTTACGTGTCGGGGACGGTTAAGTGACTAAATTAGTATTCTTGATCGTCACTCTAATTGGCTGTCACAAGCATTATTGTCCTTTGCAGTATCCGTTTTAGAGCTTAAACGATGAAATTTGTTTTGTTAATTCAATATTTCAGAGAACTAAGTTTTTCATGGAATTTCTTAACCTGTTTATGCTGGTTGTTAAGGTACAACGTCCTACTGCCGCACTCATGAGTCACTATTGATTACTTAAGGAACTACCTAGTATAGATTTTTGTATTGATATCTAAACTAAGGCGTTCCTTAAGTAATGATTAAGTGACTCTGAGTGCGGCTTAAAGAGTATTCCTCTCCCTTTACTAACCTCCAATAGAAAGACGTGTCTACCTGTCATTCAATTATGTAATGATGATATATGAAGGAATTTTACAATCTACGAGAATTTTGTACTACAAACCACTAAGTAAAGAATTGTTGCTGTAACATCCATAAAAATTTTTGCAATCATCCAATTTGTATGGTAATTTCCAATGTTGAACTGTGTGTGAAAACACGACATATTTTTCCTGATATTACATGGAAAATGCAGCGTCTGTGTTTTCACAAAAAATACTTTCTCTAAACTATCCTCCCCTCATAATTTATAGTTGGAAAGAATTCTGTTATTACAAAAGTTTCCGAGGCGCCTGTTACGGTGCCTGCTACCTACCTACGAGAATAGATGGCGACATGTCCTCCCTACCGTCTTTGTATGTGCCACAGTGTCACTGTAACGATATTCAAATTAAAACTTTGTTCTTATTATTGCGTTATTTCTGATTAAAATAACTAATGCATAGGTACACTCTTCTTCTCCAGCTTAATGTCTAGAATTACTGGAATTTCTTTCTTCGGAGTCTGTAAGAGAGATGCTATGTATACAAAATCTCATGTTTCTAAACCCAGCGGTTTGTGTTGTATACGTAAATGCTAATTAGTCAATTTCCTTTTGATATAAATAAATAAATAAATGAATCTTTATTGAGCACAGTAACTGACAAAATTTAACAAAATATGAAATACTAGATGATGCCCGCGACTTCGTCCGCGTGGATTGATGTTTTTGGATTCCCGCGGGAACTCTTCATTTTCCGGGATAAAAAGTAGCCTATGTCCTTGAATGAATGAATGAATGTCCTTCCCCGGGATACGACCTATCCCTGTACGAAATTTCATCAAAATCGGTTGAACAGATACATTTTTTTTATTCCCGCGAGAACTCTTCAATTTTCCGGGATAAAAAGTAGCCTATGTCCTTCTCCGGGATGTAACCTATCTCTGTACCAAATTTCATCAAAATCGATTGAGTAGTTGGGCCGTGAAAGCGTAGCAGACAGACAGACAGACACACTTTCGCATTTATAATATTAGTATGGATATGGATTATCTTCTATCTTCCCTGCGTCATCGGTTAGTTTTTAAAAAACTTGATGAAAGCTTAATTTGATTGAATCCTAAATAATTATTATCTAATCCTAAAAAGATATTCCTAATAAGTCTATGGCTGTAGATTACATTGTATTTCGTGTATGTACATATAAGGAGTATGAAATACTTAATAATTACCTACGTACAACAAAATACTTAATTTGTAGGTATTACTCCAAGTTTAATTTTTACCTCTACACAATTTTCCATAATCTTTGTTAGCTTTAGAAAGTCCTCACTACGTATAATAAATAATATTTTCTCCTAAGACTATATTTAATTAGGGGTGTCACAACAGCGCGGCGGGGTGCTGTCCCGGCCTGCACGTTGACATTATCAGCTTTTATGAAGTTTATCAACTTGGTTGTTATTTACCAGAACTATAACAGTTAGAAAATGTCCCATTGGTCAAGTGGATAACTTATTCAGCTGCAGATCATGACGACCCAGGATCTGGTTCCAGAACAGGCTAATAAAAAAAAAATGTGTGTCAACTCCGATGCACGACTGGAGTTTACTCCTTACGAATCAAAAGTTTTACCATGGAAACATAAACGAGTGTTACCATGGAATCATAAAGTAAATAACGTAACGGAAAAAGCTTGATTTTACTCCCCATAAATTTTCATACCCGGGCTTATATATGAATATCAATTCATAGGGAGGGTTTCAAAGTCCACCACGTGCTGATTCACTTTACACACCTTTGACGACGTTCCTCGCGATAGTTTCCTTCACCGTTCAAGGTGAACGCCCATAACTCCGAAAAGTTTGAGCTGGGTCGCGACCCCGATCACCCGAGTACTTAACCATCTAAACCACTAGTCTATCACCGCTTTAATAATTGGGTATTTGATAACTAGTCAAATCATCAACTTTTTCGAACGTCAAAACGCGTGCTCAGTTTGGGATTTTGTATGAAATACTGAATTGTGACGTCATCCAAGTTCGACGCACTTTTTTACGTTAAATCCAACATAACACTAATAGGAGTCATGAATATTACGACTTTCTCAATTTATTATTTACTATTTAATAATCACTAAAAAATAATTGATTTGACTAGAATTCAAATACCCAATTATGATGATATAAAAATAGTCTTGTAACAATTTTCTTCTCGTAACTTGGTCTGGTAATAATAATATAATATTTAATTAGGGTTGTCACGGCGTCGCCCGGGGCTGTCTCCCGAGCGCACTCCTTGATATTATCAGTATAACAAAGTTTGTTTGCTTTTTACTTTAAATAACGTTTTGATATTAAAGAGACGCTTTCTTGGTATACAACAGATAGCTATCTATTCTTTTAACAGAAATGTTGGTTTACAGTAGCAAGATATTGTTATACTTACTGTTTTTATGTGACGTTTATATGACTTTCGTATCGCATATGAATGACAAGGAAGCTTGGCAATGATTTGATCTAATGGCTCTGATAGTTCCTTAGTTAAGAAACTATCAGTGACAGAACTAACTGTCATGATTTGTGAAATGGTGATAATGAAAAAAAAACCCCGGCTGAGTTTGTTATGGGCTCTTCTCAGACCAGGGCGCGTTTGGAACCCTTGTAGCTTTAGTTTTAAGATACCGTTACTGATTATCACCATTATATTTTATAAATAACTGGACGTAAATAAGTGTAGTATACCTACCTAAATTGAATAAACGTTATTTGACTTTGACTTTGACTATGGATGAATTTGTGTGTGTGAAATATACATGGGTGAGAGTGAAATAAAGAAAGCCTTAAACACAACACACGACGCATAGGGGCGTCAGCATGTCACTGAATGCGCGCGTATGTGTGTGTTTTTTTTTTAATTATATCCGACGTTTTTTTTCATTAGTCTGACGCGAACTTGTTGTCCTACGTGAGCAACAAACGCGACACCGCGACACGATACGACGCGACTGTATCAAACAGTAGCTGACCATTCACGCGGCCTACGTTGTCTCGTAGACAAGTTTGTCATTTTCTATGGCGTCGTATCGCGTCGAGTCGCATCGCTTCTGTCGCTGACCTATAAAACAATGACAAACTTATATCTACGCGACAACATAAGCCACGTGAAGGTTTGATATTGTCATGTCGTATCGCGTCGCGTAGTCGCATTTGTCGCTCACCTACGACAATGTCTTCAGGAAAACTAGATCGCGAGTAATTGTGCACCAATAAACTGTAATAACACATTCACAATTCCTAGCCGTATAAGCAGAAAATCCAATAAATTATGTCTACTGCCCTAAGACTTGGCTAGCCTTAGAATTCTAGCCTTAACATACTTGCAGGCAATTAGACTCGTCTAGGCAGGCATTATTCCCAGACGTGTCGGTAAAATCATAGCTCTACCAAATCGATTGTTTATCGTTTATTTACCTCGAAGTCTATAACATTTACATCCACAGAATTCATAGAGGTATAGAAAAGGCAAAGGAGCGTTCTGACCATACTATAGCCGCGCAGATATCTAGAGAAATATCAGTTACTGTAAAACAGATTTTTATATTTTTAGCGACTTAAAAAGGAGGAGGTTCTTGAATTGTTTTTCTGCGGTCAACATTTTTTTTAATAATTAAAAAAGGTTAATTTATAATACATAGCACAAATACTAATACACTTAAATTATCGAAAAATCTGACGAAAGATAAATGTATACTGAAAATTTCGGTATAGGCAGCGAAGGGATGGTGGAGTACAATAGAGCTACCCTGAAGCTATAAGTATTACAGCAGGTACTGTTTCTATTACCTTATTTACACTTCTGTGTGTAATTCCTAAAGGCAAGGTAATAATCATAGCTACCAAATCAATTGTTTTATTTACCTCGAATCCAATTCGCCGTGGAGACTGTTTACGCAATTAACAATTCACGTCCGGAATTATTTACTCCTCAAATGTTATTAATGTTTACCAAGGACGTCGAATGTACGTTGGTAACTTTATTTACATAATAATGCTTTCTTACCCTTTTCAGGGTCCATTGCACCATCGATGGTTATGGTTACCTACGGTCAACGTTAAATTTGAGCATCAAAAAGTTTGTAAAGTGAATGGTACAAATCCATTTCTTAACAATAGGATGTAAGAATAATAACTTGTACCACTTTGCAAGCTTTTTGGTGGTCAAACTTTAACGTTAACCATAACCATCGATGCTACAATAATTAACCTATAGTGTTCTGTATTATACAACCAAACGTTACACCACCAATAACTTGTGAGGAAAATTACTAAGGATTTCTGCTAGGACTCTGTAACGCAGTAAATTACCTACTGAATTTTATCCAGAAATTCGGAAAGATAAGTACATAATGTATAAAGATAGCAACAAACTTTGATGCTAAAACCGAAGTTGCTCCGAATAATCGTTCGATTGGAAACCGTCAGTGGCGGGGGTGTCTTAAGTGAGGACTTAATGTATACTCTCCGAAGCCCAGAGGCACTTTATCGATCCCCATACGCCTAATAGCGTGGCATTATCTTCAGCTTAACGTGTAGGTACATAGAAGGACGAGAGAATCCGATTACCTTTTAAAAGCGTTATTTTCTTCATTGATGTTATTCGTATGAATTGAAAATAAATGCTACTTAAATTTCCTACAACCGATTTGTTATATGATCACGTAGATGTCTATGTTTGATAACTGCCGAGGATAGATATATAGCTCTCTACATCACCTACTGATTGACTCTGTCTTATCAGGACCACGTTTCGAAGAACCAAGACTTTCATATTCAGGCAGCGATGAATTTCCGACAAGATGATGATTTTTATGCTAATTAAATACTAAATAAAAAGACACTTTTAATTTTTAATTAAGTATTTGAAAGTTATATTAATAAATTATTTATTATTTATTAGGGTAAAAAATTATGCCAAACCTAAAACAAGAATATACGAACGTATACCTACCTAAGGACAAAAACATTGCTTGTACAGTGCAGCAACAGCATTGATAGACGGAATGTAAAAATCATACTTGTTGAATATTTTGTACATTATGTATCAACATAACATTTCATTGCGTGTTTTTTTAGTTTTTAATTAAAATAAGCAAGCATTTTGATCACGAGCATCCCTGTGTTAGATCGGCAACGTTGGAGGTATTGGGTACCGATAATATTTTCCGTATATTTCATCCCAAAATGTACTTTTTTCCTTTAAGAGGGAGCCTTTTAATTCTAAAGTCCTATTAATGGACATGTGTGGTGAACAATCCAAGCCTACAGCCGGCCAAGTTGGTAAACATGATGACACGGGTATTGGTTTCCTAAAAAAAAATTAATAAATATACTAAATTAATAAACTATTCATAATACACACACACACACGGACGAATTTTGTTATTTTACTTACCCTGTTGTCATGAAATTCAGCCAAATTTGTCTCATGAATACTTTTCTATCCCTCATATCATCTGATACATCCTTTTCGTCGATAATTGTATCATTCTGAAATCCATCTAAAATGCTAAATGTTTGCGCGCAGTGATTTGCACCGCGTACATTAGTGTACGGGACAAATGGTGTAGTGTCGTCGAAATAAGAATATTGGTACAAATATATCTGATCATGTCCAGCTGAAACTTGATATTTCACTGACCTCAGCATTGGATACGCAAACAAGATGTCTGTGAAATAATCAATGAAAGCCAATACTGTTTCTTCACCTACTGGTTTATTGCCGAAGTAGAATTTTCTTATAATTTCTGCCACTATTTCTTTTTCATTTCCGTTTCTAAATTGTAAATCAGCTGGAAGAAAGTCAGAAAATTTCATATTCATTTGATCTTTCCAATGATAAAACTGCGGAAATCGCAGTAATCCATCCATATCGGTAAACCCATAGAGCGTGGGTAGCTTTTCAAAATTACCACTCTTTAATATATTTAGTGGACTATCCTCCAAAAATCTTGGTTCACCTATATCTCTTTCTACACATGGTACCATTATAGTTACAGAATCTGTCCTATTTGTAACTTGTCCAGAAGTTAGTCTTTCATAAGGGATGCTCTTAAAGAAATCTTCTAATGCATTTATATCATCAACATTATCAAATTGTATTAACTTTGCATACACTTTTGCATTTTCAATTGGATCTAATTGGACAGCAATGGGAGCAAGGCCTCCAGAACTCTCTGATATCACCTTTCTAAAAAATCCTCTTGTCATGTTCGAAAGTATTAAAACGTCAACCGCAGATGATCCAGAACTAAAACCTGATATGGTTATATCGTCGGGATTGCCACCGAATTCTTCAATATTATTCTTAACCCAGCGTACTAAAGCAACTTGATCTTTCATACCAGCGTTTCCAGGGACATCTTTAGTTCCCAAGCAAAGAAATCCATGAGCCCCAAGTCTATAGTTAAAAGTCACCGCAATAACTTTCTTACTGTTTACCAATTTCTTTGGAGTAAACATATTTCCCCAACCTATTGCATAACCTCCACCATGAACGTATATAACTACTGCGAGATTCGTTTTGTTTGTTTCAGGCACATAAACGTTTGCTATGAGACAATCTTCTTGAATTACTTTTGATTGTGTCAATATGTTCATCAAATTGTTTTGTGGACACACTATCTCCCTATCAACAGCTTCGAAGGTTTCTGTCCATGTTGGGCCTGGCAAAGGAGCCTAAAATGTAGATAAATTATGTAATTTTTTTATAATATTCATTAATTTCAATTAGTTATGTATGAATACATTACGTGAACATAATATTATTACAAAACTACTCATAAGTATAACTTTTTTTCTTAGCGTCAATTAAATTATCTCATAATAAAATATATTAATAAATACCTGAAATCTGTTTTTTCCTGTTGGAGCTGTAGCATATGGAATACCATAGAAACAGTAAATTTCATTCTCCAAATCTTTATAACCGCGCAAAGAGCCCTGAGTTAGATGCACTAATCGAGACTGATGTTTCTCTCCTTGCACGATAACGTATAAACTACTTAATATTAAAAACCAAATCATACTCGTTAATTATCAACAGCAATCACGCACAGCTGGCAATATAAAAATAATACATGATATTCTTTAAAAACATGCGACAGCATAGCTTCGTTCGCTGAGATATAGCAATAGGTATATAAACTGTATCAAGACATCAACATTGACCTTTGATACTGACATATTATTATTATTTACTAGGTCTATGATTTATCGATACGTACAAAATATGTTGTTTTCTATACGAGGTAGTGCCGGACCGTTTTCAAGGAAGACACGCGACCTGAGTTTTCTTATGTCAAAAAGAAAGCGACTAACGGGCCAAACGGGGTACCTACCCCAAGTGAGCAATATTTACAAAAAACCGGTCAAGTGCGAGTCAGATACGGCAAATTATTTACAATTCTTTAGAAATTCGATAAAATAACTAAAAATGATTAAAAAAGTCTCTTTTGAGCAGTTGAGTGCCGATTCCTACTATTGTAATTTGTAACATCTAAAATCTAAATCGTCTCTTGTCTCTCGGCCTAGGGCGTCCAGTTTACTCGGGCCGGCCCAGAGGCAAAGTATTTAGCAATCTTTACTAATTGAAATTGTGCTTCACACACGAAATCCTGCCGGTTCCGCGAATTTTTGATATGCATGTTTAAGTAAGTTTAGAAACTATCCTCGTGTGTGAAGCACTGTAATAAAATTATTAAATCTAGTAGTCCTTTTAGCAACTCCTCTGCTTTGTATTTTTATATACTTGATATTCATATTGTAATGCAAATAAGAAACAATATATATATTTTAGCAGTGTTACACGCGTTTATCTTTTACGGAGTGTTCCCTAGACGAGGCTACGGGGTGAACATATCACCACCCGATATCTACGAGTCATAATATCATTATCATTATAAAACGACATAATCAAAAAAAATAACTCCCATTATTCTAAAATTCATACGAAACTTTTTCTAACTGATCTAAATCCGTACGTAACAAAAAATAACAAAAGAAAACTAATGATATAATAACACGTTATTACGTTACCACTGGTCGCCGAAAGTAATAGCCGAGGAGTCGCTTAACCGAATTTTAATGGTTGCTCCAGAATTATAGACATTTGGACTCTCTTATTGCTCCCTTGCCTTCATGAGGAGGAATTTGGGACCGAGCCAAAACCGTCCTACATATTTTCCTTTCATAGTCTCGGTGATAAGGAAAATAATGTTTCGTGGATATACGGCTAAGTGTTTTTACACGACTCCGAAGAAATTAAAATGTATAAAACGCGGCCATGTTCATTCTTTCTCTTTTTCTACTGGTGATCTAAAGCGGCAGTCTCAACTCTGAACGTTTGGCACAACAGCTTCATAGCTGTTGTCACCAAACACATATTATTAGATTTTAGTCTGATCTTTATTCACAAACAGTTGTGATCAAATCAATACATCTTTTACTAAAGGACAGACATATTATGACCAAGGATAATTAACCATATGAAATAAAAATACATAGTATACTTTGACACTTGACTCTATTTTAAACTACTTAAGTTCAACACGTCACGGCTAAAATACAGCTGCCATACTTCCTGAATGTGAATCATGGTAGGTACTAAGTACATTCCTTCACATACTGAACCTATTAAGTAGAGTATGGCAGATGTCCAAAATTTACGTTACCTTGCACGAAAAAGAAGAATGAGTTAGTTGACCAGTTGAGGCAGTAGTCCGCCTATTGGGGGCCTGCCCAGTGCCCACGCTGCGTTCATTCCAGTATGGAGTCGCCATTCGCGATTCTTCGAACTACGTACGGGAAAATGTATGTATGTATTTCAAGAACTTGCCATTGCCTCTTCAGCTTCGCAACACGTCGATTACTGTGGTTTGGCTATTTACAGTAGGTACTCTATAACCATAGTAGGTACTTACTTACCTATCACGTGGTACTACTGTGACTAAAGTGTCATTCGTTGGGTATTCCTACCAATAAAATTAAAAAAGAAACCGCAAAAACTCCATTCTTATGTGTAACTGATCAGTCGCCCGCTATTTTTTGCGTCGCTCCCAAATTACTTAAGTTTGATAAAAAAGTTCACAAATAAAATGCTTTAATTTGTTATTCAATTTCGTGAATAGGTAGGCGCAATTTTGCTATTTTTATTTTCATTTGTCTTTTTTTTTCAATATCGTGGTAAAGAATTACTTACTAATTTTATTCGGAATATAAAAACATGCGAGGTTTCCTTCATAAAATAGCGCCCTTCCTTCAAATCTTATTAGAAGGATTTTTGTCAATGGCGATTAATTGACTGTCAATTAATTATCGATGTTTTTTTATTTATTTATGTATTTGACAGAATGCCATTTACTAAACCTTGGTACTATAAATATATTATGTGTATTATGAAAGACAAAATATAGCGTTCATTTTCAAATATTATTGAGAACTGTAAAATGTCCAAAAACTTTTTTGGCGTTTTCTACTTTTAGTCGGCAAGTTTCTCAATTCTAGATAATATTTGATTCGTATCAATCTAATAGCATCCTCCTTTATAATTTTAATCCATACTTCCATAGATACTAATATAATAGATACGAGAGTCTGTGGCTGTCTGTCTGCTACGCTTTTCCAGCCCATCTTTTCAACCGTTACTTGGTACGGAAGAAGGTTGCATCGCGGGGAAGGATATAGGCTACTTTTTATTCCGGAAAATTAAAGAGTTCCTGCGGGAATCAAAGAATTTAAATACACGCGGACGAAGTCGCGGGCATGATCTTGTCTATTATTACCTACTTCATGAATCAGCTGTATGCGTAAAACCAACTTTAAATACTCGTGTTAAATTGATCACTTCTTAAAAGTTAAAACTATGTTTCAAATAAAAACAGAAGAACTCTGTACAATAGAGCGAGAGTCGGCCTCTTTAGGAACCGATGACTTGCAAGTTAGTTTTTAGTTGTAGTATGAAAGCCTACCGTCTAAAATGTAGCCTAACTTTTACATAAACAACCTCCGCTTATCAATACCACGTGAGTAAAGAAATTTACTCTCCAACGACACCCCACAGCACACCATAGCGTGGATGATAAACAAAATCATCCCCACATTACATACCCTAAAAAAATTACCAGTTTGTCGGCTTGATTAATATGCATACCCCTGCAAAATTACAGCTTTTTTGTCGATGATTTTGTCAGCCTACGGTCTATTTTGGGCTGGAAAGTACAAACGCCAGCCTGTGTTTTAGTACAGTGCTTTGGTCTGCAAAATAGTGGTGTATTTTAGAACTTTTTCTTTTCAAGACATTAAATAAATATGTAATAAGGGTTCCTTGTGCGCCATCTTTGGGAGCCTGCCATAATATTGGATCTAGAATGATAAATTATTAGCTAGGCATTATTTTCATCCAAACAAAACATCAGCTCAATCAGAAACCTGGATGTTTGATTACAGACAGACACCGCGACAGGTGGAGCGAACTAAAAGCTTGTAAAAATAGAGCCTCTTTTTGCCCTGTCAGTTTAGTTTAGATAGAATATGTTTATGTGTTTGTCTCAGAAGCAAGTATGTCTCTGAAGGAACAAAATATCATAATGAGAAGAGGAAATTCCTATAACAAATATTACAGAAATTGAAAATGGCATTTTAACAATCTAAAGCACAATAAATAAAGGAATGTAACCAACTGCATACTATCAGTAAGAATTGTATTATAATGGTAGACTGTAAGTCAAGAATTTCATGTGTGCCTACAACAGGAAATAAAAGGTTTTTTTTTTAATATAAATAAAATATTTTTTTACTAGCTGATGCCCGCGACTACGTCTGCGTGGATTGAGATTTTTGGTTCCCGCGGAAACTCCTTAGTTTTCTGGGATAAAAAATAGCTAATGTGTTATTCCAGACTATAATCCAGATCCGTTCAGCCGTTCTGGCGTGATTGAGTAACAAACATTCATCCATACATCCATCTATCCAAACTTTCGCATTTATAATATTAAGTAAGTATAAATAGGTATTTTTATGTGTTTGTCTCTTCGACTATCACCTATTGTGATGCAATTTAGCAGGAGCGTCGGCGTCTGCCGTGACGACTTGTAATTTGATCTAACGCGGATAACTAATTGGTAACGGCACTAAATAATAGAATGGTTATTGGATAATGTAAACATTTGGTAAACATCAATATTATTTTGACTCGAACATATCAACGGTAGATTTTGTTTGGTCCGTCGGTTATTTAACGAATTTGAAATAGAATTTTGTAATAAGTATAGATTTTCAGTGACCACATACTTATTCCTACTTACTAGATGATGCCCGCGTCTGATTTGCGCCCGGGAATTGAAGCTTTTTCAATTCCCGCGGAAACTCCTTAATTTTCCGGGATAAAAAGTAGTCTACGTCCTTCCCCGGGATATAACCTATCTATGTACCAAATTTCATCAGAATCGGTTGAACAAGTGGGCCGTGAAAGCGAAAGACAGACAGACACACACTTTCGCATTTACGAGTATAATATTGGTATGGATCTTTGAAATCTGTTTAGATGTATAAAGCTGCTACTTTTTTAACCGACTTCCAAAAAAGGAGGAGGTTCTCAATTCGGCGAGTATTTTTCTATTTTTTAAAAAAGCACACTCTTGTTGCGTAGAATACGGGCCAGTCAAAATGATAGTTACGTACCTTGACGTGCCTAAAATAAGGATTAGAATTATTCTAAAACACGAAAGTCAACATTATTGAAACAATATGGCGTATTCTGTTGCAACTTGCACGGGAGGGAACCTCCAATAGCGTCCTGAAAGTTTTAATTGCTGACATGGGTTGTATGTATTAGGTAAGTATAGCCTATAGGTACTATGGTTCATGTGCAGGTTTAAGTTTTGCTTACGAATAAGTAAGATAAGTTACTCGAATTACTATTTAACACTATGATTCTTGGTGATATTACAATAGGTACCTATTTATATAAATATTTTATAGAGGTGGAAAAAATAAATAAATGCGAAAGTGTCTGTCGTCTGTCTGCTACACTTTCACATTCACCCACCTTTTCATCGTATTTTGACGAGGTACAGTGATATAGGTTGCATCCTTAAATCTCATAAAAAACAAATTTTACAAAAGGAATAGAAAGGAATGAGGTCCCAACTCCCAACGAAATAAGCAGTATAAAAACTTCTTACACACAAATAATATGTACCTACCTACATATTATATTTTTGGGAAAATATACCTCCCCGTTATATAACTTTATCACTCAAAGTAATGAACATTTATACTGTTACCGTTATGCCAAAAAATTTAACGCAATAACTGGCAAGACTATTAAATATTTTTTTCTTTCTCAGCAAAATTCCACTCGTCATACTTCCATAAAAATGTGAGTCAAAATTCATTTAGCGTTTTTTAAATTGAAAAGAACTATGTGTGAACTTTATGCGGCGGTAGATTCTCTTTTTGACCGCATTTCGACGTGCGGCGAGCGGTAAGCGGTTTCCACGACCATTCCATCTCGAGGCTTGAATGTAATTATGTAGCACCAGAGACATTTAGTATGAATCACCTGCTATGCTCCACTGTTTTTAGGGTCTCCTCACATTTTAGCCTTGAGAGAACTCTGCAGCTGACGCGATTCTGTATAGAGAAACTTTTAAAATGGACGTAGACGCTGCAATTTTTCTAACATTTCGAAATTAAACTTCTTGTATGTGACTTGAGATACAGACCTTTTTTCAGATAGTTAAATTCTCTGTGTGTTTAAAATGGCTGCCAAACAAAGCAGCTGTTCAGGCATCCAACTTTTACGAAGTGTTTTAAAATATGAAGTAGTTTCTAGGAGAACTTATCACAACTTAGCTCTGCCCGTCAAGACATTTTTTTTATTTATCTAAACTAATACTATAAAGAGGAAAGATTTGTTTGTTTGTTTGTTTGTAATGGACACAGACCATTTTACTACTCGGTGGTAATGAATAAACAAAAAACTACTCGACCGATTTTAAAATTTCTTTCACCTATAGAAAGCTACTTTATCAGCAAGTAACATAGGCTATATTTTATTTTCAAAAAATTAGAGATCCCTTCGAAAATTGCAATAATAACAAATATTTTTTCAACTTCTTACGTTAAACTTCTATTCGTTTATTATTTTTTTTATTATATTCAAATTCTGACTGACTTTTATAGGTATCATATTTGTCAATTGTATGTCATAATAAATACAAGAGAACTTACTAACATTATTTTAAAAATTTTAATATCTGACTGTTGTAGACAGACTGCGAAATGCCTAAAAGAGCCAGGTCTCAACTTAGTTGTTAGTTCTAAACATAGTTCCCAAGCGGGGGTAGCGAAAATACTCAAGAGCCAAGCGTTCACAGCGGTTTTCTGAACGAGAACGTATGGTGGAGTTGTTCGTCTCAGTGCCGACTGACCATTGCCAGTGCGGGTATGGACTATTTTGATCAAGTGCTACCCGTGCGAAGCCGGGGCGGACCGCTAGTTTATTAATAAACTAAGTAGCTACCTATGTTCAATATAATAATGTGACCAATGTTAGTAATGACATACCTATGTTAAATTTATAACAGGCATATAAACCCCTAACAATACATTTTTAATGAGTTCTGTGTTGGTAAATAACAAAACTCTATTTATTTATGGTTATGAATCGTTAAGAAATTCATTTATGTAAATTCACCACACAAAGAAATGGTTTTTTATGTTTTAAATGTTTCAAACTCAGATTTTGTCATGAACTGCGACATCTTGGGATAGAAAATGGCGACAGCATTGAATATAAAATTAACAAAACGATACCCACCATAATTATGAAATGTCCTCACAAGTCACAGGTATAGTACAGCATTCATTCGCTCATTGAATACAAAGTTACTTTTGCGGTTTTGACATTCAATTATTATTATTTCACCGCCTGAAAGTTGGCATCGTGGGTATTGCATTTCTCTTTAAAATATTCATGCCATTTAAAATATTCCACAGTTAAATGGATAATATGCGATGGCATGCAAACTTTTCGCAGTTGCGAAGTTGTATAATTTAGTAAAAATTTTACTCGACTTGTTATTAACCAGTACGCTTACTCTGAGTTTTAACATTGCAAATACGATTGATCGACGTGAGAGCTCACCACGCCAAGCGTAAGCAAGGTAAAATAAAATGAATGAACGCAAAGTAAAATGAACCTTAACCGCATTGGTTTAGAGCCCATTTCATAATTTCGTGTATTTATTCACAGCCAGCGCTCCAAACGCCGAATTTGTGACTTTAAAGCGAGCTTTTGGGTCCATTTTACTTTGACGCTTGGAGTGGTGAGCTCTCACGTCGATCAATCGTATTTGCAATGTTAAAACTCAGAGTAAGCGTACAGTAATAGTATAAGAGTAGTATAAGAGTCGAGTTATATTTACTTAGTTAACACTTTTCATCAAAGTCTAAACTCTCAAAAGAATTAATAGCTTAATGCACTTTCTCCGAAAACCCGTAACTAGGCAAATACCGTAATCCTTAAAAGTAATTTTTTTTTTTTTTTTATCCACTACAAGTTAGCCCTTGACTGCGATCTCACCTGATGGTAAGTGACGATGCAGTCTAAGATGGTAGCGGGCTAACCTGTTAGGGGCATGGCAGTTATATTAAACCCATACCCCTATTCGGTTTCTACACGGCATCGTACCGGAACGCTAAATCGCTTGGCGGCACGTCTTTGCCGGTAGGGTGGTAACTAGCCACGGCCGAAGCCTCCCACCAGGCTAGACCAGGGAAAATCAGAAATTATAAATTCCCAAATTGACCCTGCCGGGGATCGAACCCGGGACCTCCGCGCTACACACTGCGCCACGGAGGTCGTCAAAAAAGTCGTCAAATGTCGTCAAATGGCGTCGTCAAATGAGACTTAGGCTCATTCCACACTGTATCCGATCCGACTAAAATAATCTTTATGGTCGGTCCATCGTATGGGTGAACTTCCTTGCCCTCTGGTGCCCTCCACTTTGCCGCACGACAAAGCGTTCGATGGAGCCACTTTATCATTAATTCTTACATCTCTCGATTTAAGTACACTGACAAGAAAAATTTCCTGTTTCTCATTATAAGTTTACGACATGATGCGCTAGTGAGATTCTTCATTGTTATGTTACGTGATATTACCAACTTGTAGAACTTGCATAACTATTTTTTTTGTTTTGAAAGCAGTATGTAAGTAATTGGACTTTGTGTCCTTCACACATAGGTCCAATTGTGTCCAGTAGGGGCACAATATAGTTAAAGTAATTAAGTAAGCGGAGTTAAAGTAAGACACCTGTAATTTTTTACATATTGTACGGTCGACGTCAAAATTACACATAGCTTATGCATAGTGCATACTGTGTGCAAGTAATCTGAATGACTCATCCTCACAAACATAATTTGTCCAAAATATTCCATATCTTAACAAAATTAGGTTCAAATTGCTCAAATTAGGTTCAGGTTATTTAGATTATTGCCAAAAATTGTCAACTATTGTCAACCTAAAAGACGAATATTATTTAAGGTACAAGTTTAAGGATACCTTTTTACTAGAAAACCGCCTTATTTGCTTATTCTCTATTGTTTGACGTCGACCGTAATCACAACTAAGAAAGTAGGTTTCAATAATTCCTCCCAAGCGAGGCAATGGACAGTTCAGCTACTAATTCATCAAGCTAGGTATGCTTAGTTACGAACTACATAATAGTTAGTTACTATCTCTGGTAACCACGAACTAACGCACACAGGTAGGGATAAATTTATTTGCGGTGCAATTTATTCGGCCACTTTTCGTCAATAAAGAAGGCATTGGCCTCATAGTGGGACGTTGGCTGTTATTTTTATTTCCGCTCTGTTGTCTACTACCTACCTGTTAGGTATATATTTTCATATTTATTCAGTCATGCTATGCTTACACAATTTAGAAAAAAAAGGATCATCGGGTCGTAAATTGGCTGCAATTGGCTGGCAACGCCGAATCGAAACTATAGTCATAAACATTATATTTACTTTTTACCGATTATATGTCCTAGGTACTTACAAAAAACCGGCCAAGTGCGAGTCGGACTCGCGCACCGAGGGTTCCGTACTCAAGAAGTAGGTACTGAAGCAAAACAATCAGGCAAAAACCAATATGTTTATTTGACGACGAGTACGAGGTTTACAGTTAATATCAAAAAAACTATGCTAGTTAGAGCATTGGCTATAGTTTTCCTGTAAAATATACATAAATTCCTATTGACCATAATTATTTCAGATTTTTCGATTGGTAAACTCCGGAGATAAGGGGGGGGGAACGGTATTTTTTTAGACTTTTTCCCCGATAAATCAAAAACTATCATGACTAAAAATAATTAAAAATCTGTTTTAGAATGTACAAAGTAAACCCTTTCATATGATACCCCACACAGTACAGTTATCTCACTTTAAAATTCCAACCCTCCGATTTTCCCCCCTTTTTAAATAAGAACAAAAATAATTTCCAATTTTTTTTAATTCCAGTGTCTTTGGGCCACTAATATACACAACTATTCCAAATTTCATGTCGATAGCTTCGGTAGTTACTGAAATAATCGAGTGTGACGGACGGACAGACGGACAGACAGACGGAGAAAGTCGCACCGCACCATAAGGGTTCCATTTTACCATTTTGGTACGGAACCCTAAAACCGATAGACGTTGGGATCCCAAGGTGCTGGAATAGCGACCAACGACTGATCAAGAGTTCTGACCGCCCTAGGCTAATTATGAGGACGCGCCCCCGTCAGGTGTGTTACGGACGGCCTAAAAAGTAGTAAATGGGTAGAGTAGTAGTGGAAAATTTTAACATGGTTCATAATACCTATAAAAGTTTCCAGATCGATCTGCAAGCGAAGCTAACGTTGTTCTTTAATCTGCATGACATTCAACCTTCAAAATTTATTGTTAAAATCAGGGACTCTCAAGCACATTTAGTTTTAGTGTTTTGTCTCGGTCTAGTTGAAATATGTTGGGTAGATGCAATGATGCTAGATTAGTGCATGCGAAGACACGATTTCCGCGCGCCCCCGGCGATTCTCGCGCCCTAGGCTGCAGCCTAATTAGCCTAAGGGTTAATCAGGGCCTGATAGCGACCTCACACTGTAAAGCGCTATGGGCGCTGTGGCGGAGCCCCTCGAGGTGGAAGAATGGCTTTAAGCAACTCGCATCGATTAACGACGATCTCCGATTTTTCTCAGTAGAAACTGCTTCCCGACCCGTCAAACAATTTAGTCTTGACTTATCTATCAAAAGCTCCAAAATTACATCTACTGGAAGAAGAAGACAACATTGGACGACCCCCACACAGATGGACGGACAAGGACAACCCCTCAGACGAGTAACTGGAATCCCCAAGCAAGTGGCACGGGACCTTCGTCCAACAGTGGACATTGATTATTATTATCGATTGAAGGTCTAGTCCCACTACAGATGCACGAAGCGGCGCGGCACATATAGCGGCAAATATACTTTGTATAAGTTTTAATGGGACTGGACAAAGCGAAGCGGCAACCGCGCGACAAAGCGACCGCTACGTGCCGCATCGCTCCGTGAATCTGTAGTGGGACTAGAACTTTAGACGACCATAGATATTAGATATTGGTGCTAATGTCAGTTATCTCTAAACTTAATTGGCCGCTCTAATTGTATTGCTATTACAGAACAAATAAAGACTATAAACAGATTCCTATTTCTGTGATTGCTATCCTCTACCACAGGCAGCTTTTGAAAAAGATCCCTACCGTCCCTCTGTCAATTTAGTTCAGTTGAGAGATGGTGTACAACGGTATAAACACTATAGGTATAGCATTGCTTACATTTAATATATTACATTAACTTAACAAGCATAATATTTGCATACTAGCACCAAATATAATATATCCTAGACAACGTTCCAGCTAAACAGAGCAAGTGCTAATGTTTAGTTTGCGTCCTGAAATTAACAGCTTAATCACTTAAGCCCGAAACGCAAACTGGGTCGAAACTGAAACTTAATAAGCACAGACACAGCTATAGCTCGGGCGGGGTCAGCAGTTTGGGATTAGAAAGAGCTATAATTTGGCTTTACTGCGAATGTTCTAGACTTGAAACTTGTCTTTAACATTTCGCCCTAAGGGTGGATGTCCGCAGGGAGAGTTTGGGTCCATGTAACGGCTTGGAGTCAACATTACGTTATACTTATATTTTAGTTATAGTAGCGTGACATCGGCATTAATAGGTACTCAACTAGATGATGCCCACGACTATATCCGCGTGGATTAAGGTTTTTTGATTCCCGCGGGAACTCTTCAATGTTCCGGGGTAAAAAGTAGCCTATGTCCTTCCCTGGTATACAAACATTCCCTGTACCAAATTTCATCAAAAGCATAGCAGACAGACAGGCGGACAGACAGACAGACTCACTTTCGCATTTATAATATTATTAGTATGGAAACTCAATTTCTTTAAAACATGTAGGATACACTTACAGATGTCTCTTATGTTACGATATGTTTTGTCTCTATCACCGGTTCGGAAACAGTCTATTGAGAAGAGCCGGAAAATTTAGCAGATGCTCTTTGTTTTCATTTTTGCCGGCTCATTAGCCGGCATAGTCTTACCATCGTTTTAGCACGACTTTTTTGATTGGTAGATATAATTTATAAATGTTCGTTATTATAGTATCAAGCGATGAACTTTATAATTATACTAGAGGTCGCCCGCGACTTCGTCCGCGTACAATTGTTGATTTCTTATGAGATAATGAAATTTTCCCGCTGCAAACAGCCTATCTATAGACGCTTTATAATATAGCTTATGCAGGTTTTTAATTATTTAAAACTGATAACTTAAATGCTGATTTTCATGTCTATACTTCAAAGTCATTAAATTTGTATGTAACCTTTCACCCACATTTCACCCCTTTTGGGGTGGATTTTCGTAAAATTGCTTCTACAGGTTATTATTATTTAAAGCTATTATACTAAATCCCGATTTTCAAGTCTCTAACTTCAGAAATATAGGACTTTCGTACAAACTTACAACCCCCATTTCACCCTCTGTGGGTAGATTTTCCTAAAATTGCTTATACAGTTTATTATAACTTAAAACTAATAACCTAAATCCCGATTTTCAAGTCTCTTTCTTCAAAAACTTGGAACCCTTATGTAAGCTTCCAACCCCCATTTCACCCCTATTGGGGTACGTTTTCGTAAAATTGCTTATACAGGTTTTTATTATTTATAACTATTAACTTAATTGCCTATTTTCAAGTCTCTAACTTCAAAAACAAAGGACTTTCATACAAACTTCCAACCCCTATTTTAACCCTTTAGGGGTGGATTTTCTCAAAACCCTTTCTTAGCTGGCGTCTACACCATAGAAGGAATCTACCTTCCAAATTTCAAGTCTGTACGCTTTATAGTTCCTGAGATATCGTGATTAGTCAGTGAGTGAGTGGTATTTCGCTTTTATATATATATATATATATATATACTCGTAGAAGATAGATAGATAGTCGATTTCGATCAGTTACAAAAATTAAATATTTACTCCTCGGTCGGATGAACCGGCTATTGTTAAATAAATAGAATCTTTATTTGTTCAAACAAAAGGTACAAATTCCTCAAATTACCCTGGACTTTGAATTTGAATCGTATACTTCTATATGGATAAAATTAATCAGCATAACGTAAAAAATTAATACTCTAAGCAGATTCCCTGTTCCGTGGTTTCCATAATCTACCCTCATATACGAAAGCTGAAGTAATCCTCCAATTAGCAATTTAAAAAGCCAAAAACCCGTAAAAAGAACTTAAAAAATCTTTTATCATGTATCTTAAAGGCCTCAAATGTTAAATCATATCTCAGCATTTTATCGTTAATTATAATAACTACTACTTAATTCTTATACAAATGAATTGCAAGCTAAATTGTGTCGAAATATTATGAGAGTTCTTTATAAAACGCTAACAATCTGTAACCTGTAATGCTGCGTCCACACCTGTAAAAATTTGACGTAAGTAAATTTCTTTTCGCGAAAAATTCTGTCAACCTTGTTCCGCATAAAAAACAGGGCGCTCACTGCTCAGCGATGCGCGGAAGCTTGTCAATTTATTCAATGTGTTCAAAATAATAAAGAAGAACATCCTCAATAAAAATACCATGAGACGCTAAGAAATTCTTTTGAATTTCGCCAAAAACTAACAGCAATCGCAACGCGTACCTACGTTGAATGTTTTATAAATGTTTGTGTACGTTGGTACGTCCACACTGAAAAATATAATGCATATGTTTTAGTAGTGGGATAGTTTTTGCCAAACATGACGAACGACACAGCTTTTACTTGGTATTGACGCGGCTTAATATTGCATAACAACAAGCCTTTGTGAAGACGAAATAATCTACGTTTCTTATCAGACTTAGTTACGACATAGAATACAGGTTACCTCACATGTTATCACATTTTCCAAGCCACTATGCGAAAAAGCCTTAAATGTCTCTAACGCATCAATGGAAACTACCTATATCTCTCATGCTACGACTAAATTTTTGGTAGGTATTCCTACTCCTAGCTATCCAGTATCCATATTATATTTTTCATTTGAGTGTCTTGCCGGTTCTTCTCAGTAGAATATTTTTCCAAACCGGCGGTAGAATCGTGAAATTTCATAAGTAGCACAAGTTTTCCGACGTCAAATAAATATATCATTTATCATTCTTTGGGCACAGAATACTTACCTTTTAGGTTGATTTATTTATTCATAATAAAGAACAATATAATTAAATGGTTTTAACATTCATTTTTAAGTTGCTTTTGTGAATGATTCTACTTACTATAAATATGTACTTACTTAAATAGAAAATATGAGACAACGTGTAGGTAATTTGCTCCGAACTGATATCATCAGTCATGCCTAGCTAGTAAGTATTGGTACATATTATATCATTTAATAAATAATGATACGTAACTAATGAATAAGTTCCTTAACGTGAAAACAGTAAAAATACGTTCTCTATACCTAATTAGTACCTATGTCAGAAGAGAATGAAATGAGCCATTAAAAATATCTAAAATCAAATTTTCTGAAGCACGTCTTCTCTTATCGTTGATGACCCGAGCACCCTCCATAACAAGAGGTCTTTGTACTCCACGATAATACATAATACATGTCACTTTCGTTTTTCCGCATACAATTACGTTCTGGTGACCTATTAAAATTTCAAGAGTATACAATGCCGCAGCAACTCAAGTTTTGCTGGCGAAATTGAAAACAAGTTGCCAGCTGGTCTGAAATTTCCTTTCATAAGTTGACCCAACGTACTCGGCGTTCTGGCTACAACTATGAATTTCCATTAATCCATGGAAGAGTTTTAGCCAATTAGAGTTGTACCTACAAGTGATAACAATCGTTATGAGTTTCTTACTGTTTCTTCTCGTAAGGAAATAGAAATGGCATTCCGAACCTGGTACATTCACCTGTGGGAGGTAGTTCCTTTTATAAAAAAGCTCTTATTACCTTCGCATCCACTTAAGAATGAAAGAAGAGATGATTTAAAATCTCCTCCGGTTAAAAATCTGGTACTCCAAAGTTACGGTTTTCCATTCACCCATCTCACTTCGTTGGGTCGACGTAGCTTACGTCTGAAACAGTGCAATCGTCCGATATGCGCTGTCATTTCTAGGCCATAATCCTAAGGTGCAATTTACTCCTACAGAGTGGAGTGAGGCCAAAAAGCTTAGTCTCTTTTAATATTACCAAGTCTACTTGATTTATTTATTTCTTTCTTTATTTATTACTAGATGATTCCCGCGCCTTCGTCCGCGTGGACCAAGTTTTTTCGTTTCGCGCGGGAACTCTTGAATTTTCCGGGATAAAAAGCAGGATATGTCCTACCCCGGGTATCAAACTATCCCTGTACCAAATTTCATCAAAATCAGTTGAAGAGATAATTTTGTTTGATTCCCGCTGGAACTCTTAAATTTTCCGGGATAAAAAGTAGCCTATGTCCTTCCCCGGGATACAACCTATCCCTGTACCAAATTACATCAAAATCTGTTGAACAGATGGGCCGTGAAAGTGTAGCAGACAGACACACTTAATTGGTATGGATTTATTTCATTGTCACAGTGACGACGGACGACTCTAGCGCTTTTTAACCACCACAAGTGACTTATACACCAATTCCAAAGTTATATTAATGTAAATAAAGGGGATTTTTTAGTTGTTCTAGAAGAAGCTGCTGCGCCTTATCTACGTTCCACTCCGTAGTTAAGCGTTAGGTGCCTCATGCCCGGTTTCACTTACAATGCCCAGCACCTAAGAGAGACAGATGACAGTTTTTACGTAGAATCTAGAGATGGAAAATAGTATAAAGCAATACAGTGAAAGAATCATCGACGAATCAACAAATGTGAGATGCAGTCCAACTCTTCAAAAAGTACTTGACAGCTTTGGTGTCGTCAGAATGCGATTTTAATTTTTTTCTAAAATTTCTATGTATTACTGACATAATGAACAGACTCTACAGTAACAGTCACCTAATAGGTACTCGTTATATAAAATTTAGGCATTGTTGGTAAAAACTGGTATTTAGGGCCCTCTTAAATAAAACAAACGATTTACCAAAATAAAATATTCGACCTATTTCCGAAAATCGATAAGTGGTAAATATAACATTATACAGCAAATCTCCAATCATCCAAACCACTTATTGGGGACAGGTGTGGCACATCCGTTATTTATGAGGCCCCTTCGACCCCATTCGCCTCAGCAAACGAATCTCTGTTCCAGCTCCGTGTACCGTTTTATGATGTATCTGTCTTTAGCTTGATTTATAAACACACGTCCAGTTTTGATGGAAACCCGATATTTTTAGGGTTCCGTACCTCAATAAGAAAAAAAGGAAATTCACTCACGTTAGGTTCGATTTTCATACAAATTTCATATCCTATTTAACCCCCCTAAGGGTTGAATTAGCAAAAATCCTTTCTTAGTGGAAGCGGATAATAGTTATCTGTATGCCAAACAACCCATTCCAGGGGTTTGAACTGTGCGTTGAAAGATCAGTGAGTCAGTCAGTCACCTTTTCCTTTAAAATATTTAATTAGGGCTTCGAGGATCATCATACCTAGCTAGCTTTCTTTTTTTAAAATGTATCTCGAAGCATCGATGAGTAGAAAATATCTAAATATAATATAACCTACGGAAAAACTCACACCCAAAGCACTTACGGGGACAGGTGTGGTGAATCTGTTATTTATGACAGCCATACGATACTATTCGTCCGTCCAAAGGATTGTATATTTCACTGTCATGCATTTTTACATGTATCTTTTTTATGATATTTTATCTTTTATCGAATACATTTTTTTCTACATACCTCTTAAAGGTTAGAGCAATGAAATAGAGTATTTTCATGTATTCATGAGTCTCATAAACCTACTTTATTTTATTGATAATATTAAAAGTACCTAATGTCCTCTGTCTGATATATTATGTCTACCTAAGAAAAATATATTATACTTATTAAATGAAACAAATATTCGTGTACATTACATAATATTAGGTTGAACAGTGTATTGATGTACCTAATTACCTACATTACCTAAAAGTAAAGAAACAAACATAGACGAGAGAGATACCTACTTAAGTACTTCGTTATTTGTACTTATAGTTTCAACAGCTTAACGTTAAAATTATCATTATAAATGCAAACAGTGTCTGTCTGTCTATCTGCTACGTTTTTGCGGCCATCATGGAACGGGTTGCGCGATGCGTCCCATGGAAGGACAGAAACGTTTTGTCCCGGAAAATTAAAGATATCCCGCGGGGATCATAAAATCACGCGGTGGAAGTCGCGGATGTCATCTAGTAGAAAAATGAATGATGATTTGATTTGATTAGTCAGCACAAAATTAAATTAGGACTTCTCGCATAAATCCCACGGTAAATGTTTGACCTTCCTTAGAAAATCGATAAAGAGAAGATATCTACGGAGGAGCTCACATCCATAGCACTTATTGGGAGACAGGTGTGGCATATCCGTTATTTATGAGGGTCCTTCGATCCTAATTCGCTCCTCCAAACGAATCTCTGTTTCACTTATCTATGTATTCTGTCTTTTTATGATGTATTTTTCCTGAGACAAATAGGTACCTACCTATTTGCTTTTGTTACGCTACAGATTCTTTGTTTTGTGGAATTCTTTGTTCTTTGAAGAATTACTTTTCAAGTAAAAATTACCTAGGTGGAAAGTTCATGAAATATTTTTCTATTCTATAAATAAAACTACTATTATTGGTTTTCTCTGAAAATAAGCCATAAGTATGTACACATATTAATACATAACTGACTCTATCTATCTGTTACCTTTTCACAATCCATAATATGGCTTAGAAAAACGTGTAGCAAGTCTAGATAATGAATGAATGAATGAATGAATATACTTTATTGTACACCACAAAGAAAAATAAACAATAATAAACTTAGCTAAAAACAAAGTAAGTATACAATTTTGCGGCCTTATCGCTACACAGCGATCTCTTCCAGAGGCAACCAATGGTGTAAACTGTAAAAGGACATAGCTACAAACACAACCGGTAGATGGTGCAGAAATAAAAATATTTATATAAAGCTACAAATTATAATACATATATATATTATGTACATAGTATATATACGAGTATATAAATAATAAAACGTATATATATAATAAAAAATACATCAAAGTCATAAATACTTCACATATAATACATAAATAACATAATATAATATATACTCACAAATAAATAAATATACAAATAAATAAACGTAAACCTAATGAGAAAAAGAAACAGTAGGTATCAAAATATATAAAAATAAACTACTAGACAAATAATATTATTATTGTGACAAATAGTAATTTTTTACAAGTCTTTTAAAGATATTGAGCCTCTCTGATGTTAACAGGCAGAGCATTCCACAACTTAACAGCTTGTACAGAAAAGAATTTATGGAAGAAAGAGGAATTATGACCAGGCGTCCTTAAAACAAGTTTCCTTGTAGTACGGAGAATTTCTCTAGGACGGCCTACGAATTCAAACTTCTCCTTTAAATAAGCAGGAGATGAAGGATTAAATAACACACAGTACAGAATAGAAAGGATATGCAAGTTCTGACGAAGACGGATGGGTAACCACTTGAGACGAGAACGATAATATGTCGGAAATGCACACAGTCTACCTAGTTTATCCTGGAAAATCAAACAATTATCACGTAATTTTCGGAAAACCTAAACGCGAATGAAGTCACGGGCATCGGATACTTAGTTACTTAAGTACTGATTAATAATTATGTTCTCAAAGATGTGTGAAGTCTCCCAATTCGCAATAGGTCAACGAGGTGGGAGCTATTGCAAGATTTGGTTTTAATTTCCCTGCAAAACAAATTTAAGCAAAAAGCGATAGGCAGCTTCAAAAGCTCAATAAAGATTTTGATAATGCCAAATTTAGGTTTTTGCCTCTTATTATTCTGTAGGTACCTTCGCGAACTACTCGAGTGACATCGGTCTTTTATCTTATCTGCCCACACGCAGCACAGTGAAACCTAAGTCTCAAGTATAATACCCAGGTATTTACGACTGCGAGTTTTATATTATATCACTTACAATAGCTATTATTATTAACTATCACTCAAGAATTCCTTTAAAGCTTCGAATGAGAGGTTGTTTGTAAGCAAGAATTCTTTAATTAGGGAACTATGTTTAAAATCACCGAATAAAGATATAGATATCATAAAATATTTAAGATTTAACATCTATTCTTTTATATTTATAATACGGAAGTATGGTTTTAACCCGTTATAGGTAATTTGAATATTTTATGGTCATAAATGGAGTATGTCTAGTGAAAGTTGAGAGTCGATTATTATTTAACGTTTTTAGATAGCAGGCAACACTGAGGACATACAAACTCTAGGTAAAAAAATTTTACCTAGGTACTTACATTAAGGGATACCAGACCTACTTTTGTTTCAGTTTGATCTCTGCTTTCACTAGGCAGAACTGTAAAAAAAATCAATCACTGTCTATGGAGTATGATCCAAACTCCCAAGTATAGTTCTGACCATAATACTTAGGTAACTGTTACACACAACATTATGCGTGCATCACATATTAAGCGTACAAGCCCAGTTCAAAATACAAAAGCGTATCTTATTCAAATTCGCGCACAGTGGCGTGTTGTTGACCGACCGTTATTGTCTATGGTCTGTTGATGGCACGTGCTGCTCTGTCAGTCAGCCTATCACAGACCACCATAATACAATACTTGCTCATCGAATAGGGATATTGTCAGGCTCGAAGCGTGCGAATTATGCCAGTAGGTATGCGCAACGTTACACAATTACAATTTACATACTTATTATAAATGCGAAAGCATGTTTGTCTTTCAATCACATTGCGCGTTGCGTAGCAGCGGAATGACGTCATTTTGACTGAGAGCGTCACATAAGCTACTTTTTATCCCGGAAAATCAAAAAGGTTGCACGGGAATTTGAAAATCGAATCACAGAATACTCGACTTCGATGCGATCACGGCGATCTGTGCGGGAAATGTTTCAGCACAGTGTGCACAAACACAAAACACACAAACACTCTTTTCTCTTCCGATACGTCCGGAGAAAGATCAGGCGCGGGGCCGAAGGCTTTACGTACTCTCTGATGCACAGGGGCGAAAAACCGCCAGCTTCTTAATCCGGGCTACACTAAGAATTTATTGTCACGAAACCCCAATCCATGCTAATATTATTAATGCGAAAGAGTATAAGGTGAGTGGGGGTAAGTCTAAATGGTTTTTTGGTGAGATAAATAGTGTTGATTTGAAACTATTGTTAATTATAGAGTTTTATATGATAAATGCTAATAATTTTGTTTTGAGTGAAAAAGTATAGTACAAATATTATACTAGAGCTGATAGAAATCAGTTTGAAACATTGTTTGATTTAAAAAAAGGTTGCAAAGTTTGCACTTCAGAAAAAAAATATCAGGGGAAAGATGTAACTACAGTGGGGTAACATTGATATAGTTTCTAAACTCGTATTTATGGCCTTTATGCATTCGTGATGATAAGTAAACTCCCGGCTTTTACGACCTAAATAGCTTGAAAGTAACTAAAATTCAAAAATCGCTTTAGTTAGTGCAAAAAATAATAATTCATCAAAAATATATATCAATCTTACCCCGAAAAAGGCAGACAGCCTGAGGTTCTCAAATATTTTGATATGATATTTTAAAAAATATAAAAAATACAGGCTCACGTTTTCAAGTATATAAATAAAAATAAAAACGTTAAATTTTTAGTAAGTATATTTTTAAAAATAACACAAAATTAACCATTTAACAAACACAACACAAAAAGGATTTTCTGAAATAGTTACGAGTCATTTTCTTCCTGAAACAAAAAAACTATTGGTTCCACCGTACTTTGCCTCACGTCTTATAATTTAATATCTAACGAAAATTTTGCAAAGAATAAGTGTGTTTATTTTATTTATATTTGAGTATTAGCTAATATTAGTATTTTTAGTATCGTATACAAAAAAATAATAAATTACAGGTGTTTCAACCAAATTTTAAGATGATTTTAATATTGATCTTTTACTACAATTTGAGAACCAGTGACTTTTTCTATGTATTTTGTAAGCGGGGTAAGACGGGGTAAGAATGATTTATATTACCATCTTACCCCTTTAAATTTTGCCAGGGTTAGTTTGAAAGGCACGATAAATGTTTAAATATTAGAAATTGACTAATTACCTCTATATAGTGCATATTACATTTGAGATATAATTGTCAATACCTTAACAAAATCAATGTAACTTATCTGCGTAAAAAGATACAACAAGCGGGGTAAGTTTGAAAATTCCAAATTTTTGCGGGAAATGTGTCGTTACAAAAATCACTACGTAACTCACGCGCGTTTTCACTAAGCGACTGATGAAGGCTGCAGGGCGGGACCTGAATAAAGGGTGTATGCAACGATTTTGCTTGTAATAAAATAATTCCTCAATGTTTGGCGCTATTTTCCTTTTTTTATCTTCCCCCATTTTTCATCTTACCCCCACTCACCTTATGTCTGTCTGCTACGCTTTAACGGCCCAATTTCAACCGATTTTGATGAATAACTATAGAGATTAGAGGTTGCATCCCGGGGAAGGACATAGGCTACTTTTTATCCCGGAAAATGAAGAAATTCCCGCCGGAATCAAGAAATCCGCGCGAACGAAGTCTCGGGTTATCGTCATCAATGGGTTATATCAATCATTCTAGTACTTACTTTATAAATTATGACCTGGGAATAGAACACAGGACCTCATCGTCAGCATTAGACCATGCTAAGCACTAGATCAACAGGGCACAGAGCGGAATACATGCGTTAAATAGAAACATGATTTCTCCTCGTTTTCCTTTAATGTAAAACATTGGTTCACATTTATCCCGACATAGTTTCGCCCAAACTCGTTCCGTTGGCAAGGCAAGTTCCAACTGCAAACTCGCTAGGTCGCTACCTACTAATGTTACGTCCTCGAAGATACGGAATCCGACAAGATACGCTACAACCGGGGACTTGAAACTTCTTAAGCCAGTTTTATTTTTGTTTTCTAAAGTTTTTTTTTCTATTTTCCGCTATTCTTGTTCTTATCAAAGAGTTCGCACGGAATTTTCGGAAAGTCGCGGGCGGCATCTAATACCGTCATGAAAAGTAGTTTTTTAGCTATACCTACTTACTGTGTAATATACCCGTGCGAAGTCGGGGCGGGTCAGCCAATAAAATAATAAATATCGTATCAAAATGTAACTACTTAAAAGTTAATGCAACAAACACTTGCGATAATAAAATTATATACAGTATAAGTATGTACTGTATAACCGGTCATAATTCATTCAAATGCAACTGTTACTGTTACAAAGAAATGACGTAAGAATAAGAACATTGCCCCATATTGTAGGCGGTAGGTACACACGTCAACCAAATTACATATAATATCCGATCGTTACGGCTTTGAGCATAAGGACCAAAGTGTTGTGAAATATAAAGGTACATACTAGGTATGTATATACGGGGCTTACTGTACCAGGCGTGAATTCCGAATTGAATGTTCATTGTACTTGTATATAAAACAATGCACGTCTCAGGACACGCGCCAATGATCCGACTCATATATTCAAAGTCTGAGAGCTGGCGAAAACAATTTCTACTTTTTCATCCGTGCGCGGTAAATACTATAATAGATATCAACAACCTGGTAGAGCTGTTCCTTATAAGGGTATAAACGATTGTTACCTTTATAATCCTCTAAATGTAAATAATCGGTTCCTATGCTTTATGGATAAGGTAAGATGATACGATCCACATATATAATGAGCCCCTTAAAAGAATATCCATACTTCCAAACTAATATTATAAATGCGAAAGTGTGTCTGTCTGCTACGCTGTCACGCGCACCTGTTCAACCAATTTTGATGAAATTTTGTACAGGGATAAGTTGTATCTCGGGAAAGGACATAGGCTACTTTTTATCCCGGAAAATTAAGGAGTTCCCGGGGTAATTGATAAAGCTTAATCCACGAAGTCGCGGGAATCATCTATTTCAATATCTCGAATGACGACTCTGTGTTTCATGAATCCGGAAGGGTCAACTGCAATGTCAAGACATGGATTGCCACAGCCGGAGCCAATTGAAGCGACTTCACTGTGTCCCAAAAGTCCAAGAATCAAGAGTTCCTAAGAAAATCATAAAACCCGTAATTCTGTATGGCAGCCAAACATACGAAAGTATGATCAGTACGATCTGCACACTTGCTGACTTGACACCGTTGTCCTGAAAACTAAAATATTATGTATACTTATGTTTTGCGAATCAGCTTGTTCGGCTATTAATGAATAAACACGCCTGCTGAAAAAAGAACTAAGAAAAAATACCATACTACTTCACACACTTATACAAATCGTTTACCAGCTCTCGGTGCATCAGCTTATAGCGAATTGAAGATTCCGAGTATAAAAATTACCATCTTCTCGGACGCTGTCTGAATTTATATCCCCAGTCAATTCTTACGGAATCTCAGCCATTTTTAAATAATAGATGCCGAATGCGACACGAGCAGAATTTTAAAAGTAGGTATTAAAAAGTACCTAAGCTACGTATATATAATTATAATATTTAGATTTAAATTTGAAATGAACTTGGACTGTACGAGTAAAATTCGTTTATAATACAGGTACCTAGTATTTGCCTACTATACTAGGTATAAATTCCCAAATTGACCCTGCCGGGGTTCGAGCTCAGAACCTTCCGCCTATAGTATTATAGCACTTACCACTGCGCCAGGGAGGTCGTCAAATATTATTAGAAAATAATTTTTTCATATGTATTTTATGACAAAAGGAGTTTTGGAACCTGTATTAGGCTAAAGACGTGAGCTACTTACCTATTCATTGTCTTCTTTAAAAACATAGAATGCAGGTACGTTTAAACGACTCCAGGTTAAAAGTTATTCTGAAGCGATTCTAGTGATAGAATAATCCAATAAGTGGCAACTTTCACATCGGTATCCGCCCTACTTTCTGATCGAGTAGCAAGTTTAGCATTGTCAATAAACAGGTTTTAATGCCCACATTAAAGTAGTATTGAAGTAAATAACAGTCCACTGGACAAAGACCGGCCCCCCTATTCTGTAACTCAGTGGCTATCGAAAAATTAAAGCCACTGACATATATTTTTTGTCCATTGAAGGTCCACTATGAAAAAATAAAATAATGTTTCTTAGCAAACCTTCAATGAATAAAAAATATAAGTCAGTGGCTTTCATTTTTTGATAGCCACTGAGTTACAGAACAGGGCTGCTGGTTTGAAGGAAAATGTCTTTAGACCCACCACGGCGTTACCCAAGTTCAGGTTATAGATTTCACTCATTCTACTACAAGTAACGCCTTGGCTACGATCTCACCTTGTATAGATAGTTCAATTGTTTACTTGTTTTTTGACGACCTCCGTGGCGCAGTGTGTAACGCTGTTGTCTTGACGTGCGGAGGTCCCGGGTTCGATCCCCGGCAGGGTCAATTGGGAATTTATAATTTCTGAATTTTCCCTGGTCTGGCCTGGTGGGAGGCTTCGGCCGTGGCTAGTTACCACCCTACCGGCAAAGACGTACCGCCAAGCGGTTTAGCGTTCCGGTACGATGCCGTGTAGAAACCGAGTAAGGGTATGGTTTTAATATAACTGTCATGCCCCTAACAGGTTAGCCCGCTACCATCTTAGACTGCATCATCACTTACCATCAGGTGAGATCGCAGTCAAGGGCTAACTTGTAGTGGATTAAAAAAATAAAAAAATATTACCTAATATTTATCTTGAGAAAGATTAAGAACTCTATTTGGTAGGAACATCAGCTTACATCAGCTCATGTGCATTTTTGCTAGGTACCTAGTACCTACCTAAACTTGCTTAACACATTAGAACTTTTACTTGGCGTTGCTATGTACAACTGAGTAGGTACGGTTAAAATAAAATAATTTCTGCCAGAGAGAATCCCATACTCCCCTAGGCATAATTCCTTTACATTTCAACCTGCCGCAGTCACTTACCGCACTCCTTCAAACTCATACACAAAAAGAAAAACTATAAATCCTTTAATAAAAAAACCGGCCAAGTGCGAGTCGGACTCGCGCACCGAGGGTTCCGTACAAACCTGTAGTAAGTTTTAAATTAAATGTTTTTTTTTTAAATATTTGAGTTGATTGAATGAAAGGTAAATTGCGGTTTACGATTTATGACGTATTAAAAAAAACTACTTACTAGATCTCGTTCAAACCAATTTTCGGTGGAAGTTTGCATGGTAATGTACAACACATATTTTTTTTAGTTTTATCATTCTCTTATTTTAGAAGTTACGGGGGGGGGGGGGGGGGGGGGCTCTCGCGCAAACTATTCAGTTTAGAAAAAAACGAAGACCTATCCATAGATACCCCACACCTATGGGTTAGATGAAAAAAAATTTTTGAGTTTTAGTTCTAAGTATGGGGAACCCCCAAAATTTATTGTTTTTTTTCTATTTTTGTGAGAAAATCTTAATGCGGTTTACAGAATACATCTACTTACCAAGTTTCAACAGTATAGCTCTTATAGTTTCGGAAAAAAGTGGCTGTGACATACGGACGGACAGACAGACAGACAGACAGACAGACATGACGAATCTATAAGGGTTCCGTTTTTGCCAAATTTGGCTACGGAACCCTAATATTGAACCTCCAGTCCAAAGTTGTACTGCGTCATAATCATAGGACTAAACTGGTCTTATTGATTATTCAACTCACAGAGGGAGCCCTTTGAAAAATTACCTGTGCTCAGTCGAGCTTTCCTTAGGGCGAGGGCTGTTGTAAAATTTAACTCCCTAGACCTTGGTTTTAGAAATAAAATGTCTCATTCTAGATCTAGACACTCTAAGGCGCAGTCCTAATTGACAATCGAACGTACGAATTTTGTCGCATGACTAAAATACCAGTAAACTTCAAACATTCATTATCATCATCGACACTGCTAAACACGAGTCGACTCAAAATGAGAAGGGCTTAAGCCATAGTCCACCACACTGGCCAAGTGCGGATAAGCAGAATTCGCAAACTTTGGGAGAACACTATGGGGAAGTCAGGCATGCTGGTTTCTCGCGATGTTTTCCTTCGACATTAAAACAATAATTAATGATATTGCTTAAACGCAACTAACTTCTTTGTTTTTTAAACTTATTGTTCAAGATAAACATATACAAAATTATATTACAAAATACATATTATATATATATATATATATATATATATATATAGGTATATATATATATACAAGCCATCCTCTGAAAACTTCAACGTTTATGTGAGGATGACTAAAATAAATGTCTCATAAAAGATGCGTGCGCGGGGATCGAACCCTAGACCATCAGAATAGGAGATCGAGGTGAAGATGAAGATGCGCACGATTGTTTAGTTAGGACTAAAGGTAAACGCAAACCGGACAATATCATCGCATCATCGCGAGTATTTTAAATTATAGAACAAGATGTGCAAATGAGCAGTTGCTATATGGCAAATACTATTTTTCAATTAGTTAAATTAATTATTCTTATGAGTTTTAGCTGAAATTGTGGCATATAAAGATTACGCAATGCTTTTTTCAGGGCACGTTTGGAACCCTCCAAGCTTAAATAATTAAAGTTAAACATAATGAATTATCACCGTTACTTGGCAACTCGCTACTGTTTAGTTTTTAAATTCAACAAAAATAATTGACATTCATAAAGTGTACCGCGCCCACCCACTGTGAATAAATTACTTTATTTACCTAATTCCGTTACAATGCTGCGTTGACACCGATAGTTTTGGTTTAAAACTGCCAGTATACGTCTTCCATGTAAACGTTGCATGTAGAAACTTTTATCATAGCTTTCATTTCATGTAAAGCTTAGAAATGCATTGCTACTTACCACAGCAGATGATACTTATCACAGTCAAAAGTTAACTTATCATCGGAAAAAGATCTCTGAACAAAAAATGAGTTCGAACACGCAAGCGAGGTTCGTCGGTCTGCACCGGCCCTTAACCTGCGGAATAAAGTATCATAGGATTTTGACGAGACTTTATTATTAAATGAGATCGAATTATAATCTTTTCGCTGAATCAAATAAAAAAGGTAGAGCCACGGTTGAGCTCAGACAAAATTAAACATATTTTGATATTACCTAAATAGCCGTTCCAATAAAAGATTGTTTCCCCAATAAAAAGCCATAATAACAATTTTTACAAGCCCCATAACTTTTACTACCATCACCATTGATATGCAATATTCAAGGATAATACTTAGATATCATGTAAGTACATTGATGAAAAATATTTTTTTTTATCATAAGATAAATTTCGATAAAAGTAACAATAATATTTACAGGATTATCATTAGAGCAACTCAACGTAAAACACGATTTTAATTTATTTTTTTAAAGTAGTAAAGCAATGGATTGGAAACTTGGCAAAAGGTAAAAAAAAACAAAAGTTCTACATCAGCTGAAAGATTCACTTCTGTTGGGTGTCCCTTGACTGTCGACACCTCACAGCTTTGCATGTTCGCTTGCCGATTTTAAATGATCCTATGATTTGTTTCTACCATTACCATACAAATAGGCTCTGATTTTGTTATAGTGTATCTTAGGTCGTTGCATGCTATCGATGGCCCCCATGAGCCTACGTATATAAAAAAGCCCGCGCGAACAAAACACAGAGTAATAGATAAACACATAGAGGGCTATAAAAACAGAAACGCACCCCGCGGCTTTATTGTGCAAGTATGACTAATAAAGTTTACGTCGTTACTCCAAAGAGCAACATCGTCCTTTCTCTTTAGGGGAGCAATTATACTTAGGTCTCCGCTCTGCCAAAGAGTCAGACCACTTGGTCAAAGTACGCGCCGAATTCCTTTTTTAAGGTCATAGAAAAATTTGGCCAAAAGTTATATTTTAAACAAATGAAGTGGACTTTAAAAAGGTCAAAGATAAGAACGGTAAGAAATGATACCGTACCATAGTCCATACCGCGTCCGAGGCACGTACAACAATTCAATATTCTAATCTCGGTACGCTCGAAAGATATGATACATAACTTTGAAGATTCTTTAAATAATCTTCTATTAGGCCTCAAAACGCTAAACAGAAAAAGATAAGACAACATTAGAGATCGTACCGTGCCTTAAAGGCACGTAAATTTTAAATAAATTCCCAATCCATTGTTCGCTAGAGAGTTATGGTCTATTCGTCTAATGTAAATTGTAAATCATACGTAAGTTGAGATCGGCTCATTTTAAATCGCAATGATTGAATACGTTGACTAATGAAAAGAGCTGTGTCGTCTTCCTCTCCGTCGTGTTGCTTTCTGGTATAAACTGAACCCCAATCCTATTCCCGGAACTAATACTCCCTATCACAAGACGATAGGGATTGTTTTCGATTGGAGTCGGCATTTTAGGGAAGATAGACATGAGATAATCAGTATACGGCTTAGGGGATGCTGTCACGGCGTCGGTATAACAATAAACATCAAGAAAATATTATCAAGGATTAAAGATATCAGCTTTTTTAAAATTGCCGGATTTCGAAATAATATAATACTAGCTGATGGCCGCGACTTCGTACGCGTGGATCGAGGTTTTGTTGTTCCCGCGGGAACTCTTGAATTTTCCGCCTGATTGAATTGAATTTTTAGCCTATGTGCTATTCCAGACTATATTCTATCTCTGTGCCAAATTTCAGCCAGATCCGTGCAGCCGTTAGCGCGTGATTGAGTAACAAACATCCATACATCCATACATCCATCCATCCAAACTTTCGCATTTATAATATTTATTTGATGATTGATTTATTTGATTATTTGATTTCATTGATTATCACTCAACGTTTGCTTCTGACTAAAGCATAGTTAAATTGGTGCTAGGAGTAGTTAGTATGAAAGGTGACTAAAATATCATCTCCATAGCTACGATCTTTTTGATTTCTGCCCACCCTATGATTAATTCCAGCAAACCTTCAAGGCAAGAGTGAATAGGCATCTTCTAGGCAAGCGCGTTCCAACCTAGACCTTATCATTGCTTTGCTGCCATGATTGTCGGCAAAAAAATAAAATATAATAAAAACCCTTCCTGAAAACTCTTCACTCTGAAACGGTATAGGACTAGTGATTTGACTCTACTCTAGATATACCTACCTACCTTCTATGAGATGGTACGCTTTAAACGGCTTACAGTTTACACCTAGCTGTAAGATATGCGTTGCTGGAATCTCTTGGACGCACGTGCTCTAAATCGGTTCATGCCGTCGAAGTTACGTCACTAGCACTCTCGATTAGGTACTCGATTACGAGACGTCAATAAATATCAAAATAACTCTGTAACCTGAGCATAAATTAGCTACTATTTACATATTATGTGCAGTGTGATGCAGGTCATACAGACATTACAGCTTTTCTTACCTTGTACTTAATAGGTCACTTTTCATTAGGTCTTGTCAGTTAATGTACCTATTTAGTAAATAGGTACATTAACTAATAACTTCGGTAAGTAAATAGTATTTACTTACCGAACTTATGAATATCCCACGAAATACACAATATGTTGACGTTTGCGTAGGCATCAATGTTTGTTATGACTGAATATAATACACAATTAGGCCATTATAATACCTATGACTTAGTTAATCATTAAAATTATCAAAATATAATCATTATTATTCTTGGAATTTTGTGGAAATCGCTATGAATCAGTGCTTGTAGAATCTAGATTGTGTAGATATTTTTATCCCTGACTACAAGTTCGCCCTTCACTGTGTGAGTGAGTGTCATACATCACCACTCAGTGAGTGATGATGCAATCTAAGATGGTAGAGGCCTAACCTGTTAGGGGTAAGGCATTAACCAAACCCTATTCTGTTTCTACGGGTGTCGTACCGAAAGGCTAAATTGCTTGGAGGCATGTCTTTGCCGGTAGATAAAACCTGTGGTAGCAACTAACATTAGATATGTTTGATAGAAATTCAACGTTGCAATCTCCTTAACCTCCATAGCCAACCCTCTTTTTATTTTACAATTGGCCAACCTCCTCCCGCGGCGCCACTCACAGTAAAGCAGTTAAGCCAACACAATAAAATGTGACTCTAAATTAGCTCATCGTTTTACAAGCAATAAATTTAATAGGCAACCATGGGGGAGTCGCTATTCACGCCTGAAATTTTAACACGTCGACAATTTGGTTAGTCGCAGGGTGAAATCAAGTTTGGTAATCAACTTCCACTGTTATTATTGACTTTGCTACCCTATGTTTATGCGGGCGATGTTTTCTAATATGCAGGAAATATGGAAGAGTAAATAGGCTTAGAGTAATAGGATACCGGACGTCACAGATGGACAGACAGGCAAAAATTTTCAGATCAGATCTGTAAGTTCACTACTGTAAGTTCACAATTAATCTGTTCACCTCTTTATTCTTTACTAGATGATGCCCGTGGACTAAGTTTTTTCGATTCCCGCGAGAACTCTTCAATTTTCCGGGATAAAAGTAGCCTATCTTCTTACCCGGGATGTAAAGTATCTCTGTGCCAAATTTCGTCAATATCGGTTGCGTAGTTGGGCCGTGAAAGCGTAGCAGACAGACAGACACACTTTCGCTTTTATAATAATATTAGTATATGGATTCTTTTTGATTTATTAATTAACACAGCCAGTTATAATCATAATTTTCCCTGTGCTGTGCCATTGACGTTCGCAAATAACCAGACAGTGACTGAGAACATGATAAGAAAAAAAAATTCTTTTCTTTCTTATCTCTACTTTCTTTCTTCTGTAAATTGTGCGCACTCTACGCGTCTCACAAATCACAATTCACAGCCAAGCGCGTGCCAAATCACCCAACTTTTAAAATTGAACATCACTCTTTATCCATCCACGAAATTAGGTTTCAAGTGGAGGAAGCAATATTTTTCTATTGTGCCGCTCTGTTTTATAAATTAAATGATCCATTTCTTTAAATTGTTCTTAATGCTTCGTGCTCAATACCTCAAGCCTTTAATACTTTAAAAATAGGTACATAGAAATCGTTGCATTTAAATAAGATTTGTCTCAATTTAGACGGCAGGTACCTGTTGGAATAGGTACATAGAAATCGCTGCATTTAAATAAGATCTGTCTTAATGTAGAGTGTAGACGGCAGGTACCTGTTGGATAATATGGAAGTATTTGGGAACCCACCGGACTATTATCACCAGAAATCACCAATAGCTTCAACAATGTGAAATAGATAGATTTCACCTATTATGTTTATGGCTAAAGAAAAACACTTACAGCTCTTCTTCTAAAGTTGTAAGTGTTTTTCTTGGGTTGGTGGATTTATTGACAAGCTTTCCAGTACAACATCGTTCATTACGGATAAGTAAGGTAATATTACCCCGCATTGGAGCAGCGTGGTGGGTCTAAGCTCTAATTCCCGCTCTCCTACGAGAGTGGAGGCCTGTGCCCAGCAGTGGGACGTTAATGGGCTGTAGTGGTGGAAGGTAATATTATAATAAGTCTATGGCACAGGGATTTAGTTTTTCCAAAGATTTTCGTTTGGCTTTTCCCGTCCAAAATCACTCTCCAACTCTTTGAAAAGCGATTTTGAACTAGTGCTTTTCATATTTCGTTTGGAATTTAGCAGTGTTTCATTTCAGTAGGTATTGGTATTGGTATTTAATAATGAAAGTAAAAGTTATTGTTTCGAAAGAAAATATATTAATATAATAAAAAGTAAAACAAGATAATTCTTTGAATGATGTCAGTCAATTCAGTTACAATAATTATTATATTGAATTGAAACAAATTTGTAATAGCTTTAAAAAAAGAACGAAAATGGTATGTTTGCACAAACATAATTTACCTATATGTTCAAGGTCTCTAAGATATAGGTAGATACTTACCCATGAGGGGATTTCAAGGAAAACAAAAGTACCTATATGTAACTTTAAATAATTCAACATCGAAAATTTTACGAAATGTAGCGTATATTGTTCCTTCCCGTGGTCTAAAATAATCTTTTGTTTCACATCCATGATACATTGTACACATGCAGTCGGTGACATACATACCTACTCATGAAAAGAGTCTTTCATTCACATTATTTTACCTCGAATAAAACAATATACTACAAAGTTGATAAGAGTTCGAAATTTTCGAATGCAGGTTTTTCGACTGAGCGCTCTTTATGTTCTATACAAAAAAGACTGAATCAATGACATTTTTTTAAATCATGAGCCCAATTTTGTTCCTGTGTTTTTTTACTCTACAAGTTAGCCCTTGATTGCGATCTCACCTGATGGTAAGTGATGATGCAGACTAAGATGGTAGCGGGCTAACATGTCAGGGGTATGGCAGTTAGGCTGCGGGCACGAAACTAGCGGCGGCGGGGCGACGGCGGTAGCGGGGCGATGCGATGTGGAGCGATCCGCTAGCGGCGTGAAGGGTGGGCACGAAACAGGCGGCCTGTCAGTGCCCGCTCGTGTAGGGATGTTCCGAAGCCATCGAAGCATAGATAGCCACAGCTCATATCGATACATTTTCATTTTTTAATATGAATGAATTCATTTTGATTACCAATATGATATTTAACTTATTTTTTGTTTCTTTTACTAGTAGGTACAGTATAATTATTATCAACCAATATTTATTTGATTTCAAACAAAAAGGTCAAATTTTGTACGGTTTCTGACTCACTCACTAGGCGGTACAGTGGCAACCAACATTGTGAGTCCTCTCTCGTCTGTTTCGTGTGCATCGCCATACTTTTTTTATGGCTTTATTCAACGACCTAATTTCATGTAAATTGTAAATTAATTATGATCTATGTCACGGGCCATGTCAAACGAAGAAAAGTCTAGTTAAACTAACACAATCTAGTCTGAAATGCGGGATCTTACTTACTACATAAGTGCTATTATATGACATCTTAAAAACGTATGATATGGTCAAAGATTAGTAGAGAGATTATATTCGATTTATAAAATTATAAATGTGCAAGTGTGTCTGTCTGTCTGTCCGTCTGTCTGTCTGTCTGTCTGCTACGCTTTCATGGCCCATCTATTCAAACGATTTTGTTGAAATTTGGTACAGGGATAGTTTGTATCCCGGGGAAGGACATAGGCTACTTTTTATCCCGGAAAATTAAAGAGCTCCCGCGGGAATCGAAAAACCTTAATCCACGCGGACGAAGTCGCGGGCCTCATCTATTTATTAATAAAATTAAATAATGTGGCTTATGAATTTTATAATTGTAAATTGAAAACACATGTCGAAATAAAAACCGGCCAAGTGCGAGTCGGACTCGCGCACCGAGGGTTCCGTACTCAAGAAGTAGGTATAATTACCTTTGTTAATGAACCGCAAAACTAACTTTGTTTGTAGAGGTTTACTGTTAATATCAAAAAATTACGTTTGTTGTATGGGAGCCCCCCTTTAATATTTACTTTATTGATATTTAATTATTTATTTTGAAAGGTAATATACAAGTTAATATTCTGTGAAAATTTGAACCATCTACCTGTTACCGTTTTTAATATTGAGCAAAAAAATACGAAAAAAACACGTTTATTGTATGGGGACCCCCCTTAATATATATATTTTTTTAATTTTTAGTATTTGTTGTTATAGCGGCAACGGAAATACATCATTTGTGAAAATTTCAGCTTTCTAGCTATCACGGTCTATGAGATACAGCCTGGAGACAGACAGACAGACAGACAGACAGACAGACAGCGGAGTCTTAGTAATAAGGTCCCGTTTTTAACCTTTGGGTACGGAACCCTAAAAATTACCTATACACCGCCAAACTAATTCGTAGACCACTTTTTATGTGATAATTTAAATTAATTACACGAGGTGCGAAGTGCCAGCGTTATGGAGTGGACTACGACGGGTGAGGTACCGATACCGAAACATATTTTTATATGAAAGGATCCATCTAGTACCTACATATATATTATATATCGATGATAATTATCGATGATTATTAATAAATAAAAATACAACACTGGTACTCGAGCAAGCGACGAAAAAAAACTAAGGTAAGCGCTGGCAATGTCGACAGTGTCCCGATACCCGTCAGATTGTAAAAAATTATCAGCTACTTATTTCTACTAAACACTAAACCAAAACTTTTTATGGCAACGTATTTATGGTAATATTTTCCATAATTAGTATGAAAACATTTTGTCAAAACCATAATGGTATTGGAAAAAAAAAACAATGAAAGTTTGCGTTTTGGAATTCTTGTGCTTTTTGCCATGTTTACACAAAACATGTAAACAAAACTGTTTTATTTTTATTATTATCTTGAATTACCGTGTGACATCTATTGGTACTTTGAAATACCTACTTGACCCATAAATCATCAAAATTAACAATATTACTTTACCTGCGTTTAATTGCCTCATCTGGTGAAGATGAGGTATAACTGGACGATAGAAGGGCTGGCTCATTTATTGCGCAACGGATCAGCCGTGCTGTCCAATGCGGAAATGCAGCCAGAATTCTTAACACCATACCACGCGGGTATGATTTATATACTAATTAGGTTAGGCTAGCTTGTGGTAAGTTTAATTGTAATGTTCTCGATAAATAGATTTTTGAAATCTGGAATATGCAATTAAAATTAACTTAATATGCAATTAAAATAAATTAACTTGATAATAGACAATAGAGTTTAAATTATTGTTAAAAAATGTCGAGTTCTGGGACATATTAACGATATAATCTGGATAAATCACTCATTTTCGTATTTTTTAAAGATTTAATAACATTATTGTAATTAATTAATTCTAAAATTATATTTAAAAAAATATATGAATTTGAAAGTTATTTGTTTTGCTTTAAATTCACTACAGCAAACTGGCAAAGCTGCAAAGTCAGCTAAGTTCAGAACCTGACGACTATCGGTACTTTTCCCTTAGTTTGTTCCCGTCACTTCTACGTCACCCGTCGCCCTGCCATCGCTCGTGCATCGCTCCATCGCCCCGCCCTGCCGTCGCTCGTTTCGTGCCCGGTCCCATACAAAGCCATACATTTGATTCCATCGCCGTCGCCCCGCTACCGCCGTCGCCCCGCCGTCGCTAGTTTCGTGTTTGCACCCTTATATTAAACCCGTCGGGTCGTAAGTTCGTAACTAGCCACGGCCGAAGCCTCCCACCAGACAAATCAAGGATTTTTCAAATCAAGTATGTATTTATCAATAAGTGTCCATTTTAAAAACACTGAACAAAAAAGTAAATCTTTAGAAGAAGAAGCTAATCAAACCCATTAAATGACGGCAAAATCATGTTAACAATTGATTCTCAGAAATATTAATATTTGAGGACACATGTTTAATATTTGTTTTTTTCTGTAACAGAGATCAAAAGAATTGAAAAAAAAAAGGAAATTTTCTCAGTCATAAACTTCTTTTATTACATGACTATACAAACATCAGCCGTAATTAGATTAGAAACTACACAATAATAATTTACAGTCTTTCGAATTAATACTTATAAAATTTTCTTTCAAACACAAAGGCGATAAATACGTTAGAAGCACATAACGCAATGTAATGCGCAAATTTGGTATCGTTATTGTACAAAAGTTACACTATACAACACTACTAGGTCTATATACAACGTCGGACGATATCATACGTTCGCAAATCGCAACAAAGCGGAACATCTGCAAATGCCTACCGTTACAAATGAGATCGATCTGAATAAATTTCTACACGTCTTTATACCAGGTATGTTTGCACTGTGTGCTGTAAAACAACGGAGTGGGGCTGATTGTGGCGGCCGTGGAAATCGTTCGATGAATAATCCGAGTCTATAGTCGAGTAGATGTGCTCAGACAACGGCCTATCGCAAGGCGAACGCTCCGCTGAGTTAGCGGATTTGCCACACAGCGTCTGGCACGTACTGTTCAGCACAGACGCATCCATTGTATAGGTGTTGGAATTCCTCCCATAATTAAGCCTCTTCAACTTGTGACCGCGCCGCTTAGAAGACGGCATTGCGTATCGTAATCTTTCCCAGAAACGTTTCTCTTTCCACGTTATCTCCAAACCGGTTTTGAAATATGATTTTAATTCTGGGTCGCGTGGAACGAGCCCTACGGCGACTATAATTAATTTATGAGGATTTTTACGCAAGGCCCTCTGGAGGGCTTGACGGAATTCTATGTGCGACCATTCGGTTAAAATAAAGTTCTTAGATAGCACTACTATGATACGTCTGGATGCCTCAGTAGCCTCGACAACTAAGTCAGGAAACTGTGCGTATGTAGCCTCAAACTGTGGCACGTCCCTATAGTGGAGGCAGAGGTGGTAGGATGGGTAGCCATTTTCCAACTCCCTCGCTAAAGACTCTATAACGAATTCCTCATCTTTGGGGCTGTAGCAAATGTAAGCGTCATAAAGCTTATCAGCGTCGTTAAAGGCACCCGCTAAGGGAGAGAGCTTAATGCCACAATTTGAGTACAACCACATTCTACACGCGTATCTAAATGTGAACACTAAAGCTAATATTAATAGAATAAGCATGAACCCAGTAAGTGCCGAGGCAAGTAAGGGGATGTTGTTAGAGACGAAGAACGCGCTTATCACCGAGGTATCGCTTATTTCGCTACATACTGTCACATTTAAATTCAATGGCTTCCTCGCCGGGCTCACGTTCTCATTTAAGCACCACAAATTCTGTATGTCTATTACTTTTTCGACGTTTTGTGATATGTACATTAGGAATCCTTGTAAATATTTACAGTTACAAGACCAGTAGTTGTTACTTAAAAACAGAGTTTGCAGTTTTTTGTTATTGTCTAAATGCCACAGGCCATAATTTACGAGCCTGTTTCCGTCCAAGCGTAATATCTCAAGAACACCCAAAAAGGAAAAGCTGACGTTCGAAATATATTCAATAGCGTTGTTTTGAAGATACAACTCTCTTAGATTGCTCAGCTTGGAAAATTCAGGTCCATGCAAGCGTTTTATTTTGTTATTGTCCAAATGCAATATTCGCAATTCGCTAAGACCTCTAAATGTATCGTTTTGTATATTTCTTATGTTGCTGGAGTTCAAATATAAAACCAAGGATTTACGCATTGAATCGAAAACAGTTTCGTTGAGTTCGTTATAAAAATTACCATCTAAATAGACGTGAGTTGCGCTAATAGGAAAGTCCCGAGGCACCAAATCCAATTTTTTTACGGAACAATCGACAACATTTGTGGTCTTTGTCGAGTCGTGGTAACAGGAACAGTTATGAGGACAGACAGTTTTGCAATTACAAAAAGTGAAGTCACAACAATGGCAGTCTTCTGGGCAGTGAATATCGTACTTGCAGAGAAAATCTTTCGTATGGAGAGAACTTACTGGGAGAAATTTAACACCGCGTACATAGGACTCTTTGCATATAACGTTTTCTAAATCCATCACGCGCGGGTATTGTCGGGAAGTAATAGAATTGATCAGCAGAAGCCATTTCATCGTACAATCGCATCGAAAGGGGTTGCCACTTATGTAAAATTCTGGCAAAGCTCTGTCATCCACTTTCGATATACGCAAGCTATTTATATCCAAACTTTCGATTTCATTGGCATACATATCGACTCGGGTCAAATTGCTCTTTTCGAAAAATGTATCTTCCTCGATACTTGTAATAAAGTTATTGTTTATGAACAACAGCTCTACACTGTTAGGTATTGATAATGCTGACAGCGTAACGATACGATTATGACTCGCATCTAAAGTCTTTACGTGTAAATCTTTTTGAATCTTGTAGTAATTGCCCAAAACTTCGATAAAATTAGCGTGAATGTCGAGCCATTTCAATCCCGACGGTATAAAAGCGTAATCAAACCATACAAGATGGTTTTCAGATAGATTCAACCATAACAACTTCGTCAATGACACGAATACTCCGTTTATATCAGAAATGAAGTTGCCATCCAATCGAACGGCTTCCAATTGCGCGTTCTTTTGAAAGGTTTCGGTCTCGATAGCCTGTATTTTATTTTTTGCCAAATTGAGTACTTGTAGGCTAGGCAAGCCCCAAAACATTCCCGCTGTAAGGTTTCCAATTTGATTGTCAATTAAACGCAACCCAGTTAGCTGTGATAAGTTTTGAAACGAATTGTTTGAAATTTCTGTCAATAAATTCTCTCCCAAGTCTAAAGACTTCAAGAACGGTAATTGCAAAATAGCCTCGGGAACTTTCGTCAATTTATTAGAACTTAAATCTAACTCTTTTAAATCTGAACAATTTCTGAAAGCGTCTTCAGCAATGTACGATAAAATGTTGTTGTTCAAGTTTAACTTGTTTAAAATAAAAAGTCCGTTAAATACGTGATCCTCGATAACACGAAGTTTATTCTGTCCTAGGTTTAGTGTATGTAAGTTGAACAAAGGTGAAAACGCATTATCTTCGATAAGGGCGATAGAGTTATTACTTAGAGTAAGAATTTGGAGAAAAAATAAATCCTTAAACATGTTTCGGGCGACCCCGGTGAGGGCGTTGTGTGACAGGTCGAGCACAATTAATCTTATTAAACCACCGAACGTTTCATCTTCTATGTGGCTGCCTTTCAATTTATTCGCCGAAAGATCTAACACCACTAATTGTTCCAGTCTATTAAACAATTTCTTAGGCAACATTTCCAACTCATTGTAGCTCAAGTATATTTCACGGATTTCCCTAGTATTCTGAAATAAAGTTTCCGGTAAGTAATTAATAGCGTTCTCCGATAGGTTAACAACTTTTAAGGATAACAAGTCACTGAAAACTTCGCCCGGCAGCTCGGTTATTTTATTGTTCTGCAGAAATAGTTGCGTTAGTCTCCGCAAATGTAATATTTCAGAGTCAGCTGGCAAGGACATGATGTCATTGTAACTCAAATCGATAGTCTGCAGCGTGGACCCACATTTATGACCGAATCCTAGTTCATCGACAAACTTGATTTTGTTGCGGGTTAAGTTAAGGGAGATTATATTCTCCAGGGCACAAAAGAGGTCCGAAGGTATTTTCCTGATATTGTTGTATCCTAAATCCAAGGTGTGAAGTTCTCGTAATCCGTTGAATGCTCCCAACGAGAGTTCTAATTCCTTGTTGTGTCCCCACTGATAGTTCATGGTGCGTAACCTCAGCGTCTTGAGACCTCGCAATCCTTCGAACACGTTACCAGGTAGCCTGAGGATTTTGCAGTCGCTGAGCGTTATCTCCGTCAAACCTTGCATTTTCCCGAAGTAATGATCCTTGATTGTGCTCTCCAGGTGGTGCTCGCCGCACCGGACCGCAAGCCTGTCCGCGCCGTCCGAGTGCATCGAACCGACCACATCTCGGTCAGACGACAGCGTCCGAACGTTGCACTCCACACTGTTCCCACCGGGCACACGGATACAGGCATCTGGGGCATCAGGCGCTTCCGTAAGCGCCGCGCCCAACACTAAACAAAAGAGTATCACGGCAATTATCATTTTAAGTTGCACTGTGTCCATTTCATTTTCACTTGTCAACTTGTTTCGATGAATGAAAGTGAGGTCGCCGGGTCGCGTGCGATCATATTAAAGTTCGGGGCGCAATTAGAATGCGTGTGCGGGACGATAACAATGACTGCGAGCGTAGTAAACAGTCCGTGCGATGGCACGCGAGCACATAGCGCGTTGAGCCCGCGTTCCCCCCGCGGCGGCAGGCGAGCGACTGCCGTACAATGAAATGCCATGAATGCGCGCGGCCTGAGGGAACCGACCGCACCATCGCATTTCTAATGCCGCATACTAACTGCTAACCCTAGTAGTTTTCGACTTTTGTAGAAAACGGAAACCGTTACGTGACTTTGCTTCAATTAATGCTATTTATGCTATTTGAGAGACTGAAAGTAAACTCTATGTGTAGATAGAGCATTGAAACGCTAATAGCTGCTTCCGTTGAACTCATTTATCTATAATAGGGCTTTATGCTTAGCATATTAGGCCTTACAGACCAATCACCAAAGAATAGATGAATATGACCTACCTAGGCCAACTCTATTTATTCGGACTCGGACAGATGACATCACTTAGGAGCAAAAACTAGGAACCAAAAATAACGTCCTGGGGTCGACATTTTGTTTTGTCGCCTACGGCCTAATAATATGCGTGCTCCATTTTTAAGTGAATGTCATAGAGTAAAGTCCTCGCGAGAGGTTTTCCTGTTTTTGATTTGATTTGACGTCAATGTTTTGAATGTAAAACTCGTTTCGGCCTGTCGCGCTAGTGTGTGCAGCTCCATATAAAATATGCGCGCAGACTTTTTGTCGGCGACACAAAAAATGACCATTAAGTGTGCTTGCACCCTTAGTAAGTAGGGGAAAGTGGGGCGGCTTCATACAGTTTTTATATTGCGAAATATAAATATGAAATTTTGTGGAATGAGGTGTAGGTATTACCTACATCTACGTCTTCAATTTATAACACAATAGTTTAATTATTTAATACTGTAGTACCTATTATAATAATATTACAATAAATTACTGAAAATTCACGTGCGCGAATTTCCATAAATATTGTTTTGAGTGTGTATGTATGAAATGAATGTACCCCATATGTAGTAGGTGCCCCTTGTGTGAATACTGATTCCGCCCCACTTCGCCCGACATTGAAAAATAAAAGTCGTCGCATGATCATGTACGGCAGTTTTTTATGCGATCTCAACTTGGTAACTAGTGATGAGTTATGTTAAACCTATACCCCTAATCGGTTTCTACACGGCTTCGTACAGGAACGCTGAATCGCTTGGTGGCATGCTTTTGCCGGTAGGGTAGCTAGCTAACTACGGCCGAAGCTTCCAAACAGACTATAGAAAATTCAGAATCCATACTAATATTATAAATGTGAAAGTGTCTGTCTGTTTGTCTGCTATGCTTTCACGTCCCATCTTTTCAGCCGATTTTGATGAAATTTAGTATAGAGATTTTTTTAGAGGTTGCATTCCGGCAAAGAACATAGGCTAAGTACATGATAATGCCCGCGAGCCGCGAGGATTAAGCGCTAGTTCAGACACGGCGGGAACCGCGCGATTATAGAATCGCGTGGTAATCGCGCGGGTCTTATTTATATGAGTTATTTAGTAATCGTTCAGACATAACCGCAACCAAACCGCCAGAAAATAGAATCGCGCTGCTTCCGCGCGTTTCTATTACTATGCAGTCTTTACTTCGCGTTCAGTTGCGTTGCGGATACCGCGCGGTTAGCACGTCACAGCTCGTGAATTCGCCATGGATCGTTTCGACACTGAACTATTTATTGATGAAGTGGAGAAGAGACCTGCAATATGGGATCTTCAGTGTGAAGATTACTCAAATAAAATTATCAAGAATCGATCTTGGCACGAGTTGGTGGAGATATTTGGAAACTGTGAAGACACGTTGGAAAAAAAGAATATTTTAAGTAAGTAGGTTTATTCACCAAAAATACACTGTCAGAATTATTAATAATGAAAGTGGACGATTCTTAAATTGGGATATAACGTTACGAACTGACCATGTACTAGTCGGTCACTTAATATTGGATGCACCCAATACCGCCTTTTTCTTTTCTTTTTTTTAAGGAGCAACCACAGTAAACACACTTCTTCGTCGACCTCCATTTTCAAACTGACGTTATCCCCGCACGAAAATCGCATAATAACCGCCGGTGTCTGAATAGCATCACAATTTTGCGGGTCCAAACCACGCGATTCGAAAACGCGCGGTTCCCGCATGTCTGAACTAGCGCTAAGTTTTTTGAATTCCCGCGGGAACTCCATAATTTTCCGAGAAAAAGTAATATATGTATAGTCCTTACGCGGCATACAACCTATGTCTGTACCGAATTTCATCAAAATCGACTAAAAAGATGGGTGGGCCGTGAAAGCGTAGCAGACACACATACTATTGAGTTAGCAAAATCTCATAAATACACTAGCCAAACACATTTTCGCAATATAAATATTAGTAGGTATATAGATTGTATGCTTCGAAATGACAACTTCGTTAACGCGATTCAGACTGTTTGTTTCATTCTAGTTACTTCGTTGGAGTTCCTTAGTTTGATTTGAGTAGCGTCATCTAGTGGCTACAATTAGTGGAGATCGCCATCTTACTCTGGAACTGCGAGTCGTAGAGCGTCCATGATCCAGAGCTAGAAGTTAAGAAACGATGACCGTAGTTAGAAGCTACTTTTGAAAACCTAACCACCTACCTATAGGAGAAAACTTTTAGACTATAGTTTCATGGTCTACGTACATCTAGACTAAAACTTGAGACCGGAAATGTTTTAATATATAGTAATTCGTTATACTAAATTGGTCAAATTGTGGCAAAATATGCAATGTTAATAATGGGTAAAAAATAACAACTATAGGGAGAAAGTAAAACAACATTTCATTTGCAATGTTTAATACATAACGCTAGTTATACCTAAACTAAATAGAGTCAAAATATTTACAGGAAAAAGTCAAAGAATCCTATGCAAACATTGGGTATTGGATACACAATCCTTACTCTAATGATATTCTTTAGAAAAGTTGACAAAACAAACCCATTGTGCAAGAAAACGTTTACGAAAATTAATTCATGTTGAGTGGTAACCCTAAAATAAATTAAGCTGCAGACATACTACTGTGTTTTTGCAACGAAAGCTATGACGATCGCGTCCTCAGGCGTCAGCGCGTCAGGGCGCCGCGACAGGGAAATAAAAAAATATAACTCTTATCTTCTTGTCGCGTTACGACACAGTAATGTGTTCGCACCATTACATCATGTTCTCAATATAACAATAACATTATTGTCTTACTCTCTAAACTTTAACTTAAATGTATTTAGATCGAATTGGAAAATAAAGAAGGAAACATACTTTTAACACGCTGAAAAAACACGACTGTCATATATCATATGAAATCAAATCATAATATATTTTACCAGAACCACAATACAAATACCCGCTACCACATTGCTGGGTGCGAGTTCCGTGTTATCAGTATGTTTTCACCTTAATACGACTACTTCCTTGTGAACTGATCACTTTATTTCATTGCTTTTTCTCATAGTATAGTACCTACCACTATGCAAATATAACTAATTTTATTACTGAAAAAGCAGTATCAGTATCATGTATTTATTTTCAATTTGAAACTAGAAAAATGTATCTACAATTTGTTTCATCATACTTAGTGATTCCCATATAGTTATTCTATCACAAAGTATAATAAATATAAATTAAATAAGTATAACTAATTAGCTGAATGAAAAGGAACTAACAAATGTAGTATACTCACTGCTTAATTCATAGTTATTGTATAACTTTTTACTCAGTCTCAGATGCTGTTTTGAGTTTGTGTTATGTATTTCTTATACAGGTGTTTTATTTGTATAAAACTTAAGTTGCATTTTTAATTTAAGTTATGATAGTTTCTTTTTTTAATACAAGAAAAGCACCCAGTTTTTGCAATTTTTGTATGAACAATGGGCATGGGCTTATTTCCAAAACTATGGAACCTTATTAAACTTACAGTTGAAGTTTTAAGTTCATTTCAATTAATAATAATAAAAATCTTATTTGACTGATATTTATTCATCAATTACAGCTTATCAGGCAATTAAATATCAACACCTAATGATATTAAATATTAATACAATACATTAACACAAAACACACGTGATACCAGTTTTCATGGAACACCCTGTATAATTACATAACACAACTTTATAATTACATAACACAACTTGATATAACAAATAATGTTATGTCACCATGCTCCCGTAACAGTGCCAATAGTTATTTGGTTTTTGCTGCACACTTATTAGTAACACATCACTGGGTAAAAAATTCATAACAATTTTGTAATAATATAATCATCTTCATACATTATCTACTAGACCAATAGTATCCAGTAGCAAGTAAACTTGCAGAAGACAGCTGTGTCAAGTAACTTGCATTTGCAGTGTGTCAGTTTTAGCAAGTTAAATTAGCAGTTTACACTGACATTGCAGCTGACTTACGCAAGTCTTATTGCTAGTCTATACTTTTTGCCTGCCTGGCTATAATTCGAATATTTTAATGCCAATATAGTAAGAACTAATTATTGCAGCATATGCAATAAGGCCACAAACTCTGCCATTATGAAATAAATTAGTTATTGCATAATTATAATTTGCTAATCAAAGTCCATTTATCAAGAAATTAGTTACTAATATTTTGTCACTAGCATATTTTTTATGTTCATTCTAATTAACAAATGAGGGTTAATGAATAATCTCCAATGAACAGTGCATCCAACAGAGTTGAAGTTTTGTAAAGTTTTTGCCTGCACTTGCGTGAATGTTTCTGACATTGTAACATCAAGTACATTGTGCAAGGCACGCGAGTCGTACTGCTATATAATTATATCATGCTGAGCATTAACTATAAGTTGCTTATTGAGTACTTGGATAGCTTATCCATGCACCTGAACAATTTTATTCAAAGGAGCTAAGTCAGAGTGACAGTAATCAATCAGTCACTAATTTTTACTTCATTAAATAAAATATAGCTTTAATACAATTAATTTTTTTATCTTACGACTAGAATCTATTCTAATCAAATACCATTGAAAATCAACTCTTTACGTCAAGGCCAATAAACAAGTTAAGCAAAATTCATCATTAAATTAAAGAATAATACAGTTCATTTCCACCATTTGAAGGCAAATCTTTCTTCTGTTCTTGAGACCTCAATATATTTAATATTAATTACATAACTTAAAACAACACACACTTAACACAACTTTGTCCACTTTTCACTTCACTTATTCAACTTTACACAGGCAAGATAATCAATAAAAATTGCACTACAATATTGTTATAATCCCTATTTTATATACCAATGTTGTATATAAATAATGTTTTAATCACATTATTGGCAGGATTAAAAATATGGTGATATATTTTATTGATCATTCAAGCCGTCAGACTTATTCCACAAGTTGTTTTAACACTAAGCCATTTTTGCCCAAGAATTACAATCTGTCATATCTCATAAAGTCCATACCAATGTGACAGTGTGAGTCTAAGTAAAGTAGGGTTAGTATAAGATCTTTACATCTCAGTAATTTTGTTAGAATTCAAAGGTCTAAACACTAAGCTTTAACATAAAATGGACCTAGGCCAGTGTCCAACATGGAAACCTTACAAAATAAAAATTGGTGGTACTGAATTTTTGACTTTACAAACATGTTAAACTGTTAAGGTACATTTTACAGACATTATTGTTTCGACGTTCGAATTCCATCAAAATTTGGGAGACATAAAATCTTAAGCTGCATTTTACTGAACAGTTATGAGCGAGCCAACTTAATATGTTGGCTCAGAACACTTATGTATAAATGCAGCATTATATTAACCATACAGAGGAAACGAAGTGCACTCTGCAGTGATTATTAAGGTCTTTATACCAGCATTGTACACACAGTGCCGACTGGCGTGCAGTTCATAGATGCATAAAGGTACAGCTTACCCCAGTTGACAATTGAAATAGATCAATATGTATTTTTTAAACTAAGAATAAGATGACAATACCTCTCTCTATTACTATATCTCTATCACTAGAAAATTACTGTTTGCGAGGAAAACACTTAGCATTATACATTGGATTTTTTCAACATTATTATCTAAATAAACATGAAATGCATGTATTGAGTTAAAAAACTGCCAGCTAAGTCATCACAATATGTCAAAACATCTGTCCTATTAATAGTTTGAACATATTATACACAGCAACCCAACTAGCTTATACCTACACTGGTTTTCAACGCCATTCACTCCACTGTGTGCACAATCACACTTTGCGTCTGTGCTAAGTGCTAAAATTAAGCCAAAACGTCACAGAACAAACGCACTAATCACATCACTTCACTAATCACCTAGCACCAACGTCTTTTCTTAGACGCCCAGTCGCCGTGGGCCGCAGTCTATTTGTCCACGGCTTGTACGTGGTCCGGGCGTTCATTGCGAGCGAATCTCGCCCACATTTTGTTGTAGAGCATTTCCAAGCCTGTAGCGTACGCCTTGCAGTCGAATAGAGGGCTCTCCATGCGAGCCGTCCATACTTTCGCGCGAATCGCTTTGAGACTGCAACAAGAAAATCAAAATCAACAACATATAGACAGCACACTACACAGAAAGGGAAGGGTTAGGCCATAGTCCACCACACTGGCCACACTTCACACACCTTTGAGAAAATTATGGAGATACGATGTTTTCCTTCACTGGTCATGTTTTTTTTCATGACATAACATAGACATACATGACATGACATAACATAACATAAGGTTTCGGCAAATAATGCAGGTCAAATAAATTAGGAAGAATTTTTATTATTTTACAAGTGAAAGTTTATAGCCCAAACATCTGTAAAATTTGTCCTGTGTTGCTGAGGTGAAAAATGAATTTTGTACCAAATCCCTCTCTCCTTTGACACTGTCAGCAGAGGGAGGGAATAGCCAAGCAGTGTAATCAATTATTATTTAGTACTAGACGATGCCCGCGACTTCGTCCGCGTGGGTTGGTTAAGGTTTTTTGATTCCCATGGGAACTCATCAATTTTCCGGGATAAAAAGTAGCCTATTTCCTTCCCCAGGATGTAAATTATCTCTGTACCAAATTTCATCAAAATCGGTTGAGTAGTTGGGCCTTGAAAGCGTAGCAGACAGACAGACACACTTTCACATTTATAATATTAGTATGGATAGATACTCACTATTCCCTGTCGGTTCCTAATCTTACAGCTATGTCTTGATATTCCTGCCGCGTCCTTGCAATGAGCTCTGGACAGCCAAGTGTGTTCAATTGAGATGCGGCCACACTGGAAATTATACAAATGAGGGTATTAGGTTAATTTTAGACAAATTATAACAATTTTGAGTTATGTTGAGATTAATACATTTAGGCCCACTTGTACAAGGACTCTTAAATTGATACATATTATGTAGTTACTTTTTTTTTCAAAAGCATCGCATAATTTAACTAAATCAGCCTTATTGTATAAAGGACTTATACCAGAAATTCAAAAATGTGGTTTACTGCTGACGGTTGACACGTAGTACTACTCATACTAGGGCGCGTTTGGAACCCTCGTAGCTTAAGTCTTAAGATACCGTTATTGATTATCACCATCATGATTTATAAGTTTCGGACGTCAATAAGTGTACCTAAATTAAATAAATAAATATTGATTGATTGATAGTGGGATTGAACTATCGGGTTGATATTTTGGAACAATAGAAGGCTGTAAATACATACCGTGAGGCCAGCGTCTCTCCGGGTAAAGTAACAACTGGTGTGCCAGTCCACAGTATGTCCATACTGGTGGTGTGGCCGTTACATAAAGGTGTGTCCAGACACACGTCAGCCAACTGCCCACGCCTCACGTGCTCTTCCTTTGCGGCTACGTTGGAGAAGATTATACGACCGGGCGGTAAACCTGTGGAATATTTATATCATATGTTATTTGACTGCAAATGTTTGAGCAAATATGTGGGTATGGGTATTAATTATGCCTGGGTTTTGACAGTTTGTTTACTTGATTAATTATTACAAGCCCGAGACTTCAAATGTGTGGATCTTTCCGGGATAAAAACTAGTAAGTATTGATTTAAATGTTTGATATTACACTTGATTTGTAATGTGTAATTAGCAAATGTCCAGAATGGGTTGCAACTTGCAATGCAACTCGCGTACCATCACCTATGGTATGGTGATAGTTCACGCAAGTGTCACCAACAACTGTACAAAATTTCGATTCAATTTGATGAACGCTGCGCAAACGCCTATGCGTTAAGCAATGCGTTATGCAATAAACAGACCAGCCAGTCTAACAAACATATTTTTTTTGTATTTTAGAAGATAAGCAATTCAAATCTAACAACAAAAAGTACACTACAATTCGTTACCTGTAGTACAAAATACAATATGAAACCTAATATTAATAAACCTTTTAACCTTTAAATCTTTTAACTTACCCAACTGCTGCGCAGTAGCTTGCAAGTTAGGTTCCCCAACGGCCGGGAACCTCAACAGCCAAAGCACGCTATTGGGCACATGCTTCAGTATATACACCCACATGTGCAGAGTCAGAGGATCGATCTTGTACAGTTGGTTAAAGTTGCAATACACCACAGCGTCGTCGGGCAAGCCGTATTGCTGGCGGGTGGTTATTACTATAGACTGCGGGACCTCTTCACCGGTGGCCGCTTTGTTGTTTGTCTGTGTGGTTGCTAGGCCGTTTTGTAGAATTACACCGTTTACTGTTGTCTGGAAAAAAAAATTGAGAGTCGATTTAAAATTCGTAGCAGATTTGAATTCGATAATTCGAATTTCGATTATTATTTTCGCATGATTATTCGATTGATTGATTTCTTCTATTGAATTTCGAAAAAACGGCTTTATTCCTTGTCTACATTGCAAATGAAACCTCTGTGCACATTATCAGTTTTCTAAATCCAAGGGGCTGGGCATCAATAAGTAAATCAGTGATTGAATGATTGAATCGTTTCATTATAATATGTAGAAAATGATACATTATGAGTTTATATTAAGTTAGTTTAGATAATTAAATAACAGGCCGGATTCTGAATTGAGAATTTCATGTTGAGTCTGTCTCAAAGACTACTTAAGGACTAATTAAGCAAATTATGTTTCTGAATTGATATTGGGCCGGTTTCTGAATTAAGCATTGAAGCAAAAACAGCAAGTTCCAACTCTCAAACCTTGCACAATATCAATTCAAAAACAAAAATTTGCTTAATTTGTCCTTAAGTAGTCTTTGAGAAGGACTCAACAAGAAATTCTCAATTCAGAAACCGGCCGATACTGATTATGATTTGATTAAAATTCGAATCTTGAGCATGTGAGAAAAGAAGATATTTTCAAAAATACCAGTATTAAATAAATCAACTCATCAAACCTTGATACCAAAGTGAAGTTTCAATGAAATAATTATCTACCTGAACTTGTCCCGATGCGATCATTGTCTCGATAGGCGTAGTGGTAGGCAGCTCGGCGACCTTCAGCGAAATCTCAACCGGCCGCGCCGCACGCACTATTTCCTTGATCTCCTTTATATCCGTGTGCTCTACTAGAGGCGACAAATCCGTCGCGTTGATAACCGCTACGTTATCCGCCAAACCACCCAAACTGTTGTGGGACTTGATCTTGTCACTGAGAATCAACCTCTCCTGCAAATGCGGGAACATTTGCTTATGGTCCCCAACGAAGTATGTGTGAGGCATGTACGCCAGCTTTTCGCTGTATTGACTGGCCAATTCGACTGGTGACGTCACAGCGTCAGTCACCAAATAGTCCATGTAACTCGCCCCACTCGTCCCAGGGTATCCCAGCCACATCACTTGAACGGGAGCCGGTCTTAACGCGAATATCTCATTCCTTGCTCCCTTAGTGTAACCATTCATGTTTACCAGTATGTTAATTCCATCTGCGTGAATTTTATCAGCAGCCTTCCCATTGCAAGGGACTTGGGATAAGTCAATGAAATGTTCCGCTTCCCTTGCTATTTTGGAACGGAATGTTGTGCCGTCGTCTGGACTCAAAGCGTAGCAGAAGATTTCGACTTTAGTGCGATCGTGTAATCCAGGCACGGATTGCATTAAATGGGAGGTAGGGTGGTTACCGAAATCGCTGCTTACGTATCCAACACGCAAACGGCCCTGCAAATCTCTTGGGAACTTGTACAACGGCTTGTGAAGGACTTGCACTTTCTCCAAGCACAGATTCGCATGTCGGGCGGCGATGGCCTTTCTAAACTCATGCGTCAACGGATACAGCATGGAATGGTGAGGGTGAACTGAGGGTAATCTGTTTTTGTCCAGTTGCTCTGCTACAATGCTGACCAATTTCTTCATCCGCGCCTCGTAATCCGTCCAATCGCACACAATTTGAAGGCAATGAGCCAAGTTGCAGTACGCATCGGGGAAGTCTGGTTTCAGCTTCAATGCTGTTCTATACGATTGAATCGCTTCTGGGATGTTTCCAGAATCCTTGTGAATGCTTGCGAGGTTGCTGTGCGCATCGGCGAAAGCTGGGTTGATCTGGATTGCTCTGGTATAGCATTGCAAGGCGCCGGCCACATCTTGCATTTCTTTGAGGGTATTGCCCATGTTACTGTACGCATCGGCGAAAGTCGGCTGAATACGTATCGCCTCTTTGTAATGCATGAGTGCCTCGTTTAGTTTTCCCTGCTGCTGTAGTACTGAGGCTAAGTTGCTATGCGCTGCTGCGAACTCTGGGAAAACTTCTAATGCTTTCAGGTAAAGACGGGTAGCCTCTTCTATGTATCCTTGCTCGCGTTTTATATTCGCAAGATTGTTCAAAGAGTCTGCGTGCGACGGGCACAATCTCAGTGCAGTATTGTAACATTCCTCAGCATCAGCCACTTGGCCCTTTTCTTTGAGAGCATTAGCTAAGTTGCAATACGCGTCTGGGAAGTTCGGTTGGAGCTCGATTGCTCGTCTGTATGTGTCAATAGCCAGATCAATGAGCCCTTGCTCGTAATAAACGCAAGCCAAGTTGCCGTGAACGACCGCATTGTTTGGTGACAAGTTCAAAGCTCGCAGGTAAGCTGCTACTGCCCTATAACAATAAAACACGTTTGCATTTAAATAATTAATCATTTCGTCAAAAAAATCATGCCCGCCAAATACCAAATACCATACCTGTCGAAGATTCTAGCCTCCTTCAGCACGTTTCCAAGATTGATGTAGGCATCCAAGAAATTGGGATCCAATGCCACGGCCTTTTCGAAATGGTGTATGGCCAACCAGATTTCACTTTGCGCGTTAAAAACGCATCCTAAGTTACTCCATGCCACTGCAAAGTCAGGCCTCGTTTCGATGGCCTTCAAGTAACATGCCTATACACATGGAAAAAGTGAATATTAAAAATTTAATTAAGACGTATTTGCACCGTAATGATGTACTGAAGTGTTTTTTACGCCAAAGCTTTGTAACTACACCATAGCATCGAGTGGTACTGGGTGTTCGGTATTAAACATTGGATCACCGAATACCAAGCGACATTTGCAAAGTCAGTTACGCCAAATGCACCCTACGATAACGAGACTACGCCGAACGCAAGACATCAGTAGGAAATGCAAACGATCCATTCCGCTGAAACACTAAAAGATAAACGACGTACAACTTGTAAGGATAAAAATCAATAATGCTCCGCTCGATATAGGAATTGGGAAACGCTTCCATTTCCTAGCCGATGAAGGATGGTCACGACAATGACATGTCAAAGAGCACGCGTGCTGTCCGTTAAACCTGTTCGTAAAACTTGCAAACCTTATATATACACTTTACCTGCAGGCGAAAGAACGGAGTCACCGCGGCGGCATAGCGAGTGCGGTACCAACCATAACCCAAGATCACCACCGGTCACACCTACTGTCTTACCAGACAACACCTTGTGAAAATATAACAGAATTAGTCGATTTTGAGTCAAACTAGTTCAGCCGATTGTCGCCTTATTTATTCTTTACGAGCAGAAACGCACGAGCAACTTTTGTCTCCGCATCAATTTGTTACCCACATCATTTTTTATTCATTCAGATACAAGTTAGCCCTTGACTCAAAATCTCACAGTGCGCGATGGTAAATGATGAGGCAGTCTAAGATGGAAATGGGCTAACCTAGACTAACTTTGGCAGTTTATATTAAAGCGATTTCGCGGAACGCTTAATCGATGTCATCGAGTTAATTAGCCAAGACTGAAGCGTTTCACAAGAGCAGAATATAGATAATTTATAAATTATACATTGCCCCTGCCGGGAATTGAACTCAGCACTCAGTTCAATCAATTAAATCACGATTGTCAGGTCATGCTATACGACAAAATCACGTCACAAATGTCACGTCAGTAACATATACCAATGCTTCGGAAAACTCTTTAGAGTGTCACAAAGTAACGTGCACTACGTACCCGTGGACTTTGATAAGGGTGACAAAACCGTCACGCTGATGACAAAAGTCGCCCGTGCACCATAGCCCTAATTATATTGCAAATAATAGTATGTTTCATGACTCGAGGATCATTTGTCAGCTCACGCTGTCTTTAAGCGTGTTAAGGATAATGCGATGACAAAATCATACCGTTCAAATAAACATAACTCACTACGTCATACCACTAATGAGGTAAACTCTACACCACTGATCCCCGTACAATATAATTATAAATTACTACAAGCGTAAAGAATAAATGTAACAAACTATTATTGAAGGAAACAGGATAAGAGCTTTTTTCCAAATCAATCGTATTTATTTATGTAGCTTAGAATACTCCCTGTTTAGACTTAAATCTTCCACACAATGTTTTCCATAATATAATTATGAACTCCAAAAGTAATAACCTAATTATGAATATCAATAAAACAATGTTAGATCAGGAAATCGTTAACAGTGTATGGAAAATTTTTCAAATGTTTACGCATTTTGCCGTCACAACATATTATTATTAGAGGAAAGTTTTTGGCATCGTAATATTTTGTGACTGGATTCAAACAACACCGAACGAGTTGGAACACATAATTAACTGTCCAAACATCTCAGAGTTTTCCATCTCGTTCTCACGACAATTGTAATGGTTTAAACAAACTTTTAGCAAACTTTTATACAGGGAACAATTTGAGGTCCAATTTTGTTTGAAGCCTTTACAATTGACGCAGTATTACGCATAAGGGCTAGATATTTACGCAGTAGCAATGTACGCTGACGAAACAGAGAGTACGCTAATTTGATTCAAGTCAAAGGCAACAATAAGAGAGTCCTGTTAACTTCAGAGCAAACCAGAAAGCGGAGAGCAAAATTGTATTTACCTTCGCCTCGTCCAAGCGTCCTAAAGCCTTGAGCAAATTGCCCAAGTCACTTCGAACGCAGTATAGATCCTGCAACAATATTAAAGTTTACTGTGGGGTACAAATCTCAAGTAAATAACTCGTGGATTATTTTAAAATCCTGATGTATAATTTTCCGGGATAAAAACTCGGCTATGTTCTGTACCAAATTTCAAAATCGGTTGAAATCGGTTATGTGGATGGGTCGTGAAGTCATGAGACATATACCTAAAAAGTAAAGACATATGACAAATCGCATTTTTATCAGTTTGGATAAGAAGTATGAACTAGGTTGATGATGCCTGCGACTTCGCATGGATTTATGTGTTTGCACTTGCGGTACTTTTTTTCGGGGTACAAAATTGCCCATAGTTTGGATGGATATTATTTTGCGAGGATATTTTCTAAGATTTTTCCATTATCATTTTATGATGTTATTTTTTGTTTTTTCTATCACTTTAATATTATAATCAATTCCATGTTTTCAAAAGCGCAAATTGAAGTGATATGTAACTAAATTTATGTCTTTCGGAAATAACTCATTTACATCATACTTATATTATTTTGTTTGTTGGTTTGTTGGTTTGTTGGTTTGTCCTTCAATCACGCTGCAACGGAGCATTTGATCGACGTGATTTTTGGCAAGGGTATAGTTGAGGACCTGGAGAGTGACATAGGCTACTTTTTATCCCGGAAAATTAAGGAGTTTTTTTTTGAATCAAAAAAACATATTCCACGCGGACGAAGTTGCGGACATCAGCTAGTCATCCCATAGAGTTAGACCCATATCTGCTAGTATTTTAATATTTTTACATTAAGACTTATTCATATATAGTATAATGGACTAGATACTTAATTTAGTTAATAGAGTAATCGGCGACGGTCCGGCCGTCGCGTCTGTGGGTGTGTTATTGTACGTATAGAGGAAATTAATGCCATGGCCTTGCTACACACGAGATCATTTTATCTATAGACATTAGACATCTATTTTATACACGACATACTATAATATCTGATTATGGTTCTACGTCCCTGATAGCTTCTCATGCGGAAGTGGCTACTTATATTTTAGGTCATGTCAACACGGTAGATATTAGGTCATTTATAAAAGGCTGTTTGATAAAATAAATCTTAATCATTATGGCGAATTCCGTATAACACAATCTCTAAACTACTAAAATGACAGCTTTAAATCTAGTTCTTTCCCTTTCCACAAGGAGTATTATAAAAGGGTTACCAATATTTATAATGCTGTCATTTTAGTTTAGAGATTGTGTACAACAGAATCCGCCCTAATATAATACCAAAATATAAATTAAACTAGCTCTGATGGTCGCATGGTTAGTTTATTTTTTATTTCCGCGGGAACTCCTTAGTTTTCCGAGATAAATGTATTGCCTATATCTTTCCCCGGGGCACAAACTATGTCTTTACCAAATTACATCAAAATCGGTTGAAAAGATTGGCCGTGAAACACTCTCACTCGAATTTATAATATTAAATTAGTATGTCGACAATCCTCAGGAATAATTATACACCCAGCGGAGTTGGGCGTAAAGCCAGGTAAGTATTCACTTATGGGTAGCGGAGTGGAGATATGTGTTAAACATTTGGCAAAGATATTTTTTTAAACAACTAAGTAACTAGCTTTACGGTGCTGGGTTCGAACCTCAAAAATTAAAATAGCAAGTTCATCTTTTGTGATAAGTGATAACTGATAACAGATAGTAGAGATAAGTAAAAAAAAATTTACAAGTTTTTTAAGTAGGTAATAGATTTGTAAACAACTAAGGCACGGTAGTAAGGCGTTTTAGGCATGAGTGTAATCGCGGCGGTAGATTGTATCCCGAGGAAGGACATAGGCTTTTTATCCCGGAAAATTAAAGAGTTCCCGCGAGAATCAAAAATCTTAATCCATGCGGACGATGTCGCGGGAATCATCTAGTAGGTACATAAGGATTTTAAAAATCGGAATAAAATAAATTGTGCACTAATTTGTGTTCATTTATCACTTGGTAAACAGTCCACGTAACCGTTCAAGGTGACACCACAATTTTGCTTGGTATTAATGTTTTTTTAAAGTATAGTATCTATGTAGGTAGATATATACAATTATGTATACCTACTGCAGTTGCATTGCAGGAAACGCTTGCAATTTGATGCAATTCAAACGATAACTCAATATTTTTTACTAGGGTTAATTCCCGGAAGAAACGCAATTTAGAAATTTCTAAAAACAAAATTGGTTCTCGGCTGCCCTGGTAGGAGGATTCGGTCGTAACTAGTTACCTCCCAAGCAGTAAAGACATGTCGGTAGTAAATCGGTCAGGACAAAGAGTTAGATTACACTGCCATAGCCCTAGTAAGACTGCTTGCATACTCTCTGCTCCCATCCCATTAATATATGTTGTAGGAAAATAACTGAAGGCCTTATTGCTTACAGTTTATACAATAAGATTTGTATCCAGCTGTAGGTAGGTGCAGCCTTTGTCTTCTATAAAACGTGTTTTCCGAACAATACATACAAGCAGTGTTACACAACTCTATACAATTCATAGGCGATTTGCAAGTCCAGTATGAACTATGAGCATAAAATATACGTGGTTTTGTTAGTAACTATTTAATTCTAAGTGAAAGTTTTAATATATAAATCTGAATATGAATCGACCATTAGCACAAGTTTTCACTCGTAGACAGCATTGATAGATTGCGAGTTTCGAAGCACTGTATAGTCTGGTTTATAGTGGCAACAATTAGATTAATTATTGTTCAAACTTTGCCGAACTTCTTCTAACTTTGCGCCGCCAATAAAGTACTTATATCTCAAAATCATTATTTCACAGTTGTCTTTGCAGTTATTGCAATTTTCACTTTTATCTGGGCCATTATAAAACTGTATTTTGTAGATCTTCTATATTATAGATTCTATACAAAGGGTTTCAGGTCCATTTAACTTTTATAATTGTGTTTCGACATTCGAAATGTATGAACATTTACGAGATGTGCAAACTCATACTACGCAAATAAGCAGTCATAATCAATCAAAACGCAATAGTTAAAAATAGTGTCAAAGTCCAACCGAAATCCATTCAGCAAATCGAATAGATGTGCATTATAGTAGTTAGTGATCACATTTTTTATCAATATAGAGGAATCCTTCTAAATATGACAATTATTTGTAAAACAAGATAACAATGATAAATTATATTCTTATCACACCTGGAAAAGTTGAATACAATGTACTTGTAGTAATATTAATGAGATAATCTACTACCTACTCCTAATCTATAAAGGACAAAGGTACCTTATTTTAATAATCAAAGTAACATGTGTTGTTGACTGACTGATCACGAAATCTTTGGGGCTGGAATAAAAACTTAACTAATACTCACTACCACCCACCATCTGGGATGAAATGGGGGTTAGAAGATTGTATGAAAGACCATGTTTTTGAACTTCAGAAAAATTAGTGCAGTGTCATGGACAGACAGTCACAGGCTAGTATGTATACTTATGCCAGTATCTATTAACTGATTTTGGCTTTTCCGCCACTGATAAAAATTGAGCTAAAAACCATAAACAACCATTATAGCAAACCCAAATGCTACAACCAAAGGAATGCAAAATTGGTTTTGATAAAACTTTCATGAAGTGCTCACCATCTGCTATTTAAATCCTAATATTATAAATACCAATGTGTGTTTGTTTGTTTATTTGTTACGCTTTCTAGGACCAATCTTTTCAACCGATTTTGATGAAATTTGGTACAGGCATAGGTGTCCTAGGGACGGACACAGGCTAATTTTCATCCCAGGATATATTTATAGATTGATAGGGATAAATTAAAAAAAGTTAATCCATTTAGACAAAGTCACGGGTGTGAGCTATTAATATTATTAAAAAATCCACTAGCAAATCATAATCATATTTTCAGTACATTTTCATTTTAAAGTATATTTATATTATACACACATAATATTACATTATTATTGCATGTAATATTGCCACTTTGTTACTATTTTTAACTATAGCAAAGGTCAAGAAGCAAACAATCAAATGGAAAAGACCAACTGCCCATTCAATTATGTTTATGCTAACTAATGGGAATGTGTAATCATGCTAAATTTTCCATGAGCCTACTAAGTATGTACTACATACTGGGCTGTTTATTTTGATCTGCCAAATAAAGATAAATTACAAATTGTGATTTTACTAATGATCTTTCAAAAAAGAGGAGGTTCTGAATTTGGTGCACATATTATTTTTCGTGTTCCGTACCCAATGGGTGCCTTTGGGTATGGAACACAAAAAATTTACAGGACTCGATTGCTACTGTCCGTCCATCTGTCAGTTTGTTAATAGGCTGTATCTTATGAACCAAAGTTTTCAATGCTGTTATAAAAACAAATAATAAAAAAAGAGGTGCCTGAATACAAGAGACTTTTTAATGGCTCTCTTGTTTTTTCTATGAAAGTGGACGTTTTTCTATGAGAGTTTAATAAAGGACATAGTGATAATAGATTTAACACCATGTCCGTGTCCTTCGTGTCCAACTCGTACTTGGCCGGTTTTTAATTTTTACTTTTTTGTAAAAATTTGTTGAATAGATGTTCAGTGAAATCATATAATATACCCACTTTCAGGGATGTACAAATAATAAAAAGTGATGAACGAGTTTGTTTGTTCAATTTGTTTACATGAGAAAATATGCATAAACATATTATGCAGATCATGTATTATTTTTAAACATAAGTTTAATAACTATATATTAGTAAGTGTACTCAGAGTTATATGGAAAATTCTAGAACACTTTCAGGGTTATACTGCTAATACATAGGCCTGTTCCAAACAGGGCAGTTGGCAGGTTACTGTATCTATCAATGAAGTCTAGCATTGTGAAATTGTATTGTATTGTTGAATAGTGTAGTATTACATTTACATAATGACCAGTATTACATTTATCATAGAATATTCTTGAACACTTACTTACAATTGCCTACACCATATCCCCAGCAGCCAATATAGCAAATGCCAGGTTGATATAGCCATCAATGAAGTCTGGTTTTGCACTCACATAGTGAAGTGTCTTTGATAGACTAGCATTACATATTTTTTGGATAGAATATTCTAGAATACTTACAGGGTTATACTGCAAAGCTGTGACATAGGCTTGAACAGCCTGTTCCATATCCCCGGCAGCCACCAGAGCAGCTGCCAGGTTGATGTAGCCGTCAATGAAGTCTGGCTTTAGCCTCACAGCATGACGGTAGTTCTCAAGAGCCTCTTGTAACTGTCCCCTCTCTTTGTATACATTACCCAGATTACTGTAACAAGAAATTTATGTTTTTTTTTTTATCCACTACAAGTTAGCCCTTGACTGCGATCTCACCTGATGGCAAGTGATGATGCAGTCTAAGATGGTAGCGGGCTAACCTGTTAGGGGCATGGCAGTTATATTAAACCCATACCGTACCGGAACGCTAAATCGCTTGGCGGCACGTCTTTGCCGGTAGGGTGGTAACTAGCCACGGCCGAAGCCTCCCACCAGGCCAGACCAGGGAAAATTCAGAAATTATAAATTCCCAAAATTGACCCTGCCGGGGATCGAACCCGGGACCTCCGCACGTTAAGGCAACAGCGCTACACACTGCGCCACGGAGGTCGTCAAATAAAAAATAAGTTCAGAAAATAGTCATTTACTTAATTTTATTTTTCATATATGTTCTAGTGACGATAAAGCATATAATTGTCATACTGCATTCAAAACGGCTAATGCATAATGGCTTCTCGATAGGCATATCAGGTAATCATGCTAATAATTACGTGGGAGATATTCACGTTACAGCATATATTATTGTAATTTTCTTAACACCTTTTTGGTAATATTTTATATAAAAATTTGGATGGCTTACTATAATAAAATATTGTTGTTCTTGTTCTGGATAAAACTATATTGCACATCTGAACACATGTACTTACCTGAATGTGTACATACATAATATTATGTATTGCTATTAAAATGCTCATTAAAAATTGATAAATTAACAATTCAATATCTGAGCTGCTTGATTTTTTTCTGATGGATGTAAATAGGATGGCAGGTGTCCCCCCAACAAGCTCATTAAAACAAAGATAGATTAAAACTAAGTAGTATTAAAGTTAATCTAAATCCAATGAAACCTTTAACGTGATTAAATGCATGCTTCTATACATGTAAGCAGCTAATTGCTTAGCTACTTATACAGGGTGTCCCTGGATAAAGTGCAACCCCGAAAGGGGGTGAAACTAGACCATAAATTATCGACAAAAAAAATAGAAAAAAAATTCTAAAAAAAATATTTTACTTTTTATTAGCAAATTAAGATTTTTATTTGATAAGTAGACTCTATGTAAGAAAAAAAACGATTTCTTCAAAATTAGTGGGTCGATTGCTTTCAAATAAGAAAAAATATTATGCCACATACTTGGCGGTAAGGATTAAATAACAATTAGCTCGCAAAAAAGTAGCATTATGACATAAACTTTGCTTTTTATGAAAATGAAACCCTTTTTTATAACTATTTTTTTCAATGATCTCTAAATTTCTCAGAAAAATGCCCCCAATACCAGAAGATTTTACGATTTATTATTATTCTCTATCATATTACCTTTCAAATAAAAAAAAAGTCTTCCTTGTAACCCAAGAAACGAGCTGGCTAAGAGTTTTTAAAAATGACGTCACCACTCGTCGTTTGCCGGGACGCGTCCTTTTTTTGTGTTGTAGCAAGGACTGGGGTGGGGTTCGGGGAGGGGTTCGAAATAGGACTAACAATGCGGAGTAGTCAGGTAGCCAGTCGCTCCGATATTCTCGTCGCTACTACCTGTTACTACTCCTACTGTCCTGTGCGTTGAGTTTTTGTTACGTTATTTTGTTTTTGTTGCGTTATTTTGTTTTTGTTCTGTTATTGACTTTTTTGTTACGTTTTTAACTCTACTTTGTTGTTTATTGTTGAGATGCCGCGATTGACCGAGTTCTCTCCGCGAGAAATCGCTGACATCCATTATTACTATGGAATGTCACGTGGACGCACAACAGTCGCTCGTTCAGCATACATAAACGCATTTCCGGGAAGACTTATACCATCAGCACGGAATTTTCAAGAAGTTCACCGGAAGTTATCCAACATCGGACTTGGATTAGCTCGAGATCTCCGTGAACAACAAGCTACAATTATTGACCATTCAATAGAAGAGGCTGTTTTAAACGATTTGTTTGCTGATCCTACAACCAGCATTAGACGATTGGCTTTGCGTCACGGGTTATCTAAAACATCGGTATGGCGAATTTTGAAAAAGGAGGGATTGCATCCATACCATTACCAGCGAGTCCAACACTTGCATGAAAATGTAGACAATCGTTCAAGGTGCGTCCTGTCGGCGTGGATTCAAAGAAAAATTAGAAACGATCCAGAATTTTTAAAAACTATTTTATGGATGGATGAAGCAAAATTCACTCGGAATGGAATCACAAACTGCAGGAATTTACATGAATGGCGTTATGAAAATCCACATTTAAAGAGGGCATCCACATTTCAAGTGCAGTTCTCAATAAATGTGTGGGCGGCTCTAATCGATGACGTTTTAATTGGTCCAGTTATTTTACCTACAACATTAAACTCCGAACGTTTTTTATCTTTATTAAGAGACCAACTGCCATTTTTGCTTGAAGAAGTTCCGCTGGCCACAAGGCGGCGGGAGCGTATGTTTTTGCAGATGGATGGATGTCCTGCTCATTACGGGCGAAATGTTCGGAGTTTTTTAAATGAAAACTATGCAAACAGGTGGATTGGCCGGGAAGGACCAGTGGGCTGGCCAGCGCGTTCACCTGATCTGACACCTCTTGACTACTTTTTGTGGGGTACAATGAAACAAAAAGTCTACAGAACCACAGTAAACACCGAAGCCGAGTTACAAAATCGAATACTTCAATGTGCGAATGAATTAAAAAGTGATCCAGGGATGGTGCGTAGAGCTACAAACCAAATTGCTCTACGTGCTGCAATGTGCCTCCAGCAACGAGGTGGCCATTTTGAGCATTTAATGTGATAGTTATAGGAATTGTAAAAAAATAAAAATATGTACGACTTGATTAAAACTTGTAATCAAAATCTGACTTTTAATGGCGACTTTCAACACTTCATAGCCAGCTCATTTCTTGGGTTACAACAAAGATTTTTTTTTTATTTGAAAGGTAATATGATAGAGAATAATAATAAATCGTAAAATCTTCTGGTATTGGGGGCATTTTTCTGAGAAGTTTAGAGATCATTGAAAAAAATAGTCATAAAAAAGGGTTTCTTTTTCATAAAAAGCAAAGTTTATGTCATGATGCTACTTTTTTGCGAGCTAATTGTTATTTAATCCTTACCGCCACGTATGTGGCATAATATTTTTTTTTATTTGAAAGCAATCGACCCACTAATTTTGAAGAAATCGTTTTTTTCTTACATAGAGTCTACTTATCAAATACAAATCTTAATTTGCTAATAAAAAGTAAAATAATTTTTTTAGATTTTTTTTTCTATTTTTTTTGTCGATAATTTATGGTCTAGTTTCCCCCCCTTTCGGGGTTGCACTTTATCCAGGGACACCCTGTATGTAAAAAGTATACCCACAATTTATGGTTGGGTATGGTATAAATTATCAGAATAATATTTATGTAAGTTAACTTTAGATATGTTAGGATTTTCCTTTACTTGTCACCAAGGCTTAGCCAGACATAACCTCAACTATCAAAAAGTTATATCACTTTTTATCACATGGAAAGTACTACATACCTGTAAGCTTCAGCCAATAAAGGATTCTGTTTGATAGCAAGTGTGGAGAAATGTGCTGATTTGTCCAGCCTCCGACATTGGAAGTGTATAGATGAGAGCAGGAGCAAAACTCCTGTGTTTGTGCCATCCTGACGCCATAGTTGCATACAATGCAATTCTGCACTATCGTAATCACCAGCTTGGTATTCCCTATGCGCGAGTTCCAGCAGCCCTAACAAAAATGCACTAGTCACTAAAGATTCACATAATATCACACAATAAAAATTTGTGACAATGATCGATCATTTTTAGCATCACGATTTTCAAGTCACACAAAAAACGACAGCGAATTAACTGTAAAGCATAATAATTAGTTAAAAAAACTTACCAACGGTTGATAGCTGTTGGATTTCCGACATTTTCAAGATCACCGCATTTGCTGTAACGCCGACGATTTGTTGAGGCTGCGTCGTGACAGATTGTGGCACAGCAACATTCGCTTGTGGTTGCATTTTTGTTATCATATTTCAATTGCTTACACTAAACTTTCGTGAAATAAAGTCGCACAACACCATTGTCACTTTGCCTTAAATGTAAATCTCTGTTTTATTCCATGGCTAACAATCACAATTCGCGATAAATTAATAATAATTAGATCCACAATTATTTTAACTCCATTAGCCCCTGCTCGCTGTCTGTCCAATATCACCAACACACCAATACTTTTACAGTGTGTAAGATACCAATTAAGCTAGGAAATGGATTCACAAGATAAAACTTTGTCTATGGTTTTACTGCGTCAAAGTTCAACACGGACGTGATAGAAAAAGACAGGTAGACAGAGAAGCTTTGATTTTATATAAAGGAGAAGTCTACACATGGAACCATGGATTATATTATATTATTATACTCTTTGATGGAAGCTCTGTCTCACAGACATATTTTTGGACACATGGCCATGGAGGTAGGAAATTAGCTTAAGAAAGAAGACGTGACACCGTTACACATAATGTTTATCCATATCCGGTTCCTGTTATCTTTCAACGAATTCTTTTTATTTTTTCATTTCCTTTTTATTCTTATACCGCGGGTATGTTCCGATATACACTTTACGTACGTTTCCGATTTACGTAGGTACCTAAGTATCCGTATAATAATGTTAATATTTTATTTATGTCATACCATTAAGTGAAAATGTCGAAGACTGTACAGCTATGTGATTTAAAGATAAAAAAATAAAGACTGACTGATTATAATAACGATTTCTTTATTTTCCCTCAAAACATGATCCTTGTAAGGAAGTTTCGGTTTTGGTTTCGGTTTCGGCCGAAACTAAGACTGTCGCCGAAATTTGGTTTCGGTTTCGGTTGTAAAAACCAGTTTCGGTCGGACACTAAAGTCTGGTACCATCAGCAGGCCCAACTCCCAACTAGTAAGCTAAATGCAGTAAAATCCGTGAACGTGTTTCGTTTCACTTATATAGAGCTACTATAAATATATATTTGAACAGCATATTAAAAAGGTAACGGTCGTGTCAGATTTTCCGTCGCATCTGATCGGGCTATGAGAGTTAAGGAACAGAGAGTGCACTATGTACAATGTGCATGCTCACGCAGATGGCTTATCTCTCTGGAGACAGGCCGTCGTGGCCGAAATTCGGTCGGGAGGACATTATTAAAAGGGTAATGAAATCAAAAAGATATTTTCAACATATGTATCTATTTATAATAATTATTTATGAAAGTACAATTGTTTATGTTTATAAACGTTTTATTCGCAATGGACGGAGTATAAACTTAATCATAGAGTTTACGATACGTCTTATTGGCGAACTTAATAATTCTTATATTTATCTGTTATACAGAAAGTCTAAATGCAATGTAAAAATACTATACTGTATAAATTCAAAATACGCTCGCTAAAATTATTTCTTACAGTTAATTAGGTATAAAAGTAGATTTTTTTAAAGTTAGATAAAATTGCAGTCTTGTCCATATGGCTTGATCGACGATCGGTCCTTCAATAACGGGCAATTCGATCTTATTCTAAATATGAGAGTAAAAAAGCAATTTCTGTTATATCTTGTGGAATAGATTCGTGGTAGCATAAATACAGTTCTCGGGGTTCAGGCTCGCTGAATACACGTCTGTAAGAAAAAGTTTAATAATAAGTTATACTTATAGCAAATGAACATTTTAATTTTTGTCCTTATTAAAAAAATGTTATTTACTACCTATTCACTTAGCGCATAAATCGTACCAATTAACCATTTAAAACTTTATTAAAGCGGCATTCAATCCAAAGTTACCCAAGTTCACAGCAATTTTTATAAATAATTATTACGATATTACGATTATGTGTTAAGGGGCTACGCCCACTTCAGATTTTTTACAGGTCCGATAATCAGGCCGACTTTTTAACCGACTTTGTGACCGACTTCCTTACATTTTCTACCGACATGACAATCGAATCGATCGATTTTGTTTCTATATTGCACTCTGTGTTCATTTTCTGCCGAAAAAAATCGACCGCCGATTGTCTGACGTGACAATCGGCATGGATCTTACTCGCTAAGCGCGGGTTGGCGGGCTCTAACGACTATTATCATGTTAGTGATAATAACTGGGGCCGACGGCTTAACGTGCTCTCCGAGGCACGGGAGTGAAACACCGCCAACTTCCTAACTCCGGGCTAGTACTGGGAAATGGGAAAATCTAGTTAGAAAAACCCAACACTTAATTATGACCCGACCCGGGACTCGAACCCGGGACCTCGTCGGCCGCAGTCTAACATGCGAACCACTAGACCAACGAGGCAGTTTTTTACTGTTTTATTTATATGGTTTCCGCAAAAACTTACCCAACAACCCAAAAATAGAAGGGCTCACAGTTCTTCTTACTAATCCCACACTGGTTGAGTACTTCAGTTGGCGCCTCGAATAGCATTCCATATTCTTTGACAGCTACCAATATCTTGTTAAGTGGATTGGATGGAGCATTATTTTTCTTGAACCTGTAAGAAATATTTCAAACAACTGGGATTTTGAATTAAAAAAAATTATCGTTTTTTTTTTGTGTACTTTAAAACTTTAACAGAAATTGTATAAATATTCGATGCGAAAAGCTCTTAATTTAAAAAAAAAATAATAATTAAAATTTAAAAATGAACCACGTGACTACGAACGCGCCACGATCGGTTGCCATGTTTGTGACGTCATAATGTTAAAGCAATTTCACGATAGTACAGTGTCAACACTGCATCAGCTGTGTGCCACAATGAATAGAAATTAACATTGTGACGTCACACGCGCTCGGGTTTATTCGGCGTGTTTTCGGTACAGAATTCAAAAAAAAACCGGCCAAGTGCGAGTCGGACTCGCGCACCCAGGATTCCGTACAAACCTTCAAAAGTTATAGTATTTTTATCCCACTTATCTATTTTAACTTTTATTTCATACTTCTACGCGTTCAGGCTGAAAGGGATACTAAATTTAAAATTATTAAAAATATTTTTATTATATGATGTAACTAAAAATTTATGCTTTTCGCAATTTTTCCTTTATCTGTGCTATAAGACGTAGTTGAGTACCAATTTTCAAGATCTTGAGGTAACGGGACGTGCCCTGTAGGTTTTGATTCCCTTGCGAGTATCGAAATTTGCAGCATAAACGGCTACATCTTTTGATTGTGTTGGCTTAGAAGTTTGATTTTTTCACAGCTCCAAGGGACAGTAGACTTGAGTATTTGATATGAATTTCAGCTTGATACCTCCATGCGTTCCTGAGAAAAAGGGTCTTGACACACAGACGGACGGACAACGAAGTGATCCTATAAGGGTTCCGTTTTTTCCTTTTGAGGTACGGAACCCTAAAAATTATTTTCAATTTGATATTATAACTTTTAAACTATAGCAAAATAAAACTAAAAATAGTTTTGTTATAAAACTTATAAGTATGTAGGTATATGAACTTTCGATTTATGACCAAAAAAAATCATTCAAAAACCCAATTATTATGAAACCTGATTATTAATAACTAGATGACACACCCTAGCTTCGCTCGACTAGAAATTCTATATTATAATATCTTACTAGGAAAGGATTTCTTATTAGGGTCTAAAAGTGTCGTTAGACGTTCGTTCTGGGTTCGATTCCCGGGTTGGATTTTCCGTCCTATCGGGCTACGAAAGTAAGGGAACAGAAAGTGTTTGCAAACACACTTGTCCACTAATCATATTAACCAAACTTATAGATGACTAGTTTTTGTCTGCAGCTTCGCTCACGTTAAGTTCGATTTTCATACACATTTCAAAGGGGTTGAATTTTCAAAAATCCATGGCGGATGCCTACGCCATAAAAGTATCATCCGTATGCCAACTTTCAGCCCGATTTGTATAGTGGTTTGGGCTGTCATTGATACATCAGTCAGTCAGTCACCTTTTCCTTTTATGTATTCAGATTTTCAGTATTCACTTAAAAAACACACACACAGTAAATTAGTAATATATTGCTTAAAAAACTAGTTTAGTATACCTACTTTATACTATGCTGGAGCAATTCGTGGATCTTTTTACAAGCAGTTCTGAAGGTTTTCACAATGTGCGAGTAGAGTGCGTTGTTGGCTTGAGTTTCAATGTTCTTTACGGGCGCTATGAGAACACCTTTCTCAGATTCTAGATGGATGAAATGGAACAGGACGTTTTCTTCACCGGCTGTTATTCTAAAAAAAAAGTCTTGTAAGGGTCTTGTAGGGGTTGTAAGGGGTTGTAAAGTTTAAAAGCAGCGAAACGTAGCATTACAGTTTTTTTAAAGATTTAATTTCGAAATCGAAAGTCATTAGAGATCATCATCATCATCATCATCACTACAGCCTATTAACGTCCCACTGCTGGGCACAGGTCTCCACTCTCATAGGAGAGCGGGAACTAGAGCTTAGACCCACCACGCTGCTCCAATGCGGGTTGGCGGGCGTATTTTGGCGGGCGTCCCATTAGAGATCATTCAATATTATTTACTAATGACTTTAGTCGATTTCGAATTAAAAACTATCGGGCTTGGCTGTAATTAAGTATTGGGGTTTTCTGACTAGAAATTCTCAGTACTAGCCCGTAGTTAGGAAGTTGTTGGTATTTTACCCCCGTGCCTCGGAGAGCACGTTAAGCCGTCGGTCCCGGCTATTATCATGTTAGTCGTTAAAGCCCGCCAACCCGCATTGGAGCAGCGTGGTGAATCTAAGTTCTAATTCCCTCTCTCCTATGAGAGTGGAGGCCTGTGCCCAGCAGTGGGACGTTAATGGGCTGTAGTGGTGGTGGTGATAGTATGCTCGGCCGTTTATTTTTTAAAGTATAAAGTTCATTATATTATACCTGTGCACTGTGACGTGATCAAGTTCGCCGAGCAGTGATTTCCTGATATCTGATATGTCTATGTTACTGGACCTGATGCCTTCCTTGAAAAAAAAATAAAAAACTTTAAAAACAATCAAGTCAAAATCTGGCAACCCTGGATGTAGCTGTAAAATGAAGAGTCATGATACCTACTAACCGGTTTGTCATGATACCTTGGTGGAATACCATTAAATAAAATTGATATCATAAGTCATAACTGTGCCCGGCCTGATGATAAAAAAACACCGAATCGAAATAAATCTAGTAGTTTTGAGGGAAATGGAACAGAACATAAACAAACAATAAAGCACTCATACAAGTTACAACCTCTTATTTACTGGTGAAAAGATATTAAAAAAATATTCTCTAACAACTTATTGAAAATTGGAACCAACCTGTTTATCCCAATCAGAATCGGACCCTGAAGATTCGCGTCGATTTTTCTGTTCCCTATCCGCTCGTCTGCCTACTATCCTATCTTCACTTATTTCACTGAAAATAAATTAATAAACTCTATGTAAAATATTTTTAACTCACCGCCTAAAGTAAAAACCAACGTAAAATAAAGATATTGGTGCAGTTGTTAAGAGTTGAAAAAAATATAAAAACCTCTTTAATTTTATTTTCGACCCCTATGGTCTATATTAAAATAACCAACTGAATAGGTTGGTTATTTTAATATTAAGTTTATATTATTAGTTAACCAACCGGCATTATAACTTAATAAATACTACCAGCATTTTCAGAATAAGTGACACCCAAACTAGAACACCTATACTGCTCAAGTGAAGTCCATTGTACTGCTGTGCGTACAGTTTGTATTTACTTGTACTGTGTTCTGGCAGTGTGAAGACTAATAGGTGAGGCAATTACTTATTGTACTACTAGCTGGTGCTGCGTGGATTGAGTTTGTGTTGGTTTCCGTGGGAACTCTTCAATTTTGTGTGTTTCAATGTGTTATTCCAGACTATAATTTATCTCTGTACCAAATTTTATCTAGATCCGTTCAGCCGTACTGGCGTGATTGAGTAACAAACATCAATCCATCCATCCAAACTTTCACATTTATAATATTAGTATAGAGTCTATTATATCCTAGCATTAGTCAACCCGATCTGTGCGCAAAACCTTTAAGGGGCTGGAAAAGTAGTATAGACATCTCAGCTTGGATGTCAGTCAATTGAAATATTTTGGCAATGTGAGACAAATAATTACTTAATGACCTATTCACCAACTATTATTATAGTAGTTAGTACTCTTATGAGTAACTGACATCCAAGCTGGAATGTCTATACTGCTTCTGAGGCCCATTGTACCACTGTGCGTGCAGATTGTGTTGACTAGTTGTTGAATAGTACAATAAGTAATTGACTCACCTATTACTCTTCACACTGCCAGAATCTTCTGAGTAACTGACATCCAAGCTGGAATGTCTATACTGCTTCTGAGGTCCATTGTACCACTGTGTGTGCAGATTGTGTTGACTAGTCGTTGAATAGTACAATAAGTAATTGACTCACCTATTACTCTTCACACTGCCAGAATCTTCTGAGTAACTGACATCCAAGCTGGAATGTCTATAATGCTTCTGAGGCCCATTGTACCACTGTGCGTGCAGATTGTGTTGACTAGTTGTTGAATAGTACAATAAGTAATTGACTCACCTATTACTCTTCACACTGCCAGAATCTTCTGAGTAACTGACATCCAAGGAATGTCTATTCTGCTTCTGAGGTCCAAAGTACCACTATGTGTGCAGATTGTGTTGACTAGTTGTTGAATAATAAGTAATTGACTCACCTATTACTCTTCACACTGCCAGAATCTTCTGAGTAACTGACATCCAAGCTGGAATGTCTATACTGCTTCTGAGGTCCATTGTACCACTGTGTGTGCAGATTGTGTTGACTAGTCGTTGAATAGTACAATAAGTAATTGACTCACCTATTACTCTTCACACTGCCAGAATCTTCTGAGTAACTGACATCCAAGCTGGAATGTCTATAATGCTTCTGAGGCCCATTGTACCACTGTGCATGCAGATTGTGTTGACTTGCGCTATGGTAGTTAGTGATAGAAGTCTCACTTGGGGGACCTGTGTTGATTTGATCTGAAGAGTTATGACGTCTTTTCATGTCCGATTGGGATTTTGGGAGTTTTAATGTAGGGCTTTTATACTCCGGTTTAGTGGCTGTAATAAAAATGAATTTTAAATTTTTGGGTATAAAAAAGTCAGGGGGCATATTATATACTATCATCGTTTGAGGCCGTATTGTTTTAACATTTTTTCATATCAGAAGAATACGTCATTCGTTGCGGGTAGAAAATCATCGTTTTCTGCCCTAGGGCACACAATGTACTATTGACGTTCGTGTTATTTAATTATAATCCTCATTTTATAGACGTCAAGGTATGTAACACAAAACTGTCATTTTTAATATAGTCCCACCCATTTATCTGGCCCGGTGGCCAACCAAAATTGGAACTAATTTTTAGGGCTGTTTAGTTTTTTTTTCCAACTATCTAGTATCTACTGGCGACGCTGTCCCCGTGTCACTTATGTTTGTGGGACTATAGTGTAAGCGATGCTAGTAAGCCCCCTGACTTTATTGCTAGACAATTTACAATGCTAAAAAATTTAAGTATATGCAAAAAAGTAAATTGGCAGTAAGTTCTATATTCGAAGCGAGAATGCTTTGTTTTTAAGATTTGATTTTCGTTTTTTTAAGTTGAAAACGTTACAATTTAAAAAAAGGCTCTTCTGTCACCAATTAAGCAAGCACTAAACGCTAGAACACAATAATAACAAAAACACTTACAAGTATTATCTCTCATTTTCCTTCCATGCTTGGTAAGGTATTGAGGCGACATCTCAACCTGAGGTTGGGTGTTGGAAGAGAACCAGGAAGGCAAGTACTTGTTCAGTCCAACGTCGAACAAAAGGTCGAGACAACTCTCACACTCTTCTACGTAGAACGGCGACGGTGGGGTTACACCAACTGCCTAGGGATTATGATTAAATTTTTTTTTTTAAAACAGTATGAAGCAGTAAACATATGCTGTACTAGCTGATGGTTTTTTTGGTTCCCGGGGGAACTCTTTAATTTTCCGGAATAAAAAGTAGCCTATGTGCTATTCATGACTATAATTTATCACTGTGCGAAATTTCATCCAGATCTGTTCAGCCGTTTTGGTGTGATTGAGTAACAAACATACATCCATCCATACACCCAAACTTTCGTATTTATAATATTATTATAGATATAACATACATCTATATAGCATATTTTAACTTGAGAAATTGGAAATAATTGTAGTCATAGACATGAATTGAAATGGTTTTTGGTTCCAAGGCAACAAAAATATTCATTTCAAAATCTACACATAAACTTATAATATCTACTTATATACTACTAGCTGATACCCGCAACTTCGTCCGTGTTTTTTTTTACTTTCCATAGGGACTTAATTTTCCGGTAAAAAGTAGCCTATGTCACTCTTCAGGTCCTCAACTATACCCATGCAAAAAATCACGTCGTTCCCTTGTTCTGTTGCGGCGCGATTGAAGGACAAACTAACAAACAAACACACTTTTGCATTTACAATATTAGTATGACTTACGTCTTCTGTACATCCACCTGCTTCCATTAACGCCGCCAGAAGAAAGTGTCCTTTCCCGACAGTCAGAAGAAACCAGCGGCCATCAGGAATTCTGAAAAACAAGTGGGAACTAAACTAACATTAAAGTTCGCCCTGAACTAAGATCATATTATGTGTTCTTGTAATAAGGTTCAAAATATTGGGAAAAAAAGTTTTTTGGGGAAAGCCAGGCTCGCTCTCTCTTTTACAAGAAAAAGTGTAATACTAACCTTTAAATTTGAACTATAAACTTAAACGTGATGTGTACATGTGTGTGTGTCGATATATTATTATGTAGATACTAGATGGGCCCTTTCATTAAAAAAAAGTTGGGCTTTCGACTTGTGGTGCATGCCCCTCACCTATATAAGCCTGTCCTTGACCCCGCCATAGCGCTGTCCCGCTTTTCATACTAGATGGCGTTAGTAAAATAAGTCCACATTCTTTGTTTGACAGGGCCCGTAAGTATGTAAATTGAGGTTGTTGGATGTGCATGTTGAGTGTGTATTATAACCTGAGTAGACTCAGAAACAAATGACAGTAAAAAAAACCTACACACTGTCTCTTTCACTCACATGGGCAACTCTCTGTGTATGTCTGTGTGTCTAAGCCATTTTAAACATTTAATTTTGAGCTTTTAAAATTTTCAGCTTTCTAGGTACAATGGTTTGTGCTAGGCATTGATGAGTCAGTCCGTAAGTGAGTGCTTCTGGGACTTTTCTTTTTATTGTATGAGAAGATCAAGTTCACCAAAAGAGCTTGTTTATTGGACGTACCTGTATTCACTTGAATCATTCTTATTTTGTTTTCTATGCTCATTTATAAACACTTCCTTCCACATGACAAGTCTTTCAACATCTTTCTCTGTACTGAGTCGCAGTATACCGTTCAGTTTTAGATATGCGTTTATCTCTTTCAGATCTTCATCTTGCAAGTGAGAGCTCAATAGATGTCCAGCATAGTATAGACAAGCGCCAATCACTGTGTAGAGACGTTGGAAATTTTCTACATCATCTGTCTGTAAACACAATTTGGTTCACCATTAACTTGATGATTCTAAAACACATACTGTTACATTTCTATTTTTAATTTGATATCTATTTTAATTTAGCTTAAGTGGAATTAAGTTCTTGCCGGCGCTTCTCAGAACTATTTTCCGAACCGGTGGTAGAGTCAAAACATGACGTAACATAAGAGACACACTGTATGTGCTACATGTTATAAATAAATTGAGTTTGAGTTTGACAAAACTCTTCAATTAAACGGTTTTATTTTACAAAAATGATTATAGATGGAACTTCCATCCATTAGTGGACCGGGCCACTAATGAACCAATGTAGAGCGATAATGAATTTTCCATTCATTCCGTTTCTGGATATTCTATTTGGAAAGGAAACCCATAAAGAGTTTGCTGGTGTCCGTAACTGAAAGTCCAAAACCACACAGCATATACCCGAAAAAACAACATACGCGTCACTAGTATGGTGGTCCAGAACGCTTCAGACGACAACCCAACAGGAACTACAAAAATTCCAAGGACAAGCATGCCTAGCGATCACTAGCTGCATGAGCACCACCCCAACAGATGCTTTAGAGGTAATACTGGGAATCACCCCCTACATCTTCACATAAAAGAAGAAGCTACCCTCGCAGCGCTAAGGATTAAGACTTATGGGCTGTGGAAAGATACAAACACAACACACACCCGGATACTGTCAGGTGAGAACATGAAGTGTCCACTGTTAGGATGGATCTGTGACAAAACACGCAAGGAACACATAATCGAGAAAGATTATGAGATCAACATCTCAGGTACCGGAATACACAAAAATACTATAGATACAATAGACGTTTACACAGACGGGTCAAAAACCAGCCAGGGAACCGGTGCAGGTGTGTACTGTCCCGAACTAAACATACATATTGCTCGCGCGCTCGGTAAGAATAACTCTGTTTTTCAAGCGGAGTGCGTCGGCATCACTGCGGCGGCCATGGCAATGGCCGACAGACAGGTAACAAACTTTCATATTAACATTCTTAGTGATAGTCAGGCAGTCCTGCGAGCTTTAGCCAAAAGTACGACCTCATCTAAGCTCGTATTGGATTGCCATAACGCACTACAAACACTAACAAAATCAAACCTAGTATCACTCGGCTGGGTTAAAGGTCACAGCGACAACATAGGTAACGACGCAGCCGACGAACTAGCTCGACGAGCCTCATACCTGAAGGTAATGGGACCTGAACCGATCGTTCCAATACCATTCAGTGAGTACAGGACTTGGTTAAAACAACAAATAGTAGGTACCTACTCATGCCGAACTTTGGGCAAACACCACCAGCTGTAGACAAACAAAAGAGGCTATACCCAGCCCAAACCAACGCCTAACTAAGAAACTACTGCAATTAAACAGAGCTAAACTCAGGAGGGCTGTAGGCATGATAACAGGACACTGTCCACTTAACAAACACCTATATGTTCTAGGTATAACAGACAGCCCTCTGTGCAGAGCCTGCATGGAGAGCGAGGAGACACCAAGACACGTACTACTCGAGTGCTGTAACCACTCAACGAGAAGCCGACATTGGCTCCCCAGCAACACTCCCGGAAGTCCTTGCCGACCTGGGCGGCCTGCTTGGATTCTGGAGTGAGCTCGGCTGGCTGGAGGTGGAGTGATCCAGCGGGGAGTCGCACCGGAGGTCTCACGCACAACGGGCACCTGTGCTTAAGTGCGGAAAAGCCCAGAGAAAGATGAAGAAGAAGAAGACCCGAAAAAACGTCGTTTTAACGATCATAGGAGGCAAGCTTCTTATGATTTCGTAAATCTATGAAAACGTAACAGACAGACTGACTCTTTCACATAAATCATATTAGTATGGATGGACTTACCCACTCTCTATAATCTCTATGAAAACGTAACAGACAGACTGACTCTTTCACATAAATCATATTAGTATGGATGGACTTACCCACTCTCTATAATCAGCTGCTTCCAATTCTGTGATAGCATCATCTACTTGAATCTTGACTTCCAATGGCAAAGACACCGTCCGAGCTGCCAACATCTCTTCAAAGCCTATATTTTCACCATCTATCTTATCTTTATTCTTACTCCCAAACAACAAAGACACAAAAAACCTCGCAAACAAACTATCTAGTTTATCCACATTATTAGGTTTAGTAAAACATGTTTTTAAGGATCCATATAATAACTCCAAAACTTTTACAATATCATTTATAACTCTTTTTGCAGCAAAAACATCAATTTTATCATTTGGTATAGCAATTAATAGCAAGTCATTGCAATGGGATGCATATGTTATGTTTATTAGTTGGTTTTTGTGTAAAACTGTAGATATGACTGGCTCGCTTGTGCCCAAAGATTTTGGAGCTAAATGGTTCAGTGTTAAGTAAGCACCCCTAGTGTTGTAAAGAAAATTCTGGTTGAAGGGTCTTGGAAAACAGTACAGTACACCTTTGTCGTCGTTGGTAGTATACTCGGCTTCATTCCCACACATATAAAGAGCGGAACACATTGAGTCTTTCAGTAACTGAGTCAGAGAATTTTCTGGAGCATTTTTGGAAGTCAATAATTTCTCTAAATCAATGTTGAACCCTTCAGATACAGCTTGAAAAGTTAATTTGGGATTTTCTACATCCTCGATGACTCTTTGTAAAACATTATTAATATTGAAAGAATTCACTTCTATACCATTCATTTTTTGTAAATAAAACCCAGATTTCACTTTCGGAATGTAAATGGCTTTGGCTTCAGGTAGAAAATCAGCGACTACCAAAGTTTTACCATCTGCATGAGTTTCTAAACTTATGCCAAACAGTTTTTCTATTTGGCAATTTTTTTCACTGCTGAATATCATGTTTTTGCTAACCTGTAACATTAAATACAACTTTTAACTTAGATAAAAATACTTGATAACATCTGCTACTTCAACTGCATCAATTTAAATTTCTATAAATTCTGGAATGTCTTTTATTTTAGAGGTTCAAAAGTAGCCTATGTCCAGCATGCAAACTATCTAGTTACCAAATTTATGAGTTAAAACAGATGTACCAGATGGGCTGTGTATTAATAAGACAGACAGACGCACTTCTACATTAATATGGCATATCCAATAAGCCATGTTATATGTTTACATTAAAATTACCTGTATTATGATAAATTTATTGTTATCTTCAAAGTATTTTTTCTTATCATTCCCATTGTCCTTTAGCTTTAACTTACGATTCTTTAAAACTTTGAATATTCTGCCTTAAACCCAAAAAAAATACATTAGTAAATACCTATAGTGTATAATTTTACTCATTTACTTCACAAGAGTTTTAAATATACTGCAGCATCAGCTGATGTAACAGAAGACTTAAGTATCTTTTGCATCAATCATTGACACATCGCAATCGAATCCGATTGGCTGAATTTATGGTATTCTTGCTGCGTCAATAGATTTCGTCCAATAGTGGAAGAGTGTTAACCAATCAGAGGTGATTGCGATGCATCAATGATTGATGCAAAAGATACGTGGTCGCCCTACTGTTCATGCTATAGGTATATTATGATAGGTTTGCCGCTGCATCGTATTCGCAAACCTAGCTCGCACGGATTATACCTCGAAAACTTAAGCGCGGCTTATCAGACGTTAAAAACGATTATCCTATTTCATTTAACATCAGTTTGAAACACTCCTCAAGTTTAGTGGTAAAACTGAACTAGTTTAGAGTTTGGTTTCAAGTACTTACCTTTAGTGGAACGCCTTGTGGAAGATCTTTTAAAGTCACTTCTTAATTTAAAAGTTTCACAACTTTCTAGCAGTGGGGCTTTCGAATCATCCGTAATTTCATTACTTACTTTAGTTTTAATGTAAACCAATTCCCCATCCTCTCCGATATCAGAGTCCCATTCCGGAACCGAACTGTAATTAGGCACAAGAGCTAAGTAGTTTTCTAATTCACAGTAACTTTATTTTATTAAAGTTTGCGGTACTAACCTTTCTGTATCCGAATATTTTGAATCGTCAGATGAATTTGTCCAGTCGTTATCGGAATCGCATGGGCTTTCATAGCTAATTGTGTTCTTTAAGACGTTCATTGATGATCAATAGAAGGTATTTGATTTGATCAATAGTTTTAGTTAGAATTTTCGTAATTTGCAAAAAGAAAACAGCAAAAAGTAAACAAGTAAACAAAACCAGTTTACGTAGTTTTTTTTTTATTATCACCGACCAGAAAAAAAAATCTGAGATTATCTGGCTTTACGTCTCTGGGTTCCAGCCCTTCTGAACTCATTAAATTAGATCACAGATTACTAGGATCAATTCTACGTTTTATGGCCTGTCTAGGTTTTTTAACAACACAGCCAAAGTATTTTTTTTTAAAGTTCTTTCCTTGTATGCTTGATCCATCTCTTTACCTTAACTCTCTCTTTGCCATACCTTTGATAATCAGCGTCAGAGAACAGAGCGTAAATATCAAATGGCTGGAACCCAGAGCCGTAAACCTAGATAGAAAAAAAACTGCGTCGGTATATAGTCTGAGGCTTAGATACTGATTGATGGATGGATACTACCTACCTCTATGGTACCTAATTATGGCACCAAAATTGAAAAGTAATCGCAAATATCAATTTTAATTATGTTACAAATATTACGTACAACTTAGTCATTTCTTTATTTACTATCCCTTATACTGAAATGAAATACCGATAGATGTTTAATGAGTTTGTAATATAAATCGATAGAATGGAAGATGAATCGGAGCTTAATTTTTGTTCATCCATATACTCTTCGTCGACTTGTATTACAAATTATTTTTCCGAAAAATTAAGTTCCGAGAAGCAAGTTAAATTATATCGCAGCTACCGAGGAAAATCCTCGGAAACAAAATATGCTTTATCCGAGAAACCAGAAATGACCTCTGCCGACAAAACTTGCGCGGAATGTGCAAGATCAATTGAACCACTTTGTCATATAAAACTTGTGAGTTTTTAATCTATACAATCCTAAATCCTAAGCCTAAAATGTACCTACCTACTGATTTTGTGCAGAGACCCTTCGCGAGAGGCTCAATCGCGGGCCGGCTATGACCTTACATATTATAGTTAGGTAGGTACCTAATGATTATGATGGTATTTAAACTCCTAGGCCTCTAGATATTTTATCCAGGGGTAGACCATGTATAGCATTATATCATTACTAGATGATTCCCGCGTCTTCGTCCGCGTGGAATAAGTTTTTTTTAAATTCTCGCGGGAACTCTTAATTTTCCGGCATAAAAAGTAGTTTCTTCCCCGGGATACAATCCAGGTACCTCTATATAAAATTTCATCAAAATCCGTTAAAAATATGAACCGTGAAAGTGTAGCAGACAGACACACTTTCGCATTTATAATAGGTATTTGGATAAATGGATTCTTTAACAAGGAACATAACCCATAGGGCCATATCCCTAATCGGTTTCTACTTTCTACACGGCGTTGCTCCGGAACGCTAAATCGCTTAGCTTTACGTCTTTGCCGCTGGGGTGCTAACTAGTCACGGCCGACGTCTCCATCCAAACCACCTGACCAGAGAAAATTCAGAAATTATATTAAAATTTGATAATAAATCCGGCGCAGTTTTAAAAAAATTGATAATAATTCCTTCATGTGTGACTTAAATGCGATAGACTGGGGAGCTGTTTTTAATGCTGCAAACGTTAATGATAAGTTGGAAATATTTAATTCGATGCTAACTGGGCTGTTTGACAAACATGCGCCTCTTCGTCCTGTTAAATTAAAGCATTTGCCAGCCCCATGGTTGACGGAAGACATCAAGGTACTAATGGCGAAACGTAACGCTGCCAAGTCCAAATATAAAACAACTCCGACTGATGGAAACCTAGCTAAGTACAAGAATTTACGTAATCGCTGTAATAAAGCATGTAGAGATGCACAGCGAAATTACATCCATACCACTATTGAAAAAAGTGACTTCTCTGGGACTTGGAGATTCCTGGAATCTCTTGGTATTGGGCGGCAGCGAAGGGATACTAATTGTAATAACCTCGATATTGAGGGTCTCAACCAGCATTTTACTAATATTACTCCGATTAATAATTTAGCTAAGCAAAATACCATAAACAAACTCTGTTCCTTACAACCTTCAAATTTTCCTACTTTTCAATTTCTTCCAATCTCTATTGCGGAAGTCAAAAAACATATATTAGCTGTTCGATCTGGTGCTGCAGGCTGTGACGGCATCAACAGTAAAATGTTACTCCTTTCCCTTGAAGAGGTTGCGCCTATAATCTGTCACATATTTAACTATTCCCTTTCTTCTAACGAATTTCCCTCCGCATGGAAAAATGCATATGTTATCCCTATCCCCAAAGTTAAAAATCCCACTTCTTTCTCGCACTTCAGACCTATCTCTATCCTACCGTTTCTTTCGAAAGTTCTGGAGCGTATCGTTCACCATCAACTCCAACCTTTTCTGTCCAAATACAACGTCCTAAGCCCGTATCAATCCGGTTTTCGGACTGGTCATAGTACTGTCACTGACCTTATCAAGGTCTGTGACGATGTTAGATCAAACATGGACAACAAACTAGTTAGTATTATAGCACTACTTGACTTTAGTAACGCTTTCAACACAGTTGATTTCGATATTCTTTTGGGCGTCCTAAGATCAATAAATATCTCTCCTGAAACCGTGAACTGGTTTGATAGCTACCTGCGCGGTCGTCGGCAGCGTGTTAAAACCGATAAGAAAATTTCCTCTTATAGCCCTATTACTGCTGGCGTGCCGCAAGGTGGCGTCCTATCTCCTCTTCTTTTCGCTATTTATATTAACACTGTCACTTATCTTCTCTCCTCTTCCTATCACCTCTATGCTGATGATCTTCAAGTGTATACAGCTGCACCTGTCCATGACATCCACATTGCCATAGAAAACCTCAACCGGGATTTGAACCAAATAAGTACTTGGAGCGAATCCTATGGACTGTCTGTTAACCCACAAAAATCTCAAGTAGCTCTGTTAGGTGGCTCCAAGCAGCTTGAAAAGATCATACGAAGTAATTTACCTCCCATCCGCCTCGGCCCAACTACCCTGGACATTAGCCCTTCGGTTAAAAACCTTGGCATTTATATCGACAGCTCTTTATCCTGGGTCCCGCAAATAGCTGAGGTTAGCCGGAAGTTGTTTGCGTCAATTGGTGGCCTGAGACGCTGGAAAAACTTTCTTCCAATTAATACCAAAATTTCTCTAGCTAACTCTCTTCTTTTGCCACTCCTAGACTATGCTGACTCGTCCTACCCCGATCTAACCGAAGAACAGCTGAATAAGCTCGAGCGTCTTCAAAACTTATGCATAAGATTTATCTTCGGGTTGCGTAAGTTCGATCACGTGTCCGAGTACAGAGCTCGTCTGAAGTGGCTCCCAATCAGACTCCGTCGCAATCTGCACATGCTGACACTCCTCTACTCTATTCTATACAATCCTCATACTCCTTCTTACCTCAAACAACGTTTCTCCTTCCTTGGCTCTAACAACGAACGACAACACCTACGGTCATGTACGGATAATCGCTTGCACATTCCTGCCAGTCGCACAGGATATTATGATAAATCTTTTACCCGTAAATCCGTATTACTGTGGAACAGCCTACCAGCGGATGTACGACAGTCTAAGTCGCTCCCTATCTTCAGAAGTCGCTTGCATAAACATTTCTTATCAGGTAGCTATTAAATTCACTTTGGTCCTATATTTTATCTTTTTATTTAGAATTATTTAGTATTTATGTTTATATGTATCTTTGTATGTATGTATGTATGTATGTATGTATGTATGTATGCATGTATGTATGTATGTATGTATGTATGTATAATATGTATGTTTGTATGTATGCGTGTATGTATATATATATATTAGGTATATATTTTAATGTTTAGTTGTTGCACTATCCCGCGCTCTTGTTTTATAATCTCCTCTACCCAAAGGTTGTCTGGAAGAGATTGCTTTAGCAATAAGACCGCCTTTGCACCCTTCTGTCTTGTATTGTAAGCTTTTGTTTATTGTTATTTTTAAGTGTGTGCAATAAAGTGTTCATCTATCTATCTATCTATCTAAAATCCCAAATTGATCCTACAGGGGATCGAACCCGGCACCTCCACATAAGACCACAGGGCACACCACTGCAACCTCACATCACTATACTTACTCCTTATTTCCTACTATGTAATATTATTATGTCGCCACCAAATCGTAAATTCTGCCGTTTTGTAATACGGCAATGCTCTTATTCAGCCGCATTGTAGTCGAGTTGCATTGTAGAATGACCATACTAACCAAATAAGTGGGCTACGCCAAAAACTCATTCATTCAGCTTCACCTAACTACTCGACCTTCGTTCTAAACGTCTTTCGTGGCTTCGCACTTTACAAGAATAGGAATAAGTCATTCTGGTCCTAATTTTGGTGTTTCCAAATGGTGTTTTGATATTAATATTTACAATGCGGCGGTTCTACAATCTGGCTGCGACATATACATAGGTTACCCCTATTTCTACGTATTTTGTCTGCATTATCGTTTCAGGAATCAGTCGATAAACTGAAAGAAAGCACAAAACAGCTACTATGTTTGTTAGAAGAAATACAGACTAAAACTCATGGAAAAAATATTCCGGACGAGACTCTTAAATTCACTAATTATATCAAGACCCTACCTCAAGTTAGTTTTTATTATATTTTATATTTAATTATAAGTATCTAGTTGAAGTTAAAGTTAGGTATTGGGTTTTTCAATGAAGAAATTCTCAGTGCTAGCCCGGAGTTGGAAGTTTGCGGTGTTTCACCCCCGTGCCTCGGAGAGCACGTTAAGCCGTCGGTCCCGGTTATTATCACTAACATGATAATAGTCGTTAAAGCCCGCCAACCCGCATTGGAGCAGCGTGGTGGGTCTAAGCTCTAATTCCCGCTCTCCTATGAGAGTGGAGGCCTGTGCCCAGCAGTGGGACGTTAATAGGCTGTAGTGACACGATCTAGTTGAAATTTAGATTATATACTATAGAATAATTTAAAATACCACGGATTCCAGTCAGTATGTTACGTTCGACCGTAAGTTACCATCCAAGTGATTAACCCGGCAAATTGAAAAATGCACTCTAATTTGATTTTAATATAATGTTCTTTAGTAGTTTCGATATTGCAGCTGATTTAATTTTTTTTTCTGAGTAGATAATATAAAACCACTGAATAGGTAATAAAACAAATAACCACGAAGACTGCGCCAGGCTCTCCTGTGACGTAGGTATGAGATGAAATTCCGTGTTGTGAGACAGTCTCTCACCCTGTCCACCAACTTTTTCTGCGACTACCTCCTCATGAAGGTTTTCACTGCCTTCCAAGATCTAACGCGCTTTAGTGATACTTGTATTACCAAATTCTAAAAATGTAGAACACTTATCATACCCTACTCATTTACTTACTACTCATATAATTTTCTTACAACATAAATAAAGAAAATACTTAAGTAATATGTTTTATTAGGACGATGATACAAATAGCGAAGGATTTAGTACAATAGGTCTGAAAACATTGGAAGTCAACGCAAAACATTTAGATGCCATTTACATTGAGGTAAATAATTTGACTTTATTGTTTGGTAGGTAAAATATTAATTATTCTCTATACTATTATAATGTATATTGTCTCAAGCATTTTATTGTGATCATTGATCATGTGATCATTACGCGTTAACGATATGTTACAACGATATCAAAATGAAAACATCCAATTGGAATAGTTTATCTGTGGCTGTATGCTTACTCACGTTCATCTTCACTTTATTTGCTGGGTAACCAATGTGGGTAACGCCACAGAATAATATAATAGTACTGACGGTAACGCTTATTTTTGCTCATAATAATAAGCGTAGTAGCTGCATTCTACTTGACGGGTGTCCCAACACCCATGCCCACGATACCCCACGGTTTTTTTTTCAGGATGAGCACGACAGTTGTTCAGTATATAATCGACTAACAAGAAAGTGTCTTTGTCTGAACCACCCTGACTATAACGATTTTGTTATCCATTTTAACGAAGACTCCAAGTATAACACCAGTAATATAGGCGAGATTATAAAAAACATGCGCATTTTGAAGAAATTTCTCTACATGGGGGGTAGTTACACAAGGAATGCACTGATGTTTTTGAATGAAGTTAGTGATTTCCTTTTAATTTTTTTTTGTTTTTATATTTTTTCTTTCACAGCTTAGGTTTAATGGGAGCTTCAATGACTTAGTAGCAAAATCCCGTAAATTCATCGGTTCAAATCCGACCCTTTACGCCTACCATATTTCAAATCTACACACTTTAATTATTTGAGAGGGAAGATCTATTCAATTCATATTCATTTAAAAATTCAGGGCATGATGGAGTCCCCACATAGCGAACGAGTGGAAATGACGCAAGCATGCTCAAACGCGGACATCTGCAATTTATTCGAAGATCATTCGATCGTCATTGTTTGCATATCTTGGCCGTGCAAAAACAAATACTATGGGGACTATGTTACTCAGGTATACGCAAATAAGTGTCTTTCATAAACTTAGATAAATATTTTTACTTTACTTATATAAAATTATTTATTTATTTGCGGTTGAGTTTTTGGCGCAAAAACATAAGCTCTAAAGACGAAAGGTTGAGTAATGAACCAATATCACGGTGGCTCAGACACCCCCATCACGACTTTTACCAAACGATCGATAAATGATCGCGCGCGCTATCGGATTTTACGTTGCAAAATAATCTAACCTTTATTTTTTATCCTTTCTTTCGGAGGTGACAGTGTTCGGTTTTTGGAAGTTTATGAGTACTTAACTTTTAGAACAAATAAACGATCCCATTTTATATTGCTACTAGCGGACGCCCGCGACTTCGTTCGCGTGGCACAAGTTTTTTAATTCCCATAGGCATTTCTTAATTTTCCGGGAAAAAAGAACCCATGAAAAAAAACACGTCGATCCGTTGCTCTGTTGCGGCGTAATTGAAGGACTATTTAACGTCCTTTGGGATAGAATATATAAAAACTATGAATTATGTATTTCATAATTTAAACCGGTAGCCCAAATATCAAGTTTCATGGCTTTAACTTGAAAAACGCCGGCTTTTTAAAAACCCCTATTTTACCCGTTTAGGGGTAGTATTTTGAAAAACTGTTACACTCGTACTTCTTTATAATTTACCGAAAGCTAAAATACCAATTTGTTGTTATAACTTGAAAAATTTCTTGATAAATGAAGCACATTCATGCCCCAAAGGGATGTACCTTTGGGGGTCAAATTTTCAAAAATGGTGAAACACGTACTTCTGCATATTTAACTGAAAGCCCAAATGCTAAGTTTCATGGCTATATCTTGAGAAATGAAGGACTTTCATACAAACTTTCAACTCCTATTTTACCCCTTTGGGGGTGGAATTCTGAAAAAATATGCCACACGTGCTTCTTTTTTATTAGCTAAAGCCAAAATACCAAGTTTCGTTGATACAACTTGAGAAATATGTTGACAAAATATGAAGGACTTTCATATAAACTTTCATCCCCTATTTCACCCCTTCGGAGGTAGAATTTTCAAAAACTGTGAATCACGTATTTCTTATTTTTTACCAAAAATTCACATACCAAGTTTCATGGATATAACTTAAGAAATGACGGACTTTCATACAAACTTTCAACCCCTATTTCACCCCCTTAGGGGTGGAATTTTGAAAAATCCTTCCTTAGTGAGCGCCTACGTCACAAAAAGAAGCTACTGTCAAAATTTTAAGTCTCTAACCCTAGCGGTTTAGGCTGTGCGTTGATATATAAGTCAGTCAGTCAGTCAGGACTTTGAATTTTATATATATATATAGATTTATTTAGTAGCGTTAATTTAACATTTTAATCGCGGCCACTAATCAACATTCGGGCATTATAGCTCACTAACGCCAAAAGAACACGTGATATAATACATTTAGATGTAGTTTTAAAGCTGTAACATAGGTAAATTGTTTTAACTTAGAACTAAGATAGAAATGCATTAAGTACCTAATTAAAATTTGAGTTATATAATAGAAAAAATGATATTTGTTAGTTGAATTTTTTACTTGTAATTTTTTTCCAGGCTCTAGCAGCAGGATTTTTATATAAACTTGTTCAGCTAGAAGAAGGGAGAAGATATTTAAATTACAGTTCAAAAATCACTAATGATATAAAAAAGGTTTTGAGGAAAAAGAGTACCTCGATTGAGGTAGATACGATAGAATCTTTAAATGCTACGTTAAACTTACTTAAGCCAGTATTTGTCAAAAATTTGGCTGTAACTTACTTCAATAAAGCGATATATGAAGGTAATGATAAGAAGAAATGTGTAACAAGAGCTCAAAACACTTGTAGTCTGTTGAAAAATATTAATACATATCAAACGAATGTAATACAAAAACTAAGGCGGCCAAAGATTATACCTGTTTACACAGATTGACTTAGATGTTAAAAAGCGCATTAAGTAATACCATAATACTTACTTATACTTATATTATAAGCGCTTAAAAGAAAGAAAGGAAATCGTTCCTTTGAAAACTATGAGTAATACTATTCTAAAATATTTTATGCATGGTGTAAAAGACGGTGTATCTAAAAGGAAGAGTGTTTAAGTTATTTTTAATTAACTGAGTGCAATATGATATGCAATATAAAAAATATTGAAGCAATTAAAAACTGTAAAAAAAATAACAGTGAAGCAATTTTCAAAATGTCATGTAGATCCCCATTGACATTTCGTCGATGGATTTCTATTTAATTTTAGACCTACGCGCATGCTTTCGGCCGTCGCGTCGGTACACCGTAATTTACACTGTGCATTGCACAGTAGTGTGACTCAAAAATGTCCGAAAAATATTTTCTAGGTGTCGGAAAGAGAACTATATGTGACTTGGTACAATATCGCAAATATATGACGTTTGACGAAGTCCTGATGCACTTAGAAATACTGGATACATTCAGCCAATACGATACTGGTCGAACGGAGTTAACTTTATATTTGCCGCTTTTATTAGTCCTTTTAAAAAATTTACTAATGGAATATGATAATAATGAAATAAATACAACAGTTACAAGCATACTCAACAGTATCGTTTCTAAAAATATTGTCAAAGAAAAAGAATCTGAGCAATCAAATACTGAGAAAAGTGTGATATTAGTTGAAACAACTACGCAGGTTTATATACTAGTTAATATTATAAATGCCAAAGTTTGGATGGATGGATGGATTTTTATAACTCAATCACACCAGAACGCATGAACGGATCTGGATGAAATTTGGCACAGAGATACCTAGATTATAACACATAGGTTACTTTTTATCCCGGAAATTAAAGAGTTCCCGCGGGAACCAAAAAACATCCACGCTCACGCAGTCGCGGGTATCAGTAGGTATATTATAGAACATTGTTAAAGTTTTCAATTATGAATTAATGATATAAGTAAAATATGAATATTAACTAACTATTAAGCACCGCCCCAATATTCATATAATTAAGTAACAATACCTACTTTCCGTTCTTTCCTTTCCAATACCTAGTAAAATAAAGTATGGCTACTAAAAAATTAAAGTTAAAGTATACATATTTTCTAGGCTAGCCAAAAAATGAAAAGTGAAGAAATTCAATTTCCTCCTAAAAAAGCAAACAAACAGCAGACGAATACAAGAAAAATTAATAAAAGCAAAACTGGCTTAGGTGTTGCACCTAACAAATTTCGTCAACTTTCAAAGCGAAAAGGTAGGTTCTCTATTATCAATACACACGTATTAATATCTTACCAAAGTACCTTACTCAAATAAATAAGATACAATAAAATTGATACAAGATAAGTAAGCGCTTAGATACTTTCGGCAATATTATCTAGAAAAGTTAGGATCACAAATTACCTAATTGTTGGTAAAGAGTACTAGTACAGTCACAATGTAAGGTTTATATACTCTGACTATCACATTAATATTAATACACAACAGAGGCCTGTCGCCAAGGGCCTCAACATCAGGCCCATAGCGAATGTATAAGTTGAACGATATACGTCACACGATAGACGATGACGTAACTACCAAGTTATTAAACACGCGTGATTCAAAAATCAAATTGATAAAGGTTGATAGCTGACAACCTTATCGTGGGAAAGGCATCCCCAGCGAACGGATCGTGGGGGAAACCCCCCGGTGACCTCCAACCTCCCCTTTAGTCACCCCAAAGCCTCGCATAAGAACCGGGTGAGGCATACGCATCAAACCATCCCGGTTTTTCCTGCCCACTCGCCGACCGGTAGCTTTCGGCTTTAAATTAAGGTGTACAGTGCAAATCAAGGTGTACAGTGCAAATTAAGGTGTACAGGGCAAATTAAGGTGTACAGTGCAAATTAAGGTGTACAGTGCAACGGATCCACATGAAACAGGCCAATGAGAATTGGAACCTGCTCACTCGCCGACCGTCAGCTACCGGCTATAAATTAAGATAATATCTGCATAAACAACCCCGGGTCTACATGGACAGGCCAACCACCACTTGGGTTGGATTCTAATTCCCTACCTGTCTTTTAACACACAAGACAGACTGATAATCGGATTTCAGCTGAAAATGCAACACGGAAAAAGAAAACAGTATAAAACACCCAATATAGCTTTTTATGCAACTGTATCGTAATGAGGGTCATTTTAATTCGAGTGCTGTTTTTTGATACGAGGCTTGCCGAGTATCAAAATAGGGTAGTACGAGAATTAAAATGACTAATTACGTACAGTTGCATACAAGATTTTATCTACGACAAGGACGTCTTTATAATTTTTTACTTTATAAATTAATAAAAAAGTCAAGTGCCAGAACCCAGAGCCGCTAAGCTATAGGTATCCTATTTATGAAGATAACCATATCGATACAGCTACGACTCATAACGATACAGCTCCCATACAACGAACTGTATCGTTATGAGAAGCAAACACGAAAGAGGGTTCAATTCGATATAGTTGTCAAATTCTAAATTGGAACTTTTCAATGCTGGAGTAGATAAAAAGAAATAAGATTCACATGCACAGTTTAAAGGATAGTAAATCACTTACCAAGCGACCGCTCGCTGCCGCGTCGCAATTGCGTACAATAATAAAGCGCGTCGCTACCGGCGCAAGAGGCTACGATGCCTCCGCGCCCCGCGCTCCTGTGACCTAATTAGCGGGGCTGCCATTGACTTACCAATACCTTAGACGCACCATCGAAGCGCAAAAAACGGCACGGTCAAACTGTTCATAAATAGATAATATGAACAGTTCTCACCTCAGTCGCGCATGAGTACACCAAGCGACAACATGCCGTTTTGCTCCGTAAAAAAGTGCAAAAACAATCCGAAAGATGCGAAAAAAACGATGGAGTATCATATTTTAGGTTAGGAAATACTTTATATACATTTACTTTACGGTATACTAGCGAAATAATCACACAATCTTACCTAAATTAATTATTTTGTCATCATAATTACATTATTTCAAATGAGCAGCTATCGCATTCACACGCTTACGGGCCAATAGAGAACGCGATAGAGGCGCGTCTTAGCGAAATGGATACAAAAAATATGGAGTAGTTAATTTTTTATTTTTCTTATATTGAAGTTGTAAACTGGTACAATTAAAGTGCCCATTTTTTTTAATAAATTAATATGGGTATATTTAAAATTGGTAAGTAGTGTAAAAACCGTGTCGAATTCCTTAGATAAGAAATAATTCTTTCAAAATCGATATCTGGCAGTTATGATAATCATCATAGAAAAAGAAACCGTTGTCAATCTCTTAAAGAACGATGCCATATTTTTTTTTCTATTGAACAATTTTTTTTTATCGATTTTTGGGTAACTATATCGCAAACTTTAAAAATATTGCAGTTTCTTGTAATAATATTAATTAAAAAATAATATTAATTTATTTACAATATCCGATGCCCACACTTGAACACAATTTCACCATGTACAGTTCGCGCGCTAGTTGAATGCAGAATAAATATATGTGTCACCATACATTTACTCTGCATTCAACTCGCGCGCGAACTTTATATGATTTGAGCAAGGCCATTATTGAAAAATATATAGACGTATATGTATGTCTACACTATATGTAGACATTAAACATTGAAAAAAAGCATACTTCTAAAAGACAGGTTTATAAGTTAGGTACTCGTAGTTAAATATATTTCAAGGTACTTTTATTCATTTTTTGTCACTAGTTTTTGTATTTATTAAGAACTAGACTAGATTCTCCCTAATTTTCCGGGATAAAACGTAGCCTATATCCTTCCCCAGGATATAAACTACATACCAAATTTCAGCAAAATCAGTTGAAATGATGGGATAGCGTAGCAGACAGACAGACAGATCTTCGAAATCGGTGTACATTTTTTTTATACGCACCGTATTTAGAACCTCCTCCTTTATTGAAAGTCGGTTAAAAAAGTAGCCTATATTCTTCTCCGGGATGTAATCTATCCCTATACCATATTTCATTAAAATTGGTTGAAAAGATGGGCCGTTAAAGGGTAGCAGACAAACAGACAGACAGACAAACACACTTTCGCATTTATAATATTAGTATGGAATTCAATTCGTGAATTTCGTGAGAGGGATTCGAACCCGCGACATGTTACTACTTAATGAAATTTTTATCCTGCCAAGAAGTAACTGTGTTATATTTAGATAAAATACGTAAATAAAATATTTAATACATAATAACACATAAACACACAAATACATAAAGATAATTTTCATAAAATCATCATCACCAATAAAGTATTAAAAAAAATAAAAATATCAAATACAAATTTGTCGACTCCTATATCACTTTACTTCGGAACACAGAAAGTCTTCCGCTGATTCATTGCAAAATGTCGTATGTGTCGAACTTTTATTACAAGATTTAACCCTAAGTATGAATCTATATGGTTGGTTTTTGTGAACCGTTTGGTGTCTCAGTCTGTATTATATATAGCTGCGATTGTATAAGCGATTGTGGACGCTTTTTGAGTATTATTTTGTAGGTAATGTTGTATCCTTAGTTGGTAAATCGATGGGGGCTGCACAGACTGCACTGTACTCAGCCCGATTATAAGAATCAGTTACATTGTTGCTATGCGCTACCTTTCGTTACTATGCGCGCATATATCTAGCTACAATATTTTACTTCGCATTCGCGACCCCAAATATTTGGGTACCTACTTAATATTATACCCGATTAATCACTTTTCCTGTAACATAAGCAATTGTAATTTTGGAATACCTATTTTCTCCAGTTTCAGAGTGGGACACCGACCAGAAAAAAAAGGAGTGGGAACCCTCAAATATACGAGAACTCAACAGATCAAAAAAGTTTAATAATGGTAATGGCCAGTTCTTTCATAAGTTAGTTTTACAACACTGAAGTAAGTTCCTAATTCATCCTCTAGTATTAATTTATTGAATACTAGAGGACGCCCGCGACTTCGTTCGCGTGGCTTAAGTTTATTAATTCCCACAGGCACTCTTAATTTTCCGGGCTAAAAAGAAGCCTGTGTCACTCTCCAAGTACCCGACTATACACATGCAAAAAATCACGTCGATCCGTTGCTCTGTTGCGGCGTGATTGAAGGCCAAACTCTCTATTTGACGTCCTTGGGGATAGAAATTTCAAAAACTGTTAAATCCGTATTTCATCATTAGCGAAAGCCCAAATACCAAGTTTCATGGCTATAGCAGCTTGAAAAACGACGGACTTTCATAGAAACTTTCAACCCCTATTTAACCCCATTGAGGGTGGAATTTTTAAAAATGTGACACAAACCAGAAGCCCGAATAGGAACTTTCATGGCTATAACTTGAAAAATAAAGGACTTTCATATCAACTTTCGTCCCCAATTTCTCCCCTTTGGGGGTCAAATTTTCAAAAACTGTGAAACACGTCTTTCTATCTTCATTTTCAACCCGCAACTCAAATACCAAGTTTCATGGCTATAACTTGAAAAATGAAGGACTTTCATATAAACTTTCAACCCCTATTTCACCCCTTTGGGGGTCGAACTTCCAAAAATAATTGTGAAACACGTATTTCTTAATTTTTAACCCGCAGCACATACACCAAGTTTCATGGCTATAACTTGAGAATTGAAGGACTTTCATATAAACCCCTATTTCACCCCTTTAAGGGTGGAATATTGAAAAACTGTGACACACGTAATTCTTTTTTTTACCTTTAGCAAAAATACCAAGTTTCGTTGATATAACTTGAGAAATATCTTGAGAAATGAAGTACTTTCATATAAACTTCCATCCCCTATTTCACCCCTTTGAGGGTAGAATTTTCAAAAACTGTGAAACACGTATTTCTTATTTTTTTACCGGTAGCTCATATACCAAGTTTCATGAATATAACTTTAGAAATGATGGACTTTCATACAAACTTTCAACCCCTATTTCACCCTCTTAGGGGTGGAATTTTGAAAAATCCTTCCTTAGTGAGCGCCTACGTCATAAAAGGAACCTACTGTCAAAATTTCAAGTTTCTATTATAACTCCAGCGGTTTAGGCTGTGTGTTGATATATAAGTCAGTCAGTCAGTCAGTCAGTCAGGACTTTGAATTTTATATATATGTCACCATAAGATTGCAAAGGCCGTTGGATTGTAATCTAACTGGCGATATTGTAAACTTTCGACTGATTACAATTTAACGCATTATTTTTCGTTAGATTGTAATCTGTTAGATATATTAACCTGATAAAACCAAAACCTAAACCTGCGGCCGGGCACTACCTGGTAATTTATGTCGAACCCTAACCTACAAGAAAAAGACAAGAAAACGTAAATACAATGAATATTTCAAAAATTGACACTCGGACCATTGAACGGTTCACAATCCGTCGACAGTTTACAATATCGCTAGTTGGATTACAATCTAACCGTTTTTGCAATCTTACGGTGACATATATATAGATTTTTGCTTTTTAGATCGTACAATGAAATCAACCATCTTCGTGCCCATGGAGAAATGAAATAAGAAGTGTAAAATAAATAATATATTATTTATAAAATAAAAATTATGTATAACATAGGTACCTACTCATTTTAACTTATAAAATCTTGTGGTTTTAGCTTTTAACAGTATCACATTATTATTTTCTCTATTTACAAAATTGTTAACTATTTTAACAGTTAAAAATATTCTTCAGCAGGTAAATAATATCATAAACTTTCTCCTAATTTAAACATTCACCAAAAAAAAATTGTTTATTTCTTTTACTATTAACTCTCTACTTATATCTTGTTTAAATGCTTAAATTCTCACTATATTGCTTTGTTAGCTCACACAAACTTGAATTAAGACATTAACAAATTAATTTAAATAACATTAATAGAAAAAAGAATATATTAGTAAAGTTATTATTATTAAAATATACTAAATAGAGATCCAATCTTACTTTAATATAGCCTGTTTCAGTTTCATAAAAATTAGCTTAGCACATAGATTTAGGATGGGTCTCACTACCAATCCTAAATCTATGGCTTAGTATTTATATTAAAGATTAATTCAAGCTGAATTCAACAGCTGATTTGGTTATTCAAAAGGAAAAAAAAACCGTTGAAAGTGCTAATCAGAATGAAGAAGATTCTCAATTCATTACCTTGGAAGCAAACCTACACTTGGTTAATAGCTTTTTTATTCAGTTGGCTTGGTCAAGTTAAGTTTCAATATGGAGCCCTAGTGAAAATAAGGATAGAGATAGAAACAGATCTTCAAAATACAAATTGATTTCTAGCAGTAGCAACTGAATTCAATCAAAATTTCTATCATCATACTTTTGCTGAGGTCTATTAGGATAAGCAATTGTTCGCTTGTTCATTGGGTTGGGGTTACTAGACCTAAATATCATTGCAATCAAAATATAAAACCCTCCAACAATCTTGCAAAAAAAATCTAAGCACCCCAAAATGAGTGGAGTAGATTTTGAAATCAGGTCTGACAATTCCCGAACTAGAGCTAATACAAAGTTACCTAGGAACTGAACAAATGCATTGCTTCCTGTGAATAAAGCTATGATGAAGGCAAATATGAATGTAATGAATTCTTTTATACTGTTCAATGTAAATGCACTTTTTAAACAAAAAGCTATTTCATTTGCAGTTTCATTGAGTTTTGCCTCAATAGGTTTTTCAACATATCCTGATAATATGGGCTCTGCCTCCAAGAAGGCATCTGTTATGGGTCTTATACATTTTAATGTGATAATAACTTCATAATCTCGGTATTTAACACCTTTAATTTGAAACCAAAATAATCCAAAAGGTTGGTTGTCGATTTCTGTCCAGATACATACACCTCCTGATGAATGCTCTATAGCTTCCGTGTCAGAAATGCCGATCCACTGCGTTTTCGGGTATATAGTTTGCAGCTTATATTGTGCTTCCAGTAAGTCCCTTTTTAATTCTACTTCCGCAGGACTGAGTTTGACAATATCTCGGTAACCAACACTTTGGTTAGCAAGTCTCCTTTCAAGGTAACGTCCTAGGAAAATGCGAGATTTTAATAAATTCTTCACGTAATCTCTTACTTTTAACAACTCTACATCTTCCACAAGCTTTAATTCACTCAACTGAGATGTTGTAGATGAATTATTCAACGAAGAATTTAGGTGCGAGGCGTCCATTTTTACTCGAAATGTAATCCTATACACATTCACAATAAAATCCACACATTAATAATTTATTGAAAAACAAAACACGAAACACACGATTGTTTACATTACAATATCACAGATTTATGTACTAGTTAGTAGTTACTACTTAAGTACGTACAATATATTGTACTTGTAGAATTAAAACCCAAGTTTACAAACCATAGACAAGTAACATCAGAGACAAGTCAAACCCGTAATCTTTGATTAGGCATATAGAGCCTCTATATACCTAATCAAAGCCCGTAGTAAATCTCTGGCCACGCTTGGGCCACGCTAACTCTGACGTAACGGAACGGAATAAAAGGGCAACACTTAAAAAAAAAAAACATTCGTCTAATCTGTTTTCTTACATTTGTCAATTCAGGTGTCAGGTGCAGGTCAGGCACCAGAGACAAGTATCATATAGGATAGGCACACAGAGGTAGTATAACCTATAGAGTGCGTGCTTCTAAGCAAGAACAGTAGGCACCGGTAGGAACATAGCATTGTTCCGTCAGCAAGCCCTTTAGTCAAAGGAACGCTAGCGCTGAGAGCGCCCATCGCGAACTCGGGACCGAAATTCCGTTTTTAAACTGGAAAAAATGGTTAAATGTGTCATAGAAACATGCAAACATGATTCTCGTTATCATAATAAACATAATTCCAACATCACATTTCACTGGTTAGTCGTATTTTTTAAACTTTCATGTAAAATAGAAATACGTGTCGCGGGGGTGATACAGACGTGGGACGCAAGGTACATAATACCGCCTGCACCGCCCCGCAACCCCGCTACGATAGCCGACTGTTCACCGAATCGAATAGTGATGTGATACATTCGACTCGGGCGCCGTCACAGATATCGGCGTTCCCTGGGATCACAACAGAGAAAATTGATAACAAGATTAAAAAAAAGTTAGCGGCATAGGTTTTGAAATTCGTTATTGTTGATCCGATTTCGTTCAAATTACGATTCAATTTCGATTTAGGGTTCCATGAGATCATAAATCTTAAAATTCAGCGCCAGATTGAAATTCTTTGTTAGTTGGGACTATTTTCTCCAAAATCGATATATTTTGGGGTTCCCTGAGATCACAAAAGAGGAAAATGTACAAAGACAGCGCCATATTCAAATTTTTTGTTATCAGGCCGATTTCGTTCAAAATCGATATTTGGGGTTCCCTGAGATCTTAAAAGAGGGAACTGTTACCAAAATTAAAAAAAGCCAGCGCCATATTGAAATTCTTTGTTATTAGGCCGATTTCGTTCAAAATCAGGGTTCCCTGAGATCACAAAAGAGGTATCTGTTACCAAAATTAAAAAAGGCCAGCACCATTTTGAAGTTCTTTGTTATTGGGCCGATTTCGTTCAAAACCGATATTTAGGGTTCCCTGAGATCACAAAAGAGGTATATGTTACCAAAATTGAAAAAGGCCAGCGCTATATTTTTTTGTAACATAATTTTGGACAGAAACTAAAGATAAATACTAACGTATGCTATGAAAGAATGTTTATTAAATTCAAAGAATTTATTTTCGATAATTTTATAGTAAAAGAATCAAACTTATACTTTTATTTTATAGTAGCACATTAAAACACAGGTTTGCACCTTTTCTGTAAGAAATGTATTTTATGCATTCGATATACATCGGATATATTATATCAATCCATACTAAAATTATAAATGCGAATGTGTGTCTGTCTGTCAGTTACGCCCAACTATTTAAGCGATTTTGATTAAATTTGATATCGAGATAGGTTACATACCGGGGAAGGACAGGCTACTTTTTATCCCCGAAAATTGAAGAGTTACCGCGGGAATAAAAAAACAATCCACGAGAACGAAGTTGCGGGCTTCAGACTAACGGACAGACAGAAAGACACACTTTCGCATTTATAATATTAGTATGGATACACGATCGATCATTGAAAGACATAACGGCTTAATCCGCGTGAAATACCTAAGTTTTTTTTAATTCCCACGGAACCGCATTAATTTTCCGGGATAAATATCACTCTCCACGTCCTCAACTATACCCATTCAAAAAATCACGTCTTGCGTTGCTCTATTGAGGCGTGACTGAACAGACCTACAAACAAACACACTTTCACATTAACAATATTAGTATGATAGGGTACAAACAAACACAAACAATAGGAACCGTACCGTTCAGATGTATTTTATCGACTTCGCACTTGCAGCGCACTATTGCCCATCCCTATTTTTTACATGTCTATGAATATTAGTAGCTATAGTTCACTTGCCTACGCCGCGCACAAGGAGTGCGGTGCGATAGTAGTACTCTTTACCTTATACTACCTCTATGGATAGGCACCTCTGATAGGCACCGACCAGAAAAAAAAGGGTCAGGTCATCCGTCATCAGGTGTGTTTATAATTTTCCTGGTCGGCGGTGTATATGTTCGTTTTATTTTTTCGAAAATAAAAGTGAAATAGTGAAATAATGGTTAAATCTATGCAAATTAATATGCGCGAGTTATTATATAACATGATTCGTAAATTCCAAGACGTAAAGGAAGAACACGATGCTATATTTAGCCAAAAACAACAATGTTTACAAGAAATCGAAGAGTTGACAAGGTAAGCTAACCACACAGAGTACATTGGTATGGCTAACCAAACGGTTTTGATATTTTGCTTTTCGATCTTTGCATAAAATACATAAGATTATAATTTATATAAAACGTTTAATCGGTTTATATTCGCCTGTTCACATCGTATAATTATGATGCATATGCAAAACATAAATTATTTTCATTTATTTCCAGGTGTAAGCGTAGGAATCTTAAGAGCTAAAAATGAGAGCCAATCTAAAGAGGGAATCTGGTGGACTGCCTACAAAAAGCGTTCAGCACGGGAAATGAAAGTCAATATTGACAATTTTTAGCTTTTCTCAGACCCAGGATGCGTTTGGAACCCTCATAGCTCCTAGTCTTAAGATACTGCAGTTAATTATCACCATCACGTCTTATATTTTACTGACGTTCAAAAGTGAACAGTGTTGGTACCTATTTTGAATAAAACAGCTTTGACTATTGACTATGTGTTTCATTCATTTATGCTGTCCTTAAGTAGTTCAGAAGATCTCCCCTGATCAAGTAATAAATTGTTGTTAATCATTAGCGTCAGTAGATTCACACTAATATTAAACCCTTTTTTGACTCATCCCCTGAACAAAAATATAAGGTTTTGCCTGAGTTTAAAGGCAGGGACATATTTACGTGTCATGGCGTGTCGTGGTGCCTACTGTCGTGACGGTGAGTGTGCACACTAATCAGGTCGTGTCGTGGCGTACTCTGGCATTATTTCTGAACAGTATATATCGAACCTTTGCAGCGTTTTAACGTACATGATGTTTTCTTCCGATTCGGATAGTGATTTTGATGAAGACCTGCAATTTCTCTTAGCAATGAAACTTCTTTAGAACAAAAAAAACCGGCCAAGTGCGAGTCGGACTCGCGCACCGAGGGTTCCGTACTCAAGAAGTAGGTATAATTACCTTTGTTAATGAACCGCAAAACTAACTTTGTTTGTAGAGGTTTACTGTTAATATCAAAAAATTACGTTTGTTGTATGGGAGCCCCCCTTTAATATTTACTTTATTCATATTTAATTATTTATTTTGAAAGGTAATATACAAGTTAATATTCTGTGAAAATTTGAACCGTCTACCTGTTACCGTTTTTAATATTGAGCAAAAAAATACGAAAAAAACACGTTTATTGTATGGGGACCCCCCTTAATATATATATATTTTTAATTTTTAGTATTTGTTGTTATAGCGGCAACGGAAATACATCATTTATGAAAATTTCAGCTTTCTAGCTATCACGGTCTATGAGATACAGCCTGGAGACAGACAGACAGACAGACAGCGGAGTCTTAGTAATAGGGTCCCGTTTTTCCCCTTTGGGTACGGAACCCTAAAAAGAAAAGAAGGTACTGGGTTCACCCTATAAACAGAGGGAAACAGAACAAATGTGAATTTCATCGTCTTGTTAGAGAACTAGAGAGTGAAGAGGAAAAATTCCATCACTAACTACTTCAGAATGAACAAAGCAGAATTTTTCGGGTCAAATGATCCATAAACTCTTTACACTTTGTATCATAATAATACTTATAAAACTTTTCGTTGACGTAAAAGTTCATTAAGCTCATCAGTAATTTTTCAGATTTTTTTAAACAATCGTCTTCTAGTTGTTCGCGTGATTGAATGATGCCCCACGAGCCACTCGTATAGAAACACATTTAACTGTCGTGTCATGTCGCGGCATAACCCCCACCACCGCTCTGGCGCAGATCGGTAGCAAGCAGTTAGCAGTCGGCGCCACGACAGAGTGCGTCACGACACGCCACGACATACAAATGTGTTTCTAACCATACTAAATGTATGAAACTGATAATATGCTTCTGGCGCGTCACGACACGCCACGACACGTAAGTATGTTTCTGCCTTAAAGCCGAAATCCACGCAGACGAATTCATGCATGGCGAATATAATATATAAAATTTATATAAATGTGATAAATAAATACGGGAATCATTATGCTCTACCTTAATATTACGCTGTCAAAACTGTGCCTTTTAAAGAGTAAATTTACATTTACTCTTTAAAATGTACTAAAACGACCAATGACCCCAAGAAAGCAGATTAAAAACAAAAAACACAAGTATCAAATACGTTTTTTCGCATTACAGTCTGTGTTAACATCAACAGATTTTCAAATTCTACCATTCTACCAGTGCTGCAGACTAAGTGGAATTCATAAACGCTTGAAACGTTCGCCACCGAGACGTTTCAAGCGCTATGTGTCGAATTCAAGCTTTTTGCATTTCATAGTCGAAATAAACTCTCAAATTGGCCGCTAGCAGCGGCCGAATACTGGTTCGCCGATTTCACACTGCCAAACAAGGCTTTTGCTTTGACATGAGTTTGAAAACATTATTTTTGTATATTTTGTAGGCTATTTGTGCGTAATAAAATGTTGATTTTTAATAAGAAATGGAAGAAAAATGTGATTTGAGTCATATACAATATGTTTTTCTATGTTTGTACTTGTGGTAAAACCAATAAATCCACCAATAATCCAAAGTGTAGTGTAAAGCGAATGATGGCTATACATTGATGATGAAATCGCTAATTACGGGCAGTGCACATAAAACTACGACGATTTATGCTGTCCTGATACATAGTACTGGTATTTCCGGAAGTTACTCTTCTCGTTCTGAGAAGAGGCACGTGCTCTGTATTTAGGCAGTGGGCCGGCGAAGGATTGAAACGATGGCAGAAGAAAGAAGTGCCGCATGAGGATGGACTCATGAAAGACGCCACAGTCGGCTAGCCTATATAAAGACGCAAGGCTAGTTAACGCAAAGGCTATTTGATGGTATACAGAACTGGGTAAACAATAAACCAGCTTCACTATTTTTTATGATGACTCAGTATCTCATAGGACATAGGATGTTGATGAATAATACATATCGAGCGCAAAATAAAGGAACTACACTATGTACTACACAGTACCTATTGACGATTCCAGAACATACGCTGTTCTAATATCCTCAGTTTGAGCAAAGATATCTGGATTGAAGAAGTTAGAATAAAGGTCGTGGATTACCTAATTCATTTGGTTGGATGGCCTAATATGATATGTACATTGCTTAAGGCGAAAAGGAAGTGGCTAGCAATACAAGAATCATAATAGTAGATTAATTTTCATTTTCAGCCTGGTATATCTATTTAATTATTAAAATAATATTAGATGGATTATAATATTTTGTAGTTTTCTTTATTACTCATTCATAAGCAGTTCCAATGAGCAGCAGAGATTTACAGCAGAGGTATCATGTTTGGTTTCATAAGTATGGTCTCCAAACAATTATTTATTTGAATCAGGCAACTATATTTAAACATAATATTATGATAACACATAAAATAACACAATACAATAGAATTCTTAAAATACTATAGATATAATTCTAAAAATAAGTATATTATAGTCTTATAAAACAGAAGAAATCCTTATTCTCGCTTCCCTGTAGCAACGGTATACTATGCCCTCAGGCCAAAAGTCTGCACTGATGAACACATCTTTGCACCAGGCCGGAACAGTTAGAACGTATGAGCTGAAGTAAGTAGTTCTACTGGGAGTTCAGTTTATGGAGAGCAAGCTGCACTTTTGCTAACTGTGAACAAACATATCTTCGCGATATTTTTGTAGAGGTGCTCCAGGGCGATTCTTATACCTATCGGATGTTCCGAATAATGTGAGCCTTGGCCATCTCTGACTTTATGTGGGATATACAAATCATTATGTTAGGCATCACCGCTATCAAGGTGGTATCATTCGTCAGTGTTTTACCGCGTAAATTTCGAATTCGCTTCGGTCTGCTTTCTCTTCTTCACTAAAATTTGAGGCTCAGCTTTAGTATACTGGACGCGGAGTTGGACGTTCTTATTTTTTTTACAGAAAGATCTTCATGTGGTAAGCCTTGCACTAAAATATTTTACGTCGAATCCTAATACTTTTCGAGAAATAATTTTTTGAAAATTCGCAATTCTTCAACACTTTTCACTATTTATTACGACATTTGCCATAGATTACAGACTCATTGACGTTTAGTTGGCGTACTAAAGTTTCGTTGTACGTAATAAAATCCGTTCCGAACTTAAAAAGTACCTACCTATCACAAAATGCTAATAATCGTATTCAAACCATAAACAATGTCTATATCGATTATTGGAAAGTATATGTGCCGTGCAGTAGACAGTTCATTTTTTTTTTACAGAAAGGTATTAATGTAATAAACGTAACGCCAAAATATTTTCCGTCAAATCGTAATAGTTTTCGAGAATTTAATTTTTGAAATTTCGACATTTTGAGGTTAGTTTTCCCGAAATTCATGCAAATCTCTACTTGTTTTGTTTGTGTGAAAGATGGTGTGAGGGAATTAGGTAGGACTAGGCTAACCTACCTAGGCCGCATCCGCCCCCCCTCCCCCTCCCCCACAAATTTTTTTTAACTGCCCATAAAGACGACCACCAGAAATCCTTACAGTTGTGATAGAAGGCTGTGATGGAATCAAAGCAGTTTAATAAGTGCTCGCTTAGGTATTTATTGGGCTAATACTACGAACTTAAGTTAAAAAAAAAATTGTCAAAAGGTTAGGTTAGGTTAGGGTTGAACATAAATATTCAGGTAGTGCCCGGCCGCAGGCCGGGCACTTAGGTTCGTATGGGGTTAATACACCGAACTTAAGTAAAAAACAAATATTTGTCAAAAGGCTAGGTTAGGTTAGGGTTGAACGTAAATATACAGGTAGTGCCCGGCCGCAGGCCGGGCACTTAGGTTCCTATGGGTTACCGAACCGAACTTAAGTAAATAAATAAAGAATTGTTAAAGCAAACATATATGTGAATATAGTTAAGTCATAATATTACTACAATATTATTGTTATTAGACTTTATTACATTTGCTACTACAAGGAATAAAAAAAATGTACGGTTGTTATTTAGTATATGTGGGGGGAGGGGGAGGAGAGGGGGAGGGGGAGGGTATCCCCTGGCTTCTCCCATTAACTACTAAGCACTCGACACCTAACTAAGTAGAGCTAAGCCCGAATTTCAGTAAAACTGGCCTCTACATTTTGAAATTAAAAAAATTAATATCTCGGAAACTATTAGGATTCGACGAGTTTGGCTTACAGGGGGGGTTCACCCCCTCCCCCCCTCCCTCCCCTCCCCTTCCCTCCCCCCTCCGCCGCGTCCAGTATACTAAAGCCCAACCAAATTTGAAACTGTTGGAAATTGAAACCCGCGTCAATGTTTGTTTGTAAACAACACGGATTTACATACAACTTCGTGTAAGCTGGATCGCGTACTACTATATCTCATGGTTACAAATTTGCTCTTTAAAACTATAGAGATAAGGTTTTTTTTCCCCTGTCAATTGTAAATGTAGAAAAACGAGCCAGGTGAAATAACCCAAATAGGAGTGCGTCCTTGTCTAGTAAGTATGCCAGTGTACAATAAAAACTGCTTTGGTAGTGAGTGGTAGACTTCTCAAAATTGGAAATATTACGTTTTAATTATTATTGACTGATAAAATATATCCATAAATTATTTTAATATTAATTATTTTCGATTTATATAGATGTGAACAGGCAAAAAATACAAAAAAAATAAGTATGTAGAGATTAGGTAGGTATTATTTTTAATTTGCTAGATTAAGTTTCAATAACCTACTATTAGGTTACTTTTACAATATTATAGCTGCATAAATAAATAATCCATAGCATTAAAATAGGTCTTGTTTTGGTCATACGAATTTGAACGTTACACAATGGAAATTGAATATTATACTAAAGAGTTTAGAAAATTGACGCGTGGCGCGTGGGAATTGGTGAATTGAGCCTAATTGATCTCATTTAATTACCCACCTTCGAAATCTAAACCTTACGCTAACATGTCATATTTAAAGTCATGGTTACCTTACCATGTTCTTTCAATGTCATTGAAGTAATACGGTACCAAATTTCGAATCGATCGGACATAAGGAAGTTAATCAGACCCCCTTATCAACTATTAAAGAGCTGATGATCTTCAAACGGCTGATCAGGTCATGGTTACCTAAGCATATACTTTCAATATCATTGAAGTAACACCGTACCAAATTTCGAATCGATAGGACATATACAAGGTAGTCAGCTGATCCCCTCATCAACTATTAAAGAGCTGATGATCTTCAAACGGGTGATCAGGTCATGGTTACCTTACCATATACTTTCAATATCATTGAAGTAACACGGTACCAAATTTCGAATCGATCGGACATAAGGAAGTTAGTCAGATCCCCTCATCAACTAGAAAAGAGCTGATGATCTTCAAACGGCTGAACAGATTTTCATGAAACATGGCTAAGAACACTCGGGATAAAATTATCTATGACACAAAAAATATTAAACGAAAATCGGTTCATCCGTTTGGGAGCTACGATACCACAGACAGATACACAGATACACAGACAGACACGTTAAACTTATAACACCCTTCTCTTTTTGCGTCGAGGGTTAAAAATAGGATGGCCTGGCAGGTGACTATAGGTAAGTACATAAAATCAGTTTATGTATTATAATAATTATACCTAATAAAATCCCAGATACAGTAAAACCTGTTTTAAATAGTTTTTAATCCAGTAAGTACTTATCGATCCTGTAAGTTTATCCGAGAAGATAATATTTTATGGATACCCTATTAGAAAAGGACGCGCATCTACTCTTGGACCTCTCTTTCGGCTCGTTTTTTTTTAGATACTGCACAGTCCAGTTTATGTATAGGTTCATGGTAAACAAACATTGACGTTGACTTGAGTGACTCAGTGCGTCAAAGTGACTTCCATAGCGAATTTCCACAGATAACATGTCAATCAATAGACAATATTCTGTACATCTCCATTTCTTCTCCATTCAGCTAGGCGATTGTCTAGCGAACGTTTATGAATTGCAACAAAAATTCATTCAACATTCAATGACTACGCGAATCGTGAACGGCATTTTTGCGGAGACTGGTTAACCAACGATTATGAATTCCACTGTTAGCGTAGCCAGACTTATAATTAGTGAGGGTCAAACCCTCTAAAGGTCAAACCATCCACTTGTCTTTACAAACACTACTACTCTGTGACAAACACAGTACTTGAGTACTACAATTTTTTTTTTTTACAATTCTCTAGTAGGATTTCCCCTTTGAAAATCAAAAGATTTCCCTAGAGCTCTGTATATTATAAAGAGTGTGCTTCGAAATGCATTAAATTGGGGGCGCTATATTAGCATCAAAGTAAATTTAAAAGGAAGCGCCAAATCAAATAAATATTATAAACTAGATGATTCCCGCGACTTCGTCCGCGTAGATTTAAGTTTTTTGATTCACGCGGGAACTTCTTAATTTTCCGGGTTAAAAAGTAGCCTATGCCCTTCCCCAGGCATCAAACTATCACTGTACCAAATTTCATCAAAATCGGTTGAAGAGATGGGCCGTGAAAGCGTAGCAGACAGACAGACAGACACACTTTCGCATTTATAATATTAGTATGGATGCGAAAGTTTGGATGGATGGCTGGATGGATGTATGGATGGATGTTTGTTACTCAATCACACCCTAACGGCTGAACGGATCTGGCTGAAATTTGGCACAAAGATAGATTGTAGTCTGGAATAGCACATAGGCTACTTTTTATCCCGGAAAATTAAAAAGTTCCCGCGGGAACCAAAAAACCTCAAATGGATGTTTGTTACTCAATCACGCCAGAACGGCTGAACGGATCTGGATGAAATTTGGCACAGAGATAGATTATAGTATGGACTAACACATAGGCTACTTTTTATCCCGGAAAATTCAAGAGTTCCCGCGGGAACAACAAAAGCTCGATCCACGCGTACGAAGTCGCGGGTATTCGCTAGTAATTAACTATTTTAGTCGACAATAATATAATTTTTTTTAACTCGGCATACTTCACTTCAATCTTTTGCTACACCAGCGCCACTTCGGAAGGTTTTTGAACTGTTATTTATAGCAACCACTGGACACGTCCACCGGCTCTGACACCATCTCGGCGCGCGAGAGCGACCCCATAATAGCCCGCAGCGCCGAGACACCCTGGACATGACACGGGTCCAGCACGAGGTGGTGACAACGTCACCCGCAGTGCGGACCCAACCACGGAAGCGACATCAGGCCTAGAGGCTCGTAGCCTTCAAGGCTGGCCCTAGCTGACAAAACACGGCTACAAGAAAATCACCCGGGTACAATGTTACCCCGCGCCCCGCCCGGGTATTGAGGCCAGGCCTCGAAGCCCATACCCCCTCTCCCTCGAAGCTTCTCCCTCAAGGGCCAACCGGAGAAGACCCCTGCTTACTGGACACTTTCTCAACTTCTCTCCCGAGATGTTACTCCTTACCTCTACCACAGTATTGGTTATACTATACTAATACTGTGCCTCTACACTCCATTCATTCCCGGTGAGGGCTGCGGTGGACGTCCCCTTACACGAATGTACTCGCAAGGCTGCTATCAGGGAAGAGTGGAGACGGATAGTTAAGCGTGCCACAACACGAAAGTGACGACCACGACCGCTCACACAAGAGCGATAAGACGAAGAAGAAGACACTCCATTCTCTTACTCTGTCTACGTGCGCATTTTACAATTTTACAAATTATTACTTTTGGCTGTAAGGCTCTGACTTCTAGCCAATTACCGACCGGAAAAAAACTGATTTATGCAATAGTCGTAGAATTTCTTAGATAATTAGATCCCCGTCGAGATGACTAGCTCCGAAAAGTTAGTGGTGCCTTCCCGGGGATCGAACCCGGGACCCCTTAAGTAGGCATGTCAGGTTTAAAAACCACGAGGCTTCAATCATGTTCCGTAGAGTCTTAATAATAATTATTCTACTAGAGATGTGGGGCGAAGGGACGTTACCAAGCCACTCACCCATAGAGTAGAATGTATATCACCAGTAGAGTACTTTGTTTATATAAGAATTAATACCTATATATCACTCACCGATAGACCGGCATACTCTATCGGCGAGTAGCATGCACCACCTGTCGGCGGGTAGCGGCACTAGCTATCTGTCGGTGGGGCGATTCCATGGCGTAACCTAGCCAAGTGGGTGCCAGGTCTGTCGGCGGCGCCTAGTTACGCCGCTATCCGTCGACAGGTGGCGCATTCCACTCATCGATAGGCAGCCTCTTCGAAAACCGGTCCAGAAACCGTGATCTAGTGTTTAGTTGCGCCACTGGCCACCGCTAGGTCGCCGCCACTACGAAAAGTGGCCAAGAACCGCTAGTAATATTTAAAACTCTACTATCTAGTGAGATATCGTACGAAAAGATTGAAGTTATATAAATGTAGCCAATAAAACAAACAGTGATTAAAAAATTTGTACATTTTATTGTTTTTGCAATAAAAATATATTTTACACTGAAAGAAATATAACGTTACTAATAGGTACGCGGTCCAGTTTCCTAGTAAATTACAGTATAGAATTTTAAATTTGTATCAAGTAAACATTTTGCAATTTAATCAATTTAAATTTTCCACTAAGTATCAAGATAAAATAACAAGTTTTGGATGTTTAACACCGTGCATTACAACGTCGAATTAATATTTTTATTCTTTAAACAGTAGGTATCATCCGGTTTATTCTTAGTTACAAAAAGGTAAAACTTACATCTAGATTTCTACGATAGGGCAAATACTGTTAAATAAGTCAATTTTGTGTGACTGTCCATTTCCTAGTTTCGGAATAGGGCTAATTTTTAGCTAATTTAAAAATAAGTATCTCGACGTTCAACTGGGTTGGTATGATATTGTGGTACCTACTGGTACTTGTGAGTGTGACTAACATAATAAGGGGCATAATAAATGGAGTGCATTTCAAGCGAGACGCGCTTGAGCAACATGCAGGAAGCGAAAGCCGTTGAAGTAAAATGAACCTCTATAACCTTGTTTAAGAGCTCAAGTTCGTCTGTAGGTACATCCACAGTCTGCGTTGCGAAATTAAAATACTGAATTTGCGACTTTAAACAGTGGCATTAGCCATTAGGGCCCATTTCGCTCTGACACCAAAGTGTTTCGCCGCTCAACGTTGGTGTATTTATTTTATTGTAAGGGTGATTTAAAGGGTTAGTATGAGATTTAAAATCTCACGTTGATAGAATTATAAACATAATTTAAACTTATAAACATAGAATATATAATTCAAGTAAAAAAATCAGAACCACCGATTTTAATTTTCCTTTAAAATTAAAGAGTTTCGAAGCTGGAATTCTGGTGTAATGTAAAACTTACTACAATCATACAATTATTGTGCATGGTTTCATAAATTGAATGGGTCTCAATAACTTTTCTAGCTGTACCACAGATACTAGAATCCAGAAAGTGAACTTTAATAAAACAGTTCAACATACAACGAATACAATATAAAAGCAATTTTTGGCGAAGCTTTACAATATTCAAAATGCTTTTTAATTAAAAAGATTACAAAGAATAAATCTTTCATTGATTTACATATTTAAGGCCATATTCAGAATTTTTATTTATTAAAAAAGTAAACCTAGCTAACAATTCATAATAATCTAACATTTACTATCAAATAGTCCAAGATTTTTTTTATGAATAAGTAAATCAAAGATCTGACATAGCAAAGCTATTAATAAGTAAATGGTATTGGATTACTTATGTACAATATACATACACTGATATTATATTATCATGTACAAGTTCGTCTGTAACAAATATAAGACACTTAAATAGAAAAAAATATAACTGTATAACATAATAGAATTTACTGTAACCATCACATTTATTTAGGAGTGAATTAGTATGAACTCCTATTAGCGTAAATAATACATTTCCAGATAAAACTTTGTGTTACTATAAATACGTTCTACGTTATGCTGCCCTTTTCCTCAGGAAATGGTGTGAAAGAGATGACACAACATTTTAGCATAGCCTACAATAATTTTGTTAACGTCACGGGTTTGGTGTATAACTCTTTTAATACCTAGTGTACTAAATATTTCTCCACAAAATATTTACAATAATCCAATTTTACTAGCATAAGAAGAATCACATATTTCCTATAATTATTAAGTACAAAAAAAATGTACTTATCGTTTAACCTTATAACTTCTACAAATATTTGATACCACAGCAAAAATCCATTTAGCATTCACAACCACTATGTTAAAAGTTTCTCTTTTCCGTTTCGTAGTGAATTGTTTTTTATTTATTTATTTTATTTATATATTCTGTACCAGTAACTTAAAAATAAAACATAAACATTGAAAGGACATGCACAAGGACAACTTATCTCTTGAAGAGATTTCTTCCAGATGCCCCAGAATGTGAGAGTAGTAAAATATATTTGTTATAACTGTGTAGGTACATGTTATGAAACGAAAACTTTTCCGATTTAAGTACATTCAAATCAAAATAAATACAGGATTAAATAATGTTTAACAAGATATATAAACATAAACAACAAGTACACATACATATACCATACTATGCACATACTATAATATACACATAATTAATATATATAAGTACATAAATTGTGTTGTTGATAAAAAATTGCGTGGTAAAATTATAGCCCGATTGGTCTATTGAAAATATCTCTGCACCGTTCCGATGCATACATTGCACGGTATGAAGTGCCGATGGCAGGAGCGTCTATTTGACCATCGGTTTATTCAAACCTTTGGTTTCACAGACTAATTTTGTATACTGGGCTGTTTTACTCCAGAGCAACATCATGCGACAAGACGGCATGCTACTGCTGGAAACATTAATTTTGGCCTAAAGCAGCATTTAGCCCTCGTTTTAACGCCGATTAGCAAGAGACATGACTGATTTTGAAAAATGGTCAGATTATGTTCGGAAGTATTCAAAATATGTACCTAATATATATTATAAAAAAATAAAAATAAGGTTTAGTAGATAAAATTGGCATTTAAAATTTAAAATCTAAAATTCACGCCAAAACGCTCGGCGGTGTCATGGCGTCGTTTGTGACGTCACTATTGTTTTTACCAATGTACTCTGTGCAGTGTGCAGTAAACAAGTGTGATTGTCAAAGCTCAAAAAGAAACAATTGTGACGTCATTCGCTTGTTGGTGTTTAATCCATTATAGTGGATTGCCGTATTTTATAGTTTTATTTTATCAAAATAAGTAGCAATCTCACTCGAAATAGAAAAATAAATACGTTTTTTATAATCCATGAATCCTATTTCATTAGATAAATTCATAATTTTATTGATCCAGTCGTACTATAATAGGCATGATGACAGTAACCAAGATACTGTCATCATGCCTACTATAGTACGACTGGGGCTGATTCTGTAGTGCACAACCTCTAAACTAAACTAAAATTACATTAAAAATATTGCTAACCCTTACATAATACTCCCTGCGACAAGGGACAGAATTAGATTTAAAGCTGTCATTTTAGTTTAGTTTTAGACTGTGCACTACAGAATGCAGCCCCAACCGATGATTTTGCTACATTTTAAACAATTTTAATCTGCGTTCTTGTAGCATGCCGCAAAATCGCACTGTATTGCTCTGGTGTGGAACAGCTTTAACTTAATACTATAACACAGCCCCCTGGAAGGACATTTCGATCACTCCCAAAGCTCTCATACATTGCATAGACAGAACAAGTCGAACCGCAACACATTTCATAGATACTTTTTGAGAGAAAGTATTGGATATTATGTTTCAACTTTCAAGCATGACTTATAAGTATTCAACTTTTCTCGTCAGTACAACGTAGTCAAACGTTTGCTCGGTAAGGACCTTTGAATCTAATTAGTGAACCCAAAATGTTTAAAAACATAGAAAAAAATACGCTTCCAAACATTGAGAAGCTACTTCTTTTTGTAAGTCAGTTATAATACGTTATATTTCCCGTTTTATTAGGGCCTTAAGCTTACCTATTTTGATAAGAAACGCAATGGGTCCATCGTTTTATGATTCTTTCGCCGAAGTATATGTATAAATATTCATATGAAAGTAATAAATTGATTTATATAATAAAGTGAAAAACAAAATTCATGGTTGCGATGCGACGGCCCACCCATTTACTACCCTATTTAGTGTCAAACATTCATGTATTCGATTCAATCCTATAAATACACACACATAATCCATTAATTTAATCACGGGACAGTCTTTTCCACAGCTGAGATTAAACCTCCATGGCTCATTGAGACTAGTCATCGACACAGTACGTTTAAAATGATAACTTATGAGAACATACTAAGATATATTTTTGAGGAGACAAGATCCATGTAATAGGATCGAGTAATCTCAAAAAAAATATATCAAGTTGTTCTTGACAGGCTCTGACTTTAATTGTAACTACAGGCTCAAAAGAGTAGGAAACCCAGAGCCGTAAAGCCAAGAAAGAAAGCTCTGATTTTAACGTATGCGACTCCTAGATAGCGTGCTATCCGCTTTATTTGCGTGTAAAAAGAGTATTTAAAAAACTGTTCGTCGCTGTATTTTAAACCTTTAGTTGAATTAATTATGGTTCATAATTTATTGGCGGTTGAAATACTTTTAATACTGCATCAATTCGACTCTTTCTTTCGACTTCGACTCTTTCGAGAATTAAGTCGCAACTCATTCGCCAATATTCGTATTTTTACACGACGGTTATTTCCAACCAACTAAGAAATATCGCGAGAACCCAAAAACGTGTAATACTGAATTTATTTGACGATCAGAAAACCGTGTACGTTCGCCAGGAACTTATCGAAATTGTCCTGAAAACGTATCTTGTGTGTTCTCAGACCGTCGAATAGTACTCCGTTAGTGAGAACTCCGAAGGCTTCCTCCAGCCTTGGTACATTCGCTGGGTCGTTGACCGCGAACGCTTCTATGAGTTGTCTAGCTAAGCCTTCAAGTAAGGCTGGTTTGACGCAAGTTAGGGCGTATATCGCGGCTCCGGCTGCCGGGATCGAATCCGGGGGGATTTCCATCTTAATTATGAGCATTAATAGTAGTTCTGCGAGGGTAAGAAGGGACATCGCGTAAGGGTTGTCATCGCCTAGGGTTCGCACTTTGTTCGCGAGGCCTACAATAGTGTCGCAGCACAACGTTGATACGTCACAGGAAACGGCAGTAAGGCCGACGCGTAAAGCTGTCACCACCATGTTGAAATCTTCTATGGGCAGATTGGTTAGCTGGAAATAAATAAAATAGCTTTATTATTATTATAGTTACTTATATTTTTACAACTAACACTACATGGTGCCCGCGACTTCGTCCGCGTCGATTAAGATTTTTTAGTCTGTCTGTCTGTCTGCTACGCTTTCACGGCAGATTTTGATGAAATTTGGTACAGGGGTAGGTTGTATCCCGGGGAGGGACAAAGGCGGACATAGGCTACTTTTTATCCCGGGAAATTAAAGAGTAGGTCTGCGAGAGTTAAAAAACTTCATCCACGCGTACGAAGTCGTGGGAATCATCTAGTATTTAATAATTAGCATGCGGTAGAATTAATTTTGCAATATTTCATAGATATGTATAGGTTTTGACAAATATGAAATAGGGGGAAATAAATAGATCGTGTTTATTTGTTGATAATGCTCTTTAATAAATAGATCTTGTTTATTTTTTGCTTATGTTCTCTGTCAGAATATGGTACAGTAATCGACAGGAAAGACTGCCAGCTTCAGAAAGGAATAATAACCGGTTGCTTCAGTTTCGTAGAGCGCCGTCTCTATCACTCATACCTATTTGACGTTTTGTCGTTGTTAGTTTGATTATTATCGGCGACACAGGCTTCCATCCAAAGTTCCGTTAGGCACTGGTCTCCTGGTACTATTACAACCCAATTAAAATGCCGTTACTTACGTTTCTTGTAACATAATACACTCCCGTAATGAATTTCTGGAACTCTAAATTCTGGAACACTTATTGGATAGAAGCAGGCGTTACTTTGCGGAAGTCCATCATAATGAAGGAACTAGAAGTTTAATTCGCTACAATCCGTGACCATAGGTAAAGCTAAGTGGTACAGTGTGGATCAAGCACTTATAGCCCGCGATATTCACCACACCACAGAAATTTTGCATTGTCGAGTCAACGTGTACGTTGAGGGTAGTTTGGAAGATTCCTGTGGTGTGGTGAATATCGCGGGCTATAGGTGCTTGATACACACTGTACCACATAGATTTACCTATGGTCACGGATAATAGCGAATTAAATTCTAGTTTCTTCATTCTGGAACACTGCATGCAGAATGGAGAATATTCTAACTAAGGCAATTACCTGATCTGAATGATCCAAATCCCGGAGCATCCGATATGCGCGAAGGGCCAAAGTGGGCAGCGCCAGTAATGGCGGCGTGATTAGCGGCAACAGAAGCCGCAACCCGCGCGCGCAGGCCCCGCCCCACGCCCCCTCCGCCCCGCAACCCCCGCCGCAACGCGATACGCTGCTTATAACCTCCATTAGTGCGCAAATGTCCTAAAGCAACAAAAAAAAATTACGGTTGTCTGTAAAGTCGGTTTACGGACGATAGTTTTACGTGATAACTTGAAGTTCTCGAAGAAGCTCGCGTGGCAAATAGCAGAACTATTCGAACTGCTAACTCTGACGTCACGCGATAAGAGAGATAAATGTGTCACAAGCCAACGCTTGGGCCGATCGTGCCTCTCTATCGCTTGTTCCACGCTCTCACTTGCACGCTCAGGCGGAACGTGACACTTTTTCGTGCGTGCTGCCGGTGTTCATCGATTTATAAGATGTTATCACGTCAACAATAAAAAAAAGTTCATAATAATAACGAAGACGCTGTAGCCAAAAGTAAATAATTCCTATCAGAGGGAGTTACTACCATCGCTTAAAACAGTATTATTTCAAAATGACAGTTTTATATCACATACCTTGACGTCCCTAAAATAAGGAGTATAGTTCTAAAACACAAACGTTAACAATATTAAAACAATACCGCTTTAAGCTATGGCAGTATATCTCCAGAGCAACGGGTGGATATGATTTTTTGCATAGGCATAGTTGAGGACATGTAAACTGACAAGACCAGCAAAATCAAAGAGTTCTCCCCGGATTCTTAAAAATCAAATCCACACGAATGAACTCCTGAGCATCTCCTATCATAAAATTGCTGAAATTGAAATCAATCTTTGTAACAAAATGAGGTTATGAGAAGATGAAAAATAAGAAAAAATCCCAAAACATTTAAAAAATATTTCTCATGAAACTTCCAAGTCAAATAACACAATAAAATATACCTCATAAGCTTCCTCTTCGGCATCTTGTGGGATACTGGATATTTTCCCAGAATTCCATCTCATATACACTTCGAATGTAGTATTGCACACTTCCAGAAATCTGGAAGAAAAATAAATGAGGGCTGTTGAGCAGATGATTTCAGAATTTAAGAGAATAAGATCAGTTTCGGTTATGACTACAAAATATGAAATATCGGATGAAAAAATATGAATTTTCGTAGAGTTTCAATTCGTTAATCCCCTGTTAATTTGCATAAACGTGGGCTTGTGCGATGTCAGAAAATTCGGTTCCGTTTGACCAATACCAACATTCTAATCTTTCAACAAAAAAATCGCTGTGGCAGTCTCCTAAAACCCATAATGTCTGTCCAAATATCACCTCTTTTAAAATTATATTTTGAAACATTCATATCGGATATGGTTTTGGTTTTGGATAATCGGTTTTGGTTACTGTTTCGGAGCTATATTATAAGATACCTACTACTTACCACGCCCGGGTAGTTGTGGAAGCGGAAGATGATCGCGGGGTCTTGTTCATGCTGTGGCAGTCTCCTAAAACCCATAATGTCTGTCCAAATATCACCTCTTTTAAAATTATATTTTGAAACATTCATATCGGATATGGTTTTGGTTTTGGATAATCGGTTTTGGTTACTGTTTCGGAGCTATATTATAAGATACCTACTACTTACCACGCCCGGGTAGTTGTGGTAGCGGAAGATGATCGCGGGGTCTTGTTCATGCTATAACGTGTTCAGCACTCACTTGTTAACGTGCTGCGGTTGGACGGAATGCAGCATGCGCTTGGCGCTCTTGGCGAGCAGGTTGAGCGCGGGCAGCACCACGCCCGGGTAGTTGTGGTAGCGGTAGATGATCGCGGGGTCTTGTCCATGCTATATGGGAGCCCGCGCACTTAGCAGCCACGAACTCCCGGCTGCGGCAGCCATAAAGCTGCGCCTGATTGCACGGCAGCCCAGTGGCTGCGCGCAGCCAGAGCGAGTGTAGGCGAATGTATGTGGCTGCCGTCAGTCACCGCGCACTTATCGTAGCAGCCAGACGTAGTTTGTGTACCGAAACTTTTTTTTCTTCTTATAATATATTTTCCAAAAGGTTATCAAACGATTGCACTGACATTCTCGTGTAGTTAAAAAACCGGTCTGGGTATTTACAAACATCTTTAAGAATGAAATAAGCCTTATGAATGCCGTTCTAGAAAAGAGGATGAATCCAATGTCTTTTCTTAGATTTACTTTTTTGAGATACGCACAAAATTACAAGTTCGCTATATCGCTAGACGGAAAGGTCACAACTGGCCGTCCATTGGCTGCTCCTAAGTGGCTGCTTAAATATATCAGCCGCCGCAGCCTGGCTGCCTAGTGCGCGGGGGCTCTAACGTGTTCAGCACTCACTTGTTAACGTGCTGCGGTTGTACGGAATGCAGCATGCGCTTGGCGCTCTTGGCGAGCAGGTTGAGCGCGGGCAGCACCACGCCCGGGTAGTTGTGGTAGCGGTAGATGATAGTAGGGACCTTGTCCAGGGCGCCCATTAGCATTATGAACTGCTCGTCCATCGTCCCTACCTATTGGAACGTCAGTTTAATTAAACAACAGCAAGCTACAAGATTTTCTAAAATCGCCCCTCGATTTTGAACACAACTCCGAGCGCAAAGTGCACTTTGAGTTTTAAAAACACATTAAAAAAGATATTAGTAAAATTCAAACAGATTTTAATTGATAATAATAATTTTAAGTTTGTAAGTTTATCACGTCTTTGAGAGGTGATATCTAGTGGACGGCCCGATGAATAGCTACGATATTTATATTGTTTACATAGGTACTGCGCATACTCTAATGCTGTACAAGAATCAGACTTTCTAGTTATGGTTTATTTTTGGTAACCATAACACATCTTTGAGCGGCCATATCTAGTGAAAGGCCCACCAGCATGCGGACAGACCTTCACTATCGTCATCAGTGGAGAGACCTAAACTCACCTAATACTGAATCAGCCTTCCTGGCGATAGTGACCAAAAGTGCAGGTATCAGTTATTATTATTATTATTATTTAACTCTTTATTTGCACCACACAAGAAAAACAAAGACAATCTTAGTCTATAATATCAGCTTTTATTTTGTGGATAAATTCAAACTGTTCCTGTAAGCCGATTTTAAGTAACACCGTTTTTGTTTATATTGAATAACATTGTAACCTACTTTGATGGAATCTACCATACCTCAAGCACGCCCTCGGTGACACCAATAAAGCAGTCCAACGTATCTGCTAGTAGGGTGCGAACAGGCTCAGTGTCAGACTCCATGTTGATTATATTCATCAGTTTCTCTTGAAGCGCCACCGTACTCCCCAGTAGACGGTTCCTTACGTCTCCTGTCGAATAGTACAACCTTTCTTAGGTCAGCCGCATACCATTAGTGAATTTTGTCTATTTATCCCAAAAACCTTATTTCCGAACCGGCGGTAGATTCTAAACATGACGTAATATAAGAGACACATATACAGGCGTCTCTTATATTACGTCATGTTTTGACTCTACATGTTATAAATAAATTGAGTTTGAGTTTGAAACAAAATATCCCAATTCTTCAAAAATGTGGCCGCCAGAGGTTTTTAGTAATCATATCATAATATTATGACGTACTCAAAGTTACTAAAAAAACTGGTTTTTAATATTATCTGGTTGGTACGATAATTATTAATGTATAGCGGCCATTATATTACCACACTAGTGGGAAAAGGAACTTTGCCGCTCAGCTTTGTAGGTTTAAAACAGTGCGGTAGTATTTTGTGGCCCAAGGATGGCAAAAATCTACGTTAAAGTTTAATAGCGGTGCGTTAATGGTGACTTTATGAGTAAAATATGTTTTACCTTCAGCGAAAGTGGCCGCAATAGCGAAAGCCCTGTGCAGTTCTCTTCTGAGCTCCCCGGGCAAGTTGCTGCCAGCTGCCTCCCACGCTACCAAAGCGAGGAACTCTTCACAGCTCGCTAAGGGACTCTCTCTATAAAGAAACAACACATAACACCTTACCACAAAATTCGTCAACACCGCAAAGCCTAAGACAAAATGAGTGTGTCCTACTGGTAATGACTAATGACCGATAATAATCAATGTGAATGTGAAATACAGCCTTTTGGGGTCATTATATATTTTTGACCGTGAGTGGGAAATCCATGTATCAAACCGCCCGTAGTCGTGTCAGGCCCCGTCAGGAGCCTACCTACCTGAGTCATTTGGATTGACTGACTTTGTAGCCGTCATCGTTCTTAGAAATTAGGTCAACTTTGTTAATGTATGCAGAAATAGTACATTGCTGCCCAGGCCGGAAATAAAACAATTCAAGGCTGAGTAATATTGGAGGGATCAAGCGAAGCTGAGGACTTCCCAAATTAATAATGCATTTTTAAGGAAACGAGGCCGTCTATTGCTATTTGGGTCAACTTGTACTATTTTCTAATTGCGTGGAAACAATAAACAGAATTTGTTAATAAAGCTTTTCTACATTGCCGATAGATGGCGATGCCTTACCTAACTAACGCCAAATCTTGTGTTGTAAGTATGGAAATGATTTATAATTTCCTATTTAAATATTAGCGGCGGGAAAAGAGTCTATGGACATAGATGGAGTATAGTTTTCTTGGAACAATAAAGCAATTTCCGAGCAAGTATGGGAAAAAATAATAAAGGACATGACCAGTTTCTGCCCTCCGATTCGGGACAATGTGCAGGATTTCCGTTATACAGTAAGGTTTAAAAATTAAAACCGAAATTATTGTGAATTTATTATTCCGAATAAGGTCAAGGTTAAAATGTCAAAAAAAAACAATACGTCTATTGTTTAAATCTTGAGCATCCGCTTTCCGCTTTAAGCACTACTCCATTTTGACGTTCCATTTTATCCATGCCTAATAATAATCTTGTAATCCTAAATGAATACTTTTAAGTAACTCTGTCACTATATTATGAAAAGAAAATGTATGTTTTGTTAATATTTTTTTTATTTGTTGACAAGCCTCGAAACGTGTAATTGATCGAACAAAGCATTTTTAAATAACCACTGCGTTTAAAGGAACGCCCTTTGACATTGCATCTGTCTGCCATCTGTGGTCGAGTAGTTGCTGAACTCGCTAGCCGAAATGTCTAGCGCCATCTAGAGTGGGAAAACAGCAGTTATTTGGTGAAACATTTCTTTATTTTTTTTAATTTTTGTGAGCTTTCAGACTTCTGAAACGGTTTTATCTGAAAACTATAAAATATATAACAATTGCAATAATAAAAAAATCTTCGCTGCACATTGATTTTTGACACCTAGGCAAGCTCCCATAGCTGCACTGGTCAAGCACTTTCATTTCATTTCACTCGCTTTTTATGCGAGCGCCGCTCCGCGCGAACCATGCTCCAACGCCACTTCCAGCACCTGACTAAAACATACACCACCAGCGCGACCACCCACGACACTCCGCGCGAACCGCGCCCGAACGCCACTTCCAGCACCCAACTCAAACATACACGCCATTGTAGGTGCACTCACTTGTGATGCGAGTGCGCGAGCGTGGCCAGCAACATGAGCGCGTGTTTGGCAGCCGCGGGCTGCGAGGCCAGGTGCCGCAGCGTGGCGGCCGCGCGCCGCGCCACCAGCGCGACCACCCACGACACTCCGCGCGAACCGCGCCCGAACGCCACTTCCAGCACCTGACATTACAAAATAATAATCCATACTAAAGATTAAGAGAAAAATTTACTTTTGGAAACTATCGCTAGAAAGGCTGACTTAGTATTTGGTGGGTGGGTAGACTTAGCATTTGGTGACTAGGTTCTCCACTGGTGGGAAATCTGCCAGTCTGCCTGCATGCGGCTGGGAAAATGACTACTTATTACTTCTCAAAGACGAGTTATTGTTACCTGAATTATTGTTTAGATGAACCATAACTAGGAAGGCTGATTCTTGTACAGTATTAAAGTATGCGCAGTACCTATGTAAACAGTATAAAAACTGACGCTATTCAACGGGCCGTTCACTAAATATGACCTCTCATAGACCCCCATTTCAACCTTAGGGGTGACTTTTCTTAAAACGGTTTCTCAAAACCGAAGTACTCATAAAAAGCTAGGTAGAGCCCGTGGTACCAGGCAAATCATGGCGGCGGCGCGGCGTAGAGGCGATAGAGTCGAGTCCCTAACAACTCGGCAATCTTACCTCTCTGTCAGCTCGCTAGGCTCTATGGATTTTACTATTCAATCCAAGTATTCCATCCATGATTTTAATTCAAAAATAACCAGCACATCGCCAATTGGGTATTTGACAACTATTCATATAAATATTTTATTTTGAATTTTTAGTGACTATAGAGGTGAGAATAGGATAGAGGATCTTCCAAAAGTCGTAATATCGACATCCCTTGTTAGTTTTATTAATTTTATAAAAATCAGTATGCAAATAAATGGTATTTACTGACGAAATAAATACCTCTGAATACTGCGAGGGTTGCGGGACCAGGTACGAGTTGGCCCAGATCTTGAGCAGCCACGACAGAGTGGCTGAGAGCTCGGGGCTGAACACCGCGGCTAGGCCCGCCTCCAGCGCCGCGCACTCCCACGAGCTTATACGCAGGATCTCACCCACCAACCTGGCCAAAGGGTGACGTGTAAAAAAAAATTGGCAGTCATAGGGACTGCCGATAGAAGAGAAAACGAATATTTAAAAAAACATAAACCTTAAACTAAGGCATTAAAGTTTAATTACGAATGTACTATATTTAACACCTTTTGTCTTCCTAACAACGCGAGGTGTCAGTCACGGTGTCGGTCACGGTGCCGGTCACGGTGCCGGTCACGGTGCCGGTCACGGTGTCGGTCACGGTGTCGGTCACATTTTTACCCCCTACCAAAAAGTGCTCAAGGCGCCTAAAGAAGTTTTCACTTCAAAAATCCTATAATATTGTTCTCAAGGCGCCTAAAGAAGTTTTCACTTCAAAAATCCTATTATATTGTTAAAGATATTGGGACTAATTCGTTTCAGTCTACAAATAATACCGTCCGAACTTTTCAAACATATTTTTTTCAGATCAAGTATGCAGCTGGCCACTACAGCGTCATCGGGGGGTTGGGCGAGCGCCAGGCCATAGGTTAGGTTACTACGTACGGTAGGTTAGGTTAGGTAGTAGGTACAGTTTAGTTTAGCACTAAAAACATGTAAATTGCTGGGTTATTCTCTGAATTGTCTGCAATTACGTTTGAAGTTAAGGAGCAATATGGCTACGACAATATGTATGAGTTGGGTCAGATTTGAGCAGCTAATTTAGGCTAGAAATTAGCACGAATTACAATCAAGTCTAGTAAAGAGTGCAAAATAGCGGGAAATTAAAAAATATTCAGGTTTTATTATTATTTTGGTTTAATTTTTTTGTATAGCCTGTCAGTATCCAAATATCTGACTTTCAGCTTTCAATAGACACTATCCTAAAAGTTGATACATCAGACATGTTAACTCTGCACAGGATTATGATTTACGTATGCAGAATCAACAGATCAAAAGCTAGTATAAATATTTGACTGATATTATTACAAATTCAAATGTCTCTTCAAAAACCTTCTGTACTGTGATTCAAGGACAGCACGAGGCAAAAAGTATGGCATATTTTATTTTAAAATGTGTGCTTAGTACCAACATGAAATATAGAACAGATTGTATGATTAGCATTGTGTAGTAAATCCACACAAAAGGTTTGAAACACGTTTACGGTTCAAAAGGTTGACCCATTATATAAGGCTGACATATACAGTGACTTTGTCTTGGAGATATAAAAACTAGCTGATGCCCGCGACTTCGTCCGCGTGGTTTAAGTTTTTTCGATTCCCGCGGGAACTCCTCAATTTTTCCTGAATAAATAGTAGCCTCTGTTACTCTCCAGGTCCTCAACTATACCTATGCCAAAAATCACGTCGATCCGTTGCTCCGTGATTAAAGGAAAAACCAACAAACCAATAAACCAACAAACAAACACACTTTCGCATTTATAATATTAGTATGGATGTATTGACCTTTGCTCAGATGTTACTTTAAGTATTAAAACCACTATAATACATGGATCCACTCTGAGAGCCACATTATTTATATCTTGTTAGATGCAGAGATTAATCTGTCTTATTTTAACGATAAGTAAAGTCAAAGGTTGCTGTATAGATCTCAATCTTAAAAACCCAGTTTAGTTAGTTATTCTTTTCTACTCACTTTAATATAGGATCCACATTTTCGGTACAAGTGCTCTCTCCAACGAGGTATCGAAGCGATGCATCGATGTCCGCATTTTGCGACATACTGTATTGAACCAATTCACTCGGAATCATTACCGTTTCACCCTCCATACAGTCTACTGCTAGGAAATGACCTGAAAATAATGTTTTATGCATAAACTGAGAAGGAGAAAATAATTCGTTAAATTTACTTATCTATGACTAGCTTTTGCCCGCAGCTTCACTTACGTTAATTTCGATTTACATACACATTTCAAAACCCTATTTTACCCTTTAGGGGTAAAATTTTCAAAAATTCTTTCTGAGCAGATGCCTACGTCATAACATCGTCTATCATTGCCTACGTCATATGTTTATGCCAAATTTCAGCCCGATCCCTTCAGTGGTTTGAGCTGTGCATTGTCAGTCATCAGTCAGTCAGTCAGTCACCTTTTCCATTGATATATATTTTAGATTCTAGTACGGTTGCACAAAAATATACAGTCACCTTTTCCTTTTAATTATTTAGATTCTAGTATGGTTGCTTCAACATAACTTATCCAGAAAAGTGTGATGACAACCGTTGTACAACTGTTAGTAGTCTGTTTACATGAATGTCTGTGTAGTGGGTTTTGAAATATTTCCATTTAAAAACCCACTACAACCCAAATATATACCTGTAATCATTAAAATCCAGTGCAGATCTTCAAACAGAGTAACCAGCTGTTCCCCACCACTGACGTGTAATTTTCCCATGTGCATTAACTGTAATTGATTTTCGAGCCTAAAACATACACAATATGCATCTGCATCCTTATTATGTCAGTAATCATTTTTAATGATTGCTACAGTAGCAATCGCTTGCAATCGCGTCTGATTGGTTACACTATTCCACTATTGGCCAATATCCATTTAAGCAGTAAGAATACCATAAATTCTGTCTGAATTCATGGTATTCTTGCTCACATCATAACATTTGAGATGGTAACAGTGATTGATTCAAGTTCTACACAATAGGGCTACAGTTTTAATCAGCAATATCTATATTCTATGCTTATAATAAAACTGTAACTAGACCATTCCCTGTAGAAACATTTTGTATAAACAATTAAATGAAGCTTTATTATCTACTAAATGATGCCTGCGAGTTTGTCCGCGTGTATTAAGATTTTTTGATTCCCGCGGGAACTCTTGAATTTTCCGGGTCCTTCCCCGGGATACAAACTATCCCCATACCAAATTTCATCAAAATCGGTTGAACAGATGGGCCGTGAAAGCGTAGCAGACAGACAGACAAACACACTTTCGCATTTATATTATTAAGTATGGATTAGTATGGATGCAGAGCCGAGCCATCTGCATCTGTCGTACTAACCTTTTACTTCTGTCCGTAAGTAAATTGAACAGCACGTGGCAGCAATGCGCGGGCGCTTTTCGTGCGATAGCTCCGATCGTCAGCAAAACATTGCTATGTAGTTGCCGCTCGTCATCTTCTACTTCATCCTTAATATCGTCACCGCAACCGTCGCTGCTTTCTGTACCTCTGTTGAAGAGTTTTATTGATGAGGAATGCATTCCAATTTAATTCCAGCCAAGGGTTCCATAATCCTCATATTTATTCCAACTGCTTTTCCGACCACCCTCAACACAAAAAGTATAACGCCTCCGACACACTGTTGTATTACAAATATAAAGCCTTCAATACACTACATAAACAAGAGAGACTTTTATAGCTTAGAGCTGTCTCCTCATTAATCAGGATTATAAAAATCACCCAACTAGAAGGCTGTACAGTTGAAATTTAGTAGTTTTATAAACCTTTTACCACACATAGGCATCTTAAAATTTGGAAAAAAGAAAAAGTTTACCTGACCATGAAGCAAAAACCGTAAAAAACAATTAGTGACACTTCTTTTATTAGGTATTCCAAAATCTTGGACCATTACTATGGGGAGAATTTACCATTCACGAAATTGCGACTGTTTTACATAATCAGACCTTATAATAATTAGTGAGTTGACAAGCATTTGACCAGTTATACCTAGTTCCATCAGGCGGCGCGAGGCGGCACTGCAAATAGGTCATGAAGATCTCAATGCAAGGATTCATCAGCCTCTCATTGGAGAACTCATTGGTGTCATGTACTATTGAGCTCCAAGTATGAAGGAATTTGTTCAGAGATTCTCGCCACACTGTGTCGTCATTTACCTATAAACAATACAGATACTTAAATTTAAAAAAATTAAGTATTCCAATATAGTATACTTAACTTGCGTACTAATTAAATGAAAATGTTTTTTTTATCACAGAAAATCAAGGAGTTCCCGATTTTTTAAACATTGAATATGAATAATATGTCACCGTAAGATTGTAATCTAACGCTTTTTTTTCGATAGATTGTAAAAAGTCGAAAGATTGTGAACCCTTCAATGTTTTATGTGTCAATTTTTGAAATATTCATTGTATTTACGTTTTCTTGTCTCTTTCTTGTAGGTTAGGTTAGGGTTCGACATAAATAATCAAGTAGTGCACTTAGGTTCTATCGGGTTAATAAACATAACAGATTACAATCTACCGAAAAATAATCCATTATATTGTAATCATTCGACAGTTTACAATTTCACGAGTTAGATTATAATCTAACAGTTTTTACAATCTTACGGTGACAAATACATTGGATGCAATTTATTTCTTAAACAAAAAGATTAGTATAACATAAATGTCTGTTTTTTTTCCTATTGAGTACCAGCCAGGTACCTACTCATGTAACTACTATATAGTTCTAACCTAAAGAATTGGCTAATGAGTAGATTTATTCTAACCTAACCTAACCTAAACTTATAAATTAAACTTAGAAAATGTCCATTGACTTAGTCTTTGTTGACAAACTTTGTCTATTTACAATACAGAAAAATACTTACACCCTCCTCAATAATAGACCCTCTTATGCAGTGGCAAGTATAATTAGTCAGATTCTGTAGAAATGCTGGAGGCGTAGATGCTATCATAGCAGCGGTGAAGAACTGTACCAGTCTTCTATAAATATCTGCTATGCCCAACATTTCTCTTTCTAGCGGCTGTATGAATGCCAGCATTCTCATAAAACTATTCACATAGTTCTCAAAATACTGCAAATACTGCTGCTTTAAATTACCTGCAGATACAACTACCCCACTCAGGCTAGCTAATTGTACTAAACAGGTAAGAGATGGGTTTGCTAATTCAGGTGTATTTCTAACATACATGTGAATTTCGAAAAATAAAGCTATTAGCTCAGGTTGCATTATAGTATCTTTCCAGTTGAGGCTTAACCGTAGTGCAGGGGCTGTATCACTTTCATATATGGCCTCAAATGCGCCTATCAACCTTTTTGATAGATATGGAGATACATGACTCCAACACAAAACAGTTTCAACTATAGTTAACAGCTGTTTTGTTAATAAAGCCTGCTCCCCTTCAGGTTGATGACCTGAGCGTACAATTTGTTCCAAAACACCGACCGTGAAACGAAAGATTCTTTTTAAATCCAAAGCCTCAAATGACTTTTTTAAACGGAAGTGGACTTCCCATATTAAGCCAACATCAGCTGATTTTACTGTGATGGCGTATTCTTGCATTATGGCTAGTATTAGGGAGCATGCTAATTTTTGTTGGCTTATTGGGGAGCTTAGGATTATTTTCTCTAATTCATCAAGCAAAGCTTTTCTCTCTCTTCCTCCATCGCTTATGCTGCCTCTTTTTATTATAACTGCAATTGTCTGCAAAAAAATATTGTTATATGAAATAAATTAAGTATTAAATTATCAAATTACTTGCAAGAACAATTTATTTTAATTGAACTCAAGTGAACTATGAACCATGAATATTATCAATTAAGAAAGGTTTATAACTCAGGTACTTCTTCATGTTGTAAACATTGCAATATAAATTTAAAAACAACAAAAGCACCTGTAGCAGCTTTTCTTTCAAGAACGGAGGAGCTTCCTTTCTCAGCAAATAGCTTAGTAAATATTCCCGCAGTGAAGAAATATCATTCTCAGATAATAAGTTCCATTCTCGAATTAGTGCAGTTTTTATCAACCCTGCAGCCTCAAAGAGCACATAATCTGAAGTTGACTTTTCTAAAATCTCTCTACACAGCTGATAAGGGTTTTTAGTGCTTCGAAATTCGAGAAATACACTTTCCGCTTGATGCCTTTGCTCGGAGCTCACTAAACTTGGCGGTGCCTGTAACATTAATCAGTTTTTCAAGAACTTGTACTTGTATAAATTAATAACATAAAAAGTTAAAGTGGATTTGCCAATATACCATTAGCATTTGCGCTGCAGTTTCCAGGGTGTTTATTGCTGAATTATCCATGTTTATCTAATATTATAGGATGGGAAATAATTGTACAGAGAATGCGAACATCCAAACTATGTGAATGTCAATTTTCCTTGTCCACCTTAAAATCACCCAGTAGATCTTCTAATGAGTGATTCGTGTAACTTAACATATGTCGTGGTCTTTAAAATACGGCATTATTTATCCTGAATATTTATATTTTCATACACTATTTATTTTAGAGTTTTTGTGCACCGTGAAATCTTATCATCATTTTTTTTACATGTTTTTATCTTGATTCTTGTCTCTGATCATCTGATGTAGGTACTTCATACACGGATTTACATACAACTTCGTGTAAGCAAGTTTATGTATAGGTTCATGACTTCATACGTCTTGTCTTCTGCTGCTTGTCTCCGTCTGGTTAAATTGTCTCTGCTCTGGGCCACAGCCATAGAACTTTACTCGTCACAGCTCATAGACCAATCATAGACTAAAAAAGGGATGATGACAGTAACCAAGAATCAATGAAATTATGAATTTATTTATTGAAATAGGATTCATGGATTATAAAACACGTATTTTTTTTTCTATTTCGAGTGAGATTGCTATTTATTTTGATTCAATAAAAGTATAAAATACAGCAATTCGCCATATTGGACAAAACACCAATTAGTGAATGATGTCACAAATCACAATTCGAGCTCTGACAATCACACTGTTGTTTACTGTACAGTGTACACTGCACAGAGTAGGTACATTGGTAAAAACAATAGTGACGTCACAAACGACGCCATGACACCGCAGAACGTTTTGGCGTGAATTTTAAAATTTAAATTTCAAATGCCAATTTTATCGACTAAACCTTATTTTTCTGCTGAAATAAGATATTTTTATATACTTCCGAACATAATCTGACCATTTTTCAAAATCAGTCATCATGCCTATTATGTAGGTACTAGTACATATTATAGTCAGTCAGGAAAGGTACTATTAGGTAGGTACTAGTATATTATAGTGTATTATTTATGGGTACTAGCATAAGTAGAAGCTTTTAGCACGCTTTAGAACAAGATTTTAGATTACATGCCTAATAAAATCAATCCTGATGAATTATTAAATTGTGCATTCAAATTAAATTGTTATTTAAGTAGGTACATATTCTTTTAATCAAACACCATACACTTCTAAATTAAATTCAAAAAGCGTAAAACCTATACACCATACTCTAATGCCAATAAAAATATGCTAGAAAAGTACATAGTTATATAGTTATTCTTAATCATTGAGGTATAATGTACTAACGTACCTACTTAGTACATATTACTTCATTGTTCTTATCATTAAATAATTATCTCATAATTATTATTCGAATTACTCTTCGAGTTCCTTTAATCGCTTTTGTAATAAATCATGATTTAACCTATGCATACATAAAAATTGACCATTTAAAAATAATACGGGTATATCATGTCTGTAAAGCCTAAGCCACCTGAGGTTTTCTTGACTTGTAATATTAACTTTGTCGATTATTAATTTATTTTTGTATGGTTCTAATTCCTCCATAACTATGTCACATAATTGACATGGATCTTTTGTATAGAAGGTCAATATGGGTGGACGTTGAACTGCATTGACCCTGAAAAATTAATAAACCTGGAAAATGTTTTGTAATGAAATAACATAAAATCAAGTGCACTTGATTTAATCATAAAAATAATATTTCTATATATTCCCAGAATATATCATACAAAACTATAAAATATTTTTAAATTATTTATAATTTAACACTTAGGCCTACTTAAAAGAGTACACTAGTAAAATTTATATTTTATTACATTATACTTATTGCAAATTAGAATGCACCAGAGGTTATGAACTTATGAACCACCAGAGGTGTGAATGAACAAAAGCCAATGCTAAATAACTATGACACAAGATAATATTGTATGCTTCTAAATTAAAGTTTATAGTCAGTTAATTAAGATTATCTCTGATTAAAATTAAGATGTTATGAATGCCTATTAAACTTACAATTTTTCAATCATAAATGAAGAAGCACCACCACCTCCATTACAAATAGCTCCTACACCTTTCTCTCCTTTCTTTAAAGCATGACATAAATGAACAACAAGACGAGCGCCTGACATTCCAATTGGATGTCCCAGACTCACTGCACCCCCATGGACATTAACCTTAGCGGGGTCTAAGCCTAAAAGCTTTTGATTGGCTACTGCCACCACACTGAAAGCTTCGTTAATTTCCCATAATGCTACATCTTCCTTTTTAACACCTGTCTGTTCTAATAACTTGGGTATTGCCACAGCTGGTGCAATCGGGAAGTCAATGGGGTCACATTCGCCATCAGCAAATCCTACTATGCGAGCTATGGGGGTAACATTCAACCTTTTAGCGGCATCAGCAGTCATTAATATCAGGGCTGCTGCACCATCATTCAATGTAGAAGCATTGCCTGCTGTCACAGTGCCATTATCTTTCTGAAATACTGTTGCTAATTTATTAAACTTCTCAAAGTTGACTCGTTTGTACTCTTCATCTTCAGAGAATATGATGGGTGGGGCACCACGCTTTTGTGGAACTGATACTGTGACCAATTCGTCAGCAAAGGCTTTAGATTCATAAGCAGCTGCACTTCTCTTGTAACTAGATATAGCATACTCGTCTTGTTGCTGCCTATTTATTTCTAATTTCTTGGCTGTGTTTTCTGCACAGTTACCCATGTGGAATTTATTGTAAACATCAGTTAATCCATCAAAGACAATGCCATCTATTAATTGCATTCCACCATAAGTAGTTTCACCTCTCTTTAGATAGAATGGTACATTTGACATAGATTCCATTCCACCAGCTAGCATGACATCTTGAGCCCCTGTTTGGAGACCTTGTGCTGCAAGCATGACAGACTTCATGCCTGAAGAACACACTTTATTCACAGTTGTGCATATAGTGCTCTTTGGAAGTCCAGCATAAATCACAGCCTGTCTGGCGGGAGCTTGGCCGAGAGATGCGGAGCAAACATTGCCAATGTACACCTAAAAATAAAAAGCAATGAATAATTTAACAATTAAAAAAAATATAAAAAGGAAAAGAATTGGTGGCATTTTATAATAATCCATACTAATATTATAAATGCGAAAGTGTGTCTGTCTGTCTGTCTGCTACGCTTTCCCGGCCCATGTTTTCAACCGATTTTGCTGAAATTTGGTATAAAGGTTGGTTATATCCCGGGCATAATATTTCATGAAACAATTAGGTAGGTACATATATTAATAAGTATGATTGTTATCAATTTTTAATGTACCTAAATGATAAGATTTAACTGTCAACTTAATCCAACAAATTATAAAGTATAAAGATATCAATTAAAAGTAAGTATGCCAACAAGGTATCAAACAAAAATAACTGTGAAAGTAGAAAGTAGGTGAATCTTTACTAACCTCTTTAACTTCTTCCTTTGGAATGCCAGCTCTTTCGATAGCTCCTTTTACAGCAACAGCGCCTAATTCAGGAGCTGAAAGGCTGGCCAAGCTTCCTCTGAAGGAACCAATTGGAGTCCTGACTGCTGAAGCTATTACAACTTCATTCAGGGAAACTTTGGTAGAGTATGCTGCCATTGCTCTTAAAAGCTGATTGAAACAAAAAGTACTTAACTAGTTGCCTACTTAGAATATTATCACAAGTCCTCTTTATAATAATTGAACTTTTTGGCAGTACCTAATAAAAAAATTAAGTATGTACAGGTATCTCGCTCGATCCTAGTATGAAAGTTCGGAACCGACTGCGAAAACGAAGTGTTAGGTACGAGTTTTATTACGACTACTATGAAGTATGACAGCGGAAAAAAAAGATTACGAACCTTGCTCGCTGGAATCATTTTCATGCTAATTATTCTACTTCCTTTTAAAAGGAGCATGATTTATTCTTTTCACAAAACACAATGGACTTTATCGAGATAAAATCCCTGACAAAAGACCACAAATAGAAATCAAGTGAGTTATCTCAAATACCTATGTCTCAAAAGTAAATAAATATATTCAAACTTATTACGATAATTTGAACTATGCACAATCTATTTTCATTCTTTTGACTATGCAAATTAGAGTCGAATTCCAAATGTAACAAGATTTAAATGATGATAATCTTTGACCTAGGATTGCCAGGCGTCCGGCTTTGGCAGGACAAGTTTCACTTTTTGAGGTCGTGCTGTGTGTCTGAACCAATATTATGTTCCTTGGTCTGAACTCTGAACTTCTAGCCGATACCAATGTGTATGGCCTATCCGTTTTTAGCATCGATATATATGTAGGTACCTACTAGATGGGCCCTTTCATAGAAAATGGTCGGGCGACCGTTTCTTCGTCAAGTTCGCCGAGATACAAACACAGATCAGGTATTAGTTACTACGATACAAAGGGTTAAACAAAGTACTCTGTGGGCGACCGACTTTGAGAGCGCGTTCCTAACCTGTCTTTTTCCCCATCGTAGCGCTGTCACGGTCGCTCGTCGTGTAGATAATTTGTTATTCCTAGGTTAACATCTAAAGTCTTATTAGTTTGGCACTGTACAATTTTTATTTTAAGGTAAGTGTTTCAAGTCACAATTATACATTTCCAAAAAAACGTTATTTAATCTTCCTATTTAATATTTTTATCCATTACGCAATCATTTAATTTCCGCGGCAAACTGTATAATATTTTTAAGCTATTGCATAGCTTCTATCGCGGGCTTTGAGCGTGGAGACCGAATCCAGAAATTCCGTTACAAAAAAACCTAACACTTTGGTTGCTATGACTACTTGTGTTGTTGACTTCAAATTATTGAAAATGAAAAGACTATTTTTATGAAAAGATGATTTGGAATATAAAGGCGAAATAATTTTAAAGAATTATGTTTTCAAAACATAATTCTATTCACTATTCACTATCGTCATGAGTAGAGAGCCCTTCACCTACCTAACACTGAATCAGCTTTTCTGGCGATCGTTACCAAAAGTGCAGTTATCTCATAAAATATTTACCGCGGCAGTCTCCGAGTGCCACACGTCTTTTTTTTTTGTACTAAACGACTGGCCTTACGGCTTCTATGGCTTTGGCCTATATTATCTATGACCGAGTCATACGTTTTCAAGCTTTCATTCAAGATGTTGCAAGCAAGTTCCCGCTTTTCTGACCAGATGGCGTTGATGGCGTTGCTAAAAATACGCCCACATTCTTTGTTTGACAGGGGCCCTGTCACAGGGCCCGTCTATGTAAATTGAGGTCGTTGGTTTTTAGTTTAGAATATTTTAATAATAATTATTAATAGCATATCCAGATTTTATTATGATGGTAGGTAGTTAACATTCTATCATTTTTCCTTGAGTGACTGTAATCATAAAAGGAAAAGACATCGACATAGGTACCTACTAAGGTTGGTAAATCGATGCTTTCAATAATTATATTATTGAGTAAGCATTTTTCCAGCTGTCCGTCGGCATGTGACGTACATATCTAAGGCCGTGTCACGAAAGAATATTTTATAGTTTTTAATAATTTCGCGGTAATTTGTGGAACTAATACATTTAACAAAAATTTGCATTTTACATGCGACTATTTGTGCCGCTTCTAGGGGACTCGTTTTGTGATAGGACATCATGTGTCCAGATTTTGTATTTTAGGGCTTGGCAAGCCTACATACATTGAGTTACTCGCTTCGAATCGATTTTGGTCCTATATCTAGTTTTGTCTTAAATTATATCGATTTTTGAAGTGAAAACTTCTTTTAGGCGCGTTGAGCACTTCTTGGTAGGGGGTAAAAATATGGAATACGCGGGATCGACACCATTAGGCCCGCCACATACATTCGGAATCCCGAAACGGAATTCCGAATCGGAATTCCGAATCGGGATTCCGAACGCAGCAAATCCATATAAAATGTAAGGGTCTGTCACACACGCACAGTAGTTTTCCGTTTGGATTTATTTCCGATTCGGAATTCCGAATTGGAGCCTGTGCGTTCGGAATTCCGAACTGAAAAAAGCCGTTCCGAACGCAAGTCTTCCATAGATTTTGTATGTCCCGCCACATACAGTCGGAATTCCGAACGGAACGCCAGTGTGCGTCTGTGAGCCGAAGCGGATTTTTAGCCAGATACAGCAACAATACAATCGCCATGAGAAAATCGTCATCCATATTCGCTGACAGAACTGAACGAGGCTAACGTCTCTCAACATAGCGTTGTAATTCCGAACGGAAATAAACGTATGTGTGTGATGTAAGTACGTTCGGAATTCCGATTCGATATTCCGAATCGGGATTCCGAAACGGAATTCCGAATGTATGTGGCCGGCCTTATATTGAAGACAAAAGTTCATAAGGCGACACCTCGCGAAGACTTGAGACCTTATTACGAAGACAAAAGGTCTTAATTTGAGATAAAGGTATACAACTGTTATAATATATTTTTCATCCCACCATCTCGGAAAGAGTATTTTTAATCTTCGATATCTGAATGCAAAAGCCGTTATTATCCTCTTGAGGATAAAGTAAATTGAATTAAGAACATCGTGTGCACGTTAGTAAATACATGAACCTATACATAAACGAAGTTGTATGTAAATCCGTGAGTAAATATCACTCGTCTATGAAGTTTGTGAATTCAAAACATCATTAAAACCAATGATCTTAGAAGAAATTTTTCTTCTAAGATCATTGATTAAAACCTATTTACTTCTACCTCTATGGTGCCGAATTTCCATACAACCGTTTTAATTTGTTAAAAACTCACACTCGTAACCTTCTTGGTGTAGGTACTTTTTTAATTTGCTTTGCGCGCACCATTTTCTTTCACGTTATGTCATTTCCTCGCTGAGGTGGGATGAAAAGTTACGTGTTGCACTCGAGTGAAAATCCCTCGCTGACGCTCAGGATTCTAATTTTTGAACCACTCGCTGCGCTCGTGATTCAATTTTGGAATCCTTCGCTTGCTCGGTCATCAAAATTGAGCACGCGGTTAAAAAACAACTTTTCACTCTTGTTTATACAAATAACTATTAAAGGTTCATTTGTTGCAAAAAATATCAGACGATAAATTGTATATAATCTTTATTTGATTCTTATGTACTTATCGAATTCATTTTTAATCAAACCAGATTTCAATGAAGAGAAAAGTCACAAAACCATTGCTAAAAACGATTAATTATGAAGAAAATAAAAAATCTCGGTGAATTTAAACTTATTCTTTCTTCTTAAATACCTAAACTTTTATTTTTTTATGAAATATGTAATCATCCAAGCTTATTAGCAAGATTTTCCAAAGCTAGAATGTTTAAGTCTACAAAATAATATCATATAAGTACTTACCTAGGTACTTATTCCCTTTCATATAGGTATATTGTATGAATTAGGTATAAATACCTAATCGCTCCAGAATACTGCGAAATATGTACAATTGATACTTAACTAAGTAAAAAAAATCCCGACTGCGTTTGATAACAGTACATTACTGCAGCGGCCAGCAAAACAGGCATTCAAGGACGAACGTGTAAATGTGAGCAGAGGCGAAGCCGAGGCACACATACGTAAGTCCATCAATGCCTAGTTGTGGCCATGGCTTGTATAGTACTTTTCTCAAATAATGCGCGGAAATTAAAACTATAAGTAGTACCTAGACAGAACTTCGATTTCGATTTTCTTTCATTCTTCCATTGAACAAAATTTTCATAGGTTTTCAAATATTTTTCTTTCGATTTTGGCGGTAACAAGTTTTCTATTACGGCTCTTGACGCCTCTTGAATTTCTGGTGACATTACACTCATTGTCTTCACTTGAACTCCTTTTGTCAAATACATTTCAAATTCAATGACGAACAACGAACAACAATAATTTTTCTCGCGTTAAAGTAGGTATTCATTTGTTTTTTTTTCAATAAACAGCTTTATATTTACAAGCTAGTTAGAAATTTAAATAAAACTTTTGATAAGTTACCTCCTTGGTTGCCATATTTCGAAGTAAAAGATCGTTCCATTTTTTAATTACACGACAGATATGAATTTACTATGTAATTTATTTGGCCGCTAAGCCACGACAGATATTATGGATTTTCATACAACTTTTGCCCGCCGCTGCTCGCATGTATTTGGCCAGGCCAGTACAGGATTTTTTTTTATCTCGAGGAAGGTTGTCAAAATAATGCTCAAATTTCCAAGCATGTTTTAGAAAAGGTTATTTGCAGCTAGATATATTTTTTGCATTGACTCATTTACAAAAAAAATCCAAACCTACAAATTATTTTTTAATAAGTACCTACCTATAAACGAGCAGGCAGGTCACTGGATGTTAAGTGATTTACCGACACCCATGAACATATTTGCAGCACCAGAGGAACGGCCAACGCGTTGCCGGCTTTTGAGAAATTTGTTTATCCGCGCTCTGAAGAACCCCCTAATGTAGTCATGGCCCATGGGAACACAGAAAATGGAAGCTGATTCCATAATTTGCAGGTAATTACGTGCCAGAAAAGACATGGAATTATGGGAGATGGGAGAAAACCAGGCATCCGGGCCAACAGGGAAAAAGAAGGTAGGCATGGCATGCAGATATTTCTTTCTTATTTAGCATTTTTTTACAATTTTTGAATCATAATAGCAGACGCACTCCCTCCTCCTCCAGCAGCAGCTGCAACACCTTTTTCACCTTTCTTTAAAGCATAACATAAATGCCCCACAATCCGAGCGCCTGACATAGCACAAGGATATCCTAAACTAACTGCCCCACCATGTACATTAATTTTAGTAGGATCTAGATCCATTATTTTTTGGTTTACAATTGGGACCATGCTGGCGGATTCATTGATTTCCCAAAGAGCAACATCCTCTTTCGGAATACCTGTTTTTTTAAGTAATTTAGGTATAGCAATTGAGGGTGACAGTGTCAAGTCCATAGGATCACATTCTCCATCAGCGTATCCAACAACACGAGCTATTGGCTTAACATTCAACCTCTTTGCAGCATCAGCCGTCATTAGTATCAAGGCTGCTGCACCATCGTTCAATTTTGCAAGATTGCCTGGTGTTAGTGTACCATTATCTTTCCAAAGTGTTCTTAATTTGTGAATATCTTCAAAGTTTACTCGTTTATATTCTTCATCTTCTGAAAATATGACTGGTGGAGCGCCATGTTTTTGTGGGATTGGAACGGACACTAATTCATCTTGAAAAGCCTTTATTTCATATGCTGCTGCACTTTTTTTGAAGCTATTCATAGCGTGTTCATCTTGCTGTTGTCTTGATATTTCAAATTTTTTGGCAACAACTTCACAGCAATCTGTCAAAAGGCATTTGTTGTATACATCTGTGAGCCCATCATGTACAATACCGTCTATTAATTCGGTTCCACCATATGGAAGCTCTCCTCTTTTCAAGTAGTACGGAACATTGGACAAAGATTCCATCCCACCAGCAAGAATAACATCTTGTGTACCAGTTTGAAGACCTTGAACTGCTAAAATTACAGCTTTTATTCCTGAGGCACACATTCTATTTATTGTTGTACACACAGTACTTTGTGTCAGACCACCAAATATAGCGGCTTGTCGAGCCGGATTCTGACCAAGATATCCTGAAAAAATATTGCCCATGAACACCTGAAAGTAAGTATTTAAATACAAATTAGCATCATACTTAATTACATATAAAACATCATTGTACCTATTTAATCTTATAAATTCGAAAGTGTGTTGTTTACCTTTCCATCACGTCGCAACAGAGCAACGGATCGACGTGACTTTTTGTATGGGTATAGTTGAGGAGTGGAGAGTGAAATAGATTCTTTGTATCCCGTAAGATTAAGGCAATCCCAAGGGAATTTAAAAAAACTTATTCCACGCAGATGAAGGCAGGCATCAGCTAGTTTTCTATTATAATAATTACTAGCTGATGCTTGTACTTCGTCCGCGTGGATTAAGGTTTCTGTATCGCCTCGGGAACTCCTTAATTTTCCGGGATAAAAAGCGTCATGTCACCCTCTAGGTCCTCAAATATACCCATGCAAAAACCATGTCAATCCGTTGCTCTGTTGCAGCGTGATTGAAGGTCCAAACAAAAAAACAATAAACCAACAAACAAACACACTATCGCATCATACTAATACTTATAGTAACTGCGAAAGTGTGTTTGTTTGTTGGTTTATTGGTTTGTTGGTATATCCTTCAATCACGCCGCAATGGGTCAACGGATCGATGTGATTTTTGGCATGGGTAAAGTTAAGGACCTGGAGAGTGACATAGGCTACTTTTAATCCACTTGGGTGAAGTCGCGGACATCAGCTTGTATTTTATAATATTACTAGCTGATGCCCGCGACTTCGTCCGCGTGGTTTAAGCTTTTTGTTATTCCCGTGGGAACTCCTTAATTTTCCGGGATAAAAAGTAGCCTATGTCACTCTCCAGGTCCTCACCTGTACAACAAAAAAAGAACTAGCGAAATTGGTCCAGCCGTTCACGCGTGATGCCGTGACCAAGGGAAATAGGGATTCATTTTTAACCGACTTCCAAAAAAGGAGGAGGTTCTCAATTCGGCGCGTATCTTTTTTATATATACCTATATGATTATGATAGGTAAAGGTATCGCCACAAAAATGTTGATGTTACCCATTGATGTAGAATTTAAGTACATATACTCGTATATTACCTCTTTAACTTCTTCTTTTGGTATGCCGGCTCGTTCATAAGCTGCTTTGACGACAATAGCGCCCAATTGTGTGGCTGATAATGAAGAAAGACTGCCTTTAAATGATCCTATTGGAGTTCTCACCGCTGACACAATTACGACTTCATTTAAGGAAATTTCTGTAGCCATATTCTATAACAAATAATAACTGAAATGAATAATTTGAGATGATATTCATAATATTATCCAAAGGGGCAATGCTGCCAGCATCTTGGTCTATACTTCTATAGTGATCAATGTAACATTTCGCGGGGGTGGTTTCGAATGACTCAATGAGAATTTAACGATTTAAGATTTTATTTTTATCCGACTACGGCAAAGAACAAGGAAATGGTTATTTTTTAAATAATTAATTTATTAACCATAATAAACATATAAGGTACAAACTACTCTATAATTTAATTCCATCAAACTGCTGATATGATTTTAGCTGTCTATGTATGTTTGTATTTATGTATGATCCACCGGAGCGCCAAAACTACTGAGCCGATTTTGATGCGATTCTTTATTATGGTCCGGGTGACATAGACTAAATTTTACACGAACTATCGATATGACGGACGGTACACCCGAAAAAGTGGGGTTCTCAGAAAAGTTTTCCGTAGCCAGGTTACAGTTTTATTAATTAATTAATCTGCTTGTTAATTTAGATTTTAGTTAAGTTTTAATTGCTGTTTAATTCATAATTAAAGATTGTATTTACTCATGTTATCTATTTATTGCATAAATTATTATTAAAAGTAAGTAGGTACTGATTTACGAACCCTGGACACGCGCGCGAGGTGGCACCAATAGGTATGCCATAGAGGTTTTCAAAAAAGTTTTTTACCCGCTAACTAATAACGATCATTCTGAATCTCGTAATGGAAATAAAGATCACTAATGTTAATCTTAGTTCTAATTTACTAAGTGGCAAAAAACAATGTTGATACTTACGCTTTTTATTATTTGAAAGGATGTATAATAAAATAGGTAATTATTAATGAAAATGTCAAAACAGCTAGACTGCCGTATCCCGAACATCAGACAATTAAAAGTTTCTTTTTACATGCTCGCTTAATAACGGTTTGAGAGTTTAATATAAATATATTATGGTGTATGATGGCCAGCATTGATGGCCATGGACCTTAATCCTAACATACGTATTTGACGTTATCAGCTATGCATAAGATTAACATCTTTCTTAGTTTGTTATTTAAGTGGTAGGTTGTTTCCATATTATATCTTTATTGTGAATAAAGTGCGTCAGTCTGTCCGTTTGTCTGCTAAGTTTTCAAGGTCCATCTTTGCAACTTCTTTTGTAATTTGGTACGTCAGTAGGTAAAAGTCATTTGCATGCATCCTGAGGTAGGAAATCTACTAGGCTATTTTTTATCCCGGAAAATAAAACAGTTCCCACAGAATTTTAAAAAAGCCATGTTATGTAATGACATAACATGGCTTTAACGCATAACGAACTTAAATTCTAAGTAAGAATTTAAGTTCATTTCGTCTTGCTTACGCTGCGGTTCTTTTACCGCTGCGCCATGTAGACCAAAAAATAACAGTAGGTACAAAAAGTTCAGCACTGGATAAAATAATTACAAATATAGATACAAGTCTGTTTCTCTCCATCTATACTAGAGGGAAACAACGTTTTTCTGTCAAGTACAATTTTACTAGCCCAGAGCCCTACGCTCTAAAAAAACACGCAGAAAAATTGTTGCGGGCAGTACCTATGTGATAATTTCAGAAAACATCCAAGTAATCTAATTGACGGTATTTCCAGTTGATGATGTATAAATTATATCATCTGAATTTACAATGTGTCGTTTTTATGACGTCTAGCCTAAAGACGAAGACTACGTATTTGTACGAGTAACAACTCAGGCAGCAGGGTTTTCTCCGTTTGGCCAAGGGCAAAATGGGCATCAACGTGTTGGCCACCTCCTTGCCCAGATCAACAGAGGGGTAGGTATCATAGAGCCCGAGGCCCTAACTTAGCCACAAAAGATTACTTACAGTGCTTTAGTGTTTAGACACTTTTTAATAGGCATTTTATATTATTATATAGGTAGGTACTTAAAAGTCTGTACCTACTTACTTATTGTTCATATTTACAAATTAGTAGTAATATTTAGCTAGCGTTTTTTGTTAACTAATTACTAAGCAGAGAAATATTAATGGTAGATTGCTTTTGCTTGTTTGAAAAGCATCGCAAGTAGCATAAAAGGGGGTTTTTAAAATCAGTGTATCCATCAAACGGAGACATAATGTACCTATGCTTGTAAAAAAATTTGCTGTTTTCAAGACCTAGCAGCCACTGTCGCATCTCAAAACACAATTTAAAAAAGTCTCTGCATTGAATTTTATTTTAAATATACCTCTAAATTTACCTTTTAAAGGAATTTTTCTCCTTATTGAAACCAATAATTAGCTATAGAAATATAAGATAAGATAAAATTCATAATTTTCTATAACAAACACATTCTCGGATTCATTTGCATTGAAAAGAAAATATTAATTTTTTTACAAATGATTTTATGCATTTTTTGCGATATACGTTTGCTCGATTTCACCCTCCCGCGCCTCTGTTTTTCATCTCGTGAGCTCACAGCGCCTTAACCTGTTTAAGTGTACCTATTTCATACACACTCCTAGACGTTTGATAGAGTTGCTTGAATTGAGTTGGAATCATCCCAATGGATCGTGGGACAAAGCTGTGGGACCACGGACCCGTAACTCTTTTAATTTCTATTATCTTTATGAGGGTAAATCTTTTCAAATCGTAATTTATTAATCGATGTACAATCGATTCAAGTGAATGTTTTATCTGTGGGTTAAATGTCATAGTCAAACATGTGTTGTTCTCTTTGCTTTGTCATTTTCGTCCGCTGTCAACAGTCAATGTCTTATGTCAGTGTCATTTGCTTTCCTTGTGGTTGTGATTCACTCATCACTGTACTCTTTACTTCAAAGATTACTTCTCAATATTATTGTAGTTTTTATCAATGAATTATCTGTTTATTTGTCAATTATCATGTGAAAAATTGTTGTGTGAAAAAGATAAAGCCATTGATTTCATTTTCTTAATGTTACTTGTTTGTTCAAAAGTTAAAACGCCTAAAAACTTGTGTAAATTTATGCGCTGTTTCTGTCTACTTGATGAAAGCCTAACACTTCGCAGGAGTACGAAGGTAACTGTTCTAAATTTTAATAACAACAATTTCATGCACATTACTACTTCTAGGATATTATTATTGATATCACAATAGGTACACAACATAGGTAGTACATATGAAACGATCATACGCATAATAACACTATCATAAAGGTTACAGAGTTTGAGCAATTTACATGTAATTATGAAGATAAGATAATAATTCAATCACTAAAGGCTAAAGCTGAGAGAGATGCAGTGTCTACCATGAACCTATACATAAACTGGACTGTGCAGTATCTAAAAAAAAACGAGCCGAAAGAGAGGTCCAAGAGTAGATGCGCGTCCTTTTCTAATAGGGTATCCATAAAATATTATCTTCTCGGATAAACTTACAGGATCGATAAGTACTTACTGGATTAAAAACTATTTAAAACAGGTTTTACTGTATCTGGGATTTTATTAGGTATAATTATTATAATACATAAACTGATTTTATGTACTTACCTATAGTCACCTGCCAGGCCATCCTATTTTTAACCCTCGACGCAAAAAGAGAGGGGTGTTATAAGTTTAACGTGTCTGTCTGTGTATCTGTGTATCTGTCTGTGGTATCGTAGCTCCCAAACGGATGAACCGATTTTCGTTTAATATTTTTTGTGTCATAGATAATTTTATCCCGAGTGTTCTTAGCCATGTTTCATGAAAATCTGTTCAGCCGTTTGAAGATCATCAGCTCTTTTCTAGTTGATGAGGGGATCTGACTAACTTCCTTATGTCCGATCGATTCGAAATTTGGTACCGTGTTACTTCAATGATATTGAAAGTATATGGTAAGGTAACCATGACCTGATCACCCGTTTGAAGATCATCAGCTCTTTAATAGTTGATGAGGGGATCAGCTGACTACCTTGTATATGTCCTATCGATTCGAAATTTGGTACGGTGTTACTTCAATGATATTGAAAGTATATGCTTAGGTAACCATGACCTGATCAGCCGTTTGAAGATCATCAGCTCTTTAATAGTTGATAAGGGGGTCTGATTAACTTACTTATGTCCGATCGATTCGAAATTTGGTACCGTATTACTTCAATGACATTGAAAGAACATGGTAAGGTAACCATGACTTTAAATATGACATGTTAGCGTAAGGTTTAGATTTCGAAGGTGGGTAATTAAATGAGATCAATTAGGCTCAATTCACCAATTCCCACGCGCCACGCGTCAATTTTCTAAACTCTTTAGTATAATATTCAATTTCCATTGTGTAACGTTCAAATTCGTATGACCAAAACAAAACCTATTTTAATGCTATGGATTATTTATTTATGCAGCTATAATATTGTAAAAGTAACCTAATAGTAGGTTATTGAAACTTAATCTAGCAAATTAAAAATAATACCTACCTAATCTCTACATACTTATTTTTTTTGTATTTTTTGCCTGTTCACATCTATATAAATCGAAAATAATTAATATTAAAATAATTTATGGATATATTTTATCAGTCAATAATAATTAAAACGTAATATTTCCAATTTTGAGAAGTCTACCACTCACTACCAAAGCAGTTTTTATTGTACACTGGCATACTAACTAGACAAGGACGCACTCCTATTTGGGTTATTTCACCTGGCTCGTTTTTCTACATTTACAATTGACAGGGGAAAAAAAACCTTACATCTATAGTTTTAAAGAGCAAATTTGTAACCATGAGATATAGTAGTACGCGATCCAGCTTACACGAAGTTGTATGTAAATCCGTGGTGTCTACTGACAGTGGCACTTAAAGGTTTTTAAGAGCTCTTACCCACTTCTTAATGGTTTTTAAAATCATTCAGCATTCTTTATTGATGTGACTCATTTGTTGAAATTTAACTTGATATCAGTCATAATCATTATAACTGTTAAGTTATAATAAGGTCAATCAAGTTACCCACCTATTGTTTCATATGTAAAAAGTAAAAATAATCTCTACTACTGTATATTTTGTTACATCCACCCTGGGTACCTATCTGTATTCTTGTAGGCAAGTATCTATTTATAATATTTTTATATACTTAAGTTAACTTTTGCTGGTAGGCATCCTCTACTCAATGTTAATTATTGGGCTATTTTTACATTTGTGAAATTGTGAAACAATGGAAAAATTCATTAATAATTACTTAGTTCTTTTTTCCAATAATGGTCTGAGAAACCTCAGAAAGATTTTTGAAAACCCTAATCATCGAGAGGAAAACCAAATTTATTATGTTCAAGAGATACCTAGATAAATTATTTTTTTATTTCTAGGGTTCCTTGGCTTACTAATAATTGTATTATGACTTCATCAAGATAAGTAAACACAAGATGTTTAATTTGCAAACAAGAAAATTAAACATCTTACCTCAAATCACTAGTTACATCATAACATAGAGCACTAATCTTCTGGAAAATTTGTAAATACTATAAGTGACGCATATTGTGGTTCCACGGAAGACAAGCACTATGCCTTTGCTTGCACCACAGCCAGCAAATGCTGAGTGGAGTCCATTTTGGGATCACACAACTCGTATTTCTCTTCCTATCTGTCTACAATAATTGTATTGTGGTTCCAAATAAATGCTTATACTGCCTTTCTATATTATAAATAATTATAATCCATACTAATATTATAAATGTGAAATTGTGTCTGTCTTTCTGTCTTCTCAATCGATTTTGATGAAATTTGGTACAGAGATAGTTTACATCCCGGTGAAGAACATAGGCTATCCCGGAAAATTGAAGAGTTCCTGCGGTAGTAAAAGACTTCAATCCCAGGGGTCACGGGCATCATCTAGTCTAGTATGTTACTAAGGTAAAATGTGTAATGGAAAATTGGTTTACTTCTGACAAAGATTCCATTCTAAATTAAGCACTAATCTTCTGGAAAATTTGTAAATACTATAAGTGACGCATATTGTGGTTCCACGGAAGACAAGCACTATGCCTTTGCTTGCACCACAGCCAGCAAATGCTGAGTGGAGTCCATTTTGGGATCACACAACTCGTATTTCTCTTCCTATCTGTCTACAATAATTGTATTGTGGTTCCAAATAAATGCTTATACTGCCTTTCTATATTATAAATAATTATAATCCATACTAATATTATAAATGTGAAATTGTGTCTGTCTTTCTGTCTTCTCAATCGATTTTGATGAAATTTGGTACAGAGATAGTTTACATCCCGGTGAAGAACATAGGCTATCCCGGAAAATTGAAGAGTTCCTGCGGTAGTAAAAGACTTCAATCCCAGGGGTCACGGGCATCATCTAGTCTAGTATGTTACTAAGGTAAAATGTGTAATGGAAAATTGGTTTACTTCTGACAAAGATTCCATTCTAAATTATTGAAACCATGAATTAGAAATTAATTGAATCATATTCTATAATATGTTATAAAATTCAGTTCAATTTGAGGAGATATTTGTGCATAATAAGCTCACTAGTTTTGCTGTGACTGTGAGTTTTAGAAGTGTGTTAAGTGATAATCTTTTGAACCTACTTTTCAATGAACTGAGGAGATTCATAATATGAGTATGTTTTACTTAGTATTTTTTATTCATCTACATCTACTATGTAGATGGCATTTAACGCTGAAATTTTAGGGGTACAGTGTAGATAATGCTAATTTTTGTAGGATTAGAAGTATTGTTTGAAATTCATCAGAATAATAAGTATTGTGAGTTGTGACCTTAGTACTTGATTTTCATAAAATAAAATGTATGAATATTTACAGATCTTTTTTTGCGACATCAATGGATATGAGTCCATTGACCGAATTAAGTAATATTTTGTACTAGCTGAAGCTCGCGACTTCGTCCGCGTTGTTTAGGTTTTTTTTAAATTCTCGCAGAGAAACGGATTTTCCGGGATAAAATGTAACGTATGGAACACAACCTAGTCTACACCAAATTTCATCAAAATTGGTTGAAAAGATGTGAAAGCGTTACAAATACGCTCACATTCGCCTTTATAAATACCTATACATATATACATATATATATATATTTAATACATAACTTTGTTTATTACTAGAAAATCTAGTTTTGAATAAGTTAATTTCCTCAAGATAAGTACAGCACAAGATAAGTCCTAATAGGCAGACAGACACATAAGCGTATATATGTAATACTAGCAGATCCCGCGACTTCGTCCACATGAAATAAGGTTTTTTAAATTCCCACGGAAACTCAAATTTTTCGGGTTAATATATAGCCTATGACACTCACAAATGATTTTCAAAATCGGTTCAGTAGATCCAGAGATTACCCCGTACAACCTCACAAGCTTTACCTCTTTATAATATTAGTACAGATTTGCATGGACGTATGGATTCGTAAATATACATGAGATAATTACCTAAGTGCTTATATAATATTTTCGTAAAAGTGTACTTTCGCCAAACAAAGGCTGTTGTTGTTCTCAGCAAAATTCACCGTGAATCGATGTTGATGACGAAAGTGCTTCAACTAAGATAAACCATCTTATCTGTAAAGGCTTAACGGCCCATAACGAAACTGCGTTTAAGCAAAAATTTGTGATAGATTTTATTTATTCCATTGTGTTGTATAGAGAAAGAAATGTGAATGAAGTAAACTGTGTAAATAAACAAAAACCGGTCAAGTGGGAGTCAGACTCGCGCAGAAAGCGGAATTGACAGACAGACAGACTGCAACGAAGTGCTCCTATAAGCGTTCCTTTTTTGGTACGGAACCCTAAAACAATATCATCACGGTTTTACCTACAGGCAAGTTAAATTTCGTTTCCTAATAAACTAAAAAATAAAATAAGTAGTAGATTTAGTTTAGTATAATTTAGATCAGTTTGTGAAAATTCTATCCAAGAATAGAGCACAATCTTATCTAAGCCAATAGAGCACATTTCGTATATCAAAGGTACCTATGCTATTTTAAAGTTTTCAAATTAAGTGGGGCTTCCAATAGCCACAAAATGCACATATCGCGATGACAGAAATCCGCGATGGCAACCCGTCTCCAAGAATTTTCCTAATACTAGGAACTGAACGTCACGAAACCTGGCGAAGCACGTACCGGCGTCGTATCATCATTAGGTGCAAGCGCAGCTCACGTAGGTTGGCGTGGAGAGCACCAAACTATTAGCAAGCTTTGTATGGGAACCCTAAAATAAAAAATGTAAAGCTGATTTTTGGCACAAGTGTTCCTTAAGGGTCTTAGAAGTATTTCCTCAAAATTCCCCCCTCCTGGGCCGCCTGCCCCTCTTAGGCCCCGCCCTCCACCGCCCACAACCCCCTCCTCCCTCCCACAACCCCCCTCACCCATTATTTACGAAGTGTGGTGTTGTTTTGTAGATAGATAGATAAAGATAATATCATGATTATTACTATTAGTTTATTGTATTATAGCATCGATGATTTTCAAAAAAATGTCATGCACATTTTCGATCGTAATATTTCCGAAAGTATTAGGTCTATTGAAATGAAATAAAAAGCATTTTGTAGATGATTTTATGAACTTTCATTTTGTTACTGTTTTTTTTTTCCTAGCTCTTATACTTTTCGTGTAAATCACAAGAAACATAAACAATTTAAAAAAAAATATACACAAAATAAGCCGGCATATTTTCAAAACTATTTGTCCTCTCATAATGATTTAAATGCTATTCGGTAGATTATTTAATGTAGAATATTTTCGCCATAGACGGTTTTTTTCTAGCTGTAATATTTTTTGAGAAATTACAAAATACTGCGGTTGGGGAGACGTTTGGGAGGGTGGGGGGGAACGCTCGCGGCCTAGGAGGGGGGAATTTTTAAGCTCAGACCCTGAGGAACACTTGAGCCAAAAATCAGCTTTACATTTTTTATTTTAGGGTCAATGTTAATTAGTCCCGTACTATATTCTGTACTAATTTGGCATTTAAATAGAGGCGGCCCGTATAGAGTCCCCTCGGTGTTTAGTTTTCAGTATACCTGCTTGCTGTGCTGAGTTGTAACCAAAAAGACTGCTTTACCGTTTGTATGCGCTGAACCTTTAGACCTGCTTTGCTTGCCAATAGGCATGGTGACTGAATTTGAAAAATGGTCAGATTATGTTCGGAAGTATCTACAATTTCGAAAAAATATCTTATTTCAGCAGAAAAATAAGGTTTGGTAGATAAAATTGGCATTTGAAATTTAAATTTTAAAATTGACGCCAAAACGCTCGGCCGTGTCATGGCGGCTTTTGTGACGTCACTATTGTTTTTACCAATGTACTCTGTGCAGTGTGCAGTAAACAAAAGTGTGATTGTCAAAGCTCGAAAACAAACAATTATGACGTCATTCGCTTCTTGGTGTTTTATCCAATATGGCGGATTGCTGTATTTTATGGTTTTATTTTATCAAAATAAATAGCAATCTCACTCGAAATAGAAAAATAAATACGTTTTTTATAATCTATGAATCCTATTGAAATAGATAAATTCATATTTTCATTGATTCTTAGTTACTGTCATCATGCCTATTGCCAAGCTATCATACAGTGCCTTGCATGATTAATCGTAGCGTATTCGCGCGATCAGTGTGACGTCATGGCTTGTGGTTTCTATCGTGCCGAAATGCCGTCGCGCGTTTTGTTTTTCAGGCTTTATTCAAGATTTGTATTCCTTCCGCGTGGATTTACGACGAACGGATGGAATTTTTCACAATCCCTAGGGTGCTGCTAGGAACATTTCCTCCAAATAACAAATCTCTACGTCCACGGGTTTATTCTGGCAGCCAGGCTGTCACTCAGACTCTTGATAAGAATATTATGATACGAGAGCTCCAATCATTTCGCCAATGTGCCTCAAAACTCCTAATCAGTCACTGTAATCAGTCTTATTTTGATGCTGGAGAAGCATCTAGTTCTAAGTAAGATTAAACCATCTCAATGTATTATCTACGTGGCATCAACAAATATACTGAGCATGCATGAATCATTTAGCTGGCAATCATTGTATACTGACATGGCAATGTAGTGTTAAAACTCGCCTGTATTTCACGATGTACCTAATAATTAGACTCATTAGCTCAGAGACTGTTTACATTTACTAGTATTCATTGAGTTTTCATACTTGACTTGTGATGTTTAAACTGTGGAAAATTGTGTCTCCTAAATACTGTAGGTTTTGGTTTATAGTGTGAATTTTATCAAATAGTAAATATCTCGAACAGTGGTAGTGGTAACTATAGTAGTAATGATTCGAACATGAAATAAGTCTGTAATTGGATGGGTGATCGGACTTTACAGTTCTAAATATTAACTTTGGAGGAGAATTGTACTAACTTCTCACAACCTCTATTATGAAAAAGAAATCTAGTAATTTCAACATGAGCTATGTGTTCATCTTTAACAACATGAAGAGCTCCAGCTCTATTAATTGTATCCTCCATATAAGCTCCATTTGCTCCATGTCAAATAATGGGCTGGGAAGAAGTCGATCAACGGTATTTCAAAAGATTTGTTTGTTGCAGGGTTTGCGCCAAAGAATGCGGGCTACGACTTAGGCTATGCGATTAAAATGGAGGAGGTTAATATGGACGAGGGTCGATATGAACAAGCGGAGTGTCTACCAGGAAGCAGTGCAGACAGCGACGCTTCTAGTAGCATCTTCGAAAGCAATGACAGCAGCGAACAGATGAGTGACACAGAAAAACCCTCCGACGAAGAAGATTTGCGGGAGGATTTACAAAAAAACTTAGCTAACTTTTATAAGTCTGATTCAAATGCATCACACACTTCGAACGACATCACAGACGATGAGGAGTTTCAAGCGACAGCTCTTTGTCAGTTCATGGACATTTTGAACGACCTAGACGAAGTACTTGATAAGTCATTGCTTGCGTGCCTCGACGAAGGAACGAAATCTTTTGACAGCGATGAAGAGGATCTCATATGTAAAATTAATAAATGTGTCAGCGACAAGGAAGAACATTCTGTATCACAAAGTAGTATAGAAGATACTACGCAAGTTAGAATGGGCCCTATTGCCCAAACATCACAATCGACCGAGGAAATAGATTTAACATACAGCGAATCTTTGCCACGAATAAATTTTGGTCGATCCAAGAGTTACACAGATCTGCCTAGGAGTAACAGCGAAACTTCTGCTTTATCTTTAGAAAGGGCGAATACCTTTGATGATAATTTACGTAATTCCATGAGGAGATTGGATCCGATAGTTCTACCGGCGATAAGTACACAAGAATCATCACACGCATCATGCGAACCTTTGACTTTACCTGTTATACTATTTGTGGAACATCACGTCAATATGCGGCCGACTAGTGCACCTATACAGCTTCAAGTTTCGGCCGCTAATGTTAGCAGCGACGGGCCTTCGGGGCCACTAATCGTGGGTCGCAGGACATTGCTTATGAATAGGGCTTTGTCTTTGCCGTCGCCTGGAGACAGCGATGTTACAGCTATCGACTGGTCAGAGCGCAATTCCAGGAATGTGTCCAGGAATGTGGCTAGAAGTGCGAGTGGATCGAGTTCATCGAGTGAATCGTTGATAGGTGTCGTGCCGATAGCGCCCAGTGCGTTTACTGCTTCTGAGGACAGGTAATCATTTTGATACTAGTGTTTGACAAAGCAGGAATAATTTAACAAAAAAAAAATATCTTGATTAATATTATTTCCGTTCTGGGGCCTGGGCTTTGTTAATTATTATAGTATAGTATTCCGTTCTGGGCTTAGTTTAGTATTGGATAAAAACTGTATATTATTTTTATTGCTTTAAAAAAATGGATACAATCTATGATTACATACATAGACTTAGTGATAAATCTCTAATATACATAGTAACTAATGATCTAGGATTTCCAGAATATTTAATATATAGATTATCAGAATTGAAGTTGAACCCCCAGTTTTTCTAAAACACTGATTTTAACCGTAAGTAAGTAACTAAATAACTACTTATGTTGTAAAAACACAGTTACTAAAATAAACTATTTTCTTCCTGCTAACTAATTGAATTTACCCCTCACTGTATGATGACGTGTTTTTTTAATGTAGATAACTATAACTTTTTAGGAACGAAGAGACGAACGAAGCGCCTCCTTTTGGAGTTTGGCCGCACCGGATGAGCGCGATGCTGGCCTGCCTCAGTTGCACCGTGGGAATATTTAACATCTCGCGGTTTGCCATATTTAGCGTGCATTTTGGAGGTAATTTGTTGAAATATTCGAATATTCGCTATTGAGTTGTAACAAAAATTTAGAAGGCAATTATTGTATTATGATTATTGTGTGTTTTTAATTTTTTACCTGTAAGTCTCGTCCAGTTTTCTATATTATCTCTCCTAATTGGAATACCACAGCTCATGTTACACCTATGCCTCTGTCAAGTGTTGGAATCGAGGACCGTTGCCAAGTGTAGGATATCCCGTATATTGCTGACCATTGGCGCTAGTTACTGATCGGAATGTACGCTACACCCATAAATATAACCCGTTGTCCTAGGTGAGACTGAGCGACATAAGCGACGCGACGCGATGCGACGCCACGCCACAGAAAACAGACGTATCTACGCGACAAAGTCTGACATTTTTGTATACGTGACGCGACGCGATGCGACTCCATAGAAAACAGTCATTTTCTATGGCGTCGTATAGCGTCGCGTCGCATCTGTCGCTCACCTAGGACAACGGGTAAATGTTTAACGAGTTAGACCTCAAAAACAGTATAGCAATAGGTCAAAATTTAAAATACCCTTTATTGAGACAAAGCATTTGGACAAATTGTCTTTATTTTGTTTTCAGCAAGTTTCATAGTCCAGTTTTTTATATTATCCCTTCTTATTGGAATACCGCTGTTCACTCTGCACCTATGTTTGGGCCAAGTATTGGAGTCAGGTCCCGTTGACATGTGGAGGATATCCCCCATATTCCAAGGAGTAGGGGTGTCATTGTTGCTAACACAAGCTGTGATCGGAATGTACAGCATAATTGGCTTATCGTGGATCTTTGTGTACTTTCGAGACTCGTTTATAACTTCTGAGGATAGATATAAATGGGCGTTACCGCATGAGTTCAGTTTTGAAGGTAAGTGTAACTGTACGTTTAATATCCGTTGTGTATGATCTTTAAGTAAATTGTATATAATCCATACTAATATTATAAATGCGAAAGTGTGTCTGTCTGTCTGTCTGCTACGCTTTCACGGCCCATCTGTATCGAATAAAAACAATGATCTAAAAGATACTCGAAAAGTTGTTTTTTAAATGATGGTAGATTTAGTTGTTTTAGTTTATTCGGAAGTCGTGGGAATCATCTAGTCTTTAAATAAATTGAATTAATTTAATTCAATCTCAGTTGATTTAAACACTTTCCATGTAGAAGGGAGTTACAGTTCCACAAACTTATCTGACCCGGTGGCAGCGTCGCTACTTTATATCATACTAATATTATTAATGCGAAAGTGTTTGTTTGTTGGTTTGTTGAGTTGTCCTTCAATCACGCCGCAACGGAGCAACGGATCGACGTGATTTTTGGCATGAGTACAGTTGAGGGCTTGGAGAGTGACATAGGCTACTTTTCATCCCGGATAATTAGGGAGTTCCTGTGGGAATCAAAAAAACTTCGGACGGACTAAGCCGCGGGCATCAGCTAGTTAAAAATAAAATAAAAACCAAAACTAAACAGACATAAAAGTTGGCCACCGGGTCAGAATAGTTAGACGGACTATACCAATGACGGATCATGTCAATGTAGTTTAGTTTAAAAGTTATATACTCGTACAACCGATTTTGTAATGTTACCAGTAATGGTAAACAGTTAATATGTAGTTACAAAAGTTAAGAACTTATATATGTATATGTTGCAGTCATCTGGTTTAATCTGCTATTTGATTGAATGACTAGCGCGTTCATTGAATGACAACATTCAATTGAATGACTAAAGGACAACTCGTCAAGTTGTTTAATGTAACGTTCAACGTCTTGACTGAACGTCATCTAACGTAGTCGTTGAATGGGATATAGCCGACTTTGTAATGTTTGGTTATTGTAATCTGTTAGGTATATTAACCCGATAAAACCTGATTATTTATGTAGAACCCTAACCTAACCTACAAGAAAGAGACAAGAAAACTAAATTTCAATCACCTGACTGATTTTACGTCCGCTCTGTTCAAAGGGCTATGTTACAATCCGCTAACTAGTTGGACGTTGAGTGACAAGACGTTCAGCCTAGTCATTCAATTGAAGGTTGTCATTCAATGAACGCGCTAGTCATCAATCAAATAGCAGATTAAACCAGATGACTGCGATATATACACTGAGTCGCCTAGCTGTGACAACTCATATCACCGATGATGATGGGTGACCGAATTTGAAGGTTCAAATTTGGCCTTTGTGTTTCCTCCGTGTCTCGGAGAGCACGTTAAGCCGTCGGTCCCGGTCATTATCACTAACATCTGATAATAATCGTTACAAAAACCTAAGAGTTAAGTTACTCTTAGTTGAGTCGTATGCGGAAGGACTTGGAAATCCACCGCATTATTATCCCAAGAAAACTCCTACCATTGATTAAAGGAATCACGACCCTCAGTTATGAGGAATACGACGCCAAGAGAGAGAGAGACATTTATCTAATGAAAAATTCTCTATTGATACTATACCGAATATTATGATTTCAGATATGAACCATAGAAACAGTACAATCAGGATCCAGGAGACACTACCACAATACTTTCACGGTGAGGTGCTCCAACGTAACTTGAACTCAAACTCCTTTGGCTCAATCAAGTTTCAAGTAGCGTTCAATTTGGCCGTAGTTTGGATGATCGTTTTTGTCTCTCTAAGTAAAGGATTGAGGTCTTACGGCAAGGTAAGATAGTCATAATTATTATTCTCTACAATACACATTAACATTACTGTAATCTGTAATCACACTTGATGGTCAGTGATAATTAGGCTCTAGGCAGACGGTGTATTTGTAGTGCTAAGTGCAATTCCTATTTATGTGATCTTAGATCTATAATAATATTATTAAGAGGTAAAGTTTGTGAGGTTGTAAGGGGTAATCTCGTGATCTACAGAACCGATTTTGAAAATTCTGGTACCAATAGAAAGCCACATTACTTGTGAGTGTCATAGTTATATATGACTCAGTGAGTTTATATATGTTAAATTTGTTAACCCGAAAAATTAGGGAGTTCCCGTGGGAATTTAAAAAACTTATTTCACGCGAACGAAGTCGCGGGCATCTGCTAGTCAAATTATATAATAGAAAGAAAGAAAGTAACTTTGCATCATCATCATCATCAGGGTTCGGAATTTTCGTAGCACTTTTGATATGTCTAAGAGATCGTGAGTGTATTGATTTCCGATTGCCGAAATATATAACCTCAATTTAAATGTAATGTCACATAGCCATTGATAAATTCTTCGTCGTTATTTAATTGCTGTCACAAATTCAGCCAAATCGGTTCAATATCGCCGTAGACGTATTTAACAACTATTGAGGTCATCCTTCAAGGTAAGACATTCGTACATAGTTTGCTATTCGTTCCGCCTAACATTAGGCTGTTGGCAAATACAAGTAGATTGTTCTAAACGACCTTTTAGTCCGGAAACAGTAATGATTATCTCGAGAGTCGCAATTAGCGAGTCGTTTTATAATTAGTGAGCAATGTACTTAGTTTTTAAGATTATAACTAAAATGACTAGAAATCAAATATTTGATTCCGTTGAAAATTGTAGACATTAATCGAAAGGTACTATAGATGACGTCCGAGTCAAAAAATCATGATATTTCTGAAACTTTATTTTATTGTGAGATAGGCTTGCATTTGACGACAATCATGCTAAGTGCAAAGCAATTATGAGGTCTAGGTTGGAACGCGCTTGTCTAGAAGATGCCTATTCACTCTTGTCTTGAAGGTACTTAAGTTATACGTGGCAGGAAACACGTGCGCTGGCAGGGTGCTCCACACCCTAGCAGTTAGACGTTCGCAAAAACGTTCGTGCGAGCGATTAGACGTCGACCACATAAGGATCCTTACGCTGACGGTTTCTTTGGTAGAACGGAAGGGTACGATGTTGTACCCCTCCGTTATAGAAGGAGGAACAATGTTGTGAAGTTCCTGAGCACACTCTCCATGGTATATCCGATAAAAAAACCGATAAGCAGGCGACATTGTGTCGGTGAAAATTGCGAAAAATCCGTTGTCGCAGCAAGACTATAAATTCAGTCAATCACAATAATTGCAACAATGGTTGATGCAGGTTTTTTAAATAATAGGGCTACTGCCTTTAAATAAGCGTGTTCTGAATTGCACGTAACGTCTTCTTGTTTGGCATTTTTATAATGTGTCTATTTATTTCTTATTTCGCAGGCTGTGTACATGCTCATCTTCCTACCAATCTGCGGCACTCTAGTACTTTGTACCAAGCTTCTAACGCTGATACCGTATGACACGGTTACCAATATATTCTCTGAGACTGAGTGGAGCGAATTTTTTATTAATAGTAATGTAAGTACAACAATTCTTTTTTGCTCTACTACAAGCTAGCCCTTCCTGTGATCTCACCTGGTTGGATCTTATCTTATACAATTTCAGTAAAAATTCTTACATATTTTATGGATATGTTATGTAAATATATTATACATCAATTCATATTATAACAACAAATATCAATAAATATTCATCATATCAAAGTATCATAAGTTCTGTCTGTGTTTGTTTTATTTCCAATTTTTGTTTTTGTTGTCTTTACTTGTTGTGGTGGTACAAATAAAGCGTATTGTATTGTATTGTATATATTATTCTTCTATATAAAAAAGGCGACCCTTCAGACGTGGGTACATACAGGCTTTCGCAAAGGGTTTTGTACAATAGACCATATATATACTGTAGAACAAATTATAGAAAAATATTTAGAGTACAACCAGCCTCTCTACATAGGATTCATAGACTACGCCAAAGCATTTGACTCTATTTCACATTCAAGTATTTGGAACGCACTCAAGGACTGCAATGTGCCAGAAATTTTCATAGACTTGTTAAAAAATATCTACAAAAACAGTAAAAGTAGAGTCAAATTAGATAGAGTCGGTCCGATTATAAATATTGACAGAGGAGTAAAACAAGGAGATCCTCTCTCTCCGAAACTATTCATTTGTGTCCTGCAACATATTATGAATAATTTAAACTGGCATAGAAAAGGAATAAAAATAAACGGAAATTATTTGAGTAACCTTAGATTCGCAGATGATATTGTAATTTTTTCTGAATCGTCGGCCCAACTAGAAGAAATGATTAACGAATTAAATGACGTAAGCAGCAAAATTGGTCTTCAAATGAATACAAACAAAACAAAGGTGATCACAAATAGTTCTAGAAACCCAATAAGAGTGCAAGAATCGAACATAGAGTACGTCGACAACTACATATATTTAGGAAAAGAGATATCATTCGAAAAGTCTAGAAACGAGGATAAGGTAGCGAGAAGAGTCAACATTACTTGGAATAAATTCTGGAGTCATAAAGAGATCCTGAAATCCAGATTGCCCTTACCTTTAAAGAAAAAAGTGATGGATTCCTGCCTACTACCGTGCCTAACATACGGCTGCCAGACTTGGACCTATAATAGTACTACATGCCAGAAGATCCAAACATGCCAACGCGCCATGGAACAGAGCATCCTAAACGTTAAGTTAATTGACAGACAGAGAAGTGAGCATATAAGAAACATAACTCATGTCATAGATGCTCTAAGCCACTGCAAAAGACAAAAATGGAAGTGGGCAGGTCATGTCGCACGAACTTGCAATAAAAAATGGAGGAAACGCATTACAATGTGGATAGGTCCAAAAGGCATTAGAAAGCGCGGGCGACCAAAAGAACGGTGGGCAGATGAAATTGTGGGCTGCCGGTAAAGATTGGGTTAACAGCGCTCAAAACAGAAAATATTGGCATAATATGGAGGAGGCGTTTACCCGCAAGGGGTCCTTAATTAATTAATATAATATTATAGCATGTATTACAATTATTATCTATCACTGTATATTGTAATTTTCTTTTTTTATTGTCTAGAACGTAAGTAATTAGTATTAAGTTCGCGCAGTATTTTGGTTTGTTTTTGTTTATTTTTTTTTGTTTTTTTTTTTGTTTTTTTTTTGTTTTAATTATACTAAGCACGTTTTTTTAAAGAACTGTGTACAATGTATTTAGTTTTGTAATTAAGGAATAATAAAGGCTTTTTTATTTTATTTTATTTATTTATTTATTGTATTGTATAAGTAAATTTAAGCTGTTAAATTACCTGTGTTTTGTATCATATCATCGTAATGTTGATTTGATATGATCGCCTGGGACCAAAAACATCGCGCCGCCTGAAGTTTTTTTAATATTACAAAAATTTGTGTTTTTCGATTCAGCTTAGTTATTACCATTAAATTAACCGAAGACATCGGTGTGTATTCTTTGTCATGGGTGTGTATTTTTTCAACGAGTGTTTTTCAATAGAGTTGGGCTGCGGCAGCACAAGAGACTTTCCTGACTTGGGGTCTACTCGGGGCTTGCATAATGCAGCTGACATCGCACAAGGACGCGAAGAACAAAACTAACATAATGCTGCAGAAGGAAAGCGCTTGTATCGTATCGTTCACCTTTGCGGTACTGCTGCTTGGCTCGTTCTTAGCCAACACTTGTGTACAGATACTGAAGAACCATGGATATCATTTTGTACCGAGCAGCTTTGGTAAGATTATTTTTGGTTTTTGTTGCCCTATTTTCCTATCAGTTTGTCTCCTTGGACGAATTAACCACGGGCCGCGTGATATCGGCCATATTCGCCTTACCCCTCTAGCCACTAACTGTGCAGTTTCGCCATTGATTATGATGTATTGTCATAGTGATCGACTTATTCATAGACTAGTGTCAGTAATTGGACAGAAAAATGACAAGGCACTCCCCTCACCCCGAAAAATTTAGTCGAACATGATTTCATACATTTTTCTTATGTTTCCTATCCCATGTGTATTTCATCCAAGTTTGTCTTTTATATTATTTCCACACTGGATTTGATTTGAATTTTTACTTTATATGTGTAAAAATAATTCAATATACATATTATGTCATATAGCTACCTAGGTTCATCTTGACGTTTCATTGAAACCTCTTAACTTACATTAATGTGTGACGACATTGTACGTTAAATTACCCCTAAAAATCATCCTCAAATATGTAATTCCATTTTTTTAAATTCTAGAAACGATAAAAGCATCACAATTTCTTTGGCCGATGTCCGAACCTTTACCTGGCAACACCGTGTCCACTCCAGTTCGCTACATGGGCCACTATGGCAGTTTGGTGGGCGTCACCGTGTGGCGGACTGGCAACAGCGCACGAGCACTGAGCGGCTGGCAACCCTTGCAGCTGGCCACGCAGATAGTGCCCGCGACTCTAGCCGTGCTGCCTGCTAATGTGGTGAGTATATCGGCACATGGCCACTACACTCGGTGAGCGTCACCGTGTGGCGGACTGGCAACAGCGCACGAGCACTGAGCGGCTGGCAACCCTTGCAGCTGGCCACGCAGATAGTGCCCGCGACTCTAGCCGTGCTGCCTGCTAATGTGGTGAGTATATCGGCACATGGCCACTACACTCGGTGAGCGTCACCGTGTGGCGGACTGGCAACAGCGCACGAGCACTGAGCGGCTGGCAACCCTTGCAGCTGGCCACGCAGATAGTGCCCGCGACTCTAGCCGTGCTGCCTGCTAATGTGGTGAGTATATCGGCATATGGCCACTACACTCGGTGGGCGTCACCGTGTGGCGGACTGGCAACAGCGCACGAGCACTGAGCGGCTGGCAACCCTTGCAGCTGGCCACGCAGATAGTGCCCGCGACTCTAGCCGTGCTGCCTGCTAATGTGGTGAGTATATCGGCCCATGGCCACTACACTCGGTGAGCGTCACCGTGTGGCGGACTGGCAACAGCGCACGAGCACTGAGCGGCTGGCAACCCTTGCAGCTGGCCACGCAGATAGTGCCCGCGACTCTAGCCGTGCTGCCTGCTAATGTGGTAATGTGGTAATCGGCATATGGCCACTACACTCGGTGGGCGTCACCGTGTGGCGGACTGGCAACAGTGAGAGTATATCGATACCCGGGCCACTATATTTACTATTTAGAGTTTTATTTTAATTTGTAGACTAGCGCTTGGCTGCAATCAAACTTCCGACAAATGTGTGTATTCTAAGGTGTAGCGCACTTGGCTAGAAGATTCACTCTTGATTTGAAGATACCAATATTAAAGGTGGGAGGAGAAACAGAAGCCCGAAAGGCATTATATATCCTAGCGGTGCGAATTAGAAGCGAGGAAGCAATTTTCTGCTAAAATAATACACTTGTAACTTGTTTCGTTCCTCGAATGGCGGAGGTATGTCGTTCCAACATTTAGATGCTACGGAATCAATACTGCCCCAACTGGCAGCACATTCAAAGTTAAACACATTTACTTCCATAGTCTCCAGCCACAGGGTTTGTACTTGTTTTACTCTTAAAAGAAGGCTCCAACCTTTTTTGTGTTACAAATAATGTGAAAGAATTTTTTTTTTGTGTTATCGTTTCGGCTGTCCCCGGCGTAGGCGGTGATATTCTACTTCATCCATTTAATGTTCGGTATCGCTTAGCAGCTTGCGATTATTATAAGATTTCTTTTAAAATATTATTTATGTGACTTCCATCCTTGAATGGCGGAGGCATGTCGTTCCAACATTTAGTTGCAGATTCAAAACTACCCTAACTCATTCCAAGTTAAACACATTTCCATAGTCTCCTGCCGCCTGTGTGTAGTTCGTCTACTCTTAAAAGAAGGCTCCAACCATTTTTGTGTTAAAAATAATGTTAGTAGTTGATGAAATAAACATTTTTTTTTGTGTTATCGTTTCAGTTGTCCCCGGCGTGGGCGGTGATATTCTACTTCATCCTCATAATGTTCGGCATCGCTCAGCAGCTCGCGATATGGCACTGTGTGATCACAGGCGTGATGGCTTTCAACGCTCCGGCGCTGCGCGTATGGGAGACCACTATCACATTTCTGAGTTGTGTGTTCGGACTCGCTATGGGTCTGATTTTATCCACTGATGTGAGTATTATTATTAATTACTAGCTGGTGCCCGCGACTTCGTCCGCGTGAATTGAGGTATTTTGTTCCCGCGGGAACTCTTTAATTTTCCGGGATAAAAAGTAGCCTAAGTGTTATTCGAGACTATAATCTATCTCTGTGCAAAATTTCATCCAGATCCTTTCAGCCATTCTGGCGTGATTGAGTAACAAACTTCCATCCATCCATCCGTCCGTCCAATCTTTCAAAATTTCTTCAGAAATAATCGATGTGCGGGAGACCGGTCTCGTCGAAGTTCCTTTCAATTCGGTATGTGACACGAACTCGAAGTAGCAATAAATCACAAATTTTTGGATATTTTTGCATTGTTATTTTAAATAAGTTTGTAAAGTAACTCTTCGTTTATATTCATCACAAGAGCCTATTAACGTCCCACTGCTGGGCACAGGCCTCCACTCTCATAGGAGAGCGGGAATTAGAGCTTAGACCCACCACGCTGCTCCAATGCGGGTTGGCAGGCTTTAACGATTATTATCATGTTAGTGATAATAACCGAGACCGACGGCTTAACGTGCTCTCCGAGGCACGGGGGTGAAACACCGCCAACTTCCAACTCCGGGCTGGCACTGAGAATTTCTTAATTGAAAAACCTAATGCCTAACTTTTATGCCCGACCGGGAATCGAACCCAGGACCTCGTGATCCGCAGTCGACTATGCTAACCACTAGACCAACGAGGCAGTCAGTCGTTTATATTAATAGTAGGTTATAAATTCAATCACATCATTATAATTTAGTTCTATGTTATGTGTGGCAATTAAGACTTAATCTATCTATCTATCTATAATGTCACTAATCTTGGTGATGCCCGCAGCATCATGGATTTAGGTCGAAATTATCTAATAATTGGTAATTTCGTTCACAGGCTGGTATAAAAATAGTGCACTTCATAGACTACGTGTGGGTTGGTTGTTGGTGGCAGTGCGTGGTGCAAGTCGCGTTGGCCATCGGTGTATTTGTGGTGCGCGGCCGCCCCTACTCGCCCGACGTGGTGGTGGCAGCCCTATACTCCACTAGGACGCGGCTGTCTGCGACGTTCGCTGCCTTGCTGAGTTTCACGTGGACTGTGGTGTTGCCGGTGTTGTTATGTGTAAGTATTGTGTTTGTGACGTGGTGGTGGCAGCCCTATACTTAACTAGGACGCGGCTGTCTGTGACGTTCGCTGCCTTGCTGAGTTTCACGTGGACTGTGGTGTTGCCGGTGTTGTTATGTGTAAGTATTGTGTTTGTGACGTGGTGGTGGCAGCCCTATACTTAACTAGGACGCGGCTGTCTGTGACGTTCGCTGCCTTGCTGAGTTTCACGTGGACTGTGGTGTTGCCGGTGTTGTTATGTGTAAGTATTGTGTTTGTGACGTGGTGGTGGCAGCCCTTTACTTAACTAGGACGCGGCTGTCTGTGACGTTCGCTGCCTTGCTGAGTTTCACGTGGACTGTGGTGTTGCCGGTGTTGTTATGTGTAAGTATTGTGTTTGTGACGTGGTGGTGGCAGCCCTATACTTAACTAGGACGCGGCTGTCTGTGACGTTCGCTGCCTTGCTGAGTTTCACGTGGACTGTGGTGTTGCCGGTGTTGTTATGTGTAAGTATTGTGTTTGTGACGTGGTGGTGGCAGCCCTATACTAACTAGGACGCGGCTGTCTGTGACGTTCGCTGCCTTGCTGAGTTTCACGTGGACTGTGGTGTTGGTGGTGTTGTTATGTGTAAGTATTGTGTTTGTGACGTGGCGGTGGCAGCCCTATACTCCACTAGGACGCGGCTGTCTGCGACGTTCGCTGCCTTGCTGAGTTTCACGTGGACTGTGGTGTTGCCGGTGTTGTTATGTGTAAGTATTGTGTTTTTGGTGCGTGGTCGCCGGCGTGGTGGTGGCAGCCCTATATAATCCCACAAACTTATCTGATCCGGGGACAGCGTCGCTAGAATTTATCTGTGTAGGTATATGTCACCGTAAGATTGTAAAAACCGTAAGATTGTAATCTAACGGTTTTTTTTCGATAGATTGTAAACAGTCGAATGATTGTGAACCGTTTAATGTTTTAACCCTTAGCTACCTACCTCTCTTTTCAGTCACTCAACTACCTACTAGGAGTCTCACAGACTCCTGCATTTAGAAGCCCTACAAAAAAAAACTATGACTTGAGGTCAGAAATTAAAATCGAAAACTATATTTTTATATTCGTTTATTTATACTTAAATTATAAAACTTTGGAACATTTGCATTACATATTCTAAAAACTCAGTTTCTTTCTAGACTTCCAAAAAAAACTAAAAAGACTTAACATTCTTAAAAAATGAGATCAATTACTAAAATAAAAAAATAACTTTAATCATAAATTTTCCAAGGTATAGTAATGAGCAAACTTAGCAAAAAACAAATTTTCTTCAAAATCGCAACATTTTTATAAAATTGCAAAGGTTGAAGATGATGGTTGGTGGTTATGATTTTTCACGGCAGCATTTTCGGGCAGTACATGACTTTCGTCGATATCCACTTCTACATCACTGCAATTACTGTCCAAAACATCATCTTCATTTGAAAAAAGCTCTTCCTCCAACCAACGCTCAATAATTTTATCGCTAGTCGCCATTTTCAACTAAAACAAAAAAGAAATCACTTAATGAAAAAGTTACTTAACTACCTACCAGGAGTCTCTCAGACTCCGTCAAAAATATTTTTACTCACCAAAACGCAGCGCGCGCGCGTATGACCCCGATGAGCGCAGGTGCGGTACTGCGGGTAGCGGGGAAAAGGTTCACAGACGCGCGAAGGACAAAGATGCCTACGTGCAAAATTATAAACAAAAATAGCCTTGATGGAGTCTGGGAGACTCCAGATAGGTAGTTAAGGGTTAAGTGTCAATTTTTGAAATAATCATTGTATTTACGTTTTCTTGTCTCTTTCTTGTAGGTTAGGTTAGGGTTCGACATAAATAATCAAGTAGTGCCCGGGCACTTAGGTTCTATCGGGTTAATAATCCTAACAGATTACAATCTACCGAAAAATAATCCGTTATAATGTAATCATTCGACAGTTTACAATTTCGCGAGTTAGATTATAATCTAACGGTTTTTACAATCTTACGGTGACATATATAAAAATGAATCCCTATTTCCCTTGGTCACGGCATCACGCGTGAACGGCTGGACCAATTTCGCTAATTCTTTTTTGTTGTGTTTTTTTGGACCCCGGGAGGGTTTATATTCACAATAGGACCCGGTAGGGGGCGCTGCAATCGGGTTCGAGGTTCAGGGCAGGACAAAGTCTGCCGGGCCCACTAGTGAAAATAAAATAAAAGCAAAAACTAAACAAGCATAAAAATTAGTTTCAATTTTGCCTATCAGGTCAGATAAGTTTGTGGGATTTCACTGAGACGTGGCTATCGCTTTGCTAATTTTCACGTAGACTGTGGTATTTAGAGTTCTAAGTTTTCTGATTTATGTTATTTTTAATCATTTGAGATTATGCGAGTAAGCATCGTGATAAAGAGAGTTCTTCATGATGTACTGGTGACTTCATGATGTCAACGGTGTATAAAGTCTGCCAATCCACACTTGCCCTTCTAAGTCTGAGAAGAGGCTTTTATTATTTTATTTTATTTATTTGGCAACCAAAACAATACCATAAATACTGATCTAACCTAAAGTCTTAACTAATTATATTTATGGGTTGATTTGATGAAAAATGGTCGAAAATAATATAAATTACTGGACGATGCCCGCGACTTCGTCCGCGTAGATAAAGATTTTTTGATTCCCGCGGGAACTTCCTTTGTCCTTCCCTGGGATACAACCTATCTCTGTAACAAATTTCGTCAAAATCGGTTTAAAATATGGGCCGTTAAAGCGTTGCAGACAGACAGACACATTTTCGCATTTATAATATTAGTATGGATTTATTGCCAACAGGTATGTTGGAATACTGTATTTTTTAAAATTTAATTTGAATTAAATCTTGATTGTTGAACATAACACCATGTTTGTTTCAGGCAATATGCGTTATGGATTTCCGTGTGGGGCAACAGCGTCAGATGTATAGCTGGAGAAAACCTATTGGGTAATTATAATTAAATTTACAGTGAATAAGTAGTATTGACTCAGTATGATCTAAGATGGTAGCAGACCTTCCTGTTTCTATGGAAGTTATATTTAAACACATACCCCTAATTGTTTATTAAATATTCTATTATATTTTGTTTATTTGGAGCAAAAGTATCCAGGAGCAACCAAATTAAATAATATAGCGCCAAGCGAGCGTAACGTTATTTCTCGAATGTTACAGAAACGAAGCTTAAGTACTTATAATGAAAGCTGATTGAAAATTATCAGTTAGGTACTAGTCTACTAGTTACGAAATAAGGAACCAGCTTCCATCTTGTGTTCCCTCGTGATTACAATATGGTGCTAAACAAATGGCGGATAAACAAATTTGTCTAAAGCCGGCAACGCATTGACAGTTCCTCTGGTGCTGCAAATGTTCATCATAATCACAAATGTGCAGATAACATCAGGAGACCCGCCTGCTAGTTTGCTCGCTATTACCTATATACTTTAAAAAAATATTAAGAATAATCGAAGTGAGAGCGTAAACTATTACGTCTCTGTTCTCCATTCGCCACTAGTCTATACTTTATACTAATATTATAGATAAGAAACTTTGGATAGGTGGATGGATGAATGGATGTTTGTTATTGGATAGAATCAGGCGTTACTTTGCGGAAGTTCATGATTTAGCAAGAAAATAATACAATTATTTTCTTGATGTTTGTTATGGATGTTATGGATGTTTGTTACTCAATCACGCTAGAACGGCTGAACGGATCTGGACGAAATTGGCACAGAGATAGATATAGTCTGGAATAACACATAGGCTACTTTTTATCCCGGAAAATTAAATCCCTCCCTCAAGCCACGCGGACGTAGTCGCGGGCATCAGTTAGTACACTATATACCGGCCTTAAACCAAGCGGACGAAGTCGCAGGCATCATCAATAGTTATAAGCCTTACTAGCTGATGCCCGCGACTTCGTACGCGTGGATCGAGGTTTTGTTGTTCCCGCGGGAACTCTTGAATTTTCCGGGATAAAAAGTAGCCTATGTGTTAGTCCAGACTATAATCTATCTATGTGCCAAATTTCATCCAGATCCGTTCAGCCGTTCTGGCGTGATTGAGTAACAAACATCCATTTGAGGTTTTTTGGTTCCCGCGGGAACTCTTAAATTTTCGGGGATAAAAAGTAGCCTATGTGCTATTCCAGACTATAATCTATCTCTGTGCCAAATTTCATCCAGATCCGTTCAGCCGTTGGGGCGTGATTGAGTAACAAACATCCATCCATACATCCATCCATACATCCATCCAGACATCCATCCAAACTTTCGCATTTATAATATTTAATTGATTTATTCCTTGTTAGGTACTGGCCGGTGTGGTGCCGTCAAGCAGCGGTGGTGATGCAGCAGGGCGCTTTGCTGTTGGTGCCGTTAGCTGCTTTCGTGCAAACTTGGCGGTACATCTCCAAGGGCCCGCCGGATATACTCGAGGTATGTATTCTCTCTGCGTCGTATTCTTCATTGCTGAGGGTCGTGACCCCTTTCCATTAATCAAATAATGTTGGGAGTTTTCTTGGGATAATAAAGCGGTGGGTTCCCACGTCCTTCCGCATATGACTCGACTGAGAGTATTTAAACTCTTAGGTTTCTGTAACGATTATTATCAGATTTTAGTGATAATAACCGGGACCGACGGTTTAACGTACACTCCGAGGCGCGGAGGAAACAAAAAATTTGAACCTCTAAATTTCGAAAAACCCATCCAGTTACCGACTTGGGTCAAAGTTGCTTAACAATCGGAATCGACTGATATGCGTTGTCACAATGAGGCCGCTCGTCTCTCGATGTATGTATACTCGAATTCAAATTCAAATGTTTTTTTTTTCAAATAAACTACAAGCGCTTTTGATCGTCAAGTGTCAGTCAAAGTCATATTTTTTTATTCAAATAAACTTATTAAAAATACTTTTGAATCGTCGAATGACTGAATCTACCACTGGTTCGGAATGCCAGCAAGAAACTCGATAGTTGCTGTTTTAAACTTGCGGATCGCCCCGAACTAAGACCTCGCGTCGTGTGAGTGTGGACCTAGATATTAACTACGATTACATGACTCACCCCTCCAAATTACTGTTTCAATGTCTGCCAAATCCTTGTCATGTGTCGCAAGCATTGTAATTACTTTCAAATGTTTTGAATCTTGGAGGGGTGCGCCATGATATCGTAATTAATCTGTACCAATAGACGTATAGGTCCCGTCACGTAAAAAGAACGCTGAGTGAGGAGATGTGTCTGATCACTGATCATTGACTTTAACGTAATCCCCCCGCGGGAACCAAAAAACCTCATTCCACGCGGACGTAGTCGCGGGCATCAGCTAGTTTATATTAATTATTAGGGAATAAAATATTTATATTTTATTCCATTTAGTATTTTATCTATTTAAAATTTAAAATTACATGTGATTATTTCACGCTGCTAGGACTACCCGTCTAATGAGTGTTACGATGATAATATGGTGAGCATTAATATGGTACGAGATCCCGCTGCAAGATTGCTACATGAATCCAGTACGTGATCAAAAACTATTTTTTATGTATACTTATTCATGGGGGAATATATATTTGGCAGGGTGCCAATCAAAAAGTGGCCGCTAGTGTTTTTATTAAAATAATTATTTGCGTCTAAGTTAATTTAGTTTACTTTGTGCCACCTAGATGGCACCACTTGTACTTTGTCTCGCGCTATCGCAAGTAAGAGTACAAGTGGTGCTATCTAGGTGCCAATCTTGTAGCGGGATCTTAGTCCATTATATGTTTATTTTACAGTAGTTGATAGGCGGAAAACTACTGCTAATTTCAGATTATTAAACACTCAGATATAACTCGTCCATACCATTCCGGTTGAAATTTAGTTAATTTTGTCGAGCTTATAATAACTACGGAACCCTACACTGCGCATGGCTCGACACGCACTTGGCCAGTTTTTTAATTTTAGATAATATTCAACCGACTTCAAAAAAAGGAGGAGGTTCTCAATTCGACTGTATATTTTTTTTTTACTATGTTTGTTACCTCAGAACTTTTGACTGGGTGGACCGATTTGGATGATTCTTTTTTTATTTGAAAGAGCATACTTCCCATGTGATCGAAATCGGTCGAGCGGTTTTTAAAATATCAACAATAAAATAAGTACTTTGTATAGCGTGTGCTTGTTGTTGTAAAGTTGGCGCGGGAGTTTGAAGTCGGTTGTTTGAAAAGTATTTTTTATATTAAATTATTGAACAATAATTTAATTTGTATTCGATTTATTTAAATCGATAAACACATACTTCAACGCAGTGCACATGCCCACAGGGTAGAGGTCCGCTCAACTCCGTTTGAGTACGTTGGCAGATAGTGTTTAAAGAAATTTGTTTTCAGCGCGTACAAAACCTGTACCGGCCGCGTATGAACGAAGCGGGCGAGACGCTGCCCACGGCCAGCCTCGTCCGAGACGCGCCCACCCTCGAGCCCGCGCCCGACCCCCCTCCCAAGTACACCCCTCCCCCCTCGTACTCCACCGCGACGGGCGCCCGGCTACTGAACACACTGAGGCGCAGCTTCAGGACCTTGAGAAGGTAAGCAGTTGCGGTAGTTTACTGAAAGCAATACGCACTTTACTACTAAAATATACTCTCTTACTGACTCTAAACTACACCATATCGGTATCGTTAATATGCACGTTTAATTCAAAGCCAGGAGCCAGCATTATCTCTCGACGGAATCTACCAATAACTTTTCATCCCAACTGGGCTTCGAATTCCGGACCTCATGATCCGCAAACGTATATACTTAAAGCGCACTGGATAGTCAGTCATATGGCAGTCATTTCATTTAGTTATCTCCGTGTAGTTATATCATGTTTTACATTAATCAGCCAAAAATCTAATTTGGCAAATTTTTTGGTAATAATACAAAACAATAATATCTAAATAATAATAATAATAATAATCTATGCATGATGATTTTTTTATTGCTTGACTATACTTGGCAGCCAGTAAAATGCTATTTTTAACCGACTTCCAAAAAAGGAGGAGGTTCTCAATTCGGCGCGTATCTTTTTTTTTTTTTAAAATACCATTTACACACTAACAGCACGGACGATTACGTCTAAGGAAAACCCCAGGACAAAAAGACCGTTAACACAACTAATTTGCAAAAATTTTGTTTGCAGGATAACATCGAGCCGTACGGAATCGCATCACGACGAAACATCACAAATACCTATCACACTCAGCGAGAGCGTCGACCGACAATCTCACAACAGCGGCGCAACACCATCCCTCACTATCACAGACGAAACAGACAACACGCGAACACTTTACACCAACCGACAACTCAACACCAACTTGAACCAACCACTCAACAGAAACCAACCACTCATAAGAAACCACCAACTCAACAGAAGTCGACCGACATCATCCCGCAACTCCTTAACCTTAACCCGCGACTTTTTGCGAAGATCTTTCGTAAGGAAAAGCGATTCAGCTAAAAGTATACGTTCGAGTTTACGTAGAAGTTTCAAATATGGCGGCGGGCTCACAACCAGTCATGAACAATTGGTCAGGGATGTGGAACCTATATCTAATACTGTGGCTATGTCTGCAGTCAGTGAACCCACTTCGCATACGAGAAGTTTGGGTTCAGTTATATGAATTATTTTTGTACCGCCTATAGAATGTAATAATGTTAGAAATTTTGGAGGTCAAACCCATCTTCTATTGTTTGGTCCGAACTTTACATAGTTAATACGAAGTTACAAATTGTGTGTTGGTTCTACATGAATCATATGAAAAAGTCGTTGTAGTAGTATTATCCTATTCTACAAGGGAAATGGTGAAAAGGATGCCAATACTTTTAGATTATTCTATCTAAGTACAGCTGAAGTAGCATCCAATACACGTTATTTATTAATACACTAACCAACAATTAAATCTACTGAAAAATTCGGTATCGCGTATGAATTTCGAATGAATATTATTAGTCTCCAGAAGAAAAAAATATAAGCATCTCTCGCTCCCACATAGTTGCTGGTGGTCTTTGTGCAAGCGTGATAGCAAATCTTTCGATACATTACGTTTTAAAGGATTTCGTCGCGTTGCAGTTTTTTTTTAAATTATTGTTATATGTATTTCAAAGTGCTATGCATATTTTTTTAGGTACCTGAATGATCACATTTTAGTTTTCGGTTGTTTTTTCTTTTTAATGCTTGCGTTTATTCTTTTAGTACTTAAACAAGAATCACAGATCGAATATTATTACGAGTAGTATTTACTTGCTAATTATATAATAGTTACTAAACAAACCCTTACTTAACATTCCATTAGTCACAAAGATTATAATAATATAAAACTTTCCAATACTATATGTTGAAAGATGGGTAGGCTGGCCGCACATTTGTTACTATCGCTAAAGTTTTAAACCGTCCTGTTAATTTAACAGGTTGCATAATCTACTTGGAAGCTGACACGCAAAGGAGAAAAACATGGCTGTGTTTACACAACGGCGCTAGTTGCTTGAGCAACATTCTAACACTTAACTGACTTTTTAAAAATTATAAGGCTACTCATGCGTTCATGTACGAAACCAATATAATACTCTGGACAACAATTAATTGGAGATAGTAGTTAATGTGTGGCCAATATTTGACAGTGTAGACAAAAATCTGTACAAACAATACTAATTTTAATAAATTAATAATAATATTTTAATAGAATAATACCATGTAATACCAATGTTTTTAAGAGTAATTTGTATTATGTTAACGTACTGATATAAACAGTATTTATTGAACGAGAGAATCTCAATAAATTAATACGTTGTTATAAATTTTACAAGCCATGTAAGTTAGTTATACATGTAAATTGAGACGGCGGATATTTTCTATGAATTGTTTATACATAAGAATCTACGATTAATAAAACGGAGATACAAAGTACTTACTTTATGTATTGAATTTCCTTTTCTTTGTTGGTTGCGTAGTCGTAATAAAAATTATAGTACGAAGAACCTACTTTTTTATTCTCACAATAATATCTTCTTTATCATCACAATCGCCACAGTGCACATACATTAAATAAATATTTTTGATTATTAATTTATAAGTCGAGAGGTAAAATTGAGAGAATAGTTTGTTGATATCGCAACAACATATTGAACCACATTTAATAAAAAAACATGTATTCAACGAATAGGAAAGTTTTCGGCCGTCTCTGTGACTATTACTTTTAGGTACTTAAAAAACAATAATAAATTGGAGCTTACGATTAATTATATATTATAATGAAGTGCTATTTTTGTTAAGGATGCATTTTGTATGAATTAGTTTTTTTAACGTTAGCATGATAGATACAAATGTGTTCTTGTTAGTTAGATAGTTACTTAGTGCATTATGTAATGCAGGTGAGACGCCAATAGGCTACTACCGCCTGAACGATCGTTGCAGCTGTAGGTGTATAACGAGTTTGAACTACAGAGTAAAATTGACCTAAAGTAATTGATTTAAGATCGTATTTCCAGTACTTCGAATTTTTGTTTAACGATCTTTTCGCTTGGGACGCTGCCGGGTGATGGATGGACGAGATGAAACCTTGGAACAATCTCCTATAGGGTCATTTTATTCTGACTTCAGAATGAGGTGCTATAGCTGCTCTAGGCTGAGGCGATAATAGCCAATGTCGCTAATTATGTTGTTCACAAGCTAAAATTACAGGTCTGATTGTATGGCTTAATTTACACATTTACTTCAGATATCGTCTACGGCAGAATTAGCCACAATGTGCGCCCAGCCTTATAATGTTTGTGTGTGTCCGATACTGTTATTTTAATATTATATATGTAAGCAAAGTTAAATGGATTATTGCAATACACATTTGATAACAATAGAAGATATTTTGTGTGTTTTTAAAAAACTAGTTACATAGGTAGCTGATGGTAACAAAAATCAATATTATTTTTGTCACATATAAGTAAATATTAAGTGTACGTACTTAGTAATGTTTTTCAAAGAATAGTTGTATGGAAGAATAATAATGAGAGAATTTTGAGTACAATGAATTTAGATGTTAAGTGATTTGTTTTATAGTTTTGTAAAACCTAACAAACATTTTAGATCGAACAGTTATCGTAGCTTCTCAAAATGCACTAATATTTGCACCTAGAAAAAATACGGAACCCTAAAACTGATTAGATTAATTGGTTCAAATGACAATATTTAACGCACGAAAGGTCCAAAATCCACATGAACTACTTAAATATTTTTTGCTTTAGATTCTGTATTTGGTTATACAAATAATATATTGTCACATCACAAGAAAACTAAAACTGCCAATAATTTTATATGTATGTAGTCTAATTTTAGTTTTAATTTATGGACCTTAATATAAAATGATGATTTTAATAATTAAAATTGAAGAGAACAATTCGTTGAGCGTACTTTGCATAATTTTGAAACTCATGATTTTGTTTTAGTTCCTTTTATGCATTTATGATACTTAAAATTTGGCATCTTCAAACTATTTTTAGTTCTAGTCATAACAAAACTTCCACATAATGCTGATCGCACATTACAAGACGAACCGATACTGAATTTGCTAAAGATATGTGAGCGGTTAAGCGAAACTAGGAAACTAATTAATTCTGAGATGAACGCGTTGAAAGTTTGGAGTTGTATACAAATAATTCAGGACGTGTTTTATAATATCATTGAACGAGTTTGGCAGTAAACAGCTATATACAAATTTATCTTGCCCCGTGTCAGCGTCGCTACAAGCATACTGCTAACCCTACAACATACACATTTCGTAAATTGAAAAATGCTTTGGTATAATGTAATGTCTTGTTCGTGTGTAATGTGTGAACAGCTGTTCTTTTAACATCACAGATTATTTTAAAATTGCGCACATTTTATTCGCACAATTGTGTTTTACTTTTATTGTATTTTCTATTTACATTCCTTATAATTATTATTTTTATTAATTCTACTACTTAGTATTATGATTAATAAATGTTTCTTTTTACTCAATTGTTTTATTTCAATCCATAATGCTGTACGAACGTATGAACTTTGTTTCGCTTAGGGTTGGTTACACGAGGCTAGTTTTTCATGCTAGGATAGCAAGCTATTGTTAATAAACTAGCAGGTTAGTAACTCTGGCTTCGTGTATATGTCACCGTAAGATTGTAAAAAACCGTAAGATTGTAATTTTTTTTCGATAGATTGTAAACAGTCGAAAGATTGTGAACCGTTCAATGTTTTAAGTGTCAATTTTTGAAATATTCATTGTATTTACGTTTTCTTGTCTCTTTCTTGTAGGTTAGGTTAGGGTTCGACTAAATAATCAAGTAGGGCACTTAGGTTCTATCGGGTTAATAAACCTAACAGATTACAATCTACCGAAATATAATCCGTTATATTGTAATCATTCGACAGTTTACAATTTCGCGAGTTAGATTATAATCTAACGGTTTTTACAATCTTACGGTGACATATACAGAACTAACTTCATTTCTATGCTAGTAAGATAGTGAGTAAGCGAACGCCTCAAGCTTGGATAGTTTAATAGGATGGGGTTCTATTTTTTGAGCTAGTAGCATCCCCCACCATTACTGATCTTATGATTCTTCTGAAGCTAGTATTTGATTGGCTAGTGAGCACCTGAGTAAGTAGTGTGACCACGCGTTTTGTTTTTCTGACCGCCATTACATGTTTTCAGTCAATTTAAAGATCCCTTTATACTCTTGCTGGTAGCGCCTGTCACTTGAGTTTCCGGGATATACAGTAACTTTATCTATACTAATATTATCTACACTAATATTATAAAGAGGAAAGATTTGTATTTTTGTATGTAACGAATAAACTCAAAAAGTACTGGACCGATTTCAATAATTCTTTTTTCATTAGAAAGCTACATTATCACTGAGTAACATAGGCTATATTTAGTACTAGATTACTATAGAAATCTTTAGAAATTCCTATTAAAACCAACCGAAGGTGTAAAAAAATTTGCCATAAAATGTCTTTCATCGCATACGCTGCGAAGAGTATTGAGGATAGGACAAAAAAATGTTCGACAATATTATAGAATATATCAATATCTACAAAAAACTTCGCGAGACCATGTGTCTATCTATTGTAGTTACGTCACTATAACTACTTTTTTACATTTAACAAATTGATAGAAATGCCGATCAAAATCAGACCGTGTTATCCATACCATTTATAAATTTTTATCCAAATAAATAATTTAATATTCAAGACTGTTTCAATACCTGATGATTACTTTTTGAATAATTGAAATCGGACATTCCATTCAAAAGATATCATGAAATTAAAATAAAAATACATGCCGGCGGCGGCCGCCACGCAGCGCATCGAGTAACTAACTCTTCGTGAGAGGGGCAGTGCGGGAGAAGGGGGCAGTGGCGAAGTGTTCATACAACACGATTCCTATCGGCTTCCCTTTAGAAAATGACATTCATACCTACATACTACCACACTACCTTTCTTTTACTCACTATAATATTTTTTAGGTATTTATCCAAGATATTTAGGTATTAAAAGTGAAATTACACATGAATATACAATATTACATATAAAAAAGCATTATCCACTCAAAACAATAATGACACAACGAATTAGTTCAAACCATAAGCCGGTCCGGCGTGGGTTGCATTTGCATAGAAATAAAGTCCATATTAATTATTAAGCATATTTTGTCTCCTTCATTTCCAATCAAATTAGCCAATACCTCCCTCTCTGTCTACATGCTCAGCCCACGTGTAATTCACAGCCCATACAAGCCGTAAGTTTACGTGTTATGAGAGACCAGAAAGAGAAAGCGATCAAAATTACACCATACGTGTAAGCGAGAGAGAAATTGCTTACCGCCGCCGCGCTGTAACGCGACTGTGTACGGATGCGAACGGCGCATAGGAAATCACACAGAAAGTATAACGTCTTGAATTTGGTAACATTGTCTTTCTATTGAACCTGCGTCGTTTGAGTTTGTTTACACTTTACATAGTATTGTAGTCGCGTGCGTCGTGTGGTTTGTTTTGTGTTTTTTATGTTGTTTGATAATAATAGTAGTTATTATTGGTGGAAGGTGTGTCAAATTGTATTAATTAAAACGTTGGTGCAAATGAGGTATGGCAATGGCACTAATTAATTTAGATTGTTGTCAAATTATCACATTTAAAAACTGCTTCTATTTAAGTATATGGTGAAGGTGGGGGCTTTTTTCCAGCTATTAAATTGGGGGTCATGCCTGTAGCATTTGGTGCGTTTTTATTCCGGCTTCCCTTTTAAAAATATCCACCCTTCGCCACTGGAAGGGGGTGCACCATTATGAAAAATATCTGTACCTATTTATGTCTACCCGTGCGAAGCCGGGACGGGCCGCTAGTAATATATAATATTATAAATGCGAATGTGTGTCTGTCTGTCTGCTACGCTTTCACGGCCCATCTGTTCAACCGATTTTGGTGTTTTGTACGGGGATAGGTTGTATCCTGGGAAAGGACATAGGCATAGATAATACACTATATACTAGAGAGACATAGGCTACTTTTTATCCCGGAAATTTAAGTTTCCGCGGTAATCAAAAAATCTTAATCCAAGCGGACGAAGTCGCGGGGATCATCTTGTACATAATTACCTATGAAGAAAACTATGGCCTTCCCCAGGATACAATCTACCTCTATACCAACTTTATAATTCTACATAGTATGGATTATACCTAGAAACTGCGTCGATTAGGGTCGGGAAAATTCGCCAAGTATGCACCCGGATTTGAGTCTGTTGTATTCGACTCCGGGCTTTAAAGAGATAGTAGGTATAAGATAAACTGCTATCAAATAAAATAAAAATTAGTCAGGAAACCTTTATTGAAGATAAAAAATATAACTGTGTCAATAACAGTTACAATGATCTTAAATCACAATTCATTCATTCTTAAACAACACAAATCAATATAAATTATTATACAAAGAACTTAAAATAAGGAAGCCGAGGTAATGAAATGTTGAAATGAAATGAAAATCTTAGAGAAAAAGAGATATTTTTAGAAATAAGTTTAAAGATTCAAGGAAGTATTAAAAAGAAAGATCGCGCTACATTTTACGACCTCAACTTCTTAGGTTTAACCAATTAATAAGGTATACTTCAAAAAAGCTATGGCAGTCGAAAATACATGTCAAACAAAATGATATAACTATTTAAAAATATATTATCTAACATGAAAACCACGGAAGTATTTTCATCAAACAATTCAATTATAATATTAGGGTTAGTATGAGATTTTCCCTAACGTGGATAGAATTCGGAGCGTCGATATACAATTTCATCAAGAGTAAAATCGTCCTAAAAATACTTAACGTAAAGTAGAGAATTCAGTACCACCTATTTTAATTTTACGTTAGGCCCATTTTACTTTAACGCTCATATATATCGACCTCCAATTCTATCAACGCTTGTGAGACTGATGCTGAGATACGTACTTTGACTTGGCTCAGACTTTGCTAAGAGTTAAAACGAGATGGACTTATGTGAATAACATAAACCTGTCTCGTTTTAACCATGTCTTAAGTCTAAGCAAAGTCAAAGTTCGCTCTATAGATCTCACACTTAAAATCTTATACTAACCTTTGAATCACTGTCAATTATTTTTTCAACAAAATTTTACATAATACATCAGAAAATTCAGTCTAGCGCAGAGTTTATCTGCAGTCATCTGATAGTATTTTCTATCTTATGAGCGAGTTCATATTAAGTATTGATTTAGCTGCCTTCGATTCGGTGGGTTCCTTCTTTTTCGTTGGATCTAGCATGAAGCATTTCCACAGCCTGTGAATAAGAAATACGAGGTTTAGTACAGGAAATGACTGAGGATAGTTTTGAATGTAATGTTCATTGAAAATCACTTTCAATATAATACGAGTTTCTGTGTTTTTCTCTGTATTTGTAAATTAAATCTGTTAGCCATGAGTCGACATACTTGTGATGATGTGACGTGTGTGTGATACATGTGATAACGGCGCGCGCGTCTATGTCATGTTATTGTAGTCTGTGATCAACAGTGTCGCTGTCGAGTAAATCAGGCGGAGCGTCGCGTCTATGGTAGCGAGGCAGCCATCTTGTTGCCAGTTAGAATATGAAAAAGACCAGCGCACCATGTCTGCGACGAATCGCATTCGGATATTTTAAGTTGTTAGAAGTCAAATTTGAGTCGAGTTAAAGACAAAGGACTGTTAATAATTAATGATTAGAAGGTTTATTTAGCGGTGAAAACATTATTTAGAGGATTATTATGGGCTCTCCACATTCCCACGTGAATCACGCCGTGCATTGCGGCGCGGATCTGGTACTTCCATGTGATGAGCTAGGAATACGAGGCAGAGAGCGAGTGTGGCGGCAGTCGGCACTCACCGCAGCGTCTCGTCAGCGGCGGCGGACAGCACGGTGGTGCCGTCGGGCGACAGCGCGAGGTGCAGCACGCGCGCCTCGTGGCCGCACAGCTCGGCGACGCGCGTCAGCATCGGGTACTTCCATATGATGAGCTGGTTCTGCACGTAGCCGTGAGCCGACACCAGCTCCTTGTAGTGGGTGCTCCACACTATTGAGCACACCTGGGAAAATAGAAAAAAATAAAATTTTGAGTAAACTTTATTCAAGTAATGGCCATTGGCAACGACCTCAATTTACGTAAACGGGCCCTGTCAAACAAAGATTGTGGACCTATTTAACTAACGCCATCTAGTCTGAAAAGCGAGACATTGGCCAATTGGCCAATTCTGTATGTAAATTTTAAATCTAGTTCCGTCCCTTTGGGCAGGAAGTATTATGAAAGGGTTAGCAATATTTTTGATGCTGTAATTTTAGTTTAGTTTAGAGATTGTGCACTACAGAATCAGCCCCAATATTATCACAATTAAAAATAATATTACTCTAGCTAGAGAAATGTACTTACAATCAATGACTAAGGTACCATGTTTACTAAAACATGCATTCAAACTTCAAAGTTTATTTTACTGCACTACATCCATCTATTGTAGTTTTTAAAATTTTTGCACAAATAGCTAAGACCCCAAGGTCAATTACTTAGTTCTAATTTTTCCTCCAGTTTTTTTTTAAAGTAATAAAATTAAATTACATATAATCAACGTGACGACGCGTCATATTATATACGATCTAATAATTGCTAATAATTATTTATAGTTTGTAAGTTTATCACATCTTTGAGAGGTGATATCTAATGAACGGCCCGATGAATAGCGTCAGTTTTTATACTGTTTACATAGGTATACTTAAATACTGTATACTTAAATACTGTACAACAATCAGCTTTCCTAGTTATGGTTCATTTTTGGTAACCATAACATGTCCTTGAGCAGCCATATCTAGTGAAAGGCCCATATCCGCATGCGGGCAGACCTTCACTATCGTCATCAGTGGAGAGCCCTATACTGAATCAGCCTTCCTGGAGCTAGTTACCAAATGTGCAGCTATCTCTTATAGGCCTATTACACTGCACTTTTCACAGGGACCCTTACACTTGAATCAGTGTAGTGTTATAAGAATTAGGGAGAAAGGGTCCCTGACTTGGTCCTTATTGCGTTGTAATAAGTGACACCAAAATTAGCGGCCACGCCCACCCTTTCCACAGGGCCCTGTGAAAAGTGCAGTGTAATAGGACTATTAGTCTATTATGTACCTGTGACTTGGTGTCAACAGTGTTGACGTTTGCGCCGGTGTTGACGTTCCATATGCGGATGGTGCGGTCGGCGGTGCCGCCGCCCGACGCGAGCACTCCCGCGCTCCACGGACACCACGCTAGCCCCTTCACTGCGGCCTGGTGCTGGCTGGAAACGTTTAGCGTTTTCATTACACTTGCTTGTAGAGCGACTCTTTATAACCTGCAGTCGCAACTTTAAAGACTGTAAGCTGCACAAGTGTGATAAGTTATTTAAGTTGCAAGTTATTATACCACTAGATGATTCCCGCGACTTCATCCGCGTGGACTAAGTTTTTTCGATTACCGCGGGAACTCTTTAATTTTCCGGGATAAAAAGTAGCCTATGTCCTTCCCCGGCATATAACCAATCCCTATACCAAATTTCATCAAAATGGGTTGAATAGGTGGGCCGTGAAAGCGTAGCAGACAGACAGACACACTTTCGCATTTATAATATTACTAGCTGATACCCGCGACTTCGTCCGCGTGGATCGAGGAGTTTTAGTTCCCGCGGGAACTCTTTAATTTTCCGGGATAAAAAGTACCCTATTATTTAATCCGGACTTCTAACTTTACGTTTGCAAAATTTCAAAGCAATCGGTTCAGTAGTTACGGCGTGAAAGCGGAACAAACATACAAACAAACTCACTTTCCCATTTATAATATTAGTAAGGATATTAGTATGGATATTAGTATGGATTTCATACAAGGTAAAGAAGCCAATCCCTATACCAAAGGGAAACGCCCAGTTGACTAAGGGGTTTTGGCCAAGGTGCAGCCATCAATGAAACAAATTGTAGGCAATCGGTTCAGTAGTTACGGCGTGAAAGCGGAACAAACATACAAACAAACTCACTTTCCCATTTATAATATTAGTAAGGATATTAGTATGGATATTAGTATGGATTTCATACAAGGTAAAGAAGCCAATCCCTATACCAAAGGGAAACGCCCAGTTGACTAAGGGGTTTTGGCCAAGGTGCAGCCATCAATGAAACAAATTGTAGGCATAAGGATTGAAATCGTAGATTAAGAAACAAACACTATTTTGAACGTAAAACTCGGACGAACTTCTGTAGAGCATATTTAAAAAAATTCAAGTTACAATAAAACAAACATGTAGTTTTCGATTTTTTATTAATTTTCACGTAAATTCATAACTAGAACGTCGTCTACGAACTGGGCTGGGGGATTAATATTAGCCTGATAACTTGCCCAGCCCAAGAAACACATAGTTATCACATGGGCACAACAGCCTACTGTCCTTCGACCAGCTATACGTAATCCAAAGTAAAGCCAGGGTCGTCATCGAGAGCATCGGCAGAGTCCATAATAGCAGAAAAGTCGTTGGGTTTAAAATACAGCAAACCGAGGAAGAAAATCACGATAACGAAACACACAACAGTAGCAACCGATGAACGTGAATAAAGAGAATAGAGATTAGAGATATAAGTCAATGTCAATAATGTCTATGGCCATAGAGATGTATGCCGTGAGCCAATGATGATAAAACGATGTTACGTACATCGATTCATATCGATGTGTACATTCACTGAATCAGTTCAATTGATTAATCTAGCATGTCTATGTTTATTTATATATTATTTTATTTAATAAGGTTTTTATAAGATAGCGATAAAACCATTAAATAACCAAAAGCGAAAAAGCTTGGCTTTAATTATTTTTCTGAAAATATCGATCTCGGATTATCGATTTTTGTTATATCGACTTTACAAAATCATGATTGCAGTCCCTACATTGTCAAGATTGACATCACGAGCCTCGGCCCACGGAAGTGGTTTGAAAATAAAGAATGTCGAATGAGTTTCTCTTTTAAACTAACTAATTATTTCCGAGTGCTACGTACAAATAGGTAACTGGAATATACTACATAGTTATTAAATATGTCTTTTTATGATATTCATTACATTGCTGGCTGCTCCTTGGCCAAAAATGGGCTTTTCCCTTTCATCAAAATGGGTTGAATAGGTGGGCCGTAAAAGCGTAGCAGACAGACAGACACACTTTCGCATTTATAATATTAGTAGGTATGGATTTCATACAAGGTAAAGAAGCCTGCTATAGCATAAGTTAAATCAAGTCCATAAAACCATAACCATGCCATAAAATTAAAGATGGCAATATAATACATAAATTGTCACATAGCTTTTCACGCGGCCTACTGTCATAATTATATTTTCATCCCACCATCTCGGAAAGAGTATTTTTACTCTTCGATATCTGAATGCAAAAGCCGTTATTATCCTCTTGAGGATAAAGTAAATAATAAAGTGAATTTAGAACATCGTGTGCACGTTAGTAAATATCACTCGTCTATGAAGTTTGTGAATTTAAAACATCATTATAACCTATTTACTTCTACGTCTATGGTGCCGAATTTCCATACAACCGTTTTTAATTTGTTAAAAACTCACACTCAATTTAGCCATTTCCTCGCTGAGGTGGGATGAAAAGTTACGTGTTGCACTCGAGTGAAAAGATTTTTCACCTCGTGCTCTTTTGATTCCCTCGCTGACGCTCAGGATTCTAATTTTAGAATCCTTCGCTTGCTCGGTCTTCAAAATTGAGCACGCGGTTAAAAAACTACTTTTCACTCTTGTATAACAAATAACTATTTTATCACTCACATGAGTGTAACAATTTACAGTTTAGCCATCTGGGGACCATTAATTCAGACCACACAATAGTAACACTCACTTAAACTGGTGTACGTATTGCGGCTGGCTGTAGTGCTGTCCGTGCTCGCTGGGCCAGATGTTCAGCAAGTTGTCATTTCCGCCTGACGCCAGGTACTTGCCGTCCGGGGACCATTTCAGACTACAAATCTGGAACAAAAAAACATCTACTTATGAATTTATAGCTATTTATTCAGCAGATATTCTAAAAAATTACTCCACATAAGTCATTTAAGTAAATCTTTGCTAGCGAACTTTAAAGTCGCCATTTTGTAGCTTAACTAATACCCTAGGACCCAGTTTTTCATATATTTTTTTCTCGAAAATTTAGTTAACAAACATCCACTAAAAACCCCGACTTTTCTTACATTTTTCAAAATTCCGAAAAAAGTTACCAGTCGATTTTCTAAATTCAAACGTGTGAGCATTTGAATTTTGAAAATCGGCTGGTGTCGCGATGAATTCCTCAACTTTTGGTACTATTTATATCTCGGGCCTCACAAAATCCTCGGAGCTATGGCCAAAAATACGTCTCAGGCGATTTGCATTTGCTAACCATTTTCAATGGTAAATCTACATGTTTATTGCAATAATTGTAAGTGCATTTTTCAAGTAACTGTAAAAATAAAGTTTATGTTGTTCAAAACATAAAACCTCGTGTGTGTGCGCGTGTACGGTTGCCACGGCGTGGTTGCGTTGTCGCACGTCGTGGTGGACGATATTTCCGTCGCGCGCCCCGCTTGAGACTACGTACAAGTTCCACGCTAGCGAAGCCACGCGCCCCGTGTGCCCGTCCATTATCTACAAAAAAATTATACATATCTGTTATTTAAAAATTAATTGTAAATTATCTGTTAATCAGCTGGTTCAAATGACTTCATAAAATTATGAAAAAATATATGTGCTAACTTTCTTCATCATCATCAATTTTGTAAAATTATTTTTTCATAATATTATTTATTGAATTAAATACAAACCGTGCCAAAAAAGTGTTTTTTTTTCCCTAATAATGCCTTATAACTTTTATAGCTTTGCAAGTATTACAACAAAATTTACATGAGTATAATGAGAAAATATTTGTCCTCAATTCTGTAGAAGCACTTTATTTAATTTCGATATCCCAACAAAGTTATAGTTCAGTAGTAGTTAATGTGTTCGCAAGAGTGAGGAAAATAAATGCTCAAGGTTGTTGGCGTGGGTACGGTGGGTATAAGCCTTAATTTGTTTGTAAAGTGGCTTTTGTTACACCACCGTCAAATTTTGTAAATTACCGCACATGTGCGGTAATATTACATTGTAGTGCTAAGGAAGTTATACCATTTTCATTTAAGTTCGTAAAGTGGTTTTTGTTACACCACCGTCAAAGTAAATTACCGCACATGTGCGATAATATTACATTGTAGTACTTAGAATGTTGATTATTGATTTATTACTTACTAACACATGTGGATTTAGATTTTGACAAATCTCATAAGAATGTCTGAAAGAAACTAAAGTCGTCCAATTTAACGAGTCCCATTATTTGATAAGATTCCTATTTTTGTGATCACAGGGAACCCCCTTGATATCAAGAGCCTCTCACCAGATCAGTGACAATCCTCAAAGGCTTTGTGCTAACTGGAGTGACCAGTCCAGTTATATATTGATTATCAAATAAATATTATAAATGCAAAAGTTTGGATGGATGGATGTATGGATGGAAGTTTGTTACTCAATCACGCCCCAACGGCTGTACGGATTTGTATGAAATTTGGTTCAGAGATACATTATAGTCTGGAATAACACATAGACTACTTTTTAGCCCGGAAAATTAAAGATTTCCCGCGGGAACCGAAAAACCTCAATTCACGCGGACGAAGTCGCGGGCATTAGCTAGTATACTATAAGTCTTAAAACTCACCCTCAGCCTCTTAATTTTCTCGCAGTCCCACAGTTCAACAACAGAGGAGGATGTGCCGACTGCCAGGTGCGAGCTGGCGCCTTGGACCCACGCCACGGAGCACACTGTCTCTGATCCCTCAAGAGTCAGGAGCTGTTCTATTTGCCCCGTGCTGGCGTTCCATAGGTATACAGTGTTTCTTAGTGCCACAGCTAAGATGTTTGATGCACTCCAATCTATTAGGTTCAGATCTGTTGGCAAAATAGTTATTTTTAGTACAATTGCGGCACGATGAGGATCTTTGAGACGAACGCAAAGAAATAGCGCCGAGAGTTCAATTTCCAAAGCTTATTATACAACGTTTTACAATATAGGAGTAAAAACAGGATTCCGATTTTGAAAATGTTAGAATTTTTAATATTCTATCGTACTAACTACTTAGTAGGTCCTTTAGAATAACTCGATAAAGATGGCAGAAAAGAAACAGCTGTTTTTTTGTATGGCGGCCATTATACTACCGCACAAGTGCGAAAAATAAATATTATTATTAATATTTATATATATATATATACAATTGAGATGTTGCCAATGTCAAAATTAAATTATTTTTTGTGATTATTAAATAGAGTATCGCCAAAAGGCATGAGTCCACATTCCCTGTTAGTTTTATGTAGAATACTCATTTTATTTTAAACTATTTATTAAAATAAGTGTGTCGAATTTTGATGACGTCACAAGCAAGTATTTCATATACAAAATCCCATACTTAACGCACATTTTGCCGTTTGAAACAAGGTTGTTGATTTTACTTGTTGTCAAATACCTGATTAATACAAGCTTTAATATTACTACTACTTACAATAGTCATCAAGGATATCAGGTGCATCCAATATTCTGTCTGGTGCCTGGGGGATATATCTAGTTGTGCTCTTCACTGAGGATGGAACTTTTGCCTGCACATATTTTAAGAAATAATAAAAATTTAAGTATTTATTTGTAACAATAATATATGAAAGACAATACTATATTTTTATGATAAGTTAGCTTCACTCGAGAGGAATTTTTGAAAATAAGCGAGGGGTGGCAGTTCAAAAAAAAACCGGCCAAGTGCGAGTCGGACTCGCGCACCGAGGGTTCCGTACAAACCTGTAGGTATATAAGTAATGATTTTATGATTTATTTATTACACATAGGACAACTTGTGTCACTTATGATACGTCAAGACTCTACCACCGGTTCGGAAAGCTGGTTCTACTGAGAAGAGCCGGCAAGAAAAAGTTATAGTATTTTTATTCCACTATTATCTATTTTAATTTCAATTTAATAACTCTACGCGTTCATGCGGAAAGGGTAGTAAGTAAGTTTAAAATTATTAAAATTATTTTTATTAAGTATATGATGTAACTAATAATTTATGCTTTTCGCAATTTTCCTTTATCTGTGCTATAAGACGTTGCTTCGTACCAAGTTTCAAGATTCTGAGTTCACAGGAAGTACCCTGTAGGTTTTGATTCCCTTGCGAGTGTCGAAAATTTGCATAAACATATTTTTATTGTATGATGTAACTAAAAATTTGTTTTTCGCAATTCTTCCTATATCTGTGCTACAAGACGTTGCTTCGTACCAAGTTTCAAGATTCTGAGTTCACGGGAAGGACCCTGTAGGTTTGGATTCCCTTGCGAGTGTCGAAAATTTGCATAAAAATATTTTTATTATATGATGTAACTAAAAATTTATGTTTTTCGCAATTCTGCCTATATCTGTGCTATAAGACGTTGCTTCGTACCAAGTTTTAAGATTCTGAGTTCACGGGAAGTACCCTGTAGGTTTTGATTCCTTGCGAGTGTCGAAAATTTGCATAAAAATATTTTTATTATGACGTAACTAAAAATTTATGTTTTTCGCAATTCTTCCTATATCTGTGCTATAAGACGTTGCTTCGTACCAAGTTTCAAGATTCTGAGTTCACGGGAAGTACCCTGTAGGTTTTGATTCCCCTGCGAGTGTCGAAAATTTGCATAATAATATTTTTATTATATGATATAACTAAAAATTTATGGTTTTCGCAATTCTTCCTATGTCTGTGCTATAAGACGTTGCTTCATACCAAGTTTAAAGATTCTGAGTTCACGGGAAGTACCCTGTAGCCCGTTCCCTGCTCCCTGCTGTAGCTGTACCCTGTTCCCTTGCGAGTGAAAGAAAATTCGAAAATTTGCAGCATAAATGGCTGTATCTTTTGATTGTGTTGGCTTTGAAGTTTAATTTTTTCACAGCTCCAAGGGACAGTAGACCTGAATATTTGATATGAATTTCAGCTTGATACCTCCATGCGTTCCTGAGAAAAAGGGTCTTGACACACAGACGGACGGACAACGAAGTGATCCTATAAGGGTTTACGTTTTTTCCTTTTGAGGTACGGAACCCTAAAAAAAACTTTCATATTTAGTGCCCATGCCATAAGAGGAGTCAAAATTTCTAGGTAGTTTAGGCTGTGCATTGATAGATCATTCAATCAGACAGGAGAAGTCTTTTTTATACAATTATTATTATTTACAATAGTAGTTAGTTAAAATACATCTAGCCAAGTTCCAGGAGGAAGGATTATAATTTACCATAGCAGTAAGTTGAAATACAACACAAGAATTAATAAGCATGAAAAATAAAATACCTAATAAAATGATAGGATAATTGTTACATAATCAATTTAGGCGTGATTGAGTAACAAACATCCCTCCATCCAAACTTTCACATTTATAATCTTAATATATATAAATCTCGTGTCACAATGTTTGTCCTCAATGGACTCCTAAACCACTTAACCGATTATAATAAAATTCGCACACCATGTGCAGTTCGATCCAACTTGAGAGATAGGATAGTTTAAATCTTAAAAAAACATCAATTCACGCGGACGAAGTCGCGGGCATCATCTAGTATTAGTATAAATTAATAGACACATCACCAAAAGCTAGTGTATACCTGTGAATATACCACTCTAAGTCTGTTCTGGTAGCCCTCAGGGGCAGCGGGCGCCTTGCAAGTGTACTGCAGGAGACGTCCAGGCTCAGTGTCCGCTAGAGCGCGACCTATAGCTTCACCGGTCACCGTTTGAGCCGCTACCTCTTCTACTTCCTCACGGTTTAGCTGTTTAAATATATTAAATATGAAAAACTTTTTAACTGAAGTTGGTTAAACTTTATTAATAAGAGAGAAACATATTGACTTATCCATATAATTATATAGATTTCAATAAAACTTACTATGTCATGAAGTCTGTTAAAAACAAGTAACTATGTATGTAACACTTTCATGTTGTGTTATTTTTAAACAGAGCTTATGGTTGGAAAATAGGTAGTGAAATAGCATTTAAAATTTAATGACCTATTCAGTAATATGCCATACAACTTGGTACACATTTTTTAATTCTCTACCACCCTTTTATATTTTATGGCCACTACTTGTTTCATGAAATGAATGAAACTTTTGTTCAATGAAAATCTATCCAGCCATTGAGATTTTTCGAGGGTATAAATAATTCCACATACACAGATATCCTTTTGAAAAAATCCTGTTTTTGCTTTTATGCAGTTGTTTTGAAGAGAAACAACTAGTTTTTACTTACCATATAATGGCACAAGTCAAAATTAGAATTACTTCTGGAAGGTATGAATCTGTCAGCTTTGTTCGGAGTTTTTGCCAGCTTGTTCGGGGTGGGAGTTGTTGATCGGCCTGAAATAAATATTATTATTCAACAACTATGTTTCACAATCATTAATGTTTTATTGATGTTTGTGTGACCAGCTCTTTAAACCTTAGGACTCCACTGGCTCCACATACTTGTTTGAATACTTGGACTCAACATACCAGGAATTAATGGCTAAACTGATGGATAACTTGATAGTAGCACATTGATTGCTTACATGAATAATGAATATAGTTACAACCTTATAACCAAAATTAATGCAGATGTAATTATGAAATACATAAGCGAGGCATTTAGTGCGTCCTGTGTGACAGAGAGAAAGAGATTTTTCCACTCATCAACCAGATAGATATTTGTATTAATATCAGTGTTGTACTTGTACATAAAGAGGGGACGCCCGCCGTCGCCAGGCGGGTGATCGGTCCATTATTTGAACCATTCCACCCATTTCCCCGTGTTAGGACACAGGTTACTGGTGTCCCGGCAGCCTACCCCCCCCGAACCTACCTGTAGCTTTAGTGAACCTTACGATCAGTGTTACGCACATAACAGTAATTCCCGATGGTCTCACCCTCTAAAGTTAAATGAAAAACTTACCAGGAGATTTGTTCTTTGAAGGAGTCTTTTTGCCTTTCTTGTTCTCATTTCTAGTGGGTGTCTTGTTGCTGGATAGTACACTATTGTTGCAGCTAACATTGCCAGAAACAGACAACTTTTGCATCGACTGATTACAGGCACTAAGATTTATATTCGATATATTTTTGGACGATGTACTTAAAGATGGGTTAATGTTTTCATTGTTGGACTTCTTTACCCAGCGCTGAAGCGGTCCGCGGGTTAAGGGCCCATCTATTGTGGCTAAAGTATTCAATTCGTTGAGGTAGTTGAATTGGGCCATGATTTTACTGAATATTGCTTACAGTTGCGTTATATCACAGCACGGGTATAACTTTTTATAAAATGAACATGAAGTAGGAAATAATTATAATAATTCCTCGATCATCGAAGCCACAATCTAAGAGATAGATTAATTTTATTTTATAATCATTAATCACATTTGCAAATTGCAATTCAAATTTAAAGTCAAACAAAATCACAAAATGTGACAGTTTTTCAAAAATCCGTTGGAATTTGAAATACTGTAGGGCGACCGCGTAACTTTTGCATCAATCATTGATACATGGCAATCACCTCCGATTGGCTGAATTTATGGTATTCTTGCTGCGTCAATGGATTTCGTCCAATAGTGGAAGAGAGTTAACCAATCAGAGGTGATTGCGATGTATCAATGATTGATGCAAATGCAAAAGATACGCGGTCGCCCTGCTGTTTTTTTAATCATAGAGTAGGATGTATATTTTTAAATAGTATTTTTGGGCTCTGGCTGGTCCCTAATCTGTTACGTAAGTTATAATGCTTACTAGACACGGTTCTTTAATAATTAAAGACTACACTGCTCTAATAAGGCTCTAGTGCGGTTCCGTTTTTGTATGAGCGCCTCCTCAGATTTGATCTGAGAGCGCCTCCTAATTTAATCGTTGAATGGAGAAGTTTCACGATGTTGTGAATATAACGGAAGTAAAATACTATAAATTAAAACTAATAAATCAGTATTTTTTAAGCTACTGCATAGCTTCTATCGCGGGCCTTGAGCGTGGAGACCGAATCCAGAAATTCCGTAACGAAAATAACCGACTCCGACAGGCACAGCGGTGATACTTTTTAGTTTTGCCATCTATCGATGAATAGCAGAACTTTTAATGACTTTTTGAAATATCACGCTTGTCTCTTTAGTTCAGCAACTCGCCTCTAGGTGGCATTGGTTGGATCGGCGTTGTACTGTGCATGCGTAATCCCCCTCTTCGCCCCGCAATCTGGTGACTCATGCCTGCTTCAGCGTAAATATAAATAATTATAATTACTTATATTGATAAAAAATGCTATGCAATAGCTTTACCACGGCAGTCTCCGAGTGCCACACGTCTTTTTTTTTTTTAAATCCATCAATAAATGACTGAGAAATGACGATTTAAAAGTTTAATTATTTAATGTACACCGATTGCTGTATCTTACTCGAGTGAGAAATTTTGTAAGTTTTAATCAACGACCTCAATTTACATAGGCGGGCCCTGTCAAACAAAGAATGTGGGCGTATTTTTAGCAATGCCATCAACGCCATCTAGTCCGAAAAGCGGGAACTTTCAACTTGCTAGCAACATCTTGAATGAAAGCTTGAAATAGCGATGTGTCGAGTTGTATTTTTTTTGACTCGAGTTAATCGAGTTCGTAAGGCCACTAACTCGACTCCAACCCGAGTTGACTCGACTCGTTGACTGTCTCCCGTCGGGCGTCGCGACTCGAGTCCAAGCCTCATAGGCAAGGCGCGGCAAGCGTGTGCCGTGTGCGGTGTGGCATGAATGGGAGCGACGAGTCGACTCGTTACAACGGGTATGTTCCGAAATAGTCTGCGAGCACTGTTCAGTGCATCGATATATATGTAGGTACTAGATGGGCCCTTTCATAGAAAAATGGTGAGCGCCCGACTATGAGAGCGCGTTCCGAACCTGTCATAAGCCTGTCTTTGTCCCCGTCGTAGCGCTGTCACGGTCGCTCATCGTGTAGATAATTTGTTATTATTAAGTTATCATTTAAAGTCTAATTAGTTTGGCACTGTATAATTTTTATTTTAAGATAAGTGTTTCAATCCACAATTATACATTTCCAAAAAAACGTTATTTAAACTTCCTATTTAATATTTTTATCCATTACGCAATCATTTAATTTCCGCGGCAAACTGTATGATATTTTTTTTTTACTTACATACTACCTCTGTGGGTCAGTTAGTAAAAACTTTGGGCTTTGGGTTCCAGCCGTAGAATAGTCAGCCCAGTACGATAAAAAAAATGCAACCAAGATTAGTTGAAGCATAGACGGGCAGAACGGACAATAGGCATTGATATTAAAAATTAAACTCACGTCAATAATAATAATTGGTCTTTTTTATAGTAGTACTAATAATTATTTTTGAATTCTTTCATTTGCAATTAGGTTTGGAGAGGATTATTTTAAACTGTTCCAAATTTCAAGTTTTTAGCATTAGTAGTTACTGAATTATGCAAAGTGTGACGGACGGACATGTCGCGCCTCAAGGGTTGTTTTCTTTTCATTTTGGTACGCAACCCTAAAAATGATTATTTCTGTAAATTTTTCGACATAACTTCAGTATCAATAACTAACAAATAATAAAATTTAAAAAACCAACGACGTACTGCAACGCCCCATTTTGTGGACTTTGACCTTAAAATATATCTAAGAACCTTCTCACAAGCTACATATATATCTAATGCATAAAACCGCATAATAATTGGTCCAATGGTTTTCCAGGAAACTGGTAACAAAAAAGTGGTAAAAATAACAACATCATACTAACATTTAGTACGCATCTGTACTAATCTATGACCGAGTCATACGTTTTCAAGATGGCGCATATGTTGCAAGCAAGTTCCCGCTTTTCAGACTAGATGGCGTTGTTAAACATAAGTCCACATTCTTTGTTCGATAGGGCCCGTCTATGTAAATTGAGGTCGTTGGTTCAGTGCTCTTACTGTGGAGAAATTCATTCCGTTATGGACTGACAGTTTACTGCCGCGGTATCAGGAAATATAAGCCGTCGCCATTTTAGTACTGTCAACTGTGAGCACTGGCGTTATCGAGGTAGGTAAGGTGCTCTCAGTGCTGACTGCGTTCCGTTTTAAACAGTAGTCAGTAACCAGTATAGCTAACTATAAAGGAACGGCTTCGCTGTATACTAAATTGACGTCACACCTTACAGTGCTCGCAGTGTATATCGGAACATACCCAACAACAACCAATGTTGCGTAGCAGCGTAATTAAGATTTATGATTCAGGCTCCCAGGGTTACAGGTCGATTGGTAAGTATGTTATAAACGAAATATAGCAGGTATTTGTTACTAAAATATTTAATTATTGAAGTACTTAGTACACTTAGAGGTATTCATGGCCATTGAGGTATTATGTACTAACGTACTAGAGAAGACACCGCGAATGTAATCTGTGCTGCGTCGCGAAGCACGCGGCGGGTGCGGGACGCGCGGGTACAACGTAGGCGAGTGCGAAGTGACTAAATAAGGTGAAGCCGGCCGGCTGCAAATCATGGCGCAAATTTGTTGTTTGCGGCGTCGGTTCCAGTACTTGTACATATTTAATCTTTAAATTTATTTTTTTATCATACTAATATTATAAATGCGAAAGTCAGTTTGTTTGTTGGTTTGTCCTTCAATCACGCCGCAACGGTGCAACGGATTGACGTGGTTTTTGGCATGAGTATAGTTGAGGACCTGGAGAGTGACATAGGCTTCTTTTTATCCCGGAAAATGGAGGAGTTCCCGCGGGAATAAAAAAAAACTTAAACCGCGCGGACGAAGTCGCGGGCATCAGCTAGTCTTTAAATAATAATTACAGGTATTTAGTTTATCTAGAACGTGTACAAATCTTAAAACTAATCAATATTACAGTCTTTAATATAGGTTTAAGACAAATACAAACATAATACTTATTCCATATGGGAAACTTTGATACTTTTAATAGTAAGGTTGTATTAAAATTGAAAAGCTCTATGTAATCTGTGTATAATCTGTCAATCAAAACAAAACTAAAATTAAATTACGAATTAATCCGAACACTGCAAAGCGAGCTCCGAGTTCTCGTAACAAGGCGCGCGCGGGAACGCGACTCGGTTATCGGAGATGCTCGGCAACTCGGCGCAGGCCGCAACTCGACTCGAGACTATCGAGGTGATGCGTCATGCAACGCAAGTCGCGACCCGACCACGCGAGCTGCGAATTTTCGACGTGAGTACGAGTTGACTCGGGTTGTTAAAAACTGGACTCGAGTTACTCGAGTCAAGTAGCTCGAGTCACACATCGCTAGCTTGAAAATGTATGACTCGGTCATAGCCATAGAAGCCGTAAGGCCAGTTAGTAAAAAAAAAATTGTGTGTGTCAGCTCCGACGCACGACTGGAGTTTACTCGTACTATCCTATTTTCATACTCGGCAAGCCTCGTATCAAAAAACAGCACTCGAATTAAAATGACCTTCATTACGATACAGTTGCATAAATAGCTATATTGATATTATGTATAACAAAAACAGCAATATAAGTACATTGACACTGATAGAAACAAACAAGCCCAATAACATATAGGTATAGTCGCCTTGCAGCATACACTATGTACGTCTCACTCTTACGTCACAACCAAATTAGAAAGGTGCGCACCATAGCGCACCTATGGTAATTTGGTACCAAAAAAGTAACGAGGTCATTCATCAGTAGATTTTACCTCTCATATTTTTCTCATACCGGGCGCCTTATATATGAAAATCGATTCATATGGAGTAAAGTCCAAAAATTCATATAGTTTGCCGCAGAAATTAAATGATTAATGGATAAAAATATGAAATAGGAAGATTAAAATAACGTTTTTTTGGAAATGTATAATTGTGAATTTAAACTAGATTAAAAAATTATTTCTCGAAAGCTGTTGAAACAAAGACCATATCCCTTTTGTAATCGTTTTTTGTCGCCGGGCGCCTACGGCCACTTGTAAAAAATCCAACCCGGTGCGACGTCCGCCACTTGAAATTCCCTAAATGATGTTACGGACAGTCAAAAATGAAAGACGTTTTAACAGAATCAACAGCAACTTTAATTTTCACTGTTCACATTAAAACAAGAAACATTTTTATTATAACCGAGAAACCAGCGACAAGCCACCTCGAGCGCCGGCCATAGACAATATTACCTCTTTTAATTTGTTCCTGGATGTATGGCTATTACCATAGAGTAATGTTACTATTACTCTATAGACCAAGACACAAAATTACTTTCTATCAGCCACCTCTCCTCTCATCTCCCCTCCTCTCCTCTCCTCTCCTCTCCTCTCCTCTCCTCACCTCACCTCACCTCACCTCACCTCACCTCACCTCTCCTCTCCCCACCTTTACTCCTCACTGCTACCCCTCTCTCTCGCTCCCCGCTCCTCGCTCGTTACAGTCGGCCATCCTGCAACAATTGCCCCGCAATTGGCGAGACAACAAAAAACTTTAGCTCTCTGATACATCAATTAGATCATCTCCTTAATACTACTGGTATCACTGCAATCATCCCAACAGCGAACCCGCCATTCATCATCCCAACAGCCAACCCGCCGTTCATCATCCCAACAGCCAACCCGCCGTTCATAATCCCAACAGCCAACCCGCCGTTCATCATCCCAACAGCCAACCCGCCGTTCATAATCCCAACAGCCAACCCGCCGTTCATCATCCCAACAGCCAACTCGCCGTTCATCATCCCAACAGCCAACCTGCCATTCATCACCCCAACGAGACACATCACAGTCCATTGTTCAAGCGACCATCTCGCTGTTCATTGTCTAAGCACCCTCCTCACTGTTCAGTGTCTAAGTGACCACCTCGCTGATCAGACAAACCATCTCTCCACAGTCCAACCTGCCAGCACGACGGATCAACGCAACTAATCCTTCACCTTCTTTTACTATTGCTCGAACAAGAATGCAGCTCAGGGCTCCAGGGACATAATATGATTAAGGGAGTGAATGTAAACCATCTCTTGAGCAAGTTCAAGTGCGATTAGAGTTCAAATTCCTAAGACGACAACTGAGATAAAACCTATAGGCTACACAATACGCAACGATTGAATGCTGCAACTCACCAACACAAGCCCACGCAGCAGCCACCCAACAAGGAAAAGAGCACTCTCCTTAATCAGGGAAAAATCAACGTCAAAATCAAGCCAAAATGAAAACCGCTCACCAAATTAAGCGATCACCCCGCCGACGTGATAGGCCTATCAATGCATAAGTCCACTCGCTTCACCGCACCAGACGCGCCGGTCGGCTGCGCGCTGCCACGCTCACCCCGCCACGATGTCAGGCAACGTGATGCCAAGGCATGAAATAAAACAAAAAGAAATGATTAATCTCACGCAGAAAACTCGTGCCTTATTTGAAATGCCATGACTTTACTTCAATGAAGAACTGACTACACTAGAACTCCTTATTCAAACAAAGGTAGGATCAACAGCCAAGTCAGGGATATCCCCCGCCCAGCATCTGACAGAACGAAATTTGGCATCTGTATATCAAGACAACACTCAAATACTTCCAATCCACATCAACCAAATCAAGTAGCTCATTGAACAACACTCAAACAAAAATCTCTCTTAACACACCCAAGCCAAATAAAACAAACCAAGGTTCATCACCCTGCGAAGCTCGCCAATGCGACGTCCATCCCACCACAAACACACTCACTGCAAACCTCCATCCGGTCACCAGAACACCCACAACCTCCATCCGACCACCACAATTGACAACCCGTATCCGGTCGTCGACCCAACCAAACAGAACATCTCCATCCGCTGCCCACACCCAAGAGCAACACAATCTACAAAAGCCACAAAACAGCAACAAACCAAGGAAAGAAATAAGCCCTGTTGGTCAACTCACTAAATCAGGCAATAGAGACGACAGCGTCATCACCTGGGTCACCATGCAGATCACTATCCAAGTCTTGTCTATTGTACTCCAAGTCCAGGTCACTGGTCAAACACTGCAGTTCAAGTTAGACATCTGTCTTCTGGCAAAACCACCAACCTCTATTATTATAGGGCCCAATCAAATTCATTTAATTGCAAGAAATATGCTGGCTGTGCCCAGGGTCAGCCTTGAAAAGCTCCTACCGATTCAAAATAAACAACAGTCACCCAATACACAATCCATTAAAGGAAACAACAACTGCCCAACCGTACAACACCTGGCCTAACCGCCACATGTAGCAAGCAGCGACCATTTCTCATCCAAACACACTTGCATCCCCACGGGGATTCAAGCCACACCGGGCAACCAACTGCAGTCTCATCAGAGACCTGGGCCACCCCAGTCCAAAACAGCAATCTCCTCGAGACCCGAGCAACACCACGCCGCCAATTGCAGTCACTTCAGAGACCCAGGTTACACCACACAATTGGACGCTCATTACACCAACAAAGACGCTGAAAGCGACAATCAATAACAATGAATCAAAGCACCTTTCAAATACCTGCATAACAACCACACAAGGTAACCACCATACTGCGGTAAGGTCATTTGCATCACGCACACTCACACACAGTAAACCACATCAGCTCAAAGTCACTAACTCTCGATTCCCTACAGACACCCACCCACAAACATTAGGAAAAGCCCGCATTGGACCGCACGGGTCAGGTGACAAGAGAACCGGACATATGACACAACCAATGACCCGAAGGTCAGAAAGAGTAACTACTCAGATTCACTATTCCTACCACGACCCAGCCTTGTTTGTCAAATTATAACGGAAACATTTACACACTGCAAGGATATCCATGTAATCAGGCACTTTTAAAACAGCTGAATCTATCCACATTAACTGTTCAAGAAAACACCGGACACTGAATGTTGAATCACCGGCACCGGGAAACATCCTTCTATGCAACACAACACATTCAAATGACCGTTGTAATGTGCGTAACCTAATAATTACACCCAACACGCATCTATGTATTACATTTCAAAGCAAAAAAATCTAAAGTACCCTAGTAACCTAATAGTAGGTAAGGCTCTCCTTAATAAACAGTTTCTTTATGAAGGCGCCCACGTAAGGCGCTACCCTGCTCGACCGCATGGCGTGCTGCTAGGCAGCCTCACGCCGAGGCTTCGCATCAGCAGGCAGATTGTACACCACCAGAGCCCGACCACTCTCCGCGCTCACCAACGATGCATTTCACATGAAACCAAAAGAAATAAATTAGCACACTAAGGTATCCTGCAATAAATAGCACACGATGGTACTCTGCACATAATATAATTGGCTCGTGGGATTGATTCCTATAAGTCTTGCTGGGTAAAGAGATTTACTTAATGGCAGTACGCCAACCAAACAGAAAACCACTAACCCAATACACGGAAACTAACAGAACACAGATTCTCTAAATGTGAGTAGGTTAATTCCCTCAATGCTCCTAACTACGTATCTCCAAACTACATCTCGCCTAAATCTTTAGGTGAACTGGCAAAGTAAGATAAGTATATTTAAATAGGTACATCCTACTCTTAAATACAGGCAATTAGATTACAGTTAACATCAAATTCCCTGAATGTGGGGTTGTCCAGACTAGCTCATGTTGTGAGAATCATACTAGGGTCGAAGTCCGTCTCAATTCAACACCAAACAATACCGCTTTTAAGTATTTTAAAAGAAACCTATTTCTAGGTTATTACTATTTCACTCATTATATTATTATACCGGATTTGTGCAAACCATCAATTTGTAACTACTCAAAATTTTAATTAATTTTTAATTTCATACACAAAAAAAAAATACGACCTGACGGAAACTGTTCCTAAGAAACGAAGTCCGAGGCTGGCTTCATCCCTCAATCATCAGCTCTCGTTCGCACGTGGTGTTCCCCCAGGTTAGGTTGTATGCTCGCACCAGATATCGCATGCACGACGCGGTTAGGATTTATGTTTCATCTTATTTCTACGACTGTTTCATAAACACCCACGTCCTTCTCTGGTATCTCTGTACACTGCTGTGCAATAGTGTCCTGTCTCATTACAGCGAAATCAAACAGGAGGTTTTTGCAAACTGATAGGTACCCTTGTCGCTGGAACTACTCGTGTTGACACCAGCTATTGTCGAATTACCTCAGGGTCTTAACGAAAACTGCGTCCTCACAATTTCTATCTGATTTTCGCATCTTCTTCGACCTCACATACTTTCCTGTTTTTCTCCGTTTCATTATCACTTTTGTGGGCCTTATTCATCCCACTTCTGACTGTTACGGACAGTCAAAAATGAAAGACGTTTTAACAGAATCAACAGCAACTTTAATTTTCACTGTTCACATTAAAACAAGAAACATTTTTATTATAACCGAGAAACCAGCGACAAGCCACCTCGAGCGCCGGCCATAGACAATATTACCTCTTTTAATTTGTTCCTGGATGTATGGCTATTACCATAGAGTAATGTTACTATTACTCTATAGACCAAGACACAAAATTACTTTCTATCAGCCACCTCTCCTCTCATCTCCCCTCCTCTCCTCTCCTCTCCTCTCCTCTCCTCTCCTCACCTCACCTCACCTCACCTCACCTCACCTCACCTCTCCTCTCCCCACCTTTACTCCTCACTGCTACCCCTCTCTCTCGCTCCCCGCTCCTCGCTCGTTACAATGAATTCTTTTGCTTGCACATTTGGTCTTTATCTAGAACGTTCAACGCATTCGAGAAATAATTTTTTAATCTAGTCGCCAACAATTGGTCATTATCGTTGAACACTTACCCTGTAAATACTCTTGTACGGTGCTGAAGCGTGGACTTCCTATACGAAACAGGAACGCAGACTTAACACCTTTCACATGCGCTGCCTGAGAAAGATAATAGGCATCACTTGGAAGGACAGAGTGACAAACGAGCTGGTCCTGAAGAAAGCAAAGTTGCCCAGCCTCACTGCTTTAATCAAGCAGAGACGCTTGCGCTGGCTAGGGCATGTGCATCGGATGGAACCCTCTCGTTTGCCTCGGCAGGTTCTCCTTGGTGCTGTAGCGCATGCTAAAAGGCCGGCGGGCCGACCACGGTTGAGGCTGAAAGACTGTGCCAAGAGGGACATGGCTGATTTTAACATAAAATTCAGCCAATGGGAAGAGCTAGCGCAAGACAGAATCAAGTGTCGTAAAAGCATCAAGGACGGTTGCCGTGCTCATGAGGCCTGGTTTGACGTTCTCGCCCAAAGAGTAAGGAGGCATACTATTTGTGGCCGTAAGTGTCGCTCGCGTATCGGCTTGTTTAGCCATAGGAAAAAGTGTCGCCTAGACAGTGTGTAAATCGTCTGTCAAGACGTTAAGGCCAACGACCAACGACCTCAATTTACATAGACGGGCCCTGTCAAACAAAGAATGTGGGCGTATTTTTAGCAACGCTATCAACGCCATCTAGTCTGAAAAGCGGGAACTTGCTTGCAACATTTGAATGAAAGCTTGAAAACGTATGACTCTGTCATAGATAATATAGGCCATAGCCATAGAAGCCGTAAGGCCAGTTAGAAAAAAAAAATATCATACAGTTTGCCGCGGAAATTAAATGATTGCGCAATGGATAAAAATATTAAATAGGAAGATTAAATAACGTTTTTTTGGAAATGTATAATTGTGACTTGAAACACTTACCTTAAAATAAAAATTGTACAGTGCCAAACTAATAAGACTTTAGATGTTAACCTAAGAATAACAAATTATCTACACGACGAGCGACCGTGACAGCGCTACGATGAGGACAAAGACAGGATAGGAACGCGTTCTCATAGTCGGTCGCCCAACCTTTTTCTATGAAAGGGCCCATCTAGTTTGTATATCGATGCCAACGACCCTATAATAAGCACTGCCACTAAGTAATCTCGTCGTGAATTTTGTATCAAATAAACAAGGTTCGGATCGTGTTTGGATAAATAAAAATGGAGAATAATAAGCGAAATGAGAAAAAATGCTTTTATTCAAGAATGTAAAGAGATGTTTACAAAATAATGTTCTATCTAAAATATCTAAAAATATTATTTCAATAATTAATATTGCATGAATAATAAATCATGATACGCCATAATATTATTATTAATTATTTTCATCTAAAGATAAAATATAATATTGCTGTTTTTTTGGAAGATATGATAAATAATGAATATTTTTCTCATAAAAATAAAATGAATCATATTAATAATAACATTACCTGAATATTTAAAAAAATATTACTAAAAATTTGTTGTCATAATAAAAAAGAGTTCTGTAGCACATTAGGAACAGTAAAAAATGCATTAATTGAGCATTTGAGTTTTTCTTACAAATACACATTGCTAATTTTAGATTACTTTTAATATTTCTTCTAATAATAATTGGTTTCACATAACAATGTAGTAAAAAAGAAATAAGTTAACCTGAGTTCAAATACAATGAAATGAAAAAGATGTTTTTTTTAATCAGTAACACTCGCCCATTTGATTACTATGTGAAATATTTCATGCCACTTCAGAACTGTATTCCACTTACAGTTAAATCTAGAAATATAACTTGAAAATTCAAATCCGACATCGATAGCACCATTAAAATTAGTTTGATATACATCCATCAAATACATACAATTCTTATCTATAGTCCGTCTAACTTATCTGGCTCGGTGGCCAAAATTGTTTTTTTTTTATAATTTTTTTTCTAATCTACTAGCGACGCTGCCACCGGGTCAGAAAAGTTTGTGGGATTATACAAATATTATTTTCTATTACTATTTACATCACCAAAATGACACAACTCGAATTTTGGTACATCCTGAATCTGTTTATTACAAAATCTAAGGATAAAAGAAAAAATAGATGTAACACAAAGTTCCAAAAAAATAAAACAGATGACGTTGATTCTACCATCTACAGTACCTTCATCGCGTCTTATCATGTTGACAGATCTTAACAGTTATGTGACAGCTTTTCATAGTACTCTAGTCTGAGTCTGAGAAGTGCCATAATAGTAGAAAACACGATACTTAAATTACATTATTTTTAAAATAAAGGCATATTGGTGGGAGATGCATCTACAATTATACACATTTCGTAAAATTGATAAAACGCTTACAAATAACAAGTCGATGTTTATTAAGACTTCTACTTTCTAAGTAAAATTGTGCGTTTACTTTACGCTTACATTTATAATAAAGACTATTAGCACAGCGTATTTATATATTCATACAGTGGGTCGACGCCCATACAAATGAAGGACCCGGCTACCATGACAGTTTTAGTACCTATACTCCAGCCAAATTCGATGTAGAATGTTTGTAAACAAACCACAACAGCTGATTTTTAGGGTTATCACTACACAATATTTCACAATTTCATACTTTTATTCACTTTACCTTCAAAATCAATCAAACTATTCATAATATGAATCGTAAAGTCAAGCAAAAGATAAATATTGATCAATACACAAATAAAATCACATGTAAATGTCCATTTATTACATTTTTATTAATGATGATAAAACTTAAGTTGCTTTAAAAAAATAATCTCCAAAAAATGTTTGTTACCCCTGCTGTTAGACGGTTGCCTAGCAACGCTTTGTTATTAAACATTCTACATCGAGTTTGACTGGAGTATAGAGGCATGGTACCCATGAGTGAGGTAGGAAACTGCATACCAAGACATTAGAGTGACAGAATTTTGTATAGAAAATTCTGTTAGTTTCCTCCGTCAGGTCCCGTTAATTTCGCAGCGTTGCTCTGTCTACACGCCTCCGTCGAACGACTGGTAGGGAAGAACGTATCTTCATATACTGTGCATTTAGAAAGGTAAAGAGTATATTTTCTTCTATACCATGGGCTACTGCGACTGTTCTATTTAGTCGAACCACAAAATGGTAAAGGTCTGTAATTATTATAATACTTATCGTTTTTGTGACGATTTTTATAAAACCCTTACTATTATAAAGCGGTTTTCGTTGTTAAAAAATATTGAACTAAAAGCTGCTTTTTAAGATCATTTTCTATAATAAAATGGCAGTTTTTGACTAAAAAGTGGACTATAATTTTTCTATAGTAGTAATCGTATATAGAAGTAAATAAGATCACGGAATTTTACTATTTACATAATCAAAATATCACTCGCACAGAGAGCGTTAACGTCTAATACTTATTATGAATCTCAAGTTTTTTAACTAAAATAATTTTATATAAATTAATTCTATAACCTAATTTGATAATTATTTTGTCCTACATTACGTATGTTTTTAAATGCAATATACAACTCTCCTTTACTGTACTTTAGTATAAATAATAAAAACATGTTTATCCAAAGTTTGATCTCAATTCCATGGTAAATTATGAATTATTTTTAATACTTAATTTATCTCCCTTTATATCAATTTAACACTTTTAATCTATTCTTTCGAAAAAATTGAGCGGATAAATCACGAATAATAATAAACATTAATATTAACTAAATATGCAGAATCAATAGTAGAGATTGATTAAATAATGTTCCAACCCTAAGCTATAGTACGATGCAATCTTTTTGGCTGCTGAGAACAACGCTCAAGTCGCATCGCAATGGCGTACTTTTTATATCTTGAATGTACAGTCAATGTCAAAAGTATATACATAGCTTAAAGGCAAAAAGCTCAATCAGTAACTTTGTTACCTAGGTATACCTAGGATATACCTTTAAACGGATTTTTGACGCCGACTGTAAATTCTGCGGCTTCTCGGATTCATATCTCGCCGCAAAAATATTGAATAGAATTAATAACTATACCAATAAAAAAATTATCAAGCTTTGTGACTCTATAAAAATTTCATACAAGTAAATGTTTTCAAGACTTTTGTGCCTCTGACATTACCATTATAATTTGTTTTTTTGACGTGAAACTTCTGTAGAATCGTTGTGATTTGAAAATTCGATGAAACGAAAAAGCGATACCAAAAAATGACAAACATATTAATAATAGAATTTAGCCTGCGAGAGAATGAGACAGAATACAAGTTACATATATCTCATTCTCTTGTAGGCTACTTTTCAGAAGTTTCACTTCTGTCGTGTGTGAATTGTACACAGACACACCATTTTTTCTTCACCCTTTAAAAAGTTTCTGCTTTGGGCGCCCGTACTGTAGTATAAGTATGTATGGATGGACGTTTGATCATCCATACATACTAAAAACAAGGGTGGATATGTAGTTTGACATCGTTTCGACATTAGAAATCTATTAACGTTGTCGACATTTGCCAACTTGTATCAACCCTACAGTGCTAGGCTGTCACTTTTGACTATTAAAAAGTTAATGAGCGCATTACAGGAGTTCATAAGATTCATGACTATTACGCCCTATTATGAAAAGCCTGTATCAAAATGGTATTCTTGCTACGACACATAGCCAATAACGTAAGTGGTAATGGCGATTGTTACACTGTAATATATTAACTCTTACATAATAAGGTTCCATTTTAAGTCTCCCTTTTATAGCAATAACTAGCTGATGCCCGCGACTTCGTCCGCGTGGATTGAGTTTTTTTTGGTTCCCGCGAGAACTCCTTAATTTTCCGGGATTAAAAGTAGCCTATGTGCTATTCCAGACTATAATCTTTCTCTGTGCCAAATTTCATCCAGATCCGTTCAGCCGTTGGGGCGTGATTGAGTAACAAACATCCATCCATACATCCATCCAAACTTTCGCATTTAAATTAGTTATATTTAATTAGTTGGATTCTTATGTAATAAGTTTCCAAAGTCTTCCTTAATTTTAACTATAAAAGAAAAAATAAAGCTTGTGCTACGTATTACAGGAAGTCATAAGATTCATGATGTGTATATGGCCAGGGTTGTCGACGGTCACAAAACACGAGAAGTTCTCGTCGTGGCAAATTTGTTTCGCGTTCATCCCTGACAGCTTTATGCAGGCCAGTATTTCCTTCCGTTTCGAACCTTCTTTATACCTGAAATTATTAATAATTCTTATGTGAAAATGACTCTTATTATTAATTAGGTACTAGCCCATTTCTTGTCATATGGGCCATGAACCGTGACAGGGACATCGAGAATAAATGGTTTCTTATTCTCGATAATAAGACACAAAATCCAACAAATTATCGATTCATGTAAAAAAAGCGCGTGGAAAAAGGAAAACGTCACAAGTCAGTATTTCATACTGACTATACATAATATAGTCGCATGACTTTATTAGTTCACCATTTCAACCCATTGCTCACTACTGAGCATGAGCCTTTCTCGGAAGCTCTCGGGGCATGCAGATTTCCTCACGATGTTTTTCCTTCACCGATTGAAGAAGTGATATTAAATTTCTTAGTACGCACATACTTAAGAGGGCGGCGAACGCCACTCGCAACTTCTATTCGAACCGCAAATATATGATATGTTAATTAAGATAATAATGTAACTATGGAATTGCAACTAATAAGAAAGGAAGAAAGAAATATAAATTTGCCGGTAAATTGCTATCTCTATTTGGCTGATGACACATGATCGCGTGCAAGCGCGATAAATAGCAAAATGAGCGTTCAGAATTTGTTATACATTTAGTCTTGTTCCACGAATACCAAAAATGATGAATGAAAACTTGTTGTTTTTAACTTCGTGTTGTTATTCTGTCACTTGACAATATAGGCTACTAGCGAATGCCCGCGACTTCGTCTGCGTGGTTTGAGGTTTTTCGGTTCCCGCGGGAACTCCTTAATTTTCCGGGATAAAAAGTAGCCTATGTGCTATTCCAGACTATAATCTATCTCTGTGCCAAATTCCAGCCAGATCCGTTCAGTCGTTGGGGCGTGGTTGAGTAACAAACATCCATACATCCATACATCCATCCAAACTTTCTCATTTATAATATTAGTAAGATAAGATATTCCTCATTAATTAGTACGTAAGATATCGTTGGTTTTAATTTGAAACAAATAAGGAGAAAACGTGTCATTTATGTCGTAAAAATATGCAAAACGCAATGCGCTTAAATTTAATTTTGGGAAAGTATTATGAAAACATTATTATCCAAGGACTTAGATAAGCACAACTACAGTCTAAATAATTGCATAATATGGTGGAAAAATTTTCGAATTACAAATGATATTGGTATTACGTTTGTATGGGCAATTCACCCTCCGCCGCCTTCTTAAGTGGTAATCTTAAGAGGTAACTCACGTCTTTTTCTTCCAGTTGGCCTTCCAATACTGTTTGGGGTCGAGGCAGTTGCCTCCAAAGAAGAAGTTGCCAGCCTCGTTCGAGTCGGAGCTCGAGTTGTGTGGCGGAGTCCCATTGCGAGGGTCTATGGGACTGGTTACCGGAGTCACAACGTTCCAACCGCCGGGTTTACTGCAGACGAAAACATGCTTTAGGCATAGTAAAACAAGGAATAATTTTAGTTTTATCCAGTCCGTCCAATGTCACGGCAAAAAAAAATAACTACAAGATCTATACCTGTATTTCCCTATGCACATGCTACAGCTCTTTGAATATGTTTTTTGGATTATTTAATGTAGTCAAAGATAAATCTTGATAATTTTGTGGAAATTATGTCTATAAGTGGGATGAAGTTATTGTGGTCAAAAATACCACTGGTTAAAAGAAGACGTATCTCGCAACCGTATCTCAGTCACCAATATCAAGAAAGCGAAAGTACAATTCAAATTCAAATGATTTTTATTCAAATAAACTTTTACAAGTACTTTTGAATCGTCGAGTGAATCTACCACTGGTTCGGAATGCCATACCTAACGAGAAGAACCAACAAGAAACTCGGCGGTTGCTCTTTTGAAAAATAATAATTTACAATTTCATTAATTTGTAGAATACATAAGTAACAGCTGTCCTTGGCATTGCTGGAGCGAGTCAAATCCATGCTCCAATAAAAAATTAAAAATAGCACGAGCGCAGCGAGCGCTTAATGTTACAGTTCATATTCAAATTATCGATACGCTAAATAAAAATGAAGTTTCATATAATGTTGCAAATGTAGTACTCACTTCCACAGTACTTTCAAGTTTCTCGTGCGTATGACGTAGGTGATGTTCCACCACACGATCTCCGTTGCCATGGTAACCAGCACTAGCGGCGGTTGCGAGTCGTCCTCAAAAGATGGCGGGCTGTGAGTGGCGGCTGATGGAGAGTGAACGGACGAGCGGTACAATCGCTCCGGTATGGGCGAGAAAGAGCAATACTGCACTTTCGTTTTGTGATGCTTTAGAAGTTTCAGTTGGCGCTTGTTTGGAACATTCCACACCTGGAATTAAAAAAAAACGATTGTGCTTTAGACCACACGACTAAAGTAAAACTTAGTAACTAGCTATGAGAGAAAGAGAGAAAGAAAATGTGTGCTCGCACCTCTCTCTCTTGCCCCTACAGTAATGTACAAAACGTAACTCTCTCTTTCTATCTTCACTAACTTATATATCTCCCTCTCATCTTCCGTTCGCCTCACCCGATCACACTTTTCGTAACGCTTTCGTCACGCATTCACCAGCTTACTCCCCAAGTCAAGCGTGCGTAAAGAAGTTTTACTTCAAAAATCTTCATGCAGAGGTCTAATATGGTGCTATTCTTTACACAAAAAACTTAACCTGCGGAAAAGGCTCGATTTTTCTGATCCGAACCGCTAGGGTGTGGAACCTCCCTCCCAGCACACGTGTTTCCTGCCACTTATAACTTAGGTACCTTATAGGCAAGAGTGAATAGGCATCTTCTAGACAAGCGCGTTCCAATCTATTAGACCTCATCATTGCTTTGCACTAAGCATGATTGTCGTCAAGCGCAAGCCTATCATACAATAAAAAAAAAAGAAACTGCCATTCAAGCCTGAAATTTTTATTTTTTAGGCTTGAATCGTTTTTTTTGCCGTAGTGTCGGGCGATTTCGATGAGTCATGAGCGTCTTCTGACTCGGCATGCATAGATTTTTTTCTTTTCTAAGTAACGTAACGATTTCGAAAGAAATAGTATTGTGACATCCATCACAAGATTGATTTTGTTGATTTCTTAAAAACTAGTCATGCAAAGGGTATAGTAATGTATTTGAACGAAAAGAAAATTTCGTAAAAGTGAGCGGAAGAAATAGGTGCGGTGAGGTGAGGTGAAAAAAAAAGTTCCGAGTAATAGAGGAAACAGTGTGACACTTACCACAACATCACCAGAATTCAGTCCCATAGCGAGTATGTTTCCGTCAGCCGTGAGCGCGCACGAACATATCCTGTTGTTAAGCTTGTATTCTTGTATCGTTCGCAGCTCGATGTCGTCGCGCTTTTTTAGCTCAAAAGTCTAAACAACAAATAAAATCGAAATTAAAAATTCTTAAAACAGTTGACCGAAATAGCTATTTATGCAACTGTATCGTAATGAGGGTCATTTTAATTCGAGTGCTGTTTTTTGATACGAGGCTTGCCGAGTATCAAAATAGGATAGTAAGAGAATTAAAATGACTAATTACGTACAGTTGCATACAAGATTTTATCTACGACAAGGACGTCTTTATAATTTTTTACTTTATAAATTAATAAAAAAGTCAAATCAATCAAGTGCCAGAACCCAGAGCCGCTAAGCTATAGGTATCCTATTTATGAAGATAACCATATCGATACAGCTACGACTCATAACGATACAGCTCCCATACAACGAACTGTATCGTTATGAGAAGCAAACACGAAAGAGGGTTCAATTCGATATAGTTGTCAAATTCGAAATTGGAACTTTTCGATGCTGGAGTAGATAAAGCATTATACGATCTCTATTTTCAAGAGAAAAGCACCATACGCTGTATTCGATAAGTGTAAAATCGAAATAACAGTACATATTGTAATATTACCACATAGCACATAATGATGTGCTACTAGATTTAAGCTTATGTGTGAATTTGGATGTCTTTTTTATCCCACTACATCTAATCAGCTGATAAAGCGATCTCACTTGGTGGTAAGTGATGATACAGTCTAAGAGGGCAGCAGGCTAACCTGGTTTGAGGTACAGCATTTGAATTGAATCCATACTCCTAACCGGTTTCGACGCGGCGCTGTACCGTATGCCAGAAAAAATGAAGTTTTGTGAAAGTTGCTCTTTCATTGTTTTGATAATGTGCTTTGGGTGGCGCAAGTATTTGGTAATATAATTAGTTGGTAAGTATTTGGTTGATAAACACAAAGCATACTGTGAATATAATAATCTGAGTACGCGTATACACTTAAGGAATTCTTTTGTTACGTCGACCTAACACTTATTCTTCAGATAAGAAAAACAGAATTAGTGCTGTAACTGATAAGCAGTATCTGATACAATTGAGAGGAAATTTATAATAATAAAAAAAGTGTGTATAACTTCCTGCGTGCGTAGTACACGCACGCAGGAAGTTATACTTTTTGGTGGCAAATAATAAATATCTTGAATATAGTTATCAGTTCTCACCCAACATACAGTAAATGTATTTATTTTTATTTTGTTGGCATGCCTTTTTTGCAAGACTTACCAACTAACGTCATGGAGTCGAATTTGGGTGTCGGTGTGGGCGCGCAACCTAAATATTCACTCTGATACTTTTCCCTAACGCGCCAAAAGAAGTATAACTTCAAATATATATTTATAAACTACCCAAAAATAAATTACCTGAAAAGACAAGTTCTTATTGTCGCATATAACCAGCACATTCTTCTTGAAATCCGAACAAGAAATGCACACGTCCATCTGACGGCCATTCAACACGCTAGCTACCTTCAGATTCTCGTTCCAAAGCTTTATAGTAGCGTTGGACTCTATCGTTATGAGTCCAACGTCTTGGATCCAGTAGCAATTGACCAATGCTGGTGCTTTGCAGAGATTCTTCTTATCACCATACGGGAAGCGACGATCTCTTGAGGCAACGCTGGAATCGCTGCCCGAACTTGATATATTGTCGGAGTGGTTCGATCTGGTCGATGTTATACCTGAAAAGGAAAAAAATCAAACCTTTACTATTGAACTATGAATAATAGCTGCTGAGAAATTTTAACCAATGTTTCTTTTTAAACGGTTTTTTATTGGAACAAAATTAATACTAAGAAAAAAATGCTCGTTGGTTGTTCGAATTGTATCCGAAAAAATAGAATCCACCACTACCCACTTCTGGCTGTGGACGCGGTACAAAACAAATGAGTACGTAGTTTTTCCGATTCGGATCAGACACCAGAATGTGAGGTCACCTCTATTTAATAATTAATCAATAAAAAATAATTTAATTTTCAAATAGTTTTAGAAATTTTAATAGTTTTAAATTCAGTTCAAAATACGCCACAATAATTATAATCGATATTAACTAGGGACAGACTTGAAAGACAAGAAAAAAAAAGAAGAATGGTCAGAGAAAATAAGGAAAAGGGAAAAGAAGAAGAAAAACGCAAGGAAGAGGAAACAGAATTAAGAAGTTATGCTACTTTAATGAAGAATGAAAATATGAAAACTAATCTTGATGGAAATGATTCAGATGACTTTATGTGATCTAATAAATAAAAACTATGCGATATTGTCACCTCCCTCGGCATAGCATTAGTGAGCACTGGTCAAACAGTCACATATTTTTATACAGTTTACTTAGAATAATAGAAATAACTAAAGCTACACAAAAGATAAAAAGTCTCACTCACCCTTAATATCATTCAAAATCTCCTGTGACCCAAGGTTAGTATTACCTCGCTGTAACATTTCAGGTTTCCAATCCCCGCCCACAGTAAACCTATACGCCATTAAACACCGGTTCTTCCCCGCTACCATCAACAGATTGGGGTTCACAAAGTTCATATATTGCACCGTGCTGTAAACATCCATTATGTCCTTGGTATCTTTGCTACGGATGGTGTACCTTCGTACTATACCGGATTCGAGGCCGTATATAACGTATTGATTGCATGGCGATATTTTCACCGTCGTAATTTGATCTTCCTGATTTGTGACGATCTCTGATAGTACTTTTCTGCCGCGCAATATCTAAAATACAAAAAGTATGTAGCCATTTTAATAAAGATTTGTCTAGGTACCTACTTAAATATACAATTGTTATACATACTTCCATTGATATATTAATAAATGAGGAAGTAGCAGTATTGTACGATTTTATTCAAGTTCCATTTTATAGATTGTCTGTTGTATAAACTTAACATTTGTGAAAATTTTGAGCTAATTATTAGGCGCTTTGAATCTAGATGACTTCGTCGCATGGATTTAGGATTTTTTATCACTTCGATCTGTTGCTTCGCGGAGTTATTAAAGAACAAACCAACAATCAAAATCACTTTATCAATAACTAGATGATGCCCTTGACTTCGTCCGCGTGGATTGATGTTTTTTAATTCTCGCGGGAATTTTTAGCCTATGTCCTTCCCCGGGATGTAAACTATCTCTGTACCAAATTTCATCAAAATCGGTTGAGTAGTTGAGCCGTGAGTAGCATACAGACAGACAGACACACTTTCGCATTTATAATATTAGTATGGATAATAAAATGGGAAGTTAATGTATATGTATAACAATATTTCCTAATCAACTACCACTTTTTTGTTTCTGGACATTTCTAAAGATGTAAACTACATGATTTCTTTTTTGAGTTTAATGGAATTGTCTCCTATATGACATACCTGTATATTGTTTTTATCATCGACAACCGCCAATAAGGGCTGTGCTACTCCTTCGTTGTTCCCATTGCATATCCCCTTCAAGTTGAGCGGTTTAAGCGAATGCCTATCAAGGCTCATTGTGGTTTTGACAACACGCTTTACCACCTCCTTGTTTGAGGAGTTGACGAACGATTGGTGTCGCTTAGGAGTTGAGCTGGCGCTTTGGGGGAAGCTGTTAGGCGGTGGTACCACTGGGGTGTGTGGTGATACTGTGTTGATGAAACTTGTGTCGAAGTTTGTTGTTAAGCGGACCTTGCTGTGGATGGAATAAAAAATATTGTGGCGAAACTAATTTGCTACTTATTTAAGACTATGTATTTTAACGACATACAGTTATTAATTATTAAGTAACTAGATGATGCCCGCGACTTCGTCCGCGTGGATTGAGGTTTTTTGATTCCCGCGGGAACTCCTTAATTTTCCGGGATAAAAAGTAGCCTATGTCCTTCCCCGGGATACAACCTATCCCTGTACCAAATTTCATCAAGATCGGTTGAACGGATGGGCCGTGCCAAGCGTAGCAGACAGACAGACAGACACACTTTCGCATTTATAATATAATTAGTATGGATAACACGATAAATACTACGATTATATATATAAGTATCAATATTTACCCAGTTGCATGGATCATGGTCACGACGGGACTACGATCCATGCTACTGATAATAACGTCACGAATTACGATTCAATCAGGGCTACCGCGTTTAAATTCGCCGCTAGGGGCGCTAGTGTAGTGTGAGGTCCCCGAAATGTCAAATATCACTGGGCTTTTATCGCGGGTCTAATTATTTAATTAATGTTATGAATATTTAGCAATAACCGATTAATTATCGAAGATGTAAGATACGTGCCAAAGAATGCCAGTGCTCTGTGCTTTGAAAGCGTAGCTAAGAAAAATAGGTGCAAAATTAAGCGGATTCTTTCGAACAGCTAATTCATAGGTTAGTATTTCCCTGTTTCCTGTATGTTTACTATTTAAAAAAGAGTTCTTTTTTTCAGAAATATGCTTGTTTACCGAATATACAGCTATACTTCAGGACCTTACTCGCAAGTGGCGCCAACTAGTGAGCATAAAAACGGTAGCCCTCATTGTGTTGGTTAAGAATTTTTCATACAATTTCGAAAGTAAGTAATTAATTTAGTAAAGTTATACATTTAAAGGATAGTGACTAAGTTTGGTATAATTAATACGCCGATGCCCGCGACTTCGTCCGCGTGGATTGAGGTTCTTTTTCCGGGATTAAAAGTAACCTATGTGCTATTCCAGACTATGTATCTATCTCTGTGTCAAATTTCATCTAGATCCGTTCTGGCGTTATTGAGTAAAAAACATCCATCCATACTTTCGCATTTATAATATTAGTATAGATGTCATCGTAAGATTGCAAAAACCGTTAGATTGTAATCTAACTAGCAAAATTGTAAACTGTGTGAACCGTTCAATATTCTGAGTGTCAATTTTTGAAATATTCATTGTATTTACATTTACTTGTCTCTTTCTTGTAGGTTAGGTTAGGGTTCGACATAAATAATCAGGTTTTATCGGGTTAATATACCTAACAGATTACAATCTACCGAAAAAAAAGCGTAAAATTGTAATCTGTTCACAGTTTATAATATTGCTAGTTAGATTACAATCTAACGGTTTTTGCAATCTTACGGTGGCATAGATATTTTATCCACTATTTGTAAAAAAAAAAAAACTACAATCTTTTAACTGAAAGAATTATGGACTTATGCCTAAAAGTTATAACTTCTAACAGTTGCTTTTGTCACATACCCGTTTCTCTGTGTATTGTGCGAGATGTAAGCAGCGTCCAGGTACCACACTTTGGCAGTGTTCTCGATACAGCCGGTGCCAGTCAGCAGCACGTCCGATCCGGGCTCGAAGTCGTCCCAAACTAGCACCTCACTCACTGCCATTGACACCACGTTTCTTGAAAACAAAGACTTTTTTATCACCACCACAATTGGCCATTTGACTACTAGTTAGGAGTGAGGCGTATATATCGGAACAGGAAAAAAGAACAGGTATTTAAAAGTAACACCTTGGAAGTGTTCTTTCCAAACCGAAAAACCTTTTCCGCGTGTTCCACAAAGTATTTTGGAATAGGTTAAGGAGCTGTTGCTGTGGAACAGTTGGTTCTGTTCCAGTTCCACAAACCACAACAGCCCGAATCTGAAACGCAACATGCTTTTCTCTATTCTAGCTTATGGAGGTTACCTTTGTTAGACAGAGATAACGTCACGGAACATGCTCTTCTCTATTCAGGCTTACGCAGCTTACCTTTATTGGAAAGAGATAGCAGCCGTTATGCCTGTTCCAAGCAGAAAACAGGTGTTGCATTCGTTCGGATACTCACATAATATTATACTATATTCCAACACAACTAGCTGTTATTTTGGAACAGGTTTCCGAAACTGTTATTTTACTGGAACTGGAACAGGCGGAACAGGTTTCTTATTTTACCCGTTCCAGCCCACTCCTACTACTAGTCGAATAAATTATTTTTTTGTCATTATTAAATAAAGGATCTGCCAAAATTCGTAATATCCATATTTCACGTCCCCAGTTAGTTTAGGTTGAATAACCGTTTTAAACTGGAGCAGGTGATATGGCTGGTTGTGCTCGGGGACCACTGGTCCGACCGTTCATCTTTGGAGGTCGTAAGTATATATAGCGTAATTTAGAGAACACTTCGTAATCGTGAGTTGGGCTCTTCGTGGTCGCGTGCATCGTACTAGTAATGCCATCTATTGGATTATGTGCGGACTGCGAAGACCGCCACAAAATTATCGATTAAAGTAAAAAAGTGCGTCGAACTTTGATGATGATACTAAGCACGCGGTTTGACGTTACAATAGCACAACCTAAGAGATACTTCTGTGCGTTTCACCCAATTGGAGTGCTTGATTTTCATAGCTTAGGTAATAGGTTGTAAGATCAAGTGCTCTTCTTGGTGGGTTTGACAAACATATTGATCCGTAGATATTTAATATCCGTAGGTACTGGATAGAAGTACGCTTTACTTTGCGGAAGTCCATGATAATGAAGGAACTAGAAATTTAATTTGCTATAATCCGCCACAGTAGACAAATCTATGTGGTACAGTGTGTATCTTGCACTTGCAGCTTGCGATATATTCACCGCCCAAAATAAAACGAGTGTGCTTTAGACCACACGACTGAAGTAAAACTTCTTTAGCTCGTAACTGGCTATGAAAGAAAGAGAGAAAGAAAATGTGTGATCACACATTTCGTAACTCACCAGCTTACTCCCAAGTCAGGCGAAGTGTTACTTCATAATTCAGGTATTCGTACCACACCACACCACATCAATCTTTCAAATTATTATCAACGTACGTTTCACTCCAACACCGGAGCATCATCAGGAGATGTTGACTCGACATTGGACGAGATACCGTATTTTAAGTATTAAAGTCGTTAAATATCTTGTAAGTGATGATATCAAACTTACCCTCTCCGGTTCTCCAATTCGAAAACATAAGAATTGGTCTTCAAATCGACACAAACCACGCGACTATCGTCCGTAGAAACGAAAAGGAGCGTCCCAGTCTTGTTGACGGCCATCGATATAAACGATACGATCTCGTTCACTACATCACTAGTGACTACAGTCTTGCTTTGACAGTAATTGTTTTGATTGTTGTTTTGACTGAATCGACGGGACATTCTGAACTCGTATTCGGTGACTTCTCTCTTTTTGAGGCCTAGGATTCTATTGCTACCTAAAACCAGATGAATTAATAACCAGGGAAAAATACAAATATTCTATGTATAATATACATTACATACTTATTACTTATATAATATATAGACTACAGAGTTATGATTTTATCATAACATATTTTAGTAAAAAAAGGAGTATTTTTGTCCACTATGTCTCTACTAGTCTATACTAATATTATAAAGAGGTAAAGTTTGTGACGTTGTAGGGGGTAATCTCTTGATCTACTGAACCGATTTTGAAAATGATGGTACTCAATAGAAAGCCACATTATTTGTGTATGTCATAGGCTATATATTAACCCGAAAAATTAGGGAGTTCCCGTGGGAATTTAAAAAACTTATTTCACGCGGACGAAGTCGCGGGCATCTGCTAGTAAATTATATTCCTGATTTTAAAGTATGCTAAAAAGTTAGTGGCAATGCTAATATCATTCCTAAAATATGTTATGTCAATTTTTACGAACGATGACCACAGAGGCAAACCATAGTCAAAATTTAAGTATGGAAAAATAAAACATGCTGTTATAAATATACGTCTTGTTAACTTACCAGGGATTGTAGCCAAATCCAATACTATTTCAGTCTCTTTAAACACCTGCCTTTCTTTAGTCTTCAAATTGACCACTTCCAGGGTATGAAGGCTGTTACTTGTCGCAACTATGACATTTCTGTCATAATTACACGGGATACATCGCAAGATCTCCTTATCTCTGTACAAATTGTCCAAGAGGTGGGTAACTTTGCCGGATGTGTTGTATAGAATGATCATTTTGTATGTGTTAGTTATTAGGGTTTCTTCGTTGTTCGCCCATCGACAGTTGAGGAATGGGCCTAGATTTGGTGGTATGGTTACATTGCTTGGGAAATTGTTGTTGTATGATTCTTCTGTTTCTGTAAAAATGTCATGACTGTTGTTAAGTTGAGAATAGGGCGGACTCTCCGCCATGTTTTGGCATCGTAGTTGGCAAAACATGGCGGAAATCCAATTTGGATTCAAAATATCTATAAATGTAAATGCAAAATAAAACAGACCATAATTAACTTGTTTTAACATTCATCTTACGAAATGTAAGTCGAGGGTAATAAATTTTCGACTTTAAAGCTAGAGCGTGTCGGTTCATTTCACTGTGACTATATTGTTTTTCAACACAAACACTCTTTCAATGTTGTGAGTTAATGTTAATCTAAAATATCGTAGTAATGTACGTACTCGTACTTTAACGGTGATGGAAAACATGAAGATTAAACCTGTATGCGTGAGTTATAAATGTTCTCATAGGTGTGTGAAGTCTGCCAATTCGCACTTAGCCACTTCGCCAGCGTGGTGGACTATATCCTTAGTAAAACCTTCTCATTTTGAAATGACTAAGCTCATCAGTTGCATGCATGCAGAATAAAGATGTATGTTGAATAAATGCATATTTGTCGCTTACCCTCTTCAATGACGTCATCGGCGGCGTCCTGCACTACGTCATCGATGTACCACAGTTTGATGACGCCATCGGCTGCCAGTGAAGCGACAAACGGCGGGTTGACGGGACACACTCCGAGCCACTTGACAGCGGATTCCGTGCTTTGGATCTGCTTCCTTAGCTTGTTGGTTGCTATGTGGAAAAACTGGAAATAGATGTTTACGTACACTATCACAGAATAGTTGATAGTACCTTTCAGGTGCAGAAGGATTACTCTGCAAATACTAACTTTAAGGGTGAGATCTATAGAGCGAACTTTGACTTTGCTTAGACTTAAGACTTGGTTAAATCGAGACAGATTTGTGTTACTCACATAAGTCCATCTCGCTTTAACTCTAAGTAAAGTTTGAGCCAAGTCAAAGTATGCTCTATAGATCTCAGCATAAGAGTGTGCAATGCCACAATGCCGTAGCCAATGAGAACGGAGCGTCGCGCGTCGGTCGGTAAGCGTCGAGCGGGATGTCGAATTATGGTTTTCTCGTGATTGAGATATACAGCGTCAAAACTTATTTTACCTAATTACTACTAATTTTCTATTGGTTAAGTTATTTACAACCAATCGAAAAATTAAGGGAGAAAAGGGATAAATACTTCAAGGTTGGTTGGCAAAACAAAAGCCCAACAGAAATAGTGTGCTCTTCCTGAGATAAATTTAGCAAAATGTGTGCAAAACATGTATTTTTCCAAAAATATATAGAGAAAAATTTCACCAATCGTGTTTTTAAAACACTTAATCCAAGCACTACAAAATTGCATATTACATACTCTTAAATAATATAATTATTATGACGCCTGCAATACGCATGATGACAGTAACCAAGAATCAATGAAATTATGAATTTATCTAATGAAATAGGATTCATGGATTATAAAAAACGTATTTATTTTTCTATTTCTAGTGAGATTGCTATTTATTTTGATAAAATAAAACTATAAAATATGTACAGCAATCCGCCATATTGCATAAAACACAAAGAAGCGAATGACGTCACAATTGTTTGTTTTCGAGCTCTGACAATCACACTGTTGCTTACTGCACACTGCACAGAGTGCATTGGTAATAACAATAGTGACGTCACAACGACGCCATGACACCGCCGAACGTTTTGGCGTGAATTTTAAAATTTAAATTTCAAATGCCTATAAAATACAGCAATCCGCCATATTGCATAAAACACAAAGAAGCGAATGACGTCACAATTGTTTGTTTTCGAGCTCTGACAATCACACTATTGCTTACTGCACACTGCACAGAGTGCATTGGTAATAACAATAGTGACGTCACAACGACGCCGTGACACCGCCGAAAGTTTTGGCGTGAATTTTAAAATTTAAATTTCAAATGCTAATTTTATCTACCAAACTTTATTTTTCTGCTGAAATAAGATATTTTTTCGAAATAGTAGATACTTCCGAACATAATCTGACCATTTTTCAAAATCAGTCATCATGCCTATTAGATCACACATTGCTGCGACCTAAACCTCTGCTCTTTCTTTCTATTGGGTAAACTCTCTTCTCTCTCTTGTAAGAAATGAGTGCCTGAGAGGGCACTGCTGTCGTAGCCATATTCCTTGGGTCACGTTCTCAAGAGTTTAACAGTGAAGGGAAACATCGAGAGGAGACCCCGAGAGAATCGCGGATTGATGCCAATCCGCGCTTGGCCAGCGTTGTGGACTATGGCCAAGCCTTCTCATTCTGAGAGGAGACGTGTGCTCAGTAGTCAGTAGGGAGCCGACAATCAGTTGAAATGTCACCATCAAGTCTTATTCCTTGTAAACATGATGTTCAGAAGGTGTACTTTGTAGGTAACTATTTTGAATAAAGATGCTTTGAGTTTGAGTTTTGAGTTTGAATAGTAGTGGTGGTGGGGGTGTTCCTACTAAAGCATCAAATAAACAATATACAAATTTATTTGGGTCGGATTTAGAAATAAATAATGTTACCATTATAAGTCCCGTATTAGTACCGATTAGCGCATAATCGCCAAGGAAACACACCGCCGTAATGGTTTCTTGCACGTCTATCGTCGAGTGTTTGATTTCTTCCACGTTTTGTTCGTGCCTATAAAGAATATACAGTCAATTGCTATCTCTTTCATAATAATCTATGAAGAAAAGGATGGCATGATATTTATGGAGTGAAGTAAAAGTTTTGGTTATTTTGGCCTGCCGCGCCGCTCTAACTCTGCGTCACAAAACCAGCGACGCAGTATGATAGTGAGAGAATAGCGCGTGCACGTAGGTTTGCGCTATATCTCCTGTTTAGCTATGGCTAATCTTGAGATTGGTCCTTGTGGCCGAAATTAGGTCAGAAGGACATTGATTTAAGTTTCTCATCTAGAACTAAATATAGTTCTAGATGAGAATCTTAATATAATATATACTAATATTATAAAATGTGTTTGTATGTTGGTTTGCCCTTTATGTTTGATTTTATGCGTGGGTATAGTGAAGGGAGAGTGGCATTCTACATAAGATACCCCTAAAAAAACCCTTGACTGCCTCGTTGGTCTAGTGGTTAGCATGTTCGACTGCAGCCGACGAGGTCCCTGGGTCGAGTCCCGGGTCGGGCCATAACAAGTATTACTGGTTTTTCTGACTAGAAATTCTCAGTACTAGCCGGGAGTAAGGAAGTTGGCGGTGTTACACCCCCGTGCCTCGGAGAGCACGTTAAGCCGTCGATCCTGCGCCTGATATATCTCCGGTCGTATCGGATTTTCCGTCCCATCGGGCTATGAGAGTAAAGGAACAGAGAGTGCACATGTGTTTACGCACACACTTGTGCACTATAATATCTCCCACGCAGATGGCTAATCTCACTGGAGACAGGCCGCCGTGGCCGAAATTCGGTCGGGAGGACATTATTATATACTAGTACTAGCTGATGCCCGCGACTTCGTCCGCGTGGTTTAAGTTTTTTGTTATTCCCGCGGGAACTCCTTAATTTTCCGGGATAAAAAGTAGCCTATGGCACTCTCCAGATCCTCAACTATACCCATGCCGAAAATCACGTCAATCCGTTGCTCCGTTGCGGCGTGATTGAAGAACAAACCAACAAACCAACAAACAAAGTGACTTTCGCATTTATAATATTAGTATGATAATATTGTTTGCTATAACTACAACACTTACAAAAACTCAAAGTACAGTTCATTATTGGCACTCCTCTCCTTAGCAACTTGCCATGCCTTAGTGTACAGGATCCCTTTGGATTCGTTCTGCAATATACTTTGCACGAGATCGGTGCACGGATACCGATGTAGGTCTATGCCGTACCTACTTAGGTACTCTTTGATGCTAAATATTAGCGTTTGGTCTAGTTCCTGAAAAAAAAAGACGATTATGATACATTTTTAACCGACTTCCAAAAAAGGAGGAGGTTCTCAATTCGGCGCGTATCTTTTTTTAGTCATTTATGAATTACTAGAGTAGACGATGCCCGCGACTTCGTCGGTGTGGGTTGAGGTTTCGTGGTTCCCGCGGGAACTCTTTAATTTTCCGGGTTAAAAAGTAGCACGAGATCGTTGCACGGATACCGATGTAAGTCTATGCCGTAACTACTTAGGTACTCTTTGATGCTAAATATTAGTCTAGTTCCTGAAAAAAAATACGATTTTGATACATTTTTAGTCATACTTTATTAATTACATTTCTGTGTTTTTAACCGACTTCCAAAAAAGGAGGAGGTTCTCAATTCGGCGCGTATCTTTTTTTTTTACATACATAGATAATATTTATTTATTCATTTGTCTCCGTACAACCCGCCCACTTTCATGTTAGTTTCCTCTGCCCTAAGGTTGCCTGGAAGATATCGCTATTTAAGCGATAAGGCCGCCTGTTATGCCATATCTAATAATATGATTGATTTTGTCTGTTTATTTCTTTTTATGAAATAAACAGCAAAACTGAAGTGGGACTGGGCCGGACATATTGTGATGCTCATGCCCGACGACTTGTGGGCAAAGGCTACAACACACTGGGTGCCACAAAATTCAAAAAGACGTCGAGGAAGGCCGAGGCGCCGCTTTCGCGATGAACTCGATGCCTTTATAAAGGACTGGCCCCAAATATCTATGGACCGAGGAAGGAAGAAAGGGAGGCCTTTGCCCAACATTGGGACATCACAGGCTGCCAATAACAATTTCTTTTTATGGTGTACAATAAAGTACATTTTACTTTACTAGACGAAAAAGTAGCATATGGGTTATTAGAGAGTAGAGACTATAATCTATCTCTCTGCCAAATTTCATCCAGATCCGTTCAGTCGTTCTGGCGTAATTGAGTAAAAAATATCATACTAATATTATAAATGCGAAAGTGTTTGTTTGTTAGTTTATTGGTTTGTCCTTCAATCACGCCGTAACGGGACAGCGGATCGACGTGATTTCTGGCATGGGAATAGTTGAGGACCTGGAGAGTGACATAGGCTACTTTTTATTCCGGAAAATTAAGAAATTCCCGCGGGAATAAAAAAAAACTTTATCTACGCGGACGAAGTCGCGGGCATCAGCTAGTCCATCATACATCAATATAATATTAGTAAGATAATATAAATGGACATTAGTACTCACCTCATTAGCGATATAACTCTCATACTTCTGCAAATCCAAAATGACATCCGCAGGTCCGGTCAGTCTCACTTTATTGCCTAAAAACTTGAGATCCAAATACAATCTATTAAACAAACTCCATTTATTGTTGAAATTTTTCGTCTTAGCCAAATGATAGCCTACATAAAAGGCTATATAATCATCATCCTCTATTTGCACTGGTACATTATCTATGTCTATATAATCATAATTTTTTAGGAAATCCGAGTGTAATTTCTTTGTTTCTTCTTCATTGTGACAATTTCGTAAATAATTCATTATAATGTCATGTATTTCGTAGATATAGCTTTGTTGTTCATGGTCGTACAGCTGTGTTATTAGTGACTTGGTCCGTAATTGCTTCATTATACTTTCGACTTTGGTGACGTCTTTATTCCATAGTTTGCTCAACACTTTAGCGGACACTTTAACATTGTCGGGTAATATGCAGAGCATTTTGAATAGCGGTAGTATGTCGGGTTTTAATGAATTGATGCATACTTCGATGGTTTTCATTGGGTTGCCATTGTGCCTTGTTAGACTGTAGACGAAAAGAAAAATATATATCTATAAATAAATCTGAATGTAATAATAGTCTGTCTAGTGAAGTCTCAGTCGGATTTTCTTAACTTTGGTTTTGTTTGACGGTCATTTTAAACGGATTAATGTTCGCGTTACATGCGTTCAAATTTTTTTTTGTTGAATTGCTTTCAAGTCGCGCATATTCAAAATGGATTTATCGAAGTTTCGAAAATAGTAACTCAAGACTGTTAAAAAATCATCATCAACAGCCCATTAACGTCCCACTGCTGGGCACAGACCTCCACTCTCATAGGTGAGAGGGAATTAGAGCTTAGACTCAGCACGCTACTCCAATGCGGGTTGGCGGACTTTGAAGACTATTATCATGTTAGTGATAATAACCGGGACCGACGGCATAACGTGCTCTCCGAGGCACGGGGGTGAAACATCAACTTTCCTAACTCCAGACTAGTACTGAGAATTTCTAGTCCGAAAAACCCAATACTTAATTATGACCCGATCCGGGATTCGAACCCGGGGACCTCGTCGGCCACAGTTGAACGTGCTAACCACTAGACCAACGAGGCAGATAAAATATTGATAAAACAAATTATAAAGTAGAAGAACGTCAAGAAAATAAAAAAAAAAAATTGTTTGACATAAGCAATGGCAGGGTTAGGATGAAGAATAGGACTGCATGGTGCTGATATGGCACTAAAAAGCCATTAACCAAAATAAGAAGAAGAAGAATATGACTTACAAAAACAAGTCCTTTTTCTCCAACTTATTCAAATAGTAGTTCCAATGTTTAGTATCGTGGATCAACTTTTCTCTATTCTCAGCTAGTTCAGCTCCTATGAGAGCGATGTGGAACGGACTCCCTTTGCATATTTCGTGCAACTTCTTCGCTTGTCTCGGCAGTCTTGTTACCTCCACGTCTAGACACGACGCGAATAACGCTAGGGATTCTTCTTCGGAGAAGTGGTTTTCAATCTGGAAAAATATAAATGATTTTAATTCTTTAAGGGATCATGCATAAAGTACGTCACACGTTAAGGGGGGGGGGGGGGGGGGGTGTTGTCAACGCAATGTGAAATTGTGTGACAAGGGGTGAGAGGTCACATTTCAGCCCAAGCAGTGGACGTATATATTTTGTTCGGCAAATGCTGTGATAGATCATAGCATAATCTTAAACTAGATTTTAAAGTTATACCGTAAGTCGTATATTATACAAGATGATGCCCGCGACTTCGTTCGCGTAGATTGAGGTTTCTAATTCCCGCGGGAACTCCTTAATTCTCCGGGATACAATTTGTCTCTGTACCAAATTTCATCAAAATCGGTTAAAAAGGTGGGCCGTTAAAGCGTTGCAGACAGACACACTTTCGCATTTATAATATTGGCGTAGATATGAATTTATCGAATATCAAGTCGTATCAACAGATAAACTGATCATAATAATAATAATATTATTTCCCTTTAGTCTATAGTTTAAGAGTTGAGTATGTGAGTTTAAAGTTGTGTTTGGAAAGGAAAGCTGTAGTTTTGAAAGGATTATTAGGTACTAAGTACTAACCTTAACAATTTGCGGGTTAAAATTCGAGACAACATCAGTATCCCTTGTGGTAACCAAAATCCTGCACCCAATGTCGAACGCTTCGAGACATTTTTTCTCATTCAATTCATCAAGCACCAGTAAGGCGTCTTTTAGTTGCGTCTCAGCGAATAACGATTTGAGTCTATCCCTTAATTCCTGCCAGGATAGTTCGTAGCTAGATAGGGAGTCATTGTTGGAACATATGCTGGACATAGATATGGTTGGTCTCATGTGCGAAATGGAAAACGATGATGCTTTGCGGTATAATCTGAAAAAGTAAAATAAAACTTAACCTACTAACAACAATTTTATTGACCGAGCAAAGGGAAGGTCTCTGAGTCTACTTGAGTGAATTTGCACTTGCCCGTCCGTCCGTCTGTCAGAGTCTTATTACTTCTGAATTACTGAACGTAATTACTTCAAATTTAAATATTATATGTAAACCGATGGCTTACAGCCGAATATGGCTTAAAAAGTTATAAAAATCTTTATTTCAGAGGGGCTCTCATAGAAGCGAATGCGAAGTAAAATATTTTTTATGGCGTTACGTAGGGTTGCGGTATATCATTTTAAAGATAATTAGGAATAGAGTCCAAAATTTTTTTTTTTAATTTTTCCCCTAAAATTGACGAAAAGTAGCTTTCAAAGTAGAGATTTTCTAACGTCCAAAGTTGAGCTCAGAACTCTCCATTTTCTGAAAGGCTGGGCCTTCAGTTCGGTGCGAACCACTAGTTTTCTAAGTGTTTCATAAGATTTTGGTACAAAATAAATTAAAAAAGAAAAGAAACAGAGCACATAGAACTTGTTTGACTAGAAGAAAAACCAGATACTCACTTATTCTGTTGAGCAATCATGTCGTCGTCAGTCTTACAATCGCCGAAATTGAGCCAAAACATAACCCCGTTGAAGTCGGAAGTGATCAGCAGCGGGTTACTTCGCAGCACGCTGATCGCTAGAGCCGTCTTTCCGCACCCAGACATACCGTGAAGCACCAGGATTTGATGCCGGTTTAACGATCTTAACTTCTCTAGTACGTCTCGCTCCTTGAAACCAGAAAATACATGTTAACTTATTTATCTTACTATACTAATACTAATAATAAACTAAATATATATAAATGCGAAAGTTTGGATGGATGTATGGATGTTTGTAAGTCAATCACGCCCCAACGGCTGAACGGATCTGACTGAAATTTACACACATGATAATATTGGCACAGAGATAGATTATAGTCTGGAATAGCACATAGGCTACTTTTCATGCCGGAAAATTAAAGAGTTCCCGCGGGAACCAAAAAACCTCAAACCACGCAGACGAAGTCGCGGGCATTCGCTAATACTGGAATAAGTCAATAGTGAATAGACATTGTGAAAATAAACTGTAACAATAATCCAGGATCCAATTCAACCTCATGCTGCAAGGGTACTTCCTACTCAGGTAACACCTCAGATAAGGTATTTTTACCCTCGACGAAGCGGAGACGGTATATGTGTTTGCCCTAAGAGGTTGTGTGTTTGTTTGTTTGTTTGTTTGTTTGTTTGTTTGTTTGTTTGTTTGTATGTTTGTTTGTATGTTTGTTTGTTTGTGCACTTTTTTGTTACCATTTTTCTCAAAAAGTACTGGGCCGATTGAGATGGGGTTTTTTGCATTAGATACGTATAGCTTGTGAGAAGGTTTTTAGATATATTTTAGGACCATAGACAACCAAGCTGAGCTGTAGTCTATGATTTTAATATTTCAACATGTTACCATTTTTCACAAAAACTACTGAGCCGATTGAGATGCGGTTTTTTGCATTAGATGTGTATAGCTTGTGAGAAGGTTCTTAGATATATTTTAGGACCATAGACAACAAAGCTGAGCTGTAGTCTATGATCTTAATTTTTCAACCACTGTTACCATTTTTCACAAAAAGTACTGGGCCGATTGAGATGCGGTTTATAGCATTAGATATATATAGCTTGAGAGAAGGTTCTTAGACATATTTTAGGACCATAGACAACTAAGCTGAGCTGTAGTCTATGATTTTAATTTTTCTATGTGTTAAAATTTTTCACAAAAAGTACTGGGCCGATTGAGATGCGGTTTTTTGCATTAGATATGTTTAGCTTGTGAGAAGGTTCTTAGATATATTTTAGGACCATAGACAACAAAGCTGAGTTGTAGTCTATGATTTTATTTTTTCAATATGTTACCATTTTTCACAAAAAGTACTGGGCCGATTGAGATGCGGTTTATTGCATTTAGGACTTCGTGCGATTACAAAACAGGAAACTGGTACCAAAATTTTAAAAAATCTGCGCTATTTTGAAATTCTTTGTTAATTGACCGATTTCGTTTAAAATCTATATTTAGGGCTCCCTGGGGTCACAAAACAGGAAACTGGTACCAAAATTAAAAAAAAATCAGCGCCATTTTGAAATTCTTTGTTAATTGACCGATTTCGTTCAAAATCTATATTTAGGACTCCCTGGGGTCACAAAACAGGAAACTGGTACCAAAATTTAAAAAATCAGCGCCATTTTGAATTTCTTTGTTAATTGATCGATTTCGTTCAAAATCGATATTTAGGACTCCCTGGGGTTACAAAACAGGAAACTGTTACCAAACTTTAAAAAATCAGCGCCATTTTGAAATTCTTTGTTAATTGACCGATTTCGTTCAAAATCTATATTTAGGGCTCCCTGGGGTCACAAAACAGGAAACTGGTACCAAAATTTAAAAAAATCAGCGCCATTTTGAAATTCTTTGTTAATTGACCGATTTCGTTCAAAATCTATATTTAGGACTCCCTGGGGTCACAAAACAGGAAACTGGTACCAGAATTTAAAAAATCAGCGCCATTTGAATTTCTTTGTTAATTGATCGATTTCGTTCAAAATCGATATTTAGGACTCCCTGGGGTTACAAAACAGGAAATTGTTACCAAACTTTATAAAATCAGCGCCATTTTAAAATTCTTTGTTACTGACCGATTTCGTTCAAAATCTATATTTAGGGCTCCCTGGGGTCACAAAACAGGAAACTGGTACCAAAATTTTAAAAAATCAGCGCCATTTTTAAATTCTTTGTTAATTGATCGATTTCGTTCAAAATCGATATTTAGGACTCTTTGGGGTTACAAAACAGGAAACTGTTACCAAACTTTAAAAAATCAGCGCCATTTTGACATTCTTTGTTAATTGGCCGATTTCGTTCAAAATCTATATTTAGGGCTCCCTGGGGTCACAAAACAGGAAACTGGTAACAAAATTTAAAAAAATCAGCGCCATTTTGAATTTCTTTGTTAATTGATCGATTTCGTTCAAAATCGATATTTAGGACTCTCTGGGGTTACAAAACAGGAAACTGTTACCAAACTTTATAAAATCAGCGCCATTTTGAAATTCTTTGTTAATTGACCGATTTCGTTCAAAATCTATATTTAGGGCTCCCTGGGGTCACAAAACAGGAAACTGGTACCAAAATTTTAAAAAATCAGCGCCATTTTGAAATTCTTTGTTAATTGATCGATTTCGTTCAAAATCGATATTTAGGACTCTTTGGGGTTACAAAACAGGAAACTGTTACCAAACTTTAAAAAATCAGCGCCATTTTGAAATTCTTTGTTAATTGGCCGATTTCGTTCAAAATCTATATTTAGGGCTCCCTGGGGTCACAAAACAGGAAACTGGTACCAAAGTTTAAAAAAATCAGCGCCATTTTGAATGTCTTTGTTAATTGATCGATTTCGTTCAAAATCGATATTTAGGACTCTCTGGGGTTACAAAACAGGAAACTGTTACCAAACTTTATAAAATCAGCGCCATTTTGAAATTCTTTGTTAATTGACCGATTTCGTTCAAAATCTATATTTAGGGCTCCCTGGGGTCACAAAACAGGAAACTGGTACCAGAATTTAAAAAATCAGCGCTATTTTGAAATTCTTTGTTAATTGACCGATTTCGTTCAAAATCTATATTTAGGACTCCCTGGGGTTACAAAACAGGAAATTGTTACCAAACTTTATAAAATCAGCGCCATTTTAAAATTCTTTGTTACTGACCGATTTCGTTCAAAATCTATATTTAGGGCTCTCTGGGGTCACAAAACAGGAAACTGGTACCAACATTTTAAAAAATCAGCGCCATTTTGAAATTCTTTGTTAATTGATCGATTTCGTTCAAAATCGATATTTAGGACTCTTTGGGGTTACAAAACAGGAAACTGTTACCAAACTTTAAAAAATCAGCGCCATTTTGAAATTCTTTGTTACTGACCGATTTCGTTCAAAATCTATATTTAGGGCTCCCTGGGGTCACAAAACAGGAAACTGTTACCAAACTTTATAAAATCAGCGCCATTTTGAAATTCTTTGTTAATTGACCGATTTCGTTCAAAATCTATATTTAGGACTCCCTGGGGTCACAAAACAGGAAACTGGTACCAAAATTTAAAAAATCAGCGCCATTTTGAATTTCTTTGTTAATTGATCGATTTCGTTCAAAATCGATATTTAGGACTCCCTGGGGTTACAAAACAGGAAATTGTTACCAAACTTTATAAAATCAGCGCCATTTTGAAATTCTTTGTTAATTGACCGATTTCGTTCAAAATCTATATTTAGGACTCCCTGGGGTCACAAAACAGGAAACTGGTACCAAAATTTTAAAAAATCTGCGCTATTTTGAAATTCTTTGTTAATTGACCGATTTCGTTTAAAATCTATATTTAGGGCTCCCTGGGGTCACAAAACAGGAAACTGGTACCAAAATTAAAAAAAAATCAGCGCCATTTTGAAATTCTTTGTTAATTGACCGATTTCGTTCAAAATCTATATTTAGGGCTCCCTGGGGTCACAAAACAGGAAACTGGTACCAAAATTTAAAAAAATCAGCGCCATTTTGAAATTCTTTGTTAATTGATCGATTTAGTTCAAAATCGATATTTAGGACTCTCTGGGGTTACAAAACAGGAAACTTAAAAAACTGATTTTTTTAAACCAAAATTTAAAAAAATCAGCGCCATTTTGAAATTCTTTGTTAATTGACCGATTTCGTTTAAAATCTATATTTAGGGCTCCCTGGGGTCACAAAACAGGAAACTGGTACCAAAATTTAAAAAAATCAGCGCCATTTTGAAATTCTTTGTTAATTGACCGATTTCGTTCAAAATCTAAGTATATTTAGGGCTCCCTGGGGTCACAAAACAGGAAACTGGTACCAAAATTTAAAAAAATCAGCGCCATTTTGAAATTCTTTGTTAATTGACCGATTTCGTTCAAAATCTAAGTATATTTAGGGCTCCCTGGGGTCACAAAACAGGAAACTGGTACCAAAATTTTAAAAAATCAGCACCATTTTGAAGTTCTTTGTTAATTGATCGATTTCGTTCAAAATCGATATTTAGGACTCCCTGGGGTTACAAAACAGGAAACTGTTACCAAACTTTATAAAATCAGCGCCATTTTGAAATTCTTTGTTAATTGACCAATTTCGTTCAAAATCTATATTTAGGGCTCCCTGGGGTCACAAAACAGGAAACTGGTACCAAAATTTAAAAAAATCAGCGCCATTTTGAAATTCTTCGTTAATTGATCGATTTCGTTCAAAATCGATATTTAGCACTCCCTGGGGTTACAAAACAGGAAACTGTTACCAAACTTTAAAAAATCAGCGCCATTTTGAATTTCTTTGTTAATTGATCGATTTCGTTCAAAATCGATATTTAGGACTCTCTGGGGTTACAAAACAGGAAACTGTTACCAAAATTTAAAAAAAATCAGCGCCATTTTGAAATTCTGTGTTAATTGGCCGATTTCGTTCAAAATCGATATTAAGGGCTCCTTGGGGTCACAAAACAGGAAACTGTTACCAAAATTTTAGAAAATCAGCGCCATTTTTGTTTATTTTGTTATCACCATAATAAATGAATTCAGTTTAGTACAGTAAAATCTGTACTACTTGTAAGTCTAACCACAATCCGTGAGCTGCTTTAGCAGCTCGCGCACAGGGCGAGATACTAGTTAGTTAAATATAGCTTGAGAGAAGGTTCTTAGATATATTTTAGGACCATAGACAACCAAGCTGAGCTGTAGTCTATGATTTTAATATTTCGATATGTTACCATTTTTTACAAAAAGTACTGGGCCGATTGAAATGCGGTTTTTTTCATTAGATGTGTATAGCTTGTGGGAAGGTTCTTAGATATATTTTAGGACCATAGACAACAAAGCTGAGCTGTAGTCTATGATTTTATTTTTTCAATATGTTACCATTCTTCTCAAAAACGACTGTGCTGATTTAGATGCGGGCTTTTTGTTTTAGATATATTTAGCTTGTACCTAGATGGTGCCCAGGGTATCATGATGGAGTCAGGAGGCGATCATGGGAACTCCTTAAATTCTCATCGTATACCTGTCGCGTTTGGACTCTTTTGATTTGTCGTGACAAGCGCGCCTCGGAAAGAAAAGGGTTTGGCCATAGTCCACCACACTGGTCAAAAAAACTACTGAGCTGTCAAAGATGCAGTTTTGTGTTTTAGATATTATGTAATATATACGTTTGCTAAATTCTAATTGTTGTTTCAAAGTTATAAAGGTCAAAGGTATAATGGAGCTCTGCAGTTCGTCGTGGGTTTTTTTTAAATTTTTAATTTTATTACTTGTTTAAGGTTATATGCCGCCAGTATTTTATATTTTTGTGTAAAAGGGGTCTCAACGTCTACGAGCCACGCTTATTTCCACTCCAGCTTCGCAACACGTCGACCTATGTGAGCTACTTGGTTCTTTTACGGATTTTTCCATTTATTTACCATATCTTCTTAAATTTTTCTAAGATATAAGTATAATGTGCTTACCAAAGCCATCCACTACAGCCCATTTACGTCCACTGCTGGGCACAGGCCTCCACTCTCATAGGAGAGAGGGAATTAGAGCTTAGACCTACCATCGCTGCTCCAATGCAGGTTGGCGGGACCAAAGCCATAACCTCCTAACAAAATAATTCGAAAGCCGCCAAGCCCTACTAAGGCTGTCTCGGAACTGCCATCGATCATGGTCTAATTGTACTCCAAAGCCTACATCGCTCCAGAGGCATCTCTAGCCCATGTAGCGCCCGTGTGCAAACATTATACCCTAACGCTCTCTAGTAAGTACGCGGTCAAAATGGAATGGGTACAAAGTACCTACATAGTTATTTGTGTGTGGGGCCAAAGAAAATTTTTGTCCCCCGAGGGCGCTATTTTGAATTCAGAGCGAAGTGAAGTATTCTGATGTAGAATCCTGAGCGTAGCGAGGAATTCAATATACGCCGCCCGAGAACAAAAAATTTGGCCACACATTTGTGACACACACTATTTTTCATCATTACGTATGAGAAAAAGCTAGGAGTATCAACCTACTATGTATGGACATTACCTATACGTTTAAAGCACCCATCAGAAGCACAGACGCGGACCAATCAGAACAGAGAAATGAAAAGTCCCATGGGCCTAAAAATTACATTTTGCTCCCGCTATCCTCTGAAGCCAATATTCGTTTTTCGAATAGGTAATTATGATGAAAACTTTATTTTCTATTCTAAACAGTTGAATTCGCATTATTTTCAATATTATGTTTTCAAACGAATCATTGAAACAGTACGCCGCCGGTGCCAGCACGAGCGATGCGACACTCGCTACTACACCAAATATAATATGTAATTATGTGTTTTAAGTTTTATTAATTCATGTTGAAAAAAAGTTTACATTGTAAAAGCCGCTCATGGCGCGCCTTGCTTTGCTGTCATTTTACAAATATTAAGAAGAGCTCCAGTTTTGATACAAAATGTATGCAAAGCGGAACTTTTTTTAAGTTGGTCATTGAAAGTGCCGCGGCTGGCCAACGCGCGCGCCGAGTGGGGCTCCGTAGCGAGCGGCGCTCGGCGCCCCCTAGGACCGCTGCGCCCGTGTGCAACGCACACCCTCCACCATAGGTAAAGACGCCTCTGCATCGCTCATAAACATTTAAGAAAAAAGGTCATAAGCTTACCAAAGCCATTCTCCTAACAAAATGATCAGGTAGCCGCGGCACGTCTCCCCTACTAAGGCTGTCCTCGAAACTGTCTTCGATCATTGTTCGATTGTTCTCCACAGCCAATTTCTCCCATAACCACTTGTAGTCTTTCGCTAGACTGTCCACGAACGCATTGAAAGCCTGGTTATTACCGCTTTGTAGTAACGTATCCAGGAGGTATCTTGTTCGGTCTACACGGTCCGCCTGTGAATCAAAGAAATAAAAATATTTAGTTTAGTCTGCTCCCTTGATCTAGAATCTAGATCTAGAATCTAGATGAGCGAACTAAGCGATACGACACGACTCCTTAGAAAATTAAAAAAATTATCTACGTGACTACGGAGGACACGTGAAGGGTCATGTACTGTTTGTAGACTAAGAGATAGCTGCACATTTTGTAACCATCCCCAGAAAAGCTGATTCAGTAATAGCTGGGTACTATACTCTCCACTGATAATGGAAGTGAAAGTCTGACCGCATACTGTTGGGCCTTTCGCTAGATATGGCCGGTCAAAGACGTGTTATCGTTACCAAAAATGAACCATAATTAGAAAAGCTGATTCTTGTACAGTATTAAAGTATACGCAATACCTATATAAACAGTATGAGAACTGACGCTATACATCGGGCCTTTCAGTAGATATCACCTCTCAAAGACGTTATGAACATACATACTGGAAAAAAATATTAGCATTTATTCACGTCACGTTGATTGCTATTACAAATTATGAAGGCGTATGAATTTATTTAACAGCAATCAACGTGACGACATAATAATTGCTAATACTTTTTTACAGTATGTATTAGCAAAATATAACACAACAACAAAAATATTAGCAATTATTATGTCGTCACGTTGATTGCTGTTAAATAAATTCATACGCCTTCATAATTTGTAATAGCAATCAACGTGACGTGAATAATTGCTAATATTTCTTTCCAGTATGTATGTTCATAACGTCTTTGAGAGGTGATATCTACTGAAAGGCCCGATGTATAGCGTCAGTTTTCATTCTGTTTATATAGGTATTGCGTATACTTTAATACTGTACAAGAATCAGCTTTTCTAATTATGGTTCATTTTTGGTAACGATAACTCGTCTTTGACCGGCCATATCTAGCGAAAGGCCCAACAGTATGCGGTCAGACTTTCACTTCTATTATCAGTGGAGAGTGTAGTACCCAGCTATTACTGAATCAGCTTTTCTGGGGATGGTTACAAAAAGTGCAGCTATCTCTTATAATATTGATACTGTCGCATCGCGTAGTTGCGTTTGTCGCTAAAGTAGGACAGGGCCTTACCAGTTGTCCACAACTAGGTGAGCGACAGAAGCGACGCGACACGATGCGAAGCCATAGAAAATGACAGACGTATCTACGCGACAATGTTGACGTAACGTCATTTTCTATAGCGTCGCATCGCATCACGCCGCTTCTGTCGCTCACGGACAACAGGTTAGAACTGACCATATTATATTATATTACTCAATGACATTGATGTACTACTCAATGGCATGGCTATGATAAAGGGTGATTAGTATGGTGATTTAAACATTGTTTATTTAGAAGCTCATAATTAAGAACTTTATTACTCATTGTTGTTAATTCGATTGTAAATACAACGAATGCTCTTGAAATGTTTAAGGAGTCAATTAAGACGATAGACTTGGCTGTGAGTTTAGTATAGGTACCTACTTTCAGAGCTGTGACTGACAGATAACCTAAAGGTATATGACTGAAAACTGAAAATTACATCATCCATACTAATATTATAAATGCGATAGTGTGTCTGTCTGTCTGCTACGCTTTCACGGCCCAACTACTCAACCGATTTTGATGGAATTTGGTACAGAGATAGATTACATCCCGGGGAAGGACATAGGCTTTAGGACATACTTTTTATCCCGGAAAATTGAAGAGTTCCCGCGGGAATCAAAAAACATCAATCCACGCGGACGAAGTCGCGGGCATCATCTAGTTACCAATAATTTACTATCTGTCCTTAAGTACTTTTGTCTATAATAACTTGCTCGGCGATATTATGTATCTCACTTGCGAGTTGCGACTGTAGGAAATTCTGCACTCTGAGCAATTTAACGCAACTTTGTCTCCAAATAATAATTATGATGAAATTTACACCAGTTACAGGAAAATAATTAATTTAATAAACAGATCATATTTCCTTGGACGATGATTAATGCATAAGGTATACCATAAGGCTAGCACTAACTTATCTACCAAGTGCTTTTACATTTTATTATATTTTAAAGCACCAACATGCCTACTCAACTGTTCGCGTCGCTTAGTCTGATGAACATGATACCTTATCAATGATTTAGTCATCGACATACCTGGGATTATGATTACATTACGCAGGATTCGATAAAATAGAAATATAAAGGAAAGCGATCCAGCAGCTGTCCAGCACGATGTAGCGCAGGTAGATGACGTGCATAATCTATACTTCTGTACTAATAATAAAAATGCGAAAGTTTGGATGGATGGATTTTTGTTATACTCAATCACACCAGAACGGCTGAACTTTGGCACATATATAGATTATAGTGTAGAACAACACATAGTCTACTTTATATCCCGGCCAAAGTCGCGGGCATCAGCTAGTGGTTTATAAAACTGCTACGAATCTGCCAATTTGCTGGTAACTACATCTCATAGAATCGTAACTTGACACCATTAGGCCGTTATTACATCTTATTCAGTTCCATTCGCCTTTTGCTGGACTGGATTTTAGTTATACTTATTCTGATAACCGATAGACGTCCTCACACACGCTATGGTGTTGCGGCGCCTGGATCCAGCGGTGTCGTTTGTCCACCGAGTGATCGGTCTGTCAACGCTACACTTCCAGTGCGGGGTAGCCTTTGGGCCAACTTAGGACCCCACCATCACGTTCAACTTTGATAGAAGCATTAGGTACTTGGTAACTCAAGTGCAAACAGAGAATTGAGAAAGGCTGGCAGTACAGCGCTCAACGCGTTAGAATTCGCAAGAATGACAATGGTAAACCAGCACTAATTATTGCCCTTATTAGATGTCTGTTTGTCGCTTTAGCTGAATATAGCCGGATGCGTTTGCATCTACATAGCAAACATCAGTTTTGTAAGGACAAAAGCTGAATCGATCTGAATAAGTGTAGATAATGCCTAAAGATGCTGAGATCTATATCGCTTACTTTGACTTGGCTCAGACTTTACTCAGAGTTAAAACGAGATGGACTTATGTGAGAAACATAAATCTGTCTCGTTTTATCCATGTCTTAAGTCTAAGCAAAGTCAAAGTTCGCTCTATAGATCTCACACTAAGTTCTGCTGCAAATATCCTCTAGAGTCTAGCATACCAAATATGCTAGAACTGCCAATGAAAAATATCTAGAGCTACTCACCAAGTTGTAGATGTGATCGAACACTTCGTTCGATATGGCATTGTTGGTGAACAGCTCGTCTAGTATGTAGTTGACGTCGAGATCCCTGACGATATCCTGCTGATGGTGCTGCAGCAACATCCGGTTTTTGATGTCCATGGCCGGTGTCTGACACTCATCTGTTAGAAATTACGCGAAACTTTCATTTATATACCAATTAAAACATGCATTTTGCCGTGGAGTTGCTTAAGGAAATTAGGAAAATAAGCATTTAGGGTGATTATTGTAATAAATGGGTAAATTTTCAATATTTTTGCAGTATTCCTTTGACTGAATACTTTCTTATTATTGGTTAAGTAATTAGACATTATGGTCATATTATAATGATATTATTTTTTATGCAAATATGGCTAGTGGCGGAGACGTGGCAACTGCCACGTACTTAATATTATTTTTCTCTGTGAACGTGTACTTAGGACGTGTATTGTATTGTTTTGATACACAGTCATTAGTTACAACTATTACTTAATATTATTACTAACTACTACTTATTACTACTTTGCGTTCCCATCTTTCACTGGGCATCACCAATAACCTTTTCTGGTTCTTAGGTTCTTGGGCACTACACTTGAGGCCCTCAGAAAGTAATTGTCTCTACCTCTCGCCATGGAATTCAGTTTAATCCGTTATCATAAATAACTTTTAGATATTATTTACTTATACTTATGGTTTTGTTTTCTAAACACGGACGCTGTCTTTGGTTTGTTATCCGTAACAAGGGATGAAACAACTTTGATGGGGATAAAATGAACCCCATATCCATTTACTCAGCCTGTTAGGTAAACTTTAAAAAATCCTGATCCGGTTTTGATTACCTAATGAGTGTGCAAATATGTAAAACTAGTTGATTTGTTCTGTATCGTCTAATTTTAATGATTTCAACTGTTATTTCATTTATTATTCAATAACAGACAATTCATTTCAGTTTTATATATATAGATCTCTAAGTTCTAACCCACTCGGATCCTCAAACGATATGCAACGATTACAATGTCAGGATATTAGATATCCTAACAATTTGATAAATGATTAGATATAATTTGTGAACGCATCTATCTGCATTCTTCTGCATTGCATAGGCAAGCCTTTTGTTTCTAAGGTCTAACGAAATAGCATTTCGTTAGACCTTATTACTTTCAGTTTTGCCTGTTAACTTGGTGATAAAGAAATGATGTAAATTGTTACTCCTTGGGTAAACGCATAGGTACTTTTCCTTGTTCGTTCGTACGTTCGTTCGTGTGGAAAAGCATACTTTTTTTGCTGGACAATTCACTAGTGTGTAAAAGACAGGTAGGTACTTCCTGACGAATGTGCTGGCTGCTCGATGGTTATAACTTACTAATTTTCCCAAATACCTACTTAGGTACGTACTTAAAATTTTGCAAAAACTTAAATAAAAAACGCTCTATTCTTAGATTTATTTTGTTCGGTTAAATTTTCTATAGGGCAAATGTATTTAGACTAAATCTGAAGGTTTCGTGATTTTATTAACTATTGGCTGGTACTTACTATTATTTTTTAAATTATTTTTAAGGCAAGGCAATTTGATGTGCACTTTACATTATTAAGTAGGTACGTGATAGTTGAATAATTTCTATTAGTTCTCTATTGAATATTATTAAATATTTTGGATATTAGTTATTGGATTTCCTCAACTTATTTTAGGTTCAGTATTCAGTAGGTATTTACTATTTACCTATTGTTAAAGGATTATGTTGGAAGAAAAAATCTAATCGAATACCTAAATCCTAATCACCTAAGTCTTAATAGTTATTTGCGTACCAATGATAAAAATATGTAATTTTAGTGGTGAAGAGAGCTTCGAATTCCACGATTATAAACAATCTGAGTCATACTGTTTAATTTAAGTAGTAGTAAGCAGATGATGCCCGCGACTTCATCCGCGTTAAAATGTTTTTTTTTTAATAATTCCGTGGGAACTCTTTGGTTTTCCGAGATAGGTAATATTCGGTAAATAATAAATAATTCGGCCAAGGGCGAGTTGTACCTATTGGCACACGACAAGATTTAACACTAGGTATGTCCTTCTTAAATACAAGGTTATTGTATGGGGACCGACCCCGTTTAATGTATAACTTTATTTTATTTTGATTATTTGTTATGGTATAGCTCACTCTTTCTCGAGATACATCAAAAAACGCCGAAAAATCACGTTTCTTGTACAGGCTCCCGTTATTTTTAGTTAATTTTAATATTTATTACGTAATTGTTGTTATAGCGGCAATACAATTTCGACTGTCTAGCTATTACGGTTCATGAGATACAGCCCGCCAAACTGACAGAGACAGACAGACGGACAGCGGAGGTTGGTTGAACTAAGATGGCCCGTGAAAGCGTAGCAGACAGATGGACAGACATACTTTCCTGTTTATAATATTATGTATGGAATTCTAACTGATTTCTATATTTTTAGACCGTCGCGTCCGTCGTGGGAGCGCGAATGACTATAATAATACACCAATAAAATTTTACATGATTAAGTACCTAGGTAGGTAATGTTCTGGTAACATTCGCTTTTGCACGAGGATGCTTTTTCAAAACCTTGCTATTTTAATTTGAAACTGAAGATAATAATGAGCAAGCGAAAATGAATCAGATCTAATCAACACCTATAATAATACTGTCTTAAAATTTTCTTTCAAATATTTTTGCCAACTTCTGGAATTATGTTAATAAATTCCAGAAGACATGATCGACGTTTTATACTTCAATCAGACAAACACACAGTAAGAATAGACTTATATTATTAGTGACAAATTAATGCAACGTAGGTACATTATGTACCTACTGCATCAAGTTTCTGTGTGGGCTGTGGCTGTGAGGAGTCTCTACAGCGGAATTGTATACTAGCTGACCTGCCCCAGCTTTGCTGGGGTGTAATGTCTGAAATCTAATAAAGAGAAGTCGCTAGGCCCAGCAGTTTAAACGGTACATTAATTTACCTCAGTCAGTCTCCCGTTTAAAAAAATAATATACTGAAGTACCTACTTAAGTAATAATAATTATTAATTAGTAATATAATATACATTAAATCGTCCTTAGTCATTGGTGATGAGGATCACAAACAGGAGATCTTATGTGCTCAATTGATGATTGACCTACTTCATGTTCATTGCTTTGGGTTTAAAAATAATTCAAGGTTAGATTTTCTTTTTTTAAAAAAGCTTTGAGGACTAGAGGTTATATCAAAATATTAAATAATGATGTACCTACGTATGATTTGTTGTATTTGTCTCTGTCCCGAATAGCAGAATAACTATTAAAAACATTGGAAAATATTGACGAAAAAATAAAATAAAAGAAAAAACATTTTCCCTTGATTTTCCCATACAAAATGTTCATGGGTTTCGTAACGTGATTTTTGGCATGGGTATAGTTGAGAATCTGGAGAGTGACATACGTTACTTTTTATCCCGGAATATTAGGGAGTTCCCGCGGGAATCAAAAAAACAAACCACGCGGACAAAGTCGCGGGCATCAGCTAGTTATGTAATATTATTAAGTAAGTATAGGTACGTAATATTTGACAGAATCAAATAAGCTACAAGTGCAAAATATTAAAGCTTTTGCAGGCACTGAACTAAGTCATTAAGGTGACCGGTGACCGAGCTTTTCACTGCTAACTACCCACTAACAGAAATGATCAAGCCATGGATAGATTCTAATTTTATTTAGGTTCCTAAATTATATTCTTAAATCTAATACCTTAATAGACATATACTAATAGTAATCCACTTTGTTCATCCATAATGAGTTGCATGAATTAATTATGGTTAGTAATTACAGCAGCAATAAACCTAATGGGGCGAAAAGTTCATAAAGTTAAAATTAAATAGGACTATATATGTTATCTACCTTATAATAAGAAAAATTTACACACACACAAAAGATAAACACCATAGATTTAAAGAAAAACAAAAACTATTGGAAAACAAAGCACAACTGTCCAAAACAACCAATCTTAATGAATGAGTCTATACAAATGAGTGGACAGCTAAGTAACTTCAACAGTTATTAGTATTCATGTGGAACTATCCTCAATTCTCAATATGACCTTGCAGATTAGAGACACCTACTCGTAAATAAGATGAACACACAGTCACAAATATGAGAACAACTAGGTACTTGTGTCGTTGACTCTACTTTGATTGCCAAGGTCGCCATTGAATTATAGGGTAGATATGCCTAATTTCAAAAAGCAGGACAAATAGAAAATCCTCTCATGTTATTCTAAATCTAGGTAGTCTTCCACCACCACTACAGCAAATTAACGTCTGGGCACAGGCCTCCACTCTCATAGGAGAGAGGGAAGGTAGTCTTCAATATAGTCTAAATATACATATAAAAGGAAAAGCTGACTGATTGATCTATCAATGCACAGCTCAAACCATGAGACGGATCAGGCTGAAATTTGGCTGCAGATAGCGATTATGACGTAGACATCTGTTATGAAAAGATTTTTGAAAATTCAACCCGTTTGAAATTTGTGTAGTCCATGCAAACGAAGCATAAGCTAGTATAGGTATATAGCACCATAAACTAATTACTGAGAAGGCTGTAGCATCATTTTGAGGGGTATTTGTCTTACTATTATAAACACTTTTAACCGATTGTTTTCAATTAGGATAACTACAATAAATTAAGCCAGAATACTTATTTTGCATGCTTACTCAAATCATATTGAATTACTTTAAGACTTTTATAATAACTGAAAGAGCCAATGATCAAAAATCAACTCTTGATCTATGAAATAAAATCTTGTCTCATTACTGGAGGATGCTTGGGAACCCTACTACTGAATCATTTTAAGTAAAATCTGTAATTTACTGGATACATACCTACTAAGTAATGTACACAACTTTATTGAAATTATGACTGCACTTTGAAGATTTTTTTATTTAAATCCCATACCTACAACTTAAAATTAAGTATAAATGTGAAAGTATGTACTTTAAACTCTAATGATTAACTAGTAAGTAGTATTAGTAAATCAGTTTCTATTCTATGCGTACACTATTCCTTAATAGCACCTGTATTTAGTTTAGCATGTCAAGGACTTGTTATCTAGATCTGAACTTGAGTCATATTTGCTGGCAAGTGCATTATGGTGGCTACACATGTAATGCAGAGCTAGACTAACTACCTAGTAAGTACCTAGTAACTGTACATTTGTTGGCGGAAAAAAAGTATTTCCATTCATTTTACTTGTCCTGCTCAGTGATGAATTTGTGCATATTATGATTGAACTTTGTTTGCAACTTGCAGGTAACAGTTAATATTGTAACAAATACTTAAAATATTTAAGTAAGTAAATTGATCAAGAAAAATATGTTTATTCTATAATAGCCATCAAGTATCAACTTTCAAGAAAGCCATCAATCATCATTATCATCTTAAACCAATGTGCCCGCTATAACTGAGCACAGCTCTTTTTCAGCATAAGAAGGATAGGGCCATAATCAACCACACTGGCTAAAAGTGGATTGGTAGGCTTACCCATTTTACTGTACACCAACTTAACTCACTTTTGTGAACATTATGGGTAACTCTGAGCCATGCAGGTTTCTTCACCTTTTCTTCACTATTAATGCAAGTTGTATTTAATAGGTTTACAGGCACATGACTCTGAAAAGTTAGAGGTAAGTGCCCCAGGAGTTGAACCCCTCAAAGGATGGAATCTTAATCATTTGGCTAAAGAAGTACCTGATAGCGACATTTACAATTCGTGCATTGTGACTATCACAGCAAACATAACAACTCCATTGAATTCATAGTTATGTATAGCCAGTTTAAATGTGAGTATTGATGTTTTTGTGCCACATAATGGTAAGTTGTGGTCAACAACAATAAACGTCATTAACGGAAATAGTTTTTTCACTGATAAGAACATGCAGAACATTGTCTAGTAAGTAGGTCTGATTTCATAATTATTGCAAATTTAAAAAGATAATAAGTTACTTATCATTGAAAAGATTGTAGAACTTTTACATAATGTTCCAGAACATACATCAACTGTTATTATAACAAAGAAAACTTAATAGTGGTGTTCCTCATTGAAAAGGACAATGAGAAAATGACCTTCCACATACAACTCACCAATAAATATGAGAAAGATAGATTTTTAGTTAGATATAAACAAGAATTAAGATCTCCAAACCTACAGAACTACTTAACACTGAACTTAAAAATATATCACTTACTAATTTGGTGATGAATATCCTGGATTATTCCTATTATAAATTAGCTCCGCTACTTCATCTAAGTTTTTTAACTCCCACGGGAACTAATTAATTTCCGGGATAAGAAAGAGCCTATGTCACTCTCCATGTCCTCAAATATACCATAGCAAAAAATCACGTCGATCCATTGCGGCGTGATTGAAGGACAATCAGACTTTTGCATTTATAATATTAGTATTTAAACAATTTTGGTCTAGCTTCTTAGAGCTGGCTACTTTTTACTGCAGAATCAAAGAGTTGCCCCAGGATAAATTTATTTATTATTACTTAATTCAACCAAAAACATGGATAATTTAGTTAGAAACTATCTGATGCCTGCGACTTCGTCCGCATGGGTTGAGGTTTTTTGGTTCCCGCGGGAACTCCTAAGTTTTCCGGGATAAAAAGTAGCCTATGTCTTATTCCAGACTATAATCTATCTCTGTGCTAAATTTCATCCAGATCCGTTCAGCCGTTCGGGCGTGATTGAGTAACAAACATCCATCCATACATCCATCCATCCAAACTTTCGCATTTATAATATTTATTTGAATTTGATTACTTAATTCAACCAAAAACATGGATAATTTAGTTATAAATAGGTATTTACTTAAAATAACTATTGTATTTTGGCTGGTGAGGTACATGAATACAATTTAAAACAGGTTTATGGACATTCATTAACTTTATGAAAGAACTTTAATCCAATAATTTAAACCTGCCTGTATGTGTGTTTCTTTTAGTCATTATTTATTAGAAAAATAAGCATTATTCCTGCAGACAACAAAGATACATGCACATTATTATTTTATGCATTTGCCTATTTCAAGCACAAATTACTAGTTTTACATTCATTAGAGCATTATAAAGGCAACTGGTTAAATCATTATGTTACACCGAGTTATTATTTTACTAAAATCTAAACTTTTCGTTTAACAAAATACTCACTCCTTCAAAGCACCAACGAATGTTTTAGTCATTGGGAAATATTCGACTATTTAGAAGCAGTAGGATATTTTACCAAGTTACCTAATCGCTTAATTACAGCATTTTACTCATGAATTATGTCTTAATATACCACTTTAGCACCAAATTAATAAATAACAAAGCACACAAACACTTCCACACTTTCCACTTGTCCCGTTTGTTTTGTATGACATACAAATTACAATGCATTCACGAATCACGCAAGTTGCAACTTGCAAGGTTACTGCATTTTGATTGTAGCTTATTTTTCATTGGCCATGAGAAAATATAGCTAATTTCTGATTGGCGCTCTGTTGAACAGGTGACACAGATGGTGAATAATCTTGACCACACCACAGAGTGTAAAATGTGTTGTCATGATACAGACTAACATTGGCCACCATAGACAAAATTAATTAAAGGTCTATACACAGATTTATAAAGGGGAGCCAACGACCTCAATTTACATAGACGGGCCCTGTCAAACAAAGAATGTGGGCGTATTTTTAGCAACGCCATCAACGCCATCTAGTCTGAAAAGTGGGAACTTGCTTGCAACATTTGAATTAAAGCTTGAAAACGTATGACTCCGTCATAGATATTATAGGCCATAGCCATAGAAGCCGTAAGACCAGTTAGTAAAAAAAAATATCATACAGTTTGTCGCGGAATTTTAATGATTGCGCAATGGATAAAAATAATAAATAGGAAGATTAAATAACGTTTTTTTGGAAATGTATAATTGTGACTTGAAACACTTACCTTAAAATAAAAATTGTACAGTGCCAAACTAATAAGACTTTAGATGTTAACCTAAGAATTACAAATTATCTACACGACGAGCGACCGTGACAGCGCTACGATGGGGACAAAGACAGGATAGGAACGCGTTCTCATAGTCGGTCACCCAACCCTTTTCTATGAAAGGGCCCATCTAGTACCTACATATATATCGATGAGGGGAGCAGATTCAATATAGTGAAAAAAATTGCGTGGCAATTTCAAACACACGGAAACATTACTTACACATAGACAAAACTCAGGGCCGCACCTTGTTGCTGCATAAAACATTATATTAATATGTAGGGTTAAGTCGTGTGAAAAAAAAAACGACCTAAACGTTACCTATCATTTGGAAGCTATATTTTGTAAGGGTTTTAAAAATTATTAAAGGTACTTTTTATGACTTTTTTAATCACAAGCGATCACAACTGCAATGTAGTAACAAAATTTACAATTGTAATTTAATATAGCTTTTGCTTGCAGCTTCGCTTTCTATAAATTCAATTTTCATACAAATTTCAGATCCCTGCTTTACGAGGGAATGGATTTTCAAAAATACTTTTTCAGCATCCGCTCCTACCTTTTAACCATTTGTAGATGGCTAAAGCCTGCCTCGATAGGATAGAGCTGTGCTAGATGTCTGTTCCGGGCTTGGGTCCGCAATGGTAATCACCACCATGTGATGTGACCACATTAATTTCTTGGCAGTAAGCCAAATAAATGTTGTAAGCTAATCGAATTGAATCATTATTCCAAAAAATTAGGTTAGAAGGTTAAATAAAAAAAATCAACAGGTTAAATGCACACGTTTTTTATTCAAATAAACTTTACAATTATTGCTTTAGAATAACAAGTGAATCTACAACTGATTCGGAATGCCATTTTTAACGAGAAGAGTTACAATATGTACTCTAAGGAAACAGAAGTGGGTTAAAGTAAAAATAAAACAACAAACTAATCTTTATTCTACAGCACGCTTTTAACAATCTCAAACAGAAAATAACTAAAATGGAACAACACAGCAAACAGGACTTTAATCTTAACACGAATTAAGGTTCAGATCGACACTAACACAATGTTAAACTATCAAAAATTACCAGATGGATGCGTTGCCGATTGCTTACATGCAACTCACAACTAGAGGAGTAAAAGTTGAACTAGGCTGAACCATTAGTAGCTCTGCTATTGAAGGTACAGTGGTAGTAGGTCGGGTAAACCGATTCTGGGAGAAAAAAATCATTTTTGTTCTGGAAAAAACATTAATAAATTATTTATAAACAAACATATAAATCAATCTAGGGAACTAAATAAACCTTAAACCACACATTAAAGAGTTTGGAAACTGAATCATGGGCATGTCGATTTAAAATCAACTGTTGGAGAAATACTTAATAAGAAGGCTTCGGCCGTAGCTAGTTACCACCCTACCTACCTAACCTACTTACCTCGGCTAACTTTTATTTGAAAATGGTCGGTATGTACAACAGAAGATAAAAAAGAACGGAACACACTACGTTCTATTAAATCAGCTGTAATATGCTTGGAGGATATAACACGTCTTGATGAATTGGGCTGTCAGTCTTTTCTATTAATATTTTTCATCCATAGGTTTCTCAGGTATTCATCCTTTGCAAACCTGAAATTAAAAGAAAGTTATAAACTTATAATAAAAGAGTCGTCAAGTCCGACCCTGTAATTTTTGCAAGTTCTCGAAATGTCAACAAAAGATTATTCAACATAAAACATGTATTTCTACAGAAAACCATAACATTGTAGCTATAATATTAGCATGACTACATATTTCGTCTTAACAACTACAAATATTAGATATCTTAACCTTGATATGATGCGATAAACGAAAAAAACTCAAAGCTACATGATATCATTAAATTTACTTACCGATGGAACGTTATTTCTGGGGTTTTCCTGTACGAAGCGTTGTAACACAGGGAGACGCAACACTTCACCATTTTATTTCAATAAATATTGGCTACTAAACCTCTAAATTTCACAAACAATTTATGACAACACAATGTAAACAAACGCCATATGTCTCGTCGACAATAATATTATTTTTTTTAACTCGGCGTACTTCACTTCATCTCCATTTGCTACATTCATACCATACCCTTTGCCTCCACCAGCGTCACTGTGGAAGTTTTTTGAACTGTTATATTATATAGCAACCACTACTTTACCTTCCTTTATAATCACGGATAAACCTCAAGAAATATATTATACTAACAAGAAATGCCTCCATTTATTTGGCTTTAAATCACTGGGCTCTAGCATATTTGAGCAAATCAGAACCACAGACGATACACGAATTTCCAGAATATTATTTGCTCTGTGGTGGAGCGAGTGGTGGAATCGTACGTCAGTGTTATTATAAGTTTTGGCCTTTGTTTTGGCACCTCGTTTGAATTTTTTAAGTTTTCAACCTTGATTAAAGGCGTGGGCGTGAACAGTGGCAAAAATATGCTATCTTTAAACTCTATTGACTATTCTATATGTTTCAGTACAAGTTTATGAACTGTCGCGTGGAATTATTTTCGTTATGAGTAATTTATTAGGTACAGTTTTTTATTTATTTATTCCCCTACAAGTTAGGCCTTATTATTTTGCGGCATCCAGAAGGATCACAGAAGTTATGACTTATGACCTAAACTAAATGTCTGCGTCGATTTTAGATTTAGACGCAGCGGTTTACATTATGACTACCTAAGGCTGACCTATATAGTCTACCCTAACCCACATTCTGCGTCGATTTTAGACTGATTTTATACGACATAATTAATTAATGAACGATCATCTCATTATTTCGTTAGGTTTTTTATCTTACATTTTTGTACTAAAATCTAAGTGATGTTTTTAGAGGTGTAAAAGTAACGAAAAAAAGCGTACCCGTATGTATTCGTTACTATAACAATTAGTACTCGTTACTATCGTATCGTTACGTTACTCGTTACTTCTGATACCTCATAAGATGCTATGAAAAAGCCACAAATAGGTTCTTTAAAACGTAAGTTTATAAATTCACCCATACAACGAAAAATGCGAGTAACAAAATGCATGCGAGTAACGAAATGCATTCGTGAGTAACGTTTCGTTACTCGGTACTGGATGGCGCACCCGTTACTCAGTACCGAATACATACGGTTCGCTACAGCTCTAATGTTTATCAATGAAATTATGAATTTATCTAATGAAATAGGAATCACGGATTTAAAAAAACCTATTTATTTTTCTATTTCGAGTGAGATTGCTATTTATTTTGGTTAAAATAAAACTATAAAATACAGCAATCCGCCATAATGGATTAAACACCAAGAAGCGAATGAAGAATCAATCAAATTATGGATTTTAATGAAATAGGAATCATGGATTATAAAAAACGTATTTATTTTTCTATTTCGAGTGACATTGCTATTTATTTTGATAAAATATAACTATAAAATACAGCAATCCGCCATAATGGATTAAACACCAAGAAGCTTGGAGAACTTTCATGATGTTGTGAATATAATAAATTACTTAAAACTAATAAATCAGTGTTTTTTAAATCCATCAATAAATTTTAGAGCCATCAAGAAATGGCGATAAAAGTTTAATTATTTATAATGTAGGTACACCGATTGCTGCTCGAGTGAGAAATTTTGTGAGTGAGTTTTAATACCTAGCCGAGATTTAATACTTCAAAATTATCTTCACACACAAATTAAGTGCTTTTAATTCAATTAAGTCACGTTAAGTCCATTTATTTCTTTTATTCGGCTTTATAAAGTCGGTTGATAGGGAATTAGGTACGACGTCGTCTCCCGTCTTGCAAGCGCAATTTTAAAGTTCCATAACTTTTTCATTTGTTGAGATATTTTAATGATTCTTTCATATTTTTGTTTTATTTTGTCTTAATTTTCATAATAAAAAAATAATGGTAAACTTCTCCATTGTTTGTTTTCGAGCTTTGACAATCACACTATTGCTATTGCCTATTGCACACTGAACAGAGTGCATTGGTAAAACAATAGTGACGTCACAATCGACGCCATGACACCAGCAAGCGTTTTGGCGTGAATTTTAAAATTTAAATTTCAAATGCCAATTTTATCTACGAAACCTTATTTTTCTGCTGAAATAAGATATTTTTACGAAATAGTAGATACTTCCGAACATAATCTGACCATTTTTGCAAAATCAGTCATCATGCCTATTCCGTGGAATCGACGCTGACTATGCACTGGTACGCTGGTAGACTACGCTCCTACTACGAGCATGGCCTCTGCCCACTGCCTGCTTGCTTGACATTCATATATCAGGCCCCTAATAGTTAATTACATAATATCATCGTCAACATTTGCCATTGTGGCTCACTACTGAGTATCTACGAGTCTCCTATCGGAATGAGTAGGAGTATAGTCCACCACTCTGGCCGAGTGCGGAGTGGCACACTTCACTCACCCTCGAGAACATTACGAAGGACTCTCGGGCATTATGTACAGGTTTCCTAACGATGATTTCCTTTACCGAGGAATAAGTGATATTTAATTTTTTTAAACGCACGTAACTCTATATAACTGGAAAATAAGACCCAGCGATCTCGTAGCGAGGTATTTAAACCACTAGGCTATCACGGCTTCACATGTAGCGAAATAAAATTATTGGTCCAAAAAAATCAGGTAGAGCCTCGTGCGAGCAGATGCAAAACCACAAAAGCGACCAATATCCGCGTTTACAGTAAACATTCTATTCTTCTATAAAATATGGTATGAATGGCGGTGCGAGGCCGATCTATAATAAGATTTATTGTAACCGATCTTGTTTTGACAATGACAATGGCATATTCTTAGCGGCAAGGTATCAGCAAACGACAGCCATTGTGTCTAGTGTTGTGTGGTCTCGATGGTTTTAGACCTATTGGCTTTTAGGGGCTTTTGGCTTATATGTGTCAAAGTTGTTTGCGATACCACACCTGGGTTTAAAAAAACCGAATTAGCAATGTTGACCTAGAATGGTTAGATCAATGTTTCATACGATCTCTCAGGCGTTAGGTTTGTTTCGTATAGGTATATTATAAGCATGAATTTTCGAGTTCGATTCTTTTCGATAGACGATAATGTAAGTAGTTAAGTAGGTACCTACTTAACCTACCTTAACACCTGTACTGTACTTACTGTACTTATCTACCTTATTTTTGGATCCTCTTCTACCTGAAAAAAATCACAGCTAAACCATTAGGCACCATTAGGCTAAAAGTTCCCTACAATCCATATTCCATACTTACTAATATTATAAATGCGAAAGTGTGTCTGTCTGTCTGTCTGCTCCGCTTTCACGGCCCAACTACTCAACCGATTTTGATGAAATTTGGTACAGAGATAGGTTACATCCCGGGGAAAGACATAGGTTACTTTTTACCCCGGAAAATTGAAGAGTTCCCGTGGGAATAAAAAAAATCAATCCACGCGGACGAAGTCGCGGCTATCAATTAGTCTATAATGAGGATAAAATCCCTCTTAAATTGTTTAAAATTTTAATTATTAACTTTGCATAAAAGCACACGTATGTAATAGAGAAGGCACTAACTACCCTATCACAGTTTTTAGGTAAGTACTTTTTTGGGAGATAGAAGCCAAATTATTATTAATGTGAATTGTGAACCTATGTAATTTTGCAAATAAAGAGATTTATTTATTTAATTAATAATTAAAGTATGTGTAAGTAAGCACTACTAAGGTTAAATCAAGTATTTTTCTCATATACCAAATACTATAATATTAATAATTAAATTGCTACATTTTACTTTTCCACTTTTTTTATTTTGGTTATACTTAGTTTATTGTAGCTAGGTTCACGCATCACACGAAAAACACTTCCGATTTTGATGAAGCTTGGCAATGAGCTAGCGTACAGCTATAATAGGAAAGTAGGTAGGTAACTGTAAACTTATGTCAGAATATTTCCATCAAAACCAGATTTTAATTCTCATTTTAACGCTACCGAGTCCGAAGCCGATGGCAAAAGCCAAAAATACAAAAATACAGTTCGACTGTCTCAAAATCGGAAATTAAGAGTTAAAAGTAGTAGCAGTTTTTATTTTCCAATCTCACAACAAACTTACACCAACGGCAAATGATGTTTATAGTTTAACCGGTTTTACGGACGTGATTATCGTGACTCAGCAGTGCTTAATGCTTTATTTTATTTAATGCGCCATTAAATTTAAGAACTATCGGTTTTAGTGACGCGGGAGTGGACGTCTTTATGTTTATATGCCGTTAAGATAAAGTTTCTACGTTTCCGAACTGAGCCAGTGAATGACTCCCGGGTCCCGGCTTGCCCGGAGTGCCTACTTAGGATAATTAGCGCTGTATTTAAATCACAGATAGGATAAACAAAACAATAAAGAAAATATAAAAATATGGCATCTGGCAATTCTCTCGTCTGGCGTGTCAGCCGAATTAAATTGATATGGGATTATTTCAAAGACATTTAATTTTATTATGGATTATTTGGATTTCCTTATTATGTTAAAGCTTGTTACCCATATTATTTGTACGCCACACTGTGGTAGGATACATGAAACTTTTATAATTGTAACACCTTTTGTACCAACTGTATTCACAAATAAATAAATGAAATGAAATGAAATGAAAAGGAAAATTATTATAGTCCCAAAAAATCAAACCAATCAAAACTCGAAACGACACTCTCGATTCGATAGTCGACAAATTCAAAATTGTAAAAGTATGCGGAACCGCGAGAGCTGCTGGCGTCTATTGGTTGCGGAAGACATTCAAGCTAGGTTCCTTTTGATTCGATACTCGTTCGTCATCGTCGAAAGCTGGCTCTATCAATATACCTACGACCTACGTTTACACTCCACAGGCAGACTCTTGCAAGGATTTCCAAAATCTACAGGCTTTTGCCCTGCAGCTGCCATTCTGTTCCCGGAATCTTGGGTTCTGGTGCGGCCCATTAAATTGGCACCTAACGTCTGTTCGATGTTCTCCAGAAATGTCCGCATCAGCTTTGCGACTCCATGAGCTACTTATGTTGCGTGGTAATAATGCGCGATCGTGGTTAAATTTTTTAAAATGTCCGCTCTATCTAATTCTCTTGGGTCCCTACTTATCGCAGGGTGCATTAGCATAACTCAATCGCGTTCCATTGCTATCATTCACGTGCATTTGTGAGGTGCCAGTGCTTCATACTTATAATAATAAACAAAAAACATGGTCTGGACCTGGTAGTTTGCCGTCTGGATGAAAATGTTTTTTTAAAATTGCTACACATAAACCATAAAGTAGATAGGTACCTATATCTGTCGTGATTAACTGATAAATAGATGGGTACCGGTTAACGGACAGGTCAAAACGTTTTCACTAAATGTAGGTAATTACGCGTTTAGTCGGAGCGGATGATTTGTCCTTGGGTTTACTACCATTGCTCAAAGCAGTGTTATTTTTAAATAACAGCTTTATGGTACGTATCTTGACGTCCGTAAATTAATTGTTAAACACGAACGTCAACAATATTAAAATGGTTGCATGCCTCATGTACCGGAACGCTTATTGCTTGGTGAACTTTTGGCGACACATCTTTACCGGTCGAGCGGTAAATGCTATAGCCATAACTTCGAAGCCAACCAGATCATCAGGGATCAGAGAATTAGAAAAAAACCTCAAATAGCCACGCCACTTTAAAGTCCAACATGTTGCGTCAGAGAAGTATACATCTGTGATTGGGGTCCTTACTTACCTATCAAACTCAAACTCAAAATACATAATTATACTTATTCAATTTAGGTAGGTACACTGTGCATTTATTGACGCCAACTACTTATAAAACATGATGGTGATAATCAGTTACGGTATCTTAAAACTAAAGCTACGAGGGTTCCAAACGCGCCCTGGTCTGAGAAGAGGCCACCACAAACTCACCGAATCGAATAGGTATCGTGCGATGGTAAGAATGATTACACAAAAGTAAATATCGATATTTTAACAAGCCACGCACGTTTCCGATTGGTCATTTCAGTATATTTCCGACACCGACCGAATTCCAAATCACACTTTTGTTGCTCTAAGCTTTGAAAGATTTTCAACGTCTTTGATTCTAGATATTCTATCTATCACATTAAATAACTTTATTATTTAAACTTAGCCTCCTGACGATTTCTAAATAGCAAGTTAGTTTTTCCTTGTAAATGCGATCATAAATACATTACCTATCCTACCTACCTACTTACTTATAGCAATGAATGAATTAAATTAAGTGCTTCTTGGTTAAAAACCAGGTAAGTGTAAGAAAATAATCCGCTAGCACAACCGCGCCGGCGAGAATATAATCCAAATCAAAATAATTAAAATTCGAATCATAATATCCGTGGGCCGCATATCCCAGCTGTGTCAGTGACCGAAACTGAATGGCCCTAATTTTTTCAGCGCCTCGATTTGTGGGTTCTTGCTTTGTGATACAAAATTAATGATTTTTGGTCAGTGCAGCGCTGCGTCAGCCTCTACAATGGTGGAAGTGACAAAGGTACCCCGCTGTCGGCAATATCGGTAGGCCTTGCTACCTACGCTCCTCACTGAACCTTTGTCCTCAAGAATTTTGGACGCGTCATGACCCTAAGGAAATCCATGAGAAGACTGAATATTATTATCAATCGATGCTCTAATTATATAATGGTTTGAGCGCGCATCCTGTCTATATATTTTCAATTCGTTGCTATTGTTACAACTCAAACTCCTGGAATGTATAGTTACTTTTTTAACATTTTTGATTATTTATTCTATTCAGTAAGGTCTTAGATCGAAAATAGTTTACACAAACAATTTTGTCCGTTGGACAAAATGTCTGCGTGACTTTTACATGGAGCCGCACACACTAGCACGACATGACAAAACCCCGCTACCCCTATATTCAATGTACTCTGTGCCCGCTACCCACCGACGCGAAGTGGACGTTTTGCGTAGACGTTTTGTGCTGTCGTTTTGGTTTTATTGTAAACTAGCTGATGCCCTCGACTTCGTCCGCGTGGTTTAAGTTTTTTTAAATTGCCCTGGGAACTCCTTAATTTTCCGCTATAAAAAGTATGTCAATGTCATACCCATGCCAAAAATCACGTCGATCCGTTGCTCCGTTGCGGCGTGATTGAAGGACAAACCAACAAACCAACAAACCAACATACCGACAAACCAACAAACAAACACACTTTCGCATTTATAATATTTGTATGATGATTGGATTTATTAAGAGAAAACGTGGAAAGGAATTTTTGTAAATGTACGTATAGGAGTTGAATGCAGAGTAAATGTATGATGACACATACATTTACTCTGCATTCAACTCGGGCGCGAACTGTAAATTTGTGTCTTTTACGATACTATACTATGGGACCTATAAATATCCCATATAGTATGGGATAGGTACGGGATACTTATAAAGTTTCCAAACACTTATCAATATTTATTAAAATGTAAAATCCGAACCGGCCAATACCCCGGAAAAATGTTAATGAATTATTTTATACTTACTTTTACCTAATTTATATGTTGCGTAGGAAGCGTGTAATATAGAGTTCATTCTGAATTCTATTACCCGACCATAAAGTGTCCAAATAACAGCAATGCCCTAATAAATAACTATATGCTTTCTGTGAGAAGACACCTTGGGTGAACCCCAGATATTGTAAACCGATATATTGAGGGTGGTCTCTGTTATGACCAGTGCGCTATTCAATTCAAATACATTGTAAATACGCATCATTGTGGTCGCCCTGTGTGTATGGAGTCAGTTATTTATGGGTAACCAATATAATTTCATTAGCACGGAACTGTTTATAAATCTGTGCTAGTACGGTTGACACTGGACAGGGACGGATTGATCTTCAGGATAGTGGCTTTATTGGGCTTAGCGTCCGCTTAGGGCCCGCGGTTCGAAAATAATAAGTGTTGATTTGATTTGATTTGATTTATTTGTTGTGAACACAATATCAACATGCATTCTGCCATTTCTGGCGTACAACATTTAGAATTATTAATATCTAATAACATAAACATTTAACATTAACATTGACATTATTATTATACTAATTAAATTATTTATAAAATTAAATTGGTCACTTAAATTCAAAATAATTATTACACTCAATAATGGACAAATCATATAATACCTACATATTATCAAATCTTCTTGAAAAAAAAAATACAAATACAAATAGGGTACACATATCATTATAATTCTTATGTAAGTTATTGTCTTAATAATCAATTAATTTTTTGCTTTATTTTGTTGTGTACAATCCATAGTAATATTATAAATGCTAAAATGTGTCTGCCTGTCTGCCTCTGCTACGCTTTAACGGCCCCTCTTTTCCACCGATTGTATTGAAATTTTGTGTGAGGGTAAGTTACATACTTTTTATTCCGGAAAATGAAGGATTTCCCCCGGGAATCAAACAATCAAATCTATTTATTATGTTAATCAATGATCCAGTATTCTGAAAAAGCGTCATCAATTTATGATTGAAGCAATTTCAATTATTGTTGTGATTGGCTGAATTTTTGGTATTCTTCCTGCAATAACAGATTTTTGAATCCGAAAGAGTTTTGAATTTTCCCTTATGGATCAGTACACCAGTAAAACAATAGAAGTAAAAACTATTTCAGAAGGTAAATGAGAGAGGGGCTTCAAAAATTGCATACCCTATAGGCCTAAATTGCCTAATCCGGCCCTGTTGGTGTCTAGTATCAATTCAGTTGACGACAGTGTCCGTTGTTATGGGCAATAAATCGGGGGATTATGTTGTCGTGGGCCGTGATTAGACGGCGTCGATGGCCGGCCGATATTGAAGGGAAAATCTAAAATTAAATCGTTTAAGCCAGGTTAATGGTGGACATACAATGGGATCCGCGGCTAATGATGTGCGGTGGAGGGCATAAGCTGTGCCATGATATCGTTAACATGGTTTAGCTTTTGGAGCTTATTATATTGTGGGTCAGATTATTAATATTATGACATACTGAAAATAATAATTATTTGCCATTAATTCGTTTACAGATGGGTTTAATTTTCATGAAGCATGTTCTGATTTGTTAGTTTCATCAAAGAATTAAGTATTCGACTGCATCATCACTTACCATCAGGTACCTTTGTAGTCAAGGGTTAACTTGTATAGTGGATAAAAAAAAAGTATTTCCGTATCATAAAGTAACCTGAATAATAAATCCACGTTACGTATTAACTATTAACGAGCAAAGCAAGAAGTGCTGGCAAGTAAGTTGTAACCCTCAGCGCCTCAACAAAGGCAAGCAAGAACTGCTTTTGTCAATACATTTTTTTCACATTATGCCAGAGATAAGAAAACACAAGCTTTTCTTATCTCTGCTTATCCTAAGCTGAACTTTTGACATACCTGCGAGTACGTTCGTTCAAATGTAAAATTGAATATAGTCATCTTTTAGGAAAGCGTTCAATGCGCTCTATCCAATATTGCATGATGCATCGTCATTCATCACTTACCTGCAAAATATGATTGTAGCCAGTTCAGAAGGACTATAATTAGAATTTACAATTATACAGTTTCCTCAATCGATCCAATAGGAAATGAAGATCTCATGTATGCGAAGTGAAAACCTATAGGTAAGCTTTCCGTTTTTGTTCTCTCTTGCGTTCAGCAAAACATACTTATTTATAAAATAACGATCAAACTATTGCACCATAAATGGCCGGTACATATTTTTTTGTATTGTTACATACTTAGTAATTGATCTTCTTCTTGCAGTTGGAATAGCTTCGTAACTAGTCTAGAGTATCAGATATTTTTTAATCAATCGTGCTTACCGGTTGTGTACGCACTTGTATGAAGCTAAGGACGAAAATACACTACGGACTGGATAGGAAATAACGTTCGCAATGTATAAGAGACACGTTTCGTTGTGTCGTGGTAGTCTGAGCTTCTCCATATAAAAATGCGTACGTCAGGCAAAAACTCTTGTTAGTGTGCCGTCGTCCTAAGCACATATAGCCAAAACATGTTCAACTAATATTTTTTTATCTGTAGGTTATTAGAGTCCAGGATGGATTGAGTAGGAAGTTTTAAAAAGCCATTTTGATTCTTAGTGCTACATTTACTTTGTTGGGGCCTTATGCTAGAGTCAGAACATGGTCTAGTTATTGACAACATTGAAGACTTTCTAAGATTGTCGAGACTAGTTTTTTAGCTTTAAGTTTAGCTTTAATTTAATTGAAATTATCATCAAAGATTGAAACATTATTGAAATTAATAATAGGCACCTATACGGTTTATCTATTTTGAAGCCTGCTTCGATTCTATTTTATTTTTTATTTAAGTACCTCTCTTTCTCCGTAACATCAAAAACTGATTGATCTAGAAAAACAAATCGATCTGAATTTAGCAAGATTAATTTGGCTTGCTAAGTAGTAATTTTAGGCAAAAAAAGTGTTTAAACCTGGCTTAGGTTTCCAAATCAACTACGTATTCTTGAATCTTTTAATCGAAGCATCAAACGTGCTATAGTAACCGTCACGATTTTTTCAGTTAGGTATAGGTACAATAATTACAATTTCTTGCGCTTTTAACAATTTGCGTTTGTAAATTAGACTGAATGCGTTGCGCATGACTGCGCTGCTTGGACGAATTAACTGCGCTGCTACCAGGGGCGGACTACGAGTAATCCAGTCACAGGTCTGGGAGGGTATCATTAATTGAGGCCCCCTTCTTTCTCTCTATCATGTTTTTTCTTAGCGGCAGAATGCAATTCAGTTTCAAATTAAAAACGAACATGAAACAGGAACCAGTAAAAATTTTGTCGTGTGACTTAAGCAATAACGTTTTTTTAAAATTTTACAGCAACAAAGGAGTAGGAGTAAGAGTAGGTGTTAGGAGGTATCCTAACTTTGCCTTCTTCGAGCAGTTTTTTATTTATTTGGAATTTTACTAAAGTCCTGTTTGCAGGCCCCCTAAAATTCAAGGCCCGGAGAGGACCGTGCCCTCCTTCCCTCCACAAGTTCGCCCCTGGTTGCTTCTGTTGACATGGCGTCTCATGCACCTCAGCTAAGAACGTGACTTGGTATTTGTTGCAACCTTGGTCTTGTAAGTTTTGACTCTTATAACAATAACGCCTATTTCAAGTTCTGACCACTTAGTATCCAACCTTGTGGATAGGTAATTCTATAGGCATGTAAAGATTTAGGCGCGTCATGAAATGAAGACGTAACTTAATATAAATGAATGATATAGGCTATTGCCAATGGGTACCTATATACTCGGTAATACTAACAGCCTAGTGGTCAAGACGTCGGTTTCCAATTTAAGGGTTTGAAGTGCCTTGAAGAAAACACTGTGAGGAATCCTGCATGCCCGAGTCTACTAATCCGCACTTGGCAAGCATGGTAGACTATGGCTTAAATCATTCTGAGAGAAGACTCGTCCTCAGCTGTTCTGGCCCGGCGATGGCTTCAGATGATTAGCATAAGAATTCAGGCCCAATTGTTACCTAATCAAGAGGTTCGACGGTCAGTGTGTGAAACCCCTAAACTGGTACACAAAAACCAAGGTTTATGTGAATGAACCTTTGCTTTGGTCACAATCACAATCACTTTATGTACAGCTGAGCCATATCGGAGCTGTCAATCTTTCATCACTCATTTGTTCTGCCAGTTCGACCGAACGTGCCATGTTATTCTATTGAAGGCAGCTATTATGCTTATCAGATAATCTACAACTTGCCCGTATACCTGTGTTCTCGTGTTTGGACAAATATCGATGCTTAACGTTGAAAGTACTTTCACATTAACCAATCCGACATCAGAGATGGGAACGTAAGGCTGTGTTCACGCTATAGATATGCAAAAATATCATAATAATAAGGGCTAAAAAAATTCTGATGGGAACATTTTCCGATATCCGTATAATTATTAAAGCACATATCCTTTTATGCAAAAGTAGATTCGGCTAACTTCATCATTGCCTTGTCCCAGGCATATTTGTTGTCATCCTGTTGTTGTTGTTACCTGTACAAAAATTTTAATCAAAGGATTTTGGAAAGAAGATGACTATTAAGTGGCAATATAAAAAAAAACCGGCCAAGTGTGAGTCGGACTCGCGCACCGAGGGTTCCGTACAAACCTGTAGTAAGTTTAAAATAGTTAAAATAATAATTTATGCTTTTCGCAATTTTTCCTTTATCTGTGCTATAAGACGTTGCTTCGTACCAAATTTCAAGATTCTGAGTTCACGGGAAGTATCCTGTAGGTTTTGATACCCTTGCGAGTGTCGAAAATTTGCATTAAAATATTTTTATTACATTATGATGTAATTAAAATTTAAACTTTTTATCCCGGAAAATTTAAGAGTTCCCGCGGGAATCAAAAAAAATTATCTCATCAACCGATTTTGATGAAATTTGGTATAGGGATACTTTGATACTCGGGGAAGGACATAGGCTACTTTTTATCCCGGAAAATTAAGAAGTTCCCGCGGGAATCAAAAAACCTCAATCCACGCAGACGAAATCGGGGGCATCATCTAGTTTAAAATATCTTATGATAACCTATACCTAGTGAGAAAGTGTATATTCCCACTGTAAAGCGTTTTAAATGTGTAGGTGGTAGGTAGTACCAAAGACAATATATGAACCAGTTTATAATTAATCTATGGTAGTACATAACTAACTGTATTTAAAACAATGAAGTTTATCAGTTTATCAGACACTGCTGGATTTTGTATCTATGGCAGTTGTGCCCTTGACTGCTATCACACCTTGATTGATTGTTCAGCAAAATGTTTCGCAGCTGAAAATGTTTGACGACCTCCCTGGCGCAGTGTTGAGCGCCATTGTCTTAACGTGGGAGGTCTGGGGTTCGATTCCCGGCAGGGTCAATTTGGAATTTATAATTACTAAATTTTCTCTGATCCGGTCTGGTGGAAGGCTTGGGCCTGGGCTAGCCACCACCCTACCGGCAAAGACGTACGGTCAAGCGATTTAGCGTTCCGGTGCGATGCCGTGTAAAAACCGACTAGGGGAATGGGTTTAATATAGCCGTGCGGTTCTGTAAGCTCTCATATAAGCAGCTTCTTGTTACTTGCTTGATTTTGATTGCAAGCAAAGTGTCTTCTGGTGGGGGATTGTCACCATAGTCAATCAAGCACTGATCTTAGTAAGTACGATCAGTGGCCCATAATTGTATAAAATTCAAAATTAAAATGTTTTTTATTCAAATAGACTTTTTACAAGTGTTTATGAATCGTTGAATGAATCTACCATTATACCTACATACCTATACTACCATTATCCATACTTAATATTATAAATGCGAATGTGTTTCTGTCTGTCTGTCTTTTCAACCGATTTTGTTGAAATTTGGTATAGAGGTAGGTTATATCCCGGGGAAGGAAATAGGCTACTTTTTATCCCGAAAAATAAGGGAATCCCGCGGGAATCTAAAAACCTTAGTCCAAGCGGACGAAGTCGCGGGCATCATCTAGTAACTAATAATGTAATTGGAGTGCCAAAATAATAAGGCATTGAAGTCTTTAAACCTATGTAGTATGTACTTAGGTGACCTAAATTAAAAAATTACGAAACAGGCTCGGATAAAGGGGTCCTTTGTCCTACATTTTCTAAATATTTTAAATTATAAAGTGTCACGTACACCGTGGTCACTCGAAAAGTTACAAAACGAGTAATACCTCTTTTGTTAGAGCTTCATTTTTAATACAGAGCCTTCTATACGAGCTTTAGGTCAAAGTCGACATTAAAATGGCTGGTTTCAACAACCGAAGGCGAAGAGTTAGCGGGAATTTTTCAAGAGATACTTGATAAAGGGTAAATTAAAAAAATATATACCTAACAGTAGTATACAATAGATTGTTGTAGTTGCAAGGTAAGGCAAAGCTTATGACTCCACCATAAACTTAATGTTTTCCTACGGGGTGAACGAAAAGGAAGGTGTAGGAAAAGTTTCTAACAATACAGTAAGGAAGAGAATGAGAAAGTAAGCACATAAGTAGAGCAAACTCTACTTCAGTGCAATACCTACTTAAGTAAATATTTCAATAGAAACTTTATAGATCGTGAATTCACCGTGCATCACAGATTTGTGGTTTCCTATTTTGATATTGTAGAAGCACTATCTATATCTATACTAATATTATAAATGCGAAAGTTTGGATGGATGTACTCAATCACGCCAGAACGGCTGAACGGATCTGGATGAAATTTGGCACAGAGATCGATTATAATCTGGAATAGCACATAGGTACTTTTTATTCCGGAAAATTAAAGAGTTACATAAGAAATTCCAGATTATAGTATATCAGTCTCCGCAAAATCCCACCAACTCTCCGATTGAACTCGACATAAAAATAGCTTGTTGTTATATAAATCACGCGTTCTTTTGTGATTAATGTCAACGTTAAAGCGTAAAAGATTCATATTTAGTGCAGGGAGTCCTAAACGCCGTGACAAAACGCGACCGGATTAACCAGATCTATAAAAGAAGATGGAAAATAAAAACTTTCTGCTTACTGTTTACGCGTTTCTTCCATATATAATTATTTATTTAAATCCCCACATAAATTTTCATTCATCCCACTAAATAGACATCGGTTTAGGGTTCCACGTGCACTATAAAGAACGCTTCCTTTTTTTGTAGTTCGCTGCAAGTATAATAATATTTGTAGTAAAATTTCATGTTGGGACTTAAAAGAGGTACAATCTAGAGCCGTAAAACCAGGAAAACACATTTGGTTACATATTTTGAGTCAAACACATGTTAACATGACAAATGACAAACATATCGCAGAAATAATAATTAATTTATAGAATCCTTAGAAATATTTCCTTGAAAAGATCTTGTTTCTACTAAATTAATAGCAATAGTCCTGGAAAATATTCAGCTCAACATTATTATAATATATATTATAATATATACATACATATATTGGTCATTTTGTAATTAAGGCTATTTAAATACCTTACCATAATCTGAGTTTTATTAATTAATTTATCTAATAAGTTTTACTTGCTGCTTTAGACTCAATGAAAAAAATAACAGAAAATCAACTTTCTCAAAATTTATAATTTATGGAACCATCAATATAGCGGCTTAACTGACTATACGGATGTCACGAAAATATTTAAACAAACCATTCAACTATTAATAACATGTGGCGTAACAAATACGATTAGGCTGCGTTGTCGGATCAAACACAGATGTTTGAGGTGAATTTAAAAAGTGCGGTACAGAAAAAAAAACGTTTTTGTATTGGCAACAGACTAGAGGACATGATGGACAGAGCTCTTGGAAACTGACGTGTTCATAAAAGTGACGCTGGTTTTTGCGGGCGGCACAGAAAGCGCAGCGTTGCATCATGCAAGTTTTGTACATAATATGAGCTTCGAGTCAATTTTATAAAGTTTATCTTAGTAAATATCGAAAGTTGATCTTAACATTCATTTTATGTGATGGAAAGTTTTACAGATAATTAACGAGGTACCGGGGTAATTTTGAAAATTGTAATTTTGAAAAAAATAACTTTTTTTTTCCTCTTAGTGTAATCTGCAATCAGTTCAAGGACTATGAGCAAATAGGTGGAAGAGTAAATGTCGTTTCGAGCTGATCCTCATATACGAAACAGCACTATTTAATTCATTTAACCCAGGTCGAGTATGTGTTTTCTTTTTAGGCGTCTTGGGCAGTCCTCCACCAAGAGCCTGTAAGCTAGCGTATTTGGATGTGTACGAAGTCGGTCTTTATAGCGTTTCGCTAGCCCCCGAACTTCCTCCTTTATTGTTGGCATTTGTAACTTTGGTGAATTTCTTCATTTGTAATGAACCAGGGTGTGTTGGCAATTAAAAAAAAAACTTGATTTAGCATTTTACTGTTCTGGATATTGTTTCATACACTCAAACCTTATGATTTTAGACCTGTGTCATTTACTGGAGACCTGCGTTTCATCATTATCATTTATCAGACAGTGGGCGTCTATTTATTGTTGACCACAGAGCTTTACCATTGGAAGTCCAATTGCTGTCTATACCTTTTACTAGTCTGTGGTATTGCCCAAATTCGCTTTATACCGAAAACCGGAATCCGCGGCCCCTCCGAACCAAATAATGCTAATCATAATGGCATTACATTCATTCGAATTTCGTCAAGTATCTGGGGATTGGGTCGGGATTCTCATCATTATTTTTTTGCGATTCAATTCTAACGAATTCTTTGTAAAAACGCCGAGAACTAATCAGAGCTTCGCTAAATTAACTGGTTGTATGATTTCGTATCTTTGACGCCTGGGATCAAATTTTTAGTAGTTAAATGATTGAGATAACTTCAAATTTTGAAGTTAAATTATTTATTAATTAAATCAAACTAATGATTACTAATTGTACACTTTAAAGTAAGTATTCGTTTCCTGCAACTCAGTGAGGGAGAATAAGCTTTGAAGATTAATAATTTTTAAAAATATCGTCAATTCAGGTGACACTTGGCATGCCATTAATCAACCGAATCCTATGGACTGTGAAGCTACCCATAAATCCCATATGAACCACGAAACGATGCACATTTGGCCACAATATCCCGGGATAACATAACAATATGAACTTAATTCTAACTTTACAAACCGCAACCATTACCACAACTGATACAAAATATTTTGACGTTTACTGCCAAAAATGCATAAGTCCCTATTCCCTATAGGGGGTAGAGTAACCAGATGCAAATGTGAGAATTCAGGACAAAATCCCTGATTTTACAAACGTCTCCTATTTTGTGAATGTTTTTAAATGAGGATAAAGAACAAGATTTCATGGTACCTATAACTTTAAATCTAATTATTTAATAATAACGCAGTTTCTATAATGTGGAATTCATACAAATTTTAATTTTATAATCAATTCGAAATCAGATACCTATTACAGAATACATCTATACTTATATTATGATATAGAAATGTGTGACTGTCTGTCTGCTACGCTTTAACAGCCCATCTTTTCAACCGATTTGGATGAAATTTGGTATTGGTAGGCTACATTCCGGAGAAGGACAGAGGCTACTTTTTATAGCCTCATCTAGTCGTTTATAAGTATGTAAAATCAATTAGCATAGTATACTAAATTATAATATTCCAAAAGTAGGTAAGTATTGATTTAATCTAATTATTTCCAATAAAAATCCAGCTTGTTCTAGGTTTTTATGACCTTGAATTCGAGCTTTAACCTACAGATATAATAGTCAAAATTCCATACGTCATATCCGGGAATTGCGTGGCCGTGGTATCCCTACCTACGGGTCTTTAGGGACTCCCATTAGACTCATAGACAGTGTACCTGAATGGCGTGGCCACGAAGATCGATTTATGCGTTTTTTTCTCGATTAACAATAGACCCTACTTATTGACAGTTAATGGATTCGCGAGGCAGGAACAGTTGGCTGAGTTAGGGACCGCTCCTTGTGATGTGGTTAGATATGGTGATCAAACTCATATGTTGTTAGATTCGACTCGCAGCTTTGTCGTCTTGTCACCCTCTAAATTAGAGGCATCAGCTTGATTAGAATTTATGGTCGGGATTGTCTTCCATGCAAACAGCCATAGTTGAATATTTCGTATTAGGTAGGTACCTATGTGCGTTGGGCCGTACCTATGTCATATTTGATTAAGGGATTTATTAGGTTTAAGTTTCTTGTTTTATGCATAATTTCACTAAAATGTTTACGCTAGTTGTGTTTCAGCATATTATTGGTCAGTGATCTTCATGCCTCGTTGGTCAACTGCCTCGTTGGTCTAGTGGTTAGCATAGTCGACTGCGGATCACGAGGTCCTGGGTTCGATTCCCGGTCGGGCATAAAAGTTAGGTATTGGGTTTTTCAATTAAGAAATTCTCAGTGCCAGCCCGGAGTTGGAAGTTGGCGGTGTTTCACCCCCGTGCCTCGGAGAGCACGTTAAGCCGTCGGTCCCGGTTATTATCACTTATACATGATAATAGTCGTTAAAGCCCGCCAACCCGCATTGGAGCAGCGTGGTGGGTCTAAGCTCTAATTCCCGCTCTCCTATGAGAGTGGAGGCCTGTGCCCAGCAGTGGGACGTTAATAGGCTGTAGTGATGATGATGATGATGATCTTCATGGGATAAAATAATTCCCAAATCGCTGGTGATTTGATTTGATTCCACTTTTATTGATGCAAGATCGAAATTAGTAAACTAACAGCTGAAATTCAAATAGCATGTTTTTGTTATTCGATGTTTCAATTAATACTTACGTTTATTTGCGTAAGTAGCTAATGCCCGCGACTTCGTACGCGTGGATCGAGGTTTTGTGGATCCCGCGGGAACTCTTTAATTTTCCGGGATAAAAAGTAGCCTATGTGTTAGTCCAGACTATAATCTATCTCTGTGACAAGTTTCATCCAGATCCGTTAAGCCGTTCTGGCGTGATTGAGTAACAAACATCCATTTGAGGTTATTTTGGTTCCCGCGGGAACTTCTTAATTTTCCGGGATAAAAAGTAGCCTATGTGCTATTATACCAGACTATAATCTATCTCTGTGCCAAATTTCAGCCAGATCCGTTCAGCCGTTGGGGCGTGATTGAATAACAAACATCCATCCATACATCCATCCATCCATACATCCATCCATCCATACATCCATCCATCCAAACTTTCACATTTATAATATTTATTTGATTATCAGCGTAGGTAAGTCGTAACGTCAACAGCTTTATAAAATCGCCTGTTTACAGAACTTAAACATAGATGGCGCTACACGTTCCTAAAGATGCAAATCGATATCACTGCGTAGAGCGCAATATAAGAGTATCTCGCCACGTTGTAGCGATAAGCAAGCATAATCTCGAATCTCATACGATAAATAAATTGATTGATTCAGTGTAACATCGCAATCACCTTTGCCTCTGCCTCTGCCTCTGCCTCTGGTGAAAATCCACTGTCGCAGCAAGGATACTTACCATAATTATACAGCCAATCAATACATTATTCAGAAAGTAACAATGATTGATGCTAGTTTTACTTTATAGAAAGAAAGAAAAAACATTTATTTTCTAATTGTGCCACTCATAACAAGCATACCTACAGAGGTAGATCACCCCTGCACCTCAACAATCTAAGCAACAACGATGAGGCGCAGGGATGAACTATATCCAGGCAACGACCTGAATTTACATAGACGGGCCCTGTCAAACAAGGAATGTGGGCGTATTTTTAGCAACGTCATTTAGTCTGAAAAGCGGGAACTTGCTTGCAACATTTGAATGAAAGCTTGAAAACGTATGACTCCGTCATAGATAATATAGGCCATAGCCATAGAAGCCGTAAGGCCAGTTAGTAAAAAAAAAATATCATACAGTTTGCCGTGGAAATTAAATGATTGCGCAATGGATAATAATATTAAATAGGAAGATTAAATAACGTTTTTTTGGAAATGTATAATAATTGTGACTTGAAACACTTACCTTAAAATAAAAATTGTACAGTGCCAAACTAATAAGACTTTAGATGTTAACCTAAGAATAACAAATTATCTACACGACGAGCGACCGCGACAGCGCTACGATGGGGACAAAGACAGGATAGGAACGCGTTCTCATAGTCGGTCGCCCAACCTTTTTCTATGAAAGGGCCCATCTAGTACCTACATATATATCGATGTATCCAGGCTCAGCATAATGATGTATGTTCAGTGCAAGCACTAACCATGCACTATACAGCGCTGATTTTCAGCCTGAACCCTGATTCAGGTGACACCACGGAAAAACGTATAGAGCTACGGGCCACGTGTTTTTGATTAACGGGACAGGGTTGAAAGTTAACAAGAGAGTCCATTGTCGCCGTGATTTAGAGCACGCATCAAACGATTATGTCTCGTAGACGGAAAATTTTATTTTCTCTCGAACAGGCGGCGCAGGATGTGTGCGCAATAAAAACTAGATTAAACAGTTTCAGCGGTTCCTCTTTGCTATGAGTAAGTAACGCCAGAGTTTGAAGACCTCTTGGGATACAAAGTACCCAATCAAACTTATGGCTAATGGCATGTTAAATCGGCTTAGAATAATTATCTTGGTTTGAATTTGCTAGGTACCTAAGTAGTTGCAAGCTTTAAAAATAGTAATATAAAATTACGAGCAGATGCCCCCGACTCCGTCCGCGTGGTTTAATTTAATTTTATACTATAAGCTGATGCCCGCAACTTCATCAGCATGAATTGAGGCTGTTTGGTTCCCGCGGGAACTCTTTAATTTTCCGGGACGAAAAGTAGCCTATATCACTCTCGGTCTATACTAACAGCTATACTCATTACTCATACAAGAATTCACGTCCGTTGCTCTGTTGCGACGAGATTGAAGCACAAACCAACACAAAACAAACTTTCGCATTTATAACATTAGTAAGTATGATATATTAAAAGTTAATTGACACGAAAAAAAAACAAAATTTCAATACAATGTACCATATTCAATGGTGAAAAACTGAAATGCTTTCCATAGTTCAAGATACGATGGTGGTACGGAGAGAGCAAGTGAGTGTACATTTGATTTACTACTTCCCGAGCGAGAGGGCGTCACCGCCATTACGACAGCACCTGATGGTGGAATATTAAACACACTGTTTAGTACTCAGCCTTATGAAGTTATTTTAACTGATGAATGATATATTGTATTCCTTGACGTGAGAAAATCAAACAAATTATAAATAAGATATCGGTTCTAATAAAGGTTTCAGGTATTCATTAAAGTTTTAGGATGTAATACCCGTCATATCGATTTTGTTTGTGTAATATGTAGCCTATATTATATCACCCGGTACTTAGTCGAAAAAAAGGAAATCAGCGTACTTAAAAATGTAAAAGAATTATAAAATCTCGACAAAAATACGCGCTGAATTGAGAACAGAACAGTTTTTTTAATAGGGCGTTCATTTTGACAAAACTTACATGGATATCAAACTACTAAAACAGGTGGTTACATTAGCAGAAGTATATCGTTGCTTAAGCAGAATCATAATCATCGAATGCAGGTTATATTTTTTTTTAAACTTCATTGAGACTGGAAAAAAGGAGTTCGTCATAACTCATACTGCACCCCTTGGTGTAGGTACAGTATAGCGATTAATTAAGTAAGAAAAAAATGTTGAGTCAACATCTCAATTCTCATCATATATTTATACTAAACTGTTGTAATTGGCTACCTCAACTATTATAATTATTGGAAAACCCAAACTTTATATTAAGTTACTTTATAGTGTAAGTAGGTATATTCTACGCTCTTTTTGACTAGCTAGTAGCTACTGCTTTGTTCAGTATTATAACCGCGGAACTCAAAGCTCTTTTCATGTTACCCGACAGCTTTCATGCACAAGTATTCTCGAGTAAAAAAAAACTCGAGTGCACGTCGGGTTGGTACTTGCTATTTTTTTCTCGATTTATCTGATTGACATTCCTGCTTTTACAATAATTTAGAACTTTAATTATTTGTATTGGGAAATGCAAAGTTTTAAAGGGGTTCGTACAATAAGAATAAAAAGTTCGAGTACCCACTTCAGATGAAAGTACAGATTTTAACGGCGTGGAGAGTTTTGATAGTGAGACAAAGCCGCGAAAGCTTACATGTTTGTATAGGTATGTTATATGTACCTACCTACTCGGTTTTTATATTAAATATTGCTTGTACCTACCTAATTTATATCTACTGACTACATTGATTTTGGTACGTTTTTAACGAGAAAATGAAGAAGTAAAATATATTTTTTGAGCTCACGATCACTCTCGAGTCTCGACGACTTTCACAAAATAATATTTTTCATAAAAATCTTTTTACTCGACTACGAATCTTACAGACGTACAAAATGTTTAAAAAAGCTTTTGCTGTATTAAATTGTAATAAACCCACTAAAATTGTCTCTTATTTTGTACTTACAGTATTTCTAAACTCTACCTAAATGACAGGAAAGTAGAGCTTAGAAATACTCTACAAAATTAGAGTTTTATGCTCATGCATTAACTTTTTGAACCATTTTGTAACTGAAAAATAATATATGTAGGTATAATTAATATTATGCGTGATTATGTATTGTAGGTAGGTACTTTTATTAAGAAATTCTAGAGCAATACAAAACAAACTTTAAATGCGTAGGTATACTTGCCAATTTTTTAGTCATTAGTGTACCCTACTTACTATTTATCTAATGCTCTAGGTGTGTAGATAAACACGCATTAGGGAAGTAGGTACCTAAAGTATTTGTGATACGTAAAAAGGAAGGAAACCCTTTAGTGGTGATGAGTGATGTCATAACGATTTGACAAGTCTGATAAGGGCTTATCGCAAATGCGTCAGAATCACAGGTACAATCATTGCAAGGCCATGATCTTTTCATAGCAGCGGGAACTTAAGGCTTGGACAAACAATTCGTGATAGAAACTTGACGTGAACGTTGTAAACGACGTTCCTGTGTAAAACCTAACTGAAAACCTTACTGAAGAGCATCTTACATACACTTGTTCATTACCCATCTATAAGTTTTTTATCAAGCAATAAAGTTAATCAATTTGCTTTAAAGGAGAAGGAAAGCGTCGGGAGGAAGCCTTCATGCCAGGTAGTTCTCACTTCATCATAATGTTCTCGAAGATTATGAAGTCTGGCAATCTGCACTTGGCCAGTGTGGCGGACTATGTCCTAAACTTTTCTCGTTCTGAGAAGAGAACAGTGCTTAGTAGTGACTAGTGAGCTGGCGATGGAGTGTGATGATGACGGCATTTTTTATTTCGCTTGCTGCACTAATCTATCGCTTTTATGACAAGTCTGCGGCCCGACGGTAGCAGGTATGTGCCTAGGTAGTGCGAAACAAAGGAGTTGCAGGAAACGATTTCATTAGACTTCCATGAGTTATCTCGGAGAGATAAGCCGATAAAAGTCTATTGACAATGCGCGATGCTTAGATTAGGTGTATAGGTGGGATATTGCGTGTGAAATATTACGCATTAACATATTCAGCTGGTAAAGTTATGAAATTGATATGTTAAAGCCCTACGGGCAACGTTCCGTTTTTTTGAGGTTTTATTTAGATAGCTGATTTTGTGTGTATATTATTTTTCAATGTAGTCAGAACGTATAACATTGAAATAACCAATTCAGGAACGCAATACAGATAAAAGTTTGTAATGGATATGCAATTGAAATCGCTGCATCAAGTAAAAACAAACAAAGCAAGAAGCGAATGTTTATAAAAGCTCGCAAAGCGCGCTCCTGTTCATGCCAATCTTGCGGCAAGCAACTTGTTGCCGTTGTGAACTTTCCGCCGGACCGAGACCACGCTATCGGGCCTCCTTGTCGGGGGAGGAGCGAGCGCGGGGAGCCGCGGCCGTCGGTCAACTCGCTCCACGCACGCCGTCACTCAGTCGCTTCTCACTCGTCGTCGCGAGCGGTAGTGTAGCGCCTCGACGAGCGCACTTGGCCGTTATGTGTCGTAAATCGAAACAAGTTTGACGGGAAATTCGTAAAGTTTTCCGACTGCATCCGGACTAGCCCAGCGATGTGCTCCGTAATAGTGACGTACTGAACAGTGACAGTTTTAAGTTTAAGTGATCCGAAATGTTATCGCTTGGATTATTGAGTGTGTGGTATGCTTGGAGCTGGATGTGGCTGAACGCTGGCGGGGCGTCGCTCACGAGCCGAGTGGCGGAGGCACCGCAGGAGTGCGAGTGGCAGCGCGTTTCGGGCGGCGCGGGCGAGCCCACGCGCGTGCAGCTGGCGTGCTCGCTGCGCACCGCCGCGGGCGCCACCGACCTGCTCGCCGGCCTTAGCGCCTCGCAGGCGCAGCGCATCACCTCCCTCGATCTTCATTGTACTGATGTCCTATTCTTCGAGAGCTCTCTCGATGTCGGCAGGCGAAAAGAGGAGGGCACCGAACTCTTATCGAGATTTCACAATCTGAAAGAAATGAGGATAGAGTCTTGTAAAATACGATATGTGCCATCAGCTGTGTTGTCCCCGCTTAGTGGATTACGAAGTTTGTCTATCCGCACACATAATACAGACTGGTCGGCTATGTCGATGGAGTTTCACCGAGATTCCTTCCGTGGACTTACCGATTTGAGAAATTTGGATTTGGGAGATAACAACATATGGATTTTACCGTCAGAGATATTCTGCCCGCTGTATAATTTGAAGGATTTGAATATCACCCAGAACCGTTTGCAAGATATATCTAACCTGGGTTTCTCTGACTGGGGGAACGGTCCTACTGCACCGGGAAAATCGTGTAATACCGTGTTAGAGACTTTGGACATGTCGTATAATGAAATAAGTGGCCTTCCAGATAATGGACTATCTAGTTTACGTGCACTTCAAAAGTTGTTATTGCAAAACAACAGGATCTCAAATGTAGCTGATAGAGCTTTTGTTGGATTGAGTGACATGCAAATCCTTAATTTATCATCTAACGCATTGACTGGTTTGCCTCCAGAGATGTTTCAGTCTTCGCGTGATATAAAGCAAATATATCTAAATAACAACTCGTTGAGCGTCCTTGCACCCGGATTACTTGAAGGTTTGGACCAATTGCAAATTTTGGATATGTCATCTAATGAGCTTACAAGTGAGTGGGTCAATAGAGATACGTTTTCTGGATTAGTGCGTCTCATAGTTTTGAATTTATCACACAATAGGATAACAAAGATTGATGCTCTACTATTTCAAGATTTAAATAATCTTCAGTTTTTGAGCTTAGAGTTCAATAACATTGGACGAATAGCAGACGGAGCATTTTCCAATTTGAAAAATCTCCACTCACTTTCCTTGGCACATAATAATATCATTGAAGTGGACAGCAGTCATTTTTCCAATTTATATGTACTGAACCAGCTATTTCTCGATGGAAATCGAATAACGAAAGTAGATCTTCGTTCGTTCGAAAATATTACGAAACTACACGATTTGGGATTAAGTGGAAACCAGTTAACTGAAGTCCCCGAAGCTATAAAAACATTAAGATTTTTAACATCGTTAGACTTGGGTATGAATAGAATAACTAAAGTTACAACTACTCAGTTTGAGGGATTAGATGATTTGTATGGTTTGAGGCTAGTTGGGAACAAAATTGAGAAAATTTCCAAAGATACATTCTCGGCCTTGCCGTCACTGCAGATATTAAATTTAGCGACTAACAATATCGACCAAATTGATGACGGAGCATTTGCCTCAAATATGCAATTAAAGGCCATTGGATTAGATGGAAATAAATTAGTAGATTTAAAAGGAATATTTACTACCACACAACCTCTCGTTTGGTTGAATGTATCCAATAATGAATTGCTTTGGTTCGATTACAGTCACATACCAACGAATCTTGAGTGGCTTGATATGCACGAAAATAAAATAGAAAAACTAGAAGATACATATGGGGTGAAAGAAACTTGTAATGTAAAAATGCTGGATGTAAGCAACAACAAACTTCGAAGCATCGATGAGTTTTCATTTCCCAGTAGCATAGAGACAGCTGTTTTAAACAATAATCACATTGAAAAAATTAGTCCCGGTACTTTTCTCCAAAAATACAACTTGAACAAAGTTATGCTTTATTCAAATAAGATAAAAACCTTAGATGTAGGTGCCTTCGCTATATCATCTGTACCAGAAGACAAAGATTTCCCAGAGTTCTATATAAGCGAGAATCCATTTGAGTGTGATTGTACAATGGAATGGTTGCAGCGAATAAATCAATTGAGTGACCTAAGGCAGCGACCTAGGGTAATGGATTTAGAAAGTGTAAGGTGCTCTTTAACACATTCACGAAGTAACTCAGATACGCTCTTACTCGAAGTGAAATCTTCCGAATTCTTATGCGAATACGATTCCCACTGCTTTACTCTGTGCCATTGTTGTGATTTTGATGCCTGCGACTGCAAGATGACTTGTCCAGATAAGTGTTCATGTTATCATGATCTCACCTGGAACTCCAACGTAGTCGATTGTTCCAGTGCCGGCTACGATCACGTGCCCGAGCAGATACCAATGGACGCGACCGAAATCTATTTAGACGGAAACGATCTAAAAGATTTAGGAAATCACGTATTTATCGGTAAAAAACGACTGCAAGTTTTGTATCTTAACAACAGCAATATCAACACAATACAAAACAGAACATTTAACGGTATCGAATCATTGAGAGTACTTCACTTAGAAAACAATAACTTGGAAACGTTGAGAAATACGCAGTTCACGAGGCTTCAGAATCTGAACGAGCTTTATTTACAAGATAACAAAATCAAAGTCATAGAGAACGATACCTTTAATTACTTGCCGTCACTGGAGTTTTTAAATCTCGACAACAACGGATATGTTGATTACATGCCGTGGCGAGTCATCACAGATAACAATCCACGCACGCGTGTGTCCGTCGACGGGAACAACTGGGTATGCGATTGTAAGGACGTAGCGCAGTTGAACCAATGGCTGATAAAAAAATCAAAAGATACCGAAAGCATGATGTGCTACTTTGCTCATGGGCAGCCAATGAATAAAACTATCGCGACCGTAGCGAAGGAATGTAAAACAGAGACCACTACCGAAGAAACCGGGACCGAGACTTTAAAGCGGTTATTCATCGAGTCGAATGATGGGGTCGAAAATTATATTCCATACATTGCGGGAGTCTCGATAATAGTAATCGTGCTTTTATTGATGTGTGCATTGTTTCTCTTCGTATTCAGAGAAGATTTTAAATTATGGATGCATTCGAAATACGGCGTACGAGTATTCAGTTCCACGTCAAAGGACATGAACGATAATAAAAATAAGCGGTTCGACGCATTCTTTGTGTACAACTCACGAGATGAAGACTTCGTCACGCGTGCCGTGAGCTCCGAATTAGAAAATTCGGGGCACAGTTTGTGTTTACAACATAGAGACCTACAACTTATCGAGAGACGGTCTAGTGATAATTTAGTAAGTGCCGCTGAAAGTTCGAAAAGACTCGTGATAGTGCTATCCATAAACTTTTTACAACAAGAGTGGTACGCGCCCGAGTCACGGGCGGCCGTACAAAGCGCTATAAACTCAGTGAACGTGAGACATAGACGTCAGAAAATAGTTTTCCTCGTAACGACTGACTTAAGTGCCATAAATATTGATCCAGATCTTAAAGTGTTACTCAAAACGTGTACAGTGATCGTGTGGGGTGAAAAGAACTGTTGGGAGAAACTAAATTTTCGGTTGCCTGACGTTGACGTCACGCTGCCGAATCGGACGCTTCACAACGCGAATAATATTAAGACTAGTAATAGGGAAGGGTTCGGGAGGCACGGTAATTTGAGGTATACTGCGCCGCCAACGTCCCACGACCCTTGGTATAAGTACGGGATGGCGCCTCCTATCTTAATGATGTCGAGTCCGATGCATTCGACGAGCGCGAGTGCGGAGGTCTCGGCGCGTAGTACCGAGGACGAGACCTGCTCGGTGGCGAGCAGCGAGGGCCGCCCCGACGACCGGTTACCGCACCACCATAGCTACGTCTCCATAGATAATCACCAGTGTGAGGAGCACCCGCTCAGGCCCGCTCAACAAATACCTATGTCAAACACGAGGCCCACTAACGTGAGAAAGACTTACTTCGTATAGAGTGTAATGAAAATGTGATTTATTTTAATTGTACATAAAATATTCAATTGTAATGATAAGACTTGAAACTTGTAATATTATACGGATGTGTATTGAGCATGATAATGTTTTAAGTATGAGAGATAAGTTGGTGCTGAACGCTAAATGTAATGAGGTAACGATGGGGTTCATAACCTATTGTTGTTATTTGTTAAGTTACGATTGCATGTACTACAAGTACCATACCATTGAATATTGTTTACGTAATAGTATTTGACTGCATTTAAATGTTTAACCTGTACCTGTTATCGAGAAAGCCATCATGTTAGCTGTCTTAACTTGTACATGATTGCAAAACAAAACATTCCTTATCTTATATGTAATGCCGAACGTATCTAATGTTTTGAGGTTCCTGACTAAATTATGGTGTATCATGTGGAGTTAACGACTAATTTGTGATAATTTAGGTACTTATTTATCCCTACGATTCGAAGTGAGAAGTGTATAAATGAACAAATTAAAATAATTGTTTTAAGAATGTAAATAAATTTATCAAGTCTTACAGCTGTCGAAGAACTGAAATGTACCCTAGTCAATTGTAAATACCTATTTCTAGATGATAAGTATATAATTTGTGATGTAATTATTAGTTAGAATATTGAAAATCGTATTTATTACGCTTCCGAAATGCAGAGTATAAAATAAAAAAAATATTTTTGTCTAAATATCCGATTTTTATTACCCGACTGCGGAACGCACAGGGTTATGTGTTCATCAGTCTATATATGTTTGTATGTTCCTTGCAGGACAGCTACAGCCTAAACGCGTGGACCGATTTTGATGATTCTTGCACCAGTTTGTGCCGAATATATCATTAGAGTGTCACTGTGGAAGCCAAATTTGAGAAAAAACAAAATGGCGCCCTCTAGAAGTCATAATGTAACAAATTAAAAAATAAAAGTCGATGGACTATGGCAAGTGGGGTATCGATGAAAAGGTCTTGCAAAATCATAGTTAGGTTACTTTGATCATTTTCTCATTTTAACGATCATTTAGGATTTACGAGGTTTCAAAGGTTGCATTCCTTTGTGTCACATTACAGAAAAAACGGCTGAACCGATTTTGATAGTAATTGCACTAATAGATTTGTTTTAGTCTGCCGAGTGTCACAACGGAGGCCGAATTTGAGAAAAAACAAAATGGCGCCCTCTAGAAGCCATAATGTAACAAATTAAAAAATAAAAGTCGATGGACTATGGCAAGTGGGGTATCGATGAAAAGGTGTTGCAAAATCATAGTTAGGTTTCCTTGATCATTTTCTGATTTTAACGATCATTTCGGATTTACGAGGTTTCAAAGGTTGTATTCCTTTGTGTCACATTACAGAAAAAACGGCTGAACCGATTTTGATAGTAATTGCACTAATAGATTTATTTTAGTCTTCCAAGTGTCACAACGGAGGCCGAATTTGAGAAAAACAAAATGGCGTCGACTGGAAGCCAATTAATAAATGAAAGTCGGTAGGCTATAAGCAAGTGGGGTATCATTATATAGGTCTTTTAAAATCACACCTAGGTTCCTTAAACAATTTTTCCTTTTAAATGATAATTTAGGATTTACGAGGTTTCAAAGGAAATGTTTAAAGTTCCTACTCATATCATCTATAGGTATCTATCAAACTAGGTTGATTATCTCAAAAACCACTTAACCGATTTTAAAACTTATATCACTTATAGAAAGCTACATTGTTAACAAGCAAAAAGGCTATATTTTATTTCCAAAGAAATTAGAGCCTTACGAAAATTGCAATAATGTTTGCAAAAATTGCAAAAAAATCATCTCATCTGAGAGCTTACGTGGCGTGCGCTGCCTAAATCGTTAAAATTACACGACAACAATGTATGGTGGAAACGTTCCTCTCAAAAAGTTCTAAAAAAAAGTCCGCGATAGCATACCACTATCTTTTAAGGTTCGCTCATAATAACCATTTACCTATATGTTTTTCCAATTTGGCCTAAACAGTGCTATACTTGCGAAGGTGTTTTATCAACATAGTATTAATCGATAATTCCTTATCAAAAATAAATATCTTACTCATCTTAAGTATTTAATTTAGACAAAAATTTACCATTACAGCATTATTCAATTTAATGAATATCTTATGAGATCTCGGAGAAACACAGTAACCTTCAACAGAAAATGACGCGGCCGGCAGCGGATAGGTACCCTCGGGCGTACCCTCACATATTACGGTAGTAACACATCATTGTAATACCTTATAAGCTTAATGTGAAGATATAACAAGTCTAAAAAAACTTGATGATTTGTACTCCTTCAATCGATCAATCAATAAATTCATCAGTGCCACATGCAGCGCATATTCGACTAACATAACTTCCGACTAACATTTTTAATGTCTATTAAAATATTGGTTCCGAGTCCACTTAGCTATAAACTAAATACTAAATAAATAAATATGCCCACTACGTAATAAATACGTACAAATTGTTTTTTTGAAAATACTTAAAAATACTTTTTTGCATTGTCTACGGGCATTTTCGTAAGTGGCCGACGTTCATTGCCGAGGTCTCGTTACGTCAATGCGATAGGACTCTCGAAAATTAATGCGCTCATTTTTAGGAAAAATAGCAGATTTACAAACTTTACCAAATTAATATTAGCATTATTACATATGCAAATTTGATGATGGTTATGGTGATCACCGCTCGTCATTACGAATAAATTAATCCGCTGCTTATTACTGCTTCTTATATAAAATACTTGTTAGTACCTTTGGTGCTACCACAGAATAGATAATTGATGCTGCTTCAAGCAGATAAAGCGTCCCCTATTAACGGTAAATGCATAACTAAAAAGTTTGAAATAAAAAAGTCATTTAAAAAGAACAAAAACCCCGACTGTTTCGATACCAAAAAGTATAAAACAAGACATGAATTGAAGTATTTCATTATCATCAATTTAAATCGTATAATATTAATAAAATGTATCAAGGCGCAGTCGCACGTCCAATAGCTAACCTTATCGTGCGACTGCGCCTTGATAAATTTTATTAATATTATACGATTTAAATTGATGATAATGAAATACTTCAATTCATGTCTTGTTTTATACTTTTTGGTATCGAAACAGTCGGGTTTTTTGTTCTTTTTAAATGACTTTTTTCATGGTCCTCTTAAGCCTGAGATTCTGAACGAAATTTTGTAGACTTGATTGACAAAACCTTAATTATTTTTAAATGATTCAAGTTAGTAATTTTGAAAATAATAATTAGAAATAAGTAATAATTAGCCAACGCAGAAGTAACTTTCAGCTTTTATCTATCACTTCTTCATAACTTGTCCGGTCTCTCGGCCTGATAATAAAAACGTATTCACAGTATCTAACGAATATACACATCTGCAAAATAAGTGGAACATTAAAAATAATAACAGTTAGGTAACTGTTTCATCAAACTACTCTACTCACCAAAACATAATACGATGTTAGTTACATTTTTATTATTTTGATGTTCGACTAATTGTGCCGGCATGTCTATTTGAGATCTCTTTCAGCTAAGACATGCCCGTTTATAATATTACATCATCGCCAAAACGTAAATTATAAACTCATATCTAAAATCAAAGTGATTGAATAGAGTCGAGAGTTGAGAGTTGAAAAAATTTTCATCGTCATAATCAATTTAACGAATAGCTTTATTCACCCATCCACATTCGAATGTATAAATATTTATTTTATCTAAATTGATCAAGCGGGATAAGATCGCGTTGAGGCCGGCGAGATTTAGGTTGACCGCAGACATTGCTTGCGACCACTGCACCGTGCGACTTGCGACCTCCATCAGACTAGCGACTTTGCCCTATTCCTGTCTTGATTTTTTGAGGTTGTAATCGACATTGTTCACATTAGCTGATGCCCGCGACTTCGTCCACGTGGGTTGAGGTTTTTTGGTTCCCGTGGGAACTCTAATTTTCCGGAATGAAAATTAGCCTATGTATTATTCTAGACTATAATTTATCTCTGTGACTTTCATCCGGATCCGTTCAGCCTAGCCGTTCTGACTGATCCATCTATATCCAAACTTTCGCATTTATAATATTAGTATAGGGGGTATAGATATCTTCAGCTATACTAAAGACACATTTAATAAAATCAATAGTAATATTATAAATGCGTAAGTGTGTATGTCTGTCCGTCTGTCTGCCTGTCTGTTTGTCTGTTATGTTTTAACGGGCCTTCAACCAATCCCTGGGAAGGACATAGACTACATTTTATCCCGGAAAATAAAGACGAAGTCGCGGGCATCTTCTAGTAAATAAATAAAATATGGTTGATGGCATAAAAGTTACATAATTTATCCGCGGGGTTTTAAAATATTTAGACGGATGTCTGCGCAAGCGCACGCTTTTAAAAATGGCCGCGACAGTGCGCTCGCGCCGCGTGCCCGGAGCCCGCTGCGAAACGATAAATCATCAACGGACTGGAGTGAACCATGGGAATGCATGACGGCTTTAGCACACTCGATACTTCTACTATCATTCACAACGTCTTCGCAATAACTTTGCATTTTGGATCAGTGTTCCGATATCAAAACGTAAAAACCGGCCAAGTGCGAGTCGGACTCGCGCACCGAGGGTTCCGTACTCAAGAAGTAGGTATAATTACCTTTGTTAATGAACCGCAAAACTAACTTTGTTTGTAGAGGTTTACTGTTAATATCAAAAAATTACATTTGTTGTATGGGAGCCCCCCTTTAATATTTACTTTATTGATATTTAATTATTTATTTTGAAAGGTAATATACAAGTTAATATTCTGTGAAAATGTGAACCGTCTACCTGTTACCGTTTTTAATATTGAGCAAAAAAATACGAAAAAAAACACGTTTATTGTATGGGGACCCCCCTTAATATATATATTTTTTTAATTTTTAGTATTTGTTGTTATAGCGGCAACGGAAATACATCATTTGTGAAAATTTCAGCTTTCTAGCTATCACGGTCTATGAGATACAGCCTGGAGACAGACAGACAGACAGACAGACAGACAGACAGCGGAGTCTTAGTAATAGGGTCCCGTTTTTACCCTTTGGGTACGGAACCCTAAAAATTACGCGCTTTGGGCCTTTAAATTTTTTTTTGCAAGCAACTGCACCTGACTTTTCAAATCTTCCATATTCTACGACATAATATTTTCAACCTTGTATCTGCAGAGTCTAATAATTATACTATCTTCTTTTAGACTTTCGGTTGCCTGATAGTGATAGGGTCGCTAAATTACATAAATAATGCTGTAGTATTGTTTCCAAACAGTAATTTAAAGTCGTACCTACCTATTGGAGACAATATTTCTTGATAAATTAATATTCAGTAAACGTAAAGCATTTGGAAAAAAGTGGCATGCTTTATAATTTCAACTTCACAATATTAAACAAAAAGACTAAGCACATACAATAAATACACTGTATGGACTTAGTCCTTTTGTTTATTATACTGTACATTACAATAACTTATGCTCTTGAAGTAAGTTTTAGCTTCCCAAAGTTGCTGATTCAGAAATTTCTGAAAAAAATTACAAATTTAGGTTTTAACTTATCAGTGTCTTTTTAAAATCAGCCAATCATTTATCCTACAGTAAATATTATAAATGCGGACGTGTACTTATTGGGTGTCTTCAAACACGCCGCAACGGAGCAACGGATCGACGTTACTTTTTGGATAGAAATGGTACAGGACCTGGTGAGTGCCTTAAGCTACTTTTTACGGGAAATTTACAAACCTAAATCCATGCAGACGAAGCTGCACGCATCATTTAGTTATCTGGTATTTTTATTAAAAAAAAAGTCATTCGATTGCATCTGCAGGGCGACCGCGTATCTTTTGCATCAATCATTGATACATCGCAATCACCTCCGATTGGCTGAATTTATGGTATTCTTGCTGCGTCAATGGATTTCGTCCAATAGTGGAAGAGTGTTAACCAATCAGAGGTGATTGCGATGTATCAATGATTGATGCAAAAGATACGCGGTCGCCCTGCAGATCACCGATGCTCAAATCATCGAGTGTGCGCTCTAGCCCTAAACACCGCCATAATTGACTTTTGATTGCACTTCGATGTCTCTCCTTATTTAACTAGCTAAAGAGGAGCAATTGATTCTGTAGAACAATACGTCATTGTCATATACAATGTAGATAACACTGTATATTAATAAATTCTTTATCTCAAAGAGATATATTCACATGAGCTATGGCTTTTGATCTGTCTTGCTTACCTTCTGCAAAAAAAGAGGCTAGAATTGCTTTTATTTTTTATTAGATAAAGGTGATGATATACAGCCGAAATAAATAAATAATCAATAATGAATTTGTCCACTAGTACAATAGCAACGTTAATTGCATGATACTCAGGTACCTACTTATATATGTATAAATAATAACTCTATGTATGGTGGTCTTTTTTAGACCCTCTATCAACTTTTCTAAGTAATAAGTAACTACCGTAAACCGTTAGAGTACAGATAAAATGCAACTCGCAATGCATTCGTCAATCGTCATTGAGTTTGAGTTGTAGTAGTAGGTAGTAGGTAGTAGTAGGCGACCATCGCTAGTAAACATTAAAAAAAAAACTAAACAGGCATAAAAAATAAAAATTTGTTCCAATTTTGGCCACCGGGCCAGATAAGTTGGTGGCACTGTAGATCATTCCGCCGGTGTTCGTTGTACCCAAACATTGAACTCCAACTGAAAAATTAATTTGAATATTAATTCATGATTAATTAATGTAAAACTAAGAATTTTAAAAATAAATAAAAAAAACAAAAATTAAACAGCCATAAAAATTTGTTCCCATTTTGACCACGTGGCCAGATAAGTTAGTGGGACTGTACATCATTCAGCTGGTGTTCGTTGTGCCCAAACATTGAACTCCAACTGAATAATTAATTTCAATATTAATTCATGATTAATTCATGTAAAATCAAGAATAAAAAAAAAACAGGCATAAAGTTCCAATTTTGGCCACCGGGCCAGATAAGTTGGTGCCTGGTGGCAGTTGGCACTGTAGATCATTCTGCCGGTGTTCGTTGTGCCTTAATATTGAACTCAACTGATTTGAATATTAATTCATGAAAAATTAATGTAAAATAAAAAAAATGACGATTTATTTTTAATAAATCTATTAAGAATTAATTGTCTAGTCGTCTAGGTATGTATATACTATATATATATTATAATTTATTTCAATATTAAGTATTGACAGAATTTATTATTCTGTAATATGATATCCCTACAGATGAGCTGTAAAACTCGTCCTCATATATTATTAAGATAAGGTCCCGATCCCATACCAGCGGTCTAGACTAGAGTTCTGTTTTTCATCTCATCTATGCGATGGCTTGGATCTTTTGTATCTATGCACAATCAAAAATTGGACTATAGCAGTAAGACTATGATTTTATTTGATCTAGTAATGCCGGTATACTCGTACGCAGAACTGTGAACTTAGAGCTTTAGAACTCTGACTGTGGGATCGACGCCTAAAGGCATGCGTCGAACTATCGATCAGAAATTTTCTGAGCCGGTTATTGCTAAATTATCCTGACTAAGTAGACAAACCTATTTCCCAAGTCCAAGGGACAAGGTCCATAAGACAGCTCATATCTTAATTATTGTAGACTGTAGTCCATGGGTGCGTTGGGAACTTGGGTTTGACTAGTGCGCCCAGTGCCACGTTTTGTACGAGATTTTACTTGCCCGTTGTCCTAAGTTACGAAAGCAACGCGACGCGATAGGATTCCGAAAAATATGACAAAAGAATCAGCCTGGCTGTCCAGCGCGAAAATGCAGCCAGCATTCTTGCCACCATTCCACGCGGGCATGATTTATATTGTAATTAGGTTAGGCTGGCTAGCATTAAGCATTGAAGTAATATACATTATACCTCAATGGCATTATGTTCTATTGTATTATTTCAATAAATGTATTTAAAAGCAAACGCGCCATGATAACGCAAAAATGTAGGCCACGTGAAAGGTCAGCTACAGTTTAATACTGTCGCGTCGTGTGTCAAGTCGAGGTGTCGCGCTTGTCGCTCACATAGAACAATGCTTTAGGTCTGAATTCTACCTACGCTGATAGCGGTCACGTGGGTTTCCATTAGGGTTGTAACGGAACCTCGACTCCGCCTCCGTAAGTGCGGAACTTTCGCAAGAAATCGTTCCGCCTCCGCAGTTTTATTGCGGAGTTGTAACGGGGGTTTATTTACGTTGACTTACAATGCGAGAGGTATAAATCGAAGCAGGTGACATCAGTTACACCATTACAACAAGCAAAAAGGCAACTGTCCTATGAAGAATCCTCAAAAAAACATATGTGGGATTCATAGCATCCTAAAGCACAGAAAATGGACGATGTGATCGCAGAAATCCACCTCCGCCTCCGCCGACGTTAACCTCCGCATCCGCGGAGGTAAAGCCCCTTCAACTTCGCATCCGCCTCTGCTTCCGCTAGGCCACGTATAGGGTCAGCTACCTGTTCATTGTAGTCGCGTCGCTGCGTATCGAGTCGCGTTGTCGTGTGTGTCGCTCACGTAGGATAATGCCTAAGGAGTTAGGTTTTAATTCTACCTACGCTGATGTCGGATTAAGCATAATTAAGATATTGGTTGTCGCCGTACTAGTACATTGGATTCAAAGATAGGTCACCGTAACATGATCCGTTGGGATCACATATCGAATGATCGGTTCTAAATCGCATCTATCCTTCTTGGCTCGAGGCGTGTCTTAAGCCGAGGCCCGAGAGTCATTCATTCCCGCCAATACTTACAAATCGAACACTCATCACCTTTTTCTGTGCAATACGATACTCCAACGTTTGTAGACGGCGTTCTATCCTACAACCAATGGACCTGAGGTTAGGGCTGCCACGTGAATTGGAAATCTTCAACTGTCTTGAAATACGTTGGGTTTTATATTTGACCATAGTGGAGCTACCTACTCACAATAGACAACCTGGATACAGATTTTTAATAATAGCTATTGCCTGATAGATTTTTTAAAATCTTTATTGCACAAAAATTAAAATAGTAACAAAATACATTAAAACTAAAATTCAATCTATACGGTATGCGAAGCTTATTAAGTTGACGGGCTTTGTGAAATAAAAATTATTAAGTGACGTTAGACGTACGAAAATACGGTGGTAAATAATGCACGTAAAACAATAAATGTACCTCCTACATAGTCGTAGGCCCAGTCTGAGAGAGACAATAATATTATTACTGTACTGCTCTGACTAGTCGAGTCGTTGGCTCGACTCTTACTGTATTGTACTCTGTAATTGCGTGACAGATGAATCTAAAAAATAAGGCTGCCGGGTTTGTGTATATTTATACATGCTAAATAAAAGAATATTTATATGGATAACCAAGTATGCTTGTAAAAGGAGGTATACCTATTTTAAAAAGAATTTGTATTCCGAACCGGTAAATGTTTGAAATAAAGTTTGAGTTTTGGTTTTTTTCTTTTTTTAAAAATATAAATTCTGTTCCATCATCATCACAGACAAGTCGATCAAACTATGAACATATAACTGGCAAGTGGCAACCCTATTCGAGACCAAACCTCCAACATCTCCAGCTTGTGTTGAAAATATTTAAAGTCGAGGTGACAATTGATTATGTGTCCGTCGGAGACAAAAAGCGGAATGGCTCGATTAGTTATGTCGCGAGTAGGCACCGAACAATAGATTGGTTCTGTTTTATGATTCTATAAACGTTTATGTGCTCGTGGACGGCGCTTAGGCTTTTTAAGATTGTGACGTTATCGCCCTCTGTGACAGGTTTATTATAAAAGTTTCGACTGTGCCATAAAAATGCATTGTTTTATGCTTATGCAGTTTGAAAAGCGCCGGTGCAAAAAATCTTTGCCCCGGTGCATTATGCGCTGAATTATATATGAGCTTTTAAATTGTTCTGTTATAAAATTTCTTGATTGGTACTTTTAATACCTCAGAATACAGAACAAAAGATAGGTACTTAACGCAAATTACAAAAGATACGTACACGCAAATCCGTCATGTATATGTCACCGTAAGATTGTAAAAACCGTTAGATTATAATCTAACTCGCGAAATTGTAAACTGTCGAATGATTACAATATATCGGATTATTTTTCGGTAGATTGTAATCTGTTAGGTTTATTAACCCGATAAAACCTAACTATACCTAACCACTACTTGATTATTTATGTCGAACCCTAACCTAACCTACAAGAAAAAGACAAGAAAACGTAAATACAATGAATATTTCAAAAATTGACACTTAAAACATTGAACGGTTCACAATCTTTCGACTGTTTACAATCTATCGAAAAAAAGCGTTAGATTACAATCTTACGGTTTTTACAATCTTACGGTGACATATACATGACGGATTTGCGTGTCTTCAAGTGGAAGTCTCGGAGTCCATCGATGCATTAGAAATGCAAAAGTGTACAGTATATGTTACCCTATATTGAAAAAATTTGGTATCGAGATAGGTTTCATTACGGGGATTAATATGCTACTTCTTACCACGGAAAGTCGAAGGGTTTCTACGGGATTTATAGGCAATAGATTTTTAAAATTATAAATCATTAAAACAATAACTTAACTAAGATTTATATACTGACATGTGTACCCTATTTGTATTTGTATTTAAATATTTTTCTAAAAAGATTTGATGATATGTATTATATTATTTGGCCATTATTGTGTAACAATAATTCTGAATTTAATTTACCAATTTAATTTTTGTATATAATTTAGTAAGATAATAATGTAAAATGTTAGATATTAATCATTCTAAATGTTGTACGCCAGAAATGGCAGAATGCATGTTTAATATTGTGTTCACAACGAATAAATAAATCAATCGATCAATAATAATCCACGCGGACAAAGTTGAAGATGTCAAGTAAGTAGCTATAGTGAAAATCTTCTAGAATCGCAAAAATATGCGCTACGTTTGATTGATAAGCTGAACTATAGTTATTTATGACAGGAACTTCTCAATGGATGTCTAGTACCTAGTAGACTTCGCCCGCGGTAAGTAGGTAAGTTGCAACTGTACCTATCGACCAATTAATGATCATACTAATATACCTAGTACCTAAACCTAACAGTAACACGTAGAAGCCAATTATCAGATGTAGGTGAGTAAGTATCATGTTCAAATCTCTTTTCTACATGCACCTTTTCATCTGTATCTTAGATTATAATTCTTCACTTACTCCATAATTTGGTAAAAAACTTGTTAACAATAAAAAACCTCAATTATTCTTAATGATTCCTAATAATTATGAGCAAACAAAACCTTCCTACTCATATTTTATTATCTGTTAACTAATAATAGCCAAAGAAATATTTAAACTTGAAGTCGCGGCGTAGGTGTTGAGATTTGGCCATAACATAATAAAAAACCGTTACATCTTCGTAGACAAACAATATTCATTAGTTGCCTATTTACCTACTAGTCATAACTTTGAGTGTTTCTACATTTTAAAATATGTTTGCTGTCTGTAGAAATAATAGGCTTGTGAAGTACAGGTTTCCTATAAGGTATCTATTATGAAAAAAATGGGCATGATTATTCTTTAAAAATAAGCGACAGCCGTACTTACGAGTAAGTGTACGTATTTATATTAAAGAAACTGTTATAGGAAGATATAGTAAAAAAACTAAAAAATAAACCAAAGCATTCTTTTAGAAAATAAAATGAAAAGGATAAAAGTAAAGCTTTGGTCTGTACCTGTGTATTTACAATTAACCTTATTGAAGCACTAGAGAACTTTGAGTTTTGAAAAAATCGACTGTGAGATGATTTGAAATAGCTTAGGTTTTTCCTCCAATTTTCCTCGTGGAGTTAAAATTCTTCTATGTGATGCAAAAAAGGCCCTTCAGACGTAAAATTCAGGGTGTAACGTCCCACATACCTATATTTATTTAATCTACATTTGCCGAATGCCCACGAACCTGAATAGTAATTATTGAGAGCAGCTGTTTCCGCCGATGGGTGGAGTCACCTTTTTTTTAAAAAATGTTCCGCGATCATTGGTGGAAGGAAGACACTAAGGAATTACTTTAGAGCTCGCGCAGACGGCAAGCAAATGTCATGGAACTTGGAAGGGTAAAAGTTCGCGAACCGTGTCTAGCTAGTGTGTTTAACTATGGGAATGTTTTGACGTCGATAAAACTGTCTACTTTAAAAAAAAATACCTAAACTATGAATTTATATAATACGCCAATCATAAACAAAATATTTTAATTTAAACCAAAAATTTTGATAAATCCCGCAGGCTGCAACACTGATTGGCCAGGTACACGAAAACCTATGAGCAACATTTACGTCGGCAACATTATAGGTCACCGACTTTTTAAGTTCAAAATTGCCATTTTATCTCCCTCCATTTAGAAAGAAAGCACCTACGTATTTTATGTGATTAAAGGAAAGGACTAAGGGTTGAGACTTCTTTCTTTCATGATACGCGATATGTACAACCTGACAATTACAAATCACTTTCTACTTTTACTATTGTAATTAATTATAATTATTGAGAGTTTTATGTAGTTTATGCTAGAATTTTGTTTATACAGAGCGAGCTTTCTTCAAGCAAAAAGGTCACTCGTTTCAACGACGCTACGCGAACTTTCTTCAAGGTTATTTTTCCATCGTCTGCGCTGTCCCTAAATTCGCAGGGGAATACGTGTTGAAGGCGAAGAATGTCACGCATATGTTCTTGGTCGGTATGAGCTCATTAACTTTTTGTGTAACACAAATATGTTAATGTTTTTACAAAATGTGACACGTGAAAACGGTGAAACCAAAAATGAATTATGAAATGTTGAAGTAACTTTAAAGTCGTATAAGTTCGTAACATTAGGGCGTCGCTGCATCAATTATAGACTTCCACAAACAACAAACAATAGGTATTAACGAGTGCTAATGTTTTTGACAAACAATTGTTGCCTCACCTATCAGGGATTTATCCTGTATTAATTTAACTATTAGCTATAATTAGTTCCTACAACAATAACGTTATCATGAGACAACTATATTTTCCCGGAATACAGTGACCGCAGAAACTTCTTTATGTATTAAGTAGGTACAAAAAATAATAGTCATGTCATAGTCAATTTAGCAGCAGGGCGACCGCGTATCTTTTGCATCAATCATTGATACATCGCAATCACCTCCGATTGGCTGAATTTATGGTATTCTTGCTGCGTCAATGGATTTCGTCCAATAGTGGAAGAGTGTTAACCAATCAGAGGTGATTGCGATGTATCAATGATTGATGCAAAAGATACGCGGTCGCCCTGCCGGTTAACAAAATATGTGACACCTTAGTTACTTTATCATCTGCTTATGTGCGACGTCAAATTATGAAATTACTACCCATTGCAAAATTATAATTAGGTATAATAAGTCTATCATAATAATATCGGTATTTTAACATAGAGGTTTTTGTTGTTATTTTAAAAAAATGCAACAAAAACCTCTATGTTAAAATACCGAGTGACAAATACCTTATGTAAATCGTTATTTGTTTAATGCAACATAGGTGCCCACGATACAGGATTACCTAGTGTGGGTACCGTTGGATATAAGAATATTGTCACAGTGTTTTGGAAAATAAACATTTTTCATTTTTTCATTTTTTTTCATCTACCATGTTCTCTCTAATGTCATATTATGCAAACTATAATAATTATGATCATCTTCGTCACCACCCAATCCATCGCTGGCCCTCCTCTCATAATTAATAGGATTTAAGCCTTAATTCACCACGCTACGCCAAGAACGTATTGGACTCACAGACATGTAGTTTCCTCTAGATGTTTTCCTTTGCCGTTAAATCAAGTATTTGTTAAATCCCACTCAAGTAACTACGAAAAGTTAATGCTGCGTGCCTGGGAATAGAACCCCAGACCACCTGAGCATGAGGCCACGATGCCAGAATAATAGTTAGTATTCTGTGCCACTACTATCACCGCTTCCTGGGCTTATTAGTTATTACCATACGTTACAGATCTACACTGCAGTTAATGGCTCTAAAACTGAACCCAGGGCATAACTTACAATACCTAATATAAATATTTATGTGTAGACCTAAGAATTTGTAATAAATTTAATCACTTCCGTTAAACAACCGCAACGTTACCTGGGTGGTTTCGAGATCTCAGCCCGATAACGTATATTTTTAATTATCGTCTTTAAAGGGCGGGCCCTTAACCCCTAATCTCTACTTTTGATGGTTAACTATACGAACGTGTAACATCTGCGATCTGTAGACGTACAAACATTTCATCCGACTGCGGAATAGTTATTACGATTTTAGCAGTTGTTAGTACGTCTATTTGTTCCTGTACACCTCCTAAACTAGGTACTCAAAATATATGATTAGTCTAGTTTTTTTCAAAAACTACGTCTCCGAGGGTTTGGATTTCTAGAAATCTAGTGGAAACTCTCAGTTTCGTTATCAGTCTCAACCAAAGGCGGCTCGCTCAAAGGAGCGCTGGTGCAGTGAACTCCCACAAAATTTTAAAAAATACATAGGTACTAGGTAAGTATAATAATCAAATAAACTTTGTTATAAACGTTATAAATATTTTTATATAAATCTATTCCCATTGTCATTTTAATCATGAATATCCATAAGTCCCTACCTACCTACTTTACTACTTATTTCATCAATCAACACAAATTTAATACTTGGTATTTTTGTTAAAGTGGAGCGCTTAGAACAGCGCTCCTATAGACGAAAGTTTAGTACAACGCTCTTATTGAAATGTAATGAGAGTAAAAGAGAGCATTCGATGCGAGCGGCGCGTGAGACAAAAGATTTGTATGAGACATTTGGTAAATATGGAGCGGCGCTCCTGACACGAAGTACGCATGCGCGATATTACCCGACTAAATGACATGGCCTGTTGTCACGAAGAAAGAGTTAAAACTCGCGAGTATTTTTTTTATTCGTATTATGCCGGTAAGATGTAAACAAAACACAAAATACGAAAGTAAATTTATTTTGATTTCTTCGCGAGTGCGTCGGATCATTGTACAGTGGCTGGAAAATCTGTATTGTTGTTTTAAATAGTGTACATATTGTGTTGTGTATTTATGTGAAAAAGACTGTGATTTATGTAAATAGTGTAGGCGATTAAAATGGAACAACATAACGTAATGACCGCCGATCATTTACAAATAATTGGTATGCATTTTCTTTTTTTTTAGTGAACTCCCAATATGATCTTTCACGAGCCGCCTCTGGTCTCAACCTGTGCCAAATTGTATCAATATCAGTTCAGCAGTTGGTAAGAGACAGAAGACGGACACATTCGCGTTTACAAGTAAAATGATTTATAACTAGCTGAATGCTGATTCCCACGGCTTCGTACATGAGGATTTAGGGTTTTCAAAATCACTTCCCGTGATAAAAAGAAGTTACCCAGGCTTCTTTTTAGTGACATTACAAACCTAGGTATATCAGGTGTCACTATACCCATGCAAAAAATCGTCATACCTTAGAGTTTCAATATAGAAGTATGTATGACTAGCGAATGCCCGCGACTTCGTCCGCGTGGTTTGAGGTTTTTTGGTTCCCGCGGGAACTCCTTAATTTTCCGGGATAAAAAGTAGCCTACGTCCTTCTCCAGGATACAACCTATCCCTGTACCAAATTTTATCAAAATCAGGGAACTCTTCAATTTTCCGGGATAAAAAGTAGCCTATGTGCTATTCCAGACTATAATCTATCTCTGTGCCAAATTTCATCCAGATCCCTTCAATCGTTCTGGCGTGATTGAGTAACAAACATCCATTTGAGGTTTTTTTGGTTCCCGCGGGAACTCTTTAATTTTCCGGGATAAAAAGTAGCCTATGTGCTGTTCCAGACTATAATCTTTGGATTAAATAATAGTTTATTTACCACTAGTTACAGGAAATTAACTATAATCTATCCCTATGCCAAATTTCAGCCAGATCCGTTCAGACGTTGGGGCGTGATTGAGTAACAAACATCCATACATCCATACATCCATCCAGACATCCATCCAAACTTTCGCATTTATAATATTTATTTGATTATTTGATTGATGATTTGATATTTGATTGCTCGTGGTGGTATTTTTAATTGCAGTATAGTTGGGTTGTTATAGTTTTTGAACTTTATCTTGTTAATTATCATCATCCTAAAGGGTGGGTTTGTAACCCCTAATCTCTATTTTTGATATATGTTTTAAGAAACATCTGCGAGCTGTTAGTCATACAAATGTTTTTGGTTATCTGTTACATTTTTAGAGGGAGGGTCTAAAAGCTTGATGAGTGCAAGTTCTAGTGCGAAGATCTTTGCGATAACTTAAAAACGGTGCAGACATAAGACAGAACCAGACTGGCCAGACAGTCTTCGCGTCATATTATATTCTACTAAGATGATGCCCGCGACTTCGTCAGCGTTTTTAATCTCCCGTGGGAACTCTTTGATTTACCGGGATAGGTAAAAAGTAGTCTTTGTCACTCACCCGATCTTTAACTATAAGTATTATGTTTGCAAATATTACGTCGATCCGATTCTGATAATTACTTACCTACTTCAAGGATCAGAATTTAGAGGCTATGGTTTTGCAGGTTTTGTGCCATTAAACTAACAGGAAAGTAAGTATTTGATGATAGGTAGGGTAGACCTATACATTATAAAATTAAATATAAGAAGCAAAAATCGTCCACTAACGGCCGGTTTCTGAATTGAGAATTTCATGTTGAGTCTGTCGCAAAGACTACTTAAGGACTAAATAAGCAAATTTTTTTTCTGAATTGATGTTGGGCCGGTTTCTGAATTAATCATTCAATCAAAAAAAACCAAGTTCCAACTCTCAAACGTTACACAATATCAATTCAGAAACAAATATTTGCCTAATTAGTCCTTAAGTACTTAGTATACCTAGTCTTTTAGACAGACTCATCATGAAATTCTCAATTCAGAAACCGGCCGTAAGCAAATATACGTAGGTAAGTTAGAGTAGTTTTCGTATTAAGGTCTAGACTTTAGTCTGAAGTCTGCACTCTACCTAGTACTAGTTATTATTCAGTGACTCTGCCCTGCTAAGTGCTAAGATTAAAAGCACATTAACGTATTTATTCATAGTATAAAATTGAATTCCTATTGGTATATGTCATAACTTAGCAATGTTGTGTTCATGATTTGTTAGAATATAATTATGATAATGTTTATTCAAGCTAATGGAACTGCGAAACTGACTTGCCAGAATACCTCCTTTGAGTTGTAAATAAAGTCACAATTTTTACTTATAATTAGTTATAAATAATGAGAAATGTAAGTTCTAATTATTTATTCATACTCTACACGCGGCATAGCTTTTTCATGTGATTTCACTCGTGTAGAATTTTTATGCAAAGTTACAGAATAACAATGTGAGAATATTTTTGCGAACAATCCGATTCAAAAATTAAATTGTAGTTATTTGTTTTCGTTATAATGCTTTTTTTTAGTTACATAAGAAAAAAAATTCTTTATATTTCTCATCTAGTACTTACTATGAAAATAACCCCTTGTTGAATTTCGATAACATTGAAAACCTTGTTCTTAACTTTGTTTGAGGAAACTTACACTTAACAAGTAATAAAATTAAAAATTTTAAAAAAACCCACGACGAACTGCAGAGCTCCATTATACCTTTGACCTTTATAACTTTGAAACAACAATTACAACGTAGCAAACGTATACATTACATATTATCTAAAACATAAAACTGCATCTTTGACAGCTCAGTAGTTTTTTTGACCAGTGTGGTGGACTATGGCCAAACCCTTTTCAAATGGACAAATCAAAAGAGTCCAAACGCGACGGGTATACGATGAGAATTTAAGGAGTTCCCATGATCGCCTCCTGACTCCATCATGATACCCTGGGCAGCATCTAGGTACAAGCTAAATATGTCTAAAACAAAAAGCCCGCTTCTAAATCAGCACAGTAGTTTTTGAGAAAAATGGTAACATATTGAAAAAATAAAAACATAGACTACAGCTCAGCTTTGTTGTCTATGGTCCTAAAATATATCTAAGAACCTTCTCACAAGCTATACACATCTAATGAAAAAAACCGCATTTCAATCGGCCCAGTACTTTTTGTAAAAAATGGTAACATATCGAAATATTAAAATCATAGAGACAGCTCAGCTTGGTTGTCTATGGTCCTAAAATATATCTAAGAACCTTCTCTCAAGCTATATATATCTAACTAGTATTTCGCCCTGTGCGCGAGCTGCTAAGGCAGCTCACGGGTTGTGGTTAGACTTACAAGTAGTACAGATTTTTCTGTACTAAACTAAATTCATTTATTATGGTGATAACAAAATAAATAAAAATGGCGCTGATTTTTTAAAACTTTGGTAACAGTTTCCTGTTTCGTAACCCCAGGGAGTCCTAAATATCGATTTTGAACGAAATTGGTCAATTAACAAAGAATTTCAAAATGGCGCTGATTTTCTAAAATTTTGGTAACAGTTTCCTGTTTTGTGACCCCAGGGAGCCCTAAATATCGATTTTGAACGAAATCGGTCAATTAACAAAGAATTTCAAAATGGCGCTGATTTTTTAAAATTTTGGTACCAGTTTCCTGTTTTGTAATCGCACGAAGTCCTAAATGCAAAATATAGATTTTGAACGAAATCGGTCAATTAACAAAGAATTTCAAAATGGCGCTGATTTTTTAAAATTTTGGTAACAGTTTCCTGTTTTGTGACCCCAGGGAGCCTTAAATATCGATTTTGAACGAAATCGGTCAATTAACACAGAATTTCAAAATGCCGCTGATTTTTTAAAATTTTGGTACCATTTTCCTGTTTTGTGACCCCAGGGAGCCCTAAATATCGATTTTGAACGAAATCGGTCAATTAACAAAGAATTTCAAAATGGCGCTGATTTTTTTAAAATTTTGGTACCAGTTTCCTGTTTTGTAATCCCACGAAGCCCTAAATATCGATTTTGAACAAAATCGGTCAATTAACAAAGAATTTCAAAATGGCGCTGATTTTTTTAAAATTTTGGTACCAGTTTCCTGTTTTGTAATCCCACGAAGCCCTAAATATCGATTTTGAACAAAATCGGTCAATTAACAAAGAATTTCAAAATGGCGCTGTTTTTTTAAAGTTTGGTAACAGTTTCCTGTTTTGTAACCCCAGGGAGTCCTAAATATCGATTTTGAACGAAATCGATCAATTAACAAAGAATTTCAAAATGGCGCTGATTTTTTTAAATTTTGGTACCAGTTTCCTGTTTTGTGACCCCAGGGAGCCCTAAATATAGATTTTGAACGAAATCGGTCAATTAACAAAGAATTTCAAAATGGCGCTGATTTTTTAAAATTTTGGTACCAGTTTCCTGTTTTGTAATCGCACGAAGTCCTAAATGCAAAATATAGATTTTGAACGAAATCGGTCAATTAACAAAGAATTTCAAAATGGCGCTGATTTTTTAAAATTTTGGTACCAGTTTCCTGTTTTGTGACCCCAGGGAGCCTTAAATATCGATTTTGAACGAAATCGGTCAATTAACACAGAATTTCAAAATGCCGCTGATTTTTTAAAATTTTGGTACCATTTTCCTGTTTTGTGACCCCAGGGAGCCCTAAATATCGATTTTGAACGAAATCGGTCAATTAACAAAGAATTTAAAATGGCGCTGATTTTTTTAAAATTTTGGTACCAGTTTCCTGTTTTGTAATCCCACGAAGCCCTAAATATCGATTTTGAACAAAATCGGTCAATTAACAAAGAATTTCAAAATGGCGCTGTTTTTTTAAAGTTTGGTAACAGTTTCCTGTTTTGTAACCCCAGGGAGTCCTAAATATCGATTTTGAACGAAATCGATCAATTAACAAAGAATTTCAAAATGGCGCTGATTTTTTTAAATTTTGGTACCAGTTTCCTGTTTTGTGACCCCAGGGAGCCCTAAATATAGATTTTGAACGAAATCGGTCAATTAACAAAGAATTTCAAAATGGCGCTGATTTTTTAAAATTTTGGTACCAGTTTCCTGTTTTGTAATCGCACGAAGTCCTAAATGCAAAATATAGATTTTGAACGAAATCGGTCAATTAACACAGAATTTCAAAATGGCGCTGTTTTTTTAAAGTTTGGTAACAGTTTACTGTTCTGTAACCCCAGGGAGTCCTAAATATCGATTTTGAACGAAATCGATCAATTAACAAAGAATTTCAAAATAGCGCTGATTTTTTTAAATTTTGGTACCAGTTTCCTGTTTTGTGACCCCAGGGAGCCCTAAATATAGATTTTGAACGAAATCGGTAATTAACAAAGAATTTCAGAATGGCACTGATTTTCTAAAATTTTGGTAACAGTTTCCTGTTTTGTGACCCCAGGGAGCCCTTAATATAGATTTTGAACGAAATCGGTTAATTAACAAAGAATTTCAGAATGGCGCTGATTTTCTAAAATTTTGGTAACAGTTTCCTGTTTTGTGACCCCAGGGAGCCTTAAATATCGATTTTGAACGAAATCGGTCAATTAACACAGAATTTCAAAATGCCGCTGATTTTTTAAAATTTTGGTACCATTTTCCTGTTTTGTGACCCCAGGGAGCCCTAAATATCGATTTTGAACGAAATCGGTCAATTAACACAGAATTTCAAAATGGCGCTGATTTTTTAAAATTTTGGTACCAGTTTCCTGTTTTGTAATCGCACGAAGTCCTAAATGCAAAATATAGATTTTGAACGAAATCGGTCAATTTAACAAAGAATTTCAAAATGGCGCTGATTTTTTAAAATTTTGGTACCAGTTTCCTGTTTTGTAATCGCACGAAGTCCTAAATGCAATAAACCGCATCTCAATCAGCCCAGTACTTTTTGTGAAAAATGGTAACAGTGGTTGAAAAATTAAGATCATAGACTACAGCTCAGCTTTGTTGTCTATGGTCCTAAAATATATTTAAGAACCTTCTCACAAGCTATACACATCTAATGCAAAAAACCGCATCTCAATCGGCCCAGTACTTTTTGTGAAAATTTTTAACACATAGAAAAATTAAGATCATAGACTACAGCTCAGCTTTGTTGTCTATGGTCCTAAAATATATCTAAGAACCTTCTCACAAGCTAAACATATCTAATGCAAAAAACCGCATCTCAATCGGCCCAGTACTTTTTGTGAAAATTTTTAACACATAGAAAAATTAAGATCATAGACTACAGCTCAGCTTTGTTGTCTATGGTCCTAAAATATATCTAAGAACCTTCTCACAAGCTATACACATCTAATGCAAAAAACCGCATCTCAATCGGCCCAGTAGTTTTTGTGAAAAATGGTAACATGTTGAAATATTAAAATCATAGACTACAGCTCAGCTTGGTTGTCTATGGTCCTAAAATATATCTAAAAACCTTCTCACAAGCTATACGTATCTAATGCAAAAAACCGCATCTCAATCGGCCCAGTACTTTTTGAGAAAAATGGTGACAAAAAAGTGCACAAACAAACAAACAAACAAACATACAAACAAACAAACAAACAAACACACAACCTCTTAGGGCAAACACATATACCGTCTCCGCTTCGTCGAGGGTAAAAATTATATAAAAGCCCCCATCATTCATGAAATAATTAAGGTTCTTTTTATGTTTTGTGACACGATCGCAATCATCTCTGATTGGCTGACAATATTTCGCTATTGGCCAAAATCCATTGTCGCAGCAAGAATACAATAAATTCAACCAATCACAATAATTGTGATTTTAACCATGATAACTGCAGATAGGGCTTCTACGACTGTTAAAAAATCTGACATTTGATTGATGAGCGATTACCAATAAACCACAAAGGTTTAGTTTAAAATCCGACATATGCGGCGAGGGTCTGAGGGAGAGCCATTGTCACAAAAAATATTAAGTGGATAGAATTGATTATGCTGATTAGAGTAGCATCGGTAGGGTACAGCGGTGCATGAGCTCACAATACCTAGTTAAAATTAGCCCCCAAGAGATCCGATCTACGAAAAAATGTAGAGACGGGCTTTATTTTTTTTTATTTGTGTTTCGCTTTGTTTTATGTCTTTTACGCTTTAGCAAAGAAACAAGTTACATAATATTTCATTTTATATGACAGCCCCGGAATGATACTTAAGTCTAAGTTGATGATGGTGAGGTATTAGAGACGATCTTGCATGGGGTTGCGTTGGTTAGGTCTAGGTACCTACTTACCTAGTCCGTACCTAACTTAGTTTACAATGATTTTGGATGCTTTAAAAATAATTTTTTTTTCAACTAGCTTAGTGTCAACTTTACTAAAATAGTTCATAAAATTATGCGTAATTAATCATAACAGTTCAGAACAGGAAGTTAAAATTGCATCTATAGTTTATCTAAGTAAGTTTTCCGTACGTTTTAATTTAAAAACCTATTACTTATAAAATTGAACCTCAATCAAATAAAATTATAACCAATATTTCAGTCCATTGTACTCGTAATGAATTCAATTTTAAAATCGTATTTAAAAAGTTTAGGTAACAAAGCGACTCCATTATAATTCTGTTCTGTATCGGAGGACGATTTCTTTGCATTTCGCCGCCACAATGCGGCGTATTCTAGACTCTTTAATTTATTTCGGTCACGGGCCTCGGATTACGTAATTAGTGGGACTATATTTTGGAGTTGGGAGTGTGAGCATTTCATATTTTTTAAGGGAGTAGGTACTCGGTTTTTCGTGTTGATACGAGTAAATCGTAGACGTAGAGAATCGGCCATTAGGGGCTATAGAAGAGCTATAATAATTATTATTAAATAGTTATTAAGTAACGTTATAGATGCTTCACATAAAACTAATAAGTAGTCTTGTGTCAAAAGACCGTTTCTTTTTCTACCTAAACCATGGATCTAGGTTATTGGAAAATCCGGGATAAAAAGAAGCCTATTTAAGATTAAATCTATCGCTGTACCTACCAATTTTCGTCAAAATAGGTGTAACAATGGACCGTCTAGATAAGTGAAGATAGTTAGCAGCCAGACAGATAGACAGGGAGTGATATAATTTCACGTTCATAATATTTGTAGGGATATTATATATATTCACAATATTTATCATATTTTATCAATAGGAGATTAAGTTGCAGGCTTTCACCGAATGGCTTTTTGAACACTCTTGCTTAAAGCTAATCAACGGAGTCGTAGTTTATTCCCACCGAAAGTTATTTATAAATAATCCAAAATACGTTGTTAATGAAACGCACTTGTTGAGTATTATGAAGTTAATAAAAAATTCAATTAATAACAAGTGGTCGCAAGTGCAACTTCTGTCATTTATACGTGGGACCCCGTTTCGTGTGCGCATTGTATGGTCCCCCTATAAATAAAGCGCATTTGGTATCAAAACGAACAAAAGGTTAAAAAACGCAAAGGCATAAAAAGCAGCCGCGGTTATCTATTAGTATCTAGTTAGAATTACACACGCAGATGTTACAATAATAATGATCCGTCCAAGTTCCGTGCCCTCACGAACGCGTTCTTGTGTGTAAAAAAGTTTGTTAAGTGTCTCTCGGAGTCGATGGTAAAAGGATTCCGTAGAATTGTATAAAACTCTCTCTCCAAATAGTGAACATAACTCATTAATTATTTATTTGCGGTTTACTTATATATACTATATCCAATATCATTAATTAAAGCTAAGATAGCCGCTAGAAACAAGCGGCATAAGACCTTGCTCTGTGGCGATCCATCCAGGAGACCTTCGTCCAGCAGTGGACGTCTATAAGTTGAGACGACGACGACGAAGTTCGGTTGGAGTTAAAACGCCGAAATCCACTTTGTTTAGTCTTTCAGTAGCCGCTGGGTTCGATTCCAGTGTATAGAAATAAATTTGTCAAATCGTCCAATTGATTAAAAATCTACAACATACACATTCTTATAAAATGAGAGAGATGGCTCTACTTATGTGAAAAATTTTATTCTTTGGTTTTAGTTAATCATAGACCACATACCTACTATTAACTATTCCCCTATGACCTAGATAAAATGAAGTATACTACAAAACTACACGTACGGTGTAGCTTTAAGACTAATAAACAGGTGTGTTTGTTTCATCCAAGACAGGTGGTCAAAATCTATTAAAGTATCTACCGGTATCGTTATTTCTCTGCGGAATCACGAAACAAAATATTTCTTTTACCTGAACGGTGAGTTTTAAAGACAGTAGGGATTTGCTCCGTTAAATAAACAGTCGCTAGCGGCTTACTGCTTAGTCAGACGACTAACAAATTGTTTTTTGAGTTGACATAACATATTGGTTGGGGAACACTTCTAATTTTAGCCCGTATATTCATGCCTAATATTTTAACGTTACTCGTTAGGTATGTGCTTGCACACATTTTCAGATTTTGAACATATATTTTAAACGTTTCAATAATATCCATATCCATACTGAGCCATACTTAATATTAAAAATGCGAAAGTGTGTCTATCTGCTACGCTTTCACGGCCCATCTTTTCAAGCGATTTTGATGAAATTTGGTATAGAGATAGATTGTGTCCCGGGGGAGGACATGGGCTACATTTTATCAGAGAAAATGGAGGAGTTCCCGTGGGAATAAAATAAGCATAATCCACGCGGACGAAGTCGTAGGTATCATCTAGATTTCTAGTCTATCTAGTATTGCGAAAATAATAAATGCGAAAGTGTGTCTGTCTGTCTGCTACGCTTTCACATGTTCAACCGATTTTTATGACATTTGGTACAGGGATAGTTTGTATCTCGGGGAAGGACATAGGCTACTTTTAATTCCAAAAAATTTGAGTTTCCGCGGGTACCAAAAAACCTCAATCCACGCGGACGAAGTCGCGGGCATCAGCTAGTTATTAATATCATCTATCCATAAAATAAATAACTGCCTCGTTGGTCTAGTGGTTAGCATAGTCGACTGCGGATCACGAGGTCCTGGGTTCGATTCCCGGTCGGGCATAAAAGTTAGGTATTGGGTTTTTCAATTAAGAAATTCTCAGTGCTAGCCCGGAGTTGGAAGTTGGCGGTGTTTCACCCCCGTGCCTCGGAGAGCACGTTAAGCCGTCGGTCCCGGTTATTATCACTAACATGATAATAATCGTTAAAGCCCGCCAATCCGCATTGGAGCAGCGTGGTGGGTCTACGCTCTAATTCCCGCTCTCCTATGAGAGTGGAGGCCTGTGCCCAGCAGTGGGACGTTAATAGGCTGTAGTGATAGTGATAGATCCATAAAATGCGTGTTTTCCAAACGTTGAAAAAATGGGTCGTAATTTAAAGAGTTCCCATAGGATATTAAAAAAATTAAATCCACGCGAATGGAGTTGCCTATATACACCTATCGTCATTTATCCACGAAAAGTAATCATTATTCTTAGTCTCTAGAATAGCAATTATTATAAATAGAAAGGTTTCTACTATTAGTGTTCCTAGAAAACTTGTATCTACTTATTCACAATTTAATAATATGGTTGTTTCACAAATGAGTTATATTGCACAATTGAAGTATTATGTTACATACTAGGTACAAGTAGGTGCACGCGAATATAATAACCGTATAACGTGTTGTGCGAAGTCAGCACCAGGTGGTAGTGTAACGAGTATCCCTACTTAAATTACGTTATGTTTATTTTAGTATCTACTTGTATAAAACCAACATTTCCACGACTCATGATGTAAACTGCCCTAGAAGACATGTTAAGTCACTTGTCATATTCATGTCATCTGATCAATCCGCCCCGAGTAGATTTCTGAAAATTCTTTCTTAGTAATGGACTAAGATATAACGAAAACCATTTTTACGGTTCCGTACCAAAATGGTAAAATGGAACCCTTATGGTGCGACTTTCTCCGTCTGTCTGTCCATCTGTCCGTCTGTCCGTCTGTCCGTCTGTCCGTCCGTCACACTCGATTATTTCAATAACTACCAAAGCTATCGACATGAAATTTGGAATAGTTGTGTATATTAGTGGCCCAAAGACACTGGAATTAAAAAAAAATGGAAATTATTTTTGTTCTTATTTAAAGAGGGGGAAAATCTGAGGGTTGAAATTTAAAAGTGAGATAACTGTACTGTGTGGGGTATCATATGAAAGGGTTTACTTTGTACATTCTAAAACAGATTTTTAATTATTTTTAGTTATGATAGTTTTTGATTTATCGGGGAAAATGTCTAAAAAAATACCGTTCCCCCCCCTTATCTCCGGAGTTTACCAATCGAAAAATTTGAAATAATTATGGTCAATAGGAATTTACGTATATTTTACAGGAAAACTATAGCCAATGCTCTAACTAGCATAGTTTTTTTGATATTAACAATAAACCTCTACAAACAAAGTTAGTCTTGCGGTTCATTAACAAAGGTAATTATTTATTAATAATAGTACGGAACCCTTCGTGCGCGAGTCCGACTCGCACTTGCCCGGTTTTTTTATTGTACGTTTTATTAAGTACTATATGATCCCCGCCCGCGACTTTGTATGCGTGGATAAAGGTTTTTTATTCCCGCGGGATCTCTTTAATTTCTCAGCATAGTAGCCTTTGTCCTTCCCCGAGACGGAACCTATCTCTGTATCAAATTTCATCCAAATCGGATGAAAATATGGGCGATGAAAGCGTAGCTGACTGGCACACTTTCGTATTAATTATAATATTAGTATTGATATGGATTCTAGTGGGCACCGAAACCACCGAAATACTGACTCTACCATAACGATTATGTCGAGATTTCGATAAAATATGCCTCTCTTTCTCTTATCGTGATTTGTGATCCCTTCCAATTTCAATGGTGGGAAGCTTTTTGGGATGATGATGCAATGAGATCACATATCCTTCCGCATCGATACATACGTACATTTCAGGTACCTGCTAGATAACGCCAAGACTTCGTTCGCGTGGATTTAGGTCTTAGAAATCCCGGGTAAACTTGGGGTAAACTCTTTGATTTTCCGGGATATTAAGTAGCACATATACCAGTCTCCAGGTCTTCAGCTCTACCTATGCAAAAATCACGTCAATCCGTTGCTGTTGCGTCGTGATTTCAAGTAGAACACTGCAAGTTGCAACGGAACATGTTGCGTAACGTAAAAAGCGTCATATGATATGCGACGAAAAACATGCATAGAGTAGCAACACAAAGAATAGTAACAAGTTGGATATTTCCTGTTTCACTCACCCACCCATCTGCGAACAAGAAATCGCTCAAAAATATCGCGTTACGGTTGTATTTGTACACAAGTTATGAAAGGCACGGATGTTAAGCTTTGGGAGATTCGGGGCGTCTTTTTGTGCTCTTTGGGGTTCCGTGCCTCATTAGGGAAAAACAGAACGCACATACGATCACTCTGTTGTCTGTCTCATCGACCTTTTTACTGAAATGGCTTGAGATATCAAGTTACATTTATACTGTACTACATTATGCCCGCAACTTCTTCGGAGTTCCCACGATTTTGGATTTTCTTGGGATTTTCAGGGTCAAAAAGTAGCCTCAAAAAGTCAAAACAGATAGATAGACAGACACATTGACATTTTTAAAGGGAATTAAGTACGGAACTATGTCCACTATACGTGGTTTCTTATCTCTGGAAAAACTTCATGTTTCTATCAAAATCTTTAGAGTACGAATTTGAAACACAGCTTTACACAAGTGAAGGAAAAAATTATCTTAAAATTAATATTGTTGAGACCGGCTCCAAGGCTTCCAAGGTACGGAACCCTCGGTTCGTGGGCTTGACTCAAAGGTGTATTTTTTTCAACCCCCAAGAGATATTGAATATCTGAGGGCAATTAATGATTTAGAATACTACAGATATGGTACTATGGGCGTGCTGCCGAGTTCCGACCGGAAAACTTGGCACAATATAAGTAATACGATATGTGAAGAACCACCTGTACTTCTTATGCTGGTACCAAACAAATAGTGTGCTAATATTTTGAATTTTTATTTGCGTAAGTGTATGGTAAAGAACTTAATAATCTTCTGATATCAGTGTGTTTCCGTTCGTATTTATTACGATATTAAAGTATATAAAGTCGTAGGTGGGTATAACAAGGATAAGCAAAGTTGACGCATCAGGCTCGCCCGACTTCAACATAGTGTGTAGAAATCAAAATTATTTTTTACTTCACAGTGGCTTTGGAAGTCGGTTTTTTTGGAAAGAATTTTTATCTATTGTTTCTAAAATATCATACTTCAGAGGTGGTCCCATAATATAGGTGCATATTGTCGAAATTGATTTAGCGTTTCTTGAGAAAATCAACAAAAACTAAATAATTATTTACTTGGTAAGTCAATGATATACCTAGATAAAGTAAATATATTAATAATAATAATAAAATAATCTAAATATATTTAATCTTATTTCGTAGCTGGTAACGAAGAGTAGCCACTATCCACGGGGTGGTAGGTACCGTTATTTTAAGGTTGCCTCGCATTTCTCTGTACAATGTGTCCCTACGGTGAAGGTTGTATGGTATTGCATTAAGAGTATATTCGTTGTGTATTCTCTTGCGGGAGTCCGATCCAATTTACCCGTGATGTAGACAACGCATACAATCTGTGCAGCTGTCTGAACCTTTCAGCCTTCAGGGGCGAAATTGTAATCCAGTTTGATAACAGAGGTCGCTGTTTCTAAGTAAGTCTGTGTTCTATTTATGAATTATTTATCTGGTTAAGAAACTCTTTTTTTAGAAGCATTTGTTTAAAATTATAAATTCGATTTAAGGACCTATTAGCTGATGCCCGCGACTTCGTCCGCGTGGTTTAAGTTTTTCTGATTCCCCCGAGCACTCCTTAATTTTCCGGAATAAAGCATATTTCACTCTCCAGGTCCTCAACTATACCCATGTCAAAAATCACGTCGATCCATTGCTCCGTTGAAGCGTGATTGAAGGACAAATCAAGAAACAAAATATTGAATAAAATTAATGTAGGTATACTTATTTATTTAATTCAATGAACTCTGTGATATTACATTAGATTACGTTCATAATTCAAAAGATTAGATTAAAAACCGGGCAAGTGCGAGTCGGACTCGCGCACGAAGGGTTCCGTACCATTATTAATAAATAATTACCTTTGTTAATGAACCGCAAGACTAACTTTATTTGTAGAGGTTTATTGTTAATATCAAAAAAACTATGCTAGTTAGAATATTGGCTATAGTTTTACTGTAAAATATACGTAAATTCCTATTGACCATAATTATTTCAAATTTTTCGATTGGTAAACTCCGGAGATAAGGGGGGGGAACGGTATTTTTTTAGACATTTTCTCCGATAAATCAAAAACTATCATAACTAAAAATAATTAAAAATCTGTTTTAGAATGTACAAAGTAAACCCTTTCATATTATGATACCCCACACAGTACAGTTATCTCACTTTTAAATTTCAACCCTCAGATTTTCCCCCCTTTTTAAATAAGAACAAAAATAATTTCCAATTTTTTTTAATTCCAGTGTCTTTGGGCCACTAATATACACAACTATTCCAAATTTCATGTCGATAACTTCGGTAGTTACTGAAATAATCGAGTGTGACGGACGGACAGACGGACAGACGGACAGACAGACGGAGAAAGTCGCACCATAAGGGTTCCATTTTACCATTTTGGTACGGAACCCTAACTAACCTACTCAAACATTCATAAGCTGACACTTAATAAAATATGTGTAGGTACTACAAAATGTAAATGTAAACCTACCTACGACGAATATCATAAAATTAATATTTAATTTAATAAACTAAATAATCCTACATTATATTGAAAGCATACATCATAAGACTACTATATTATTTACCGCATACATCGACAGTAATTGAAATGCAATTTATGCTTACCGACAACATGTGTAGCAAGACCAAATATACTCTATCCATTATACTATTTCTTTATTTGACAGTTTGGCAGAGTGACCAAACATAATAATACTTTAAACCTATGTAATTAGGTATAAGCGTTTAATTTAAATTCATTTTACTAGATATATGGTGCGTAAGATAATCTTCCTTGATCGCGATTATAACTATAAAGATAACTCTCCCACCCATGGGCGATAAAAATATTACCGCCCAGTTATTAGCAACAAAGGAGTGCAATTATTTAATTCGCTCCTGTCGCTATTATTAAATTTTGCACCTCATCCTGCTGCACTGTAACAAAAATAACCATTCAATTTTCAAATTTAAAAAGTCGCAGTTCTAAGTATTTCCAAATAACTGTAAAATCGACATTATTCTTGACAGATTCATGTAATTATTGCTGTCAATAAATATCTATGCAGTCAATCAGATAATATAATAACGGATGTACTTAGTAAGTGGTAAGTAAATTCAACGTTTATAGGCGGTTTGATACACAAGTTTTTATTGGCTTAGAACCTTTGATCAAAGCTTAGAACAAATTAAATGTATAAACTTCTGTATGTTATGGCACTGAGCGTGTATTTGTATAGACAGCCGGATTCCAAATCCTTTTAAATATGATAGTCCCGTCCCAGCTTGGTTCATGATAAACGTAGGTTACGTAGTAGGTACTTACTATAATTTATTCTGTGGAAATGAGAAACGATCAGCCGAAAAAAATAGGAAAGTAGTTAATTACAAGAAAAAGAAAACTAAAATATTGTTGTACCTTAGTAGTTAATTACCCATTTTTTATTAAATGACTAGAGTTAGATGATGCTTCTACTTCTAGACTTCGTCCGCGTGGATTATGATTTATTGATCCCCGGTATAAATAAGGTAAGATAATTTTCCTGGATAAAAACTAGCCCGAGATACAAACTATCCCCATACCAAATTTCATCAAAATCGGTTGAACAGATGGGCCGTGAAAGCGTAGCAGACAGACGGACACACTTTCGCATTTATAATATTAAGTATAGTATTGATGATGAGTCCTTTACTGCGATCTCACCCTGGTGGTAAGTGAAATAGAAGTATATAAGTATGAAGCGGGCAGAGATGGGGTATGACAGTTTTTATTATACCCAACCCATGGGTATTTTTTTAAATCGATTACTATCTGTAGGAAAGTCAAGTTGAAGCTCGACTTTAAAGTAAATATCTCAGATTAGCTGATGCCCGCGACTTCGTACGCGTGGATCAAGGTTTTGTTGTTCCCGCGGGAACTCTTGAATTTTCCGGGATAAAAAGTAGTCTATGTGTTAGTCCAGACTATAATCTATCTCGGTGCCAAGTTTCATCCAGATCCGTTCAGCCGTTCTGGCGTGATTGAGTAACAAACATCCATTTTAGGTTTTTTGGTTCCCGCGGGAACTCCTTAATTTTCCGGGATAAAAGGTAGCCTATGTGCTATTCCAGACTATATTCTATCTCTGTGCCAAATTTCAGCCCGATCCGTTCAGCCGTTCACGCGTGATTGAGTAACAAACATCCATACATCCATACATCCATACATCCATCCAAACTTTTGCATTTATAATATTTATTTGATGCAGTAAGCGCCGAACGATAACTTTACTGATAATCTTTTCCAACTTTCGTGTCGCGGATTTTAGATTCTACGATAAAGAGCCAACGAATATGATACCTATCCCGTAACGCAGATATATTTAAAGTATGGGTATCATGACCACCACGAGCTATGCCATAAGTTAATTAGCTTGTCATACGTATTGCATATTAACGACGAACACAAGCTTATTACTCGACTATCGTCAATAAACAATATTTAAATACGTTAATCGAACTTGATCACGTTCTGTAAGCTCACCCACACGGGCGGGCATAGTGATAAATAAATGTGTGGTTCGTATGAGGTTTTACCGACGACAGAATTCAAGCTTCGAAATACTTTAACGTCAATGTGAATTGGTTATGTTTGAGTTGTTTTAAGGTACGAATTTATTCATGTTGCTATTAGAGTTCCAAGCGGAAACATCGTTAAACAATCAAGAGCACTGAAAAAAAAAAACTGTGTCTGTATGTACGCACGCAAGAAGTTATACTGTTTGATAGCAAATAATAATATATCTTGAATATAGTTATCAGTTCACATCCAACATACGGTAAATGTATTTATTTTTATTTTGTGGTAGGCCTTTTTCTGCAAGACTTTTAAGTTGACCAACTAACGACAGGGCCTCCGCTAGGAGTATAAGAGCTCTGTGGACAGGGTGGTCGAATTTGGGTGTCGATGTACGCGCGCATCGTAAAAATTCACTCTGACCATTTTTCCCTAACGCTTTAAAAGAAGTATAACCTCAAAAACCAAACCTATGTTTCCATGTACCTACGACGTTCTGTCAACGTAGTTGATATGAAAAGTATGTAAATCTCGTACTTAATGAAACTGAAGCATTTATGAGGACATAAAGTGTTGTAGTCAACGTTTTGCATTGCTGCGCATCGGGGGACGGGCAAAACGAAGCATTCGACTTTCGCGCCACGTTGTGATTGATGGACCGAAACGGAACGAGTGCGGGGCGGACTGTAATTAAAATTATGAATGTTAAAAATGTTTATAATTTTTGTTTCGGATTGTAATATTTTTTTAATTTTATAAATTTATTTTACATATCATACTCATATTATAAATGCGTAAGTGTGTTTGTTTGTTGGTTTGTCCTGCAATCACGCGGCACGATGTAACGGAGCAGTGGATCGACGTGATTCTTTTGCATGGGTATAGTCGAGGTGTACGCCAGGGTTGCATAATGTCCCCCATTCTTTTTAACATCTACGGAGAGTTCATCATGCGAGAGGTGCTAGCGGACTGGAACGGGGGAGTTAGTGTGGGACGAGTGAGTGGTATGTATTCGTCCGCACTAATAGGAAGATCTTCCTCCGGGCTGGTGTTGTGCCCGGGGACCTTTCTGGTCCGACCGTTGTAAGTTGCAACGGTCTATATATACTTAGCGCTATTCTCAGAAAACTTCGATATCGTGATTCAGGTTTGTATGGTAACTTATGAGTTTTCAGTCGATTATCTTATTCTGCGGTGAAGATACCAATTAGCGCCATCTAGTTTGCACTGTGGTAACCGCTACATGACTCCCTTTCGAGACTGGAAGTCGTATAAGTTGTGACGTAGCGTTGGTTGGCGTTGCATCGGAAGCTGGCGGCTGTTCTGGCGGCTGAGCTGGCGCTGTGCGAGCGGCTGTGCTGGCGGGGAAACTGGCGGCTGTGTGTGAAGCGGCTGTGCTGACGCTCAGCAGGCGGCTGTGCTAGGCGCTTGAGCTGGGCGGCTGGGCTAGACGCTGTGCTTCGGCGACGGTAGGTTGAGTACGTGACAATGACGATGTAGCGGATATTGCTGGGTGAGCGAAGGTTGCGTGTTCATCACGTCGGGGTCACCACTGTGGGACGAGTGAGTGGTATGTATTCGTCCGCACTAATAGGAAGATCTTCCTCCGGGCTGGTGTTGTGCCCGGGGACCTTTCTGGTCCGACCGTTGTAAGTTGCAACGGTCTATATATACTTAGCGCTATTCTCAGAAAACTTCGATATCGTGATTCAGGCTTGTATGGTAACTTATGAGTTTTCAGTCGATTATCTTATTCTGCGGTGAAGATACCAATTAGCGCCATCTAGTTTGCACTGTGGTAACCGCTACATTAGCATTGGAGGCGTACCGCGTAAGATTAACAAACTTGCGATACGTAGACGATACAACCCTGATAGCATCTGATGAGAACGAAATGGCAGCTCTTCTGGGAAAGTTAGAGACCGTGAGCAACGCACTGGGACTCTCCATCAATAGATCTAAAACTAAAGTCATGGTGGTGGATAGAACAGGTAAACTAGACCTCAGAGGCGCTACAGGTCTGGAAATAGTAGAAGATTTTGTTTATTTAGGCTCCAGTATAAGTAATAAAGGTGGATGCGAACAGGAAGTCCGCCGTCGCATCGGAATGGCGAAGAGCGCCATGTCTCAGCTTTCTAGGATATGGAGGGATAAAAACATATCCCAATGGACGAAAATGCGTCTAGTCCGTAGTTTAGTATTTTCTATTTTCCTCTACGGAGCTGAGACTTGGACTCTCAAGGCCGCCGATAGGAAAAGAATAGACGCCTTCGAAATGTGGTGTTGGAGACGTATGCTCAACATATCTTGGACTGAGCATAGAACCAACGTCTCAATATTAAATAAATTAAAAATAAAAATGAGGCTTTCCAACATCTGCCTGCGGAGGACCCTCGAGTACTTCGGCCACATTGCACGGAAGAATGCCAGTACAATCGAGAAACTTATGGTCACTGGCAAGGTCGGAGGGAAGAGGCCCCGCGGACGTAGCCCGAGACGTTGGTCAGACCAAATTAAGGAAGCTGTCGACACACCGATCTGCGAGGCCATCCACGCGGCGGGAAACAGAGGAAAATGGAAGAGCATTGTGAAAAGAGTGCTATCGAAGGGGTGTCACGATCCTCAAAGTTGAGGGAACGACGCATGAAGAAGATAGTCGAGGACCTGGAGAGTCATGACATAGACTACTTTTTATCCCGGAAAATTAAGGAGTTGGGGAATTGAAAACACTTATTTCACGCGGACGAAGTCGCGGGCATCAGCTAGTTGAATAAAAAAAACTTGAGAGGTGTCAAGGGACATCCGGATGGAATGAAGTACCAAAAGTTGTAGCGACACTTTTTGCTATAGTTGTAAGCCGTGCGGCGTGCGCGTGTTTCTCTGTGTAAATTTTATTACAATTCCTTCACTAATTAATCGAAAGGAACTTCGTTCCATCCGCTTAATAACTAGCCTATGTAACTATTGAAAACATAATTCTTTAAAATTATTTCGCTTTTTTATTTTCAACAACTTGAAATCATCAACACAAGTAGTCATAGCAACCAAAATCATCTTTTCATAAAAAGTGTCGTTACAACTTTTGGTCTTAATTTTTTCCGTCTAGCCCCCTTTCGTAACGCGCGATAAGGAACTTCGTTCCAATATATTGAGTACTTCTTGATTTTCCGTAGAACATCTGTGCAAATCAAATTTCGTAATTCACATTCAATAAAATGGTTTTTTAGCTTTTGTGATCCAACAACTTAGGTACTCAAGTGAATCTTCAATCTACCAGTGATTCGAAATGGCATTCCTACTGAGAAGAGACTCCAAAAATTAGGATATTCACCGGTTGCTCTTTTAAAAGGAGTAAAAATTTACTGAAATAGAAACTAAGCCTGATTAATTTTATTTTTATTAGACTTTATATGGACAAAGTGGTCCAGATTCTAGACAAACAAAACCTACGAGTTGCGACGAATATCTTTTCCTAAATATTCCATCCTATTTATATTCCAATCACACTATCATGTCAAAGTTTAAAAGACACAATCGCACTATCAAAAAGACAATGGCCCTATTACGAGTGAATTCGACTTACAAAGGCCGCACGCATAGGGCTGCCACTTGCCAGGATCTTGAAAACAAAATTTGTACTCAGCGCTTTATTAGACCGGACATTTACCCTTATAATAATAGCCGCGCGTATCCTTTTTAAAAGCCAAATGTTTAACTTTTTTAAAGCTAGAAAAGATTAAAAAAAGACATCTGACAGAAGTTGTGCTCCCAAACCTCAACCGATGTTTACCCGATGAGTGAGTAATATTATCTCATCATCATCTTTTCAACCCATCGCCGGCTCACTACTGAGAGCTGAGTCTCCTCTCGGAAGAGAAGGGAGAGAAATAATATTAAGTATCGTAATATTTTATCATCCGAATCTTCTCTATTTTGAGCCGCATCATTTAGCTTTGGATGGTTAAGCCCTGTCCACCCCTTTATATCGTCCAACCACTTACGCCTTTGGCGATCTGGTGCTCTCTTGCCTGCAAACCTTCCTTCCAAAACTAGTCTTGGAAGTGAGAATTGGGCTCATCTTTGTAGATGTCCGAAGAAAGCCAGTTTTCTCCGCATGATGGTGGACATGAGTTCTCTGTTTTCGTGGACTATTTTCGGATGATGACCGCCAAACTTCATTTTGAAGAAGGCACGCGGTGATGATGAATATTTTATATCAGCCGGACCCTACCATAATAAAAAGCATGCCTATCATGTCCGGCTTAGCGTGGCAACCCTACGCACCCTTTTCCCGCGCTATCGCTCTCAAAGCCGCCGCCATGTTTGCATTTCGATCCGCAACTTGCAAGGAACCTGTGTTTAAGTTGACTCGGGAATTATATCGCAGCGATTAGTGTAATAACTGGTCGGCTCAAGGCTTTTTCTTGTTTCAGCCATGTGTTCTGACGTACGCGTTCGATCGCCCTTGGTACCTTGGGAGTCGAGAGTCGGGCGAGTGCATTGTTTTCACATCACTAAAATAGTAGGCCTTTTTATTATACATACTTCGTGTTCATAACTTTTATTTTTTATCTGTTATAACTTTAATTAAATTATTTACTAGATGATACCCGCGACTTCGTTCGCGTGGAAATTTTTTTTGTACTCCTGCGGGAACTCCATAATTTTCCGGGATAAAAAGTCCTTCTTCACCCTATGTCCTTCCCCGGGATATAACCTATCTCGATACCAAATTTGAGCAAAATCGGTTGAAAAGATGGGCCGTGAAAGCGCAGCGCGGACAGACAGACACACTTTCGTATTTATAATATTAGTATGGATTTATACTGTCGGTATTTTGACGTCCTACCTAGTGTTTTGGTTTTCAGTTTAATAAGCGGGAGGCCCTGGATTCGATTCCGAGCAGGGGCAATTAGGGAATTTATAATTTCTATATTGAGTCTGCACTGATCTGGTGTAAGGCTTCGGTCATAGCTAGTTACTATCCTATCGGCAGAGCCATGCCGCCAAGAGATTTAGAAACCAATGTATCAAAAATACTTATACCTAGGTTAAATAAAAAACCGGCCAATTGCGAGTCGGACTCGCGCACCGAGGGTTCCGTACAAACCTGTAGTAGGTTTTAAATTAAATGTTTTTTTTAAATATTTGAGTTGATTGAATGAAAGGTAAATTGCGGTTTACGATTTATGACGTATTAAAAAAAAACTACTTACTAGATCTCGTTCAAACCAATTTTCGGTGGAAGTTTGCATGGTAATGTACAACATATATTTTTTTTAGTTTTATCATTCTCTTATTTTAGAAGTTACGGGGGGGGGGACACACATTTTACCACTTTGGAAGTGTCTCTCGCGCAAACTATTCAGTTTAGAAAGAAATGATATTACAAACCTCAATATCATTTTTGAAGACCTATCCATAGATACCCCACACCTATGGGTTAGATGAAAAAAAAAATTTTGAGTTTCAGTTCTAAGTATGGGGACCCCCAAAATTTATTGTTTTTTTTTCTATTTTTGTAAGAAAATCTTAATGCGGTTTACAGAATACATCTACTTACCAAGTTTCAACAGTATAGCTCTTATAGTTTCGGAAAAAAGTGGCTGTGACATACGGACGGACAGACAGACAGACAGACAGATAGACAGACAGACAGACATGACGAATCTATAAGGGTTCCGTTTTTGCCAAATTTGGCTACGGAACCCTAAAAACTGCCCTGACTGTTCCAACTTCCAAGTTAACCAACCTGCATCATTAATTACCTACTTACCATTAAGTTTGATCGCAGTCAGGTGATATAGCTTTTTCCTTTTTAACAACGAAATCTTTATCTGAAGACGAAAACTTAAGTATTTTTCGTTTGTAGGTACATTTAACAAAGGCAAGAAAAAATAACGGCTCTGCTATGAGAATAAAAAAATAACAGTTTCATAATAGATAGCCTACGTACCTTTGTAAAATACCTAATACTATGGTAATGAAATAAAATAATTCGTGTATTGTAAGTTGCATTATGCGCACTCTATCATGTCTGATGTCTAGCTTCATTATCGGTGTGAAAATCAGTCGTTTAGCAGTGAATAATTTAAAAAATGCTAAGTAGTAACGGCACCTTTTCAATATAATAAAGATAAAACTTATAACACCAACGTTGTGGTCTTTGTAAATAAAAATGAAAGAAAATAGGAATATTATATTATTTCGATTAGGAACATCGGTAGGTAAATAATTTTATTTTTCTTGCGTATCAAGTAGTGTATTTCCTGACAGTAAAAAAGTGCAAGTAGATAAGAATATGTATATTGTAATATCAATAATGTAAAATCCGTATTCCGTAGGTGAATGAAAATGAAAATTACCTATTTGCTCGTTAATTGCTCTCACTTAACCGCTACTGAAACTATATAGACTTTTTCCACCCTAGTGTGATAAAACTATAGCCACACCGTTAGTATGTACTTAACTCTTTTATAAAGGAGTGCGATAATATTAATTTTATAAAGGCCATCACATAAAACAACAGCTACTTCGATATATTTTTCGAGGTATTTAGGTAATCTCAGGTATCCGATTATGAACTATTTATTATCAGGTTTTAGTCATAATAACCGGGAACGGTTTTCTGTGGTAGCAAGTACTTATAGGAAAAAAGCCCAAATTGCGACCTCCAAAGTTCCGAACATTGAAGTAATATGTACTAAAGTCTTATATTATCATCATTATATACCTCAATGCCTCCAAACTACGAGTTGGGTCAACTTTACTTAACAATCGCAATCGGCTGCGTTGTTTCAACTAGGTCACTCGTACATCAAATTAATTACTTAAGGAGTAGAAGTAGAACTAGGTAAATTCTATAAAATCAAATAAGCTGAAAAAGTTGAATTAAATTCATAAATTTCAAAAACTCGCTCTCAAATTACGCATGTCAGTAAGTGGTCAACGATTTACGAACAGAAAAGAAGTTGGCGAAATGAGCCGGTGCTGCGTACATTTTGTATCGCAAATATTGATTGTACAGCATCGGGCGCATGTAATTGCATGTGCCGAACGCAGCTTTTACAAAACTAGTTGTAAACCGCGCGGAATGTACGTAGGGTTGTCAAACTCAAAGTATATTTATTCAAAACTAGAAAATTCCTGCGACTTCGTCCGCGTGGATTAGAATTACTTGATTCCCGCGGGAACTACTTATTTTTCCGGGATAAAAAGTAGTCTATGTCCCCGGGATTCCTCAACCTACCCTTGTACCAAACTTCATCAGAATCTCTTGAACGGATGAGCCCTGAAAGCGTAGCAGACTGACAAACAGACAGACACACATTAGTATGGATTGGTACCTACAAAGTACACCTTCTGAACGTCACGTTTAAAAAACTATAAGACTTGATGGTGATAATTAGCCACGGTATCTGAAAACTAAAGCTACGAGGGTTCCAAACACGCCCTGGTTTGAGAAGATCCCACAGCAAACTCAGAATGTTTTTTTTATTAGTATCACCATCTTACAGATATCGTAAACGGGTTTTTTTATTATTATCACCATCTTAGAGATATCGTAGATTTATAATTTACATAATTAGCCGCTGGAATAATTCTCGTCAATTCTGTCGAATCAAGTTGTCCAAAAAGTTTTCACACTTTATTTTTCATGGAAAAATGTTCCAGTGCCGAGACCACTCGCTTTCAAGACAATTGCGCTTGCCACAGCGCTCACCGGTGCATCAGGGACGTTGTTATACTTTTGATTATTTAAATTATTTTGTATTTTTAGCTACAAATCACGATATTTCTAGTCTGTTTCTATACTTTACTCGAGAAAGGACCATCAAAATCGTAGGTAAATGTAGTTTTATGTCAATTGTCTAAATAATATATCATAAAACGCGTTGCTTCCATCTATTCAATTTATTAATTTACACTTCAACAGAAAACCACTACAAACGGACGGCGGCGGACCCCTATACTTCATTTTTAAACGTTGCCAACCCTAACCGTACTACGATTCATACGCATATAATGTTATAAGAATATAATCCTTATTGACAACAAAATAAAGGCTAGATTTAGAAAAAACGTGGGTATTTGTAGAGCAAAACGGTCCGAGACATTAATGTGTATTTATTCTACGCGTCCTGTAATGTTTTTATCTTCTGTTTTCGAACGATTTGCCTCGATGTTAGAATTAGAGTCTTTTATACTGCAATTTATTTTACACGATTTAAAGCGCCGTTTTTAAATTTTAAGTCGGCACTTATTTAAGTCTTAATTATATTCGTTAATCTGTTTAACACCTATTTAAATGGGTAACAGACCATTATGACTAAGCTTTATGGATAAGGATTTGTAGGGTTTGATTTCTTAATGCTTACAACATGTAGATCACTGTTTTGCTGATTTTTATGCAGAAACAATATTAAAAACAGTTAAGTGGCAGGAAGTCTATTTTTTGACAGTTAAGCTCATAGGAGTCGAAATATAATACGTGATGTACTGATTTAATTTGTAGTTTACTTAATATTTTGTATCATTTATACCTCTTTTAGAGACATACATAGAAAAACTTCCAACGAAGGACTGATCGTCACGGGATCTTGCCCTATTATAGCTACGCGACAACTTAGGCCACGTGAAGAGTCTGCTACTACGACTTACGTCGTATCGTCGCGTTGTCGCGTTTGTTGCTGAGGTGGGGTAACCTGCTGCAGGCATTACGTAGGGTAGCAGAGAAAATGATTCAGTCAACTATAAAGTCGGGTAAGGACATCTATTGAAACTGACACCAACTACAAACTCTTTTTTATACTTAATTCAATTTCAAACATCCGTGATACGATCACTGAAGTATGACATTATAATTAACTTAAGTATTGTCATTTGAGAAGACTTAATTAGATTACAATGCTATTTAAGATCCATGGCATTGTTCATAAAACCGTGTACTTACACGGTTCATAAAAAGTGTTAATGTAAAAATAATTTAAAAGCGCGAAAAAAATGAAAAAAAATTAAAATTACACTTTCATACCTAGGTATGTACCTACTCGTATATCAAAATTTGGTATGTATATTAAAGGAATATTTTTCCAGTTACAGTAGCAATTTGTAAAAATATTTTCTTTACAGGTAGGTTTTTATTTTTAGTTACTAAAAAAAACTTAAAAGAGGTATTTTCTCGGTAGCGATGTTTATTTAGATTTCACACTAAAAGAAAGTCTGGCTTATTACACTTGTCATCTAAATACGGAATGTCTTTGATCAATGCTTGTTCCAAGAAAGAGTGATTATTTTCATACGCACGTGATTTGTCGCATTTATACTTGTTACTGCTCATTAGATTGATCTGCTTATTAACGGGATATTTTATATGCAATTATGCACTAAGGATAAGGGCGAAAATCATAGAGATATAATATACTCTATGGCGAAAATCGAAAACATACTACTGACAGGACAATACATCACATCACATCAGATTATAATATATCTAATAAAGGCGAAAGTTTGTGTTACTCCTTCACGCCGCTACTACTGAACCGATTCCGCTAGTATACTCTATGGCGAAACTCGAAACATACTACTGACAGGACAATACAAAACATCAGCCCGGTTTATATAGAGCTGCACACACCTGCGTGACAGGATGAAACGTATTTCATACGACGCTTTCCATTATATTCTAGCTGAAGTTAATTGTTGCTGCAAATTAGGAAACGGTCTAACCCCTATCAAGGGGCTTACTAACATCTCTTAAAGCAGTATTATTTTAGCACTGTTGACGCTCTTTTTTCAGAATTATTATAATCCCACAAACTTATCTGACCCGATGACAGCGTCGCTAGTAGATATAAAAAAAGAACAGTTAAAAAATATTTTTATTTTTTTATACTTAACAGGTAGGTAAGTATAAAAAATTTGTTCCAATTTTGCCATCGAATCAGACAAGTTTGACGGACTATATTATAATCCTTATTTTAGAAACGTCATGGTACGTCATTTAAAACTACAATTTTAAAATTATACTACGATGGTAGTAAGCCCCGTTAAAGTCCGTACCTAATAGGTATACCTTAATTCTTGTTCATTATACAAACAGTCAAATAATAATTCCTTTCGTGCGATAAAGATTTCACTCAGACATTTTTGAAATTGGTATTTCTTAAAAATATTACAGTGCGACCGACGTTCGAGGTCGGGAACTGCATGAATTTTACAGTAAAATTATATGATTCCCGTGGATACAGACAATGAATAAAGGGGCAGTAAAGTATCGTTGCAATGACACCTGAGGAGGGTAACTTAAAATTTAACATCGATTTATTTAAACGAGATAAATCTGCTCAACATATTTTTTTCTCAATAATTAAAAAAAAATCGTTATTCACCACACCACATCAAAAAATTATTTTAATTTTTTAGTTTTTATTAAATACTAGATGATTCCCGCGACTTCGTCCGCGTGGATTAGGTTTATTTGATTCCCGCAGGAACTCTTGAATTTTCCGGGATAAAAAGTAGCCTATGTCCTTCCCCGGGATACAACCTATCCCTGTACCAAATTTCATCAAAATCGGTTGACGAGATAATTTTTTTGATTCCCGCGGGAACTCTTGAATTTTCCGGGATAAAAAGTAGCTTTTGTCCTTCCCCGGGATACAACCTATCCCTGTACCAAATTTCATCAAAATCGGTTGAACATATTATGGGTCGTAAAAGCGTAGCAGACAGACAGACAGACTCACTTTCGCATTTGTAATACTAGATGATTCCTGCGACTTCGTCCGCGTGGACCAAGTTTTTTCGATTCCCGCGGAAACTCTTGAATTTTCCGGGATAAAAAGTAGCCTTTGTCCTACCCCGGGATACAATCTACCCCTGTACCAAATTTCATTAAAATCGGTTGAACAAATAATTTTTTTGATTCCCGCGGGAACCTTTGAATTTTCCGGGATAAAAAGTAGCCTATGTCCTTCCCCGGGATACAAGTTACAACCTATCCCTGTACCAAATTTCCTCAAAATCGGTTGAACAGATGGGCCGTGAAAGCGTAGCAGACAGACAGACAGGCACACTCTCGCATTTATAATATTAGTATGGATATGGATATGCCTAGCCTAGCCTAGTTTCTATTGTTTCCAAAAGTTTTGTATTAAAACTTTCCTTTACATACCTATTTATTGTCAATTGCTTCTAAGCTTTGTGTATAATTTAGTCGTTAAATTAGTCGATTTTTTTTCCAGCTTACGCGGCCCGGTGTTCGACACCGGAGCATCTTCAGATGTTGAGTTGACAATGCACGATTGTAAATTGCTAAAATCATAAAACTTCTCTAACTTTCTTCCCCTTGGTTAATTACGTTATTGTACCCGAGTGTACCCATAATAACCCACTCGAATCTCAGCCGATTGTTTCAATTAAATTAAGTGTTCCCAACCGAGACCGTCGACTGAGGTCCGTTGCCCGATGACTTGCTATTGAGTCTGCTTAACGCCTAACGCAGACGTCCGATCAACGATAATCATCATCTCAGCGCCCCGCCCACATATTATTGAGATGACGATGATGTTCGGCCGGTTTCTGAATTGAGAATTTCATGTTGAGTCTGTTTCAAAGACTACTTATGGACTAATTAAGCAAATTAATTAATGATTACGATTTGCTTAGAAAATCGGGCCTCTGAATACCGCGCCACTGTTCGGCCGGCGTGGGTGTCTGAAATAATTCAGTTGTCTGCGTTAAAATCAGTATGTTCAAAGATGACAACCTTTGACGTGTCCTAATTGATCCTGAATGAATCTTGAACTGAGTGGGCCAAGCCATAACAATTGGCATTTGTTGGGAATGTTTGTTTAGGGACTACCTTTGAGTCGGGTAGGACTGTATATTTAATGGGGTCTGACCGAGGTTCTATCGGTTGACTCATCGGTAACATATTATTCATCGATGAATTTTAATGTTGAGGTACCTGAAGATTTTATAAAGGCTGATACAAACAAAAGGCGCAACGTATCCAACTGTAGGTATATTCTTAGAGAAAAACAGCAGACACCTAAAATATATAATTATCCTAAAAAACCGTATAAGGTCTGAACACTGAAATGTTGCAGTCGCGGGACATCGCGGTCGGCTTCACGTCACAGAATATTATAAAATAAATGCGAAAGTTTGTCTGTTTGCTACCCATCTTTTCAACCAATTTTGATGAAATTGGCTACAGAGATAGGTTGCAACTTGCATTCCGGGGACACAGAGACTAGGTATGTATCCAGGTAAATCCAATTCCCATTGGATTAATTTAGAACCTAAGTACTTACACGCGGAAGAAGTCGCGGGCATCATCTTGAACAAACAATTATTATCACGCGTTGTACTGAGACGTTCTTATACATTTCCTTAATTTCTGGAACTGAATGGAGAATGTTTTATATTGTAGCAACGCCTGGACGCCGTGCGTTTTGTGTGTTTCAAGCTTCAACTGATAGAGCAGATCTGGTCCTGTACCGTCCTTCGACGATGGAGAGAATATTTTATGGATTGCGATGGTAAATATTATGATGATGTGGTCGTATTAACCCTAGGTCATTATGCGAAGTTGCTACTTGCTATGCTTGTGAGCTTGACCCCCAGTACAAATGCTTATCGGAAACTTTGATAGTTTTCATATCGTCTTGTACCTCCAATTTATAGCAGTGTATACCTAATATGGAGGATCTTGTTTACCTGCAATTGGGAATAGATTCCTGAGAACTTTCCATTTTTGAAGTCGGTTAAAAGAAATAAGATATCTTAAAAATTAATTGTTTTCTATATTAAAAGCTCACAATTACTTATTATAAAAACGGATATCTATTACCAACATCATGTTACAAAAAAAATCATTTACGACCATTGCGTGCATTCAACTACATTCTGTCAACTTGATGATGATGATGCTAATTTTTTAAAGCCATCAAGAACAAGTGCCTGCTTACAATTTTCGAGTAAGAAAGTTTAATGCGCCCGAACAAGCAGGAAGCGATTACAGTATTCGGGAGGTGTACGGGGACAGTTTTAAATCCATTACCCCTTGGATGTCACACGGCAATTTTCCAGTAGCTGACTCCGATGCCACACACAGATCTAAAGACCTTAATAACTATTATCTGGAATAGTTGAACGCAGTGTGTCAGTGGAAATTATGATTAATATCTGTTTAGCTAACGGTATATAAGAGGGGCGACGTCGCGTCGATGTGAATTGGTCGATTGTACGGAAATCTCGCACGCTCGCACCATCTTAAGGTGGGATTTTAAGAATACTGTCAACTTCCTCTTGTTTTTCTTATAAATTGACTGGATAACGCAAGGTTTGCTGCTGCTGCCCCCCCTATATCTGGAAATCCTTTATTTATATCTTATCATAGATTTAAGATTGGTCTCCGCTGCGCCAATCCAATCCTAAATCTATGTGTCTTATATCAAGAAACCCTGAACGAACGGCAAGGACGTGCCGCCTAGCGATTTAGCGTTCCGGTACTATGCCGTGTAGAAATCGATTAAGGGTTTGGGTTTAATATAACTGCAATGCCCCCTATAGGCCTGCTAGGTATCATCACTTACCATCAGGTAAGATCGTAGTCAAGGGCTAACTTATAGTGGATTAAATAAAAACCCTACATGCAAAATTCTAAGTTTCTTGACCGAGCTTTTTCAGATGATAACATGTTAGTCAGTTTACCTATTAAAACTTGTACAATAGGTAACTACTTATATGTGCGTGAGGTATCAGTTTTGTATTATTTTCAGCCTTAATATTAAGTCTGCGCTAGACCTAGTTTCACAGTCGAAACGAACATGAAATGTAGAGCAACTTAGTTGCTGTACCTATTTCATGTTGACGAGTTAGGTCAAGTGGTTAGTTAGCATTTTTCTGAATCCTTTTCAGGAAAAGTTCCTGATGAAATCTAGGACATGTATTTATTCTTTCTCAGTCATAACTCATAGCTTTACTTATAGCAAAGAGACAAATGACAAGACATAAACAGACTATAATCGTATCGCGTCTTGTTTTGTGGCTGTCTTTTATCAAAACGTACCTTAACAAAAGTCTCGTGCTTGCGCATTTTAATCCAACTGTTATTTATATCTATTAAGTTGGTTAAAGGGCAACAATTAGCCGATGCGTATCTGCCAGCCATCTACCGGTTGAGCGTTATGATGAACGGGCTATTAAGGTCTGGGCAAACAATTCACGGCAGCGGCAGCACAGGACCTTGATACTCCACATTAAAGTGCGGTGATCCTTAGCTTTACAAATTCAAGGAACTGTATGAAGCACTATTCATTTGGGAGACTCCACGCATCGTTATCATCACACGTTGCTGCACGTCATCAAACTGATCGCGTGACGGCACAAACACTTCGCGGCTGCAAATCCTACAGACACATGAGTCATACATTACTCTAAACTGTTAATTAAACCAGTACTATACGTGCTTAGATGGGTTGCTATAATCTGTTGGTCTGGAGTACAATCGACTGTATGTAAGTTGACCCAAAATGGCGGTCGTTTGTGTAGGTACATTGTACAGTGTACTACAGAGCCGAGCGGATGCATGCGCGGGAAGCGAGAGGTATGGTAACGCGCGGCACCCATACCGCACTTCGTTTGACACCCGAAATGTGTTTCTGCGCCGAGTTCAACTTACGCTATTATACCTACGTCAAGCTTTTCCGTCTACCGTTGTGTCTTGCCAGAGCTTTACTCGATTATCTACTTTCGTTTACGGAATCTCTTTGTTAATAGTGAAATGCCGTTTTATCTACACATCTTGAGTAGCTCAGTTGATATTTCTGTTAGGAATTGGATAAAATATTTTGATTGTAGAACGATAATTTGTTAATGTAGCTTTATTAGTGAATAGATAGGAACTTAGCGATCGTGCCTTTCAATTTTTGTGAAGTTTGGATTCCTAAAAGACAAAAATTCCGTCGGTTTTATATTAACTACTATTTGGTTTTGCTGTTGATTTTCATTTGAAAACTGGTAAAAGTTATTTAGGTACAATACAATCTGTATTGTACCTAAATAACTACTAATGTAAGTTAGTTTATTCAATTTTTTTAACTTTCCTAAGTATGTATTTTTTTTATTTGGTTACCTTGCAATTGTTTGCATAGATGAGAGTTTTCCAGTTTAAAAGACCAAATTTCATAATATAATTCAGAAAGTGTATCTGCCTGTCTCTTAACTATTCACGGCCCATCTGCTTAACTGATTTTGATGAAATTACTGATAAGATCATAACATAATATAAAATAAAAGATAAGTCAATTAAGGTTTTAATAAAGTGTTTTCGAATCGTCATGTCAATCCACCACTGGTCCGGAATGACCTTCCTACTAAGAAAAACAGCGGGATAACTTCCTAGTGGAAAGTTTTAAGAAAGTTTTAACTCTGTTGAAGTTCACTTAAAGTTAATCATTATTCGCTTTCATCTAAAACAAAAATCGACTTCAAAACTATACCTATAAGTACCAACTTAAAGAAAAAGTAAAAAACTTTATCTGGGTACATATTTTGTTTTATGTTGATTTTTTCAAAAAGCGCTCAATCAGTTTCGATAAAATTTATATTATTTATACTACCTCTGAAGTATGATCTATCAAACAAAAAAAACATCAAAATTGATTCATAATTGGCGGAATGATCGCGGTAACATACATACAAAAAAAACATACAGTCGAATTGAGAACCTCCTCTTTTTTTGAAGTCGGTTAAAGAGTTACAAAGTACAGTAATTAACGAGGGCAGCGACATTTTATTTGGAAACAATATACCTCTTATTAATAAGGGGGCATTATCAGATAAATCGTTTTACATTGAATACAGTATAAACAAATATGTATGAGATAAGTTACATTTACGTATTTATACGTTACGAATTGGGATTTGGTCCAGTTTAAGATAAGCCGAGATACAGAGATCTTATTATGCTCGTAGGTCTATTTTTATTACCATACCTATCGGGTGTTTTAAAATGTTATGACCGATTGCAAAGGATCGGATTGGATTTGACGAATAATATACAATTATGTATTTTAATGTTTATTAAATTCATACACCTTAATATGAAACCAAAAAAGAGCTTTTCAGATGAAGAAAAGTAAAATGGCAAAGTCACAAGTTATTATTTAAATGGGGTTTACTCTACAACAAGAATATAGTAATTACTGAACCTAGTGCCTACCTACTTTTTAAACTTGAATACCTATTATTGTTGAATTCTGCAGAAGGACCAATCGCATTATATCCCAAGAAAACCCCTGCCATTATGTGACTAATGGAAAAGGGTCACGACCCTCAGAAATGATGAATACGACGCAGGGAGAGAGTTGAATTCAACCACTAAGGGTCGCTTGCACAACACTGCCTGAACTGATTTAGTTAAATTTTGTGATGCTGTCAATTTGTGAAAAATTTATTCCAGGATTGACCTGAGAAGGGTAGGTATAGAAAATACTTAAACACATTTAGCGGCCTTGTGCAAATGGGCCTAAAAAGAAGCGATAAGCCTTAAACTTAACTTACACTTACAGAAGATAAGGAAACAGAAAGATTGTTTTTATTATTGTAAGTACCCTAACCGTATTTATTGGAGTTGAAGACGATTTTGATAAAGAACAATTGCTTTCATGCTAGGCCACTAGGCCCCTCGCTCGGCGGCTCAGAGCACTGACAGGCCTCCATTTAATAATAGTACTCGCAGATTATCTGCCGCGTCCGCCCTAAGCGAGCTGGTAGCTCCGCCATGATTATGCAATTGAAACTTAGTGAATTATTACGCACGATCACAGACTAAAGAGAAACGATAGGTCCTCCGTTGTAAACCAATGCTTCCAGCCCCCCTATTCTCTGACTTAGTGGGTATCAAAAAATGAAAGCCACTAATAGTTATTTGTTATACAAGAGTGAAAAGTTGTTTTTTAACCGCGTGCTCAATTTTGATGACCGAGCAAGCGAAGGATTCTAAAATTGAATCACGAGCGCAGCGAGTGCTTCAAAAATTAGAATCCTGAGCGTCAGCGAGGGAATCAAAAGAGCACGAGGTGAAAAATCTTTTCACTTGAGTGCAACACGTAACTTTTCATCCCACCTCAGCGAGGAAATGACATGACGTGAAAGAAAATGGTGCGCGCAAAGCAAATTAAAAAAGTACACCAAGAAGGTTACGAGTGTGAGTTTTCAACAAATTAAAAAAGGTTGTATGGAAATTCGGCACCATAGAGGTAAAAGTAAATAGGTTTTAATGATGTTTTGAATTCACAAACTTCATAGACGAGTGATATATTTACTAACGTGCACACGATGTTCTAAATTCAATTTACTTTATCCTCAAGAGGATAATAACGGCTTTTGCATTCAGATATCGAAGATTAAAAATACTCTTTCCGAGATGGTGGGATGAAAAATATATTTTTATCTAAATAGAAATAACAATATTCCATAGCAAACCTTCAATGAATTAAAAATATATGTCAGTGGCTTTTTTTTTTATAGCCACTTAGCTTGAGAATAAGGGGGCAGGTGAGAGTTGAGACTTGCTAATTTCATTTTATTATTACCTATGCCAACAATATTATGACATTTGTATGAGCGAAGATAGTGGGAGTAATCAAACTGTGTTTTGATTTATAATTATTCAAAATTTCAAATCTATGTATACTATTGAAAAGGCCTCTTGCCCAGCACCTGCGCAGTCAATTGTTGGCTTTTTGAGATATTTGTTTATATCCGCCTTTTGAAGAGCCCCATATCATAATCATGAGGGAACACAATAGATGGAAGCTGGTTCCATAATTTGCAGGTACGTGGCAGAAATGACCTGGAATCACGGGAGTTGGAGGAAGACCAGACTTCCAGTATTACACGAAATAATACTCAACCTGTCTTTTCGTGGGCTGTAGGTAAGAGCAGCTGCAGACACATCATAAATTTCGATTTTTGCACTGTACCTCAACACTTAGCTTCAGGGGTATTGAAATACACTGATTTATTGCTATAAAGAAATCATCGGCTTCTTTCAGCTGGCTTCATGTTTTAGTGGTCTGCTTACCGTCTATCTTTTGGTCTATCTAAGCTCGATAATAGTCTACAATAATCTACATAAATAAATAAATAAATGGAGCGGCACGCTGGGCGGGATTGCCTTCTGAGAGCAGCGCAGGATGTTGTAATCTTTACTTTACCTGAATTCCTGCTAAATTGTTATGGGAGCTATGAAGTATTTACGCTGCAAAAGCATAATTGGTTTAATATTTTCTTTAGGAAGTATTTATTTTAAACATAGATACCAATATATCTCTCCCTTCATCGTGTTCCTCATTACTGAGGATCGTGTCCACTACTCGTCTTATAAATGCGAAAGTGTGCATGTTTGTGTTTGTCCTATAATCATGTTTTTTTTCAAAGATCTTGCACAATTAAAGAAGAGTGTGACATAGATTACTTTTCATCCCGGTAAACGAGAAGTTTCCCCGGGGTTTTAAATCGCGCGTCGCGTAAATCAATTTTAAGCGCGTCTTAGTGGATTGCTATACTTACCACGCGATATCAGAGCGAAGCAAAAGCCTTTTAAGTAATAAATAAAAACATTTTTAAAATTCCGCTCGCGGTGCAAAAGAAAAGAAAACCAGCAACAATATGGCACTCAGCTTTAATCTCCCGTCTCTGAAATATAAATTAGCGGGAAACAAACGCTAAAATAAAACAACGACGCGACGTAAAGTCACGGATTTTGCGCGAAGAAATGACGGCGCGCACGCACGTCCACGTCCGTCAAGCGCGGGACAACTCGGGTGTCCTTCAAACGAACGACGGCCTCGACAGTCAAGAAGTCAGAACCACTATTCACATTAATGGTAACCACGCCACAGCTGTATTTTACCTTGCAGCTAAGTAGCATCAGTGCGAAATTTTCTATGGATTTTTCATTGATAAAAAAAAAATCGAAACTTAAAAGTAAAATATTATATATCACTGATTGTGCTTGGGATGTACGATGAAGGGAATTTCTTTAATATTTCGTTTAAATAGTCCTTTGCGATCCGCAGTCGACGAGGAAAGCAACGCTTGTAGTCATAAAACTGACAGCTCGCATGCACGTCCACGTCCGTCAAGCGCGGGACAATTCGGGGGTCCTTCAATGGAACGACGGCCTCAACAGTCAAGAAGTCAGAACCACTATAATACATTAAGGTGACCACGCCACTTCCGTGTTTTGCCTCGCGGCATTTCAAGTAGCATAAGTGCGACATTTTCTTTGGATTTCTCATTGTCAATTTTTTTTAATATTTAGGAATGAATTTATTTAATAGTTAGATGATGCCCCCGATTTCGTCCGCCAGGAATGTGGATTAAGGTTTTTGATTTGTGCGGAAACTCTTTAATTTTCCTTCCCCGGGATACGACCTAACTATGCCTATTGCCTGTATCAAATTTCATCAAAATCGGTTGAACAGATGGGCCGTGAACGTGTAGCAGACTAAAAAGTCTTTTGCATACAAAGTCTAGGGGAAAACGATGCGTGTAGTCATAAAACTGAAACTCCGCACGCTCTAATTCCCTGTTCGTCTAGCGAGAGAAAACTCGGACGTCCATCAAAGGCCTTACCAGGAGCATACTATTGCTTCATTATTGTTGACTTTCGTGTTTTAAAATTATAATCCACATACTAGGAACGTCAAAGTACGTGATATAAAACTGTCATTTTGAGTAATATTACATAGGTATTGCTTTAAGCGATGGTAGTATGGCCCCAGTTGGAATAACTATTCACATTATGGTGACCACACCATAGTTGTACTTTGCCACTATATTTGACAGTTCTGTGCCTCCAGTGTGATTCTAAGCATAAACAAAATAGAGGGGCTGGAACAATGTCCTTTTTCTCGATCGTAAATGATCTTTAAACCAAGGAAATAACATTTGCATGAGAGAGATTTGCATGTATGCACTATGCAGATGACATTTCCATACAATTTGATCTTTCAGCATATTATGCTAATGCTATAGAAAATGCTAGAAATTTGTCCCCGGGTTTTGATCACTAGAGAGTTAAGGCTCAATATGAACTGGTCTCATAATCTTTATAAATGCAGAATAAACAGCTGATTGAAACTCTTTCTTCAATTAATAGTTTCGTTACATAGGCTCGCCTATTATGGCTTCTTCGGAATTCGTTTACTAAAGTGCTCACGCAGAATTTAACTTTGCAGCAACAGTATTTAAGACACTGTTAAGTGGTGATCGCTGTGTAATCTATACTAATATTATAAATGAGAAAGTGTGTCTGTCTGTCTGTCTGCTACGCTTTCACGGCCCATCTGTTCCACCGATTTTGATGAAATTTGGTAAAGGGATAGATTGTATCCCGAGGAAGGACATAGGCTACTTTTTATCCCGGAAAATTAAACAGTTCCCGCGGGAATCAAAAAAACTTAATCCACATGGACGAAGTCGCGGGAATCATCTAGTGTGTTCATATATAGTCCGACAAACTTATTTGACCCGGTGACAGCGTCGCTAGTATCTTTGAAAAATAAAATATAAACGAAAACTAAGCAGGCACAAGAATTAGTTCCAATTTTGGCCACCGAGTCAGATAAGTTTGTGGGACTGTAAGTGTTGGGTCTCGGGTTTGATCTCTGGCACATTGTCTCTGTTATGGTATAGTGGAAGGCTTTTGCAGAGTCTAGGCACTATTCTACGGTCTTACTTGTAGTATAATAAAAAAGAAAAAAGAACCCTCTTTAAATAATGATTTAGCACAGTTTAATATAAAACAAAATGTAAATCCATAATTAGCAACTACATAGCGTTTTTATTTATCTGACGGATCTAATATTTCTCCTACACCTACTAATCCATCATGTATATAATATTTGATCTATATTTGGAATGAATTCGGTAGTGTTTTTGGCACTACAAAATTTCTGTGAATGTCCACCAGAATTTGGTGATCTATTCAAATACTGTGGACGTGAAAAAGGTAAGCGCGGGTAAGCACGAATGCTCGCCGCTTTTCCCAGAATATTTTTTACTGAGCCTGTCGGATCGTTTACGTGACTCTGATTTTCTGAGAATTATTTGTGTAGTACCATATTAGTGCTTGTTTATGGAAAACATTGTTCATCTTAAGTTCTTAACGATTGATTTCTCAGCAGGTACACGTCCCGGATTTTCTCTGGTGGAATTAAAAAAATGTTTTTCGAGATTTTGAAAAATCGCACTTTGTTTTGATTTGAAAATGGATTGCTTACAAAAAAGGACTTTCTTCATACCTATACCTACTAAAAGTACAATCCCTGTTTCACATAATGTCTTATTTTTCAAGAATTCAAAATATTTTTTTACAACTATTTTGAGCCAATTTCTCCTTATTTTTTTCCTACTGTTTGCCCTAGCTTACGCCAGGTCAAACAGGGATGGGAGATTTTTTTTATATTTGAGCTAAGTGTTTGACTGAGAATGGCTAATTTCTCGTTCATGCCTTGTAGAGCATATCATTAGGAACGCAATATGATGGGAATGATCTCTAGTGGAAAATTATTGTCGCGTGTGTTGGTACAATTAGTTCTTTAGGAAGACCATGACCATATTGGCTATACGAAAATATAAAAAAGGAAATCATTATGAATGAGAATTTGAAACGTAGTAATTTTATTAATTAGAAACAATACATGCTGTAATCAAACCCAACTAAGAGTGGTGTGGTTCAACCACAAATTGTGATACCTAGTAATGGATTGAACTGCAAGCAACGTTGACCTGTTTCTCATTGGATGGGTGACCGATTTCCTCTAATCTTGGTCCCATTTATTACTTACAAACAAATGGTTTCCTACTGCACCTTTTGGCCTACACCTAATGGCTTGACGACGTCCCTGCCGTTGTCTTAACGTGCGGAGGTTCCAGGTTCGATCCCCGGCAGGCTTAGGCCATGGCTAGTTACCACCTTACCGGCAAAGACATGCCGCCAAGCGATTTAACGTTCCGGTACGATGCCGTGTAGAAACCGATTTGGGGTATGGGTTAGTTATAACTGCGATGCCCCTAACAGGTTAGCCCAGTTCCGTCTTAGACTGTATTATCACTTGCCATCAGGTGAGATCGCAGACAAAGGCTAACTTGTAGTGGTTTTAATTTTAAATTTAAATAGAACCTTGGTCAACAGGAGCCCACCGTATTATTATCCCAAGAAAACTGCAAGCATTACGACGTGATTAAAAGAAGGAGTCATGATCTCCAGCAATCAGATATACCTACGTACGATAGTAAGAATGAAACCGTTAGAAACATAAAATATTGGAATGAGTAAAAAATGTAAATAGCACTTTAAACGTAGTCAATTCTTTATTCTACAGCAAACTAGTATTTTCGTAATGACAACAGATTTGCGCTTGATTATAATCTCATCTGACGCGACCGTACGAATGATAATGATGTTATGCATCTTGTTAGAGATGGAATTCGTAACTACTGACTATCCACTGTGCGTGCGTAACTATCATACTAATATTATAAATTGTTTGTGAATATTCTTGCCCGTCTCGTATCTAAGGATGCAATTAGTCTGTTTGAATGCATAAGGCTCATTTCTTGAAGTGTTTTCTGTTTTTTAATTTGATTTTTAGGGTTCCGTACCTCAAAAGGAAAAAACGGAACCCTTATAGGATCACATCGTTGTCCGTCCGTCTGTGTGTCAAGACCCTTTTTCTCAGGAACGCATGGAGGTATCCAGCTGAAATTCATATCAAATACTCAAGTCTACTGTCCCTTGGAGCTGTGAAAAAATCAAACTTCAAAGTCAACACAATCAAATGATACAGCCGTTTATTCGGTACCTCAAAAGGAAAAAACGGAACCCTTATAGGTTCACTTCGTTGTCCGTCCGTCTGTGTGTCAAGACCCTTTTTCTCAGGAACGCATGGAGGTATCCAGCTGAAATTCATATCAAATACACAAGTCTACTGTCCTTGGAGCTGTGAAAAAATCAAACTTCAAAGCCAACACAATCAAAAGATACAGCCGTTTATGCGTCAAATTTTCGAATTTTCTTGCACTCGCAAGGGAATCAAAACCTACAGGGTACTTCCCGTGAACTCAGAATCTTGAAACTTGGTACGTAGCAACGTCTTATAGCACAGATATAGGAAGAATTGCGAAAAACATAAATTTTTAGTTACATCATATAATAAAAATATTTTTATGCAAATTTTCTACACTCGCAAGAGAATCAAAACCTACAGGGTACTTCCCGTGAACTCAGAATCTTGAAACTTGGTACAAAGCAACGTCTTATAGCACAGATATAGGGAAGAATTGCGAAAAACATAAATTTTTAGTTACATCATATAATAAAATTATTTTTAATAATTTTAAACTTACTAACCTTTTCCGCATGAACGCGTAGAGGTAAATAGAAATTAAAATAGATAAGTGGAATAAAAATAATATAACTTTTACTTATATACCTACAGGTTTGTACGGAACCCTCGGTGCGCGAGTCCGACTCGCACTTGGCCGGTTTTTTTTATTCAATATCTTTCTACTCTTTGTTTTTTTGGTTGTTAGTTACCGTGATTTTGTTTTCTATTAAAATTTAGATTATAATGGGGCTGACATGTACATAAGTATAAAAATCCCTAAACAAATAAAGAAAAAAAAAATATAAATGCGAAAGTGTGTTTGTTTGTTGGTTTATTGGTTTGTTGGTTTGTCCTTCAATCACGCCGCAACGGAGCAACCTATTGACGTGAATTTCGGCATGGGTATAGTTGAGCACCTGGAGAGTGACATAGGATTTATCCCGGAAAATTCAAGAATTGCCGCGGGAATAACAAAAAACTTAAACCACGCGGACGAAGTCGCGGGTATCAACTAGTTATATTATAAGAGCTTAAGGTTCCTAACGTGGTTGAAGTTATAGAGTTTTAGAATGTCATTGACTGTACACTCTTGTCAGTTGTAGATTTTAATGATTACTCGTAGCTGAAATATATTTACTTTGAAAGAACTCCATGTGGTAGGCTAGTAAAATATGTAGTAGATATGAGTCTGAGTCCTTACGTTATAGAAGTGGATATCACATAACCTTCCTAATATAAATAAAATAATGTCCACACGACCGAATTCAGAGAGATTAGCCATCTGCGTGGGAGATATTATAGTGCACAAGTGCGCAACACAGGTGCACTCTCTGTTCCTTTACTCACATAGCCCGATGGAACGGAAAATGCGACACGACCGGAGAGAGATCAGGCGCAGGACCGACGGCTTAAAGTGCTCTTTGAGGCACGACTTCCTAATATACCTTCACAGTGAAACTGTTTCGTTCACGCTTTAGATATTCTGATTTAAATTTCGGAAAATTAGATTAAGTAAGACCACTAAGTAAGACCACTAACATTATTCATTTGTTGGAAACAGTGTCCGCTTCTACAATAAGCTCCCAGAAGACATGTTGAAAATGTCTCTGAATAAGTTCAAAGTTAATGTAAAACGTAAACTGATTAAAAAATCGTATTACCATGTAAAGGATTACATAAATGACAAGGAAGCTTGGCAATTATTTGATCTAGTGGCTTAGATAGTTCCTTAGTTAAGATGATTTGTGAAATGGTGATAATGAAAAAAAAACCCGGCTGAGTTTGTTGTGGGCTCTTCTCAGACCAGGGCGCGTTTGGAACCCTCGTAGCTTTAGTTTTAAGATACCGTTACTGATTATCACCATTATATTTTATTTATATATAACTGGACGTCAACAAGTGTAGTATACCTACCTAAATTGAATAAAAATTATTTGACTTTGACTTTGACATAAGCTGACCACTGGGAAATTCTGGATTCAAATAGCTCTATCCATTAGAACAATGATGCCACAGACATACATATCGAGTTTATTAACGAAACAAATAACATGTGTTTTATTACAAGTACATAGGAAAACTTTCACCGTCCCATAAAGTGAAGACTTCAGAGGTGATACTCAAAGCCGCGTTCTTTGAATTAGTTCCACATAAATCTGTAAGTAAAAGCGATGCGTATCTAAGTGATTCGTTAATAGAGAGGCATAAGCAAATTACATTACATACAGTGTAGGTACGCATATCCGCATATATACAATACTAGCTGATACCCGCGACTTCGTCCGCGTGGATTGAGGAGTTTTAGTTCCCGCGGGAACTCTTTAATTTTCCGGGATAAAAAGTACCCTATTATTTAATCCGGACTTCTAACTTTACGTCTGCAAAATTTCAAAGCAATCGGTTCAGTAGTTACGGCGTGAAAGCGGAACAAACATACAAACAAACTCACTTTCCCATTTATAAAATTAAGGATTAATCAGCTATTTGGAAGGGATTGCCTCCTTAAGGGTTCAGCCAATCAATTATTCCATAAAGTTATGCCCCAGTCAGGAATTGTGTTCCTGCTAATTGAATTTATGCAGGACCACGCTGCCAAATGGTTTGCTGAGTGGGTAAGTGGTAATAAATTGATCGGATATCGAAATTTTGTAGTTTGGGATTGATTTGCTTACGACAACATAATTTCTGTTTGACATAATTGTATGAGTATTTGTTTTATGAATACGGGACTAAAATCTAAGTGTATACATAATAAAAAGAATATTTACACTAAGTAAAATATTTACAAAATATTTTAAAAAAACTACATTTATTTTTACAAAAAATATACACCGTCCAAATGTTCATTCATGGGCCAAGACACGGGCGCTATTACCTCTCTGGATTACCAGGCAGATCCGTTGGGCTAAATAAGCGCCAGCTCTCGGATTACCAGTAGCGTGAATCAGCTTCTTGGATACAACAAAATGTGTAATATCCGATGACCATGGGCCCAGAGTCTCAAACGCAAGCACCGCAAAAATGTACTCCTTAATCCTTACTATAATGACTATTTACGGCACGCGGTTGAGCGTTTGGAAGCTGCATTGACAGCTTTTTGGAACGTGCCTGGTATGGGACAGATTAATAGGGCTTAATTATGATGATCATCATCATTTCAACCCATCACCGGTTATTATTGAGCACAAGTCTTCTCTCAGAGTGAGAAGGAAGGAAGGATCATAAGTATTCCTAAATATCTCTATGGAATGCGAGACCTTGATTTTTTTTATCTAGCGATAGCCTGCCTTGGTAGTTACTACCTCACCGAGTATCTAACAACCGCATCCACTGTGAGGTATCATATATTTGATACAGAAAACCAGTTTTACAAGCTATTATTTAACGAATAGACATTTATTTGCCACCAAAAGGTAGCTAAATAATGAATAAAGTTTCCAATTTGCAAGTAACGAAAACTTGCCCAAATAAAATTCGATAAATCGATTCCCATTATAACATACTGCTTTTGTTATTGACCTTTTGTATTAAAATGTGAACTCGCCATAAACAATAAATACATTAGGTATAACGAAAACCATTCTTTCGCGGGCGTTTAGCGTGAAATTAAGGAAGTTTTAAAAGCATAGTTCCGCTCCGTTTTACTTATGTGACCGACCAACCGATTTTTCATATTTTTTAACACACATACTTAATCGTATTCCGTTTAAGTACCTACATTTAGGTTCTTTAATCGAAAATAGCCATTTTGAGTTGAGTTAGGACGTATCCTCTGCCGCCTTTCCAAGTCAATAAGTCTGTTTTATCTATGGTTTTATGTAGGGTAGGTACAACTGGTACAAGAGAAAGATACAACGACATCCTGGTTTAACACAGACCATACAACCAATTGACTGAGCATAGCGTGCCCCCTCACCAGCCAAACGTTAGCAGTATGACTGCTAACGCTACGTTTTGTGCCTATAGTCGCCCTCAGTCCGTATTCGACAGTGCTCGGGAATTGATCTAGTATAAAACGAAAATTAGGCCTCTCTGTAGCATTAAATGGCGTGGAAAGAGAAGCAATACCTCCAGCTATGTAAAGGATGGGATAACATTACATAAGTAAGTGTAGTTTTGTAATAATAAATAAAAATCATCAATACGCAAAAAAAATAAAATATTTACAAAAATGAAATGGAACCCGTTGATGTCTTTCAGTTTTGCTTTGTCTTTTACATGTAGTTCTACATATCTCCGTCTCTTCCACGCATAGCCCAGTGTAGCCCGTGCAACTATCGATAAATTATATCGATAGCCTTATACTACTTGAATTGCCAATAAATTAATTAATTGAGTAAAAACTTATAATTCATTAAATTCCGAACAATTCTGAAGTAGAAGAACAGGTTAGACTAGAGGTTTATTATTTATTTGATTAAAAGTTGTTGTTGAAAACTTTAGTTCTTTAGTATAGAACTTGGGCAATAAAAAAAAAATATATATCAGATAATTATCTTTAATCATACATATGGTTGTATTTTGCTGTTTGAATAAAATATATTTGTATTAATTTTCCAATAAGTACTGGTAATTTTTATCGATAATATAGGATTTTTGTCGCGCAGCGGGCAGCCCAAGTGCCGCGGTAACATAAACTTTGTACTTATAACTGTGTAAAGTTGACCTTGAGCCAGCCAATAAGAAATGCTATTATTACCTCGTCCCCCACCTGAAAGTGGTGAGATGTGTTTCAAAGCGAAAATGTGGCTATTAGCTCTCAATAGGTTTACTACTCGGTGTGGTTTAATAACTTCCTCTCAAGTCGAAATAAAAATATATATATGGCTAGTTTTACGATTAGATATATTAATATCTAAGTCTTTGCGTTCAGTCAGTACGGTCACCATACCTTACCAGTATTGTTGTACCATTTAGCTGCTATATTTTCGTACAATATTATTCTGTACACGCTAATTATAATTCAACATTAAACGCTTCCCGATGATGTTCTTAATCTCCACACAATTAATTTCCTTCCACCAGTTGAGCCCACTAACCAGCGCGTTCTCTAACAGGCGTCTCATAAGAGCGATGAAAATTTTAATTAATATTTACCGTACAGTATTAACTTGTGTGGCATTAAAAACAAACAAGCTCGCGACCGATCAATGTAGTCGTGGTTAGTATAAAAACATGAACTTAATTACTAATCACTGTAAAGCAAACATTCAATTTACAAGGCGGGCTAATTACGCCTTGCCGCTACGGGCTTTGTAAAAAGTTGGCAAAAACCCTATCTTAAACTTATTTCTTAATTATAGACCGATTCATAGCCCCGACGCGAGCTTCGTGCCGGAGCGGTTGATCCGGCGCTCACCATAGGGCTGCCAACTGGAGGAAAAAGTCATGAAACACTTGCAAATCCATACTAATATTATAAACGCGAAAGTGTGTCTGTCTGCTACGCTTTCCCGGCCTATCTTTTTAACCAACTTTGCTGAAATTTATTTATGATATAGAGGTAGGTTATATCTACTTTTTATCCTGGAAAATTAAGGTTCGCGAGTTCGCGGGAATCATAAAACCTTGATCCACCCGGACGAAGTCACGGTCATCATTTCGCACGGGTAGTCACTCGCTCACTCACTCATATGGGCAACAATACGTGCTAGTCTTGCCGTGCTTTCATTGCCGCGTTCGTTCGTTTCACTTTTTGCTAGTTAGATCCCCCATCCAAACTTTGTGTCAAAATACACGTAGATAGCTGAGCCCTGAGTGTAGGTTGTTTATTTTTAAAACGTTTTAAGAACAAATGAAACACGAACTACTTTCTGCCAAACCATGAAAATTTCTGATCACGACCATGTCTAAATGAAAGGTTTACCTCAAGCTGATGTCGCGATAGCTAAAATCATGGCATCTTTGAAAGTTACCTACATTATTGCCTTTAAAACGTGCGCAGTGGAAACCTCGTCTCGTCGGTTAGTTGGTACATGAAGCTTAAGCTAACTAAGCATAAGTCATAAAGAATTTCGGAACTTATGAAAGTTAAATCCAATTTTCTAAGACAAGACTGAAAAGTGTTTGTTTAAAAAAACCGGGCAATTCCATCTTCTGTTTGACGGCAACCCCTTAAATGGGCTAAACCCTAAGCCAATATAATCAGCTTATCCCTTATTCAACCGAAAATCTTACAGAAGAAACAAAAACTTGCTTCGCCTCAAATGCGGGCAATAAATCAAAATGTATTTTACATTATTGGCTACTGTGTGCTTTGTAACTGGCTCTAACTGGTTTATAGGTGTTATTGTTAAATTATTTTGTTCCAGACTCAACAGATGTTTATATGGGGATTAAGCTCGTTGTTTTACCCGCATTTTGGGTACTTACTACAGTACACTTACTTTAGTTTCTAATTCAAAAGTTGACAAATAATAAATATACAGCAAAACTATTTGACAATACATGATTTGCAACCCTAATACACCGTCACTGCCCATTGCTTGTAGTCTTTAACGCAAAACAATAAAGCTCATAATCCTTTACACAAATCATTATTTAGCTGAGCGCCATCGTCTTGGCAAATAGTACCTCTAATAATTACACGGTTGAGATAGAGGTTATCAGCCTCATAATACATTTTATGCCTTCCTTATCTCAAGGTATCTGCACTATTTGGATATTAAACCTAAACGAATTTCAAGCTTCCATCAAGATTGTTGCTCTAAAATTTGCATTAACATTGAATAGGGCGATAAATTTTAATAAAATAATAGTACTTATCATACCTACCTAAGTCTTAGAACACACATAACGCGCGACGGAAACCTGTCCAACACGATTAATGAAAGTAAAACGGGGCTCCCACTAGAAGAGGGTGATGAGCGGGAAATGGATAAGCGGAAAGGACTCTGTGTACTGTGTAGACGAAATAGGTTTATGTGTGAGCCCATACTCTTTTTATTCGCTCAGTCCTTCCCTTCTAGGTGGGTGAAAGTGCTTGTATGCAGTTTTCCTCTGCGAATTAAATGGAGTCCGAATTAGGGAACACGTAGACGTACGTTGGACTGCCGCCGTTATGTCGTAGTAAATAAAGCTTAGTTTGTTTGAATTGTTTACTATGAAAGACGCCGCACCTTGGTTCCGCCAGTGAGCGTTGTGTCCACACTGCAGTCGTGCCATGTAGATAACATGCTTTTTACAGACCGATGCATAGGTACCAACGACGTATCGTACACAACTAGCCGCGAAATGTGTGTGGCGCCATACTATTTCCATTGCGCAATGTTTGTTTTAGGCTTTAGGTGTTAATATTTTTTTTTGGGTCTGAGTAAAACTCTCAAGCTTCAAACTTATTCAACGCCTACTCCACCTTTTAATTTACTGTTTGATTTCAATTTGAAATGATTTTATAAACAGCAAAAAACAGTGAGATATTATTCGTAGCTCGTTCATAGGTTAAAAAAAGTATTGTTGTGTATTTTATCCTCAAGTCATTCATAGTCTGTTCTATTTTTATTGTTGTACATTGACTAGACTAGACTAGGCTTCGCCTACGCATAATATTATGTCGTCTTGATTTCCGCATTTATGACAAATAATTATTTATTTTTGGAACTACATGTACTAATAATGATATCATAAATAGAAAAGTGTGTAGGTATGTCTAACGTCTGTCTGTTTCCTTATCACAGCTGGTGCTGCATGATAGCTTATATCCTAGAGACGGACATGTCCAAGATCTTTTTTATCCCGTAAAATGAAATATATCGCACAGGTTTTCCAAGTGCTAAATTAGCGTGTAAGGTGTCACGAGTCTCATATTATCTATTACCTACCTACAAAATAAAATCATCATACTTAATATTATAAATGCGAAATTGTGTTGGTTTGTTGGTTTATTGGTTTGTTGGTTAGTCCTTAAATCACGTCGCAGCAGAGCAACGGATCGACCTGATTTTTTGCATGGGTATAGTTGAAGACCCGGAGAGTGACATAGGCATAGGCATACTTTTTATCAGCAAAAATAAGGAGTTTCCGTGGGAATTAAAAATAACTTTTTCCACGCGGACGAAGTCGCGGGCATCAGCTAGTACCTACTAAATAACTTTATTTACTAAATGAAGGCATAGATACATAGTGCAAATAAAAGGTATAGTAAAGATATAAAAAACATTTAGTCGTTGAGCTAACTTAATCAAGGCAATAAAAACTTTCAAGCCCTGCCTAATGCCTATTGGAGCAGGTTCAAGCGGCAAATGAAACGCACTGTCCTCAGACGGTATTAAGCTCACCAGCACCGTCTAATTTGAAAAAGCCAGACGTATAAATTTCCCTCTAATCCCACAATTGTGTGAGGAAAATTGGACCCAATTTTGTACGCACTCGTTGCCCTTTCGGCAACAAATCGCAGTGTACTGTCGTAGCTTAGTAAGCATACAGTTGGGCGGTGAATGAATCGGTGGATGTGTACGATTTTGCTTATTCCACCCTTTGGTGACAGTCTTAAGATCCTGTAGCACTATCATGTAACGTGCATCAGTAATTGTTGCAGTCTCAATTGGTGTGAACTTAGCTGAATTTATGGTATTCGTTCTGTAATAACGGATTTTGGTCAATAGCGGAAGCACTAGCCAATAAGAAGTGATTGTAATCGTTACACCATAACAATATATTTACAAAATAGCGTAACTGTTTGATATATTAGGTTAATGCAAAGCTATAGCACGCAGGGAAAACCACTTCATTGACTTATCTGTACTGCTCGATAGCGGGTTGTCGTGGTGCCATAATAAGTGCACATATTTTTCAGGAGCCGAGAATGGCAAATCTTTGTCGTTTAGCTGCGTCAAAGTATATTCTTTATGCCTGTGGTGACATTGTTTAGTTGGTTACTCGTTGGAACTGTGCTCGTAATTCATCTGACGATTAGCCAAAATCTCGCTGTTCCCCGACTGTACACTAGCTAATCTGTGGTATCGTGTAATGAGTGTAGGGCGGCATGGAGCCTATTCGGCCGTGCTTATGTTGTGTTAAACGTTCCATATATTTTCATGAAACGGTCTACAGGACAAGTCGTTTCGAGGACGTTTTTTGTGAAATACGTACCTAACCTGTTGGGGTCGCGGTGAGATTAAAGATTAAATATATAGAGTTTTGTCTACAAATTAGAGAAGTAATTAATAGTTGTTATATCTCAAAAACGGTAGCTCTTAGGAAAAAAAGTATTTAGACATTTTGTATAGATAATTATCTGATCTACAATTTTTGTCCAACTTAATTTTATGATAAAACTTACCGTTTTGCTGAAAATCGTGAAAAACCCATTTTTGTGACCTGTGACCCTGATGAGTAAATTTTTTTGCACGTGCCGGATCGATGAGGACTTTTCACATTTCTTTTATAATAGTGTATTGAACAATCCTACCAATATTCAGCCAAGTCGGAATTTTTGTAACCTTGGATGTCTAAATTGACCGGACTACTGCAGGTCATATCGTCGATGTCCATTGCTGGAAGGTCTCCTGCAAGATAGTGCTGCGTGTGTGTTTCCAGCTAATCGCATGAGATCTTCTTTTGATATTCCAGCGGTACGTTTTCTAACGCGAGCCCGGCAATTCAAATGCCTTGGGACAACAACGTCTATAGGTTCTAAGAGTTATTAATGTGTAAAATACCTATATCCCTAATTTCTCATAAACAAATGTACAAAAATACACTTTGAAAGCTCCTTATGAAAAAAAGAAAGGGTTGAAATGTAGCAATTGTAGCGCGCATTATTCATAATACATTACAGATTCATAATGATAAGTGCTCCGGAAATCGATACATTTTTACATTCGCACGTCACTTCACTGTCTTACCACAGTGGCGCAATAAAGACAAAAATGTATTCCGTTATATTATTATCATAACAATGAAAATTTGCCTATAAAAGCCGTAGTGACTTGAGCACAATGCGAATTTCCACCAAATTATTGAAACACTGCGTTTATTTTATGGCAGTACTATAGGTACTATAGGTAAGTAATTAAATTTGCTTTAACGGCGAAGGAGAACATCTTGAGGAAACCTGCATGCCCGAGAGTTTTTCATAATGTTCTAAAAGGTGTTTGAAGTTTGTTAATCTACTTGACATAAATTTTTAGATTTTATCTTGATTTCGATTAATTCATAACTCTCGAAACAGTCTTAGATGGAAGCAGGCTAACTTGGAGGTGTATGGCAGTTTAATTTTACCTTGAATATCCCTAATCGACTTGTGGTGATATTCTTCACCTTCACAATCAAGTAATAGGTGATCATAATATTATTGTCACTACAGGTCAAGCGCAACCTGTTTCAAAACGTTCAACTAGGTATTTTAATTTAAAAAGTCCCTATTTTGCATAATTTCTGTGAGCATTTTAGCTCATTAGTCGAATTCTTACGCCATAAAAACTTAGCGATTCTAAAACACGTTTTGTAATGGTCAAGAAGCCGAGTAAAAATTAAAAGTGCCCATTGACTCCGCGGGAGACTACATAACTAATTAAAAATCTTGTTCTCTATTTTTAATTAGACGGTTTTATAATTGGTATTGCCTTTTAGCCCTCTAAACAGGCAATAAAAATTGCATAAAACATATCATATCTATAAATAAAACAGAATCCTGCGAATAAATTACGAGTACCTATCGAAGCGTTCCATACCACTTATCTACCAGGCTTGTAGCGTATTTGGCGATATACCTAGAGTCGAAACTCTAAATTTTTTGGATATTATAATTTCTGACTCTTATTGAATACAACCCCACAGTATTCCACTGAGGGTGAAAATCCTTAATCAACTGATGATCATAGTCAAGATAAAGACATAGTTACGCGATAAAAGAGGCAGATAGTCTTAATGAATTCTTTTTTTATCGAGCTCATACGAGATCCGAGGCCATTTGTCGCGTTGCAGTCCATTTGAGTGACAAACAATACGCCTGGCGCGACATAATGCTGTGGCGGGCGATTCGCTACATAGTACCCCTTTGCCTCGGCCCTGTGTCTTGCACTCTGGTTAGCTTGTCCGTAAAAGGGGACCACAGAATATAATGGACCGTAATTGTGTACTCATAATGTATATTACTAGCTCGGATTGAGTCAGCGATACCGTGTATGTAATTGACATAGACTTTTTATAGTATACGTTTTTGTACGTTTTTGCGCCCAATTCTTTACGAATTTTGCACATCATGCATTTATTTGTATAGAAATTTTCGTAACAGCACTATAGTTTATTAAAAATGGTTACTAGGTATTGGGTATGTTCCTATTGTTGTGTTTGGACAGAGCAATGACCTACGAGCTTTTTCACCGACCTTCTATAATAACAAAAGATACGGTAGGTACTACATTTTTAAAAAAGGGGAATTTATATTTCTACATTTAAAATGACTACAATATGTATTTATCTAAACTAACTGTGAAGCTGATTTTGTTTCGCATAATTATTCTCATTATTAAAATTTTGAGAAGGTCGTTTATTTTTAGATCCAAAATTCACCGCATTCCCCGGAGTATGAAGTATATTTTGCGTAATTATTATTTCACGTGAAATTTTAACGAAATGATCAAACTTTTAATTAAATCGCTTCACATGGATGAATTTTCCTCAAAAATTCACGCAAATTGTGATTGCATATAATAGTCAAGTGAATTATAGTAACAAGCCCATATTATAATATGTAAGTAAGTATGATAAATTTAACATTCATAGATAAGTAGCTTGTTTAATGTTATGAGTTATGACGATTACGACAATTTCAACTCAAATCATACTAATATTATAAATGCGAAAGTGTGTTTGTTTGTTGGTTGGTCCTTCAATCACCCCGCAACGGAGCAACGGATTGACGTGATTTTTGGCATGGGTATAGTTGAGGACCAGGACCAGTGACTGATAGGCTACTTTTTATCCCGGAAAATTAAGGAGTTCCCGCGGGAATAAAAAAAAACTAAAACCACGCGGACGAAGTCGCGGGCATAAGCTAGTTCTTCATATATGCACAAACTTTTTGTTACATTGAGATTTCTCGAAGCAGCTCTCAAACATGATTAAGAATTTGCCTTGATTTTGAGATCCATTCTCCATTTATGCAAATTGCTTTAAAACACCCGATATAATCGATATTGGCGGATGTAGAGTATGAAATTACAATACGCAGTTAAAATAACGACAAGGTTAACAAATACTTTTGCACTAATCTGTAATCAAATATCCAAATTGGTATTTCCGTATCAGTATCAATATTACAAAAAAATAAACAAAAAACAAACGAAGTAATAGTAACAAATTCAGTCAGCAACTATACCTTTTACATATTATCCTTACTAATAATGACTTAATTGTTTTGAAAATGCATAACTAAGGTGAAAAATTTATCCGTGTGACCTTAGGTCCATTCAGAAATCCATATTAGAAATCCTGGTGCTACAGTGCTCCAGATCCGCATATTGTAATAGCACTTACAATATAAGTAAATAACTATTGTTTAAAAAATAACTTTAATGGCTGTGTGAATTATAAAGTTATTAGCTAAGAACCAAAACCTACACTCCGGCTCTCGGGCGCCGCGCCGTTTGAATTGATTTATCTCCAATTTACTACCATCTCGCATGTCAGTAATCGATTTACTTAAGATACTCCTAAACACTGCTACTGTTTACTTATTTGTTACTTGTTTTTATACTCAAATGATCGTGATGTGCCTTCGATCGAATTCCTTACGATTTGATCCTTTTATAATTTCTTTCGTTTTCATCGTTCCATTGTTTTGATAGTTTTATTTTAACAAAAATATTTAATGATACTACGTTAACTTATTACCAATGTAATTTCATCCCCCCCAAGACCCTAGTTCCTAGAATTTATAAATCGTCCATTTAGAACTAGGCTTATAATGTGTATGGGTAATAATTATGTAGAAAGTATGTTGTAGTAGTAGTATTTCTCGAGGCAGCCCTTGACTTCTAAGTTTTTATTGCATCTTAAGTTCCCAACACATAGGTAAAAAATTATGCACACAAAATAGCAGACAGGAAACTGTGATAATGCGCAAAGGCGGCCTAAAAGGAACGAAGCGTTCTAAAAATATGAAACAGATATGTCACCGTAAGATTGTAAAAACCGTTAGATTATAATCTAACTCGCGAAATTGTAAACTGTCGAATGATTACAATATAACGGATTATTTTCCGGTAGATTGTAATCTGTTAGGTTTATTAACCCGATAGAACCTAAGTGCCCGGGCACTACGTGATTATTTATGTCAGTAAACCCTAACCTAACCTACAAGAAAGAGACAAGAAAACGTAAATACAATGAATATTTCAAAAATTGACACATAAAACATTGAACGGTTCACAATCTTTCGACTTTTTACAATCTATCGAAAAAAAAGCGTTAGATTACAATCTTACGGTGACAGATATAATATATTCAATATTGTCGCATCAATAATAATTTTAAAATGATGTCCTGCCGCCTGCGTGAACCAAACGTTACAAAGTACACACATTGATTTAGTTCAGTTTATTATTTAGGGTTGGTCAGACTTTGCCAACCAACACCTTTTCAAGATAAATTTTATCTAAAAGTCTGCCTCACGGCAAGACTTCGTCGACACAGGGAGTGCATAGGCGCACGATTCTATAGTGCAAGAAATGGTAATCGATAGCGCTACTGAATCGACTTGTGGTGCCATCTATTTGCCGTGAACGTAAATGATACAGATCAACCAGATAACAAAGTTGTAAATCTTCATGTTCGATAGAACTTGTGACAATTATAGGCACAGCTCAAGATAAAAGTTTGGATATTGGAATAAAAACAACCACTTTCAGTAAACAGGTGTACAAAAACTGAGTCAGTTTGGCCTTTGCTGCCGTGTTGCGTGTCAAGGATCGATTTACAAGTACCTACCGGCCATACATCGCTACCGTCCTATTATTTGTTGTCCTATCATGTTTTTTATACTAATCACCTGGTGAACCTTAGACGTGATTCGTAAGGATTCGAATTATTTAATAGCTTTAATGATAGGCTCCTGTGTTCTTGTTTTCGTCGTTTGAACCGTTTCTTTTAACGCAAGACGAGGCAATTAGATGCGTTCGCGTTCGTTGAATCGTTTTAATACTAACAATAAGATATCTAAAAGCGTACATGATGTGTTTGTTTTCTTGTAAATTGTACCCAGAGCGTTGGACCTGAGAAGGTTTTTGATCAGCTTTACTGGGTTCTAAATTGCCACGCCAAGCATCAAAGAAAAGGAAAGCTTTCGTGTGTTCTATCGTGTCTATTACGCGGAATGTTCTATATAGTAGGTCAAATGGCGGAGTCTTACTACATGTGCACCAAAGATATTATTCAGAAAAGGTAATACGTAAGTATACTGTACAGCTATCCTCTAGGTTATCGGTTACTTGTACAATTAGGATACGTTATCGCTAAAAAGCGATTACATAACCTAATTCTACAGCTTTCCTCAATTTTTATATTCTTATTTTTGTAGGTATATTCGATCTACAAAAAGTATATTAGCTGATTATTGTCTGGAATAGCCTTTGTGTTATTCCAGACAATAATCTATCTCTGTGTAAAATTTTATCCAGATCCGTTCAGCCGTTTTGGCGTGGTTGAGTAACAAACATCCATCCATACATTTATAATATTAAGTATAGATTTACATGACTGATGCAATTTTTTTCAGAGTTCATGGCTTATTAGAAGTCGGTAGCCAAGTATAACATTAAGCTAAGCCTAATCACAAACACTGTGAGCACATCAAAATATTAAAATAAATAACCTTCTGACCCTGTTATGAAAATAATAATTATACACTGCACTTTGTATAGCGTCGGAAGCGCAACCAAGTTTCTTAGAAAACACTATCGCGACATACGATACATGGGAAAATCCGCTAGTTTATGAGTCCAAAGCGGACACGGCGCGTTTATGTAATACTATCTCCTTGTCATCATCACGGTTATGGTAAACTGTTAGAGTAGTTTTTTGTGGAATTGGTATCAACATGATATCGACCGGTTTTGGGTTACATTTTGTGAATCGGTTATGTTGACAGCGTTTCTTCTATTTGATAATTAATATAAGGTTCTGATGACCTATTTGCCTTAGCTGTGATTTTATAAGAAGGTTTTATAGTCGATTCCCAGATGGAAAATTTAACCTGGTCAGATGGTCTTTTTCTTCTAAGATCATTGGTCAGATGTGATGGGTGGCTTCGGCCTTGGTTATCACCCTACCGGCATGCAATTGAGCGTTCTAACTGTACGCTACCACAGGATGAACCAAACTGAGGGGTATGTAAGTTTAGTTCGTGTAAATGTTACACATCATAAAAGCTTTTATAGAACCAGAACTAATATAATATGAGGAGCCAGGGAAAAAACCGGATTCGTCTACCGGATACTTCTATTTTCGTACGATAATCAGCAAGCCTCAAGCAGCAGCCCTGAACTGGTATTAATCAAGAAAAGTGTACCTTTTATTTCAGGTAATTAAAATTCTTTTAAACTGCGTTCACACGGGTACACTAAAGCTAATTAGATCAAAGTTGATGGAGAGCAGAACGGACGCGAGCGACGATTTGTCACAGAATTAGGTCGTGGCTTGCTGGTTGCTGTGCCTTACGCTTTTATAGGGCTGTCAGGGTAGAAGGGTACTTACAGATATTATAATACAGCAAACAGATGCCATCTATTTCGAGACGAGAAGAGAAATCGACTGACGTTTTAACTAGATAATAAGCTTAAACTTCTAGATCTATAGAAACTTAAGATTTTGCAAATTTTCTCCATATCGTCCCCACTTACAAAGAATTGTAAATAGGTGTATCACTTTGTTACACTCGCCTGACTTCAACATAGTATGTAGAAATCAAAATTATTTTTTCCTTTACAGTGGCTGTGGAAGTCGGTTTTTTGGAAAGAATTTTTATTTTTAAGTTTTTAGTGTACTCTAAATCCCCACGGCTTAGGAGTGCAGTACCATGCAGCATCAGAGTTGATATTTCCCAACTTGTTCCAAAGATAAATACAGTTTTACTCTTGCATGATGTTAGTGATGGCAGATGGTGAAAAAGTTTGAGTTTTTAGATTGCCTAGATAGCTGTAATATTTGTTATATTTTACTCACGACTGGACGCCAGTTGGTGCATTGGTAAACCTATCGACCATCTGTGCTGAAGTATGTATGTGGTCCTCATATCCGTTTGTGGTCAGTAAATTTAAAACAAATAATGATTACAGGATATTCTAGCCTACACTTTTAGAGGTTGTTATTTAATGTAACGGGTCGTTATTTAATGTAAAGTTGGAAGGCGTACGAGGGGCCTCAAGTCGCAACCAACTCGCAGAGGCCCGTTAGACAATTTTACTCTAAAGGAAATGTGACACAAACCGGCTAATATCTCTATATGTACTATGCGTGTGCACCCAATTAAAATCCCCGGTTAGTGCAAGACTATTGCAAAACATGGAAACAATTATTAATGATATGTCATTAATGATGATGTGTGTATTAATGATATATAGGTCTACGGGTTTGGGTTGCTATAATGGACTGGTGAACTGGGTCTACGGAAGTAACTAGTATGTCCCCTGCCTGACCAATGTTATTTTACACGGATTCTTATATTATAATTATTAATTAACCACAAATTGTGCTCAGTAAAATTATGAACTAACGTTTCCTACAGCCCATGAGTATCGCCGATGACGAAATAAGTATTTCTCAGAAAAAAGGCTAACTGCGAAGTCCTGCAAGTGCCCGCAGAATGGTGAATAATAAATAATCGATAAAGTCTAATTACTCGACACACCGCTAACCCTACTCCCTAACTAAGTCCCTACATTCGACCTTGGCTCGATCGCGGGAACATCGGGACTTCCGCCCCCCATTCATCACGAAATCGATTCACGATCGAATACCCGTCGTATCGATTACACGGATTTTTTACCCCCAAATATTGTATTGTGTGCCAGAAAAGTGAATAGCCTAGCCTTTTCAATGAACTGTGAACATTAGATACGATATTTAGAAATGTTTTTTTTTTATTAGTACTACATTAGATGCTAGGTTATTCATACTTCACAGGTGCCGATGAAACTTCTGTCATTTTGAAGTGACACTACGTACCTAGTTTGTAAAGTTTTTCCTTAGAATTTTCTGTTGCCCGCGACTTCGTCCGCGTGGATTAAGGTTTTTGGTTCCCGGGAAAACTATAGTCCCTATATACTATAGTAGCCTATGTCCTTCCCCGGGATATAAACTATCCCTGTACCAAATTTCATTAAAATCGGTTGAATGGATGGGCCGTGAAAGCGTAGCAGACAGACAGACAGACAGACACACTTTCGCATTTATAATATTAGTATGGATATGAGAGCTAAAACGACCTATAATAATATAAGTACACAAGTGTGTTTCCTGATAGACAAGGTAAGTACGTTATTATTATTATTATTACAGACTAAGGGTCTGTTTACAATTTCCAAGTAAACCTTACTTTAAAAGTTTATCTGTTTAAGAAATATAAATATTAACTGTAAGAATTTATTCGTCAGCCGTAACTCGGAGATTGAGAAACAGGCCTTTACAAATGTTTGACTAATTTAATCTCTATCTGAATATAACTTTCCCAAACAAACATAATCAACTAAAAGTTTATTTATAGCCCATGATCTGTTCGCTCCCCATCCTCATGATGGGGAGCGAACAGATCATGGGATCATTGGGACAAATTAATAAGATGTAAAAACTTAGGACCCTCCTGGCTCTATGGGCATTGGACAGCTAGTTTCACCCAGGATATTCATGGGGCTCATCTTTATTATTGCTACTTGCTGATGCCCGCGTCTTCGTTCGCGTGGATTAGGTTGTTTGGTTCCCGCGGGAACTCTTTAATTTTTCAAGATAAAAAGTAGCCTATGTCACTCTCCAGGTCTTTAACTATAAACCGTTGCGGCGTGATTGAAGGACAAACCAACAAACAAACACACTTTCGCATTTTTATGCTCCCTCAACAACAACATTCAGGATCCAGAAGTTTAGACACCATCAAATCATTAGGGTAAACACATTGAATATTAATTATTTTATGAATGATCAAAGACAAACCGCAAAACTTGTGCGACAGGTGAAAAATATCCAAGTGGTACCTTTTTATTTACCACCATTCATCGCGACATCTCATTTTACCACACAATCTTATGAATATTATGGGCCATAACGGCGTTGCTTTACCCGAGAAACCCTTTCACGTCTTATACAATATTTTATATTAGGTATTCACTCATTTATTTGTACAGGGGAACTCGTTCCGACTTTAAATGAATAAAATTGATTGCTTATACAAACTGTGCGCCCAAATACTCAGCCATCACGTTGAAAAAAGGCTTTAGAAAAAAGTATAAGAGATTTTGTGGATGTCAGAAGGCGAGCGGCGCGGGCACGGCTCGGAGGCGGTTCGATCACAGCTAAGCAATCATGTTACAGTAGGGCTAGTGAATAGTCAGAACAAAGACTAGCGGCCGGTTTCTGAATTGAGAATTTCATGTTGAGTCTGTCTCAAAGACTACTTAAGGACTAAAGTGAGCAAATTTTTGTTTCTGAATTGATATTGTGTAGGGTTTGAGAGTTGGAACTTGCTGTGTTTGCTTGAATGCTTAATTTAGAAACCAACCGGAATATCAATTCAGAAACAAAAATTTGCTTATTTCCTTAAGTAGTCTTCGAGACAGACTCAACATGAAATTCTCAATGTAGAATCCGGCCGTAGGTCTGCGTTTGTACTTTACGAGAACCTTAAGAATATTTCCCCATAGCCGTGATTTAACATGAATGTTTCAGACAGTCTTGATTGTCGGAGAGTAACGTGAGCAGAGTGGCAACATACATACATTTTAAATAAATAGATAAGCCTTTTATTTTATTTTACCAGGGACATACTGCGAACGCTGACAGCCATATTGTTTCATTATTACTTTCGTGTGTTAGAATTATAATCCTTATTTTAGGAAAGTCAAGGTACGTGACATTAAACTGTCATTTTGAGTAACATTTGGTAGTAATATGACCCCAGTAGCACAGTGCGGTTGTAAGTGCGTGGATGGAGATATAGTTTGTCAAATGGGGCTTGTAGCGCTCACTGGAGTATTTATTAATTAGTTCTGCGAAAATGCCAGTGAAAGTCCATTGAGAAATATTTTATTCACTGTATATAGCTATGCGATGATTCAGTGGACCCGGTCCGACCTTGAGGCGCTCCGTAAGACAACTCGATTTTGTTATTTGTTTATACACAACACTACCTGTTCACCGGAGAGTGAGGATACACACACACAAGCAAGTCCGATCACCGCATAGCGCGGGCGTACGCGCATCGATGTCGAACCGCTCAGGCATTTTACGGCGATTTTCGGTAATGACCAACAATTTATTACCGCGGCGGTATGCGGCTCGAAAATAAGAAATTATACTGCATAGAGTTAGATACAGGGATATTAAAGATAGCTGGGTTAGCTTAAACTCTAGTTTCCTTTTCTATTAATAATGGCTTTACGGCTCTGGGTTCCAGCCCTTCTGAGCCTGCTCTACTTTCCTAGGAAAGAGGTGACGTAGCTACCGTGCAAGACCGTTACTGCCACAGATAGGTACTAAATACTAATAAAATAAGCCAGTGTTTCGTTGATTAAAGTTTTATTTATATGTCCTTCTGTTGGATAATAATATACTTCACTCTCACTTGCAGATAGAGTAGCATTCTGCTGATCCAGTGCTGCTATTTAAAGTTCGAGTAGTAAGTAAGTAGGTATATCACAAAATTTCTGTCGAGACAATATGAAACTTTATTCACCGTGATTTTACCGAAATAACTTGCTTAGAAGGAACTTGGAATTGAGGATCAAATAACGTGTTTTTATACCCCTAGGTTACGAGTTACGACGCCAGTACTTGGTAACGTACCGATATTAGATATATTTATTATATTATTTATTATACTAGGTGAAATTATCTTAGGTCTCGTATATCAACGTACATAGGCAAAATAATTAAAGATATTACAATCGTTTATTGAAATAAGACACGCAGTTGTGTTTACGATCCCGGAGCGTCGCGTACAGCTCATTAATAAAGATCAATTTGATATTGAACCGTTAAATATTAATAGATCCTCCATTAATGTATGCTACACGATTTAAAATTCATGTCTTAGAAATCCGGCTAGGATGTGAAGTTAAAACCAATATGCAACCTCTTTGACAACCTCTCTGCCACAACCGTTTGGCCATAAATGATTGAGTTGTTTTTCGTATTGATGGCAGTCTACAATTTACGAAACTCCCTAAAAGAGATTTTAATGCAATTCAAGATTTTCTTTTTGCAAATTGTCCTTTTTGTTTTTGTGGTTTGCAATAAAGAATAATACATACATTCAAACAATGTTAGTCAAACCAATACCTCTAGGGTGAAAACTGAAAACCCATTACCAAAGAGCATAAAGAACCACCCATTACAGACATATTTTTTGTATAGCAGACAAAACGTCTGTAGTGTAGGACCTACTCGAGTAGGTACAGACTTTTCTCTTCAAATTAGTGCACGGTCAAAATATGACGATCAATCTTCAAGCCAAATTCAGCAGTGAACGAGGTCAAGGGCAAAAAATTCAAGATAAAAATTACAATTTTGGTACGCTAGAAGTGTCGAAACTATCTCATACAGCATGTCCCCAAACACATTAGCAAGATAACCTTGTCGATGTTTTACAAATAAATCGTTTTCATTCTTTTCAAATATGTTGGTAAGAGGTAACTCGCCGGTTTGATTTGTGAGTTGTGGCTGTTTTCTTTTCAAGAAGTTGATTCCTACTGTGGAATATTTTTAATGGCTTTTTGATTGGATAAAAGTTTGTTCCTAAAACTGCGACCTTACCTGATGGAATGTTTGATCATCTTTCTTTGTAATTATTTCGGGTAAACTATCGCACAAGTTTATGGAAAATTTTTAGACATACTTAATATTGTGTATTGAGCAAAATTACATTTTTTAAAGAAATCATAACAGGTGTAGAGAAAAACACTATAAGGTATTTAAGTAACCTATTTGAGCACAGTAAACCAGTGTTTAAGAAATAAATACCTAAGTATTTGGTACAAAAAGATTATTGCCTGTGTATTTTGTGACCCTCTCAGTCATGTATGTTGGATCTACGGTAGGATCTCTTACGTCGGTCCTACAAATGACGGCGTATCCTTATCAGGTAGCGGATCCCTGCGGTGAAATATTTTTATAGCACTTGGAAACGGCTTCCGTCTCTTTCGGAGTCCCAGAGGATCCAGTTACTCCTGCGGGGTATCGTAACACGTATTATGAAAACATTACGTCAACAATCATGATAAAGTTGCTCGTAAAATGTTGAGATAAGCGGATACAAAACTTGAGGCTTCTAAATTGATGAGTAAATAAGTAAGCATTGGCTAAATCACGAAAACTTATAAAAAAGTAAGCATTGGTTAAATATGGAAGAAAAGCAGTTAGTCCAAAAAGCCCATTTTTACCGATTTTTTTTTAAAGGCGACGTCTCAATTAGCACAGATGAAAATATAGGTAAACTAGCTGATGCCCGTGGCTTCGTCCGCGTGGTTTAAGTTTTTTTTTGATTCCTGCGGGAACTCCTTAATTTTCCTTAGCCTATGTCACTCTCCAGGTCCTCAATTATACCCATTCCAAAAATCACGTCGATCCATTGCTACGTTGCGGTGTGATTGAAGAAAAAACCAACAAACAAAAACACTTTCGCGTTTATAGTATTAGTATGATAGCCAATAGGAAGATGACAGTTGTCTCGTCAAGGCACGGGCCTGCTGTAAATTAATTCAGCTGTTTTTTCTGTGGTGGTAGTGCCAAACGAAAGCAAATAAAATTGCGCTCACTGAAAATCACTCGGACCCATAACTCAGACATGAATCAATTTAGAAAACACCGTATTGCTTTCCAATTGGGTACCAAACGGAAACCAAATCTGGGTTTTTTGACTCGTAAGGGGCAGATGACCGCTGCTTCTCCCGAAAGTCTTTCAAATTCGATCGTAATAACGCGTCTTATATGTTTTTAAGCCACTATCCGACCGATAACAAAAACGATCGAAGAAATCGTTCCCCTAACCCGCCGTGACAAGACAATATGATGGACAAAAAAGTCTGTGCCTAATAAATGCCTCTCGGACGGGACGTGGGCTTTTGCGATCATAAATATCTCCCATCGGGAGTGCTTCGTGACCTATGCTTAAAATCATTGCTGTGATTACATCCGATGATTTAGACGATCGACCGTTACGGGTTATTGACTATGAGCCGGTGAGGTATTTGTTGGAAGTGTTTTATCACGACGCCATTGAGCGACACGCTTCGTGGATAGAATTCTATTGATTTAATGAAAGCAAGAGAAACCATTCACGATTCGTTCAGATTCAAAAATTTTTTTTTTTTTTTTTATATTTTCTATGGATCTAATTAAGTCTTTTCGGGTGTGTTTTCAGTTTGCTTTGGTTAGTGTTTTCTACCAGCTGTTTTCTTCATACTATTTACCTAGCGATCAGGTTCACTGTTAAAACCAATTTTAAAAATAAATCAATGCAGTGGGACATAATATGGGATAGGTAAATTATTATTAAACTACCATACCTGTCCATCTAAATAGGTTAGTCTATTCCTCCAGCTCAATAAAAACACAGAACGTTTACAAGAATATAAATGGAAATGAGCATGGCATTAGTGTGGATTGGATTGGATAATGACGGGTTGCCGGTTTTACAATTTTATTTTTAATCGTATAGAAACAATGATCCACCAGCTCTTCGACTACAACACAGATATGGCTGGGTTGAATTATAATGTCCCGTCTCCGATTTTCTTTGTTGGTTTTAGCCGGGATTAGCTTACAGGTAATTAAAAGATCATGTTTCAACTTAACTATTGATTTAGAACTTGAATGTCTACATTATTATTTATCAATCATCTAGTATCGTGCAATTGTGTGAGAGTGCTCAACCATCATCGTGGTCGAGTGTGCGAGTAGCAACTTTCTTTATATCACAGAGAAGAAAAAACCCATGGAGTTTATCACAGGCATAACATAAAGAAACAAAATAAACAGAGACCAGAGAGTAAACAAAAGTTACACAAGGGTCCGTAGGAACCTACTCGTAACATCCTTAATCTAAAATTCTTATTACGGCATGGAGCAAGTGTTCGCGTGACTGCCACGATCCGATCCCGTGACGTTCTCACGACGATCTGATATTTCACTGAACATGTATAGAAGCCATTTATGTTACGAGCGAAATATGTAAGCTATGCGAATTTATTGCACCCTCTTCTTCTATATTCAGTTGTGTCACTGCTTGGAAGCATAGATTAGAAAAAGTTATTGTAGGTGTTTCTGAAAAGCAGGCTCTACGTTAAGTCTGTGCAGGTGGTTAACAAGGTCAGAATAGGGAGCTTAATTAATATAGGCTCATTGGAAATATTAATAATTTACGACTGATTCCGGGGTTTAGCGACATAATATTGTGTATTATAACGAGTACATACCCTTTGAGTAATTATTATACTATAATAATTCAATGTACATACCGCATATATTTTAAATAGCGCATATATTTACAATGTGCCTAATAATCATGCTTATGAGGTTAAAATTATGTCTTCTCCATGGACATAATTCACAAAGATTATTATTCTATCCAGTCTATCTGCTTGTCTGCTACGTTTTTATTGATTTTAACAAAGTTTAGTAATCTTCTATTTTTCTTTCTTCTCTTTTCTCTTGAAAATCTTTTATTTTTAAGTGCCATGATTAAGATCTAACTAAGTTTTTTTTAAACAAAACAAACTAAACGAACGAATAGGTACCGTTTTCATTTTCAAGTATCAATTCAAATTTCGAACAAAACTTCGTGTTTGCTCTCGAGTCTAGCAGGTATAACGTACGTGAAAAAATGTGCTACGCTTTAAGTTAAGAACACAGTGAAGTTGTTCAACAAGACACACATACAGTAGAAGAAATACACGAAAACAAAGTCGTGTTTGACCAACAGACAAGGGCTACCAGGATTTCCTGTCACTGATACAAATATTATGAAGTATTTTTTCTTGTTGGTCATATCAGCTGGGGACTCAAGTATACTAAGTTCTTCTAGGAAATCAAATAAGGGCTTTAATGCTTTTATCTAACTCAAATTGACTTGAAAAATGAAACTTTAGCTTTTCATCTTGGGTTACTTTAATTCTCTATACGAATTTGCTTGTGGCTTCTACACGTCACCAGGTCAGAGATATCAGGATATAGAGAGAGCAACTGAAGAGGCAATGGGCAAGAACCGAAAGAAGTTGGAGTCCCAATGTGCTGGAATGGTATCCAGCACCTTGGGACCCCTTTCATTTATTTGTCCCCATTATCCCCCATGATCCCCACTAGGTGTAAGAACGGCATCACGCGAGCTGTTGCGGGGAGCCGCTTGATCAAGGTGGTGTGGTGTAAGACTACGGCGTGTAGAAACTGGAAATCCCTACAAGAAACCTAAGAGAGCTGGGAACGTCAATCAGTTGACGATGACGGCGACGGCTCTCTTTCTTATGGAACCGTGTCTTCAGCTATTGAAACGCAAGAGTTTTGTTGAATATGGCAGTTAGATAGAAAACCGTCAAAAAATAGAGTTACACAGTTTTATAAACGAAGTAAAGTTAAACGAGTAAGTAGGTATAAGAGTTTAATTAAGTACTTATATGACCTCTTTTTAGGGTTCCGTAGCCAAATTTGGCAAAAACGGAACCCTTATAGATTCGTCATGTCTGTCTGTCTGTCTGTCTGTCTGTCTGTCTGTCTGTCTGTCCGTCCGTATGTCACAGCCACTTTTTTCCGAAACTATAAGAGCTATACTGTTGAAACTTGGTAAGTAGATGTATTCTGTAAACCGCATTAAGATTTTCTTACAAAAATAGAAAAAAAAACAATAAATTTTGGGGTTCCCCATACTTAGAACTGAAACCCAAAAATTTTTTTTTCATCTAACCCATAGGTGTGGGGTATCTATGGATAGGTCTTCAAAAATGATATTGAGGTTTGTAATATCATTTTTTTCTAAACTGAATAGTTTGCGCGAGAGACACTTCCAAAGTGGTAAAATGTGTGTCCCCCCCCCGTAACTTCTAAAATAAGAGAATGATAAAACTAAAAAAAATATATGTTGTACATTACCATGCAAACTACCACCGAAAATTGGTTTGAACGAGATCAAGTAAGTAGTTTTTTTTTAATACGTCATTAATCGTAAATCGCAATTTACCTTTCATTCAATCAACTCAAATATTTAAAAAAACCTTTAATTTAAAAATTACTACAGGTTTGTACGGAACCCTCGGTGCGCGAGTTCGACTCGCACTTGGCCGGTTTTTTTATTATAGTTAGGTAGGTACGTAAACATATGGACTCCATAAAGCAGCTGCCACTTTATTTACCAGGAAACGGGCGATTCGATATAAAAATGTTTGGAAAATGTTTTAATCAATATCCAAGGAGTAATTCGATCGTAAAACAGCCAAGAAATCGACCGGAGCAAATTAGAATATCGCTACCGGTAGCCATATTATGTCTGTAGGTATGTACCTATTTTATTTGTCGGCCCGTCTGACCTACGCCGAAAACTCAATCAATGCCCATGAAATTTACAAGGCAGATAAAATTTAATTTAATGTTGTATCGATGGGGCGCGCACACACGCATATTAAATGCATGCTTATGTATGCATGTGTGTGTGTAGTAATTATGCGGCCAGTCGGCGCGGGCGCAGCGCTGGTGGTCCCACTCCCCTCCCCCTCACCCCTGCTATAGAAAAGCTCTACACCTCAGAACTCAAGATGGACAGCGTTTGTTACGGATATGTAAACTTTGAAACCTATTCATTTTTGTTTATTAGCTTTATTTTAAATCTGGTTGAGACTTGTCATGTTCTTTTTAAAATCGAATTGAAGTTAAATTGAAATAATTTGTATATAGCAGTTGATAGAGTCAAGAGTGTTTAAGAAATTGGCTTCCTAGTTGGGAGGCGCGGGTTCAATCCCCGGGCATGCACCTGTAACCTTTATGGGCATTTTAATAAATGAAAAATCACTTCCTTTATCGGTGAAGGAAAACCTAGTAATGAAACCTGCATGCCTGGGAGCTCTGAGAGCTGAGAAAGGTGTGTGAAGGCTGTTAATCCGCAATTGGCCAGCGTGGTGGACTACGACTTAACCTTTCTCATTCTCAGATAAGACTCATGGTCCGTACTGAGCCGGTGATGGGTTGAAACTTGATATAATGCATGATGATGAATATTACGGCAAATGGGTACAATATTAAAAAAAGCAAAAGCAGTGTGACTTGCTATACGTCTGTCTTGTGGATACACACATTGAAAGAGTACAGAATAAATCAGAAAAAAAAATTGTCACCTCATCTATTTGGCTGTAGAATATGCTAGCACCTACATAGATCATAAACGTAGTCAGAAACAGTATTGGAGTGAATAAAGACTATCAGGAAAAAAGTCAATTGACACTCCGACAGACAGACATTCCGAGATTCATAGATTTTAGACAGAAGAAATATTATCGTTGTTGTCGAAGCAAATAAAAAATTGTGTAGCAAAGTTCTGAAAATAATATGATGAGCGCACAGTCACTATATGAGTCAGTCGCAAAAAATAAAATTATTTTACAAGCTACTGTTTTTTTTAATTCATAGACTAGCGTTCGGCTGCAACTAAACTTGCTGGTCTGGGGTGATGCAACCTACGATGGCCCACGTTTACAGCAATGCAGTCCCAGTAAATCCCATTGATATCAACTTCTAACGCTGAGTCAGCGTTGAAAGAGAAGCTGTGCTATGCGTTCAAAGAATACGTAACAAGATTTTCGCTGTAAAACAGCCCCAATGCATCGATATCGTTGAGTCACGACTTTTTGATGTAAAAGCCCTCGTTCTCGGGATATTTTTATCGTTTATTGTCAACTGATTGGCAAGTTCGTATCGGCAACTTGTCCATTCAAGATAAAACTGTCTTTAATACTGCTTTAAACCTAAGTACACTGCACTCGTTTTATTTTCAATTTGTAAGTGTAAAACCATGTCATTATGCCTTTTTAATCTAGGATTCGACATAATGTATAAGATTAGGTCTAGGTAATTATTTAGTAAGCTTTTATTTGTGTTCCAGTGACCGGTTTTCAGCCGCCATTATTAAGTATCATATTTTAAAACAGTTTAAAAAGAAAAGAAGCATAATATTTTTGTTCCAATTTTTTTTTAAGGAATTAACCACTTCTAAACTGGTTTTAATTCGGCCTTTAATCTGGACTAGTTTACTCTTTTTATGGGTCTATAATAAACTCTAATTTGGTAGTAGGTACGTTTTCATCTAAATCCGTTAAAAATGATAAAGTGATAGATTTATCTACTGCGGTGGATTTAAATAGCGAATTAAAATTCCTTCATGATAATTAGGGTTTAATAAACAGCCACACAACCCTTCTAGGTTAGCGATCGTCAATCTTAGATGACGTCATCGTCACGCACCTGGTCATAAAGTGAAGTTGTCAACGAAAAAAACTATGAAGTTTATTTTCAGTAAGCTTTTAGAGCAGGTTGATGGAACCAGCAGAGGCTACAAATTATACACTGACTGGACGTAAAGGTGAACAATGACGTCACGAGTGGAAGCATAATTTATTTGTCACTTAAAGGAGCTGTTTTGCCGCACGTCTGCTGAGTTTGATTAGGGAAAGTGTGAGAATTCGCCTTGCCTTTTGTAGGGTTGACATTTTTTAATCCTGAAATGCAGGACACAAGTACATATATTCTCAGCTATGTATCTACATTGTATTAAGAAAATACTACTACTATACTAATTAAATTATTTACAAGAAAGACCTAACAAAAACTAATTTTTTTTGAATTTAGGAAAAACAACTTATGGTGCCCAGTTCTTCTATTTGTTATTGTTGTTCTTAACCTTGCTTGCTGTATTTTGAAATAAAAACCACGTACCATTCAGCGCTGGATGAGTGACTTCCCGGCGGAAGTAGGACCGTGGCGTTCTCAAGAAAATAGTGAGAAGCGGATAAGGAAGGTAGATGGATGAATTTTTTAAGTTGCAGGCTATCGACTTCTATTTCAATGTCCAGCAATGGATGCTTACCTGGTGGCGGGTAGATGTAGGTATGATAGGATCAATAAAACTTAAGGACTTATCCAAGCAAAACAGCATAGTTGGTTTCCATGCCCTGCACCATCGTGATGTTCTTTTATTTGGCTGTCACTCAAGCGGCGTGCGAGCTGTGTGTTAAAGTCGCATTGTAGACGCTTTGTGAAATGCTTTAGTAATCTTTTAGAAGAGGAAATTTCGTTGTCATGCGTAAAACTTTGTCTATATGGAACTGGGGCGGTGTTATTCTTTCTTGTATGAAAGGGTCATATTATTGCCGCCTAGGCAGTGTCAGGCCCGTCATGTCGCGTCCGAGGCTAGGATTAGAATCCATACTAATATTATAAATGTGAAAGTCTGTCTACTACACTTTCACGGCCGATCTATCAACCGATTTCCCAGGGAAGAACATTGGGAAAGGACTTTTTTCCGAAACATTAAGTTCCCGCGGGAATCAAATAACCTTAATCCACCTTAATTCAATATGAAGAACTGACCGCTTTATGCTGCCACCTAGCTCAGCCGATCCTTTAGTAAATTACTTCCCTGATCAAGTAGTATATGCTTTAACTTGTAGAAGATTACGAGTTCAACTATCGATTCAGTTTCGAGAACATTCCTTGGTTTCGTCTAAACTCAGGTCTAATGCGAGTCTTATATCATCGTTAAAGGTGTTCCGAGTTTCTAACAGCAAATCTGTGAGTGGTGCTGCTGAGATTTAGCGTAGGTAAGTACAGTTCCAGTATTGCTAAAAAATCTATATGAAATACAACAGTGGAAAACTGTTTAAATTACTTAATAATTATTATTAGGTAAAATCACCAATGACTTAATCAGAAAAAACTTATAAAACTTATCTTGGATTTATTAGGATAACTTAACTTATTAAAAGAAATATCCTTTACTTAAAAATAAGTAATTGAAACAGTTTAAATTTAACACACTTCCTTCAATTATTTGAGTACATACGAGTACTTATCGTTCCAAAAAAATAGTTTATTTTGTGATATTGGTGGTCAACCGACGGCATATTTAATCTTTAATCTTGTAAAAATACATACTAATTAATCGCATATCAAACATTAATTATGTACGCTGCAATTATGAATTCATAACGAAAATTGGTTATAATTTGAGTGATTCGTTTTTATTCGAGAGTTATAAACTTTTCCAAATTGATTTAAGCTCATTTTTCCATCGTAATAATTATTCGTTCGGGTATAATAAAACAGTTGTCGTAAAATTCCATAAGTCGTAAAAAGTCCATTTCGAGTATCAATTATTATCGTATAAACACTGTAATCATATAAAGTAATTAGTCTAAGATATAGAGGGGATTAGGAATTATGCTTTAAAGGCGAAAGGATGTAATGAAATTGCAAAAAAGGTTAAGTATAGGTAGGCAGATAGGTACCTACCTATTGTTTTAATTTATCTTCTATCATGATTCGTAAGTTCCGAGCCTTTTTTTATCCAATAAAAGACTGCGATCTCACGATATGGTAAGTGATGATGTAGTCTAAGATTGCAGCGGGCCAATCTGTTCGGGGCATACCAGATATAATTAACCCATGCCCCTAGTCGGTTTCTACACGACATCGTACTGGAACGCTGAAAGAAGCCTCTAAGAGTCTGTTAGATGAATAATAATTGAAAGTCGTTGTATTTTTGGTTCTTCTTTGATCTTTGCTTATTGAAATAACTTGTTACGTTACATATTTAGGTACTGTAGGTAGTTTTAGTTATATCAAATCGCTACCTATATCGCTATTAACGCAAAACATTACCTATAGTACCTACAGACTACAGTAGATCATGTAGGTACTGTAGCTAATGTTTTGTTACTTGTAAGGCTAATATACCTAATACAGTAGATGTAGCACCTTACTACTAATTAATCCATACTAATATCCATACTAATATTATAAATGCGAAAGTGTGTCTGTCTGTCTGTCTGCTACGCTTTCACGGCTTAACTACTCAACCGATTTTGATGAAATTTGGTACAGAGATAGTTTACATCCCGGGGAAGGACATAAGCTACTTTTTATCCCGGAAAATTGAAAAGTTCCCGCGGGAATCAAAAAAATGTATCTGTTCAACCGATTTTGATGAAATTTGGTACAGGGATAGGTTTATCCCGGGGAAGGACATAGGTTACTTTTTATTCCGAAAAATTCAAGAGTTCCCGCGGGAATCGAAAAAACTTCGTCCACGCGGACGAAGTCGCGGGAATCATCTAGTAATTAATAATTGAAGTAAAGTATACTTTGTGGCTACCACAGTTCTGTATAGGCAAATAAAACAAGTAGCTCGTTTAGAGTGGAATATTATTATTGTAAAATATCTAGTAATTTTTATAACATTTGCTGAAAGCAACGGATTAATAATTATTATTCACGTTTTATCTATTGAATCCGAGGCCATCGGCATATTTACAACAAAAAAAAAGACTTCTTATAGATGTGTCATCCTTCCGGTCTTGGTCATTTCAAAGGGGTTTTATTTATTTCCAAAAATAGTTGTTTGATTGATTGTTTTTGAACAGACGGCTATTTTTCAAAACCCTAAAAGTTAAAAAAAAATGAAATCTGAAGCATAGGAATTTGTTTAACGATCTGCCAATTTTATTGCTTGTCCCGTTACTGCGAATTTGTTAAGTAGCCAAACTCTTTTTCTTTTTGTTTACATAGAGCAATAAATGTGCCGTCATCCCTTTACTGGATAACGGTTTAAAAAAAAACAAAGGGCAATTTGCAAACAAGAAACTGTTATGCTCGCAAGGGTTCCATTGTTTTTAATTTTCGCAACTCTTTTACTATAGGTAGTAAAGAGGTTTGGGTAGGCCCAACCCTTAACTTTCTAGTGGTTACAAAAATATAACGGTTTGCCGGCGCCATTTGGTTGGCAACTATTTGCCGTTTTTAATGATACTGTGGTCTTACCTATAACGGTAAAATTATTGCTATAATGTAACGGAGTCTATCTAAGAGAGAGAGAGAGAGAGAGAGAGAGAGAGATCAGCAATTATTGAGATCGTAGCAATAAATGAGGCTTCTGGTCTCTTTTTTCAGTGAACGCCGTTCTAAGAAGTATCTGCAGAGTTAAAAAGACATAAACATATCTTTCGCACCGGGCTATCACTGTTTCAAATATCATCGCCGATCTAATCTCACTTCTGAGTTTGTTTTGTTGTTATCAGAGAAGCTATGTTAGCCATAGCCTAATTTTGCAGTAGATCAGACTAGCTAATAGCAAAAAATTTTGTAGTTTAGCTCTACTTTCACTGTTGTTATGGTGGTGGTTAAAAGACAAATTGTATGCTACTGGCTGATGCTTGCGACTTTATCTGCGTGGTTTGAGGTTTTTTTGGTTCCTGTGAGAACTCTCTGTGCCAAACTTCATCAAGATCCGGCGTGATTAAGTAACAAACATTTATTCATCCATCCGTCCATCCATCCAAACTTTGGCATTTATAATATTAGTATAGATAGGTTACTAGTTACTACTTCTTAATGAAGCAATATTACAAAAAAAAAAAAATAACGTCAGCATACCTACCTACTCTACAAAGCGCCGTGCTGGCCTCTATAAATTTACATGAAAACCCATATTACGGTAATAGATACTTAGCAAGAAAAGCTACTAACCTTTCCGTACTACTTCTGACCGATATGCAAATGCTTTTCGAAAGAAAGCAAGCAAACGTATAATATTGTGTGCATACTGTTTTAAATAGGCTGTGCGAGCCAAGGCCAGCCCGCGGTTAGTTCACGATTCGCAATGAATCTCTCAGGAACGCGTGAGGCCATCGCATCTTATCAGATAGATGGCGCATTCTTGATCTGAGGACGAATACGCTTGATATTAAATAGCCCTTTATCTATTGTATGCGTTTTTTTCTCATAGGTAGGCTTGGTAGTAATACAGGTATGTTTTCGTATTATGTTAAAGCACAATGCACAATGTAAGGTAGCTAGGTAATGTGCTGCATTATGTAAAACAATCTGTGATATAACCCTATGCGTTCCGCAGTCGGGTAAAAAACAGATGCAAACGCGGATTGCGAATTGGTGATATACAATACCTAATTATTATTTAGGAGAAGAAAAAGGTTCTATTGAGCAAAGACAATCATTGATAGTGATTCAGAAACATTCAGTGTTATGAGCCCATTATTTTATAACATTATAAAAGGGTCATGATTATATTATGTTACTGCGAGAATTTTTTGACCTCATGAGCTGGAAACCAAAAGTTTTAAGTAAAACCAAGATTAGTTAAATCTATTAAATCTACGTGTTGAAAGATATAAATTATTTTAAGCAAACTAGAACGAAAAATGAATCAATGTTTGTCACAAAGAAATATTTGTATGAGCTTGATTTATTATATTTGTGTGTTCATTTATGTTTAAACAATTACATATTTATACAAGAAAAAAAATAGAATAAAAATAACATGGTGTCTAATATTAAAGCACTTTTCCCCAAAATCTACGCCACGATGTTTACTTTACTTACCAGCTTGCTTTCAATGCTTCATTAATTTTATATATACCAAACTTTTGTTTGCATACGATGATAAATACTTACATATAACCTATCTGATGCCTCCACTTCACGTTGGCCAACGCATTCGGCGAGTATTTCTAAGTAATGCTCAATAATTTCACCGCGATCCTTTGGTATTATGTGAATGTGAATCCAAATGACCCGGCTTGCTTGCTTGCCTGCGGCGAAGCTTGTTAATCCTTACTTCCTTACTAATATTATAAATGGGAAAGTGAGTTTGTTTGTATGTTTGTTCCGCTTTCACGCCGTAACTACTGAACCGATTACTTTGAAATTTTGCAGACGTAAAGTTAGAAGTCCGGATTAAATAATAGGGTACTTTTTATCCCGGAAAATTAAAGAGTTCCCGCGGGAACTAAAACTCCTCAATCCACGCGGACGAAGTCGCGGGTATCAGCTAGTTATAATTAATTCAAAAAAGTATGTTAGGGCAATATATTATAGAAGGTCACAGATAGTGTTTTTGAAATAAATGTACCCAAGCATAATTTTACACATTTTGAATTTTTGTGTATAGAATTGGTAAAGGAAACTAATAGTACCTACTAGGAATATGATATTATTAGATACGGACATTGAGCATTTTTACATTCTACTATACTAATAAACTACTTTTTACACAATCACCCAAAAATTCGCCGAGCCTTTTGGGTCAATGTACACAAGAGGCATTATGTACCTACCTATGCTGCTTTATTATAATACGAGGGCGTATTGATTCTAAAACCTTGAGCCAACGACTTATTACATATCGTAGCCTTGAGCGGTAAATATAATAAGTCAATATACAAGCTTCTTTGCTTTAGGATTTTGTGTTGTTTGTAGATGAAATTCATTGAAAAATTCTCCGTTCTTGGAAGGACTTCAATCTTCTTCCAAACGTTTCATAGGTATACTAGCTGATGCCTGCGACTCCGCCCGCGTGGAGGCATGAAAAATAGTTTATGTACACAAAAAAAAATCATAAAAATCGGTCAAGCCGTTTCGAAGGGGTATGGTAACTAATATTGTGACACAAGATTTTTTTATATTAGATGGATATATCCACTGTCTATATGCATTATATAGGTACACTATTGAATAGTTGATTAGTTTATTGATTTATCAGGAGTTTGCATGTTTTCATCTCATACCATTGCAAAGCACTATAATATACTAACCTAACGATTTTCGTTCTTAAAATTTAAACAATAAATGAATAATTTGAAGCCTCATTTCTAGGCCACCGCTTTAAGATTAATTAATCAAAGTTTTGTACAAAGATAAGTTACTAGGTGGTTACTTATCTGCATGTAATTTTAGAACTGACCTATGATTATAGTGAACGATAGGATGCAATAATTAAAAAAAGTATGATTAATTGACGCAAGCGCCACATAAATTAGCATTTCTAATATCTAACGTCAATTTCCTAATTATTCCTTTAAATGGAAGAGTATGATTATAAGATGAAGCTCCAAAACTTAAATTTACTCACTGAAAAGTTCAATTCCTATTTATACATATTAAGGTATAATTTCTCATTAGAGCTTAAATTTTATATCAAATTCGACAATTAGTTTCAACTTTGTGTTATCATCGCAATATGGAATTTTGCTTGCACATTAATGAATAAGTTTAACAATGGCTGGACGTCATAGGTTTTATTTAAAAAACCCTGTAATACTTGGAATTATGAGATGTTTGGCCATGTTTGTGGGAAAGATAAGCCGCCACACACAAAACTGCTATCAACTATAGCCAACCCAGCTACCGTAGTCGGGTAAAACAATATAATAGCGATGTCAAGAGGGCACCGATGTCCGAGCTACTATGGAGCTGGCTATTTTATTTACGGGCTGGTGAAAAGAAATGTCAAGACGTCCTGAGCTCCCTTTTATCGCAGGATCGCCGGGCGATGGCACGATAGCGTATCCACACCACCTACTGTTCCATTCAAATTCTTTATGCCATTGCAGGTCTCTATGCATTTCTTTATTCTAATTGATGCGCATTGCATGGTTTGAGTTTTAAGAAATTGCTAAATTTGCGAACAAACTTTTTTTGATTTGTAACACCATATTAGAACTAAAATAATTTAATATAAAAAATACTTTTTAAACAACCGACTTCAAACTCCCGCGCCAACTTTACAAAAACAAGCACACGCTATACAAAGTTTTTATTTTACTGTTGATATTTTAAAAACCGCTCGACCGATTTCGATAAAATTTATATGGGACCACATGGGAAGTATGCTCTTTCAAATAAAAAAAAATCATCCAAATCGTTCCACCCAGTGAAAAGTTCTGAGGTAACAAACATTTAAAAAAAAAAAAAAAACAGTCGAATTGAGAACCTCCTCCTTTTTTTGAAGTCGGTTGACAAAAACCAACCAATCAGTATTTTGAGTAAGTTTGTTTGGTTGATATCGCTCAAGGTGAGAAAAAAACCCTCTTTATACTCATTATTGTTTATTTAATTTTGCACTTAGATATTCAATTCTGCTCCATCTATTTTCTTTACTCTTTAATATATACTCTGTAATTTTTACATTACATTACAAATCATATTAATAATATATCAAAAACAATCTGTATCTGATTTAGACGTACAATATAATTTACTTGCACGTAACTGAAAACTCGAAGTTATTTTGTTCTGGGATTCCATATTTTATTGGAAGTTTCTATAAAATCAGGCCGTAGTTTACATAAAAGTGGAGTGTGTCCGTCCAAGACATAATGGACTTCCACGTTTATTGTCCGGGGCTCTGACCATTAATACCGGTCTTGTGAAATGATCTGATAAGGCATACATTATTATCGCTTTAGTGGGCCTACCAACAACTATTATTGCTAGTCAATTCAAGACCTAAATCGAATTGTTCGGCTTTCTCGCACTAAAACACCGTATGTCTTAAAGAATTTATAAATTCATCAAACTGACTTGGGTCATTCTTGTTCGTTCTAGAATGTTATTTAAACACATAGACTAGAGTAGTAGCGTCTACGTGAATTAATATAGTTTTTTTTAAATTCCCATAGGGATTTTGATTTTTCGGGACAAAGAGTAGGTATCTTATATCCTTCCCCAGGATGCAAGCTACCCCTGTGCAATCAGTTCAGTTGTTGAGCTGTAAAAAAGTAACAGACAGACAAAGTCGTATTACCTACAGCAGGCAAAAGTTATGAGACAGACCTAGTATTATTACAGAGGTAGTTACAGCAGCTACAGGTTATGAGATTAGAATAGGGACTAGGTACATTTATTCAGATTATTTAGGATTTCCTTATCTCACGAGCCAAATAAGAAAAAACTAGGAAGCAAACCTATTAAAAATCTGATGCAATCATGTATCAGTTAGAAATTAGATTTAGAAAATTAATTTTCTCGCCATTAAACTTTTCCCCTAAAAATCCATTGAAATAGGTACTTACTTATAGATTTGTTTTATCATAAACGATACAAAATAATGGTTATCCTTTTTGTACTTCTCATGCTACCCAACGAAAACAAAAAAAAATCGTGGTAGACCTGCAGTTGGTAGTTGGTGTAGGTACGGTTTTGTATTTGTATCTTTATAAAACGGCAGTCACGCGCCATACATACTAATTTGGGCTACTATACAAAATATTCCCTAGCAGGTAAATTTCTCATACAATAAACCAGTTCACCCTATCTTTTATGAAGTAGCAGCGAAGATAGACAAAACCTCCACATAATTTAATTGTATTCACGTAAGCCCTATAGATCATTTTTGGACACGTCAGCTAGCCGGAGTCACAGTAGATTAAGTAGTTTTTCAAAAACGAACAGGTTCCTTTAGTACATTTCCATATCATAGAAGACCGCCCATTCATTCGTTCACAAGAGATCTTTCGAAATTTTAGCGTGTCCCGAAGACAAATCTTAAGGTTCCGACCACACGCAGTCCAGTTGCAACTTGGTTTGGTTACTAGTCTATTTCTAGACTCCAGGGGTTTTTGAATCATTTAACACCGATTTTCCATAAAAACGTGCAATAATAGAGCAGAACAATAATGATTGCCAACCCTTTCATGATTTTTCCTTAAGAAAACGGCTGCACTAGATTTAGACCTGCCAATTCAATTTAGTCTAGAGATAATTGTTGGTGTACAACTTGGCTTCTGTACACAGTTTCTAAACTAAACTAAATCGAATAAAGAAAAGTCCATTGTAGTCCTGTCCTTGCCGGATTATGTAATGGATATTATGATGGATAAAAACACCTATATTATTTAGAGCTGTAGAAGTCCGATCTTAAACTCGCATTCTATAATGTGGTATGTACAATGTAAGGTAGGGATCACGTCATACCCAGTCGCTAATCTAAACCATACGTATGTACGTATTTATGTCTTAGGACTTAGTTTTAGTCCAGTTATAATATCGGTAACATTATAAAGATCACGTGAGGCTCATATGGAACCGGACCGGATTGCTCTCAGTCTTCGTGTAGTTCGACCCTAAACGGCTCGTCCTCTCCACAAAGGACGTAATAACCATATCAAACAGCGTGTCCCTCGACCGCACTGCATACATATCGCGCCGAAGTGAGTAGTCGCCTTTATTATTTATTTAGGGTTCCGCACCCAAAGGGGGCATATTACAAAGCCTCCGTCCGTTCGTCCGCGGCTTAGCTCATAGACTATTGGCACAGAATACCTAATCTATTAGTACTAGAATGTTGTAATGCTGTACTTGACGGTAAATCTTTGGAAAAAATATATTTTTTAAACAGTTGTTTTTGCATGTGTGAAAAAAATCATAGCAGTAGTATGTATATCGAAGTTATAAGGAAAACTATCACAGTTAAGGAGACTTTACAAGTTTATTACTAATAGTAGACAAACGTTTAAAACGTCCGCATTTTAAGAAGGGCAACTACGGAACCCTACTTGTGCGTGACCCGACACGCACTTGGCCGGTTTTTAAATAAAGAAATGGCTGGAAATAGCCTTTGTTTCCTTCAGAACCAGCCTTCCATAGGCAATGTACCTACTTAGTATTGCATGGACGCTTGTTGGATATCCTACCGAATAACCTTGAGATTGTAGATGATTGTTCACAGGCAACTATTGATAGGAGGTACTGGGAAAGAATTTAAATACACTTCTTGCAAAATTCCATACTTGCATACTAATATTATATTAAATCTTGAATTTTTTTTTATACACTACAAGTTAGCCCTTGACACCTGAGGGTAAGTGCCGATGCAGTCTAAGCTGGTAGCGGGCTAATCTGTTAGGGGCAAGGCGGTAATATGAAACCTATACCTAATTGGTTTCTACACGGCATCAAACCGGAACGCTAAATCGCTTGGCGGCACGTCTTTGCCGGTAGGGTGGTAACTAGCCACGGCCGAAGTCTCCCACCTGGCCAGACCAGGGAAAATTCAGAAATTATAAATTCCCAAATTGACCCTACCGGGGATTGAACCCGTTGAACCCGAGACCTCCGCACGCCAAGACAACAGCGCTCAACACTGCGGCCACGGAGGTCGTCAAAAAGTACTACAGTAATTAGTACATGACGAACTTTAGTCCGTCTCACTTTTTCATAGCTCACCAGCTTCAGATGACTTGCTTCCGAGAACCGCAAACCATTAAAATATCATAAGTTCTACATACATCCATTCCGAAAAATCAAAATAAAAAACATGGGATTTTATCAATCCTATCCATGCGGTGAATTTAATGGAAATTACTCTTCAATATATATTCTATTTTACCTTTAGATTTGTAGGAAAAACCGAAGCTCAATAAAAATCTATCTTGAAGTAGAGTTAGTTACTTCTAGAGAAGTAACTACCAAATAAGCAGAATCATTCAGAGATTCACGTTTCCATCGTAAGGTCGTAAGGTTTAACCCTGTTTTATTGATTTTAAATTGATTGGTTCTTTAATTATAGGTAATGACGGATTCTGTGACTGTGATTTGTGCTGCGACTAACCAGTCTTGATCGTCTGTCATATTATTATTTGTGCTGGATGTTTATTCGGTCGCTATTCATGGATATTAATGATCGGACGTCACAGTGATCGATGGAGAACAAAGGATAGAGTATCTACTATCTAGGTCTCGTGTCGCAATCGACTGTATGTAGGTATGGACGTTAATTAACGGTGTGACTTAGATAAAGGTTTTTGCAATAGGTGGCAATAAGTAGGAATACCTAATACCTATAACCTAATTGTACTACTCAATAGATAGTCTTTTATTTTTAAGCTATTGCATAGCTCCTATCGCAGGCCTTGAGCGTGGAGACCGAATCCAGAAATTCCGTAACGAAAAAAACCTAACGCTTTGGTTGCTATGACTACTTGTGTTGTTGACTTCAAGTGGTTGTAAATAAAAAGACTATTTTTATGAAAAGATGATTTTGGTTGCTATGACTACTTATGTTGTTGACTTGACAAAAAGTTTTGATTCCCCTTGGACACCCGGACTATTGAAAACATAATTATTTAAAATTATTTCGCCTTTATATTTTCAACAACTTGAAGTCAACAACAAAAGTAGTCATAGCAACCAAAATCATCTTTTCATAAAAATATTTCGCCTTTATATTTTCAACAACTTGAAGTCAACAACACAAGTAGTCATAGCAAGTTGATAAAAAATGCTATGCAATAGCTTTACCGCGGCAGTCTCCTAGTGCCACACGTCTTTTTTTTATCAGCCTGATTACGTCCGCTAGACATAGGCTTCACAAAACCGCGTCACAAAACCATTTAACGCTCATGTTTGCCTTTACAGCTATTCATTTTCGTTACATTTTTTGACGTACCATTAGACGTAGTATCTGATACACTATCTTATCTGTAAGTAACAAAGCAAAGGAACGCATTTTTTTTATTTATCCACTACGAGTTAGCCCTTGACTGCGATCTCACCTGATGGTAAGTGATGATGCAGTCTAAGATGGTAGCGGGCTAACCTGTTCGGGGCATGGCAGTTATATTAAACCCATACCCTTCGATTCTGTTCGAGATTTTCTCATTTCTCAAACTATTTTTTTGGTTTGTAGTGGGGTTTTGCCCTTAAATTTATTGTTCAACCACAAGGGTCTATTTAGCTCCTATTAAAATAAGCTTTTGTTTGCTATAATAATTATAATAATTCACGTACGCCACAGGAATATCTTAGTAGCATCAGCCCATAAAAGCTATAGCATTCTATGAAAAGCTCATTATTTTAAATTTAAGAATGTTTAAACGTCACATTTAACAGGTACACGTCACCGAAAGGGCGTGCCTAGGCGCATAGAACACCCTACAACACAAATCTTGTCATCTCTTCAGACAGTTTACGCAATTATATCCCTTATTTGGTAAGCTTTATGATGATAATGGTTTGGAAGTTTTGACAGTGTAATTTGATGTTGAGTGACGATTTGTAAGGCAGTACGTGAGCGGCATGGGAACCGTAACGTACCATAACGACCCCGCATCTAATAATAATAATGCATAGACTGAGTTTCTAAGGTTCTGCATAAAAATGAAACACATTCAATAACGACTACATCCAAACTGTTGCTTTGTACATTGAGGTTTTAGAATACTTGAGGTTTTTGGACGATTAGGATATGGCTAGCTGCTGGGAGATTATTATTTCCTAGCTGATGCCCGCGACTTCGTGTGCGTGGATTATGTTTATTTTGTTCCCGCAGGAACTCCTAAATTTTTCGGAATAAAAAGTAGCCCATGCATTATTCTAGACTATACCTAATCATCCCTGTGCAATTCATGCAGATCCGTTCATCCGTTCTGGCGTGATTGAGTAACAAACATCCATCAATCCAAACTTTCGAATTAATATTATTAGTATTTAAAAGGTATAGATTAATTACCTACCCTAAAACAATGACTGTCTGTCGTGTGTTCTGAAAATCCGAGTACATAGTTACCTATTAATATTAGTCAAACCCATTTTGAAAATCCATTGGGACATTTATACGAATCTGCGTAGTACTTTTCGGTTCAGTACGATAGCACGAGAACTTGCGACTATTTGGGAAATCTATCTTATATATATAAAAATGAATCCCTATAAAAATGAATCCCTATTTCCCTTGGTCACGGCATCACGCGTGAACGGCTGGACCAATTTCGTTAATTCTTTTTTTGTTGTGTTGGTTTGGACCCCGGGATGGTTTATATTCACAATTGGACCCGATAGGGTGAGCTGCAATGTCGGGTTCGAGGCTCAGGGCAGGACAAAGTCTGCCGGGCCCCACTAGTGCTAGATAATTGTCCTTATTAGGTATTTTGAATCAACGCTTTTTAGGTTGCCAAATTCAGAAAAAATATAGTTACTAAAGTTGAATCTTTTCCTCGAGTACATCCTCAAAATTTCCCACCACCTCTCGGGCCGTAATTTTAAAATTCCCGTCCTTTGTGACTGTTGTCATTGTTGTAGCGATCACGACCGCTCTCCATCATCCAATCGAAACATTATGGGACATAAACAAAAGAAAGCACGAGGAATTCAATGAAAAGCCATTATGTCGCCGTTGAGGACTCTCCTCAGATCTGTTGTCTCAATATTTTTCTTACGCCCCTTTTGTTCACACATCTGTTTTGACCATACGGAAAAATGTCGTACGATTAATCGATATGAATCGATTTTATACACTACGACCGAATACTGTACGATCACGGATAATATAATCCAATTTGGAATGATTATTCTGACACAGCAGCGCCTTTTGTGGTCAGTTTATGAAACGATTAAACCCTCTACTTTTATCTAGTTTAGTAGGTAAGGCTTAGGGGTTACATTTACACGTTTCCGTCATAGTAGGTAGATCATATCTTTCAAATTCCAAGTAAGTGTGGCATCTTACGTTGCAATCATAGTATCGGTAGGGGGGACATTACATTTTATACAAGTACACTATAACTATTAAAAAAAAAATAGTTTAATAGTTAGTATTCCTTTCTCAAGGAAGGTTTGCCACCAACATTGCACTTCTAGGAAGTTTTACTGGACATTACGATATTTCTATCGTACGATCTGATATCGCAATGTGTGTGAGAGACTCATAGGTACAGTGTGGAGATGAAGCGTCATTCTCATCTGCCTCAAAAATGCCGCATGACATTCTGAAGGGTCCTCAGTAATGACCGATATTTACGACATTTAGATAATGATTAAATAACATTGGGATTGGATTATTGAAATAAAAGTTGAAATAAAACAAAATGAAATGTCGCATGGACGACCGAAAATATTTTATTGACTTTCTAACGCTCTAAGTTCTAGTTACTTATATGGTTTTATAATCGTTTTTTCGATGGAAACTGGATTTGTATTTTACGATTTCTGTTTATGGGTAGTTAATAGCTCGAAATCAGTTTTAATGGTCCAAATCTGGAGAAGCTAAGTACCTATCTATGTACTTACTGATCTGAAGAAATAATAATTATTTTCGCCTTCCTAAAAATATTATTCTGTGCCTATAAGATTATATTATTAACATTATTCTAGAGACTCCTGAAAAATCTGTTCCAAAAAAAACTGTTTCAGACAAAAATAAAAATAGTAAGTGCTGAGGCAGTTTTCCATAGGTAGGTAATTTTGATGGTGAATTCATATAGTAGGTATCAAGTCACGTGTATACGATACAACTCTGAGTCCCAAATCCTCAACCCTGATGCTGCAGGGTACAGAACTCCTTAAAAATAGCGATTTAGGATTTTTTAATGGTGAATTCATATTGTAGGTGTCAAGCAACGACTTTATACTTAAACCCAAGTCCCAACTCCTCAACTCTGATGCTGCAGGGTACTGGATTAAGAGTAGGTACACTAAAAAGTTAAAAATAAAAATTCTTTTCAAAAACCGACTTCCAAAGCCACTGTAAAGTAAAAAATAATTTTGATTTCTACACACTATGTTGAAGTCGGGCGAGTATAACAAAGATAGGCAAAGTTGACGCGTCAGGCTCGCCCGACTTCAACATAGTGTGTAGAAATCAAAATTATTTTTTACTTTACAGTGGCTTTGGAAGTCGGTTTTTTGAAAAGATTTTTTTATGATCTAAAGTGCATATATTACGTTACTCTAAGTCTTTTAGGATCATAAGCTTTTAGTCCTTCGGCATCACAACAAAAACGTTACGCCAACATTTAAATCAATCAGGCCATATTTGTCGCTGATTAGGGATTTAGGGATCGCGTCACAGCGCCAAGGGTCTGATCCGATCGGGTTTAATGTGTTTACCGCCGGTCCCTTTCAACTTTCATTATGTCTCCGGTATACTTGTCAGCTTAGGCCCGTCGAGGCTGGTAATCTTTGAGAATGTATCATGCGTTGATACTTACATTAAACAATAATTTTTGAACGGTCACCTCATAGGAAGATAAGATTGTGTGTTTCTTTCTTGCGTATGAGCAATCTCATCAAAATTTATGTGATCTAAAAAAATTTTAGGGTGTAATATATTATATATTTTCGAGTCCGTTTTTGAAACAAATAAAACGGTTATTTCGTTTAAACACTGTTAGTTTAGTTGAAATTTATTTAAACCTCGTATATTATCAGGAATAATAGCGCTATAAAATTTGAAATATATTCACAGCAGTGCGCCGGAATTATACTTGATCTTCTTGTTTAGAACTGTGAAGATTACTGTGTTGTATAAAAATACCACTCCGTCCTTGGGGAAAGAATGTCTCGTGTCCTCGGTTTAGGTACTTCTGGAAAAGATTTATTTTTATGAATCTAATTCGTAACCGAATGTCATTGGTGAATATATCAGAAACTCACGAGTTTCAGCTTAAATTATTTTTAATTGTAATTTAATTAAGTGGTTTCAAATTTTGTAATCTATCTATTCATACTTATAATGAAACTACCTTACTGGAATATTTATTTTAATTGTTGGAAACTTCAGTATCGATATCTCTTTGCGTCGTTATCACTACAGCCTATTAACGTCCCACTGCCGGGCACAGGCCTCCACTCTCATAGGAGAGCGGGAATTAGAGCTTAGACCCACCACGCTGCTCCAATGCGGGTTGGCGGGCTTTAACGATTATTATCATGTTAGTGATAATAACCGGGACCGAGGGCTTAACGTGCTCTCCGAGGCACGGGGGTGAAACACCGCCAACTTCCAACTCCGGGCTGGCACTGAGAATTTCTTAATTGAAAAACCCAATACCTAACTTTTATGCCCGACCGGGAATCGAACCCAGGACCTCGTGATCCGCAGTCGACTATGCTACCCACTAGACCAACGAGGCAGTCAATGGATTAAATTCAAAATAGTAATACGTATTAAATCTTTATGAATCATGCTGTAAGGGATTGTCTTTGAGAAATAAAGGATGTAAGCTCAGTGATCATCTAAAGGAATCGGCTCTTAGTCATCCAAGGTTTCCAATAGATCGTGAACTATTGGCTCAGTATAAATAATAGTTCTGAAATCCCGACGTATATTAGCCTCGATCGAATCATCTACAAATGGTATGGTAACCATTAACAATTCATCTTAGACTTGACATGGTTATGGTTCATTCAATGAGCCTGGTAATCCTTGCAAGGCATATTTTATTGACTTGTATAGCTTTACTAATTAGTTAGTTCTTCAATAATTGGTCACTATATTTAACGTATATTATTGTAACGTGTATTTTTTACGAGTTATGTGCGATATGATACACGTAGGACCTTGACGACCTCCCTGGCGCAGTGTTGTGCACTGAGGCCCCGGGTCCGATCCCCGGCAGGGTCAAATTGGGAATTTATAATTTCTGAATTTTCCCTGATCTGTTCTGGTGGGAGGCTTCGGCAGTGGCTAGTTACCACAAGACAAAACTAGACAAGACTAGCAAAGAGAAAAAAGAAAAGGAAAGTAACCCTGAAAGTATAGCTGGTAGCAAATTTTTTAGTTTAACATTATTAATTGCCTGGTGTTTATAGCGTTAAGGTACGCTGAAGCACTGTTGAAGTGACTATTGAGGTAGGTAGATAATTAAAATGAATACTTGAGAGTAGGGAAACTCTAATTATGGTAAAAAATTAAAAATTAAGTAGTAGGTACTAATGAATAATCATCAACTGATTCTGAGTGCAAAATTTACAAATCAATAAAAATATGAGTCCCGCGACTTCATCCGCGTGGATTTAGGTTTTTTTGGATCCCACGGGAACTCTTTAATTTTCCGAGATAAATAGTAGGTATAGCCTTTCCAGACAATAATCTATCTCTATGCCAAATCCTTCATCCAGATCCGTTCAGCCGTTCTGGCGTGATTGAGTAACACACATCCATCCATCCAACGATCCATCCAAACTTTCGCATTTATAATACATACCTACGAGTACTAGTATAGATAAACTCTGAGTGCGGTAGATCTATACGGCTCTAACATGGCTCTAACTTCTTAGGCTAAGGACGAATTTGCGTAATATAACAAGCAAACAAGCGGGCCGATGCTGAAGGAAAAGACTAGGGTTGAATAGGAGGCGGAGGTATGCAGTATTTACTACGAGACCGTTACCTACACCATTGCGAGGTTAGTCATCTTTGCGAAATTGCATAACGGGTAAACAAACAAAGACATTGGCATAAAGAAAGTTGTATAAGCTGTTATTATGTTAACAAAAGGGGCACCAAAGACCGAACCCTTTGTTTTGCGCAACGCCGACTGTTTATTGCTATTGCACTGTTAATTGAGATATTTGCGCGGGGGATATTAAAGACCCTGCGAATGCTTGAAGATAAAAAACCGGTTGAGTAACAGTTCAGGATTTTCGATCCGGTTCCGTATAGTATAAATATGTAACTCACTGATTAATAAGCAGCATCACCTGATAGATAACAGCAAAAAGAGTAAAGATTTGCGTACTTAGATTTAGATTCAAGAACCGATGTTTAAAATTGGAGCTAAAATTTCAGCACGTTCAAACGTCAATTACGCCAAAATGGAAGCCAAACCGAAAAACTGTGTATTTACTTTTTGATATCTAACACTATAATCTGATTAGGTAAGTACTTAGAATATTACTAGATGACGCCCGTGACTTCGTTCGATTTCCTCGGGAACTTCCAAATTTTCCGGGATAAAAAGAAGCCTATGTACTTCCCCGGGATACAACCTAATCTTAATATCAAATTTCATCAAAATTGGTTGAACAAGTGGACCGTGAAAGCGTAGCAGACAGACAGACAAACAGATACACTTTCCCCTTTTTAATATTAGTATTAGTATGGATTATGTTTCAAAGGAGTTTAAAAATGCAACCGCACTTAGAAGCAAACGATTTTGTATATTTAAAATACAGTGAGTTAATGGCAAGGGTTCAGCTCTTGCGGTACGCAACTCTAAAAATGACTGAGTATTTATTGTTATTGTAAGATTTATAACTAACAGAACTGTAAAGGTTTTTGATTCAATACGATAAAACGTTTGCACAATTATGAGTTTTTTTCTTTTTGCAAATTGCGAAGTTTTAAGGTTTAAACCCCTTTTATGACGCCGATGCAGTTTGTTTATTTGGTTTTAAGTTTTACTAGCCTTTCAGTAATTTTACATTTTAGAACGTGTTTTTGTTTGTTGTACCTATTAATTGACTTTTACAAATGGAAGGGAGAAAAATTAGACTGACGAAAGTAAAGCCAACTGAAAAGGCATCAGTCTTTTTACCCCTTAAATATCAGATTTTAGGTGTTTAATTTGGGTAATCGATGCGAAAACCAGAAAAGTGTAGTATATGGCTGTGATATAAACTCATTAATAATTCATTATTTCAACCCCTAATCGACCCACTACAGAGCACGAGTCTTCTCTCAGAATGAAAAGGGCTTAGTCATACTCCACCACGCTAGCCTAGTGTGGATTGACAAACTTCACACACCTCTGAGAACATTAAAAATAACTCTCGTGCGTGTAGCTTTTCTTAAAATGTCTTCGTCCGTATGGATTGTTTTTTTATCCCCCCCCATGTCCTGCCCCAGGCTGTAACCTACCTCTATGCCAAATGTCATCAATATCGGTTGAAAAGATCCGTTAAAGCGTAGCAAACAGACAAACAGATAGATATACAGACACACTTTCGCATTTATAATATTAGTACCGATATAGATTAAGGGACATTCTAAAATGCCAGAGCTAATCAACTTTTTAAAAGGTTATTAGAAACCATTTAAGTTTGCTGGATTCCGAAAAGCATCAATATAAAGCTGTAGTAATTAAGTACAGGTAAGCAATAAATAAACTTCTGTCCAGTCTTTTACTAATTATTAATATTTAAATTCAATAATTTATGCTAATTCTGAGTTAATTTATCATGAATAATCACTCAGTCGATCTATCGAGTCGTGTAAGATCTTATTTAAATCAATGCACTCAGGAGTTCCGATGTGTATGTAATTTATCTCGCAAACTTCTTCGGGCGATCTCTACCTTACTTGTATCTTACCGTTGATATATCAATATGTGCATGATAAAATTGACGAAATATTATAGTGATCAGTCCTTTACAAATCAAATTGGGTTATAAACATTAAAATTTCATTATTACTATTTTTATTTTGTTAAGTAATTTTTTTTTTATTATACCTACTTTTCCATGAAATTAATAGTATGAGCATTAAATGAATGAAATGCCTCGAAATATCTGTTAATTTTGAAGATTTGCTCTGAAGATTTGAAGAAAATAAAAAGCTTTCCAAAATTCATGTAGAAGGTTTACATAGTACCTTCTTAATACCTTCATAAAATAATTGCAATAAGAAATACATTTCTTTACTTGTGCATCTTTGGGTTTTTATTAAGTAAGTATATCATCGATGTAGCCAATACAAAGTACCTAACCGCAAAAACGCTCGAGGCTACTAAATGCTACCACGGACAAAAGTAAAATGCACTGCATCCTTACAACACAATTATTCGACAAGCGAAATTGAACTATGGCGGCAAAGAAATACGATTCAAACTATAAAATCAGATTTTGAGCTGCATTCAATTTGTAAGGCTGAGTTTACACAGGATCCGAAGTGCAACCTCGAGACAAACATTAGGCATTGTGCTGCTCATGGAAAGGGTAAATATTGGATCTTTGCTTCGGAGAAAAATGCGTTTAGGAAACACGTTCAATATATACCTACACGCCTAGCTTATGGTGGTTTGTCTACGAGAAGACATAGCCATAGACATTCCTTTTTAACCGATTTTCTAAAATAAGAAGGTTCTTTAATCAGGCGCGTATTTTTCAATCATTAAAAGGAATAGGAATAACTGAAAACCAGTACTGCAAACTTCGCGAAAACTATATGAGTTATTGACCAATTATTCTGCACATTCGTATTGGAATCAAAAAAAATGCGTACATTATAAAATAACTGATAAAAATATTCATATTATAATTCAATTTGGTTGAAAAAAAAACGCATATTATAACTTACGCAAACTAAACGGACACAATTTTTTTACAAATCGCATTTTCGCTTCACGCAATGCGCAACTTTCCATGATACCGTACACAATATTTTAAAGCCACGCCAATAACTATGACCAATAATTGTGACCCACTGGTCCAGTAATTTGTCAGAAAACGTAATGGATAGCGACTCCCAGTCTACGGGTGGTGAGGTCACATAACTTTTTGTGTACAGTTTTCGTTATAGGCATTAAGGCGAGTGGCATGGTATGACCGCGGCTTTTGTGCCACTATTATAAAGTGTTGTTTAAATTTCGGCCCGAGTTTTGATCCGCCGACGTCGCGTCGGTCGTTTCAATAGAAAATTGATCGTGTATTAATTTTCGAGGCAACAAAACGTTCGACTGCGGTTTATTTGTATTGAACGGTAGTCGCAAATGGGTATGCCCGGGCTTTCCAATTATCTATTTAGCGCTGGAAATTGTCTGTAAATATCGTGAAGTGTTTGTCTCATTGCGATGCCCATAATCTTTTGGTTTGAGCGTTTGGTAGAACATTTGATCTTTGAATTAAAAATTTAATCTAAAGCTTGCTAATCCAAATTAATATACCTACATACATCAGCTGTTTGTGACCAATACAGGTTTCCCACCGAGCGTTATTACTCTACATAGTACATTAATTTTATAAAGTCATGTTTTTATGGTAGTTTTTAAGTAGGTACATTAATTTGCATTATAAACCGATACTTTTACATTCGAGGGTGTATTATTATATAAAAACCCGGCATGCCATTTTTATGCCGTAGGTGCTATACTTGGTACTTACTTAGTATTCTGCGCTATAAGCTTGCACCAGAAATCTATGTCATCTGATAGAATTTAGAAGTCATAAGACAGAAGTGTAGGAGTTACTACTACTGAAGTCGTGATAGACGGAAAAAGCTTTAAGCTATACCTAGGTATTTTTCCACAATACTAAATTTTCTTCCAATTCATTGACCGTAGGGCCTAACTGGGTACTTTGGCGCAGGGAAAGTAAAAGTTTCGTATCGTGTGACGTTGCATCTTCTAGGCAAGCGCGTTCCAACCTAGACCTCATCATTGCTTTGCACTAAGCATGATTGTCGTCAAGCGCAAACCTATCACGCAATAAAAAAAACGTACCTAAACCTTATTGCTGAGGGTGCTGCCCCCTTTCGTGTAGAGATTTTCTTAAGCTATAGATTCAATTATCAGTTGTTAAACTATTTTAACTAGTCGGTAGTCCCCTAGTTCTTCTAGTATATCTACTTTTATAAAAGAGTAATATCTATAAATTCATTACATTTAAATGCACATCCCATCCGAGCATTTTTTGTGAAAAGAAATACTAATTTCCTCGATAAACCGGCCCGCGGACGAGTTGAATCGGTCTTATGGCACTCATAGCCCGCCATCCGTTATAATTATATGTAATTTAAAACATTCTAGCTAGATCCCGTGGTGCTGTATAATACCTATAATCGGATTAAAAAACAGACTTAAATGTATAATATAATAATTATATCAGTTAAAATACTGATGTATGCTGCACAGCACACTACGATAATTGGATTTGGACATAGTTTGCCTATATTCCCCTACTCAATATTTGCCACCTATAGGTAGATAAATAGATAGTTTCATACGGACTAAGTAGGTCAGGAAAGTCCCGCTTCTACTCTATTTTGCTTAGGTAGGTACAACCAAATCAAAAACTAAGGACGTAAATTATCAAATAATGCCAATGTATGCCACCCCCTGAATTACAAATGCAGTCGACTCTTGTTCATTCAAACCTGCGATAATTCGAACCTCTCTATAATTCAAAGTTATCACGAGTTCCCTACAAAATCTTTTTGTATTTCGAACTAAATCAATACATTTTTATGCACTTGATAATTCGAACGAAAAAAAGTATTAGTAAGTTAGGAGTCCTAAAAAGTATAAATGCTTGACGATTGCTAAAAAATAGCAGTTAATAAATTATAATGGACCAACACTTAATAATTCGAAGTTTTATTTATTTTCTCTCAAAAATTTCGAACCATTTGATATTTCAAACACTCGATAATTCGTAATATTTTAAGAGTCCCTCGAATTTCGAATTATCAAGAGTCGACTGTAATATTTATACTTACGCCCATTTGTATTGAGTAGATAATAATATAACTGCGGAGACTTTTTGACGTCCGTAAGCTCATCTTGAAATTTTTCGAAAATTTTTGAAAAGGCACAATGTTGTAATACTTTACACACTGACCGCAAGATTTTTGCTCATGTTCATGCGATTCCTTAGAAACATTGCCTCAGCTGTTAGGTAGGTACGAGTACATAATGGGTACAGCAGGGCGACCGCGTATCTTTTGCATTAATCATTGATACATCGCAATCACCTCCGATTGGCTGAGTTTATGGTATTCTTGTTGCGTCAATTGATTTCGTCCAATAGTGGAAGAGTGTTAAGTTAACACTCTTCCACTATTGGACGAAATCAATCAAAGTTAACCAATCAGAGGTGATTGCGGTGTATCAATGATTGATGCAAAAGTTACGCGGTCGCCCTGCTGATCCGATAAACTTGACGTCCATTCAGATAAAAGAGGAATTATTGAAATCGCTTCACATTGACGGAGGAAATACACTAAAAAATAAAAGCAAGATATACTTCGGTAGCAAATGTTTATCTCGACACAATAATAAGTGCGGGACTATAAATATTTTAGGATACCAGTGTGAATGGGTTCGCGTCGTACTATTTCTCGAGTTGACCGCCTTTATGGCCCATACTCGCCGGTCCTGCGTAGGATGCCCACGGCCCATATTATTTAGAGGACATCCTCCTTTCAATATGACATCTTTATACACACTTTTAAAAATAACATTCTAAAGGCCGCATACATATTTATGTTAAAAATAAAGTACAATAAACGCAAGTTATTGATGTAATAATTTGTTAATATTCAGCCAATGTTTATATTTATAGTTATTTATTATATCAATACGAGTATATTTTATGTCTAAGTGTCTGCATTAATTCTATAAATATTTTCGCTTCTCGGAGGTCGCGCTAGTTTAAAAATGAATGCGCCTCAAATTAGTGTGGGTACGCCCGACACGTACACAAAGTGGACTTACGTTACGTCATATCACCTCCTCAAATTGGAAGTAATCTTTGGTCGTTCAAGTGATATATCCCGCTATTAATATTTAGCAAAACTCAACATCCGTGTTAATGCGCGTCAACGTTATATATTTTGCACTCAATCTCTTAACTCAAGCTAATTTGACAAGTCTAAACTGAATGGAACCGTACTGTTACATATTCTGTGGTGGAACCCTTTTTTGTATGGAGCACTGTGAAAAGGATAGCAATAGATTCAGATTTTTCATTTTGCAACAGAATCAGGCACATAGTGGATAATTTAGTTTTTTTAAGCTAGCGCTTGGCGGCAATCAGGGACTTAACTCTTTCACTCTTGATTCGAAGGTTACTGTATTGAAAACATAGATTTTAAGGATTTGTCCTTAGGATTTTAACAATCCTAAATCTATGATTGAAACTAAAAAACAATCACTAAAACACACAATCTCCTAAATTGACAGATCAAAGCTGGGTGTTATCGTATTCTACAGGGATCATTGTAAAAGGGATAGCCATTCGTTTAGCCCAGTCATTTTAGCTAAATTTTCTCCTTTTAAAAATAAATATTCGATCATTTATTTTTACTTATTGCTAACTTTTAAGATTTTAAAACTATTTATGGTCATCCTACGCTTGGAAACAATTCAGCCATTTAGCGTATTTATGCAAGAACCTTTACCGCAACACGGGTGTACGTGTCATAAAAATTGAATCTATAAAATCTATTTTATATTTACTTTATGCCTTAGAACTTTAGAAGATTCCAGTTGACGTAAATAAAAAAAAACGCGGGACTGGCATCGTTTGGTTGTTGTGTAAAATAAAACAAAAGTGAATGACGCGGACTTTTTTCCCGCCACATAAAAATGTGTTGAGCGTAGTGTGTTTTCGCCTTAAATTGGGAATAGTTTGGAATCATTATCAAGATGGTCGTCACTCTTTATATGTAGTATTTTCTCTTTATATGTAGAAATTTAAATTCAATCGACGTATTTGCATACTACGCTCCCTGTTATGATCCCACTTAAAATTCTCTCTCATAATTTGGTAACCCGATGTTCTTGATAAAAGGTGTATCGTGTTCTCTTACGATTTTAATTATTTTGTTTCAAAATGAAGCGATTCTGTAATTTTACATTCAAAACAGATGTATTTTTGTTTATATTTAGAGGATGCCCGTAACTTCGTCCGCGTGGATTAAGGTTTTTGATACACGCGGGAATTACTTAATTTTCCGGAATAAAATGTAGCCTATGTCCTTCCCCGGGATACTATCTATCACTGTACCAAATTTCATCAAATTCGGTTGAAAGCGTAGCAGACAGACAGATAGACATGCAGACTTTACACTTTTTTTACAGACAGACACACTTTCGCATTTATATTATTAGTATGATTTTAAAATTTGTACCTATTAGTACCTATTCAATTAATTTGAAACTGTAGGCATAGCATATGCTGTAGGTGCTTCTTATCTTTTTATTATCACGCTTCAATTACGTCACAACGTTTGGCACTGAGTTTTGCATACTAAAACAGCAGGCTTCTTATATAATATATCTGTCATCGTAAGATTGTAAAAACCGTAAGATTGTAATCTAACGCTTTTTTTTTCGATCGATTGTAAGCAGTCGAAAGATTGTGAACCGTTCAATGTTCTAAGTGACAATTTTTGAAATATTCATTGTATTTACGTTTTCTTGTCTCTTTCTTGTAAGTTAGGTTAGGGTTCGACATAAATAATCAAGTAGTCATTGAGAGGTTCTATCGGGTTAATAAACCTAACAGATAACAATCTACCGAAAAATAATCGGTTTTTACAAACTTACGGTGACATATCTATCAGAAAAATAAGTTTCCTTAAAATATGCCCCAAAAGCCGTATAACCATTAAATTTGCAAAAATGTACCATTTCACTGCTATATTATTGTGTTATTTATTTAAAACATTTAACACCTAGACAATTATTGTGTGAGCAATAATAATAAATACTTTGCAAATGTCTGCTTTATGTAAATAGTTTCTATCAAAATCATAATTTAAAAAAGGCGTTGACAGCATCCTATGGAAGATTTCTTAAATTATGTTAATATCTTACGTTTAGATTATTATCTAAAGCGATTACCAACTATGCTTTATCTCTTAGCCTAAACTTAATCTTTTTTGGACTCTCGCATAGAATATTCGCTAACTTTAAATTTCTACCTTAAAAACCGACAATGTTATGAAATAATTTTCATAAAATACGCATTGAGTAAAGGAGAGAGACTTTTTAATATTTTCAAAGTTCTTCCTTTTGTAGAGCTTTGTAAAATATATTTCTTTTGCTACGAATATATATTTAACTATTTTTATCTACATCCAAGTTATTTACAAGGGTTTTTATTAAAATTTTTGTTTACCACGTTATGGATGTTTCATACTACTGTACGGAACCATACTTAACTCAAGCAGATTCTGACACGTACCTACTAGACCAGTTTTTTATTTATTAAATTAAATCTCATTTTGGCTAAGTTGGTATGGTCTAGACTCATTTTACATATTGTGTTCGACTAATTTGTCGTATATTCATGAATACTTAGCAACTAAGGATAAAGGGCGTGGACAATATTCACACCGCCACCGTGAAACGGCACGACTTCGTGCTGCGGTACGGTGCCGTGTACGGTGCCAAAATTTGTCATCACCACATAGTTTCAGCGCCTCATATTTCTCTTAAAATTACCTCCGTCATGGTTCAATAAAGAAAGGTTCATATTCAGGATTCACCCAATATTTTATTCGGTTCTATTTTTTCTTCATTCGTAGTCTTAGCAATAACGGGAGAAGAATACGTCTTTTGCGGTCCATATCTAGACAAAAACTTCAAGTTTGTTGGTTGCTGCCGCCGCGCCGGCGCACAAGGCACCGTGCCGCGGCACGATGTTTTGCCGTTTCACGAAGGCGGCACGGCGCCGCGCCGTTTTAACGCGTCCGTGCCCATAAGCTATTTTGATAAATTAAGACTTAATGAGAAAAACAATGCTGCCCAGAGCCCCATTAAAAGTGTACGTAAAAATATCACAATCCGAAAGAAACTTTTCTTAACGACTTTCTCCATCTGTTCCTTATTTATAATATCGGCCACAATCCAGGATATTTCAGACGGGACACTAAACAGCTATTAAAAAGTATCTTATTTTAGCGGCAACAAAGAGTAGATGTTTAGTTACTCGTATATGCAGTCGACCACACTGCACACAATTTGTTTTACTATCGAAATAAATTGTGTTGTATGTCACTTATATAACCCTTAGTGGTTATTAAATGCTTCTAATCTAATACTTAACATAAAAATGGGGTACACAAAGTTGGGGTACACCGTACACCCTTCCCAGTTGAAAGAGAAACGTGTGCTTTTGCGGTAAAACCTAAAGATATGACCTCTATCTTCTTGCTTATATGCTTCCAATTAATTCGTACATAATATAACCCGGTAAATAATTATTTTGGTAAACCTCAAAGGCTGAAACCAAGAATTGAATAGACTGTGCAATTGGTTGAAGCAATGTTTTATCGTGCTACACGTCGCCAGTGTGCCGAAAGTTAAATGTTCAGTTCAATATAAACCGCGATGCGTCGTGCGCCCTGGCCTTCTTTGAAGATAGCTTTACAAATGATCGAGACGGGTCGCTGTGACGGAACGAATGCATTGTCGCAGCTGAAATTCTACTGAAACAAAATGTGAAACTGTTTTGAAATAGCTAATGTTGAATTCTCCCTTCTTTTTCTATGTTTTGTGATGATCAAACTCTGTTTTGAATGAGCTGTACTTTTCATACGCTCCAAGTAGGTAGGTACCTACTAAATTAAGCAAAATATGTGCACGATGTTTATAATTTAAAGTAATTGCCCCTATTGAAGATTGGGTATTTTTGATGAAAAAGTCGTATCGCATACGTATAGATAGATAGATACCTTAGTGTGGAGAATAAAGAAGAGATTTTATATTACTTACTTATAAGTTTTCATAGAGGTATATTGTTAATAGGCGCGGACAGACTATAGATTATTCTGTCGTGTCTTGTCTCGTACTTTAGAAGTTTAGTTATTTCATATCTTCCAAAATATAGTCAGTATCCATGCAACGACTCCAGCTTTTACTCACTTCTCTATGAAACATGAACGAACCAGCTGATACCCGCGACTTCGTCCGCGTGGATTGAGCTTGTTTGGTTCCTGTGGGAACTTTTTAAAATTTTCCGTGATAAAAAGTAGCCTATAATTTATCTTTGTGCCAAATTTCATCTAGATCTATTCAGCCGTTATGGCGTGATTGAGTAACAAACATACATCTATCTATCCATCCATGCATCCATCCAAACTTTCGCATTTATAATATTAATACCTAAAGATGATTATCCTGCCTCGTTGGTCTAGTGGTTAGCATGTTTGACTGCGGCTGACGAAGTCCCGGGTTCGAGTCCCGGGTCGGGCCATAATAAGTGTTGGGTTTTTCTGACTAGAAATTCTCAGCACTAGCCCGGAGTCAGGAAGTTGGCGGTGTTTCACCCCCGTGCCTCAGAGAGCACGTTAAGCCGTCGGTCCCGGTTATTATCACTAACATGATAATAGTCGTTAAAGCCCGCCAACCCGCATTGGAGCAGCGTGGTGGGTCTAAGCTCTAATTCCCTCTCTCCTATGAGAGTGGAGGCCTGTGCCCAGCAGTGGGACGTTAATGGGCTGTAGTGGTGGTAGTGGTGGAGATGATTATGTTTAAAATTCTATGAATCGTTATAACAAATAAAATCTGAAGAAATATAATATGAAGAAAGTGTGTTTAAACTCTGGAATAAAATAATAGACAAGATGAGAAGTGCCGAGTAAGTAGTTGATGAATATGTCTTATTCGCTTGTAACTCGTAGAGATAATCCTACAGACATGAGACGTGCGCGCTGCGACAAATGCAGGCCACGTACCGGGGATATCCGCAGGTATGAGGCTATAGCAGACTGCTGCTACGACCGCTGGCTGGATTTTTATATAAGACATGCTTAACTCCACACGTCACTCGGTAATGCCAATGCTTTCAACTGTTGGTAAATTAAAATAGTGATTTTTGTTTTATTGTTTTAATAGAGTCTGTTTTTTAACTAGGATAGTATGGGGAAATCTAAAATCATAGCAGATAAGTAGTTGATGAATACGTCTCGTTCGCTTGTAACTCCTAAAGATAATCCTACAGATATGAGACGTGCGCGCTGCGTCACATGCAGGCCACGTACCGGGGATATCCGCAGGTATGATTTATTTATGTATTTATTGGTATGTCTATTTAGTTTATGTATGTCTATTATTATTATTTTGTATTATGTATATATTAGTTTATCATAATAATATGTTACATATGATATTGGTTAGTTTATTTAGCTATTAGTATTTAAGTTTATTATTATTTTTGCACCACCTCCCTTTATCCTCTTTTTCATTTTCTCCCTAGCGTTAAGGTTGTCTGGAAGACATCGCTGTTTAGCGATAAGACCGCCTTATTGTACCTACCTATTGTTGTTTTCTTGTTTGTTACATGTTGCTTTTGTATATTCGTGGTGTACAATAAAGTATATACATACATACATACATATGAGGCTATTGCAGACTGCTGCTACGACTGCTGGCTGGATTTTTATATAAGACATGCTTAACTCCACACGTCACTCGGTAATGCCAATGCTTTCAACTGTAAGTAAATTGAAATAGTAATTTTTGTTTTAATAGAGTCTGTTTTTTAACTAGGATAGTATGGGGAAATCTCACAGGAATAACTCACAGCTTTAGAATTCGTTACATAAAATTGTTGTGGAAGTAAAATGACTCTATGATTAACCAAAGAAGTGCAGTTTGAATGATAGATAAGTTAGTATTCGTCACTGAACATAGCCTTAAATTACAGAAATTTTGCGTGTTTTAATATTTTTTATGCGCGTGAACCTATGTGATCTCATTTGATAACATTTACAATGTCGGATATTGAGCCTATCTATCAACACCGACCAATCAGGGACGGCCTTCGGACAGCTGACAATTTAACGCGCGGCAGATTGTGATATAACAGTTTCACTTCGATGGATTATAATCTACCGAAAAATAATGCGTTAAATTGTAAGCCGTATGTTCGGTTCACAATCTTTCGACAGTTCACAATCTTGCGAGGTATATTATAATCAAACGGTTATTACGATCTTACGGTGACATATCCATCCATCCATCCATACATCCATCCATACTTTCGCATTTATAATATAAGTAAGATGCGTTATATTTCTTCAAATCATTCGGTGCTTTCTGAAAGTCACCTATAAGGACAACATATTACAACGAAAAGGTATCGGTATAGTATTCTAGTAGGTAACGAAAAGGTATCGGTATAGTATAGTAGTGAGTGTATATACCAACGTTTTGGTATTGAATACAACGTTGGTAACGCGAGTATGTATTGGTGACACATTTTGAGTACAGTCCTCATGAATAAAAAGTAAGCTGACAGTCAAGTTGACAGCCAGGAGCGCTAGGATAATGAGCGGGAATTTACATTTAATGCTCCAATATTATTAATGGTGGATGTACTTATGGAGATTAACGAAACACGTCACAATTAATTCATTTCTCATTTGGTTATAACGGGACTAGGTAACTACACTGATCGACGGACTAAGGATGAGGTAAAGAATGTGAGTTAATCTATACTTCATAATATTATATGGATGTTTTTTACTCGATCACGCCAGAACGGCTGAGCGGATCTGGATGAAATTTGGAATAGAGATAAATTATAGTCTGAAATAACACATAGGCTACTTTTAAACCCGCTAGTAACTAAAATACAAAATTATTAACTAGATCATTGAGAAGATAACAGATGGATAAAGTTGCATTAGAAGTTACTGCATAAAAACAAAATAATAATTTGCGATTTGTGTTGCAAGATAATAAATATAATCGGAGATAAGTATAAATACTGTCTTTTAACATAGATATCAATTTGCTCTATAATTCAAAATCTTCGACTCAGTAGAATTGACTGCAAAATGGTCTAGATAACACTGGTATTTTTAGATCATTGCGCCTTATTATTATTGTTTTAAGATAATCTCTGTAATTTCAAATTTTAACGACAAAGCGGAAGGAAATGATAAAAATTTTAAAACTTTTACGACTAAATGTGGTAGCTGATGGTTAGTGTCGTCGACCGTTTTTTTTAAAAGTATTTCTGTGGAAAAGGCTCATTTAATTACCATGTAATTAATAAAGGACAAAACCGAAAGTCCATCGCTGTCGCGTCATCTAAAATTTTAGCTATTCCGGAAATTTTAATTAAAAAAGTTGACGTGCATAACGGTTGTGTGGGTAATCATCAAAAATTCGACAATATAACGAGTATAGCGCCTATGTTCTACGCTCATTAATTACATACTTATTTGTGCTGAGCTTGCCACCCCATGCGCTTTTGCAGGACTAGTCCCAATTTTCAAGCCTAGACTGCTCACGAGTTTAACGTCATGGATAACCCGCGTCTAAAGATTTTGTAGTCGGACATTTGTTATAATGTCCAACGACGAGTTAAGGTAAAAGTATCACGATTGCTTCTAGACCATTTAAAATTAATAATAAAGCCTTTGGTATATTTTGTATTTATAATCTATACTAATAATTATAAATTCAAAAGTTTGGATGGATGGATGTATGTTACTCAATCACGCCAGAACAGCTGAACGAATCTGGATGTAATTTGGCACAGAGATTAGATTATAGTGTGAAATAACACATAGTCCCGGAAAATTATTGAGTTTCCGCCGGAATGTAAAAACCACAATTCACGCGGACAATGTCACGGTCATCAGCTAGTACAGTAATATTTCTCGGAACCAATATACGTACGTACACTGAAATACGATTGTATTGTAAGTACATAATTATTGTGTTCGCTTTACCTATGTCATTTGCTGCTAACGGTTAAATTTTTTAAACTCTTTTGTCCTACTTTTAAAAATTTTTAGATGGCGACTCCAAATTATGCATGGAATACAGGCCCGTGGCTGTAATGAATTTTTAACAAAAACTTAATTAAAAATCGTATCTTATAGTCGAAGGAAATGAACTCATTCTTTGAAGTCGCTGACGGAATGACGGCACATCATTACGGGGCGTCCATTTTATTTTGGCCTCTAGTTTTGTTTGTATTCTTAAATATTATTCTGCGATTAATTTTGTGAGGGACTGTGGTGTGAATATTAATTTTTCTTCAAAGTTCAGGGTTGCAATAACAAATGCTTGAATTGAAATCTTTTTGTATCTATTGTATAGACTAGGGCGCTAGTATTTAAATCTTAAAAATTAAATACAAGAATTTTATATTTTGATACCAAATTTGATGCTGTGCCTACGTTTTTATTATTGAAAACCTCACAAACAAACTTTATACACAATAAGAATTATAAGACTTACATAAATTAGGAGCAAAACTACTTTCCAAGGTTCATATTTCTCGTCTTTTTGTTTTGCAGTTCCGCAACTCATTCACTCCCAAAGCGCTGGAACGGCAAACCCATTGTAGTTCCACAAACTTATCTGACCCGGTGGCCAAAATTGCAACTAATTTTTATGCCTGTTTAGTTGTTAGCATGTTCGACTGCGGCTGACGAGATCCCGGGTTCGAGTCCCGGGCCGGGCCATAACAAATATTGGGTGTTCTGGCAAGAAATTCTCAGTATTTGCTCGGAGTTAGGAAGTTCGCGGTTCCTCATCCCCGTGCCTCGGAGAGTTATACGTTAAGCCGTCGGTCCTGCTTCTGATCTCTTGTGCACTATATAGATACTAGGAGATGGGTCGAGATAGGCCGTCGTGGCCGAAATACGGTCGGGAGGACATTATTATTACTTTAATAAATACGATAATAGTAGAAGAACACTCTTTATTTCCCTCAAGAAACTGTGAGATCAGTGGCCGGTTAGTTTTAACGGCTGTTATAGAATAGCTAGTCGTCACTCGATGCAGTTCATTGCGGAGCCATTCGAGCGTTTTACAACGATTAGAACAAGAAACGGGGCATTAGTGCAAATTGCGCGCGCGCACCTATTACTCATAATGACGTATTGCAAGTTAATTCATACTATGACTAATTTTATATAGTATATTCCTAGATAAACTGCCTCCGCGTGAATTCAGCTCTTTAAAATCCCGGGTGAACTCATTAATTTTTCAGGAGAGATTAAATAACAAAATTTACACCCTGCAATATATTGGGAACATCCTTGGAGGAACACCTCATGAGGAAAATCACATCTCACCGAAATAAATACTTAGTCTAATTTTTCAAAGTAATAGAAATTAAATATAAAAAATCTGTTTAAAGAAGGTTAGTCAAATTAAACAATTAAAAAGAGCTTAACACATTCGCTGCGGCAGCATTGGATCCTAAACCTACGGCTCGTGCGGTACGAGACAAATACTGCCCGTATCTATATTTCCTGATATGCGTTACGACCTCTATTTTGCCGTACCGGAACCTGACTTTCAAAGTCCATGGAGACGTGGAAACTCACCATATCAATGGGTTTTTTGAACAAATCGATAGGCTACATCCTCGTGTATACCTAGCTGCGGTAGCCCCGGGTTCTCTATGATATTTCGAAAGATACAGAGATTTTTCAAAATCAGTCATTTACGGCAATATATATGCCGTATAGCATAGAAGTTAAAAAATTGCTAGGGATGGGTTTACTTCTGAAATGACAATCGATATTTTAAAGATATTCTTTATTAAAGATTAATTTAAGTGAATTTAAGTGTATAAATCAACATAATTCTTCATAATTAGTCAACATAATAATTACTCTTACAAGTACCTATCGCCAATTTAAAAAAATATATTTAAATATAAAAAAAATTAAAATAAAAAGCAGTCACTCATGTAAGTTTAGTACAAATACACTGATTAATAAATAAATAATAATAAATACAAATAGGTTTTTTAAATTTTGATTCATATTAGGGTACCAAATTATTATTGACCGAGCGAAGCGAAGGTCTCTGAGTCTACTTGGGTGAATTGGCACTTGTCCGTCCGTCTGTCAGAGCCTTATAACTTCTGAATTGCTGAACGTAATTACTTCAAATTTAAATATAATATGTAAATCGATGGCCTCCCGCCGAATATGGCTTAAAAAGTTTTAAAAATCTTTATTTCAGGGGGGCTCTCATAGAAGCGAATGCGAAGTAAAATATTTTTTATAGCGTTACATAGGGTTGCAGTATATCATTTTAAAGATAATTAAGAATAGAGTCCAAAAATATTTTTTTTTGAATTTTTCCCCTAAAATTGACGAAATGGGAGGCTTTCAAAGTAGCGATTTTCTAACGTCCAAAGTTGACCTCAGAACTCTCAATTTTCTGAACTCTCAAGCCTGAAACTTGATCAATTATTTGAATTATATCCTGTACTTGAACAACAAATACTAAAATTAGATAAATATTATAAGGAAACGAAATTATTTAATTTTTAATGATGATGATATTTTTAACAGAACTTCACACTGATGTCAATATATGGCGCTCTGTGAAACCGCGAGGTCTCAGTTCGGGGCGAACCACTAGTAATTACTTTTTATTTTTAATCTATGATGAGATCATATTAGGAACATTAACGAAATAAAATAAATTTTAAAAAGTAGGTAATTCCCTTACTCATATCATGTTTTTTACGTGAAAGTCTCGTCGCGTAGTTTTTTGCATAAAAAATATCGAGCACTTACGGCCAACACTAATGCAAACTGCGAGGCCGCGCGGACGCATGCAGTGAGGCGCGGGGTTGGGGGGGTACGGCAAGATAGTCGCCGTACCGCACTGAATAAAAATAATTACCTTGCTGTGCGTTACGGCAACTATTTTGCCGTACATTATTAGTATACAATATCATTATATTAAAAGCAACCATATAGAAAAAATCACTGTCTCTTTCCTACACGTACGGGAACATAGATAAATCACCCCCGCACCGTGCGCAAAACAAGGAAAACTAGCTGCCGCACTGGCTGACCGTCAAATACGGCAAAATACTTGCCGTAACGCAGCGAAAGTGTTAAAATAAAACAAGTCGTTTTCCAAATTTAATTGTGTTTTCACATATACCTACAGTCTAAAAAGTTTTTTTAAAATCTAGTTTTAGGCTCCATAATTTTCACATTTCATGGCTTACCCATTATTATTAAGCAGAATGGTATTTCTTTTAATTTAATACCAATTCTAATTTACAAAAATACTCTGTCTCTAAAATAAATCATTTTAAAGTATTCGTATCTACTATGTATGTAAAAATGTACTCGTAACATTTATTCGTGTTGGCAAAAATTGTAAAAGGAGGTATGAAGACGCTAGCTTCAACAAAACCAACACGGGGCGGCCACAAATTGGTGGTTTCTGACTGGCATGTCGTGACTGAGTCGGCGCGCCGCGGGCTTGACTGCTCACACGGCACGAGCGACGCGGGTAGCGGAGCGGGCTGAAAAAAAAATTAGAGATAAAATACCAACTTTATAGTAGCAAACTTCATAAAAGAAGACAAAAACACACCAAAATGTTAGTTTGCTCTCAAAATTTTTATTAAAATATATGTATAGCACAGGATAGCTAAGAAAATCGATAAAGTTTCAAGTTTGTCATGTTCAATTATTTCGGACGCGCTTACATAAAAAAATTCTAATAGGATTTAACCAAAATTGTTACAGAATTTTCGTTGGAAATAGTTTAGGTATAAAACAAAGATAGCAAAGCAAACGCCAAAATAAGTTTTGCGAAAATATTACGTAATCCATACATACTTATTATTTAGACTCGTTATTGTAATAAGTGTACCACATAAAGTCTGATTAAGTAAATACTCATGTCTAAACTATTGTAGGTATTTTATTACGTTGACGGCTATTATTATGACAAGTTGTTTAATAAGATAGAATTCTCTTGAATTTTAAAATTATGGCCTTGAGCTATCTAAAATTGTTAAACGATTTTTTGATGTCAATATTATGTGTGGTTATAAATTAAATGTTGTATCTTTATGACTGAGTATCAATTTAGTGTCGTTTTATTGAATTTTAGGAACTTCATTTCGAAAAAATTTAAATACTTTAGGTATGTTGAACTTCGAGGTGGCTCACAGTTTGTCGCCTTCCGTTGACCAATTTCCCGTTTTTAGGGTTCCATACCAAAATGGTAAAATGGAACCCTTATGGTGCGACTTTCTCCGTCTGTCTGTCCGTCTGTCCGTCCGTCACACTCGATTATTTCAGTAACTACCGAAGCTATCGACATTAAATTTGGAATATTTGTGTATATTAGTGGCCCAAAGACACTGGAATTAAAAAAAATTGGAAATTATTTTTGTTCTTATTGAAAAAGAGGGGAAAATCGGAGGGTTGAAATTTAAAAGTGAGATAACTGTACTGTGTGGGGTATCATATGAAAGGGTTTACTTTGTACATTCTAAAACAGATTTTTAATTATTTTTAGTCATGATAGTTTTTGATTTATCGGGGAAAAAGTCTAAAAAAATACCGCCCCCCCCCCCCCCCCCCCCTTATCTCCGGAGTTTACCAATCGAAAAATCTGAAATAATTATGGTCAATAGGAATTTATGTATATTTTACAGGAAAACTATAGCCAATGCTCTAACTAGCATAGTTTTTTTGATATTAACAGTAAACCTCTCAAACAAAGTTAGTTTTGCGGTTCATTAACAAAGGTAATTATAACCGTTTTACATCTTTGGTCGTTACAGTTTTAGTCGTGTTACATCTACAGTATTACGAACGAATCTTAAAAGTACCTAGCTATAACTACCTTTTACAATTTTTATTTTCATTATTTTTTTTTTCTATACGTCATAAATCGTAAACTGCAATTTACCTTTCATACAATTAACTCACATATTTAAAATAAAAATATTTTTAATAATTTAAAACTTACTACAGGTTTGTACGGAACCCTCGGTGCGCGAGTCCAACTCGCACTTGGCCGGTTTTTTATTTCTGCGAAATATTATTTAAGTACACCGATTATATTAATTGTTTCTTTATATTTAGAGTGAAGTAAACTACACTTCAATCTATCAGCGTATCAGCATAAGCGTATCATATTGTTATAGTTCTTAAAGTACTTACTCGTTCTTCAATAGAAAACAGCAAATTAATCAAATCACCAATTAATAATTATGAATGCAATAGTTTAGTTTTGGAAACATTTCTACTAATAGCTATTTTTTAACTTACATTACACACAATTTAAGTTATATTCTCACCGAAAAAACCACTGATTGTAAGAAAATTTTATGAGTACCTAAATAAAGCAATAAAATTATATAGGTATCTTTGTTAAGATAAATTTTAGCCACAATAACATAAGTCTTATAGGTCCAGTACGATTATTTGCTCAGTAATGTTGGAAATCCATTAAACAAGCTTCTTTTAGTGATTGAACAACAAGTAAACGACAAAGGTAGAATGCATTTTTGAATTGCATTCGGTCAAATTGCGCACGGAATTACACATCTCGGTAATATGTGAATTTTTCTACCTTTTGTGTTATGTAGATAATATTGGAGAGCCTTGTTCCATGATCTATGCAATTTTTGTAGGCATGCAGCAATTATTAACAATTTAGATTATATAGGTATCGAACATAATATAATGTAATAAAAATTCTTTCCAAAAAACCGACTTCCAAAGCCACTGTAAAGTAAAAAATAATTTTGATTTCTACACACTATGTTGAAGTCGGGCGAGCCTGACGCCTCAACTTTGTCTATCTTTGTTATACTCGCCCGACTTCAACATAGTGTGTAGAAATCAAAATTATTTTTTACTTTACAGTGGCTTTGGAAGTCGGTTTTTTGGAAAGAATTTTTATTTTTAACTTTTTAGTGTAGTCTTAATCCCCACGGCTAAGGAGTGCAGTACCCTGCAGCATCAGAGTTGAGGAGTTGGGACTTGGGTTTAAGTATGCAGTCGTTGCTTGACACTTACAATATGAATTCCCCATGAAAAAATCCTAAATCGCTATTTTTAAGGAGTTCTGTACCCTGCAGCATCAGGGTTGAGGAGTTGAGACTTGGGTTTAGGTATGAAGTCGTTGCTTGACACCTACAATATGAATTCCCCATTAAAAAATCCTAAATTGCTATTTTTAAGGAGTTCTGTAGCCTGCAGCATCAGGGTTGAGGAGTTGGGACTCAGAGTTGAATCGTAAACACGTGACTTGATACCTACTATATGAATTCACCATCAAAACTGCCTAACTCCCTAGTTTTGAGTCGTAGGTATACCTTTTTTTCAGCATCAGGATTGAGGATTTGGAGTCAGATTTTTGTATGGGACCATCTCGCGAGTTTCCTCTAACCACTGAAAGAATCGGTTTGGAAACCACGGAGATATGCGGTAACATACATTAAAAAAAAATATATATATATATATAGGCGCCGAATTGAGAACCTCCTCCTTTTTTGGAAGTCGGTTAAAAACTAAATAGGCAACCCAAGACTAAGTACTAATTGAATCAACATCGTCCTCTCACACCATCGCCGCCGGCCAGTATTGGGTGGGTGGTATTGTTTTAATATTGTTGACGTTCGTGTTTGAGAATTATAATCCTTATTTTAGGGACATCAAGGTACGTGGAATAAACTGTTGGTTTGAAATAACACTGTTTTAAGGGATGTTTGTGACCCCCCTGTAGTATGTTAGTAACTAAGTACGGGTCTTGGTTATAATGTAGACCACCACTGGCTGACTTTTTGCGAACATTTTTGTGAACACTCAGGCATACAGATTTTCGTACGAGTTTTCCTTTAATCAAGCAAGTATTATTAATTACTTAAACCGCACATAATTCTAAAAAAAATAGTGAATTCACGCTAGAACCTTTGTAACAAAGGTGTCCGAATGTTATCCACTAGACTATCACAGGTTTTAGGTCTGAATAGCACGTAAGAATCTTCTCTTATGCTTTGAACGTCCTTATAATGTTTGTGAAACGATAAATTATATTACCAGTGAATAGTTCTACCATACTTAATCTGTCCGCAGATAGAACTTTAAAAGTTGTAGGCGTGAGCATGTCCTGTTTAAATTCCCAAATATGTAGATAGTCCAAAAACCGATTAAGGTTGTCATCACCAAACAAATTGGTGCGTCTTTTAATTACTAGGAAAGAATAGTATAGTTTCTTAAAGATGGTCATCGTATCCCATCAGTCACTTTTCGATAAAGCATGCCAGCAGTAGTGAAGAGTGAAGACGTTGTTTCACACCGACCTTGCTATCCTACAATCTCAGTGGATGATGAATCACCAGCTAAGACAATTGTCCGCATTCCGTAGCTCTTTGCGCCATGCGCGGCTTAACATTTTTATGCGGTTTTAGTTCCCACACTATCTATAGTATTCTATAGGTACTTATCCTTATCTGAGAGGTAGTAAGTATTTACAAACGACTTGTGAGGCAATCGCTTGACCGAGTCTCTACTATTCAATACTATGCTTTTATAAATCTACTTATACGCAACGCTTAAGTTTTTTTGCAGTACGGATTTGCTCCAAGGATTGTAGGTAACCAGACTAGAATTAAAAGATCTATTAATTTAAAAAGTGCTCATACTAGCTCAGCCAAGATAGTGCTGGTGTAAAATATTCTGTGGCCGAGGTTAAAATCCATACTAATTTATTTTTATAAACGCGAAAGTGTGTTTGTCTGCTAAGCGTTCAACCGATTTTGATGAAATTTGTATATCCTTTGTATATCCTTTGTATATGTCTCAGTTCTACTACCCATTGACTTTTGTATGTTTGTCAGTTCGTCCTTTGAAATTAGTTCTCATTTGCATTCAGAATAAATTCTCTCTCTTTAGTGAGTTCTAAAAGTTACCTTTCAAAAGTTTTTCAAAGAGAAACTACCTGAACTTAATAGTTTATTTACAAAAAACAAACCGCGTAGTCCCGTTCAATATCATTAAACATTTGACACGCCACGTAACGTATCGACAGGATTATCTTTACCGCCAATGTGCGTTCGTGTACAGAACAGATTGAATCAGAGGTTAAAATTTACTGAATGAATGGCTGTTGAGACTTGTGTTACGTTACGTTTTTAGTTATTGAGTTCAATCTATATCAAAACTTACACTTTGATTATACCAATCGTAGCTATTTATAGGTATTTTATAGGTATTCGGACGCACCGTAAGTTTTTAAATTAGCAGTTAAATTATTGAGCCGATTTTGTTAAACTAGTTGTCAATTATCATAGTCCGGGTGATATAGGCTACATTTTGTAGTGGAGGTCACTGAAATTTTGTCCGTATCGGTTTACAGTGATTTAATTAATTCTTACTACTTGTTTTAATCAGCTAAACAGTGGACTGGGCATACTTTTTCACACAATAATTTATTATTATGTATTATTTACGTTTCTGAAAATGATGTTACTTAATTGTGATCTTGCAAGGGATAGGAGTTAGAGATGTAAGCTTTTAAAAAAACTGGGTCTCTAGACGCAAAAACCGAGCAAGTAATTTCAGAAATAAGAAAGCACAGATCTGCATTTTTTTTATAATGCATCGTTAAATTTTAATCTGTTGAAACCTGCTCTGTAAATATTGAGTTTGAGCCTTCATTTGCATATATCGAACATAAATTCTCGTTTGTAAGAACGCATTGGCACTTTTATTGTGTGCTTCTTTGTACTGAGCAAAAAATTGACAGATCTTTTTTATCACGGCATACTTCATAACTTGACCTATGTTCACCTCTATACAAATAATATTAAATCTGTACATACTCAAGTGGCAACCATTTAAGTAGCTTTGTAAAGGCAAATTGGAAAAATAAATAATATCTATTATTCGTATTTTCGTAACAAGCTTTTTCTTGTGACTGATTAAATTCATTTATAATATGTAGTACCTACCCGTGCCATTCTTCGTTTTTCTATTCTACTACTCAAAGAAAAAATATTGATTACGTAAGCTTATTGATTAGCTTATTGATAAATAAAAGGTAATGGAGACATAGATCGCTGTGTTAAAAAATTTACTTGTCTCAACTCAATCTCAAACTCAACTCAAACTGAAAACCTAGATTTTGTGTCCTAAAGTTATCAAAGATTAGTTACGAAACAATCACAATTTATTAATGCTTATCTAGTTGTCATTATCAACCAAAATGCTAGTTAACCTACTACTTAGAATAAAGAGGGTACCTATATAAATTGGTAATCTTATCTTTCATTGAAGTTAGGATATTAACAGCCGAAGCCCAAACGGGTCAAGACCGAACATTATAATCCATAACGAAGAATGGTCCCGATATACTCGCACCATATTTTACGATGGATCATTAAAAATGTTTTAAATTTGATTTATGACGTTTCCAAGGGATCACAAGCAAGCATTTATGTGTTTTCGTTTAAAGGATCTTGTATACATTGACTCAACGTAGGTACTCAGTGGGATTGCTCTTGGCGAACTTGTACTGCGCCACTGCCTACTGTACTGTCTGTCGCATAAGGCCAGTTCTGGTAGGCTCGTTTTTGTGGATTTTCATAATTAACTCTATTGGTTTGGTATTGGTAAATATCAAAGGATCTTGGTGCAACCAGAACTCATGGAACGTATCGGGCATTGGCCCAATGTGTATCTGGAGGCATAACATTGGAAGCTACATTCAATGAGAGACTATTCATTTGTTAATTTTGTACACCGACATAATATTTACGGCAGCAGTAAACATTTTGGCTATTAAATCCTTCCGAATGGTATTCATATTTCGCTTCTGAGTATTATTTTAAGGCGTTCGGAATGGTACACTTTGAATACATCAATTTGTATTCCATAAACAAAACAGTTTAATTGTATTAATATATTTACGTTAAAATACATGAGTCTGCCTTAATTTTTACGTTCGAAAGGTCTTAGAAGGTTTTTCTCAGTGTTAAATTCTTAAAAATACTTACTCAGCGTCCTTTGAATGAAGATAATATTAAGAGAACATTTCTCTTAGTTTATCAATTTGAAAGAATAATTTTGATAAATAATATAAAAAACGTTCCTAGAAGAACGATTTTTATTATAAGTGGTTTTTGATTAGCGCAAAAGCAGTTAAACAGTAAACACATACCTACTATTGAAGGTATACTTAAAATGGAGATGAGTATCTTTACTCTTTACATGGGATTCGGACAGTTTAAATTACTTTTTACTTTAAACCAAATGGCGAACACAAATTGGGACACGTTGGACACGTTGTTAACCCGTGCATTGTCGCCAAGTCGTCGTCTGCGTGAACTAACTCGAAATGCTCGTTTTATGAGATCATAAAGTACCGGACGGGATTTGTCGTGTCTTGTCCAGGGCATACGGAACGTTTGCCTTTACATCTTGTACGACCAAATAAAGAGAATCCTACATCATTTAATTATTTACGCAGAAACATTTGACTGATTGCATGAAGAGACGACTCACGTGGAATGCATTGCTTGCGGCTTTTGTAGGGATATGAGTAAAGTAACAATTTTCTTTAAAGTAAATTTTTAATTCGAGTTATTTCTGAATTATTCAGTTAGTTTAGGTACCCACAGAAATAAAACTCACCACTAAAACTGAACGTGAAAAATAGAATTCAGAGATGTTTTAGAGTAACATTGTGCTTGTTGCAAAGAGCAACTGCTGAGTTTCTTGCTGGTTCTTCTCAGTAGAATTTGTTTACGAACAAGTGGTAGCATAAAAGACAAACTGTCATTGGCTGGTCAGTTACAAGTTACAATCGTAATTTTCCCCTGTTTTTCGTAATCGTAACCTGTTGCAGGGTGTCTTCAAGCTATAAGTACAAAGATTACGTTGATTATGGGTATAATAAATGTATTGGTGGTGTCAAAGTTACCTTTGTCAAACTCTACACTTATTCCACAGGATAGTAGCTCTACTCGACGGTTTCTCCCTATCTTAGCGCATGGGCTGTACAAAGAGAATTTGTTGAAAATTGACCCTTGTTCATTCACGAGTAGGAGTATTTATTGTGACTCAAAGTCATCGTTCATCAGGTATTGTTGGTCTGTGACACGAAGGGAAGTTATTGGCACAGAATAATTGGATTCGGCGATAAAGACAATGTAATAATGGAGTTGTGATTTTATTTTATGGTGATTTATTTTAATTCCAAACCAACGAATACAAGAAAATAAAAAGTTATGATCAGAATAATAATAATAAATAATTATTTAATTGCCAACACTCATTAAAAAAATTAAATAGTGTGAAACCCTGCCACCTGAGGTAGTAAAACTGTGTTACAAGAGTCAGTGTCTTTGTAAACAAACAATTCCCAAACAAAACAAATGAAAATGAATTTTGTTAGGTATTAGATTTACAGCTATAATACTAATGTAAAACCAACAATCATTCAACACGCAAAAAATACAAAAATAAAATAAATAGACAGATTTAAGGCAAACTAAAAAAACTAAAAAAACAACAGAATATAGTTTGAATTTTTCGTAAAAAATGTACCTAACTCTAAATCATGACTGTAATCTTTGATAAAAGCTGCTGTTTTGTATAATAATGTTTTTATTTTTATTAAATACAGTTTTGCTGTTAAACTCACGTAAAAATGGTCATTTAATAAATAAGTAGGTATTCTAAAATTCTCCGAGAGAATTTCGTTGGGTAAAAAAATGGTTTTATAGTGCTCGTAATGAAAAACTCGATTATATACGGGTCATGGTTTTAATAAATTTGCTTACTAAATATTTCATTTAGTCAGAGATTATTGCCCTTCTATTTTTTTCTTTTTATTATTAGCGTAACTAATCACTAGGTGCTGAAAGTTCACTGCTGAAAATCGGCACTCCCTGTTCAGCATTATCACATCCAGTCATCAGCCAGCCAGAAATTTGACTCAGTAAGGCTGAGGCTTTGTTAAATTTCATTTAAACAATATAATTACATATTACGACTTAGTTATAAAACTCAACCAAAGTGCGTACTAAAACCAGGTAGCTAATGACGTTCATTTACATGAATGCGCCATCACAATATGAGTGATGGAAGTGTTTAAGAAATTCCATCTTTTTAGCGCTTTCCGTCTGTGAGTTTATATTATTGATAGTACAAGAGTTGATGACAGAGAAAACCCTATAAAATGTCTCGCCGAACTTAGTTTTCCTTACCCACTTACTGAAAATATTTACTTTTTAGGTATGTTATGTACATACTAATTAGCTTTGTAAGATAGAAAGTTAATATTTAATAGTTATTTGTTATACAAGAGTGAAAAGTTGTTTTTTAACCGCGTGCTCAATTTCAAAAGAGCACGAGGTGAAAAATCTTTTCACTCGAGTGCAACACGTAACTTTTCATCCCACCTCAGCGAGGAAATGACATGACGTGAAAGAAAATGGTGCGCGCAAAGCAAATTAAAAAAGTACACCAAGAAGGTTACGAGTGTGAGTTTTTAACAAATTAAAAAAGGTTGTATGGAAATTCGGCACCAATGTTTTGAATTCACAAACTTCATAGACGAGTGATATTTACTAACGTACACACGATGTTCTAAATTCAATTAACTTTATCCTCAAGAGGATAGTAACGGCTTTTGCATTCAGATATCGAAGATTAAAAATACTCTTTCCGAGATGGTGGGATGAAAAAGTTATTTTATAAAGTCAATTCGCAAATTAATCAATCATAGCTTAACATTAGCTTGGTTTATCCCAGCTGCTGTAGAGCATGAGAAAGTTCAATTTCACAGTAGGTATGTTAGATGGAAATATACTTACAAGAATAATTTTGGGCAGCAGCACAAAAAAAAACTTAATTTAACAGTAAGCTTTCTTTCGGAATAGTTAAACTAATATAATATTATGTAATTATGTGTGTAAGAACGTAGAAATTGTATTAAGTAATTATATAAAAAAATAAATAGATCGCCGATTTCCACATCCTTATTATAGCCTTATAGCTAAAAATAAAAAATAAAAACTTCTTACAGGCAACTACGAGAATATTATGTTGCAGAAGACGTAGAATTATATCCAATGGACACAGTGGCATGGTAGTAAATTTTACTGTTAGCTCTTCACAGTGGCGTGTATCAGAGAGACAGAACACCCTAGATAAATGCCTACCCAGGCTTCATACCCTGTGCACACCACTGGCTCTTCACCTATAAACACGAGAGATAAACCAGCTTTTTTGTGTATGACATTGAGCCCACGACAGCGATAATATAATAAATTTACAAGGAAGGCAGCGGGTAAAGTTGAAAGTAATTTATCCCGTAATGGACCTTATCAAACTGTGGTAGGTAATATTTTGTTACGATATCAATCAGTAGCTGTATTAACGTAAATAAAAACTAGAGATCATTTTCTCATAGCTAGGTTGATTCGTTTCATTTTGTTGTACTAAATGATGCTCGTGACTGCGTCGGTGTGGATTTGTGTTTAAATTCCTTATTAAAATTTTTGATTTTAAATTTTTCGTGTTTTTGATTTTGATAATATTTTGTTACGATATCAATCAGTATCTGTATTAACGTAAAAAAAAAAACTAGAGATAATTTTCTCATAGTTAGGTTGATTTTTTCATTTTGTTCTATCAAATAATGCCCGTGACTTCTTGGGTGGATTTGTGTTTAGATTTTCTTATGAAATCTTTGATTTTCCGGGATAAAAAGTATCAAAATTGTCTGTATCTAGGATGCAAATTATTTGTCATCCTAAATTAAGTCAGATTTGTTAAACTGTTTAGGCGTGAAATGGTAACAAAATATTTGCGCTTTTATTACATTAGTACCTTCGGCAGTACCTACAGATAATTTTTATTAATTAACCCACCACGCAAAACCACAAACCACAAAACCACGTATAATGAGTTTGATATGACATGTACATACCTATCTGTGTGTCTCCCGAAAGGATGCATCGATTTTGATTTAGATTTGATGTATTTGAAAGGTGACTTAATCGAGAGTGTTCGTAGCAAAAAAATCGGTTTAAATTAAAAAATATTTAAGAAAATCGGGTCTGCCGTTAGTATCAAATAAATATTATAATTGCGAAAGTTTGGATGGATGGATGGACTAGCTGATGCCCGCAACTTCGTACGCGTGGATCGAGGTTTTATGGTTCCCGCGGGAACTCTTTAATTTTCCGGGATAAAAAGTAGCCTATGTGCTATTCCAGACTATAATCTATCTCTGTGCAAAATTTCAGCCAGATCCGTTCAGCCGTTGGGGCGTGATTGAGTAACAAACATCCATACATCCATCCATCCAAACTTTCGCATTTATAATATTTATTTGATTTGATGGATGTATGGATGGATGCTTGTTACTCATTTTTGATTCATTGATCACAATTGATCACATTGATACAATTTCCCGCGGGAACTAAAACAACCTCAAATGGATGTTTGTTACTCAATTACGCCAGAACGGCTGAATGGATCTCAATGAAACTTGGCACAGAGATAGATTATAGTCTAGACTAACACATAGGCTACTTTTTATCCCGGAAAATTAAAGAGTTCCCGCGGGATCTACAAAACCTCGATCCACGCGTACGAAGTCGCGGGCATTAGCTAGTAGTGGTTATAAGATTTAAATATGTAAGGATTTATTTTAACAGATCACGTCACATAGTGCGAAGAAAAGATAAATATTTGGGTCCCTGTGTTGAAATGGCGAACTTTCAGTGGTAAAGATAATCACAATTCACAAGCATTTCGCTGGGAATCGTAAAAACTAAAAAGGTCTTTAAAACGTACCTACCGTTTTTTAGGGTCGGTACTCAGTAGCTAGGTTAATGCCACTTATTCACATTCGAAAAAGGTTTAAAAATCTTTTTACGGTTTAAAACACCTCAGTCAATTAAGGAGAAAGCGTTTTAGCCTTCCAAAATTAAGAAGTTAAGGGCGTATTTGCAAATCCCTTAAAATATTGGAGTTTTCAGTACATTTTGTGACTAAGTCAAGCAAAATAAGATGGAACTAAAAATTACTATACATAGATTGATCCTATATCTCCAATTGTTGGTAATAACTTTGTAAAAAATCTTTATTTTTAATACTATAAAAATGACTTTCCCTCACCTCTTCACTCAAAATTGACGATTTAGGGGTGACTTTAGGTACATTTTTTACTGTAAATATGCCGATTTTTTGTCATTAAAAAATACCATCTGTTAGTAGATATGTTCACCTCCAAATTTTGGTAAGAAAAATATTAAAAATAGTACGAATTGTACAAGAAATTAAATAAAAATCGCGTGTATTTTTTTCACACACTTTGTTAATCTTAACACAGTGAAAATAAGGGTTATTTTGATCTTACTCGGTCTCTGGTTAGATTTCAAATTATAAATTAGTCAGCGTTTGACCGCCGTCGTGAGTGGACCCTGTCTCGGTTGCAAGCAGTCGCTGATGTCGAAAAACATCGCTGTACGGACACGAAATAGTTGAGCGAACATAATTTATATTTTACGTTATCGACTATGCTGATATATCGATAAGGTACATAATATGTTACCTACATAACATAATTTTATTATTTGATAGAATTTAGAAATTTATTAGTCTCTATTCCCCGAGCGTGGTAGTGACCTGAAGGTATACTTCGAGGGCTACTACTGGAACTTCTAGACGCGTAGAGCTAGGTGTATCGAATTTGGGCTCGTTTTGTTAGTTATGATGAGATCTTACCACAGAACTTGGTGGAGTGACCTGAAGGTATACTTCGACATCCACAACTGGAACTCCTAGACGCGTAGAGCTAGGTGTATCGGATTTGGGCTCATTTTGTTAGTTATGATGAGTTCTTACCACAGAACTTGGTATAGTGACCTGAAGGAATACTGCGACATCCACAACTGGAACTCCTAGACGCGTAGAGCTAGGTGTATCGAATTTGGGCTCGTTTTGTTAGTTATGATGAGATCTTACCACAGAACTTGGTGGAGTGATCTGAAGGTATACTTCGACATCCACAGCTGGAACTCCTAGACGCGTAGAGCTAGGTGTATCGAATTTGGGCTCGTTTTGTTAGTTATGATGAGATCTTACCACAGAACTTGGTGGAGTGATCTGAAGGTATACTTCGACATCCACAACTGGAACTCCTAGATGCGTAGAGCTAGGTGTATCGAATTTGGGCTCGTTTTGTTAGTTATGATGAGATCTTACCACAGAACTTGGTGGAGTGACATGAAGGTATACTTCGACATCCACTACTGGAACTCCTAGACGCGTAGAGCTAGGTGTATTGAATTTGGGCTCGTTTTGTTAGTTATTATGAGATCTTACCACAGAACTTGGTAGAGTGACCTAAAGTTATACTTCGACATCCACTACTGGAACTCCTAGATGCGTAGAGCTAGGTGTATCGAATTTGGGCTCGTTTTGTAAGTTATGATGAGTTCTTACCACAGAACTTGGTGGAGTGACCTGAAGGTATACTTCGACATCTACTACTGGAACTCCTAGACGCGTAGAGCTAGGTGTATCGAATTTGGGCTCGTTTTGTTAGTTATGATGAGATCTTACCACAGAACTTGGTGGACTGATCTGAAGGTATACTTCGACATCCACAACTGGAACTCCTAGATGCGTAGAGCTAGGTGTATCGAATTTGGGCTCGTTTTGTTAGTTATGATGAGATCTTACCACAGAACTTGGTGGAGTGATCTGAAGGTATACTTCGACATCCACTACTTGAACTCCTAGACGCGTAGAGCTAGGTGTATCGAATTTGGGCTCGTTTTGTTAGTTATGAAAAGATCTTACCACAGAACTTGGTAGAGTGACCTGAAGTTATACCTCGACATCCACTACTGGAACTCCTAGATGCGTAGAGCTAGGTGTATCGAATTTGGGCTCGTTTTGTTAGTTATGATGAGTTCTTACCACAGAACTTGGTGGAGTGACCTGAAGGTATACTTCGACATCTACTACTGAAACTCCTAGACGCGTAGAGCTAGGTGTATCGAATTATGATGAGATCTTACCACAGAACTTGGTGGAGTGACCTGAAGGTATACTTCGACATGCACTACTGGAACTCCTAGACGCGTAGAGCTAGGTGTATCTAATTTGGGCTCGTTTTGTTAGTTATGATGAGATCTTACCACAGAACTTGGTAGAGTGACCTGAAGTTATACTTCGACATCCACTACTGGAACTCCTAGATGCGTAGAGCTAGGTGTATCGAATTTGGGCTCGTTTTGTTAGTTATGATTCCAAGTTAGATTAGTTATGAGCCCAAATTCGATACACCTAGCTCTACGTGTCTAGGAGTTCCAGTAGTGGATGTCGAAGTATACCTTCATGTCACTCCACCAAGTTCTGTGGTAAGAACTCATCATAACTAACAAAACGAGCCCAAATTCGATACACCTAGCTCTACGCGTCTAGGAGTTCCAGTAGTGGATGTCGAAGTGTACCTTCAGGTCACTCCACCAAGTTCTGTGGTAAGATCTCATCATAACTAACAAAACGAGCCCAAATTCGATACACCTAGCTCTACGCGTCTAGGAGTTCCAGTAGTGGATGTCGAAGTATACATTCAGGTCACTCCACCAAGTTCTGTGGTAAGAACTCATCATAACTAACAAAACGAGCCCAAATTCGATACACCTAGCTCTACGCATCTAGGAGTTCCAGTAGTGGATGTCGAAGTATAACTTCAGGTCACTCTACCAAGTTCTGTGGTAAGATCTCATCATAACTAACAAAACGAGCCCAAATTCGATACACCTAGCTCTACGTGTCTAGGAGTTCCAGTAGTGGATGTCGAAGTATACCTTCATGTCACTCCACCAAGTTCTGTGGTAAGATCACATCATAACTAATAAAACGAGCCCAAATTCGATACACCTAGCTCTACGCATCTAGGAGTTCCAGTTGTGGATGTCGAAGTATACCTTCAGATCACTCCACCAAGTTCTGTGGTAAGATCTCATCATAACTAACAAAACGAGCCCAAATTCGATACACCTAGCTCTACGCGTCTAGGAGTTCCAGTTGTGGATGTCGAAGTATTCCTTCAGATCACTCCACCAAGTTCTGTGGTAAGAACTCATCATAACTAACAAAACGAGCGCAAATTCGATACACCTAGCTCTACGCGTCTAGGAGTTCCAGTAGTGGATGTCGAAGTATACCTTCAGGTCACTGCACCAAGTTCTGTGGTAATATCTCATCATAACTAACAAAACGAGCCCAAATTCGATATGCCTAGCTCTACGCGTCTAGGATTTCCAGTAGTAGTCATTGAAGTATACCTTCAGGTCACTTCACCAAGTATTGAGCTAAGATCTCATTATAAATAACAAAACGAGCCCGAAGTCCGGAAATAAAAAATAGATAAAACAATACATAATAATATATCGAAGTATCGACTATCGATACAAATTGATTCAACGCAGCTTATCCGTGCATGTGTGTGCGTGGGAATGAAGCATGTGTAGTAGTGCGATTTCATACCTATCCGTTTCGGAAATACGTCCTTAAGTGTAAATACCTATTATCTTATCCGCCTACAGAGCTTGTACCTATCTGTAACGACGCATTAAAGCGATGTGCACACATAAGTTTATGAATATGGTGGTCATAAAATTCTAATGATATTATGATGTTATTATAACATAAGTTAGGGTTGACAACTATTCTGTTTTCCTAAATTAAGAACATTTTTGCCATTCAATATAGTATATTTTATAACGTATGGGTAACTTATATCATCGCGGTAGTAGCTTTAAAAATCTTGGATGATGCTAATATTGTTTTGTATTTTCATTCTACTGTAAGATGGCAGCCCTGTATTTATAGTGTGATATTATATAAACAAGGTTTTACGGCCGGCGCGGGAAGCTAAGTTAAGTTAGGTATAGCCTGATTTAGTGTTCTAAAACTACTAGGTCATAAAAATTGTTAGGTATTGGGTTTTTCAATTAAGAAATTCTCAGTGCCAGCCCGGAGTTAGGAAGTGGGCGGTGTTTCACCCCCGTGCCTCGGAGAGCACGTTAAGCCGTCGGTCCCGGTTAGTATCACTAACATGATAATAGTCGTTAAAGCCCGCCAACCCGCATTGGAGCAGCGTGGTGGGTCTAAGCTCTAATTCCCTCTCTCCTATGAGAGTGGAGGCCTGTGCCCAGCAGTGGGACGTGAATAGGCTTTTTGCTGGTGGAAACTACTAGGTAATACAACAATATTATGGGGAGACTTTCAAAGTTTGGTTGTTTTTTAACCGACTGCGGAATGAACAGGGTTATGTGTTCATCAGTCTATATATTATGTTTTGTTCCTTGTTTGATTTATTACTTAGCATAAGAAAGCACCACCTCAACCTATTAAACTAAGCTACGAGATAGACAAGATTGTTGCTAATATTTATATATTTAAGGATATTTTGGACGTCTCACTATTTAATCATCATCATCAACCTATAGCGGGCTCACTACTGAGTGGTTTCCATTCATTCTCATTTACATATTGTATAATCATTCACTCTTTGTTTTACTCATATGAAGTCCTTAAGATCAGATATTATGTACATATCATTGAATGGGAATAAATAAAGATACAAAATAATGAAACAATTGTCTATATTCATCACTCGCGGACACGACATGACTTGGACAATGCAGACGAAATTACATGTGCTTAATGCAGGACGGCGCAAATAAATATTATCAACTGACATAATAGTTATTTTTTCTTTTATAAGGACAAAGGCTTGACGCCCACGGTGCAGACAGGGCACCAAATTATGGTCTGTGTTCAGTATCTGAGGCATTCCAGGCCTAATGATTTTGAGGTTATCCTCCCCTTGAATGTAAAACGACCCCGCCCATAGAATGAATTGAAACACTGCCGAGACGTTTTTTACTTATTTATTAATTGTTGTTTTTAGTGGTCGGCCTGCTGGCCCAGTCGAATTTCGAGGATTCGTTTAAAGTTTTAGATTAGAAATATGAATTATGGCCAACGGGCCCATAGTTTAGCAAAAACATTGTTTGAATCATCTTGATTTAAAAATGGACTCATTATGGTTTCGAGATAAAACTTTAATTTAATTTTATTATTTTTTTTAATCCGTCAATCCATAGATTATCATTTGTTAAAATAAAAATAGATTGTGACTAAGTTTACAATACAATTTAAATAGATTATCTTGCTTCAAAATACAATGCTATGTATGTCTACAAAGCTTGAAAAATTGGAACACGCGAATGTATCGATTATTTTAATAGAATATTGACATTGCCCAATTTTTTGATTACTAATCCGCTTTGACACTTTTAAATCTTCCATAGAATATTATACTTTAAAGAGTAGGTAAGCTTTAGAGTTAAAAATGCTTTTGATGTTAACTTACTTGATTACGTGTATCAATTTAATGTTATAAACAAGGTGTTTTGTCATCTCTGGTCACATTTAATCTGAATCCTATTGGGTACATCAATCCTCGTTAAGTCGCGCCCACACGACTAAAGAATAGGTACTTAAGATAGGTGGGAACTACCACCATTAGTCATTGTAATGCTTGCAAATAATTCTATAGTCTATCTATGGCAATATCGCACATCTCTATGTTGCGATGGGGTTGACATGTTCTGTAGAATAAAAACCCAAAAAAAAAAACTAAAGGTCTTGTATTTTAGTTTACTTATTAGTTGTTTCATCTATAACAACGTAGAAATTCAAATTTTGTAATCATCCTTTGAGAAAATAAATTCTTTTACCTGAAATACAAAAAACATATTATTACAATTTGACTAAATAACGATGAAAAATGTTTGCCCTTTCAACTCTACACAGCATGTAACTTACTATTTTTAAATATTATTTTATATCACGGAATCTTCTTTAACGTGACAGTAAAAACGGTTTCGAAACAGGTAATTCATAATTTACCTATTTGATAAATTTAGCCTTGTTTTCATTACGACTAGATTTTGATATAAATTAAGAGCTGCTATAGTTCTACTATCACTGATTTTCTAGGTTAGAAGTCAATGAAGTGCACATTTGTACTCATAATCTTTTGTTTACTTCTTAAGGTGAGCTTGTAATTTTGAATTTGTCATCGTTCAATTAGTTTACTTAGATAGATAATGATACTCTCCAGATCCACTCAACTATACCCATGCAAAAAATCAGGTCAATCCGTTGCTCTGTTGCGGCGTGATTTAAGGATAAACCAACAAATAAACACACTTTCGCATGTCGTAGGTATAATATTAGTATGAATCTACTAATATTATAGATACGAAAGTTTTTGTGTCTCTTAGTTTTCCTTCAATCACGCCGCAGCAGAGCAACGGATTGACGTGAATTTTTGCATGGGTATAGTTGAGGACCTGGAGAGTGACATAGGTTTTTTATTTATCTCGGAAAATTAAAGAGTTCCCGTGGGATTAAAAAAAACTTATGCCTTTAAAAGTGGCGGGCATCAGCTAGTAAACAACAAAGATCGCAAGCGTACACCTGTTAAAAAAATACCCGTGTTAGGCTCCGAATGGATGATTTTGATGAAGGTTGCCCAAATCGCTTGATGCGTAACTGGGTCACATAGCATCCACTCCACTGCTCGGTAATGTTACTTAACTTGAACTTAGCTGAACTCCCACAAATAAATAGCAATCAAAGAATTGGTCGTGCACTTTGAGCGAATGTAACATTTGTTTGAAGTATTATTCGAGGGCGCTTGATTTCTTAAGTATTAATACTTAACTAACTAACCGTGACTTCGTTTGTGTGGACTGTAGAGCTTTTGTAGAGTTATTGAAAAAAAAAAAAACCGGCCAAGTGCGAGTCGTACTCGCGCACCGAGGGTTCCGTACAAACCTGTAGTAAGTTTTAAATTATTAAAAATATTTTAATTTTAAATATTTGAGTTGAATGAATGAAAGGTAAATTGCGGTTTACGATTTATGACGTATTAAAAATAAATATTGTAAAAGGTAGTTATAGGTAGGTACTTTTAAGATACGTTCGTAATACTGTGGATGTAACACGACTAAAACTGTAACGACCAAAGATGTAAAACCGTAACGGTAAACGGTGTTAATGAACCGCAAAACTAACTTTGTTTGTAGAGGTTTACTGTTAATATAAAAAAAACTATGCTACTTAGAGCATTGGCTATAGTTTTCCTGTAAAATATACATAAATTCCTATTGACCATAATTATTAATTAAAAATCTGTTTTAGAATGTACAAAGTAAACCCTTTCATATGATAACCCACACAGTACAGTTATCTCACTTTTAAATTTCAACCCTCCGATTTTCCCCCCTTTTTAAATAAGAACAAAAATAATTTCCAATTTTTTTTAATTCCAGTGTCTTTGGGCCACTAATATACACAACTATTCCAAATTTCATGTCGATAGCTTCGGTAGTTACTGAAATAATCGAGTGTGACGGACGGACAGACGGACAGACGGACAGACAGACGGAGAAAGTCGCACCATAAGGGTTCCATTTTACCATTTTGGTACGGAACCCTAAAATCATCTGTTAACAATTGACATTTGGCGCTAAAACGAAAACTGTATCTACTGAAAATAATTAATAAAAAAAAAACTGGCCAAGTGCGAGTCGGACTCGCGCACCGAGGGTTCCGTACAAACCTGTAGTAAGTTTTAAATTATTATGTTTATTTTCTATTTTATTTTTATCGTTTATTTGTATTTTATTTTGTTTATTTTGTTTTGTTAAGGTGGGTTTCTTTTAAAATTACTTGTTATTTAGTGACTAGCAGATACCCGCGGCTTCGCCCGCGTAAATTTTAGTTTTCCCTATTCTCACGGGAACCATGGATTTTTCCGGGATGAAAAGTAGCTTATGTGTTAACCCAAGTTGCAATTTATCGCCATTCCAAATTTGAGCCAAATCGGTTCAGTAGTTGCGGCGTGAAGGAGTATTGAAGCTTGGTAAAATACGAAGTTTGGAGCCCCGTTTCACCCCTTTAGGGGGGGAATTTTGAAAAATCCTTTCTTAGTGCACCCCTAGACCTCATAAGGAACCTGTGTGCCAAATTTAAAGTCTCTAGACCCAGCGGTTTGGGCTGTGCGTTGATATGTCAGTGAGAGCGTGAGTCAGTATCTTCTTTGATATACCATGAAATTTTCCGGGATGAAAAGTAGCCTATGTATCAATCCAGGATAAAATCTATCTCCTTTCCGAATTTCAGTCATATCAGGTCAGTAAGTGCAGCGTAAAGTAGTATTTTTCACGCGTGAATATCAATTTTTCAGTTTTCCCGCAAAAACCATGGATTTTTCCGGGATGAAAAGTAGCTTTTTTATTAACCCAGGATATCATCTATGTCCATTCCAAATTTCAGCTAAATCGGTCTTGTACTTCCGGCGTGAAGATTTTTTTCCGCGTGAATTTCGGTTTTTAACTAATCCCACGGGAACCATGGATTTTCCCGGGATAAAAAGTAGCTTATGTGTTAACCCAAGATGCAATTTATCTCCATTCCAAATTTGAGCCAAATCGGTTCAGTAGTTGCGGCGTGAAGGAGTATTGAAGCTTGGTAAAATACGAACTTTGGAGCCCCGTTTCACCCCTTTAGGGGGGGAATTTTGAAAAATCCTTTCTTAGTGCACCCCTAGACCTCATAAGGAACCTGTGTGCCAAATTAGAAGTCTCTAGACCCAGCGGTTTGGGCTGTGCGTTGATATGTCAGTCAATCAGTCAGTCAGTCAGTGTCTTCTTTTATATATTTAGATAAGTTATTAGGTAGGTATACTAGTGCTAATTTTAGATACAATTTAAATATTAACTTTAGAGCGCCAACTCGCCAACAAACTGGCCCACCAGTTTGGCGATATTTATTTTATGTTAAAATAGTTGTATCCATTGAAATAAATAAATTAAAAAAAAAAAAAAAAAATATTTTTATTATATGATGTAACTAAAAATTCATGCTTTTCGCAATGAAAGGTAAATTGCGGTTTACGATTTATGACGTATTAAAAAAAAAAAACTACTTACTAGATCTCGTTCAAACCAATTTTCGGTGGAAGTTTGCATGGTAATGTACATCATATATTTTTTTTAGTTTTATCATTCTCTTATTTTAGAAGTTACAGGGGGGGAGACACACATTTTACCACTTTGGAAGTGTCTCTCGCGCAAACTATTCAGTTTAGAAAAAAATGATATTACAAACCTCAATATCATTTTTGAAGTCCTATCCATAGATACCCCACACGTACGGGTTAGATGAAAAAAAAATTTTTGAGTTTCAGTTCTAAGTATGGGGAACCCCCAAAATTTATTGTTTTTTTTTCTATTTTTGTAAGAAAATCTTAATGCGGTTCACAGAATACATCTACTTACCAAGTTTCAACAGTATAGTTCTTATAGTTTCGGAAAAGAGTGGCTGTGACATACGGACGAACAGACAGACAGACATGACGAATCTATAAGGGTTCCGTTTTTGCCAAATTTGGCTACGGAACCCTAAAAATTGGTATCATTTGAACTATTTTGGTGTACCTATTGGATAGGTTCTATCCAAAACTTAGGGACGGGCGTTACTTTGCGGAAGTCCATGATAATGGAAGAAGTGGAAGTTTAATCTATACTTCCATACTAATATTATAAATGCGAAAGTGTGTTTGTCTGTCTGTCTTTCCGGCTGTCTGTCTGCTATTTTTTATTCCGGAAAATTCAACAGTTCCCACGGGAATAAAAAAATTATCTCTTCAACCGATTTTGTTGAAATTTGGATAGGGATAATTTGTATCCAGGGGGGAGGACATAGGCTACTTTTTATCCCGGTAAATTAATAAAGAGCTCCCGCGGGAACCGACAACCCTCAATTCACGAGGACGAAGTCGCGGGCATCAGCTAGTACAGATATAAATAAAGAATCTACAACACTTTCATTGTAGCGATTACATTACACATTACACAATTAACTACCCATATTCACCTTTTGTAAGTGGCACTCTATGTTGATTGGTTGCATAACGCAATCAAGCATCATATTATACATCAATATTTCGAAAACCGTATCGAAAGTGAGACGCTCTATCACAACGTACCTACTGCACCGTAAGTAATAATAAAATCATAGCCGTAAGATAAAAAGATCCATACTAATCCATATTCCATGCTAATATATTAAATGCGAAAGTGTGTCTGTCTGTCTGTCTGTCTGTCTGCTACGCTTTCACGGCCCAACTACTCAACCGATTTTGATGAAATTTGGTACAGGGATAGGTTGTATCCCGGGGAAGGACATAGGCTACTTTTTATCCCGGAAAATTCAAGAGTTCCCGCGGGAATCAAAAAAAATCATCTGTGCAACCGATTTTGATGAAATTTGGTACAGGGACAGGTTGTATCCCTTGGAAAGACGTAAGCCTCTTTTATCCCGGAAAATTCGAGAGTTCCCGCGGGAATCAGAAAACCTTAATTCACACGGATGAAATCGCGGGCATCATCTAGTCTCAAATAAAAAGTCTCGATACACTAAGTCCAAAATTATTTTTTACACAGGACCTTCTTCTGTGTAGAACGTTGCACGTTTAATTGTAGTAGGTACCTATTTTGTTATTTCTTTCATGTCAATTTTACTCGAAAAATTATTGGTCTAACTCATCGATTGTCTAGTATATTTACCTATACTAGACCATTTTTGTCATTTTATAGTTTACTAGTAACTAGTTGATGCCCATGCCTTTGTCCGCGTGGAGTAAGGTTTTTGATTCCCGCGGGAACTCTTTAATTTTTCGGGATAAAAAGTAGCTTATGTTCTTCCCTAGCATGTAACCTACCAAAATCCGTTGAACAGATGGGCCGTGAAAGCGTAGCAGACAGACACACAGGCAGAAAGCCAGACACACTTTCGCATTTATAATATTAGTATAAATTTCAATAAAAAAATCTATAGTATGCGCGCGAGTTGAATGCAGAGCTTATGTATGTGTCACCATACATAATAAAATAATTAAGAGTTACACATAATTAATAGCCGTGCGGCGTGCGCGTGTTTCTCTGTGTAAATTTTATTACAATTCCTTCACTAATTCATCGAAAGGAACTTCGTTCCATCTGGGTGTCCAAGGGTCACCCGAACGATGGAACGAATAACTAGCCTATGTAACTATTGAAAACATAATTCTTTAAAATTATTTCGCCTTTTAATTTTCAACAACTTGAAGTCAACAATTCAAGTAGTCATAGCAACATAAAAACTGTCGGTTCAACTTTTGGTCTTAATTATTTCCGTCTAGCCCCCTTTCGTAACGCGAGATAAGGAACTACGTTCCAAATGTTATAAATGTACAGAAGTATAATGTCAAAGCTACGAGTGTTTCATAAAAATTACAAGTAAATTCAGTAAATCCGATGATTTCATACGAACACAATGCTATCCACTGGGTTCTGTTTCGTGATTTATATATTGTTAACAGTTAATCATGCGATCGTATTTTCGCCAAGCCGCAATCACTCCATTAATCAATGCAATCACAAATCACAATGCATGTCAATGAGATAATGTGATTAATGTGATTTGTTTGCATGAAAACAAATATAAATTTCGTGTCGTATAATAGTACTACAACGGAATTTTAGAGTATAAATTCTATATTCTAGTGAGTTGTCTTACAAATTTTAATCAGGTGGGTATAATTTTGTTTCTTGCGACTTAAGAGATAAAATCGCTATAAAGAAAAGTGTGTGTGTACAATTAACATAGTGCAGAAGTGAAACTTCAGAAAAGTAGCCTAGGAGATAATGAGATATATGTAACTTGTAGTCTATCTCATTCTCTCGCAGGCTAAATTATATTATGAATGTGTTTGTCTCTTTTTGGTATCGCTTTTTCGTTTCGTTTTATCAACCAGAGGCGAATTAAAATAAAACATAAAAAGCAATTAACAAATCAGGCTTTCTACTGCTAAATTTAAACAATCAAACAGAAAATTACAATAATGGAACGCTTTGTATATGTCACCGTAAGTTTGTAAAAACCGTAACATTGTAATCTAACGCTTTTTTTTTCGATAGTTTGTAAACAGTCGAAAGATTGTGAAACGTTCAATGTTTTATGTGTCAATTTTTGAAATATTCATTGTACATAATTATTTACGTTTTCTTGTCTCTTGCTTGTAGGTTAGGTTAGGGTTCGACATAAATAACCAAGTAGTGCCCGGCACTACTTGGTTATTTAGGTTCTATCGGGTTAATAAACCTAACAGATTACAATCTACCGAAAAATAATGCGTTATATTGTAATCATTCGACAGTTTACAATTTCGCGAGTTAGATTATAATCTAACGGTTTTTACAATCTTACGGTGACATATACACGTTCGTCCGATGGCGCCACTTGTAGGTACCTATCGTGGCGACCACATCCGTTTCATCGAATTTTCAAATCACAACGTTTCTAAAGAAGTTTCACTTCAAAAAATACCAGGTATAGTTCAAGTAGTTTTCAGAATAATATCACAAAGTCCACAGCCACATAATAACAAACTGTATATTTCGCTTAATTCCATTTTAATCCCTGTTCCGAGATTCGTATTATAACAATTAATCATGCAATCGTGATTCCCCCACACCGCAATCACTTAATTAATCAGGTGTGATCACAATGTGCGTTAATGCGCTAATGTTTAATACTGTTAATTTTTAAATACTGGGAATGAGATAAAAAGCTAAAACTTTCCTGAGATTTAACTGTGATTAGGAAAAGTGTTGGAACTTTCCCTTTTTTTATCCACTACATAGTTAGCCCTTGACTGCGATCTCACCTGATAGTAAGTGATGATACAGTCTGAGGTGGTAGCGCGCTAGCCTGTTAGGGACATGGCAGTTATATTAAACCCATACCCCTAATCGGTTTATACAGGCGTCGTATCGGAACGCTAAAATCGCTTGGCGGCACGTCTTTGCCGGTAGGGTGGTAACTAACCACGGCCGAAGCCTCTCACCAGGCCAGACCAGGGAAAAATCAGAAATTATAAATTCCCAAATTGAACTTGCCGAGGATCAAACCCGGGACCTCACCACGTTAAGACAACAGCGCTCAACACTGCGCCAGAAAGGTCGTAAATGGCGTGGTGGTGAGCGCTGTGCCTAATTGGGAGGGACCTCGATTTCCACTTGGCTCAATTTGGGAATTTAAAATTTCTATATTGTTCCAATTTTCATCTAGTGGGCTAACCTTTAGGGTTAATCCCCTTATTTCCATACATACCATACCAGTTTTTATAGCAAAGCTGGGATACTTGCATATGAACTAGGTACTATAAAGCATAGCTTGTTCTTGAAAGAAAATGGACTTTAATAGGTTTATTAACGCAAATTACAGCATTGTAAAAAGGAATGTTAGAGAACTCATTATAGTTACCATTTACCATTTGAGGTATGTTAATAATGCCATAGGTAATAAAAACAAAAGAAAATATTTGGCCTGAAAATACCTCCCAAAAATGTTATGGCTCTAACATTCTCGTAATACTCTGCTTTCTTAGAAACTTCAGAGGTTTTCCATGGAAACTATAATGAGACTATTTCACATACAACTTATACATTTAAATAATTGTATCAAGAATATAACGGCAATGAAAATCATTCCAATGAAACGTGGATGTCTAGAAATTCTGAAATGTGACTTTAAAGGTAGGTAGGTAATTAGGTATAAATATGTACCTTAGTCACTAGTCTACCAATCTTTGTCATAGCGTGAGTGTGAGTGAGTGAGTGAATATTTTCCCCATAACCTTTGATAAGGCCCAACAATGGGAATTCGACAGTCTATGTTTGAAATCCCTTAAAAAAGTGATTTACCACCACATTTTTACACACTTGGGAATTTCTAAGCAGTCCGAGTATAGTTGCTTACGACCTCATTATTTAATTTCGTCATAAAACCCAACGATTCGAAGAACAAACAAGGGAATAGGCGCAAATAAAGGGATATTTCCATGATTAATATAAAATCTCGTGTTATAAACAGACAGAAAAACGTATTTGTTAATTACACGTGTAACGGTACACTTAATGATCGCCGGAAGATAATTATTGTGTTTGTGTGTTATTTGAGGGGAAATGTTGGAAAATATTATAATTATATACCTGTGGGTGTAGGTACAATAATATAATTATAATGCCAAAGCAGTCATTAAACAAGACAGTCGGTAATACGAGTAATACCTTATTATTTTATTTCTATTACTTTTCAGAAGCATAATTATTGTTAATTATAATTAAGTAATACGAATAAGATATTCGACAACCTCCCTGGCTGGCTGGTTCGATTCTCGGCAGGGTCTGAATTTTCTCTGGTCTGGCCTGGTGGGAGGCTTCGGCCGTGGCTAGTTACCACCCTAACGGCAAATATGTACCGCAAAGCGATTTAGCGTTACAGTACGATGCCGTGTAGAAACCGACTAGAGGTATGGGTTTAATATAATTAAACTAGGTCTGTCTAACAGGTTAGCCCGCTAATTCATCACTTACCTTCAGGTGAGATCGCAGTCAAGGGCTAACTTGTAGTGGAGTAAAAGAAATACATAATTTACAGACTTAAATAACATTGGTTACTTTGTATGGTCTGTGGTTACTACACTACCTATATTTATTTTTATAAACAATATACACAGTCCAAATGATCAGTCATGGACATGGTACGCTCCGTGTAACTCTCCTGCTTTATTTTTGTCTTGTCTAATGTATGCGCTACTCCCAACAAGTCATTATTTTCATATACAAAGGGAAGGCCCTTGGAGGGCTAATGAGCATTCCTTTTAGAATAACGTCGACGTTACAATGGCACTGCGTTTTAATACATTCAGCTGCATCGCATGTAAATCGACTGATTGATTTTTAACTGCAGTCGCCACTTCGATTTACTCTTCTGCATTTTAATTGGCATTTTATATGCACGTTGCGGCTACCTGAATACTTAAACGATATCCCAGCCTTTTCCTTACTTACACGTATGTATTTATCTTTGTATAAGCAGATTACGTACACAGGAAGCCTCTAGTGTAACATTGTCTTTGAAAAGCTTACGCAAGAAGCCTTAAGTGTAACCTTGCCTCAGAAACATTTTGCTTAAAATGGTCAGGCCCGAATTTTAGTGGTCCATAAGATAGTATTTATGTAATTCAATGTGTAGGGAAAAATTTTCCTACTAGTTAACTACGCACACAGGAAGCCTCAAGTGTAACTTTGTCTTTGAAAAGCTTAGACACAAGAAGCCTAAAGTGTAACTTTGTCATAGAAATATTTTGCTTAAAATGGTCAGCCCGGAGTTGAAGTTGGCGGTGTTTCAACCCCGTGCCTCGGAGAGCACGTTAAGTGTCGGTCCCGGTTATTATCATACTAACATGATAATAGTCGTTAAAGCCCGCCAACCCGCATTGGAGCAGCGTGGTGGGTCTAAGCTCTAATTCCCGCTCTCCTATGAGAGTGGAGGCCTGCGCCCAGCAGTGGGACGTTAATAGGCTGTAGTTGTGGTGGTGGCGGTGGTCAGCTGTAAATTTCAGTGGTCCATTAGATATTATATTTCAAATGTCTACTACACATTGTATTGAAAAAAGTTTTCCTAGACTAGTTCATTTGAGATTTTAGCTGATATCAACAAAACAATAAAAATTCTAAAATTAATAATTAGCAGTTCCACTTAGCAGGAATCTTCAGGATATCCAACTCCTAACCAAGTTCCAACTTACAGCAGAGATATCATGTTTGGTCTCATAAGTATAGTCTCAATTTAATTATTTACTGTAGGGAACTTAATTGTATACTGTACACATTCTAGTGAAAAAGTTTTCCTAGTAATATAATTTAATATAAAAAATTCTTTTTAAACAACCGACTTCAAACTCCCGCGCCAACTTTACAACAACCAAGCACACGCTATACAAAGTACTTATTTTATTGTTGATATTTTAAAAACCGCTACACCGATTTCGATAAAATTTATATGGGACCATTTGGGAAGTATGCCCTTTCAAATAAAAAAAGAATCATCTAAATCGGTCTACCCAGTCAAAAGTTCTGAGGTAACAAACATAAAAAAAAAATACAGTCGAATTAAGAACCTCCTCCTTTTTTTGAAGTCGGTTGAAAAATTCTAAATAGAAACTTAACATTAGTGGTGTAACCAGCTTTCGTGCCGTCCCCTATCTTACACATCATCGATTAGCAAACGCAACAGGCATTAGGCAATATTAGTTTCTAATTGTGCTAAATCCGATTGAGATAAGTAACCGAGGCAGAAACTCCTTTTCCACTCGAAAGACTCACAAAAAGCCGCGTCTACAATGTTACTATGTTTTCGAAGGCTCCGACAACTAATAACGTAATTCACTCACCAAACAACGGCGTTTACAAAGCGAATCATTTTTAGGGTTCTGCAAAGAAATTTTGAGAAAAAACGTTGAGTAAATGTTTAGGAAAATTTCGGCTGTACTTAGTATTTTCACACATAATTATTTTCCACATTTAAGTATAATAATGAGATTAACATATAATAATTAGATGATATTATGCCAAAAATATTTTTCATTCGATTATAAATTATATTTTTTTGTTCAAAATAAGCATTTTAATATCATTTCAATCGTAATAATATGTATTTTAAGAATGGTAGCCTACACTGCTTACAAAACTGGAAAAACTCAAAGAAACTGAAAACTCCTATATCTGTACCCATATTCCGGCGAATAAAATATTATTTATTTATTTTATTCACTTAACGCATAGGCGGTATTTATTATTGCTTGGGTATAATCTGCTTCACTTCTTATTATAAAACTATGGGGCTATGGGGTTGTGGCTGTCTTAGAAAACTTCAAAAATATCTGTGTGTGTTTCAATACGGAACCCAGGTACAACTGACATTCTTGATTTTTTACAACACACAATATAAAACAACATGTGGATGTCGTATCGTCATATTTCTCGTTCCTTATTATAATCCGTGTCAGGTAAACGTATGTTTTCTATTGTTCGTTTTTTTTCGGAAATACAAATAAATTTAAAATTCGATTGCTACCTGGCCTCGAGTGCGGATTTTCGGAATTTCGGTTTTGGAAAAAATTGGTGCTCGCCGCAAACATTGTTTTTGTTTCTTTAAAGAAGTCAGATGTCCAAAACATTTTAAACTTATTATTTATAAATTTTTATTAAAAGAAATCCATGCCTGGCAATATTAAAAATATAACTTGAAAGGATTTCCGAAAAATATTTATTATTTTTATTAATTAAGTACAATTTATACTATTCTCTAGAGAAGACATTGAAATAATTAATTTTCGTATATTTAGCAGTGTACCAGTTCCGTGATAAATTGCATGCTAATTAAGCTTAATAGTATACTTAATTGTTAATGTTTTTCATTAAACTAAAGTATAATATTTTAACATTGTAATATACAGCTACACTGAACACACTTATTTGACTTTTAACACATTTGTTTCGTTACTACCTATAAATAAATAACACACCTCTATTACAACAGTTACGAAACTCGAGTGTTATTTTAATTTAATCGACGTACTTACGATGTTAAACTTATGTTGATAGCCCCTGCTTGCTAACGGCTGTTGGTTGTGATCAAAAAACTACAATACAGGTTCTCGCCGTTGGGTGCATCCATAAATGTTCTGAATTAACTAACTATAACGTACATTGCCGGTTTGGCTTCTACTCACAAAGAAAAATTCAAATAAACGAAGCAATGTATGTGAAGTAGTAAATATATCTGGCATAAATCTTGTGTAAGGGCGGACAGCTTAGAGACGTCATATGGCGATCATTACGCATTTCTCTTTGTTCTTCTGATTGGTAAAAATATAGACTTTGTTTTTGCACTGTTAATTTTGAAGAATAAAATCTTGTTTTCGCTTGTGATTGCGAGATAAAAGTAGTCCTTTGACGGCCTTTTCATTTCAATAACTATAGGTTGTTTATTTTTTTTTTTGTAAAATAATAATAATTCCAGCTGGGGTTATAACAAGCAACAATTTATTTCCTGACTATTATTTATTTATTTGATTCACCATCCCTTATTTTCTATCCTGTGTAGATTGCCTGCCTACTTAGTTGGTCTAGTGGTTAACATGTTCGAATGCGGCTGACGGAGTCCCGTGTTCGAGTCCCGGGTCGGGCCATAATTAAGTGTTGGATTTTTCTAATTAGAAATTACTCAGTACTAGCCTGGAGTTAGGAAGTTGGCGGTGTTTCACCCCCGTGCCTCGGAGAGCACGTTAAGCCGTCGGTCCCAGTTATTATCACTAGTATGATGATAGTCGTTAAAGCCCGCCATCCCGCATTGGAGCAGCGTGGTGGGTCTAAGCTCTAATCCCCTCTGTCCTATGAAGGCTTGTGCCCAGCAGTGGGACATTAATGGGCTGTAGTGGTAGTGGTAGAAAGTGAAGCTAAGCTATTTTTTGCAAAGAGTATTTAGGTAGGTACCTATAGTTCATGGATCCAAAATTATTGTCATATTTATTTAGTTATATATATGTAATTTAGTGTGTTCAGAAGTAGACTCGAGTTTAGTCATTGTCGGCCTTGCTTGCAAGCTTGAGCTTTATTTTTCGCAGGATTTAACATCGCGGTGTTATTTCTTAAATAATTATTTATCTTATCTAATTTATTTTATAATATTTGTGAGATTTTACGCTGGATTGCCCATCGGAATTGAAATAATAATTAGCTAAAAAAGATTACTCAGCACACAAATTATATTGAGGCACGAAAATAACAAATTAAATTGCTGCAAGTTGGAATGAGAAAAATATTTTACGAATAATTGCGTTCGTTGGTAGAAGTTAATGGAATAATTATAATTACAGGAGTTCCAAAGAGGCCGGCGGCCACCCGCTGTTGGAGGCCAGTTTCGGCGATTGTGTCGGCCAAAAAAGCAATTAAAAATGTACCAGCCGAAGATTGGCTTGGATTGTGAGGGAATCCGTACTTATTATATACAACTAGATGATTCCCGCAACTTCGTCCGCGTGGATTAAGTTTTTTTGATTCCCGCGGGAACTCATGAGTTTTCCGGGATAAAAAGTAGCCTACGCCCTTCCCCGGGACACACACTATCCTTATACTAAATTTCATCCAAATCGGTGGAAGAAATAATTTTTTTTGATTCCCGCGGGAACTCTTGAATTTTCCGGGATTAAAAGAAGCCTATGTCCTTCCCCGGGATACAAACTATCCCTGTACCAAATTTCATCAAAATCGGTTGAACAGATGGGCCGTGAAAGCGTAGCAGACAGACAGACAGACAGACAGACAGACAGACAGACAGACAGACACACTTTCGCATTTATAATATTAGTATGGATAGTATGGATTGAATCGTTTGTTGAATGTTATACGAGCGTAACTTGTATAAGAAATGAAGATTTACCTACTCTCATTGGCGTCTGGGTAAATATTTTAAAGATAAAAACCTGAAATTATGGAAGACTTTGGTTTTCGGATCTTTTTTTTTAATTTGTAAAATAACTCGTGATATAAAAAGGTTATGGGAAAGGCTGATTTTTATTAAGACAAATGATGTGTATCTTTGTACAAAATTGCTAATAAAGAGCATATTTTCAATATTGTGTAATTTATTAGTACTAATTTGTCATTGATGTCGTCCGTCTAGCTTTAATGTGGCTCTACCAACACTGCTCTTTCCGGTTCCGGGTCGTCATAGCTCTTCGCCTTGGGACCTCACGTGGCTAACTCACTGTCGCTACATTTTTGTTGATTTCTGTTTCTCTTCTGATCGCTTCAATTTTGTTCTATAGAACCATCCATGATAAAAAATATCGCAATCGTAACTTCCGTGAATTGCGCCACTATTACCTATCAAAAAGAGAGGTGATTCAGGTGTCCATTTCGTTAAATTTTCCCGCGCCTTTTACATTTCAATTTTATCTCACGAATTCACTTTCGATTGTTCATTACTTTCACACCCTGCTTTAAATCTGCCAATCTCAATTACGTTATGAGCTCCAGAAATTCATCGGAAGCCGCCATTCATATATGTAATATGAATTTTGCGCACGAATATTTTTACGTAACAAGCTCATTGATATACAAGGAAATGCCTATCATGTAAGGTAATATTATACGTATCATTATATTACGTTTTCCGAAACGTAATATTATTATAATGATAATAAGTATTATTTATTGTGTCTAACGTTTCCGCAGGAATTTTCAAAGGATATGTTGTTCTTCATGTTTGTTTGACGACTTTTCTGACGCAGTGGTGATCTTTCGTAGTTCATACAATATGATTAAAGCATTTGACTGCAAGTGGTGAACTATAAAGATAATGCTTGGAGAGTTTTGTCACGCTTATAATCACCTCTGACCTTAATTAATCTTGGACTTGGGACAAAAATCTGCCAAATTATATAATCAAATACAAAACTATAAAGGTTACATCCGATTAGACACGTACAGACCGCATAAATTGGTATTTCAAAGGCCGCTGTATGTCCAAAAGATTGCCTTACAAAATGGATAGGATGTGTGTAATTACTTATCCGAAAATAGAATTCTTACGGGAATCTTCAGAGATATTCCCCTTGGCGCAATATTTCAGTTTAAATTGGATGAGATCTTTCGGTTCGGGAGTCTGTTTGTAGTTACTTCATTACGTAAGAGGTCCTACGCGTTGAAGACTAAATTGTCTCAAAAATATTAACACATTGTAGGCTTGTATTCACTTAATAATAAAAAGCTATACTTATATCTACCTTATTACTTTAACGGAATGTGTAAATCAGTGTAAATGTGTAAAAATCTTATAAGAATTTTAAACTGGAATTTGAATTACTAGGAGTAGGTGTAGATACTTGAAAAACAACCGTTTTAGGGCTAGTTTATTAAAAGTTATAAGGATATCTATTAAGTAATTATTTATTTGTGAATCTTAAAAAATCTTAAAAGTGTCTCTGAAAAGGACTAAATCATTTTTTATCTCGTCTGGGTTTAAATAAAAAATACGAAAGCATATACGAGTACGAGTATATTCAAAAGTAGGTAAGTAAGATTACCTACATTTTGTCGTAAGACAAACTTGTCTTAGTCGAAGATGTGCAAAGGAAAGGTCATGAAATTGAGCTGTCAGCTATGAGTGTATTAACAAATGGCGGCCTATGAATATTAATACTACAACGCCATAAATATTATCCGACTAACTTTTTGCTGCGTGGCTTTGCCTGGGAATATGCTAGGGAATAACAATGGAAAAAAATATTCTGTTCACATTTCTGAGTGCCATTTTGTTATTGGTTAGTGTAACCCAATAGGTACAGATGCTATTATTCTAATATTATAAATGCGAAAGTTTGTTTGTTGTCTTTCAATCACGCCGCAAAGGAGCAACAGTTCGACGTGATTTTTGGCATGGGTATATGGACGTGGAGATTGACATAGGCTACTTCCCGGAAAATTACGGAGTTTCTGTAGGAATAAAACAAAACTTAAACCACGCGGATGAAGTATCGGGCATAAGCTAGTAAGGATAATAAAAATAGGTGTATCTATTTTCCTCTTATGATTACAGACACTAGAGGGAAAGTATAGAATGCTAATAACTACATAATAGCATCTGGTAAAGATAGTACACATTGATAAAGTTGTTATTGTAGCAGAGCTACCAACAAAACGTTAAAAAGTTATTAATCTATTAGTGACGTTTTTATAAAGTTACCACCCTACTGGCTATTATATAGATAGGCAGACCGTAAGTATGCATAGTAATTCGCTTGGGCTTGGTTAGTCGCAACTGGCACCATATCGTTGTTCCGTTAAGATGCCTACTAGATCGTTCAATAAGTCCCGAGACTAACTTGGAAATGGCGTATATATTAAAAAATCTTTTGATTTCTAAAAAGTACTAGCCTTCAATAAAAGATATGTGTAACATGGAAAAATGGAACATTAAAATATTGATTTTATAAAAAAAAAACCTTGTTTTAGTATTTAGTCTCGGGACTTATTGAACCACGTGTTAGTTTTAATAAAGATTTCCATGCACCTTTCAGGCTAGCTTGCTTTTATCCACTGCATTACGACTTACTACCAGAGGTTACTTAAAAAAACCGACGTGACGGTTATTTTGGACGTTTCACGTATCATACTTCGTCAAAAAAAACTACACAATAACAAATAACAGTCATTAATAATAATTTTTGAACCAGTCAAGACTATTTTGTGTGTCAATCAAAATTAAACCTTTTGATATATTTTTTTTTAATTTCATAATTAGAGTGAGTAAGTATACAGCCAGATATTAACATCGTATCGTAACCTACCTCCAAACAAACCAATTTGTCACCAAAATACCGATAGGTGTATTAAATTTTTCCAATAAATCAATTTATAATCTCAAAATCGTTTAACTGCTAAGAATTCCGAAACCATAAAGCCCTAAGGTCGTTCGGTTATTTATGAGTTATTGAGAATCCATAGACTGACTTCGGTACTCAGACTCGAGGGCAAAATAGATAAACGAACCACCAATAAATTAAGCGCTCCAGAAAATAAAATTTGAAGTTAGTTGAATGTCATGCAACTGTTTAGACTTTTAGGTTCAGAGTGTTGCGTTCTCTGATCACATCAATGGATTTTAATCCAGGATTCTAGATTTACAAAATAAGTGATGGATCGCGATTCGCGACAGATGAACAACTACTTTATACTTAACCATAAATATTTATTTTTATTTGGTTAGTATGTAAAGGCGGAACGCAGAACTCTTTCCTCGAAACTTTCGTTGGATGTATGATAAACTCGCGCTTTATAAGGCGCTTTTTAAGAAACTTTTAACACAGCTGACTATTATTTTAAACACGTTAATCATTGTTTCCCACGTTGCCATCTATCTGTTATTTTAGTCTGTGATTTTACTTGAGTCATTTGCATACGGTGCTTTATTTATTTAAAAAAAAAGTCTATAATTATAGGCTTAAACTGGTTCTTATATTGATTTTAATAATTTAAGAATGACTCCGATGTGGGGCTTATGCTTTCTTGATGGTAACCGGCTTGATTTGTTATCATAATCCCATATGTTAGTAAAATATGCCCGTTTTGTCGGAAGTTGAATATGGAATAACTTTTTTTATATTATAAGCTGCAGGTGTATCTGACTTGGTTTGTCATCTAAACGATTACAAATGAGAGGCTTCTTTGTTCCTATGTACCACCCTACAGGCAATGACGCACCTACTGCTTTAAAATTTTGAAAAGCTTAGTTGAGCATTATGAGGGACGAGTGGCCTATTTGCGACAACGCGTATCAGTCGATTGCGATTGTTAAGCAACTTTGACCCAAGTCGGTAACTGGATGGGTGACTGAATTTGGAAGCCCGAACTTGGGCTTTTCGTTTCCTTCGTGCCTCGGAGAACACGGTTGGTCCCGGTTATTATCACTAACATCTGATAATAATCGTTAGTAATCTAAGAGTCGAAATAGTGATGCTGAGTGAAGACTGGGATCAAGTCTCATTCCGACATTTTTCTCTTATTAAGTATGTTTTTTTGTCGTGTATCCCTGAATGAAGATTTCTTTCTTTCTTTCTAGTTCTCTTAGTCGAGTCGTATGCGGAAGGACCTGAGAACCCACCGCATTAGTATCCCAAGAAAACCCCTGCCGTTATATGATTAATGGAAAGGAGTAACGAGTCACGACCCTCAGCAATGAGGAATACGACGCATAGAGAGAGAGAGTTAAGCATTATAATTATTATGTTATGATGTAAAGTATGAAAAGTAGTCAGTAACTCTACGCCAAGTGAAACTAAGTGCTATGGGCGGGGTTTACTACATAGTTTGAAAAACTGATTGGGTTCCCAAGGTGCTGAAATGAAGCTTTTGCACCGGAAAGCTAGATTACCACTGTATGGACCACCACCACCACCACTACAGCCCATTAACGTCCCACGGCTGGGCGCAGACCTCTACTCTCATAGGAGAGAGGGAATTAGAGCTTAGACCCACCACGCTGCCCCAATGCGGGTTGGCGGGCTTTAACGATTATTATCACGTTAGTGATAATAACCGGGACCGACTATATGGATAGTTGATATCAATTAAGTCGCAGGGAGACGCTAGATGCAGGAAGCTCAAGATTGCGTTGTCTGGAAGTCTAAAAGAGACCGATTAGCCGCTGTGGACGACTATCGGTTAGCGATAACAACGTCGACGATGCTCATAAAAACAGTATTAAACTGGAAAAAAAATTGCGCAAAGTAGCTTCAGCCCCTAAACATGAGTGAGCGACGTTTTAACGATAGTGTGGTGTAACTTTGAGTAAATATATTTAGCAGTCAAGCCACGGGTGTAAGTAGATTTACATGTTCCGAGCACGTGACCTTATTTCGGATTTCGCCTGGCTCCCAGATTGTGTTGGGAAGAGGCTTAGCGGTAAAAATGTAGTGCTAGATGGACTGCAGGAGAAATATAAATGTACGGATTTATTTATTTACTAGTGCTCGCGACTTCGTCCGCGTGGATTTGTTTTGAATATCCCATGTTATCTTATTTTTTAGGATAAAAATTATGTCATCAGGATGAAACTTATCCCTGTTCTAAATCTCATCAAAATCGGTTGAATGCTGGGCCGTGGAAAGGTAGAAACAGACAGATACACGTATTTATATTTTATAATATTAGTTAGGATTTACAAGTAAGAATTTATGTATGGAGATAAACAAAATATTTAAAAAAATATTGTACCTTGTTACTTACCTACCTGTTAAGGATAGGAGACAATAATTATGCACGTCGCGACGGCGAACTTTCAAGCATTTGTAGTCATAGGAAGAACTTTTATGAGATTTACAATTATTAGTTCGTAGAGGCCACGCTATTGCTGTTGCAATGCATCAATATCATGTTTTGCTGTATTCCTTGTACTGCAAATTTAATAGTCTGTGCTTTGTAGGCCTGAGTGACATATTGTTACACTTTCAAGTCCTTTGAGATATTCAAAATCTTACTACAGCATGTAAGTAGCATTTGCCTAAGGTGTTAAAGATTAATACCCAACATCTGCAAAGCAGAAATTCCAAGAATTTGTCAGTTAAAAAGATTAACCCAATAAAAGATCCGTATACGATCACAAGTCTTTGACATCGTATCGACTGTGTCGATTTTGACAGTGAATCAATTTGAAAGGCACCGGAAGACCACGATAAATAGCACCTTAGAAAATCAAAAGATAAATTAATACCATCTTATTGTGAAGGTATAAAGTCGAAGGTTAAATAGCAAGGTGTTGAAGGTGTTTCTCATGATTGTAAAGCAAAGTTTGTAGATTGGAATGTAACAAATATCGATCGTTGGGAAGATAGCCACAGCAATGTTGTTGAATCGATACAGACACGGCGCATTGATTACTGGATTCAATTGTGCTTGTATGTTCGAATGCCTGGAGTAAACTGTGCTCCATAGAGCGTGGCAGAGATTTTAGGTAGATAATCATCTTGATATAATTTGAGAAGTTACTTCATCACAATATTACCTGCTGTATTCGATGTGTTCATCTTAGTAATTTACTGAGGATTTTATGCATTGTGTTTGATGTTTGCAGACGAGCTTTCTATATGCGGTATTTGAGATAGGAATTTGGCTAATTGATTATCACGTGACAAACTCTTTTATAACAGTTGCTGCACCACCCAATTACTCTCGCAGTAACTTGGCCAGCTTGATGCATTGGATTCGGTGGATCGTCGCGCCAGGAGACTTATTGGTAATAAAGCGCGGGTCAGTTCAAAGCTGCAAAGCTTAGAACATCGGCGCAAAGTTGTCTGTCTGTCGGTATTCTTCAGGATATATTTCAGAGAGTGTGCTCAAGAGCTATTCGATCTGGTTCCTCCGTCACCTTTTTATTATCGAACCACAAGGCATCGACTAAGTCTACACCCTTACGCAGTCGAAATTCCGCGTTCTCGTACGAGGCGATTTGCTTCCTCGTTTCTAATTCGAACCGCTAGGATATGGAATGCCCTCCCGGCTTCCGTTTTCCCCTCCTCTTTTAATATAGGTACAAATCAAGAGTGAATAGGCATCTTCTAGGCAAGCGCGCTCCACCTTAGGCTGCATCACCACTTGCAAGCAAGTCTGTTTGCAGCCAAGCGCTAGCCTATATATTTTAAAAAAAAAAAACAGTGAGACTTCAAAAATACTTCGATAGGTAGGCTAGCTCACGCGTGTTCGTCCATCTTTATTCATGTTTTTAAAATCCGTTGGTTTGGCACATATTCCATCCACAACCTGAGTTCTCAAAGAAATTTCTCCAATTTCAAATCTTTATATCCAGTGGTTTAGGTTGTACGTTGTCTGTTGGTAAGTCGGTCAAGGTACTGTTTAATATGCTTACCGCTTATCAGATTTATCGGAACATCGGATATACTTCGACAAGCACTTTTGTTTGTACATGTTTAATATTCCCAAAGTTGTTGATTGTATTAATCCGATCCCGCATATCTACAGAATCGTGTTCTCTTGCAACATCTGATGCGTATCTTTGTTGCCGTCGAATCAACGAATCATTCGCCTGTGATGCATTACGTATTCATATTGAGCAACGGATACAACTTGTGTGAAATCCAATAACCAATACGAAAAGTCTATAATATGATCGTATCCCTGTTGATTCGATTCAATTTGAATACCTACATGAGAGGAGGTATTTTTTTGAAATTAAATTATAATCTTCCTGGGCTTAGTATATCTAGATGGTATTATAATTCAATAAAGTTAATAAAACACTAGCTGATGCCCGCTACTTCGTCCGCGTGGTTGAAGGGTTAAAAAGTAGCATATATGTCACTCTACAGGTCCTCAACTTTACCCATTCAAAAAATCACGTCGATCCGTTGCTCCGTTGTGGCGTGGAAGGACAAACCAACAAACAAACACACTTTCGCATTTATAATAATAGTATGATTCTAATAATATGATTTCATCTTTAAGGGCTCGGAGCGTTTACACGAAGATAATCACTCCTTATTTGTTTGTATTACATTGATTAGTTTGGCAACTGTGAGCAAAACGATGAACTGATGAACAAACAAACAACCACAGTCACACAGTCACACACACTAAATCCACCGAGTCTTAGTCGAGTAAAAAGATGCAAAGCACCACGTAAACTATAGTACTACTTGGTAGCTACACTAAGATCGTAACCACCACCAGTAATAAGAACGTAATATAAAACCAGTTGATTGTTACACATAACAGTATCACATTTATAACATATAATTAGGTACTAGGTCATACCAAATGAAACATCAGTACGACAATGAAATAAAATATTACAACGGAAGACATTTCATTCATACGTAAGTAAGTCATAAGTAAGTCAGTTAATGAGCAATTGTGGGCTCGTTAGTTTGATGTGTTTAACAAAGATGGAGCTCGTCAATTACATCGGTTAATACCGTGTGGGTGCGTTGTAATGTACTGTAATAAACACAATAGACGATAGACGTAAAGCCTTCAGCGTAACTCTCAAATTTCAAATTATAAATGGTTATGTATCAAATATTACTACTTTATTCATATTACTAGCTGATGCCCGTGACTGCACCTGTGTAGAATATTTTTTTTTATTCCCACAGAAACTCCTTAATTTTCCGGGATAAAAAGTAGCCTATGCCACTTTCCAGGTCGTCGACTATGCCCATGCAAAAAATTACGTCGATCCATTGCTCTGTTTCAGCGTAATAAGTAAAAACTAACTACTTAATAAACTTTAGTATTTATAATATTAGTATGAAGTATGATTCTGTAAAATTATTAGAAGTAAATTATGCAAAACGCTATTCACAAAATATACACAATGGTAATTGAATAACACTTAGAATCTTCCTAAAAAAACAACTAGGGATTTAGTGAAAATGTAATTCGATTACAGTAAAATGAAAGCTACAGTGTGCTGTGAGATGATCGTAATCACGTATTTGATTGTCCGACACCCTCTTACTATTGGTTAAACTGCGCCAAAAATAAATAATTCAGCCAATTAAAATGTAGTAAGTAATTAAATAATGTAGGAAATAATTAGTTTTTCGTATGCGATTCTCATGATGATCCTGGAAGTTTTAAAATTTAAAACATTACAAAAAGTGGTAACACGACTGCGTAAATATACAAACAAATACAGAACTTTGTAAGAGTAAATACTAAATAGTATTAAATAATTATAATAAGCAAGAAAAGGTGCCGACGTGGGCATTTAGCTACACCAATACTCCATACTTCCATACTAATATTATAAATGCTAAAGTGTCTGTCTGTCCGTCTGTCTGTCTGCTACGCTTTCACGGTCAATCTGTTCAACCGATTTTGATGAAATTGCAAATAAGTTCAAATAGTATTCAGATATTTACTTGGCGCTGTTTCAACTTATTTTATCAAACAACATAAAACAATTTAGTTCCATTTTCAGCATGAACCAAATGTAGAACAATTTTCATATCCCACCGAGTAACATTTATTATTATTGTCGTTACATGTCGATTCAATTACACTTCTCCTTTAATTTATTTACTATCGATTGCAGAGCTTACACAACAACTGTAATCAGGCCCCTCTTTCGCCCTCGGCACTGGGCAAGTGCCCAGGGTCCTGCAATCGATGGGGGCCCCCTAGTTACTGCCAGATCACCAACTGGTAGATAACCGATATTCTCTATAGATAACTAAGTACACACTTATATTTCGTTCAAAATATACCTCAATAGTAAGTTAATCAGATTTGAAATTGATCTCGACCGTTTTAAATAACAGTTGAATCAATCTATAATATTGCTTGTCTAGTCTTTATGTTATGTTTTAACAAAATAGACAAAGGATTATTTTGTTAAAATAGGTATATTTTCATAGGGGCCTTATCCTAATGTGGGGTATCCTTATCCAGGGCCTCCAATAGGTAAAAGACGGCCCTGGCTATAATATTGTAGGTACAGCTTTTTGGTTATTGCATTGTTAACCGATTGTCATTTATACTCTTGTAATAAATGCATTCAATTACATTTACAATATAGTGTAATCCACAAATAAATGTGGAAATGCACATTACGCAATTTGATCACGCGCTATCCAAATTGACCTGCCTTTTGAAAGAGTTTAATAGTACAATGTAGCTCAGTTATTATCACCCAAAATTGGTGGTATACACAAATTACAACTGACTGCATTACATTCATTACTGGTTTTTAATAAATGTTTGTTAAAAGAGAGTGTACTTCAAAAGCAATGTACTCAAACATCGAAATGGAATTCCTCAGGGCGTGTCGGCGTACAAAGGTCTATTGGCTGATCGTTTGGACGTTTTGACAGCTGACCACTCTCGTTACCACTGTCGTCGTGAAAGGCATCACCCACCTAAATGCAAGGCTAATTGAATAAAAAAGAACCGATAACTAAGGTATGCACTTTTGTACTTTTGTGTGAAGAAGGCAGATGTTAGTATATTATGGTAGGGTTAAATCTTCTACTCATACCTTTAAAATAACGAAGCATAAAACGCTAATGAATTGGGATTTATGATAAAGTACTTTATCATAATATCGTGTTATGTAGCACAAGTTGTAAGTCTTCGTAAAAACTTTGACCTGAGGAAATGAAATGCCATAGAAGGTTAAGCGCCTTGAACCTCATTAGTTTTAGGGTTATCAAGAATCGGTATTGTTTGTCATAAATATTAAAAAGGTTATCATATATTTTGGCCATAGTAGTAGACTTCAATAAATGTAATTTAATATGTATTTCAAAGTCAAATACCTCTGAAATCAGAAGTAGTACTAGTAGGTAGTAGTAAATTAATTTACAATTAATAAGACAAATTATAATAAGTAGGTACCAGGGTTTACGTGAATGTAGCTCAGTTAAAATTATAATGATCAAGCGACGCATTTTGTACAAGACTATTAGAAATCAAACTGGCTTGCGTGGTGGAGTAAATGGCCAAACCATTCACGTTCTCAGACTCATGCTTAATACTGAGTCGCGAACTGGTTGAAGTGATGACGATGATGATAATGGTATCGCACTAAAATATCTTGGTAATTGAAATAAATAAAATAATGGCACCAATACTGGAACCAGTTGTAACTTGTGACTTCATATAGATGAATTGATAGAAAACAGGGCCCTTGCTTGCATGTGACAAAGCGGTCGTCAGGAGCCTGGGGCGCAAGGCTGCCGTGTCTTACAGTTAATGACGTCATTAAATATGAACCAAGTGCGCTGGGCCCTTTGTGCACTGATATTGCACCTGCCTTTAGCTTCCTTGGTATCCTTCGAGATATTTGCGAGGCTTTGAGCTGCTTTATATGGCAAATGAGTGGTGTAGGGTACCTACCATGTCTTTAATGTTTTATTGTTTGCATATGAGTTGTTTTATTGAGGTCTGAGGGTCATTTGACACCGTGTTTGTTCAAAAAACCGGCAAAGATATGCCGCCAAGCGATTTAGCGTTTCGGTACGATGCCGTGTAGAAACCGAAGGGGTATGGGTTTAATTTAATATAACTGCCATGCCCCTAACAGGTTAGCCCCCTACCATCTTACACTGCATCATCACTTACCATCAGGTGATATCGCAGTCAAGGGCTAGCATATGAATAAAAAAAACAATTTTTTACACAACGACCTGTAGCTGACTTACTTCGGCTTCGGTACGTTAAATTGCTAAAATATATTTCATACGTCTACACAGACTCTACAAGCAATGCCTCAAGTAGGTTTAAGACTTGTGGAATATCAACTTGAAGCTATAGCTTTAAGTTTGATTACAACTACTAACCTGTCTTGAAAAAATAAAAGAGTAACGACTATGAGAATTAATATGTTATTATTTTACTACTGGGATCTGACTGATTTGTTTAACTGAAGTTTTCCCGTATTTTTTAATGTATTAACATTAAAAAATACGGGAAAACATAGGAATAATTTTAATAATGATGCCTTGTTTTACATAACGAACGGAAACTAACCTAATAAAGAGGAATCACAAATGATTTGTTATACCACTGAATATCTAAATTTAGTTGAAAACACTTGTTTAAAACTTGGCCATTCAGTGACCTAATGAAAATAAACGAACGTAAACGCACGGTAAATTTTATATTAAACGCTTTTGACTGTTATGTTGCAGTAGCGTTACCAATTTGGTCACTGTGTGATATAAATTTGAAATAAAAAACGACTTTCAATATGCATTCGGACATCTATAGCCGATATTTTCTTTTTTATTGGTCAAGATGTGTGCCCATGTTGATTCTAAGCTTTTTATATGGGTAAGTAAACTGACGTAGAAAAAGTCTTATTAGTATTTCGTGTAGTTTGTATTGGAGGAGTGTAATTTATTTATTTGGACTCTAAGGTGGTCCCGAATAAATTTCACTAAAAACTTAAACGTGGTTAAGGAATCTGAAACCATGAGACGGGCTGATCTGTATGCATTAAGAATACCTATTCCATAATAATAATTATCTTTCAAGGCAAGTCCACTTTATTAAAGGATGTATGTAGTTAAATATGTTATGGGTCCCTAATAAGCATAATCACCGTGGCAGACTTAAGCGAAAACAATGTCTGATACATTATTTTTAGCGAACTGGTTCGATGAAGCATACCTAATTATAATACCGTTGGTTGAGAGGATTCTTTGTGGATGGGAACGAATATACTGTAATTAATTGTAACTAGGTACAATGTTTAATAAGACCTACGAGTAAGGCCCACTTGCACAAGGACTCTTAAATTGATTTAGTTAAACATTCTAATGCTGTCTCTCTTTGGCAAATGCATATTATAGTTGCTAAAAAGGGAATTAAAATATTAAACTAAATCTGTTTAAATGTCCTTGTGCAAGCGGCCCTAAATGTTTATTTATTTCAATTTTAAGTTATAACTTACTAATACAATACTGATAAGTGTAAACCATTCCACCTGTCAAAATTACTAAAATATAAGTTTTGTTTGGGTTATTTCTAAATCAATCATCGTAGAATCCATACTTTACTAATATTATAAATGCGAAAGTGTGTCTGTCTGTCTGCTACGCTTTCACAGCCCTCCTGTTCAACCGATTTTGATGAAATTTGGTAAAGGGATAGCTTGTGTAAGCATAATTCCAGAAGTGGGCAAATAATTAAAATTACTTTTAAAATATGTTTGTACTCTCTTTGAGACTTGCACGAGCGAATGGTCACAACGTGTAGCGGTTTCACGAGAGATTTAATGTAAACAGTTAAGTATAAAACTTGGCCAAAGCATCACAACAACAATAAATTAATCATTTGATCAGGCTGCAGTTGCTACTGCTAAGCTCTAAATCAAATTGCGATCTAAACACAAAAGTATTCAATAATCGCTGAGTCTGCCGGTAGGAGACTGTTTTCAGACTGTATTGAAGAAGGTACAATGGATACGAACTTGTGTTATTAGCATTTTTTCTTTAGGCACCAATCAAGAAATACTTCTTCCTGTTAGCATATCTCGATAACAATTTTACAAGTAAGTGATAAAGACTGCCCACTTATGTTTAACAAGTCAGTATAGTCTGGCATTTCCTACCTTTTAGTATGCTTAGAACTTATGGTTTTTCGAACAGTGAGCATACTGGTTTAGGGCTTACAGCTACTACTAAAAGTGTATTTACTTTGTTAGTCTTTAGTTTCAATTTCATGCAACTATGTTATCTATCACATGAGCATAAGTTCTGTATTACTTTGTACGGGTGCATAATAATTTGCCTTATGTATCTACCAGTGTTCGATAGGAGCCTGTAATGAGACAATGGTTTAGTTTTCGGGTTCGGCGCCCTCACGAAATCTTATCGCTTCCGCTTTTAAACACTCACTATATTGTGTGGAGATTAGTTTATGATTCATTATCGTTATTATACCTAAGTTGGGAATATTTTTAACGTTATAAGATAAACGACATAATGAGGTTACGGCGTGTTTTGTTAAAAATGCCTGACCTTTATTGTTATGATCTTTGACTCTACAACCTTGGTTTAAATGTGTTTGACGACCTCCGTGGCGCAGTGTGTAGCGCTGTTGCCGTTGCAGTGTGTACGATGCCGTATAGAAACTTAGGGTAGGAGGGTTTAATATAACTGCCATGCCCCTAACAGGTTAGCCTGCTACCATCTTAGACTGCATCATCACTTACCATCAGGTGAGATCGCAGTCAAGGGCTAACTTGTGGTGGATAAAAAAAAAACATCCCCCTTTATATTTTTATGTTTTTGAACTGAACTGTTACTTACTTCTCGGTCTGTTACTACTGACTATTTTCTACTCGTACTATAACGGTATGTTTTTGGTATTTTCGCAGAAGAAATCGCAGAAATCGCAACAAAAAAATCGCGAAAATATCTGGGAGTGCTGCTGGGATAAAAAAATATCTTTTACTATTTGGGATAATGATTTGGGGTAAGTAAAGTTACTTGCAAAATTGGTGATTTAAAAAAATACCTATTTAATAATAAACAGTAAGAGAGTTGAGTATTGTGACAAATGAACGTAAAATAGACTAAAAATATATATTTTAAACGGTATTTGCGTGAAAACGCACTATTAAGTTCAAAATTGTACCTACAAAGTAATTACATGAATGGCGGACTTAATATCTTAGGCCTCTCAAGTCCAGTGGTGTATTCGGCAGTGCCTCTGGCATCGTAAATGTCTGTAGGCGACGTTGATTGCTTACCATTAGGTGGACTGTAAGTGCTTGTTTACTTTTTCTATATGTCACCGTAAGATTGCAAAAACCGTTAGATTATAATCCAACTAGCGAACTGTCGACGGATTGTGAACCGTTCAATGTTCCGAGTGTCAATTTTTAAAATATTCTTTGTATTTATGTTTTCTTGTCTCTTTCTTGTAGGTTAGGTTAGGGTTCGACATAAATGATCAGGTAAGATAAAACCTAAGTGCCTGCAGGCCGGGCACTTAGGTTTTATCGGGTTAATATACCTAACAGATTACAATCTACCGAAAAATAATGCGTTAAATTGTAATCTGTCGACAGTTTACAATATCGCTAGTTGGATTACAATCCAACGGCCTTTGCAATCTTACGGTGACATATACATTAAAAGAATGCATGCAAACTTGCTTCCATAGAAATATTATTTTTGGAACATAGTGTAATATTTTGTTATTTTTACATTATAACTTCTACTAGCTGATGCCTACGACTTTGTCCGCGTGGATTGAGGGTTTTTAGTTCACGCGGAAACTCCTTAATTGTCCGGGATAAAAAGTAGCCTATGTGCTAATCCAGATTGTAAGCTATCTCTGTTCCAAATTTCATGCAGATCCGTTCAGCCGTTTTGGCGTAATTGAGTTACAAACATACATCCATCTATACATACATCCATCCAAATATATTAGTATAGACCATAGATTAGACAGACCTGTGAAGTTTATTTTAGATTAGCTAGTGCCCGCGATTTTGTCCACGTGGATGTAAATGGTTTTGGATTGTACAATAGGTTTGAGCGGTTGAAATCACGGGCATCATCTAGTGTGGTGATTATGAATGATTGATTGATATTGTGTGTACAATAAAGTTGTGTATTTTAAAAGTGTGTAGAATGTTAATTTTTTACTTGATTCTATTCAGTTAATCTATCAAATCAACAAAGAGTTTGCCTGGGAAATCAGCATCCTACATCCGTTTGTGAACCTCATTAAACATTGAGTTATAAGACTTAGAGATGCAGACCACAATATTCATTATTTTATACAAATACTAGCTGATGGCCGCTACTTCGTCCGCGTGGTTTAATTTTTTTTTGCCTACGTCACTCTCCAGTTCCTCAACTATACCCATGCCAAAAATCAAAACAACTTTTAAAGCGCGCGGACGAAGTCGCGGGTATCAGCTAGTAATATAATAAATGCGAAAGTGGATGGATGGATGAATGTATGGGTGTATGGATGTTCGTTACACAATCACGCCACAACGGCTGAACGGATCTGAATAAAAGGAAAAGGTTCATTTTAGGCCTACTCTTGTACACTCTACCATGAATAGAGGAAAATACATAGATTGTATTGAAAATATAATAATTTAGAATAGTAAAGTAAATAACGAGCAAAAAAATAAAAATGTATTTCAAGTTTTCGATACGTTTCCAAGATGGCAACCTTTAGGTATAGAGAAAGCAGTAGGCGTGAAATGTATCAAATGTCATTTCTGACAGTCACTGTCAAAATAACGTGTTTTTGTTTTGAAAACGTCAAAAAATATGAATCCGCCATTGTTACCCACTCATGTTTAGTGTTCCATAACTTGGAAAGATTAAATAATTTTACCACTGAAATTACAACGAATTCGTAGATTGGACCAATAAAAACTGGTCTAGTATTTTATTTTCCTTCATTTCTCTGCCTGTACAAGACTTGGCCTACGCCCCATACAAATCTGAACCGTCTCCTTTGGCACAGAGATAGATTATAGTCTGAAATAGCACATAGGCTACTTTTTATCCCGGAAAATTAAAGAGGTCCCGCGGGAACCAAAAAACCTTATCCACGCGGATGAAGTCGCGGGCATTAGCTAGTAAATGATAAATGGACTAGTTAATCTTCAGGTAAAGTCTTAATATTATACTGAATGCATATGATACGACTGGTATCATATGCCATATGCCATATCGTGGACCTTTGCACGTTGGGGTTATTTTGGGATCACTACCTCTTGTATATGGTACCTCTATGGCTTTAGTCATTAAACACTATCAGATCTAAAGATAATCTTAACACCTGTGTAATTTATGAGCAAGTTGACTGCGATGGCAGTAATGGTAATGTTCGCGTCACTGTAATTTATAGTTTAATTTTGGTAACGTAGCTCCAAATCATTCTTTTAAATAGTCATTAAAGACCGTATGATCGTTATCATCATTACGTAGAGTTGATTACTCCGTAGATTTGTATGTAGAGTAATTGTCTATTAAGTTTACGGTAACATCACCAACTTGTAAATGTCGGATGGCATTTTACTTTATGATTATTCCACTCGAGTCTTATCTTCATTGCCTTGAGAAGTTCCTTGTTGTAGTAGTGTAGTAAATTGCTATGATTTATGCTAATTAGTACCGTTTCAATAATGTTTTAGAATAAAAGCGTTGGTGTGAAGTATACCTATTAAATAATGTATGGTGAGGAAAACATTCTGATTAAACCCGTATGCCTGAGAGTTTTACATAATGTTCTCAAATGTGTGTGAAGTCTGACAATCCACACTCTTGACCAGCATGGTGGACTATTTAATGACATGATGATAAAGATAAAAGAAAATGTCTCATTTTGATTGATACATTGAAAATACTGATTTTTATCAACTAATTTGATCGATTGTAACGCGTTCTGCCGGGATGTTTAACGACTGACATATCGACCAGTAGGTATTATAGCTCATTTTACTCCATGTTCGTGTAAAATAAGTTAAACTTGTAAATATAAGGAAGTTGCATAAAATATTATCAAACAGTAGTTCAGTTTCGCTGAATATCGTAAGAAATGGCTAATGTGTGTCGAATTGGAATCACCGCAGCAAATCGAACTATGATTTTCTTTGTGTATAGCGATTTAAAAATATGTTATATCACACATCATACACGTAACAGCTTTCACGTATCGCATGTTTATTTTCTGTTAAGGTATAGGTAGGTATCATAAGAACTGCATTTTATTTTTAATTAACTAGCAATTTGGTATTGGCCAACTAATCAAATCAGCAAATCTATACACAAGTATATATAAATCGTTCAAGTACTGACTCACTGGTGGAATCAACGCACAGCCTAAACCGCTAGAAACTTGAAAATTTGACAGTAGGTTCCTTTTGTGACGTAGGCGCTCACTAAGGAAGGATTTTTCAAAATTCCACCCCTAAGGGGGTGAAATAGGGGGTGAAAGTTTGTATGAAAGTCCGTTATTTCACAAGTTAAATCCATGAAACTTGGTATATGAGCTACCGCTTGAAATGAAGAAATACGTGTTTCACAGTTTTTGAAAATTCTACCTCCAAAATGGTGAAATAATTGTAATAAAAATGTCATGAAGTGTAGAAATTCCTTTATAAGATCAATGTAAATGAACATCGCTAAACGCAAACACATTTTGTCTGATATTACCAAAAATAAGCATGACCTTTGGAGCGTATAGAAGTTTTTTGGTTCCCGCGGAAACTGCTTAGTTTTCCGGGATAAAAAGTAGCCTAAGTGTTATTCCAGACTATAATCTATCTCTGTACCAAATTTCATCCAGATCCGTTCAGCCGTTCGGGCGTGATTGAGTAACAAACATCCATCCATACATCCATCCATCCAAACTTTCGCATTTATAATATTTATTTGATTTGTTACTATATGCAAAAAATAATAATCATTAAAAGTACCTATGTTTTTATTTTTTACTTTTGTGAACATTTTCTTCATCTGTAGGTTTTTGTTTTGATTACACAGTAGGGAAACTCAGAACTTGTTTGAGTTGTGACGGCAGATTTGAAAAGCAAATCGTTTCTCGTAAGTGAAATATAATTTATTGTTTGTACAGTCATCGTGTAGAATTATTGGCGAGGTATATTCAAACACTCGCGTCTGAGTGGAGCGTCAATACAAATTGGGATGATTGGCCCTGATCCCACTGTCAATCATGCGAACCGACAATGAAAACTAATGATACTTTTTGTAAACGTGCCTGTCAGTGTACATTGTGTACACTATTATTATAAACTTATATTCTTGTACTTGTACCCTTTTGGTGACATTGCATAAAATATTGAACATAATGTTATTGTGCAATTGTGATAGCCACTGAGTTCAGAAAAGACATTCTTATAATTGGGTTTTTATTGTACCTACGTACTTTGGCATTGAATTGATACAACCGCAATGCATTCACAATCACCATCATTTTGAATGCTCATTTAGATAAATGATTATCCTAAATTGCCGTCATCTTCAAAAGCGATTGTGTTTGGAATTAGCTTCCTGTATCTTTGAATACCTTGATAAGATCTTGGAGGGGCTATCTTCTAGGCTAGGCCTAGGCTTAGATAGACCAAAATAGATCCGTAACGACCGCATACAATATCTCTGAATATTTGCTCATACTCTCTCGTTATAGGCTAAGATGCAGTTGCAGCAAGTTGCAGCAATTATTGAGATTACCGCAGTTGTTAATTTATAAATTGTATTGTTTACTTATTGTTACCTTTTTATATTTTAAGAAAATAGCAACCGCTGAGTTACTTGCCGGCTTTTTTCAGTAGAATCATTTTTTCGAACCGGTGGTAGAGTCTTAACGTACCATAAGTGACACAAGTTGTCTTACGTGAAATAAATAAATCATTTATCATTTATCAAATGAGCTGCCGTGCGAATCTGCGATTAAAAATTTCGTTTGCTTTCCAGAGATATTTCGTAGGTACTATTCACTTTTTTTAAGGTAGCATTTAAGAAACAAAGGAAAGCGAAAGATAATTCAACCTCTTAACCTAAACCGCACCAGTCTTGCAATCAAGCAGTGTTTATCAATTTGCGTCTGTGATTAATGATTCAATAGCTTTATAAGTTTTGATTGGTAACTGAATGGGGCTTCACTAGCCACGGTTACGCATTGTGTGGGAAACTTTGCTGACCAATTATTCAATTTTAGCGAATATAGCTACTCGTTTATTAAAAGACTGACGTCCTGTGTGATTTGTGTATTGCCTGTTGGATTAACTTAACATTAAGCTAGGCCTTTTATTGTTTTCGTGCAAATAAAGTTTAAACTTCATCTCTCTAATTTTTCGGGGTAAAAAACCCTATTTAACCAATGTCCTTCCCCGGATGTTACATACCTCTATACCAAATTTTATCAATTCCCTGCATTATACTTTATTTAAAATCCGGTATTGCTAGTTGAGGGACGAGTGGCCTAGTTGTGATAATGCATATCAGTCGATTGCGATTGTTAAGCAACGTTAAACCAAGTCGGTAAAAGGATGGGTGACCGATTTGGAGGTTCATATTTGGACTTATCGTCTCCTCCGTGCCTCGGAGAGCACCTTAAGCCGTCGGTCCCGGTTATTATCACTTTTATCTCATAAAAATCGTTACAAAAACCTAAGGGTTCAATAATCTTAGTCGATTCGTATGCGAAGAACGTGGGAACCCACTGCATTATCATCCCAAGAAAACTCCTACCATTATGTGATTATGAAAAGGGGTCACAACACTCAGTAATGAGGGAATACGACGCAGAGTGAGAGAGAGAGAGATTGCTAGTTATCGACAAGGTCGAATGACTTTTGTAGTAAAGCAGCTCACACATAAAGCATGAGATCTAATAGAATCTTTCGACAGGCGCCCGTTTAACCCAGCTCGAACATGTTGGCCGCAATTTTCAGCGACGCAACATCGTCAATCATTGGGCGTTTATATGCTTCAAGTGTTTCAGATAATGGTGGTCGTCTAAAACACTTGAGAGGATCGCGTCGGTGGAAATTATGATTAATATCTGCCGATGTGGATGTGGCTGTGTGTGTTCGGCACGATTTGTGTAACTGCACGGCTGTTAATAAGACTAGAGGATGCCTGCGACTTCGTACTCTTGGATTTCGTTTTTCTAATTCCCGCGGGAACTCCCTATTTTTCCGATAAAAAGTCCATGTCCCTCCCTGAGACGCACCCAATATCAACACCAAATTTCACAGACAGTAGCAGACAGACACACTTTCGCATTTTAATATATATATAGCTGCTCGTGCTGATTCATTGATTGATCTCCTCTCCTGAACAATTTTGTATGAAAAAAATTTTTTTCATTGACCATTTCGTATAGAGGGGAAAAATTCATGAAGAGGAAAAATACGGAGAGAGCTGATGATTGAGGATTTCGAAGACGGGTGAACAGCACAGCCAGGGTATTGAAGATAGGTGGGGGGTGCTCGACCAAATGTCATTCGAAACTTCATCCAATTGACAGTGAGCTGAAATTTTTTTTAAAATGGCGGATTTAAGATGGCCGCCATACAAATTTCGTCGACGTCTATCTCGGAGAGTATAGAAGATGGAAGAGGGGTTTCGTGGCAAAAGATGATCAGGACATGAAGGTCTACTTGATGAACAGAAAAAAAATCAAGATGCCGGAATTTATTTTTCCATAGAAAATGTATGGCGAATGTTGACTAGGATTTGGAAATTATGCAAGACCTTTTCAAAGTTTGTATCTTCGTACTGTCATTCTGACAAATGATTCGTAGAAAACATATGGAGATCGAGGGTTTGCAAAATGGGTGAAGAGCTAGCTAGAGAGCAGGGTATTAAAGATAGGTGGTTGGGTTGGGGAATTAGGTTTTTTCATTGGTACTCTGTTATTACAACATTGTAATTACAATTTGACAACAAAAAATTAAAACTAAAAACTAAAAACCTAATCTAAAAGACCGCTACCAGTGGGCAGCGTGCCCAGAATGCTGGCAGCTTTGCCGCGTTGGATTGCTATGCTCACTCGCTGAGCGAAGTATATACCAGCACTCTGGTCACGTGTTGCCTCGACCAGGCGCGCAGAAAGTTCCTTATAGATTCTGCGCGCCCCAGCCCCCCAAGGCCCTAGCGTCTCGACCCCAAAAGGCGCAAACATATAGCCACTATTCAGTGTGCTATATTTACGCACCTTGAGGCCCTCCGCTGATTCCGCCGCCGCACCAGCCCTAACGGTAGTGCCTGGAAGGTGGGAAGGAGCCAAGGTGTCTACACATGTGGCATCCCACACCAAGGGCCGCCCCAAACTCCAAGGAACCAGGGTCATACCATCGAGCCTCTTGCCATCGTCTCGCATGAGCCCAACTGGCTCCAGAATAGCCGCATATCAGGCCCGACGGATTATATCATTCAGGCTGGCGTGACGGGGGATACGCCCTGCGCTGCTGACGCAGGAGAGACCATGGTGACCGAGTCGGCCGACGGCAGAGCCACAATGGCAGCGGTGTGGAGCGCAGCACGATGCGCCCAGGCGAAGCGCTGCAGCTATCCGAAAAGCGGAAGAGTCAATTAAGGTTCCTGTGTTGGGCGAAGGAAAGGGCCTGCAGCCACAGACCGGATTCCCACTCCCCCACGGCCAGAAGGCAGGCACGATCTGCAGAGCTTGAGCACGTGTCAATAAGCTTTTTCCGCGCTAGCTCGCAGATCGGCCCATCCCATTGCCGTTGTGACGAGAGGGATATCGGGAATTCGCGGTTTGGGCAGGCGTGTGTCCACGCGTACTTGGCCTCATCCATGAAACTAATGACGAAATCATCTAGAGAGGACGTCTTTTGGGATAAATTTAGGGTGCCATGGACTGAGGACAAGAAAGCGGGGAGAGCGGCACCAGAGATAGATCTGATGCCCAGGCCCCCCCAGTCGCACAGGAAGCGACGCCTGCATCCAGACTCGATCTTCCAAACTAATATTTAAAATAGATGCTAAACAATTTTAGACCATAATATTGTCAAGGCTGTTAAATTTAATAGGTTTTTTTTTAAATTCCACTACAAGTTAGCCCTTGACTGCGATCTCATCTGATGTTAAGTGATGATGCAGTCTAAGATGGTAGCGGGCTAACCTGTTAGGGGTACGGCAGTTATATTAAACCCATACCCCTAATCAGTTTCTACACGGCAAAGACGTACCTACCGCCAAGTGATTTAGCGTTCCGGTACGATGGATGCCGTACGCGGTCCGCTTCAGTGGGCCGCGCATCCACGCGCCATACTAGTTTATAATATAGTTAGTTACTAACTGATGCCTGCGACTTTGTCCTAGTGGATTGAGGTTTTTTGATTTCCTCCTTAATTTTCCGGGATAAAATAGCCTAATGTGCTGATCCAGACTATAATCTATCTCTGTGCCAAATTTCATGCAGATCCGTTCAACCATTCTGGCTTGATTGAGTAACAAACATTCATCCATCCATCCATACATCCATCCATCCGTCCAAACTTTTGCATTTATAATATAAGTATGGAGTTATAGAAAGCAATTAAATCCAGTTTATAGGTTTCAGTAGTTAGGAAGTTGAAAGTTTAGAATGATCAACGAACAAAATAAGAAAGAAGCTTATTAAAATAAGTAATGGAAACTTTATACGTTTGAATATAAATTAATTTAAAAAGTTTATAAAAATGAATGCTTTTATGATTGTGAAGTGATTGATAGAGGAACCATTAAGTGCACTCAACAATGGTATTAAAATTATGTTTGTTTATTAAGGTAGTGGGTCAAAAGAATTTGTCCCATATTTAGCACACGGGTTTTTGTTGGGCTCGCTAATGAACCTGAGTACCGCTCGCCCGCGGCCTCGGATGTCCGCTGGTATCGCTAGACGCGTCGTTTATTCTTAACCGGTCGCTAGTCGCTACTGATTTGAATTCATAGCTTTTCAATATTGATATAGAAATCCAAGACATAGATAACAACAAGCAAGACAAGCATATAGATTTAGTCTACAAAATCATCGTTACGCTGCGGATGTCAGCTGCTCTAATTGGCTTTTAGCCGTGCTCCATTCTTGGCCACCTTCAATAGCTTCTCGCTTCGGGCTTATTAAAAACACTCTAGGGGTAGGATAGACCAATACTGACCAGACTTCATTCTGAGCCACATACTATCTCATCTTTATGACCTTAATGATGATTGATTTGAGTAGCGTTAATATAATTATCGAATTTTATACGATGCGACAGCAAAATATCAAAATTTCACAAACTAAGAGTTTGTAAACAGAAGATGTCATATTATATAAATTCTGAATGTTCTCCATTTGATAATTATGTCTGCGATAAAGAATACATAATCAAATCGTGCGAATCGTGGCTTGGTCTTTGAGCACGCTGTGCACAGTAACATAAAACTATCCACACTGCCTTCCCAATATTAGGCAGTCTTAAGAACAGCAAGTATAATAAAAACTGGTACTCTAAAGAGTTTCAAAGCATTTTCTATGAACTGAGTATCTTTAAGGCTTATAAGTCGACGTTTTTCAATGAGCCGCGCTGTATCACATTGCTTACAACTGCGCTTATGGTTCTCGCGATAACATCATAGTAAGAAAAAACTATCCACACTGCCGTCCTAATATGAAGCAGTCCTAAGGACAGCAAGTATAATAAAATGTGGGACTCAAAGCATTTTCTATGAACTGAGTATCTTTAGGGCTTTTAAGTCGACGTTTTTCAATGAGTTGCGCTGTATCACATTGCTGACAACTGCGCTTATGGTTCTCGCGATAACATCGTATTGTGAGCCATTAGCCAAAGTGATTGACGTTGTTAGTATGTTGTCAGTAATTGTGTACGAAATTCAGTTTAATTTTTTGTTTGGTCTCATTATGTGCACTTGATTGTTCGCATTTGTTTTTAATGATCATAAAAAAGTGAAGCTAATGATCGGCAACGTTACAATTTACAATGTGTACAAACGTTAAATTATAGATGGTAAAAACATAATGGAATGGACAGACGAAATGTAATAGATTGACACGTTCAATGTCGAAGACATTACGACCACTCCCAAATTGTTAACTCGGTTAAGAGACAATCAAATCAATTATCGTCTATCGAATGTTCTTGTTTGTTACACAATAGTGAATGATCATAAAGGTTTGCCACACCTAGAGCCGCAAGTGTGTTTTCTTAAGATATTTGTGTGTTCGTTTCGACTGATCAAACGTCTTCTGGAATTCTGGAAATGAGATAAAACCTATTATTACTGTTTGTATCGAGTGACTTCAGTCAACTCGTTTGAGATCGTCTGAGTTCTTCTCTTCCAATTAGTAGGTATATTTTGATTGAACATATCGTATCGAAAATATAACTATATTTTACAGAAAATTTAATGAGTTTTATCTACAGATTAAATAAAGACATTTCATATTAATAGCAGTTTTTAAAAACCCTATTTAGGATAGCGTTCACAACAATCAATTAGCCATGTGCTGGAAAACTCCGATGTAGAACGAAGGAGAGACAAACAAATACTCTCTAAAGAGAGAGAAGAGGGATCGGGAAGTACCTAAATGAATGAACGATGGATAAAAGCGTGACGGCTTTCTCCGAAGGCAATGCCGAATATATAATTAGATCATTGCGCAGGTTCAAGGTTAATACTTTGTTCTTTCTAAACTAGCTTTTAGCTACAATTTTATAGGGTTCTTATATTGTGAAGGGGCCTTAACTTGTGAAACGCAGAGTTAGGTCGAACCGTGACTAGAAGTGGAACAAGTGCTGTGGTGTGTTGGGTCTAGAGATGTTGACAGAGAGATTATGTTGTTATGGAACATGTGGCCTGAAGGCATGCAATGGTCATGGTGGAGGTATTTTGTTACCTCTAACGGGATCCCAGCAGCTATAGTTGATTTTATTATGATAACGACATAATAGTCGTATATTATTGAAGTACATCCATATTCCATACTAATCTTGTAAATACGAAAATGTGTCTGTTTGTCTACCTTTTCAAGATTCAAGTTTTAAAATGCTCCTAGCGTGGCAGAAAAAAGTAGGTTATGCCGATTAATCACCAGGATTTTTTGTAACAGGGTTTGTAAGGTTAGTTTAGGCTGGTAATTGTTTAAAACACAATCATGTGGTAGTAAAATAATTACTAAATCATAGTCGTAGTAGGATTATTTATTGTCCGATATTTCACAATTCATCACTGGACGTGTCTAATATTATCGGTTTATTATAAAAGGCATAACCTTCTCAGTAGAATCAGCTTTTCGAACCAGTGGTAGAGTCTAGCGATGTGCCGAGTACAGCTTGACTCGAGTCAGACTCGATTCCTGCTATGGACTCGCCTACTCGAATACCAATTTATTTTGATTCGAGTACGCCAGACTCGATTCCGGTACTCGAGTCAGGAAGAATCGATTTTGTACTCGCTGACTCGATTCTATTATGCGAATCCTAGACTCGAGTCCAACTGACTCGAGTCTAGTATTCGAGTCCAACTGACTCGAGTCAAGTATTACAGTTAGGTTGACTCGCTCGTACTCAATCTCTGTTTACCTATTATAAGCAATGAAGTGACGCTTAATGAGTAAGAACATAGCATTGTTCCGTGAGCAAGCGCTTTCGGCTTTAGTCAAACGAACGCTAGCGCTGAGAGCGCCCATTGCGAATTCTTCTCGAAATTCTGTTTTTAAACTGAAATAAATGGTTAAAAGTGCTATAAAAACATGTAAACATGATACTCGCTATCAAAATTAACACATCACTAGCATCACATTTCAACCGTAAGTCAATTTTTGATAATAAATCAATTTCAATTCAATTAAGTAAGTCAAATTTTTGATTTTTGATAGTAATTGAGTATAATAGTAATTACTAATTACTATTTTACTCAGATATCCGAGGTATACGTCGGATATATCAATCCATACTAATATTATAAATGCGAAAGTGTGTCTGTCTGTCTGTTACGGTTTTACGGCCGAACTACTTTTACTTACCGATTTTGATGAAATTAGGTACAGAGACAGTTTACATACCGGGGAAGGACATAGGCTACTATTTATCCCGAAATATTGGAAAGTTCCCGCGCGAATAAAAAAACAATCCACGCGGACGAAGTCGCGGGCATCATCTAGTAATATTATATTAATCACATAGGATTGATCTTTAATTTTCCGGGATAAATATCACTCTCCACGTCCTCAACCCCATGCAAAAAATCACGTCTTTCGTTGCTCTATTGAGGCGTGATTGAAGGACAAACAAACACACTTTCACATTTACAATATTAGTATGATAGGGTACTAACATACACAAACGGTATCGTAATTTGTACCGTTCAGATGTATTTTATCGACATATAGCACTTGCAGGCTGCAACGCACTATTGCCCATCCCTATTTGTTACATGTCTTTTGTCTACATATAAATATAACTAGCTATAGTTCACTTGCCTACGCCGCGTAATTCGAGAGCGGTGCGATATTTCATACTAGATGATGCCCGCGACTTCGTCCGCGTGGATTAATGTTTTTTGATTCCCACGGGAACTCTTTAATTTTCCTGGATAAAAAGTAGCCAATGTGCTATTCCAGACTATAATCTATTTCTGTGCCAAATTTCAGCCAGATCCGTTCAGTTGTTGGGGCGTTATTGAGTAACAAACATTTGAAATTTATATTTTCATTAAATTTTTTTGATTTATTATCGTTGTGTCATTATGCTAAACCTACATGCTGTTTGAAGTTAACTGCTTTTCGATTTTTCTTTTTTGTTCTAAAATCGGTAATGTACTCGAGTTCTAGACTCGAATTTCCAGACTAGAGTTCTGGACTCGAATTTCTAGACTCGAGTCCTGGACTCGAGTCCTGGACTCGTTTCCTGGACTCGAGTCCTGGACTCGAGTCTAGGCTCGAATCGCGGAATCGAGTCATGATTCGAATACCGTATAGACCGACTCGAGTTGACTCGATTCTCCAAAACAGCGACTCGGCACATCACTAGTAGAGTCTTGAGCTCTCATAAGTGACATAAGTTGTCCTACGTGAAATAAATAAATCATTGATCATTTATTCTTTGCTGAGGAACGTATAATATAATTTGAAATTAGCCCCCCGATTGTGTAAGGAAATCGTAATTATAGTCGTTTGTCACACGTATAATTCAACCTGTTTAGGGAGTTAATAGATGTCTGCATGTCAAAAAGCATGTATGAACACCATAAACAATTCGAGTAATATTAAGCTATCAATTGATTACAATTAGCTTAGACCATTGGGCCTCAGATATTAATTAAATCAGTTTTTATGGTGAAAAACAATTTACATTCGATAACTGAAGCCAGATTTAAGCCCATGTAGGGTGTTAAATCAAATCTGTTATTTTTGGCAAAATCGGCGTACCGACTGTGCTGACTAAACTTTGGCGAACTGCAGCAATGAGATAACAGCCTCGCTAATCTGTCAGACGACCCAACTCTGTAAATCTAATTTATAGTCGAAGAGATCTGGTATAACATTAGCTCGTAGCCTTACAATGTATACCTGCATTTTCTTGAAAAAGGGCTCTTAATTTGGTATCAATAATCGAATTTTGAACTTTCTACTATATATTTTACATATTTAATACACGTCTCCTTAAAGTTATCACAAATTACATAGCAAAATTGGCAAACAATACTAAAAAACAATACTAAAAAAACAATACTTCATAGCGGTTAACTAAGCGTTAGAATTATCTACTTAGAATTTAACCACCGTCTTTTGGTCTATAATACACGCATGTAAAGTAAATTATTGCGCCATTAAAATTTTATGTGCTCGATTAAGTGCAAATTTGTCAGAAAGCTTTGTTTAATTTACAGATATAAATCAAAAGCAGACGCGTTTTGCAAAATATATTATATTATAAAGCTTTCTGCTCATTTTATTCTGGGCCAATTATTTTAATTTTTTTTACGTATTTAGGTCCGTCCTCCTACTTTGTAATTGGATTGTGTTTGTTGATAGTCGTATCATACGACCTGTCATCTCAATACAAAATTACAGGGCAATATTTATATGATGCATGTCACAATGTTGCTACAATAACTTCACTTCTGTACTTCTTTGCTAATAGCATTGATGTATAATTTTAGTACCTATTTCTATTTCGATGGCTAATAGAGTGGTAAGTAGCTAGGGCTGTAGCCTCTTACCATACATAATACACAATTTTTAATTTTAACATGCTGCATTGATTTGCTCAACGGCGATTACGCCCGCCCCTTGTTCCGCTCAATTGTCAGTTGCAACTCTTACGAATAAGCAACATTTTTTTCATTCCGTTCCATCAGACTGTATGGTTACACAGCTGGAATGTCATTTTCGAGAGCACACCGCGATCCATCTTACTCATCCACGCGCTTCCCGCCACCTTATTTAGTTCATCGGTCCAGCGGGCTTGAGGTCGTACGTTGCTTTAACGTCAAAAGCTATAATTATCAATGTTTATTTTTCTCGTATCTCATCAAGCTACTTTAGTCAATTGTTTCTGTTATTCAGTATCCAATCTTCAATCAGTATCAGTTTCATAATCCATGTCCCGGTGTTTAGCGTTGCGGCCTTGTGGTGCCCATTTTAGTGCGTAATCAATTTGTTCATTGTGATTGTACTGATTGCTCCCAATGGTACATTACTTGACCTAGTTTTAAGTGATTGTTAATGCTTTTAAGTCTTTGCTTTATCGTCAAAAGCTATAATTATCAATGTTTATTTTTCTCGAATCTCATCAAGCTACTTTAGTCCATTGTTTCTGTTATTCAGCGTATCCAATCGGGCAGTTTCATAATCCATGTCCCTGTGTTTAGCGTTGCGGCCGTGCGGTGCCCATTCACGCACGCTCGCGGGCTTTTAGTGTGTTATCGATTTGTTCATTGTGATTGTACTGATTGCTCCCGATGGCACATTACTTGACCTAGTTTTAAGTGATTGTTAAATGCTTTTAAGTCTTTGTTTATTGCAGTATTATGTTTTTAGAGTTAGCCGTACTTTTATCGCAAAAGCTTTTACTACTGTCACTGTTCATTTTTGTATTTAGCAAGATATTTTTTCTGACTGTCTCTCATAGCTCTGATTGTAGTTGATAGTAAGATAATAAGCCAGCTGAGTTTGTTATGGGCTCCTTCTCATAATATCAGAGCGCCTTTGATACATTTGTAGCTGTAGTTTATTTGACATAAAGTATAAGTTGTTAAAAACAATTGACGTTCAAAAACTGTAGGACTTAAGTATCTTGCTGTTACAATTTCTCGCAAATTGTTACAGAGACGCTATAGATATCTTCTGTGACAGCAAAATTACTGTCAAAAACAAACTCACTGCACATAAATTTAGCTAGTAAGGTTTAGTTAGTATAATTTCTAGTTTAGTTTTTATTTTCTTGTTTTTTTTTTGGTTTCTTTGTTGATATTTTTTCGCTGTAGTTAATGTGCCCTTCTATGCATGCCATATCCTCATCTAGAAGACACAATTGTATAGTTTATATTTTAATTTAACATGCGTTTTTGTTAGCCTTAACACTTGCAGTCAGTTTTGAGGACTAATAAAAAAAAAAAAAGAGTTTGTACAAATATGGACATGCCTTGGCCTTGGAGTGACTTTTTCTAACAACTCGAGTCTATTCAAATTAAACTGAGTTTATCATAAGCATATACACTTATTAGAAGTAGAAATAACATATCTTCAATAAAAAATTGAAATTAATCTTATGGTTGAACATGTGCACAAGAAGGCGGATAATTTCCTTAACAATTAAGTTAATCAGGAGTCCATAATGACTGCACACGATTCCCATGTAACCGGTCTTTCGCTACACACGACCAAATGAATTTTCGAGTCAGTAAATTAATTTTTATCGGTCACTCCATCTCATTCTAATGTACGTAAAAAGACAGAGTTACAAAAAAGGTTATTGAAATTAACATTCGGTTCAGTTCGATTGGTTATTGATGATATTGCAACAATAAAATACTTAATAAAATGTGAATTAGAATCATGGTACTGATAAAATTTGGGGGTGGGCGCATGACACACTCAAAGAGAATATTATTATTATTTATAGGGGTTTCTTAAATAAGTGGCAAGAACCCTAAACAGTGTCAATTGTAACAGTAGTTCAGTATTTTTCGAAGTTGTTATACCAAAATTATAGTGTTACATTGAAAATTATGTAATTACTATCTAATGCGCGCGACTTCGTCCGCGTGGATTGAGGTTTTTCGGTTCCCGCGGGAACTCTTTATTTTTCCGGGATAAAAAGTAGCCTAATTGTTATTCCAGACTATAATCTATCTCAGTGCCAAATTTCATCCAGATCCGTTTAGCCGTTGGGGCGTGATTGAGTAACAATCATCCATCCATACATCCATCCACGATGATTTTTAAGAATTTCCTTTTTTTTGTTATTACGTCTTACAAGAGACAGAAAAATTAGAATTTGCAACCGTGATTGGTACGTTTTTAATCTAAGGGTCTCAATTATTTTAGACAGCGAAATCAATTTCCACCATCTGAAGCCTCAAGTACATCACGTGGAAAATATGTATGTATTAGCTGATGCCCGCGACTTGGTCCGCGTGGTTTTAGTTTTTTTTATTCCCTCGGGAACTCCCTTATTTTCTGGGATAAGCCTATGTCACTCTCCAAGTCCTCAACTATACCCATGCCAAAAATCACGTCGATCCGTTGCTCCGTTGCGGCGTGATTGAACCACAAACCAACAAACCTACAAACCAACAAACAAACACACTTTCGCATTTATATATTTTATAATGTGAAATAATTCTTAAAATGTAAGTACATAATATTATATTTTTTATAAATCTACGTCACAAATAATATTTCAACTCGCGCTTGGTCAGTTTTTTCTTTGCTGAACTGTGTGGCATCGTTATATTATTGTTTGTTTTGTTTGATGATAGGGACTCTAATTTACCACATGTTGTTTGTTCGTCATAAAAAATAATCACGTTATTCGATATAATTTGTACCAAGATGACGAAAGGTCCCGTGTGTTTAAGACCAATTTTTCTTGTGCCGTTATTAACCGGTAACTATTTTTTTGTGTTAAAAAAGTTTTGTTGAAAAAGTTAACGAGGTTTAGATGCGTCTTTATTATGGGTTCCGGGGATTGGGACTAAATTAGAGCGCATTTAAATGATAAAATAGAAAACAGGGATCTAGTTAATTAATCTCAAAACTGAAGTAGTCATTACAAAGCAGATGATAACAAGGGGACGAAATTTAACCTCAAAAAAAAACCTCCCTGGCGCAGTGTTGAGCGTGGCTGTTGGCTTAACGTGGGAGGTCCGGGGATCGATTCCCGGCAGGGTCAATTTGGGACTTTATAATTTCTGAATTTTCCCTGCTCTGGTATGGTGGTAGGCTTCGGCCGTGGCTAGTTACCACCCTACCGGCAAAGACGTACCGCCAAGCCATTTAGCGTTCCGGTACGATGCCGTGTAGAAACCGATGCGGGCATGGGTTTAGTATAACTGTCATTCGCCCAACAGCTTAGCCAGCTACCATCTTAGACCGCATCATCACTTACAATCAGGTGAGATCGCAGTCAAGGGCTAACTTGTAGTGGAATTTAAAAAAAAACATAACACGAATAGGGTTGGAATTGAATACGGGTACTAAAAATCTACACTTTTATTACCTCCACTAACTGAGGTAATACTTGTACGATTACCTACTAACAAAACATCTTCTAGATACTTTTAAATTTCTCTGCCAAACTTTACTCTCACTTTTACTTCACTCTTATCTATAACTAGCGTTTGCCCGCAACTTTGTCCGCGTGGAATTAGGTTCTTGAAATAAGAAAAATAAAACTTTAGTATGGAGGTAAATCATACTTCTGATATTATAAATGCGAAAGTGTGTTTGTTTGTTGGTTTATTGGTTTGTTGGTTTGTCCTTCAATCACGCCGCAACGGAGCAACGGATCGACGTGATTTTTGGCATGGGCTTAGTTGAGGATCTGGAGAGTGACACAGGCTACTTTTTATCCCGGAAAATTAAGGAGTTCCCGCGGGAATCAAAAAAACTTAAACCACGCGGACGAAGACGCGGGCATCAGCTAGTAAGAAAAATGAAACTTTAGTATGGAGGTAAATTAAAATATAAGTAGTGTTGCTATTATTTTCCCGTGTTCATAATAACCATGCAATAGCTACTTTCAAAACAACGTTAAAAACAGCCCATAGGAACAACGAGGCGGTAAATTAGCCCGTCATACATAAACCTATATGTTTATAGCCATTCTGGAGTCGAAACTAATTTATTCCTCCTCAGGCAGCAAGAATGTTTAGTTTGTTAACTAACATTTTGCGTTCATATTATCTTGAACAAGACGTTGCCTGCGACTTCGTCCGCGTGGATTTCGGTTTGTCATACTAATATTATAAACGCGAAAGTTTGTGAGTATGGACATGTATGGATGTATGGAAGTTTGTTACTCTTTCACGCCAGAACGGCTGAACGGATCTGGATGAAATTTGGCCCAGAGATAGATTATATGTCTGGAATACACATAACACACATAACACATAGGCTACTTTTTATCTCGGAAAATTAAAGAGTTCCCGCGGGAGCCAATAAACCTCAATCCACGCGGACGAAGTCGCGAGTATCAGCTACACTGAAATTTATAGGAAATCTTTTCTTTTATCTATAGGAAATCTTATTTTTCTGTGATAAAAATGAGCCTATGTCCGTCTTTGAGATGCAAGCTATTTCCGCACTATTTTTTTCCAAATCAATTAGATTAATAATCAGCCGTTTAATCTTACAGGAAACAGAAAGACATATTTTTTCATAAATGTACCAATTACTATCTATCATTTGCATAGTCCGTCTACATTAGTATAGAAATCGGCCTATGGAACTGGAATTATTCACTGCCTACAATTTTCTTCTTCCATATTAAATTAGAAATCCGCCGGGACGTTCCTCAAATGTGTCACTCATTGAATTATGGTGTCGTAAAGTGAATAACTTGTTGCTCCGAAGCTCCTTGGAAGTAAGTCTGTGGTATCTTTCAGAGTTTTAAAAGCAAATTACAATTTCACATAAATCTCGTTCAGTAACACAACAGTAAAAGTAGGATTTCAAATCAGAAAGGATGTTTTAAAAAGTATCATCTGAGGTTGCCTAATAAGTTTAAATGTAGATTTTGGAATTATAGTACCTATCTGCTATTATTATTATGGTAAGATGTGAACGAAAATAAAAACCAAATTAGGAAAATTTAGTTATCTTTAAAAAATATTCTGGAAATTTTAAATTTTCTTGCATATTTAAGATTAACCATGAAATTGTAATATTTTGTAGTCTAAATTGAATTTTTTAAAAACATGTCTATCGAGTTGTCAAGCTGCTGGTTCTTTATGAAACTTAAACCAAACTTTAGATACAGGAGAGAAGATGTAAAAATAATTTTTATTCATACAATGTCCGACTAGAAAGGAGATAAGATTAACCGCCTTGAGAGGCAAGCCAACGCTAATAAGGAACTTAATTAAAACCAGAATAGCACGTAGGATCTGTTTTCAAAATTTTATGTCGTGGAAACAAAATCCAGCAGTCTCTACTAATTTATATCTAAAACTTGCTGTACTTGTTTAATGTAAGTAAGTAATTAATTTTAGATTTTTATGAAATTCTTTATGCGTCATATTTAGGTCATTAATTTAATAATATAATAATTATAATTATTGTAATCAGACGTTGAAATTTCAAGGTGTTTAAATTTCACCATCATAAATTTATTTTTAGACTAGCTGATGCCCGCGACTACGTCCGCGTGGTTTGAGGTTTTTTGGTTCCCGCGGGAACTCCTTAATTTTCCGGGATGAAAAGTAGCCTACGTCCTTCCCCGGGATACAACCTATCCCTGTACCAAATTTTATCAAAATCAGTTGCACAGATACATTTGTTTGATTCCCGCTGGAACTCTTCAATTTTCCGGGATAAAAAGTAGCCTATGTGCTATTCCAGACTATAATCTATCCCTGTGCCAAATTTCAGCTAAATCCGTTCAGCCGTTGACGCGTGATTTAGTAACAAACATCCATACATCCATACATCCATCCAGACATCCATCCAAACTTTCGCATTTATAATATTTATATTTGATGATAAAACTCTAAATAAAAACAAATTTGGATAGATTTATACTCTATATATACGAGAAATTTACACTGCATTTAACTGTAAAATAATGCGTAGGTACACCATGTCTGAAATCCTCCACTATAATCTCTATTGTCCTGTAGTGAGTAGAAGTGATCAAAATAATATCTTAGCTTAGCTCCTCACCGTTCGGTGGAAAGGGAGACTGAAATATACATCTGTGAATGTACACGACGTAAAAGTACATGAAATTAAAAAGATAGCATGTCTTCCATATGCTGCGAGCGTCGATCGAAATTGATAGAAGGCGATTGGCTTTGTTGGATATGAAATGTTATACAATGCCTTGTTGTTTGACAAAGCCGGGTACATCTGCTAGTTTACGTTATAAATGCGTCGTTAACTCGTTGCATATTTCGTTGTTTATTGTTGAACAGTCATTATATGTAAATCGTGAAGTCGTGATGATGGCCAGACAGATAGTGACGAGGCATGTTTGCAAGCATACGGAATGATAATTGTCTGAAAGGCCCAGCCGTGGAACGTGTGGGTGCTGGTAGCGCACCTGTTCCTTCTTTCTCGGTAAAAAGATCTACAGATAGTCCCCTAGATTTAATATTTCATAAACGTGACGTTAAAAAAGCACGTTCCCATGAATTCATAGTTTTATGCCACTTTTATGAGAGAGAGTTGATTATTCCAATTATTTAGAAAAGGTTTATGACCTTTTATAGTTTAGTAATTTTATGTTAAGTAGAGCAGTTTGTAAATTTTTTTTAACGTTTTACTTAACTGAACTTTATGTTTCGGAACTCAAATCAAGATACTTTTTTTTGTTCTTTTTTTTATCCACTACCAGTTAGCCCTTAACTGCGATCTCACATAATGGTCAGTGATGATGCAGTCTAAGATGGTAGCGGGCTAACCTGTTATATTAAACCCATACCCTTATTCGGTTTCTACACGGCATCGTACCGGAACGCTAAATCGCTTGGCGGTACTTCTAGACGCACGTAATATAATGACACTATAATATAACGGCTATATAATGGAGTCTTTAGCATCGTTTGCTATATTTTTCAGTTCTATCTTTAGGATACTGATGCACTATTAGAGTCCTTTAATGCTCGTAGAATAAAATAGAAGTTCCATATCGTTTATTTAAAATAGATTTGGTTCAATTTCAAAGACTTTCAGATCACTTGAAAATTAAGAAAATTGATAGGAGAATTTATCGGTAGGTATTGCATTTATTACATAGGAGAATCCAGCTTCATCCGTCAACGGACCAAATTGAGTCGTTCCGGTATTTAAACTTTCTGAAATGATACAGCCCTGCAATTTATTAGTGGATGCTATAATGTGTCTCTGTCAGGTGAAGATAACTCTTAATGAAGGGTTTGGTATTAGCCTAACAGATGTTTCGCCACGAATCGTGCATTACCCTCCGACCAATACTGTCATTAGATATGTGTATTTTATAACGTCTTAATGATACCGTGCACTTATAAATTGTGATGTGATTTTAAAATCGACCTTAGATTGTTTTATTATTATTTTTATCTACTCCAGCATCGAAAAGTTCCAATTTCGAATTTGACAACTATATCGAATTGAACCCTCTTTCGTGTTTGCTTCTCATAACGATACAGTTCGTTGTATGGGAGCTGTATCGTTATGAGTCGTAGCTGTATCGATATGGTTATCTTCATAAATAGGATACCTATAGCTTAGCGGCTCTGGGTTCTGGCACTTTTGGTTTTTATTAATTTATAAAGTAAAAAATTATAAAGACGTCCTTGTCGTAGATAAAATCTTGTATGCAACTGTACGTAATTAGTCATTACGATACAGTTGCATAAATAGCTATTACTGGGCATTCTTAAGAGAAAAAGGGTTTTATTTAAGCACTGGCTGATGCGACTTCAACTGCGTGTTTAAGGTTTTTTGTTATTCTCGCGGGAACTTCTTGATTTTCCGGGATAAAAAGTAGCCTATGTCACTTTCCAGGTCCTCAACTATACCCATGCCAAAAATAACGGCAATCCGTTGCTCCGTTGCGGCGTGATTGAAGAACAAACCAAAAAACAAAAAACAAACACACATTCGCATTTATAATATTAAGTATGATTATTTATTTTCAACCGACTTCAAAAAAAGGAGGAGGTTCTCAATTCGACTGTTTTTTTTTTTTTTTTTTGTTTATTTTTATGTTTGTTACCTCAGAACTTTTGATTGGGTGGACCGATTTGAATGATTCTTTTTTTATTTGAGAGGGCATACTTCCCGTGTGGTCCCATATAAATTTTATCGAAATCGGTCGAGCGGTTTTTAAAATATCAACAATAAAATAAGTACTTTGTATAGCGTGTGCTTGTTGTTGTAAAGTTGGCGCGGGAGTTTGAAGTCGGTTGTGTAAAAATATTTTTTTATATTTAATTATAAATGTTTACAGAGGCATTAAATATTATGTAATATAGAATAGTGATATAATATCTAAAACTTAAAAAGCTATATGCAGGTAGGTTAGAAATACTTAAATGCAATAAAGAACGTAAAACCTTTTGATTGATTGATAACGGAAATAGCAAAATAAAGATAAGACTTGGTCAGTACTAAGTACTCAAAGCCAATCTATGTCAGTAATACATCAGAATTATCAAATAGGTATTAATAAATTAATATAAATCGTATTGATATTCTACTTATAGAAAATATCAAGCGATAAGATACTCCTGTATTATAAGACATCCTTGTATTACCAGCTAAGTAATATATTTATGCAACTGTATCGTAATGAGGGTCATTTTAATTCGAGTGCTGTTTTTTGATACGAGGCTTGCCGAGTATCAAAATAGGATAGTACGGGAATTAAATTGACTAATTACGTACAGTTGCATACAAGATTTTATCTACGACAAGGACGTCTTTATAATTGTTTACTTTATAAATTAATAAAAAAGTCAAGTGCCAGAACCCAGAGCCGCTAAGCTATAGGTATCCTATTTATGAAGATAACCATATCGATACAGCTACGACTCATAACGATACAGCTCCCATACAACGAACTGTATCGTTATGAGAAGCAAACACGAAAGAGGGTTCAATTCGATATAGTTGTCAAATTCGAAATTGGAACTTTTCGATGCTGGAGTAGATAAACAAGGTTTCATTATAGAATACATTTTAATGAACCTTCACATGTGATAACGTAAAATTGCTATGAACATAGGCCAGTATTTAGACTTTATTCAGTAATTCTCAACAGGAAGGGTCCGTTAAGGATCGACGAGCAAATTAATTGATATTAATGATGAAAGAAACTTCCGTCCATTCTCTGCTTGATTAGCGCCGTAACTTTACAATTATAATTTAAGGCCTACGCCTTTGTGTCATTATTCAGTTGTCCCTGCATGTGACATAGCCGGTTGTTAATCGTATGTGCTAATTAAAAGGACATCCCCTTACACAATGATCGCGGCTGTCTTCCAAGTACACGAACGTACAAGGTATATACAAGCCTTTCTTTACAGTCAGTGACTGACTACCAATACCATGTTCTAAATGTAGCCCTTACTTTTCAATGTGTATTTGTTTCACCGCCTACCATACCACAATCTCAATCTAAGTCGAATATTCCTCCAAATGCTCTTACCATTGCTGCTTTAGATCGTTAATTTTGGTAAGTTGGATATGGATAGCGAGAATTGGATATTGAAGTTATTGTAAATGGAAAAGTTTGAGCATAAAGTCACCAGGTTAGGTAGCTACAATGATTGCATCCTGATAATCGCGATCACGGGCCCCTGACATTTCTTTTCTTTTATCGCGTACAGACTGTAAGATAAAACGGCAATAAATAATGCCGCAGGACACAGAAGGAACTACGTGCATTCAGTTGCACTTTTCATTTGTATTATTCGCGTAATTATGCCTCAGTCGACGTGCAGTGTTATTTATTGCTTCGCCTAGTCGTTAAGGTATGCCTTCTTTAATGGGCACTAATAATTAGATTAGTATGATTTAATGTTCACATGTTCCTACCACAGCAATTATTTAATTAGCAAAATTTATACCTACATCGCTGCAATATATTTTGCCTTCATTGAAATTTATGTTTTCTAATAAGTAAAAAATGCACCTTTATTAATGACATTTTAACGTATTTAGTATTTACCTTTATATTAAACAAGATGATGCCCGCGACTTCGTCCGCGTGGATTAAAATTAGCCTATGCCCTTCCTCGGTATACTACTTATCCCTGTACCAAATTTCATCAAAATCGGTTGAATACATGGGCCGTTAAAGCGTTGTAGACAGACAACTTAGCATTTATTATATTAGTATGGATTTATTTATTTTATTTTGTATATTTCTGAAGGATTTGTTGTACCAGTATTTAACTTACATTATAATAATTAATGTATTTAAATTCGATCTATGTCATGCATCTCTATCCCAACTATTCTATCCAAAATATTCTGAACGTAGTACTTTTAAGAAGAATAAAAGCGATACAAACACAAAACAGTAGGAAATTTGAAGAAGGCAAAAAATCACAACTTCAGATACTTCGCAAAGGATACTAAAAACCGGCCAAGTGCGAGTCGGACTCGCGCACCGAGGGTTCCGTACAAACCTATGTTTTTTTTAAATATTTGAGTTGATTGAATGAAAGGTAAATTGCGGTTTACGATTTATGACGTATTAAAAAAAACTTCTTACTAGATCTCGTTCAAACCAATTTTCGGTGGAAGTTTGCATGGTAATGTACATCATATATTTTTTTTAGTTTTATCATTCTCTTATTTTAGAAGTTACAGGGGGGGGGACACACATTTTACCACTTTGGGAGTGTCTCTCGCGCAAACTATTAAATTTAGAAAAAAATGATATTACAAACCTCAATATCATTTTTGAAGACCTATCCATAGATACCCCACACGTATGGGTTAGATGAAAAAAAAATTTTTGAGTTTCAGTTCTAAGTATGGGGAACCCCCAAAATTTATTGTTTTTTTTCTATTTTTGTAAGAAAATCTTAATGCGGTTCACAGAATACATCTACTTACTAAGTTTCAATAGTATAGTTCTTATAGTTTCGGAAAAAAGTGGCTGTGACATACGGACGGACAGACAGACAGACATGACGAATCTATAAGGGTTCCGTTTATGCCAAATTTGGCTACGGAACCCTAAAAAACCCTACACAGGAATTCTCAAGGCTAACTTTTTTATTTAGTTAGAAAAGAAGCTAAGCATCGAATACACTAGCGACTGGTCTCCCGGCCAGTTTCAATACAGCCTTTTGTAATGTGTGGATAGAGAAACATTGAAGTGATCTAAATAGACCCAAAAACAAATATTCTATGTATAACAACCCACATGACATAGTTAAGTTTCTTATTACATTTTATGTGACAGATTTTCATTAAATTTGATGATTATAGGATCCTGCAATTTATTTATTTAATTTATTTGAACTACCATCAGATATACAAATAGTAGTATACAATATGTTAAATGGCTCTAGTTAACACGCAATTCAATTTATAGGTAGTCACATAATGCACATAAAAGTCGTACATAATTAACACAAATTTACATTGGGAAATTGTTAAAAATTATTAGATTACTAAAGAAAGACGACAAAAAAAATGATAAAAAGAAAATAGATAAATAAATTAGATGCTTAAAAATTACAAATTACAATACAGAGCAATTTCAAAATGCACATAAAAGTCGTACATAATTAACACAAATTTACATTGGGAAATTGTTAAAAATTATTAGATTACTAAAGAAAGACGACAAAAAAAATGATAAAAAGAAAATAGATAAATAAATTAGATGCTTAAAAATTACAAATTACAATACAGAGCAATTTCAAATAAAAAAATACGCTGAAATATAACAAATAAATTAACTAAAAAAAACCTGACTTTGTTCAAGTTTTTTTAAGTAAAGACGTAGACAAAAGTCTAGACATAGAGCAGATAGGCGACGCGATAAAAACTTCTGAAACAAAATGTTTCTAGTGTGATCTTACTTAATAGTAATATATCCGCTATATATTGTGGCGGCTCATTTCTGTGAATCTAATTCCCGACGCAAACCACGTCGCGCGCTTCCTATGGGATATATTAGGGATAGATACTGAACCTATAACTGTAGATATTTACCTCCGAAACTAGCGTTATTGTATTTTTATATCGTATTTGTATGCGGATTGGGTGCGTGACATCTGTGCAGTCGAAAGTTTTAAACAGGGGAGCGATTTTCGGGTGATGTTGGCGCTTTTTTGCGGATGCCAAAATTGTGACGGTTATTTTAAAAATTCAAACTCCGCAGGAAGCTGTTGGTTTGTTTTGTTTATTTCTATCCCACAATTCAAAATTGTACAGTGCACGGAAGAAGAGCGGAAGTTAGCAAATTTTCTGGTAAAAATATTTTAGTCCAAATAGTTACAGTGCTTTTAGCTTTTTTGGACAGACTTACAGAGACTTCCATTAAAAGTTAATTTAGAGTATATGCCAATGACAGTTGCGCATCCATCCATGCGTATACAGAAAGCGTTCTCCGGTTTGTTAGAAAAGTTTTTATGTCGCTAAACGTTTGTGATTGAATAGTGATCTCACAACAATTTATTGAATCTAATGGTATGCCCATAGTGGAATATATATGATCGAAATTTGTTTAGTATCTTCCTCCCGGCGGATGTGGCAACATTAAATATGTATTTTCAATTAGTTTATACTTTGGAATACATTTGTATACTTTTGAAAGCTTCAAATTAAAGTTACATTCCTTTGCCATATTTGTCCAGGTATTGGACCAATTCTCGCGATTAAGCTCTTCTCAATCAGCATTGACACAAGAATCACGCTAGGCCGTGTCTACATAACAGCCTTTTAGTATAATCCGATCTGTACAACGGTGTACAGTAATAAGAAGATTGTAATTGAACGTCAAAGACGCCGGTTAGGCTGAGTGTATACGTCGATCGAAAATTTCTGACGCTAGATTATTATGAATCTTATTTTTTTCTTTCTCTTCTTTTTCTTTCAGATTTTCTTTATGTTATCAAATGAATGAGTAGGTTCCTAGAGTTTAAGTAACTTACATAGTTCGACAGGTTTCGAAGCTGAAATGGCAATGGGCAGAGCACATCATAAAAAGAACCGATAGACGTTGGGCTTCCAAGATGATGGAAAGCGTGATATGGGAGAAAGCCTCAGCCCAGAATGACTCAAACGCCCAACAAAACTTGCTGTATTCCATCGAACTATCGAAGTTTCTAACAAATTTTTGCTCGAAACCTATAAGTTTTTCGGTAGATATTGCATGTGAAAAAGATGATCTTGATGATTATGTGATTAATAATTGTGACACCCTTTCACAGCATAGTACTGATTATTTGTGATGGCAAGAAGTTATTTGCTTGTTTGTGCTGGCCTTAAGGATTAGGCGATGATTCGGGTTGCTTGACGACCGACGAGTATAAGCGACAATTCCAAATAGGTGTTTTGTGATTGACGTTAAACTTCGGTTCGTTACGGACCAATTGACTCGGTTTCGGGAGCATGACGGTGATTATTTGAATTTATAATCTGAGTACGCGCTTATTAAATTTAATTTAATGCTCTGAACCGGCTGCGAGTGGTTAGCGTTGGAAGGTTTTACATTTAGCTTTAGGAATATCAATTTGTAACAGTTTGATTGATAACTGAATCCAATTCCCGCTAGTATCAACACACATAATTTTCTCTAATCCGCGGGAAACTTAGTAATAGATGTCAGACGATAAGATAGTGAAATGAATTTGTTAAAAACTCTAGTTTTAATTAAGATATGTTTATTGTGCAAGGTAGATTTAGTTTTGAAGATCTATATCTCTGTCTATGTACTAATGTACCAAGAAAATCGGAAAAAACAAGACTGCAACAAAGCCACGCTTTGTGAATATCAGAATTTAGAAGAATTTTGCCAGCTATTGTACTCGTAGTATGCCGTTTTTTGAATACAATATATTGCAGAATTTTGAACAGTATTGACCAGCTCGGATCAACTGTTTCGACTCAATTTATCTAGGCCGTAATTAAAGGATAATTGGTAGTCATTGGGAAAGGGACAGTTACCTTACCTTATTTATTATGAACCAAATAAGTCTTGGATTAAAATTAAGCATGGTCCACCTCAACTATTTAGGACTTTGTGTCATAAAATCATGAAAGGACGCTGCAACAATAAAGTAGTAAAACCTTTGTTAATATGTTTTGCCGTTGATATCAAACGCGACGGACGACTCCATTGAGGGCAGTTAGTGGGCGCGGATGGGCTTTGTCATATATTTAGGCAGAATTAGTACTCCTTTTATTAGCTTTGCCAACTCCGTAAATGATGATATTGTTTGAATTGGGATCGTAAAAGAATTAGACGGTGGTGCAGCTATCACTATATTGTGCTAAGTAATTAGTCATAATAGTAGTAGGTAATAGTAAAAATACGTTTACCTCTTTTCCTCCTATGATTACAGTCACTCGAGAGAAAATGATAGAATGCTAACTGACATCTTATAGCATCTGGATAGGAAAATATTACGTAGTATATATAAATTATGTAGTAAGATTACTACTTATAAATGTTTATTACGATACTAAAGTTTACTTCTTTAGTTTGTAAGAATGATATAGGTACCTATTGTCGACGGCACTGTGGTGTATGGTAAAATTAGTATGAATTACACCACAGAGTATGCAAATCATACTAATGTCATGATTTTCTAGTTTTATATTCTCTGGTACGACCATTCGCAATAAATATAAGGCCATTAAGGACTTGAATCCAGGGCCGTAGAATAAATTAATGAAAAAAGAATACATTCTGGGGAACCAATCAGTGTGTTTCCCGCCAATTGGGCGGAAGACAAGAAGAAAAACGGAGGATATAACGATGGTAGAAAATAATCAAATTAGGCACTCTAGAATATAATATGATTAGAAAGAATAAAGTATATAAATGAACATTGGGTTTAGATGTATCAAAACTAATATTATTGACAAAGATATTTTATAGAAAAATACATGTACGGAGAATCTGAGATACACGACCAAGCATGGATAGCTACTCGAGATTTTTATTTCAGAATCATCAATTTCAAGTATTCGACTCACAATCACTACTCGTTAACCTAAAACGTAAGCAGCTTTGATGCATTCTTATATCACATACTTTGGACAGGCTAGGGTTGCCTGTGGAAGCATGGGATCATAAAAAATGCGAGGGTAGAATTAAATTAGGGACAGAAAGACATTAGTTTTCTATTTTTGAATGATTTTAAAAATTAGTTTAAAATACTATACTTAGTTCCTGACAAGAATACATCTACTCACTAATACAAAGTTCTAATCTAAAAGTCCTTTAAATCACAAAAAAAAATTCTGCCTAACTAAAGTTAGGCCATCCAAAATCCAGGAAATGGTTTTGAAAATAGGATCATTGATAACCCTAAAAAGGGCCGACCAGTAGGAATCCAAGATGCTATCGGTCATACCGGGAGCTTAAAGTTCTACGAGAGTTATAGTGTATTAAATAAAAGTGCCGTTGTGACACCTACATACGTCACCGGTCATCGGTTAGCCCATAAAGTATCCTATTTGTATCTTCTATGTACCTAAACTGCGGTATTTTTGACGGCCTCTACAGTGTAGTGGTTAGCACTGTGCCCTTAAAAGAAAATTTCCTGGGATCGTGTCCTGAGAAAAACAATTTTATTAATATTCGTAACCCCTACTGGTAATTTTGGCAAATAATGCCGGTTACATACCATGTAGCGTAGGAATTGAGGAAGTATATGACTTTTTTATTAAATTTGTAATTTACCTCGTTTATGTCACTTCGTTTCCATTATACTAATAATATTTTAAATGCGAAAACTTTGTGTTTGTTTGTTGGTTTGTCCTTCAATCACGCTGCAACAGAGCAACGGATTGAGGTGATTTTTCGCATGGGCATAGTTGAGGACCTGGACTGTAACATAGGCTAATTTTCACCCCAGAGTTCATACAAAACATTATTCACGTCACATTAATAAAGTCACGGGCATCAGCTAGTCTTAAATACTACATCTCAGGCGTCTTCTACCCAAGGCGTATTATTAAACCAGAGGGGTCAGCTGACGTTTTTCTGTTGTCTGATTTGCTAAGCAGTGGGAGTTCTTTTCATTTTATGGTCTGTTGGCTAGTGTAATATTAAATGCATAGTGCTAGAAAAGAAATGAATTCGCACAGTTGTTTCAATTCTCAGAAGAATTAATGACTACGTGTTGAAGTTCTCATCGTAAACGGACAGTACAATATTATTATGTTATTTTTTACTTTATTTCAACTTTACCTCAAACTTTACTCACTTTGAGAGTGCATTGTGATCAGAACGAGTACCTACAAGATCTAGCTATAATATTTAATAGATCCCAGATAATTATGTATTACTAGCTGATACCCGTGACTTCGTCCGCGTGGTACAAGTTTTTTAATTCCCACGTGAACTCCTTAATTTTCCGGGATAAAAAGTAGCAGTAACTCTCCAGTTCCTCAAGTACAACCATTCAAAAAATCACGTCGATCCTTTGCTTTGTTGCTGCGTAATTGAATGACAAATCAACAAACCAATAAACCAACAAACTCACTTTCGCATTTATAATATTAAATAAGATTCTTTGAGCTGCATCATAATAATATTATGCTTTCCATGAAAAGATAAGGTGCCTAAGCCATAAGGCTTCGAAATTACAAGTCAGAAATTACTGAAATAAAGCAGAATAAAATATACAAACCATGATGTTTATATAACTGTAATGCAAATCTTAGATTAACTGTGCTGTTTTTAATATTTTAATTTCTCGAGAGCGAGGATCATAATAATATGTGAAGAATAAGCGTGAAACCGTGTAGACCTTCACACAGTCCCTAACGCTTAAAGTCGACAGATGAGATGTCAGCAGAAAATTGGATTTCGTAAAATAAATATGTCGCTTCTACTTTATATTACCACAGTTCATTCGAAATCTAACCTTCCGCACTGTAAATAAAGTTAGTTTTAAGTTTGAAAATAATTGATATATGAGAAGAAAAGTTAATTTTAAACGCAACTTAGCTTACAAAAGATTTAATTTTTGCCCACTATGGGTGATATAATTCGCTTTTTGCATAAGAGGTGTTTATTCATATCTTCGCCTGGGCGGGGATTAATTTTGCGACAGGTAAAGGACCTTGATACATTTGTAACATTTCTCGCAATTTTTTTAATGAAATTTTTGCCCAAAAGTGACTTTTAATCCTATTGTTACCCTTTGTTGAAATTTTAAGCTCATAATCTCATGTGATTGATGTGCCATTCTGAAGTTAATTGTTGATAATACTGTTTCCTCTGTAGACACTCCCTTGAATGGAAACAGGGGATAACATCTTCATTGTAATAATTAAATTATGATATTATTAGTTCTTTTCTCGACGACAGTCCTTTTTGGTCTTTTCGTATTGAGTCTTTTCTGAAACAAAATAATATTTCGTATAATGAATCTGCAAGGAACACCCTGCCAGCGCACATCTTTCCTGCCACGTATAACTTAGGTACCTTCAAGGCAAGAGTGAATAGGCATCTTCTAGGCAAGCGCGATCCAACCTAGACTTCATCGTTGCTTTGCACTAAGCATGATTGTCGTCAACCGCAAGCCTATCTCACACGTATAACAACCGACCTCCAGCTGGAGGTTTAAGTACCTACCTACGGAAACCTGCCCAACAGAAAGAAAGATGCCTATCTCACAATAAAAAAAAAACCGGGCAAGTGCGAGTCGGACTCGCGCACGAAGGGTTCCGTACCATTATTAATAAATAATTACCTTTGTTAATGAACCGCAAGACTAACTTTGTTTGTAGAGGTTTATTGTTAATATCAAAAAAACTATGCTAGTTAGAGCATTGGCTATAGTTTTCCTGTAAAACATACGTAAATTCCTATTGACCATAATTATTTCAAATTTTTCGATTGGTAAACTCCGGAGATAAGGGGGGGGAACGGTATTTTTTTAGACATTTTCCCCGATAAATCAAAAACTATCATAACTAAAAATAATTAAAAATCTGTTTTAGAATGTACAAAGTAAACCCTTTCATATGATACCCCACACAGTACAGTTATCTCACTTTTAAATTTCAACCCTCAGATTTTCCCCCCTTTTCAAATAAGAACAAAAATAATTTCCATTTTTTTTTAATTCCAGTGTCTTTGGGCCACTAATATACACAACTATTCCAAATTTCATGTCGATAGCTTCGGTAGTTACTGAAATAATCGAGTGTGACGGACGGGCAGACGGACAGACGGACAGACGGACAGACGGACAGACAGACGGAGAAAGTCGCACCATAAGTGTTCCATTTTACCATTTTGGTACGGAACCCTAAAAACCTGGTTGTGACATAAAATTAGCGTACATCGAAATAATATTATTAAAGCAAATATAAAGCTTTCTGTATTGATGTCATATTTTGAGATAAAATTGTGCCGCCCACACAGGTAGTTTTACGACTTTGGATGCCAATAGCACAGAATAGGTAATAGCACAGTCTTTTTTAAAGGTTTTCTTTAAAATATTCGCTATAAAAATATTCTCTTTATTGCGGTACAAAATCTCGTATGTAGTTGCGTAGGCATTTTTATTGTTTCCCAAATAACTTGTCCAAAAATAGTTTTTATTGTTCGATTGATATGAACAATTATCACGCAGTTAACAGAGGTGGTCTAATATTATGATGACTCGTAAAATAAAGGTAGAATTCTAATTTTTACTGCAGACGTTCTATGAAACTTAGCGCTATTCATCAATACTTGAAACGGCTCTTTTGGGCGGGCGGTCATATTGTGGTGCTTCGTATAAAATTGTATTACAATCCCATTTGATAGAAAACTGCTTAACTAATTCTGCAGGAGTGAAGAATTATGATGCAACCTTTCGGGTTTAGATCTAGATTTAAATATAGGCATATATGGACGATGTCGTAGAATATTTACGAAGTATAATTGTAGCTACCTATCGATTTCGTTAAAGCGTTGTGAAATAGCTATTTATGCAACTGTATGGCAATGAGGGTCATTTTAATTCGAGTGCTGTTTTTTGATACGAGGCTTGCCGAGTATCAAAATAGGATAGTACGAGAATTAAAATGACTAATTACGTACAGTTGCATACAAGATTTTATCTACGACAAGGACGTCTTTATAATTTTTTACTTTATAAATTAATAAAAACCAAAAGTGCCAGAACCCAGAGCCGCTAAGCTATAGGTATCCTATTTATGAAGATAACCATATCGATACAGCTACGACTCATAACGATACAGCTCCCATACAACGAACTGTATCGTTATGAGAAGCAAACACGAAAGAGGGTTCAATTCGATATAGTTGTCAAATTCGAAATTGGAAATTTTCGATGCTGGAGTAGATAATAGCTATTTATGCAACTGTATCGTAATGATGGTCATTTTAATTCGAGTGCTGTTTTTTGATACGAGGCTTGCCGAGTATCAAAATAGGATAGTACGAGAATTAAAATGACTAATTACGTACAGTTGCATACAAGATTTTATCTACGACAAGGACGTCTTTATAATTTTTTACTTTATAAATTAATAAAAAAGTCAAGTGCCAGAACCCAGAGCCGCTAAGCTATAGGTATCCTATTTATGAAGATAACCATATCGATACAGCTACGACTCATAACGATACAGCTCCCATACAACGAACTGTATCGTTATGAGAAGCAAACACGAAAGAGGGTTCAATTCGATATAGTTGTCAAATTCGAAATTGGAACTTTTCGATGCTGGAGTAGATAAAGTAATATAAGTAATATGTTAGTTAAAAGCATTAGCACAAATTGAGTCATTGCAACGTATGCGGATGCCAGACATTAGCGCGTTTAACATTATTATACTAATATTATATATGCGAAAGTGTGTTTATTTGTTGGTTAGTCTTTCAATCACGCCGCACCGGAGCACCGGATAGACATGATTTTGGCATGGGTATAGTTGAGGAACTGGAGAGTGACATAGGCTACTTTTATCTTGGAATATTAAGGAGTTCCCGCGGGAATCAAAAAAATTTCATCCACGCGGACAAAGTCGCGGGCATCTAGTACTTAATTTTTACTCTTCTTAGTAGCGTCTATTATATTGATTGGAGCACTACCTTTAGTTTGTCAGACACAATTGGATTTCGTGAATATCCGCTAAGTGAGAGAATGAGCAGCCAATAAAACCGGATTAGCGGCTCTCATTGAATTCAAAGGGATTTAATATGAAAATTATGTCATACGCCCACATTGTTCGAAATGGTCGTCCCGATTTCGAGTCTGATTGTAGCAGAAATGCTTTTTTTAAATTTGATATGCAAATTGCTCCAACAAAAGCATTATTGAATAAAAATTATCAATACCTAAGTAATTTACCTTTATGATACATACTTACTTACTTTGATGATGAAGTAATTATCCTTTGCGGATTTTAAATACAATTTATTACAATAGAAGAGCAAAATTTAGCTACAAAGGCCCCACCTGTGATAAGTGGAGACGAGCCAGCTTTACTTCTTTGCAAAAAAATACTGTACACGCAATATTTACCTGCCGAGAAATTAGCTCAAGGCTCAGAAGGACTAGAATCCAGAGCCGTTAAACCAGTTAAATATATAAAAAAAGAAATTACCTCACAGTAGTAGGTAGTTCACGTATGACTGTTGGTCCATGTACATTTCGGACACAGTTCATGCCAAAACAAAATTTCAAATCGTTGTCCCGGCGTTTCGTGTAAAGCCTTCATCATTTTCAAATTTATACCCAGTATTAACAGTTTTTTTTTACTGTTATTAAGGTAGTGATTTATCTGACAAGAGCAACATGTCGGATGGGCCAAATGCGTCGATTTCTTCTGACCCTTGTTTTAAAAAGCATAAAATAAACATCAACCTCTCATATACAAGTACCGACATCTTAAAAAAGTCACATTCTTTTTATTTTACTTTTCAATTTACAACAACATTCATTCCATGTAAGTTTTTATTGGTCGTAAAATACATCGGGATGTATATTGCGTATTAATTGCATTTATTTTTAGTGTGCCAGGTTCGGGCCTTCGGTGGCGTATCAAAGAAAAATATGGCTAAGTTTTTGTGTGGATTTCAATAAATTTTGTTCAATCGTTTTGATAAACATAAGGCATAAACAGTCGCGTTAGAAGACTGGATTACAGATGCTTATCTCAAATTTCGGCACTGGTAGGTAAGTGAACCGTGGCCTAGTGGTCAAAGGCGCTCAGGGCGCGATTCCCAGAGAGACGCAGGTTCAAATCCTGCCGGTTCCGGAATTTTTGATATGCATGTTTAAGTAAGTTTAGAAACTATCCTCGTGTGTGAAGCACTGTAATAAAATTATAAAAATCGTTTTGATGTTTTCGTTTCACTTTTACCTTTGATTAAACAAAGAAAAACGACGAAGACACGGCCATACTTATATTATACTAAGTACTTGCCATTACCTATTTAGATGCAAGAGGATAGCTGCCTACTCTGTAATCCATACGAACGTTGTCAATGCCAAAGTTTGCTTGTCTGTCTCTTGATCTGTTTGTTAGTCCATGTGTCAGCTTTTCGCAGCTCCTTCGTGTAACTTATTTTGAAGAAATTTGGTGAAGGGATAGCTTGCATATTATATTGCTTGCACGAACATAGGTAGCTCATCTCAGAAAATCGGAGCTAGGTTTATTGCGCGGCTTCAGACAGTATAAAAGTGCAAAAAACTAAGCATAAATACCGTTTACCGTTTTTATTATTTTAAACTTAATTATAAATTATAATAATAATGTTAATTCAGCGTATGAGTCATCTCCATTTCAGCGGAAACGGTTCAGTAACAAACTTTCAAATATCAAATTGCCCCGTGTCGGAAAAAGATTTACTTATTTAAAAATCATCATCATCATCATCATCATCATCACTACAGCCTATTAACGTCCTACTGCTGGGCACAGGCCTCCACTCTCATAGGAGAGCGGGAATTAGAGCTTAGACCCACCACGCTGCTCCAATGCGGGTTGGCGGGCTTTAACGATTATTATCATGTTAGTGATAATAACCGGGACCGACGGCTTAACGTGCTCTCCGAGGCACGGGTTGCGGATCACGAGGTCCTGGGTTCGATTCCCGGTCGTACATAAAAGTTAGGTATTGGGTTTTTCAATTAAGAAATTCTCAGTGCCAGCCCGGAGTTGGAAGTTGGCGGTGTATCACCCCCGTGCCTCGGAGAGCACGTTAAGCCGTCGGTCCCGGTAATTATCACTAGCATGATAATAGTCGTTAAAGCCCGCCAACCCGCATTGGAGCAGCGTGGTGGGTCCAAGCTCTAATTCCCTCTCTCTCATGAGAGTGGAGGCCTGTGCTCAGCAGTGGGACGTTAATCGGCTGTAGTGGTGGTGGATGATATCCCAGTAAGAACTTAAAGTCTGTAATATTTTTAGATACTTATTGGATTATTTTTATTTCAAGAACATGGTAAATAAATGAAATCACACCTTAATAAACAATATGTAATTTAATTTTCATTTGTTTCCAATAACAACTTTTTAAATTAAAATAATCAATAGTCAGAGAGTTTCAGCCAATATGAAATTATTGATTGCAATTGTCACATTGTAGCCATACAATTTCCAGCGATAGGAATTAAACAGTCTGTTTCAAAGTTGGAAATAGTACTATTATAATATAGTTATGTTATAATAGTACCACTAATTACACGTAAGAGGTTAAGCAAAGCCCGTTAACTTGCGTCCGTGCGGGATTTGCCCCGGGATTACGTCCCGACCTTCGTTAACGCGGGATATCGCCCTTTGCCGTCCCAGAGGCTTGCTAACCCCTTAACATTGTTGACGCTTTTACGTAATCTGCAGCAAAATTGAAAGATCGTTGTATTATACATCTTTCATAGGTAGGCAGTTAAGTACCTACATATCAAAATTAAAATCAAAAGTTTTTTTATTGAAGTATTGAAGTTCTTTAGAATCGTTGTGATTTGAAAATTCAACGAAACGAAAAAAAGAAACGAAAAAGCGACACCAAAAAGAGACAAACATATATAGGATTTAGCCTGTGAGAGAATGAGATAGGATACAAGTTATATTAATATCATCTCATTCTCTCACTATCATCTCATACTTTTCTGAAGTTTCACTTATGCCATGTGTGAATGCACACACACACTTTTTTTTAATAAACTTTTACAAAACTTTTACAAGTGCAGTGCTATTGAATTGTCCAGTTGCATGCTTGATAGGTAAGCATAATTGCAAACCATTAAAAATCTACAAGGAAGTCGTTCTATAAATAAATAATTACATAAATCCACGCCGAGTCAGCCATAGAATGTTATTAATAATAATATGCCGTGGACCGCATTACTAACTTGGGTTGTTATACAATTTTACTAAGTTCTATCTGTGATAGGTAATGTCGGTAATCGTATGAACCCTACGAAGATCCCAACTCTCAGTTAATAAGTCCGCGTTTAGAATCAAACTAAAGTAATGAGTGTCACGAGCATGTTGACGGCACCGATGCCATTTCGCCAGGCGACGATGGCTGGATAAAGGAAATGTCTCAGGGTGAGACAAAAACATGAGTTTATCTCCAGCCTCTGTTGTTCGCTCCCTCTAATTGGCTAATTGGCATACTAGATAGATCTAGAAACGCGATCGCTTCCTAGTCGCTGATAGTTGTGCCCACCACTGTCGCTACCGCGCTAATTTAGGGTTGATCGATATCAGAAAAATATCGATAAAACCTTGAAGTCAACAGTATTGCAATTTTTATTTTATTTTTTCACGGGAATTATTAGAAATGTGGCTATAGAAAATTAAAATAGGAATTTTTGAATTGTGTTTTATGCTAAAACATCGATGTTTTCACGCTCAAATTCGATAATATCAGACATCCCTAGCTTGATGAAATACTTGATCCATATCTGCTCCATTGAAATACGCTACTTAATAATCGTGAAGAAATTACAGCTCCTTTATTTGTATTAAAGTTTATTACCTTAAGGTGCATGCGACTTGTTTAACCTTTATCTCCGTTCATTCAATTGAATGTACTCGTATTACGCAAGATCGCTTAATTAAAATCAATTTAAGTGGCTTGTATCGCTATAAAAATTTAAGATCTGTCGCCTGAGAGTTCTTCATAATGTATCAAAGGTTAGTGAAATCTGACAATCACTTAGCCAGCGTGATGGGCTATGACCTAAGTCCTTTTAAATTCTGAGAGGAGATTCGTGCTTAGCAATGGGCTCGCATAAGGTTGATGATGATGATGAGAATGAGGATTCGATTTTTTCATTTTTTTAAACAAAATCAGAAATCAAAAATTATTATTACTACTCAAGTTACAACCCATTATTTGCGTACAACGTGAGTGACACACATTTGATACTACATATTTCAAAATGTATACCGTTTTTAATTTTCATTAAAATCACATATAAATAATAAAATTACAATAAATATTAAAATAGTCAAGCAGTAACATCCCAAAGGATAACGGCTGAAAATTCCTCAACAAATCATGGACCCCCAATTCCATGTCCCGTAAAGAACGCCTACCCCTGGCGAATACATTTTTAAAGTAACATGGCAAAGATATTCAAAGCTTTACCTTTCAGTCACAGAGAGGAGAAAATAAAGTTCTTTTTTAAAAAACAGTTAATTGAAAAAATTACAATAGAACTTAAAACTAGCTTTCATAAAAGAGATCGGCCGTCGTTTGAGGGAAAGGGGCTGTGACCCACGTTCTGGTTCCTACCTGGTTCAAAGGTTATCCATCGCCATTCAGCGTGGCAATGCTGCAAGTTTGATGGGTACCTTTGGTCCAGGGGCAACCAGGGGTGGTCTTTTTGATTAGTTTTTTATTTTTATCTTTTGTTAGTAGGTATATTTAAGGATTAGTTTAAAATGTTATTTTATAGTTAATTTCCTGTAATAAATAAATACAATCGATATAAAAAAAAAAAAAACAAGCTAAGAAAAGAAGGCCATATCCTCCATGCTGCCGATATGGTTTTACACGTTTCATCCATACTAATATTATAAATGCGGAAGTGTGTCTGTCTGTCTGTCTATCTGTCTGTCTGTCTCTCTGTCTGTCTGCTACGCTTTCACGGCTCATCCGTTCAACCGATTTTGATGAAATTTGGTACAGGGGTAGGTGGTATCCCGGGAAAGGACATATCTAGGCTAATTTTTATCCCGGGAAATTAAAGAGTTCCTGCGGGAATCAAAAATCCTAATCCACGCGGACAAAGTCGCGGGAATCATCTAGTAGATAATAATTAGCAAACAAATCATATTATTCTGACCAAGAACAAAAACTTATGCAATAATATTACTTAATTACGACTAGGAATATAAATTAACTATGGTATATATTTAGGTTATAGACAACTAAATATGAAATATTTCGAATTAAAATTCAAAATTGTTACGATGAGAATTTCTCATTTTGTGTAAAATTTTCGAATCTTGAGTCATCGAATGGAGAATGACATAATGAGTACACTTCTTCACACACAGGTTGAGTACACAATGACTGTACGTCTTATATGTTCAATTAATTTCAATTACCATAAAATTTGGTATGTCTGTCTGACTGTCTGCTACACTTTCGTGATTTTGACGAAATTTGTGCAGAGATAAATTGCATTCTGGGGAAGGACATAGGCTTTTTATCCCGAAAAATTAAATTATCTAGTTCAAATAGAAAAATCTTGCTTTAAACTAATAGCCGCTCTATTATTTTTAGATGTCATTGCAATACGCACATGAAACGGAATAGCAGAGTTATCCGAAAGTGCGGAAATGCGTCACATACATCAACCGAGAAAATAGAAAAAACAAAGTCAAGATAAAATGTTGCGCTTCCTGATATTTTGCTACAATTTGTGCCTACAAAAACATACCTTGTGAATCTTTGATAAGTAGTTACTTAGATCTTTGTGAGTTAGACATTTATTTATTTATTTTATTGATAATACATGCCCTCTAAGACTTATGTCCCATACAGTTTCCCAGTTCGTCTTTTCAGGTTAGAATATTTTCTTCTCCTGAGCTGTTAGGGGCGTTAATACGGTAAATTTACTGATAAAGGATAACAATCGCAATCATCTCTGATAGGCTAATACTCTTTCGCGTTTGGTCAAAATCTGCATTTTTTCAGCAATGATAGATACAGTAAATTCCTTTGCATTCACGATAAAATTGGGGGTTTTGGGTTAAACGGTCATCAGCCGCTTGCACCCTAGTTTCCTGATAAGGCAGATGGAGAAATCTTGTGGACCAGGCCCGGGTCCACAACGGTCTGTAGCGCCAATGATGATGATGATGAAGACAGTAAATTCAGCACATCACAATGATTGTGCAACAATGATTGATGCATCTATAAGCTGTATTCTAAAATCTGTATCAATCATCTTAGGGCTACAGAACTGTTGAACAGATACGGCCCATATTACCCAAAGGAACCTAAGGCGCTTGCTTGGGATGCACACTTAAAGTCTAGCCCCACTACGGAGTCACGGCGCGACGTGGCACGTAGCGTCAAGTATTCTTGGTACAATAGGGATGATGCCTATATCAAAAATAAATTATTTCTAACTGATTATTAAATAGAGGGCCTTCTAAAAGACCTAAAATTCACATCCTCAATTAGTTTTAAGTTTGATAACTATTTTAAAATATAGATTAAAGAAAAAAAGTTCGTTGACATTTGATGACGTCACAACTGTGAATTTAATACAACTTGCATACTAGAAGTACGTTTTTAAGTTTGATAAAGAGTTGTTGATTTGATTGAGTTGTAATCATCCCCATCATATCGCAGTGCATCTCCGTGCCGCGTCGCTTAGGTAGGCCCAGCTCTATACAAAGTCATGCAAAGAATATTTGCCGCTACGTGCTGCACCGCACCGTGCATCTGTAGTGGGCCTAGACCTTTACTAAGGCCAGTATGCACGCATACTGATTACTTACTTAAGCTGGTAAGTAGTATCAATAAATAAAGTAAAACCTGTATAAATAGCCAACATTTTATTTTGTAGAGTAAATCTGCAAATCTCAGCATAAAATCGACTATAAATATCAATCCACCGCCGGTAATTTTCACAAAACAACTGCATAAAAGCCTCTCGATGTCGCAGCCTCATTCATAAGCTTCGATACTTGCACCTGTAGAATGTGTTTTAGTCGAAGAGCTCATGGTTATAAATATGTTCATTGTTGACATGAAATCAGTATGACTTGAAATTCGAACGTATGCATTATTTTCAAAGCGAAATATATTATTAGCAATTTAAAATATTAATGAACTTGGAGGAGTTGAAAATAACAAAATGTATACCTATCTGAACTGTGAATTCTATCTACGCTAGCAGAAAAAAAATAAGATTCTATTACATTTTTAGGTTTACATGTAAACACTTAATAGAAATATAATTATATTAATTATAATTAGTCTAAAACTACTTTGTTTTTTATACTTGGGGTGATCAAATAAAAAATCATTTTCTTTCTTTCTTTCTTTCTTAAATATCACTGATTGGTAAGCTATGAACATTTTTAAAGTAATAAAAACTAAACCTATTATTAAATTTTCGGGAGACAGGAAATAATATTTAAATATTTTTTAACTATATTTAATAACATTGATATAACAGTGGTGCCTTACTTTATATCACCGGCTCTTTGCCTATTATAAAGCTGCCGTAAACCTATATTGCTTTTATAGATTTTTTTTATATTCCCCGTGGAATGTTTATAGAAAACCTTTACTGCTGGAATAGTAAGTCAATTGGATCTACATAAAAGTAAATTCTGGTCTCAAACTCCCGATTGCGTAAAGGTTAAGACGTTCGGTTACCCAAATTAGGGAATAACACTTTAAGTTGAAGGTATTTTCCGTTAACATCGTTCGTCAGGCTGCTATAAAATCGGCATTTATTCGGTTCAACTATGGTATTAGTAAGTAATAACTTAGTTTATCGCCCCGATGTAGAGCAATGATGTAATGTATTCAGATCTATAAAACATAATATAGTACGATCAGCTTGAAAAACTACCATTTTGAAGATTGCTGTGTTCAAAAAAATTTTTTTTTTTAATTAATTAAACTTTAAAGAGCGCTTTTCAATCGTCAAATGAATCTATTTAGTTCAGAATGACATTCTAACCGAGAAAAACTAGCCAGAAACTCGGTTAAACGTTAGAAAAAGTCTTGGATTTCAGTGACAGTGAGAAATGTCCCCGAATCCTCTGGATCACAAGTTTTCCTATCTAGAATTGATCTAATATATAAAATTTGTACACAATAATCTAATATATAAAATTTATAAAAGTTGTCACAATGTTAGTTACCATACTCCTCCGAAACGGCTTCACCGATTTTTATGAAATTTAATATGCATATTCAGTAGGTCTGAGAATTGGCTACTATCTATTTTGCATACCTCCACGCGGACAGAGTCGCGGGCATCAGCTAGTATAACTATAATATTATAGTCCAGTTTAGATGGTCTCCTCAAAGTGCGATCTCTAATGCATGTTAAAGTTCTTTAAATATCTTCTTCTTCTTCATGTGCCTCTCCATTACTGAAGGTCAGCAGTTAGTTTACTAAACTTCTCTTCGTCCATGGCTAGGCGGAATAGTTCTCCGACAGTTTTTATACCCGTCCATTCCCTTACCGTAGCCATGACTTCTTCCTTCTTCCCATCCCTCTTTTGCCAGCGATTTTACCCATCATTATAGTCTGCAGCAGGCGGTACCTATCGTGTCGTAAAATAAGGCCTAGGTACGTTTATTTACATATAATATAGGTAAAATAGCAGCCACATTATAAAATGTTAATTAAAACTAGGGGACTTACGGCCGGTTTCTGAATTGAGAATTTCATGATGAGTCTGTCTCAAAGACTACTTAAGGACTAATTAAGCTAATTTTTGTTTCTGAATTGATATTGGGCCGGTTTCTGAATTAAACATTCAAGCAAAAACAGCAATCTCCAACTCTCAAACCTTACACAATATCAATTCAGAAACAAAAATTTGCTTACTTATTCTTTTAGTAGTCTTTGAGACAGACTCTACATGAAATTCTCAATTCAGAAACCGGCCGATACCTACTGCCAATTCTTAAAGCATTAAGCAATATTACTCATAATGACAGTTTGATGTCACGTACCTTGACGTTCCTAAAATAAGGATTATAACTCTAAACTCGAAAGTCAACAATAATGAACCAATATGGCTTTATACCTACGTTGGCAGTATGGCCCCTGGACTTACAATTTATTGATGTAGTTTCTTTGAGTAGCAACATATGATAATGGCAAAACATAAAGTTATCTTTGATTACCACAAAACCTAATACAAACTGTAGGCTCATAATTCATACAAATATTATAATATTATGAATGCACAAGTGTGCATCTGTCTATCTGTCTGCTACCGCCAATAGGAATTTCTGTGTACCTAATACCCAAATGTAGTATTTGACCAACTCCACCAAAATATTCTGCATAGGACCCAAGCGGCACTCTTCTATAAATTCTTTATCACTTACAACATTCATAAGATAAGAACTCGTGGAACGTTTAATGAGGTGTCCGTCGTCCGACGCATATGAAATAATTTTTATTTTATTTCATTGATAAGTCATAGTTTGTATGTCGTCGTTATAAATAATGTGGTTTTAAAGAGAGCTATTTGTTATTTATGCTACGCTTGGCATACTTGAGACATTTTATTTGAAGACTTTTTGTTTTGTCACCAAAGAAGCGTTATAAAAAGGACGAGCAATGGATCTCCACACTAAAAAACTATAAAATGTATTAATTATAAAACCTATAATAATGAGCTTCAGTCCCTCTATTCCAATATATTATATTATACCTCTATGACCTATTCTCTAACTCAGTGGGTATCAAAAAATGAAATCTTGTTATTTTAATTTCATAGCAAACCTTTAATGGATTAAAAATATATGTCAGGCTATAACAGGCTCATGAATAAGGGCCCCGAATGGGTTTGGATCTAGTCGGGCATTTTACCGACACACAAGTGAGTTTTATCCTGTAGTTATGTATAGTTATGTCAGTGGCGTTCGTTTTTGATAGCCATCAGAGGCTATCAAAAAAGAAATGACAATTAAATTAATGGTGGTTTAAGAATATGGGGGCAAGTTACTTGTCGTCTAGCTTTTCGGATGTCGCTCGTGTGGCTGTGGTCTTAATCCGACGGGGTCGTGTTTAATGTGACAAGATAGGTAAGGTTATGCATCCGCTCTTTTACGAAGCATACGAAATGAGAAGTAAGTACGTGATGGAAAAATTAATGGATTCCTGGCTTTAGGCTGCGTGATGCGTCTTCTATCTGTTTTGTTTGTTTATGGCGCCGCGCGTCGTTTTGTATTTCAAACTGATAATGTTTCTTTATTAGGTATCTCAATGAACATTTTAATAACATTTTAGAAAAATAGCAATTCATTCCAATGTTTCAACGCTAATCTATTTTGATGATATTTATGCTCTTTTATCCATTTGCTTCAAAAAAATGAAACAATACACAATGATAAATTCTGACGACCTCCGTGGCGCAGTGTTGAGCGCTGTTATTAACGTGCGGAGGTCCCGCGTTCGATCCCCGGTAGGGTTTGGAAATTTATAATTTCTGAATTTTCCCAGGTCTGGCCTGGTGGGAGGCTTCGGCCGTGGCTAGTTACCACCCTACCGGTAAAGACGTGCCGTCAAGCGATTTAGCGTTCCGGTAAGATGCCGTGTAGAAACTGAATAGGGGTATGGGTTTAATATAACTGCCATGCCCCTAACAGGTTAGCCCGCTACCATCTTAGGCTGCATCGTCCCTTACCAACAGATGAGATCGCAGTCTACGCAATCAGGGCTAACTTGTAGTGGAAAAAAAATGGTTATTAATTCTGTCAAAAAAAATTCAAAAGCGCCTTTCTTATTTAGCTAATGAGCTATTATTATGAGCTATGAGAAAACTTTAATTTTTTAAACTAAATTAAATTAATAATTAAATAAAGAAATTATAAATAAAAAAAAGGAGTAAAATATATTAAATAAAGTAGATTATATGCGATTGAATTAAAAGTTTTCGAGTTTCTTAAAAAATGTCACGAAAAGTTTCGCCAGAAAAGCTTTTACTTACGATATTTATTTTTTAATTCCACAATATTAAACGGGCGACGTAAAAACAGGATGTGAAAAATACTTTTAAAAAAATAAAATAGGTCGGTTCATAAAAGCTTCAGATTAAATTAAACGAAAATAAGATTGGATTAAAAGTTTTTGAGGTTCATAAAAATACAAGAACAGTTTTACCCGAGGAAAACTTTTAAATACAATATGTTTTTAATATTCCAGATTATTAAGAATTGATTAAGAAGCGGCGAGCCCGTGGCCCAATCTTGAGTGAATTTCTTAAATAAATCATTCGGCGTGTTTACCAGAGATCGTTTTGTTTAAAGAGAGATTTCGGAAGTTTATGGTTCATTGTTATTATGAAATATTGCGAAAACTGTTTTTTTTACAGACTGATTAACTAACAAAACGTGCATGAATATTTAATTTTTTCTTATTTTATACTGATTTTACATATTTTTAAAGGCGAGCCGAGTATGCGCCTTATTTTGTACACCGGATTGTTATAATATTCGTATTGTATTGGTATGGGTGGTTTATCATTTTTCACACCACTCGCTCAACAACGCCTTATTACATGGCCTGTTATCTAAGGTTAAAGTAAGACATTAAATCCCTAGGGTTATAATGTTGTACTGAAATCCATTATTCCCTAGGGTTATAATGTGATTTGAATTTAGAATCATCGCGCATCTGAAGCAAGATCTGAAGGAAATTCTATTTATTCCAAAGAGGTATTATTCATAATTCTTATTTCTATATACATAAAGTCTAATTTCGGTAAACAGAATGTGTTCTCAGCAGGCGCGGCCAACTCGATTTTCGAAAACCGAAGCCGTGGCCCACTAGATTCGCACTGACGACATTTGTTTGTCAAATCGAGTAGGCCACGCCAGCTGAAAGAAGTGGTTGTATCGCGAGGTGTGAAAAGTAGAGTATTCACCGTAGGGGTAATGCTGTATTAATCTTGGGCGCCCCTAATTCCCGCGCTACTCTCAGGATTCTAGATGCAACACCCTCGCTACGCTCGGGAGTTACTCTAAAATCCCTCGTTCCGCTTGGGATTTATGCCGGCGCCCGTGACATAATACATCGCATTACCCCCGTGGTGAATAATCTACTATTATTACACCTGCACCGTGCACAAGGTGTTGCATTTGTGCTAGAATAACAATTCATGGTACCTAGTACCTACTGCATTCAGAAGGACAGAGTTATGATGTGAGAGTGGTAACAAGCCGTCCTTCCTTCCTTCCATCCATCCATGGTCCATCCATTGGTTCATTCATCCATCCGCCTAATCCGTTATTTATAACAGAGCTCAGGCGATTTGAAATGCGCCACAAAACACGGTCTTCGCTCGCTTATCTACCCGGTTCTCTTCACTAGCATCAGTTTAAGAATGGTGTCAAAATTTCGCATTGTTAATTATTATTCACATCAACTAGAGATTCGATACACAAAATTAGATGGTCTAGCCTGGCGCAAGGCTTCGGCCGTGGCTAGTTACCCCCTACCGGCAAAGACGTTCCGCCAAGCAATAGGCATGATGACTGATTTAGAAAAATGGTCAGATTATGTTCGGAAGTATCTACTATTTCGAAAAAATATCATATTTCAGCAGAAAAATAAGGTTTGGTAGATAAAATTGGCATTTGAAATTTAAATTTTAAAATTCACGCGAAAACGTTCGGCGGTGTCATGGCGTCGTTTGTGACGTCATTATTGTTTTTACCAATGTACTCTGTGCAGTGTGCAGTAAACATAGTGTGATTGTCAAAGCTCGAAAACAAACAATTGTGACGTCATTCGTTTCTTGGTGTTTTATCCAATATGGCGGATTGCTGTATTTTATAGTTTTATATTATCAAAATAAATAGCAATCTCACTCGAAATAGAAAAATAAATACGTTTTTTATAATCCATGAATCCTATTTCGTTAGATAAATTCACATACTTCTTCATACAGATTCTTGGTAACTGTCATCATGCCTATTATGCGTTCCGGTAAGGTGCCGTGTAGAAACCGAATAGGAGTATGGGTTTAATATAATATCTGCCATGCCCCTAACAGGTTAGTCCGCTACCATTTTAGACTGCATCATCACTTTCCATCATGTTAGCGCAGTTAAGGGCTAACTTGTAGTGGATAGAAAAAAAAAGATGGGCTTTATAAAACTTACGTATCTAGCAAATTTTTTTACCTTCTATCCTAAGCTAAGTTATAGTATCCTAAACTAGCATGTTCGTTTTGGCCTTAAAGCGTCAAAACGAGCATGCTAGTTTTTGCAACTGAATCGAGCGGTTCTCGATTACTACGTGTTGACAAATTGCATTCCGTTGACAAGCGCATGACATGCAAATCGGTAAAAGTCGCGCAAAAACTGGTGCTCCTTCGACTCTGAAATTATTTAAATGACAGTAAACCTTAGTGGCAGATGGTTGCTGTTAAATGTTATATTAATTAACTTTTTTTATTGATAGCTTTTATAGGTGGGTACCTTTACGTGGAACGTCAACTCAGTCATCGTTCCTTTTTCGGTCATTCATTGGATATATTTTATTATTAGCTTCAAATCTTACTGTCTCAACTCACAGGACCCAACCGCCATTGTAGAGAAGGGGTACAGACACAGAATAGGTACTTATTAGAACCTTTTGTATCGTTCCAGAACGCTGATTCGCTTGACGTTATTGCCTCTAGGGTGATAACTAGCCACGGCCGAAGCTTCCCACCAGGCAAGCCTTTCAGAGGCACGGAATCTGTACCTTCTAATAATAGTAATGGTTTGCCCTTCAATCAAGCCACAACAGGACAACGGATCAAAATACTTTATTTTATGGCATCATCATGGCAGTATCAGCAAATAAATGATTATGATTATGATTATGATTATGATTATGATTATGATTATGATTATGATTTTTATGGCTATAGTTGAGAAACTGGAGAGTATAAATTATATAATCAGAATCAATAATCTGCTAAACGGTCATAAGGCTTACGAATACTTCATATTTCATTTCACTTTCTACAAGCTTATGTAAACTTGTAAAAGGAAGCGAGCAGTCAGTGTTCTCATGTCACCTCAACACGAATACTTTTCGATGCTAAACTAGAAAAACACCCTATTAGTATTAATATATTCTGGACATGGTGACAGGGACGTTACGTGGTCCTTTGAAATGTTAAAAAGTGGTAAAAAACGCGTCGGAGCGTGGACTTTAAACTTTAACTTAACGTTAAAGGCGACAGTTTCTTTTTTACTTATTCGTGATTCGATTCTACCTAGGTATCTCTAGGTCTATCTCTCTCTAAAGACCAGGAGACATACTACCATCGCTCAAATCCGTATTGTTTTAATATTGTTGACGTGCATGTTTTAGAATTATGATCCTTATTTTAGGGACTTCAAGGTACATGACATAAACCCTTTTATGTTGAAGTAATACTGCTTTAAACGATGGTAGTAACCCCCCAGGGGCCATACTGCCAACACTTAAAGCAATATTTAAGCAATATTACTCAAAATGACACTTCGTTGTCACGTACCTTGACGTTCTTAAAATAAGGATTATAATTTTAAAACATGAGTCAACAATATGGCTTTAAACGTTGCCAGTATGGCCCCTGGACAGATCCAACGTGGTAATAATGCGCGAAGGCCGACTCGGCTGCAACTGCAGTGCTGTACGGCACTAAAAGCATGCACCAATGAACAAGAAACTATAAATCACATTATAATCCATTCTAATTTGTGACGTGTAAGTGGCTGTCTGTATGTCTGCTATGCTTTAACGGCCCATCTTTTCCGTGGTTTTGATTATGATGAAAATGGCGTTAGTTTTAGGGTGTGACAAGTAATTTAAAAAATCATGGTGTTTTCGAGATTCAGTATTCGTTATGTCCGTTCTCAAAATAAACCATGACATTAATGATTTGATATGTATCCACTTATAAGAAATAAAGAACCGCAGGTTTATATGGAGCCGAACAGAACTGCGCGACACGACTTGCGTGTTTCCCATGTAACGCCCACATTTTATTCTATCCTAGTATCCTGTCCGTAGTGTTTTCACCCAAACTCGCAGTACAATTTTTTATGAATTTAAACTATTTATCGAGTTCTCATATTTCTAGCAAAAGGTCCTCCCATGCGTGACACGCTTACACCTTTTGGATTTGTTTAAATTTATGACTAGGCGGACGCCCGCGACTTCACTCCCGTGGGAATTCACGCAAATTCCCTACATAGAGAAGCTCGATGCATTTCTTCTTGTCCAAGGGTCAGGGCTGGACATTAATGAGAAATCAATGGTTAGTTGGGACTTTTATTTTTATTATAATACTAGATGATGCCCGCGACTTCGTCCACGTGGATTGAAGTTTTTTGGTTCCCACGGGACCTCTTTATTTTCCGTTATTAATTTTTTTTTTTTTTAAATATATAGGTTAGCGCTTGGCTGCAATCAGACTTGCCTGCAAGTGGTGATGCAGCCTAAGGTGGAGCGCGCTTGCCTAGAAGATGCCTATTCACTCTTGATTTGAAGGTACCTATATTAAAAGAGGAGGGGAAAACGGAAGCCGGGAGGGCATTCCATATCCTAGCGGTTCGAATTAGAAACGAGGAAGCAAATCGCTTCGTACGAGCCCGCGGAATTTCGACTGCGTAAGGGTGCAGACCTTGTCGATGCCTTGCGGTTCGATAGTAAAAAGGTGACGGAGGAACCAGATCGAATAGCTCTTGAGCACACTCTCCGAAATATATCCTGTAGAATACCGACAGACAGGCAACTTTGCGCCGATGTTCTAAGCTTTGCAGCTTTGAACTGACCAGCGCTTTGTTACCAATAAGTCTCCTGGCGCGACGATCCACAGAATCCAATGCATCAAGCTGGTACTTGGCAGAGCCATCCCATAAATGGCTGCAGTACTCCATGCACGATCGAACTTGTGCTTGGTATAGAATAAGAAGCTGTTCCGGCGTGAAGTAAGTAGTTAACTTAATTATGTAATTTATCTCTGTGCCAAACATTCAAACCGTTCTGGCGTGATTGAGTTACAAACATCCATCCATCCAAACTTTCGCATTTATAAATTAAGCACAGATGGTCTCATCCTTTTACTAATTTGTTGACCATTAAAAATCTGAATTCATTAATTTTTCAATTTAATCTAATTCTGCATACCAATAATAAAATATTGAAAATGCTGTCAAAAGTTTATAAATGAAGAGTTGTTTTCTTTGGTATCAGCATCGCCTCGCATCGCTTCAATCAGTTTATTTCAAACCAGCTGATGCCCGCGACTTCGTCCGCGTGGATAAAGTTTTTTAAATTCCCGTGGGAACTCCTTAATTTTCCGGGATAAATAATAGCCTATGTCCTTCCCCGGGATACAACCTATCCCTGTACCAAATTCCATAAAAAAAGGTTGAACAGGTGGGCCGTGAAAGCGTAGCAGACCGACAGATACACTTTCGAATTTATAATATTAAGTATTAATAGTATCGGATTGTCTCCATGAAAATAAAATTATAAATTGGTTCATGATTTATTTCATGGTCTAATTGGAATTTTGCCAAGTATAGGACATCGAAATTCGAAATAGTTTTTATTTTTCCACCTTATTTTATCTTATCCGAAAACAATCGAGATAGCACGGCTATAATTTAAACTTGTCTCTATTAGACACGCTTGTCTATCATAGTAGGTTAAAGATAATTTTTTTTTGAATGCGATCAAAAAATCTTATTCATCATATTGTTGTCAAGTAATCAATTAAATTTTGAACGCATTAATTTGAATATATAAATGGTATCAACTTCATTTATCATGATTAACGATAGTTACCTAGTCAATATATTTTTTGTCATTAATAAAATTACTTTATAAGACTTTTTTAAATACTTAATTAAGGTTTTTTACAAAACTCAAGGGAAGCAAAGGGGTTATTATCAAAACGGTATAATAAAAAGTATGGTTACAAAATAATGACGTATTTTTACATGATTTTATGTTTATTTCATGGTATAGTAACACAGTCTAATGAGACGCACACGGCTTTTTCCAGCAGCTGTTTCCCTATTAAGTGTATTTTTGCCCTCAGTAATTATTATTGATGATGTATTACACAGTTGAGAATTTCTCTCCTTTACAAGTCGGTTAATAAAACAAAAGGAGGCGAAACTCTCGGAGCACGGCGAACGAAATCTTAATGCGGTTAATAATTAATGTAAACAAACTAAAAAGATGTGTGGCCATAAATTTAGCGAAGCGGAAAGGGTCCGACGCATATCGGGGGACCTTTTAAGAAACCTGTACACACAAATGCCATTCCGTCGACCATAGTTAAAATTCCCAAAGAATAGCTATTCATTAGCGGGCGCGAGAATAGGAATTCTTGAAGCACTCTGAATATTCCATCGCGACTTGTATTGTCTTTGGAAAAATGTTCGCTTCGGCATAATGTAATTGATATGCATAAACCAAGATTATACCTACGATTTCGCACTAAAAAGTGTGAGCCGAGATTGCTGAGTGCCGGTTGAGAAATTAGATCTTATCTATTTATATCCATAACTAGCTGATGCCCGCGACTTCATCCGCGTGGGTTGAGGTTTTTTTCCTATGTGTTATTCCAGACTGTAATCTATGTCCATTCCAAACTTCAGCCAAATCAGTCGACTAGTTTTTGCGTGAAAGAGTAACAAACATACACTCACACATAGAAACTTTCGCCTTTGTAATATTAGTAGACCGCGACTTTGTCCGTAACTTTAATAATCCTAAATCCTTAATCCGTGCAGACGCACTCGCAGGCGTCAGCTAGTTAGAGATAATGGAGTATCCATGGTATTCTATATCAACGGGCATGGTGCTAAATAATGTCGGGCCGGTGTTGCCAACACACTGGCTTGACAAAGACAGGAGCTCCGTAGCAGATGGTCGTATATCCTTGTTCATTATCTAGTGATCCCATAGATTTTATTGGCTATCGCCCAGACAGAACAGCCCAGGAGCTGGTGGGAAATATTAAAGCGGCACTTTAACGCGGCTCAAAATTCGTAATGAACGTAATTCTATCTCCTTCTCATTTTAAAGTATGACAGAATCGCGATCGTTACTAGTTCGTAACAGCGTTTGAAAACATACTATGTAGGGAAACTTTATAAAAAAAATTACCTATGCCATTAGCCATGTTTAATCGTGTACTTATTTGCGTTTGTCTGCTAGTACATATAGCAACGATTATGCCATTTTATCAAACCTGCTCCTTAAAATTAACCACCAGCTATTTGGCTATGCTGGATAACTCGGCCATTGCGAATTCAAATTGTTTAATCTTTAATATTATTAAAGTCAGTTACAGTATTTATCGGCGTGAGATAAGAAGTGTTTTATGTCGACGTTTAAGAATACTGCAATGAAACTTAATTCCGCTGACATAAGTAATGTTTTGAGCGATTTATTTTTATAGTGGCACTGCTTAATTGTAAAGGATTTGACTAACAGGGTAACTCAGAAAGAAAGTAAAAGTTCACGCCTCCTTAGTCGAAATTCTAACTGGAACTGTGTTCCATAACACAGAACAAAAATTAAGGACCACTAAAAATTCCAATTGAATATTTCCTACTAGAATAAGGTGAATTCATCCGCCTTAATATGTTAAATAATAGGTTTTTAAATTCCCTATGGAACTCTTTAATATTCCGGGACTAGTTGGTGCCCGCGACTTCATCCGCGTGGATTGAGGTTCCCGCGGGAACACTTTAATTTCCCGGCATAAAAAGTAGCCTATGTGTTATTTCAGACTATAATCCATCTCTGTGCCCATTTTATCCAGATCCGTTCAGTCGTACTGGCGTGATTAAGTGTCAAACATCTATCCATCCATCCATCCAAACTTTCGAATTTATAATATTAGTATACTGGAACTATATTTATGATATACTAATATGTTCCACTGCAATTTTGAGAAGCTAGTTAATATAATCATCATCTTCAACAGCCAATATTTCAGACGGAGCTTCGTAAATGTCAAGTCAAGGCTCCAGCATTTGCTCCTTTACGTCGATGGGAATGACTCTTTTCATTCAATGCATAATTAAGTACCCTTTTAACTGTGTCAATGTAAGGCTTTTAAATTAACAGGACACGCAAGCCTTAAGAGCGTGTAAAATTATTCAGTATCCTGTCGGAAGAGTGCACCACAAAGTTTGCGCTTTGCATATTTAAAGAATACCCGCTTTATCTGGCTCATCGACGATTCAGATATTCGAGGGAAAACGGAGCAAGCCAAACACGAGATTCTTATACTCGGATACACATTAGGGCAAAATTAAGTGCGGTAATGTGTCCAACCATTACATTAAAATGCCTTCGGCTACTTCGCATTGCTTCGGTAAAAATAAAGGGCGTTCGGGGTAAGATATTGGCAGCACAATTATTCGATGAATCTCTCTTGAAGCCGTACTTTGTACAGCAAGTTACGGCCTTGTAGCCAATTTATCGGAGTACGCACCGATAAAGAGGATTGGCACGCACGTTGACTGTCAAATTTTTTATTCGATTTTCGGCTTAATTTCCGCGCTTATAGATGTGAGTTTCCTGCCTTTTAATCTACTTTAATCGAATTTATTGCGCTCATAAGTGTCTCCAGTATCTGCTTTTTTCGGCTTTTTATGAAGTAAGTGAAAATAAAAGCGATTTCTTTTGAACTTTGAATAGCTGTGGTGTTTGAGTTGAGCCGTAGAATTTTTCAAACAATCGCTATAATGCATGATAGATTGCATGCGTAGACCACTTAATTCATTTCCTAGTATACTGGTAGTTAGATACCTAAATGATTCATGAAAATCGTCGTATGTTTCTCTCCTGTCTGTATAATTTTCTATGTAAATATCAAGAACCTTTCAACTAGGTAAATACGCAATTATTCAACATAAAAAAATATTCCATTCCATTGTAATACCTATATTGCAAAAACTGTTAACAATAAGCAAGGACTTAGACGTCGCTATGGTCACTAAATCAATAATCTACGTGACTGAGGAAATAGCCAGCTCGTACTATTACGATCATAGTCACGATTAAGAGTCAACCGCGTCACTTCCGTGACAAGTCGATTCGTTGCGAGCCTCGAGAACAATTAGGTGTGAATTGTACCACAGGGGACGAGGAGGAATCTCGCGGGAAGCTACCGGGATATGCGTGTAAAAACTATACAAAACCACGGATTATAGCGGCCTTATTTTGTAACCACACAATTTAGGCCTGAAACACACCGACAGCACAGACTAGATGATGATCAATGGGCAACGCTTCTTGTTAACAATTCTTCTTGCTCATAAAGACAAATCTTGGGTGATAAAAATCACTCAGTTACTAGTCTATACAAAGGCGTGCGATAGTTTTCATTTTATCGGACTAGTACGGTAATTTAATGGCCGCCATAAAAAAGCTGTTTTGAGGCCGTCATCTTTATCGCGGTATTTAGTTACAATTTTTGTTAAACCAGTAAAACTGTTTGCGATAACAACTCAAACATAGCTTTATTCACCTTGTCACAGCGCCGATAACTTAAAACTCTGTTGAGTATTCTCCGCTTTTAGTTTTTATGCTGATTTCAGCCAAAAACTAAAAACATCAGATTCTGCTTTCAATAACGTCCTAATTACCCTGCGTACTTTCAAAACAGACACACTTAATGTAAAGGATTATCACCCATACAATCAACAAGATATTAATCAGCTAAAACTAATAGCTTGTAGGTACCTAACCAAGCTCTAATGTTAGTTGAAGTTTAAACAGAGTGGAAACACCGTGGCACACCAGTGACAGCTACCGTTTGCGAGAAAATTGTTCTACCGTTGGATACTAAGCATGCTTTGATGGTTTCATTGAAAGAGACAATGTTTAAGATAACATTTCCTGTATTGAGTTATTGGTGAACAAAAATTTCCTTGAGTGGCAAATGATTTTGCATAACCGGTTTTGGATTGGTCCACTGCCTATGGGTGCGGATTTATTGTCCGTTATTTTAGTTTCCTTTTTATTAATAACTAGATGATGCCCGCGACTTCGTCCGCGAGGATTGATGTTTTTTGATTCCCGCGGAAACTCTTAAATTTTCCGGGATAAAAAGTAGCGTATGTCCTTCCTCCGGATGTAACCCATCTCTGTACCAAATTTCATCAAAATCGGTTAGTATTTGGGCCGTGAAAGCGTAGCAGACAGACATACAGACAGACAGACACACTTTCGCATTTATAATATTAGTATATTAGTATGGATTATAAGTATGGATTAATTTAACTAAATCATTTGTACTGTAATTTTGGCGAAATGCCAAAAAAGAATTTAATTTGATTTTACATTCAAATATCAGGCTGCTGCAAAATTTGTCTACTGCTGCAGTGCAGATGCCTTTTTGAGACCTTCCACTTTCCCCAACCACCTCAAATCTTCTTTAGTTTGTTGGTCTCTCGTGTACTGGGCTGAAAAGTATTCCATAAGCGCTTACCTTCTACTCCAGAAAGGTTTAGCCCCATTACAGAGGCACGGCGCGGCACGGCACGTAGCGGGAAATATTCTTGGTGCGAGGTTGTATGGAGCTGGGCGCTGAACAGACACGCACTGCGAGGCGCGACCCCGTACAAACTTATACAAATAATATTTGCCGCTACGTGCCTGTAGTAAAACCTCTAACAACTCTTTTATTAGCAGTCAAAAAGTCTACATTAGTAAAAATAGAATTTTGTGAAGTTTATGTCAATCTAATATTATAACAATAAACACATTGAATTATGTTTTAATTTGTATTTTATTAACTTGGCGACGAGGAATATGGCAAAATGAATACGGAACAAATACAAGAAGTTTTATCTAACCTGATTGAACAACAAAAACAAATCTCGGAACTGATAAAATTACTAACAAATCAACAACAATGTTACTCAACGCCAACAACAACTAAACATGATCCAGCGTGGGAAACAACCATATCCACAAACAAGGCGAGTAAACTTGCAATAATAAATGTATTCAAGGGCGACAAATTTAACCCTTCGACTACGTCAATAGACAACTTCATTGATTTCTTCGAAGCAAAATGCAACATTGGTGGTAAGGAATATACCGAACTCCAAAAAGATATTCTATTGACATGTCTTACACCAGAAACGTACCATGAATTAAAAACGGCTCTCATTCCTAATTTTGAAAAAAGCACATACGAGGATATTAAAATTAAACTCGTAGAATTATACAAAACTCGTAAAACAAGATATAAAGCACTAACAGAATTTTGGAACTGCACAAAACAAACTTCTGAAAACATGGAACAATATGCAAACAGATTGAAGGATTTAAGCAAAGATTGTGGATACGACGATACTCTACTAGAGCGACAATTAAGGGACCGCTTTGCAACAGGTTTAAATCATCAGCAGCTACAAATCGACTTGAGACAAAAATGGCCTGATCTTTTACAAATTGTAGACGGACAAACAAAAGAAGTAACATTTGCTCAAATATTCGCTATTGCACAGTCTAGAGAATTAGCAGAATCAGATATGCCCAAGGAAGAAACTATTAAAAAAATTAAAAAAGGGAATCACAAAAATAAACACAGTAAGAATATACGTAAACTATGTTCAACACAATGTAAACGTTGTGGAAAATATAACAAACATACATCCAACGAATGTGTGGCAAAAGAACATGAATGCAAAGAGTGCGGAAACGTTGGACATTTTGAAAGCTGTTGCATCAAAACTGGGCGAGCATATTTGGAAACTAATGAAAGAAACCAAAAACGAACAAATAAATATAAATCAAAATTACAAAAAATATCGTACATGTCGAGCTCGAGCGATGATGAATCTCAACCATCAGTATCAGTATCATCATCAGTATCAACAGAAAATTGGACACATAAAATAAACACTACAAGGAGATGCAAGAAAATCGACCCTATAATTAATGGTGTAAAATGTTGCATGGAATGGGACTCTGGCTCGATTTACTCCATCATCAGTACCAAATTCTGGAAACGTATCGGATCTCCGCCCCTTGAGGAAGCACCACGATTAAGAACTTACTATAACTACAAATTAAAACCTAAAGGTTTGACTAATGTGTCAGTTAGTTTGGACGGGGAAGAGATAACATTACCTGTAATAGTAATGAAGCATGCTGAGCCCATGTTGTTTGGATTAAATTGGAGTGAAGCATTTGGCATGCCTTTTCCAAAAGCGGTCTATTCAATTAAAAGTAAACCTACTATTAAGACATTGGAACAGTTGATTGATGAACATTCCAAACTGTTTGATGGTAAATTAGGAAAAGTGAAGAATTATCAAATAAACATACACGTAAAACCAGGTACAGAGCCAAAACATTTATCCGCAAGACCAATCAAATTTAGTATGAAAAAGAACGTAGAAACTGAGTTAGAACGGTTAGTTACAGAAGGAATCGTTACAAAAGTAGATCCAAACGATACACCGATTGAATAGGCAACTCCTACAGTGAACGTAGTGAAACCAAACGGTCAAATCAGAATATGTGGTGACTACCGCATAACGATTAACCCTGTGCTACTTAAGCATACGTACCCGGTACCACTGTTTGATCACTTGCGCCAACAATTAGCTAACGGAGAAAAATATTCCAAAATTGATTTAAAAGACGCATATCTACAATTTGAAATTGCCCCAGAATCTAAGAAATTTTTAACAATTACAACACACAAGGGCTATTATCAATACAATAGAATGCCATTTGGAATTATTACAGCACCATCAATCTTTCAACATTACTTGGAAAAACTATTAGACAACATGCCAAACGTAGCAGTTTATTTCGATGACATAGCTATAACGGGTATAAACGATACTGAACATTTAGAAACACTCTGCGAAGTTTTCAAAAGGTTGGATCATGCGGGCCTTAAAGTAAATTTAAAGAAATGTACATTTTTACAACCTGAAATAGAGTACCTTGGACATTCAATTGACAAAAATGGAATCCGACCAACGAAATCAAAAATAGACGCAATCAGCAAGGCTCCACCGCCAACAAATATAAAGGAATTGCGATCTTACTTGGGCCTAATTAATTTCTACGAGAGATTCATTCCTCACCTTCACAGTAAGTGCGCATCACTTCACGGATTAACAGGCAATAAACGGAAATGGCAGTGGACAGCCCATGAAGTCAAAGCTTTTGAGGAAACTAAAAAACTTATTTTAAAATCAAAACCTCTTATTGCGTTTGATGAAAAACTACCACTGTTTCTTGCATGTGATGCTTCTGAAAAAGGAGTTGGTGCAATGCTTTACCACAAAATACAAAATCACGAACAACCAATTGCATTTGCATCAAGAAAATTAAAACCAGCTGAGAGTCGATATTCGGTTAAAGACCGGGAAGCGTTGGCTATATTTTTTGGCATTAAAAAGTTTGATCAGTATTTACGAGGAGTTAAGTTTACATTAATAACAGATCATAAACCTTTAATACACTTACTAGGACCACAGCGCAATCTTCCTAAATTAGTCAATAACAGACTAATTAGGTGGGCACTATATAGGCAGCTACGACTACGATATAATATATAGGAGGGGTGAAAACAACACAATAGCCGATTATCTGTTACGCATGCCAAACCCCGAAGAACAAGTGAACAACCCACTAAGGCAGAAATGCATATACATAAAATAATATCAAGAGTACAAACTACAAAAATTGAAGATATCGCGTTAACAGAAGATATCATAAAACAACAGACAAAAAATGATAACATATTAAAACAAGTAAAACATTTCCTAAAAACGAGTTGGACAAATTATCATACAACAAATGAACTAAAGTCTTATTTACGCAAACGCAATGAATTATCTATTGAAAACGATATTATTATGTGGCAGGGAAGGATCGTAATTCCAAGCACATTACAAAGATCAGTTTTAAAATATTTACATAATGGCCATCCAGGCATTTCAGCAATGAGGGCATTGGCCCGGTTCTATGTTTGGTGGCCAGCTATAGATGAAGATATAGACACATAATGTTAAGCGCTGTCATAAATGTCAGGAAAACCGACCAAACATTCCCGAACTTCCAGTTTTTTCGTGGTCTATACCTGATAGTACGTGGGAAAGAGTTCACATAGATTTCGCTGGACCATTTGAAGGCAAGCAATGGTTAGTGTTACAGGATGCTTTGTCCAAATGGGTGGAAATAAAACCTATGACGAAAATCACTACCGAGAAACTTTGTGACAAATTGGATAGTATTTTCACGACATTTGGGCTAGCCAAAATGATCGTATCAGAAAATGGACCCCAATTTAGATCACACGAATTCAAACGATTTTGCGAAACGAGAGGTATAACACATGCAAAATCATCTCCCTATCATCCACGAACAAATGGTCTAGCTGAACGTTTGGTACGGACTTTTAAAACAAGAATGGCTACTAGCATCAACGACCAAATGACGTTGAAATCGCGACTGCGAGATTTCCTCTTTACATATAGAAATACGCCTCATTCTGCAACCGGTAAATCACCAGCACAACTAATGTTTGGACGACAACTGACATGTTTGTTAGACAATGTTCGACCAAATATTAAGAGAAACCTAAGATTCAAACAGTTTCAAGATATTAATAACGCAGCGGACATAAGATCGTTCACACCTGGAGATGAAGTATACATCAGAAATACAACTAAAAATAAATGGGAACCAGGGGTAATACAGAAAAGAACAAACCGGTATTCATATATAATAGAAACTCCATCAAACAATTATAAAAGAATACACGCTGATGCAATCCGCACCAAGAGAGCGAACGACGAACAAGTGGTGGACAGTCGGAGCATCGCAGACGGGGCGCAACCGCAATTGACGGGTATACAGACAGAGAATGAAATACAGGCCACAGAGCAGTCGACACCACGGCCACAGCTAAGACGCTCAACCCGCCTGATCAAACCACCGCGCCGGTTGATTGAAGAGATGTAGTCTTAATATGGCCGTGGAGGAATGTAGTAAAACCTCTAACAACTCCTTTATTAGCAGTCAAAAAGTCTACATTAGTAAAAATAGAATTTTGTGAAGTTTATGTCAATCTAATATTATAACAATAAACACATTGAATTATGTTTTAATTTGTATTTTATTAAAGTGCCGACTCGTTCCGTGCATCTCAAGTGGGGTTAGACCTGAAAACGTCTACTGCAAAGGTAATCGGATTTTGAAATAAATATAAAGTTTTGAAAATAGTATTCATCAATCATCAAAAAAAGTCCGCTATGAATATTCAGGAGAAATTGTTTATCTTGTAAAAGATTTTTGTGGTGTCTTCCTCTTCCACTTAAGGATGTTGTTATCTCCCGCACTGTCTCATTAGTCTCTGTAAGGACACGCCGGTAGTGGAGAGGTGATTAGATGAGTTAAGCCGGTCCGACGTAGCATTTTTATTATACTTGTTAAGAGCATGATATTGAGTTTTAATTACTTGTCATTAAAAAGTGTTTTAAAATATTTTAGTTTATTTTATCTGCAGATAACAGATACCTGCAATGCTGATCCAAATTTTCAAAACACAGAAGATTTTTGTGACACTAGCCCGCAGCTCCTCTCCTATGAAAATTTTCAAAAAACCCTTGTCCAGTTTATATAGAAGACCGGGCAAATTTCAGTTTTATAAGTCCAAGGGTTTGAGCTTAGAAAGCTTGGGTTTGGTTAGTGAGTCAGTCAATGAATGAGTGAATCAGTACTTTTCTCTTTACAATAGGTATTAAGTAGAAAAGTGATCAGATGATATTGGAATGCTCTCCTGGCTTCCGTTTTCCCTACAATTAATTATGCCTTTGAATCAAGATTGATGCATGCAACTTCTAGGCCAGCGTGCTCTACCCCAGGCTATAACATCATCACTCCGGTTTGATTCCAGAAAAGCGCTAGTCTAAATTTCCTAAAAGCTCAAAGTACCTTTAAAGAACGTGTTTGGAATTCTAAAGAATGACGCCACTGCATATTTGCGATAACAAGAACTACCTTTAATGCGATTTTAAAACGTATCCGTCCATGAGATGCAATTAATTCTGGAACCCCTACCAGTTAACATGGACCTTAAAATTGAGGATATTGTTTTGGTATAATTTAATGACGATTCTCTCCGTTTACAAGCAATAACGACCTAAAAGATTGTGCAATTATTTAGGAATACCTGTTGCTTTTACCCGACAGTAAATTTTATGAGGATTAGCTGTTTTATTGGTACAAGTTTATTGGCATGTTTGCGATACTACATTAATATGATAATACTTAGTATAATTAATTAATCATCAACTCATCGTCGGCCCACTGTTAATTCTAGCCCGTACAGAATTCGTTCGCAAAGTACGAGTCGGACTTGCACACGAAGGGGTTCCGTACCGTCGTACAAGATCTAACACTATGCACCTACTTTTAAAATACAAGTTAAACCCCCATATAATCAATAATTTTATGTAATTTTCACTATTTCTTGCTATTGCAGCTATAGATTTTCTCTCTTTCAAAATTTCATATTATGTCTTCCTATTACGGATATTTATTACCTAAAGATTTTAATGAAAGGACCTGTTTGAATCTAATTTTAAACGCTGATTGAATAATATAATTTCCATTGTCGAATTTTAATCATGTCCACGCTGCGTTATTTTGTTTTAAACCAAACAAAGTTATTTTTTAATCTCATACATTTCAATTAAAAGTTACCTTAGCTTTTTCAATTTTTTTCTTTTAAAATAGGATCTTTTGTTGGTTGAAGGTTGTACTCAACTTATTGGAAGTGAGGCTTGAATTAACCCGTCAGAGGTGTAACGACGTTATCGAGGTGACATCAGTACGCTTACTCTGAGTTTTAACCTTGCAAATACGATTGATCTACGTGAGAGCTCGCTTCACCAAGCGTCAAAGTAAAATGGACCCAAAAGCTCTTGCTTTAAAGTTACAAATTCAGCGTTTGGAGCGCTGGCTGTGAATAAATACACGAAATGATGAAATGAGCTCTAAACCAATGGCGTTAAGGTTCATTTTACTTTGACGCTTGGCGTAGTGAGCTGTCACGTCGATCAATCGTATTTGCAATGTTAAAACTCAGAGTAAGCGTACAGAGCGGCTGACGTATAATCTGTCGTCCACGTTTTATTTTAAACGGACTCTGAGTGGTCTGATGTGTTCAGTAGCTGTCGTCAATTATTGTTAAAGAATGTGTTCAATATTCATTTTAATTGTATTAATTCACGTGCCATTATTCATTTCTCTTTCGAATTATAATTACTTTCAACACTTTGGCTACGTGTTTTGCCTAAGTAGGTACTTTATTTATTTTCGCTTTCCTGTTCATCTTTCTGTTAAATTAAGAGTTGTGATCGTGAATTTTTTTCTCTCTTCTTCTCCTGATTATTGATGAGATACCAGAATAATTATATCACCTCAGAGAGAGGTTTCTTTTGGAATTAATTTGAAACCACAGGTGTAGGTAATACAACGAAGCGTGATCATTGTAACAGATGTCGTGTATTTGAAGTGAGCGTTGAATTAATCCGTCAGTGCCTCGAGTAAGTTTATCGCGGTGACATCGGTAGCGGCGGCGGCGGTCAGATAATCTGTCGTCTACATTTTAGTTTACACGGGCCTCAGTGACCTGACGGGTGTCAGTGGCCATCAACGGTTAAGGTTCATCCTTAAAAGATACGTTGCTATAATATGTTTTATAGTTGGTTTCTAAGCTATTGCATAGCTTCTATCGCGGGCCTTGAGCGTGGAGACCGAATCCAGAAATTCCGTAACGAAAAAAAAACTAACACTTTGGTTGCTATGACTACTTGTGTTGTTGACTTCAAGTTGTTGAAAATAAAAAGACTATTTTTATGAAAAGATGATTTTGGTTGCTAAGACTACTTGTGTTGTTGACTTCAAGTTGTTGAAAATATAAAGGCGAAATAATTTTAAAGAATTATGTTTTCAATAGTCCGGGTGTCCAAGTGTCCTTAAAATTATTTCGCCTTTATATTTTCAACAACTTGAAGTCAACAACACAAGTAGTCATAGCAACCAAAATCATCCTTTCATAAAAATATTTCGCCTTTATATTTCAACAACTTGAAGTCAACAACACAAGTAGTCATAGCAAGTTGATAAAAAATGCTATGCAATAGCTTTACCGCGGCAGTCTCCGAGTGCCACACGTCTTTTTAGGGTTCCGTACCCAAAGGGTAAAAAACGGGACCCTATTACTAAGACTCCGCTGTCTGTCTGTCTGTCTGTCTGTCTGTCTGTCTGTCTGTCTGTCTGTCTGTGTGTCTGTCTCCACGCTGTATCTCATAGACCGTGATAGCTAGAAAGCTGAAATTTTCACAAATGATGTATTTCCGTTGCCGCTATAACAACAAATACTAAAAATTAAAAAAATATATATATTAAGGGGGGTCCCCATACAATAAACGTGTTTTTTTCGTATTTTTTTGCTCAATATTAAAAACGGTAACAGGTAGACGGTTCAAATTTTCACAGAATATTAACTTGTATATTACCTTCCAAAATAAATAATTAAATATCAATAAAGTAAATATTAAAGGGGGGCTCCCATACAACAAACGTAATTTTTTGATATTAACAGTAAACCTCTACAAACAAAGGTAATACCATAATAATAATACCTACTTCTTGAGTACGGAACCCTCGGTGCGCGAGTCCGACTCGCACTTGGCCGGTTTTTTTTTATATTATTAAGATAAAACGTAATTCCAATTTCATTCAAAATATGGAAGGTTTATATTAATTTCATAGTAGCTTCAATGTCGTCACTTTGGTATAATAATCGAATTTCTTTAATTTGGGATGCGTCCCAATGTTGGGCAAAGGCCTCTCTTCCTTCCATGCATTTATCCATCCATCAGTCCCATTTTAGTTTGGCAGCTATGTCTTCAACATCTGTGATTTGCGTCGTGGAGCGCACTGTGTGGTGTTTTAACGTGATCTGTATGTTTTACTCCCAGAACACTGCGCTCCATTGCTCTCTGGCAAACTCCGAGTGCGGACTTTAGATAATAATGAAATGAAGATCATAAACTTCTGTTAATTCCAGAATTGCATATGTATGACTAATTATGTCAGGCACTACGTGAGAACAGCATAATTATACCTACTACCAATGATCTTAGAAGATGCCTACTACCTTCAAAAGTAAAAGTATTAAACCTTCAACCGCCCAAACTTTCTTCCTCTTTTGAATGCTAACTGTGGGAAAGATCTCGAAACACTCTCACTTTGCATAGCTAATATAAAAATTAATAGATACCTTTTAATAATAAAAAGTTAGCCAATTGAGTATAAATTTTCTTACAAGAATATAGAGAACTAGATGATGTCCGTATTTTTAATTTCCTCGGGAACTCTTTAATTTTCTCGAGATATATAGTAGCCCAAGGATACAAAATATCCCTAAACCCAAATTTCAAAAAAATGGGTTGAACAGATGGGATGCAAAAGTGTAGCAGATAGACAGACAGACACACTGTCGCATTTATAATATTAGTATGGATTATTTACAAGTGGCAAAGACAGATTTTGATTATTTATAGATTTTCATTTTACAAAAAGCTGGAACTATTCCCAAAATATTCGCGGGTGGCGTAGCGGACATTAAAATTAAAATATTTGCGAGCCCGCGGCACCGGCGCTATCTAATTAAGAGCGATCGGCACTGAAAATCCCATTAAGTTGTCAAACGGCGAATAAACTTTGCCAATATAGCAAATTGATCGGAAATCTCCGATCGTGCTATCGTTGTTCGTGAAATATTGCTTAAAATTATTCTTTCAATTTATGTCTACGACTTTTCAATGTTTGATTTTTGAAACACGCGATTTTCGCAAAGTATCAACACGAAACTACAACTACTAAAAACACGAAATTATTTAATTTGCAGTGTAGCTAAAATATTTGTTTTCAATAGTCTTAAAGGATGTACCTAAATAGTGTGAATTTCAATACATTAATTGTTTTTATTTATTTAATAAGAGTACCAAAATGATTAAGCGTTATATACTGACAATCATCAATTCAAATTATTCCAAATCATCTATATTCTATACAAATAACATAGTACCGGTACTGGTTGTCAGACATAGTGCACCTTTCGATTTTGAAACTAAAATTAATTCTACATTTACTCGTAGGATCTCGTCTAAGAAACCATTTTGTGAAATTCCAAAGAGATCCATAAATCCAACATAAAGTTAGTAAAAACTAAGTCTTACTTCAATAAAAATCGTGCAATGCCTATAATTTACATTCAACAAACAAGTTCCAAATATAAACATCACAATATTAAAATAGAAACACAATAGTAGAGCAACAGCAAGTGACGTTTTTATATCTAAAACTATAAACAGAAAGTTTAAAAACGTTACGTAAATAAAATGCACAACATAATGTTAATGATTACCAGAATAACGGAGGGGTCGAAAAGATGCTCAGGTTTTATTATTCAATTTCTTTTGATCGAAGGATACAAACGTCTGCTGTCCATTTTGTGGGCATACAGAGCATGTTCAAATTTTACGAGCTCATAAATATTGGACGGGTATGTCGCGGTTTCAAATGTGGAATATACGAGTCTATATTGGAGGCATTTGTTAGCGTTTTCTTGAGTTACGGGCAGCAGAAAACCGTTCACTAATGTAAAGTTCTACGCAGTATAATAAAATATAGTTATTTTAAATTAAGCATCTTCAAATAGGAAGGTACCTAATTTGAACGCATTATTGTCACAAAAATATGACAAGGCTGAAGGCTTAAGACAACTATTTAACTGTTTTTGGAAATTTTTAAGTAAACTAAATTATGAAAACTTGTGAAACTTTTTCGAAATCAAAATCTCACGGCAACACACATTACAAAATCAAAATCTTGTTTAAAGTGAATATATTTTGATCCTATTACCACAGAATAGGTAATAAGTACGCTATTACATAATTATCTAATGAGACATTATTATTATGTAAGCAAAAATGAAACACTCCTAGAACTGTATGTACTATGTAGGCGATTTATGAAGGTATTATTTACCGTATATTTTGGTGCATGAGCCAAGTCCGAGCGAGCCGCAGGCGCATATATTGGTCGTAATTTTTACTCACGGCCGAGTGAATAATTTCGGTAAATTTGTTTGCTTGCTTCAGCTTTTGTCGAGTATTAGCGTCGGTGGTATTATTGATGTACCATTAAATATTGTACGTTCTTGTAATGTACATTCAGATGGTAATTTCCTTTTCGAAATTAATTATTTTATTATCGATCGGTATCGAACTGCAAATTTGCTTATGCGATGTTAATTGGTATTTTACGGAACAACAGTAAACTTAATTAGGGAACATAAGGTACTTGGACATCCATACATTTACCCGTAATCGTCCCAATCATTGACGTAAATGCACTTTTAATACTCCGCGTAAATATTTTAAGCCCACACATTCACATAAGAATGTTAATGATTGAGAAAAATCTTTGAGGGTCGAGAATTTGTGTGGATGCCAAATCTCATTTGAGATAAAAACTTTGGGTAAGTAGGTACCCAGCTACTTTAAATCGTTTTGCTTTTTTACTTCTGCACATCTTATTACTTCATTCACGGTTGGATGCGGATGAAAGTATATTCTTCCCAAATATACGTAGCTCTTTCTATACATAGAGATTTTTGTAGGTTTACTATGAAGTTTTCAGACTGCTTTTATTAATAAATTATCGAGCTCTTTTTTGCTTAAACTACAATATATGCTACAAGCCTTTTCAACTATCAATAAACACCAAAGGGCAAAGAAAAACCTCAATCCACGCGTACGAAGTCGCGTTAGTATTAAATAGCTAGCCGATGCCTGCGACTTCGTCTGCTTGGATTGCAGTTTTTTGGTTCCCGCGGGAACTGTTTGATTTTCCGGGATAATAATTTGTAGCTGTGTTATTCCAGACTATAATCTATCTCTGTGCCAAATTTCATCCAGATTCGTCCTGCCGTTCTGGCATGATTGAGTAAAAAACATCCATCCATACATCCATACAAACTTTCGCATTTATAATATTAGTATAGATTATTATAATATAAGCTGGCCTTACGTAAATATTCACGCACCCTCTATCTCATTTACTCACTAATATCATCTTTTTATCTTCATAATAGTCATAACCTTTGGGGGTTAAAAGCGTTCAGTATCGAAGGATTTTGATTTATTTTCAATACAGCTACTTGGTTTTAAACGATGCATTGTGTACTGTGTCCCACGCATCTTTATACCGGGTTTCTATCAGATACTGTAAGAAGAATTAGCCATCCATCACGCAATGATAATGGTACCTGACGGGCTCTTATGATTATGCTGTTGATAAATACTGTATACCACTTTGCAATGTACTGGTTGTACGTAATTATGTTGATGATAAAGATTCAACCGGGTCACTGCTGCTTCCCGTTAATCTAGAATTGATAAGTTTTTTTTTAAAATCTACTACAAGTTAGTTACTGCTACAATGATGGTATATGATGATGCAGTCTAAGATGGTAGCGGGCTAACCTGTTAGGGGCATGGCAGTAATATTAAACCCATACCCCTGATCGGTTTCTAGTTTCTACACGGTATCGTACCGGAACGCTAAATCGCTCCGCGGCACGTCTTGCCGGTAGGGTGGTAATTAGCCACGGCCAACCAAATTCTGAAATTATAAACTCCCAAATGGACCCTGACAGGAATCGAACCCCGGGGCCTCCGCACGTTGAGACAACAGCGCTCAACAATGCGCCAGGGAGGTCGTCAAACCTATACCTATAACCTATAGTACGAGTATATTTAGTAGCTATAGTTTATTTGTCTTTAATTTACAGCAACTATGAAACAATTTTTCTGGTGTAGAGTAAATTTATCTTCAGCACTGATGATCTTAAGTGAATGCAACCAGAAAGAGTTATACAAACTAATCGATATTAATTGTACTCTAGGAAGAGAAGTAAAGCCTATGCAGACAGATAATGGTAGGTTTGTAATGAAGCAGATGTTAAACCTGTTTTAAGCAATAGGCATGATGACAGTAACCAAGAATCAATGAAATTATGAATTTATCTAATGAAATAGGATTCATGGATTATAAAAAACGTATTTATTTTTCTATTTCTAGTGAGATTGCTATTTATTTTGATAAAATAAAACTATAAAATACAGCAATCCGCCATATTGGGTAAAACACCAAGAAGCGAATGACGTCACAATTGTTTGTTTTCGAGCTTTGACAATCACACTGTTGTTTACTGCACACTGCACAGAGTACATTGGTAAAACAATAGTGACGTCACAAACGACGCCATGACACCGCCGAGCGTTTTGGCGTGAATTTTAAAATTTAAATTTCATATGCCAATTTTATCTACAAAACCTTATTTTTCTGCTGAAATAAGATATTTTTTCGAAATAGTAGATACTTCCGAACATAATCCTACCATTTCTCAAAATCAGTCATCATGCCTATTCCAAGTAAAAAACAAACGGATATTTTCGAAAAAGGTTAATAATTGTGCTTGAACTATTCGTACTTGCATTGTTGGGTAAATTTGCATACGCTATAATTTTGCATACAATGCAATTATAAATAATCGAGCGATTACCAGTTTTTAAATGTATGCTTAAGTGGTTTTTAAGTACGAATACTTATTCAATAAAAGACCGATATTCAAAAAAGTTTCTTTATTTGGATTTAATTTAATTTGAGCTATAAAAGGCAATGGTTTGGCCGTTTTGTGAGAAATGTTGATCAATTGCGGATAAATAATTATTTTTTAATTGATTCTATTCGAATTACGTATGCAGCTAAAATAACTGCGTTTAAAATGGAATTGTTACAATATAAACTCCTTGCATCAATTGCATAAATTATACCTTTGGCATGAAAAAACTTATCTATGGTTAAGCCAAAATAATATTCTTATTTAGAGGTCAAGTAACTAAATGATCACTGAGGTTTAAATGCTTTTGTAACCATCATTTTATATCATCATATCTTAGTATACCATAATTAATCATCATCATCTCATCACCTAAGATGAGCATCACCATTAGCTTTTACCGAAGTATCCTTCTATTTAGTTTTTACCTTGAGTTAAGAGAGTCAATATTGATAGTTCTGAAAGATATGAATAGAATTTTTGTAGGTACAAGTTATAGTCACTTGGTTTAAAAACACTCTGTTAATATTTATTTGAATAACAAAATCAATGTTTTTCTGTAAAGCTTTTAGTTAAACTTTTAAGCTTAATTAAAAGCGTTATAGAAGAAAAAGAAGCTAAAAGATAACAGTATCTAACTCGTTTGTACGATATTAAATTCAACTAAAAATATTAATTTGAAGACATTTCGATTTAAAGATGCGATTATTTATCTCGAAACAAGTAAGCGATATTGAGCCTAGAAATTATTACAAAAGGTATACAAAAAATACCCTAACACCAATATTAACAAAGCCTATAATCCTTTTCTGCCGGCATATCTTTGTAACTAGTACCGAGACCAATCAAATTTGTACGGTACATACTTCACGACGTATTTGTCAAGAGCACTCATTCGTTGTAATTACTCATGGAGCCAGCAAATTGATATTATAGTCACTGATATGAAACAACCAAAGATATACCAACCATTCTTGGTGCAATCTAAACAGTGTCACGACTTTCTTTGTAGGCTGGTAAAGTTTCACTGTGAAAACGAGGCATAAATTCAAAATTTTAAAGTGTGTATCATACTATTAAGTGTGTATAAATATATATATATGTATATTTGTTTATTTTTAAGTGTGTATCCTCCATGTCAGCGGGGGCGGCGGCCACTAATGCAGAAAGAGCCAAGAGGCGCAAGTATGAAATTATTGAAAATAATTTCATTTTTGTGCCTTTTGGTGTTGAAACCCTGGGGTCGTGGGGCGAAGATGCCAGATCCTTTTTTAAGGATCTATCTTCTCGTCTCACAGAGTCCACAGGTGACCGGAGGGCTGGCAGTTACCTCGGCCAACATATAAGTTTGGCTATTCAGCGGGGTAACGCTGCCAGCGTTCTGGGCACACTGCCTCATTGCAGCGGGATAGATGATATTTTTAATGTTTAGTTTTTAGTTTTTAATTTAGTTTTTAATTTAGATTTAATTTAGATATTTATTTCTATTGGTTAAATTAATCAGTCATTAATAGATATTTGAGTTGTACCTAACTTGTACTATGGTGAGAGGATAGGTATACCAATTATAATCTATCATACTTAATATTATAAATGCGAAAGTGTGTTTGTTTGTTGGTTTGTCCTTCAATCACGCTGCAACGGAGCAACGGATCGACGTGATTTTTGGCATGGATATAGTTGAGGATCTGGAGAGTGACATAGGCTACTTATTATCCCGGAAAATTCGGGAGTTCCCGTGGAAATAAAAAATAACATATTCCACGCGGACGAAGTCGCGGGCATCAGCTAGTAAATAAATATTTATAATAATTATTATAAAGTCTTCAATTGTAAAGTTTTAGTTCATGTATCACTAACTAATATTATTGAAGTTCTTTGACCGCGAGCGGATATGTTACGTCGTGGTATAAATTGTCGCACCTTGACTTAGTTGATAAACTGACATCATATTGTAATAGTTAATTTAGTAGGTACTTATCACGCCTAAAAGGCAAGAAATTATAGATAATAAGCCAAATTTAGCACGTATATTTCTTGAACACTTTTTACGCTCTACTGTTCATATTAATTACTAGATGATGCCCGCGACTTCGCCCGCTTGGATTAAGATTTTTTGATTCCCGCGGGAACTCTATAATCTTGCGGGATAAAAAGCCTATAATTCTGGCATAATAGCCTATGGCCTTCCCCGGGATACAACTTATCCCTGTACCAAATTTCATCAAAATCGGTTGATCAGATAGGCCATGAAAGCGGAGCTGACAGACAGACACTTTCGCATTTATAATATTACTATGGATGGGTTGTTGCTTTGAATAATATCCAGTTCCTATTAAAAATGGCAGGCCACACGAATTCTTACCAGACGTCAAATAGGGTAGCAAAGATGACTAGATATACTATATCTTGAGGGGTTGTATATCATCGGTTATAAGTCTTATATTAGAAAGTGGAATAGATTTTTAATTTAACTTGACCCGCATGTTTCGGGACGTGATGGAAAACATTCATAATGATAGGATCTATTATAAATATAATACGACAATGGTATTAACAGCGCTGTAACGGATCTGATTGGGATCTGTTGGTTCATTCATCATTTAGGCTCTGGTAGAGTCTGAATAGACAATGGGTTGTGAATTCCCTTCACTCGTTATTATTGGGAAGTCAGGTTAATCAGCCAATAAGTTGATTTCGTTGTAGGTTTACGAGAGTGAGCAGTTGCTGATAGCATGTAGCTTGTTGCAAGTCAGGGAAAAAATTATACGCATAGAACTTGATGTTTTATATTTACAAATTAATCCTAAGCTTACTATATATATACTAAGACCTTTTATACGATTGGGTGGGATAACCCAAAGAATTTACTGAAACTAACAAGGTTTATTGGTGCCTTTGTTTACCAATCAGGATCTTTTGAGAACCTTTTGGGTAATGTATCTCTAGTAATTGGATCATCTCTGGTATAAGTACGGACTTACAGACAGGACTCTACCTATTTCGAGATTCCATATTTCCATATTTCTATACTAATATTAATAATAATAATAATAATAAAACTTTATTTAGAAACATTAACCAAGGACTTAAAAACATATATGAACGATAACCCCGCAAAAGTTAAAAACTGCGTTGCAGTGATTATCGCCCTCCACAAACATTGTACAGTGTTTCATGTTAGATTTAAGACAGTGGTTACAAAATCTAAAGTAAATTAATAATATTAAGTTTCACATATTCACAAATATATTTTTTTTTTTTTGTAATAAGTAACGAATAAAAATAAAGAAATAAAGATTTAGAGACAAAAATTTTGAGATTTACTTATAAATTATTAAAATCTACTTAATTGTTTGCTAATACAAGAACAGACAAGTGGGAATAGCTGTGTTAGCTCAAGGGATGTATTTTAAAATATTACGTGAGTGTTTTATGGTGTGTCCATGTGCATGTATGTGAGTGTGTGTAGATGTGTGTCTGAATTTAGTATGTGTGCGTATGTAAGTGTGATTTTACGAGTGAGTGTTATGTGAGTATAATTTATTTAAAATACCAAGACCTTACAAGTTGCTCTGATTCATCATATGAAAGAGTTAAAAGCCATTCAGTACATTTCTTTTTGCATTTCACTGAAGTCAAGGGATAAATGTGTTGAATTTTATTTATTTGATTGTACAGTGAACAACTTGAGTGATAATAATGACGACTCGCAATAGCAGTCCGGCGAGGTTTATAATTGCATACCTTATAAGATCTTCGCTTTGAGTTGCATTCATCAGGATTGTAAGATAGTTCAGAGTGTTTGCGTAGGATTGTTTGTAGTATAAAAAGTTTTCGTACTGTGAGTACCTGGCAATTCGCGTACAATTCAGCAGTAGGGAAAAGAATAGGCTTTTTGAGCATAACCTTTAGATTTCTGGTAATTAAACTAGTGTAGCAAAAACAGGAACCGGTTTTGTTATCTTTTATAGTAGACTTACCTTTCAATCGAATTAATTCGATCTTTATAGCTAATTACAACATTACACCTGTATGCGTAAAAAACAAAGGGTCCTTCTATATAACGCTTTTTACGCACTTAATTCAAAACACATCAACCCTTCTATCAATTTCCGTCAGAAACCGGTTCTTTAGTTAAAAAATAGAAACCACCCATAGTGTAAGTCTATCATGCGTAAGATTATAAAGACACCCTTAGTTTCGACGAATTATTAGGGGTTAGTTTGATTGATGTTGGCGATTAGGAACTTAAGCAGCATACAGATTAGTGCAAGGGTAGAAGGCAAATTTAAATATTAGATTTTAGAATTTAGATACTAGATTAATTTAGAAGATTTCATTTCAAACTCAAAGTAGCTGGCAAAACCCCGAAGAAACATACAGCTTGTAAAGTTTATAATAAGCTGTATTAAAGAAGGGTAAGTCCTAAATACGTATGGCATAATTTTTATTTTATTTATTTGGACAGCCTACAGTAGACAATACTACACACTTAATTTGGTGAGAAAAACTCTAATCTTTTACAAAGCTATTACAAAAATGCAAAATAAATCAATTAAAGATAAAATTTATCTTGTGTTGTTTCGAACATTTTTATCTCAAGATAGCTGCAATAAAATTAATATTTTATTTACGTGATGTGTGCAGGGTATCTTAAGCAGTCGGAACTTGTGTTCTCTATAGATAAAGATACAAGCTCATGAATCAATAATTAGTTTGATATGGAGTCATCATGTGGCCGGACCAAAACAAAACCAAAAAAAATCACAGGCACCTGTGATTTTTTCCGGCTAAGTTTGAGTTAGAATATTGTTATAAACTTATATCATGGGTTCTGTATATTTTCAATCACTGTTTGTCAAAAAGCATTTTGAAACTAGATGATGCCCGCGACTTTGTCCGCGTGGATAAAGGTTTTTTTTTATTCTCGCGGGAACTCTTTAATTTTTGGGGATAAAAAGTAGCCTGTCTTTCCCCGGGATACAACCTACCCCTAAACCACTTTTCATCAAAATTGGTTGAGCAGATGGGCCGTGAAAGCGTAGCAGGCAGACAGACGACAGACAGACAGACGGACGGACAGATAGACAGACAGACATACTTTTGCATTTATAATATTAGCATGGATTTAAGATAGTTACATAGTTTACATAAGATATTACAACAATAATTGTTAGCTACTGAAAATAAACTTGTACGACAAGTTTATTTTGTCTAAACTTGTCGTACCTACCAAAATTGAGCTTTTTGTAAGTGATGATGCAGTCTAACGTGGTAGCGTGATAATCTGTCAGGGGTATGGCAGTTATAATATTAAAGCCATACTCCTAATTACGCGGCATCGTACCGGCACGTCTTTGCCGGTAGGGTGGTAACTAGTCACAGTCGAAGTGTGAATAATAATAAATAATAATAATGATTAGCCATCTGCGTGGGAGATATTATAGTGCACAAGTGTGTCTGCATACATAGGTATGCAGACACACAGGAAAATCCGATACGACCGAAGAGAGATTAGGCGCAGGACCGACGGCTTTACGTGCTCTCCGAGGCACGGGGGTGAAACACTGCTAACTTCCTTATTCCGGGCTAGTACCTACTGAGAATTTCTTGTAAGAAAAACTTGCTATGACCCGATCCGGGACTCGAACCCGGGATCTCGTCGGTCGTAGTCGAACATGCTAACCACTAGACCAACGAGGCACACACTAGTTAAAACTACTGTTCAAATTAACACAAGTATATAATCAACGAAAATGTTAGAAATAAAATACACGATAAAAAATCAATCAAAAACAATTCACGAACGTTCTTGACCTTTTAAAGTCGATATGTTTATCATAAATGGTAATTTAAATTTATTGCACGCGAGAATGACTAATAATGCTTGATTTGGAGAGAAAATAAATAATTATCTGATTTTGTTGGAATTAAAATATTCTTTAATGAATATTTAGTAATCTTATCTCCGGATCGATACATATATTATTTTTATGAGACAGAATGCGAGATATGAAGAATTTAGCGATTTGAATTAATTTGTTTCCAAGCTTAGATTTTTCCATAGTATGCTGAACGGCTTAAGGTATATGCGGCCTAGCCTTAGTGTCTACATTTGGCACCAGCACACTTTATAGTGATTTCGTAAAGATGCGGACGGTTTCTTGGAGTTTGCTCTGGAATACAATTCGCTCCTTGAAAACTGCGCATGAGTTGGTTTTGAATAGAAGTTGGTTCTTGTTTCGGATAGACTAAACATTTGTGCAGTAAGCACGTGGCACAAAGATTAATTATTATCACACAGCAAATTATTCGCTGTTTCGTGATTTTTATATCTATTTATCTATAACAACTGTATTAAGTAAATAATAAGCCTTAACGCATCAGCGAATAAAGCGACACATTAGTACAATATCTCTTACACAATACACATACGTCTTTATTTTTCTCAAACCATACAATAAAGCTTCCTTGAAAAGCTGATGTTGAGAGAAGAATAAAATTTATTATTTAATAAGACGTTCTTTTCCACTTTTATATTTTAAAATATTCTACACTGCTGTTATAAATCAAGTTAAATTCGCAGATATGTGCAATATATTAAAGAGAGAGGACTACTTTGCACATCGCAGTAAGTAATGCGTATCTTTGTTTCAGACCAAGTAAAGAAACGACTTATGTTCCAGGCCTAGATAATATAGTAAACAACCTCCTTTTGGAAAACTTAGAAGGTCATAGAGATGGATGATAAACTTTACCGGATATATTCAAGATGGTGTTTGAATTTGCCGTCGATGGCTATGAGGTGGTGATATTTTATCCAAAATCATAAAAAAAACTCTACTGATATATAGAGTCAATATCACAAAAAAAATAACGGTTGCGAAAAACTACTGAAGATGGTATGTTTCATAATCTTTGCTAAACAAGTGTCTATTGGAGTCGTGATAACCTGAGATACGAAGGTAAATTCACCCTAATTATCCCATAATTATAAGATCTCTGAAAAATGATATGCGCGAATTTCTATGAAACTGTAAATGAAAAAAAGTTGATATAATATATAAAAAATTCTTTTTAAACAACCGACTTCAAACTCCCGCGCCAACTTTACAACAACAAGCACACGCTATACAAAGTACTCATTTTATTGTTGATATTTTAAAAACCGTTTGAACGATTTCGATACAATTTATATGGGATTGCATGGGAAGTATGCCCTTTCAAATAAAAAAAGAATCATCCAAATCGGTCCACCCAGTCAAAAGTTCTGAGGTAACAAACATAAAAAAAAATAAAAAAATACAGTCGAATTGAGAACCTCCTCCTTTTTTTGAAGTCGGTTGAAAATAAATATTGTCACTCAAGTAACGTATTACCACACAATGTATTACGTAGTATTTTGTACGCATCGTTTGGACATCTAAATTTTTTAGAATGGTAAACCAATTTTTGAAGTGAAACTTCTTTAGAATCGTTGTGATTTGAAAATTCGATGAAACGAAAAAGCCACAACAAACAGAGACAAATATATTCATAGCAGGATTTAGCCTGCGAGAGAATGAGATATATGTATAATAGAACGAGACACAAGTTATATTTATCTCATTCTCTCGTAGGCTACTATTCTGAAGTTTCACTTCTGCCGTGTGTGAATTGCACACACAAACTTTTTGTTTTGATTTACTATCGGTTTGCATATCATTTTTGGTTTGTGGATGTGACCTTGGCCTAACTGCAGTCTGTAACTATACACTAGATCGAGGTGAACGTGGGAGCAACGTCACCATAAAACATTATTGTACGGTACTAACAACAGTCTACCGGACATGATTGAATTTTATGCGTGCTTTTAGTGAATGCCATTATTCCTGTTCGTAGTGATTGAGAGCCTAAAATTCAAATTTATAAGGTTTAAAATTGAATACCTAATAAAAATTATGATTAATTTCAGGGTTCCAACAATTTCACTTTCAGATAATTCGTTCACATCACAAGGTTTAAGTTGATTGATTAACTTAACTTTCAATTGCAAACACGCAATACAAAACGTTTCAGTCACTTAAGTGCTCGGTACACAGTCAATTTGGATCACAGGCGCAATTGTCTATGCAAATTGTAATCATTTGACAGCTTAAAACCTACTAGGTATTACTCGACCTGTTTGATGAGTTCATGCATGCTTTTTGACGTGCAGACGTCTATGAACTTTTTAAACAGGTCGGATTATCCGTTTGACAAACGATTACTCAACGATTTCGAGATCTATGATCGCAATTTTGATTGGTCGTGTACAGAGTGGATGACGGACAATCCAATTTCTATCCACTCTGTACACTATTAATCAGAACCGCGATCCATATTGACTGTGTACCGGGCGCCTTCCACACCAGTAGTATTGTCCGGTCCGTAGTGTGTTTTCGCTATAGCAATACAATACAAATCCATACTAATATTATAAATGCGAAAGTGTGTCTGTCTGTCTGACTGTCTGCTACGCTTTCACGGCCCATCTATTCAACCGATTTTGATGAAATTTGGTACAGGGACAGGTTGTATTCCGGGGAAGGACATAGGCTACTTTTTATCCCGGAAAATTTAAAGGTTCCTGCGGGAATCAAAAAAATTATCTGTTCAACCGATTTTAATGAAATTTGGTACAGGAGTAGGTTGTATCCCGGGGAAGGGCATAGGCATAGGATATATATTTATCCCGGAAAATTCAAGAGTTCCCGCGATAATCGAAAAAACTTGGTCTACGCGGACGAAGTCGCGGGAATCATCTAGTCCTTTATAAAGCTAATAAATTTTATTAGTATACCCTAATAGCAGGAAGTCCTAGCATAGCGTCTACAGAATTATATGTATAAATGCATAGCACGAAATCCAAACAAAAAAGATATTTAAAAACATTGAAAGTTAGAAAATGATTTTAAAATTAAGTCTACCTAGCTTGTCCTACAATAAGCAACGCAACTAAATTGCGGTAAGTTGGTGCAATAAAACCACAACATAGTCGTACATATTGGTGTGGCAACCCCGTTTGTATTGGTACTTTCTGGAAGCTTTGCAAGCGTAAACGTCCACATAGCCTTTTACTGGCGACTTTTCACCGATAAAAACGATACTATAAAGTTGACCCTTTTGCTCAAATAAAACTCGCTCCGCTCGCATGATGATACTCTAATATGCATAGAATCCAGTTTTATTTGAGCTTCTAAAATCCTGGTAAAGAGTGGTTGCAGAATAGCACTCTACAGCATTTGCATGGTTTAGCAAGTGTACAGTTAGGCAACGAATGTACATTGGTGGGAACTTTTTTAGTTGTGGAGTTCATTTTGTACACAATTACATACGTAATTATTAAGAAATCGGACGTTTATTATATTATCTTATGTTAGCGCCGCTCGATGACTACAGATGGCGCTGTACCAGTGAGGCGGCAAAGCAGTCGTTACGCGAGGTTTCCGCCAATCAGAGAAGTTTCCGCTTATGTGGCAGCTATGTTTACGTGACGTCATGATATTCTAGAATATTACATTATAACAAATTCAGTGTTCTCATAACAATTCGATACTCAGATTTGCCTCGAGTAGCAAGTGTTCTAGAAAGTAGACCTATCTATACCATGTTTGCAAGTGGTTATGGATCTAGTTGTTGTTATATTGTTACATTGCATTAATTTAATATATCTAACATGTTCTTATGTTTCTTCCTAAATAAATGGCTGAGTCTGTGTTTTGTATATTGTTAGCTTGCATCTTAAAAACCTATCCATAACCATACGCAAGTAGGTTTGCTAATATTATCAACTTTAGTGATAAACCTAGAACAGCAGTCAAGCTTTATTTAATAAGTAAAGTTATTATTTGTAATTTTTCATACCGGTAAATGTGTTGCTTGCGGTTTTTCTCATGACGTCATCGGCATGAAGGAAACCAATTTACAGAAAGGCAAGAAAGAAGATTATATTTCATAGGAATGATATTATTAACGTCGCGAAGTAATCACATTTTTGTTCGCGTCGCATACTCCACCTAGATAGGCTTATCCTACTGTTTGTTAACTAATCCATGGTATTTACTTTACTGGGCCGTGGGCACTTGGTTAGGTTTTTTCCGTATTTCAGGGGGGTTGAATTATATATGAAGTTTAGGTGTGTTGGGTGCGATTTATGAAGGGTGGCCGGGGTTTTAATCTTCCAGAATGGCCATAACAAGACGTATGGCCAAATTACTGCATCCGTTATGAGGCACGTGAACGATTTAATGTTTACTTGAATTTTAAGTGAGTTCCGCTTACCCACCTATATTTTACTAGGAAGATCTCGAAAAGCAATTGGATAATGTAGGTGAATTTGTTTATCCTATACTAACTAACTGATGCCCGCGACTTGGTTCGTATTGATTTAGACTTTTAATATCTCGTGAGAATTCATTAATTTTCCAGCACAAAAGTAGCCTATGCAGAAAATCACGTTGATTGTTGCGGCCTGATTGAAGGACAAACCAACCTTTCGTATTAATAATATTAGAAGGTAGGTAGTATTCGTGCCGGTACACCAACTTGGGATAACGTTTATATGTGGTTTGACCTAGGAATAAATTGGAATTTGCACTGTAGTATTTGAATTTTAAAGAAAATCTCCAAGCTTATACCAAAAATATTTTACGTAATAGTGGTTGCTGACCGATTCAAGAATTTATATAAATAAAATATTCCTGAGTAAAGTGTTAAGTGGAATGCAATATCCCATTAAATTTTTGTTTTTGTTAACTTCTTTATGAACACTAAATCAATTCTGATGGAATGTTAATGGACCAAATTCGAGAAAATGGTTGACAAAGTAAGAACGAAAACACTATGAACAGGATATGTCGGGGCCAACCTTTCAGGTTGAACGTTTTGTTCGGTCGCCTAGTTTGCGCACTTCATAAAAATTAAATTTCAGTTTTTGTCCTATCCATAGTGTGTTTTTACCATAAATGGTAAATTTTATAATAACTAGCTGATGCCCGCGACTTCGTCTGCGTGGATAGAGTTCTTTTTTGGTTCCTCGGAAACTCTTTAGTTTTCCGGGATAAGAAGTAACCTGTGTGTTATTCTAGACTATAATCCTGTGCAAAATTTCATCCAGATCAGTTCAGCCGTTCTGGCGTGATTGAATAACAAACATCCATCCATTATTTGATCCATTCATCTAAATTTTCGCATTTACATGTCTCCATACCTACTATAATATTATAAATGCGAAAGTGTGTCTGTCTGTCTGTCTGCTACGCTTTCCCGGCCAATCTTTTCAACTTTTTTTGCTGAAATTTGGTATAGAGGTAGGTTATATCCCGGGAAAGGTCATACTTTTTATCCCGGAAAATTAAGGAGTTCCCGCGGGAATCAAAAAACCTTAATCCACGCGGACGAAGTTGCGGGCATCATCTAGTATTTGTATAAAAGTATAAATGCCCAGCCTACACAACGATTCTTTTAGCTTTAACTTGGATCGAAATTTTGACCAATTGGCAATCTTCTTTTTTTTAAGTTGGTCAAAAGTGGGTTAAGCGTAACGTGAGTGCCATAAAGAGTCATCTATCCGTGTTTTTATTTGGATCGGCTCATTTTTACGGGCGATAAATTTTGAGTTTATTGTGTCGTGAAAAACTACGAGTAATCTGAGGTCAGCTCAAATTGCAGAGAGAGCAGTTAGTTTTAATAATACTCGACACATGTGGACATACATCAGCTTTCATTGTTTCTTTTATATCGATAAAATCTAGTTAAGATGAAGAAATATTAAACTACGAGGCGTATTGTTGTTTATTTTTGGAGTTTTACCTCTAAGAATCGATTTTCATATAAATAATCCCGGGGTATGAAAAATTATGGGGAGTAAAATTAAACTTTCTCCTTTACGTTATTTACTTTATGTTTCCACGACTATGTAATGTATTTTGATAGATATAAATTATATAACTAAAATAAATAAATATTTCAAGCATGCTTTCAGTAGGTACCTAATATAAAAAATGCGTTCATTAATTTTATAATAATCGTTCGTAAAGAGTAAACTCCAGTCGTGCTGACAGACACAATTTTTTTTCTCTCTCGGTTATTGCTCTTCGATTTGTATTACGAAGAAACAATTGTTTGGCTAGACCTGCAGTAAGAGTTACTGAGTTGACGCACTGATTGTAGGTACTTGTACCTATTAAACACAACAAACACATTCAGAATATTTTAATTTTTAAATTGACTGTCGAAGGATTGATTGATGATTCTGTTGACTAAATGATTCCTCACACAACACACATTACATTCAAACCCTACAGCATACCCAATAATAACAATATTAAATAAATAAAATAGACGACTCTTGTTTGATGTCGGGAACACGCCAGGTCGAGAAAAGGTAAATAATCCAACAGGTACAGTATTGTTTTGCACAAATTCCTACCGTATAAGGAGCACTTCAAACATCGTCCCAAAACAAAAGCAAAAAACCGGCCAAGTGCGAGTCGGACTCGCGCACCGAGGGTTCCGTACTCAAGAAGTAGGTATACCTTTGTTAATGAACCGCAAAACTAACTTTGTTTGTAGAGGTTTACTGTTAATATCAAAAAATTAAGTTTGTTGTATGGGAGCCCCCTTTAATATTTACTTTATTGATATTTAATTATTTATTTTGAAAGGTAATATACAAGTTAATATTCTGTGAAAATTTGAACCGTCTACCTGTTACCGTTTTTAATATTGAGCAAAAAAATACGAAAAAAACACGTTTATTGTATAGGGACCCCCTTTAATATATATATTTTTTTAATTTTTAGTATTTGTTGTTATAGCGGCAACGGAAATACATCATTTGTGAAAATTTCAGCTTTCTAGCTATCACGGTCTATGAGATACAGCCTGGAGACAGACAGACAAACAGACAGACAGACAGACAGACAGACAGACAGACAGACAGACAGACAGCGGAGTCTTAGTAATAGGGTCCCGTTTTTACCCTTTGGGTACGGAACCCTTAAAAAGGTCCCGTGCCTTACATGTTCCGAGCTAATAAGATTAGTGCCAGTAACTATGTGGCGAGTACTAATAGGTCTCATTTGCTTTCTCCACGCAGTCATCTCCGCTCGCTATTTGCCAGTCAGGATCAGACTTAGAAAATCTGGAAAGAATAGATACAATTAAAAAGTTTTGTCTAATTTAAGTCGCAAAACTATTTTACGTTATGTCTCTGTAATATTAAACCAATTATTTGCTAGATGAAAATTACAAAATATAGTATTTTCTTTATAATTTTTTCACTTGGTCAAAATGGTTATTAATTGTTTAAATAATCAGATTAATTTGCGGTACATTGGTTGTGCTAGGAATAAAGAAGGACTCGAATGGCATCGTGAGCATTGATTTTAATAGACATGAAATTTTTCATTATCACGGACACCAATACCTATTTTTACTGATTAGCACTCCTAGTCAGTTTAAAAAAATGTTTCACGAATCAAATTCTAAAAAAACACAAATACCATTTCTTACTGTCTCTTATTCTGTGTGAGATATTTCAGTCATGGGTTAGCTCGTATAAAAAATTCAAACCAAGTTATATCCATAGTCTCAACATCAAGCAGGTCTCCATGACATGGTGACTCCATGTCGTGACTTTCTTTAGTATTAAGGTAACAAATCGCGATTTCACATGTGAATACTCTTGACGACCTCCGTGGCGCAGTGTGTAACGCTGTTGCCTTAACGTGCGGAAGTCCCGGGTTCGAGCCCCGGCAGGGTCAATTTGGGAATTTATAATTTCTGAATTTTCCCTGGTCTGGCCTGGTGGGAGGCTTCGGCCGTGGCTAGTTACCACCCTACCGGCAAAGACGTGCCGCCAAGCGATTTAGCGTTACGGTACGATGCCGTGTAGAAACCGAATAGGGGTATGGGTTTAATATAACTTCCATGCCCCTACCAGGTTAGCCCGCTACCATCTTAGACTGCATCATCACTTACCATTAGGTAAGTTAGTCAAGGGCTAACTTGTAGTGGATAAAAAATAAAAAAATATGAATAAAGTTTCCTTACGGACTCCATTGTTTTAAGTTTACCTTGAATAGTTTAAACGTAAAATCTCAGTGTATCATGTCACATCCATAGTTTCAACATCATGTGGGTCCCCATGACACGGTGACTCCATGTCGTGATCTTCTTAATTAGCATTGAGGCAACGAGTCGCGATTTCACATGCGAATTTGAATAAAGCTGCGTTGAGGACTCCATTCTGCTCATACTGTTGCATTGTTAGCGGCGATTTCGGTACAAGCTCATTACTAGGTTTGTCTGCGCTGGCTCTTGTTTGAGCCAATTTAAGTAACAAAGAAAATTCTTTTTTAGCTTCAATTTTATACAAGCTTTTGTGTTCGGCTGAGTTTTTTTTTCTGGCAACTGAATCATTAAAATGCTGAGTTGTGGCTTTAAATTGTGAAGGTATTAAATAGTTACCTACTCATTAAAGTATAATATTATGAAATCTATTTAACAGGACTACACTATTCTATATTAAAAAAGGAAGTTAAAAATTACAATTCATTGTTAGAGAAGTATTATTTGTGTTTAACTAGCTGATGCCCGCGACTTCATCCACGTGGAATAAGGTTTTTTAGGTTCTCGCAGGATATCTTTAATTTTCCGGGATGAATAGCCTATGTCACTCTCCAGGTCCTCAACTATACCAATGCCAAAAATCACGTCGACCCATTGCTCCGTTGCGGCGTGATTGAGGACATACAAACAAACCAATAAACCAACAATCGGACGAAGTAGCGGGCATCAGTTAGTAATCCAATAAATCTTCGCTATAATTTGGATATAAATCTTATCCCTAATTCAGCGCAATATGATCTTATAATAAAAGCTCTATGATTTGTTAGATCTATAAAAACCGGCCAAGTGCGAGTCGGACTCGCGCACCGAGGGTTCCGTACAAACATGTAGTAAGTTTTAAATTATTAAAAAAACTACTTACTAGATCTCGTTCAAACCAATTTTCGGTGGAAGTTTGCATGGTAATGTACATCATATATGGGGGGACACACATTTTACCGCTTTGAAAGTGTCTCTCGCGCAAACTCTTCAGTTTAGAAAAAAATGGTACTACAAACCTCAATATCATTTTTGAAGACCTATCCATAGATACCCCAAACGTATGGGTTGGATGAAAAAAAAAATTTTGAGTTTCAGTTCTAAGTATAATAGTACCCCCAAAATTTATTGTTTTTTTTTCTATTTTTTTAAGAAAATCTTAATGCGGTTCACAGAATACATCTACTTACCAAGTTTCAACAGTATAGTCCTTATAGTTTTGGAAAAAAGTGGCTGTGACATACGGACGGACAGACAGACAGACAGACATGACGAATCTATAAGGGTTCCGTTTTTGCCAAATTTGGCTACGGAACCCTAAAAACAATGTCAGAACACCTATCACGATACCATACCCACCACATTGAATAAAACCATTTACCGATCGATCGATACCCAAATGACTATACTTGTGTAAATACTAATAAAAGAACATTATAATTCCTGATAACATCTCGATCTCAATATTTGGGTTTGGGAATGATCGGCTAGTGTTTCCAGGTTTATTTTACAAAAATCGAGACCAGTAAAACTCGTGATGGCACTTATTGAAATAATAGTTATTTGTTATACAAGAGTGAAAAGTTGTTTTTTAACCGCGTGCTCAATTTTGTTGACCGAGCTAGCGAAGGATTCTAAAATTGAATCACGAGCGCAGCGAGTGATCCAAAAATTAGAATCCTGAGCGTCAGCGAATCAAAAGAGAAAAGATGAAAAATCTTTTCACTCGAGTGCAACACGTAAATTTTCATCCAACCTCAGCGAGGAAATGACTAAATTCGGCACCATAGAGGTAGAAATAAATAGGTTTTAATGATGTTTTGAATTCACAAACTTCATAGACGAGTGATATTTACTAACGTGCACACGATGTTCTAAATTCAATTTACTTTATCCTCAAGAGGATAATAACGGCTTTTGCATTCAGATATCGAAGAGTAAAAATTCTCTTTCCGAGATGGTGGGATGAAAAAAATATTAAAGCACTATTTATTACGAAACTAGATTGGATGCGTGGATTAAGAGTTTTTGATTCCCACGTGAATTCTTTAATTTCCGGTATAAAAAGTAATTTATGCCCTTTTCCGGGATATAATCTACCACTGTTCCAAATTTCAAAACAGTTGAGCAGATGGGACGTGAAAGCGTAGCAGACAGACAGACAGACACACTTTCGCATTTTATGGAGAATGGATTCATCAAGTATTTTTTTTTAAATAATTCATTTATAGCAGATTCATTAATATGCTTCAGGATCCAAAAAAGAAATGAACGATTAGGTTTCTTTTAGCATTAACCAGATCAGTACGAGGTCGATAGCTTATCGATTAAGTTTTTTTAAATAAAGCATTACTCTGTTACATGTTTATACTGAACTTAGGGTTAGCATTTGGGTCAAATTACTCAGTTGTAGAACGGAAGCAGTGATTAGATTTCTCCCACACAACACAGCTTGGACAATATGAATCGTGTTAGTGTGGGCTAGGTCATCAAGATTTCTGAAAATCGGGACGTCCCAACAAAAGCTGAACAACTGGCAACACTAGACCGTCGATTCTGTTAAACAATGTCCACCGACGCGCATACCCACGCATGGGGCACGCCCCTTAGCGATCATACATTGTTCATAGGTACTTCACTATCTTGATCATCAGAGAATGCTTATAGATCCGATCGTGACGTGAAACTATCGGAGTTTTATGGGACCGACTTAGTTATGTATAGGGAAATTTCACATACCAAACATTTCAGTTTCCATATAGTTTTGCGGCTTTTTTTTTATCCACTACAAGTTAGCCCTTGACTGCGATCTCACCTTATGGTAAGTGATGATGTAGTCTAAGATGGTAGCGGGCTAACCTATTAGGGGTATGGCAGTTATATTAAACCCATACCCCTATTCGGTTTCTACACGGCATCGTACCGGAACGCTAAATCGTTTGGCGGCACGTCTTTGCCGGTAGGGTGGTAAAGCCACGGCCGAAGCCTCCCATCAGGCCAGACCAGGGAAAATTCAGAAATTATAAATTCCCAAATTGACCCTGCCGGGGATCGAACCCGGGATCTCCGCACGTTAAGGCAACAGCGCTACACACTGCGCCACGGAGGTCGTCAAAAAGGCTATAAATATAGACATTCGTTTTGGTGTAATATTATAAGTTGGGTGAAAATAAAGTGATACTGTGTAAATCGCAATAAAACTCTTCCAATAAATTTTATTTTCCATAGGCGTCCCGACGCAAAATGTCGTATGCCTCTCTGATCCTTATAATTGGGACATTTGTCTGACAGAAATACCGATCACTTTTTTGCATCCCACCGTTAAACTTAAAATACGGACTTCAAGATTTGCGGCGCATTAAAACCTGAATTATATTGAATTCACTTTATATTCTGTCCGTGTGCAAAAAAAGTTCTCCCAATTATGCGCAAACGCAACGTCCCATTTCGTTCCCTTTAAATCGAATATCGATTTTTCCTTTTGGTAAAAATACAAGGCAAAAATCATTGCGCCCAAAAACATTAACAGCGTAAGAAAACCTGTGAAAAACATATCGTCTGTTCAGATTGCATTCGTTATTTCGATATACCCGTTTGTCCCTAATGCCGGCCCAACATTGTACTCCATATGTCATCGTGTCAAGTCGGTTCAATGCATTATGCATTGTTTCCATTACACTACGATATTTTACATAAACCCGATGTTAAGGTTTATGCCATGAATAAAATTCAATTTTTTATTTGACTCAGTTGCAGCAGGAGGCGGTTCCATCATGGAACCACTTTTTATTCTGTTAAGGTTTTAACCTATAGCCACAGGCACATCCATCAAAGAAGTTTTTATTTTATAAGGCTGCATGTAACTTCCCCTTGGTCTTTAAATGGTTATTATAAAGAATCCTTATTACCCGACTGCGGAACGCACAGGGTTATGTGTTTTTGAACTTACTTACTCGTTTATAACACTTCCTTTTCAATTGAGTTGAGTGTTGTTCTGTGATCAGCCATGCATTACCTAGTAGGTACTAGAGCGTGATTGAGGCATTTAATTCGCTTGTTGGAAAGGAGCGTTTCACGAACAATGGACATCTTGGACGTTTGCCATGATGACGCTTTAATTCCCAGGTTCTACAGCTGGATATGTCTCCAACATCACAATATGTGAGGCCATTCATGAAAATGTTAAAACGTTTAACTCTGGTAATGATCATATACTTATTTACGGCAGAAAAAATATAAAAACGTCAGCATATAATAAAAATTTATTTAGCTAAAAAATGTCTGCATAAAAATATTCCATGCAAATATGGAATACCCTAAGATACGATTTATTTTCCTTTAGCATGTTGATTGTATAAAGAATTAAGCCGTCAAGTCTAGAGAGTGCTATCAGAAGACTGACATACTACATCCGTCGATCCGTTGGATGTAGGTATACGTCGTTATGAAGCCTAAGCCAGGCGACATTTAATTATTCGCATACAAATTGTACCCTGCGGCCTCTTTGCAACGATGTAAACTCTGTGGATAGCCCCTTTAAGGTATAGCTTATAATTTTTCTATCGGTCCCGGATAATAAGCTATCGAGTTCCATATTGAAAAAATGCCAACACGAAAAAATCAACTCTTCAAATATGGACAGCAATATCAAAGAATTTATTACAGAGAACATCTTTTAGCAGTTTGTTTAGTAATTTGTAGTACTAACGAGTCTTCCAAAGTACAGCTGTGTACCACAAAATACAGTTAAAATTTGTAGACATTCCTACATCGTTTGACAACCACACAACTAACTGTATTGAACATTTTTGTTCTGTTTACTCCATTTAGAGTACTTCTTGAACAAATACACTGCGATTTGCTATTCCGTCGCGTTCGCTTGTTCGCGCCTAATATTTGTGTTCTTAAGACAAACTGAATGTGGAGACTTTAACGTATCAGTATCATCTATTTGCGCTGCTTCGAACGGATGAAGTTTTACCAAAAGAGACGTTCATCGTTACGTTGTGATTTGCCGTATCACGTACAGTCCCACAAACTTATCTGACCCGGTGACCAAAATTGTAACTAATTTTTATGCCTGTTTTGTTTTTATGTTGTAAACAGTTTTTTTTAAGCTATTGCATAGCTTCTATCGCGGGCCTTGAGCGTGGAGACCGAATCCAGAAATTCCGTAACGAAAAAAAAACCTAACACTTTGGTTGCTATGACTACTTGTGTTGTTGACTTCAAGTTGTTGAAAATAAAAAGACTATTTTTATGAAAAAGACTATTTTTATTTTTCATCGTTCATCCCTGTCCCTTCAGGGGTGCCTCAGGGCTCCCACCTTGGTCCACTATTTTTTAATATTTACATAAATGACATCATATCCGTATTTAAAAACTCAAATTTCTTGCTTTATGCTGACGACAATAAGATTTACAAAATTATAAGTAGCGTAAACGACTGCGTTGATTTACAAAATGACTTAGACTCACTCTGTCATTATTGTTCCCAAAATTCACTATTCTTAAATATAAAAAAGTGTAATGTTATAACATTCACAAGAAAACGTAAACCTATAATCTATGATTATAAACTAAAAGATGAAGTCTTGAACAGGGTGTCCTCGGTGAAGGATCTTGGCGTAATACTAGATAAAAAGTTACTTTTCGATGAACACATCAACTACATTGCTAGTAAGGCTTATAGGATGTTAGGATTTGTTTTAAGGGTCTCCAAGGAATTTAAACTACCTTCAACACTTATACTTCTCTATAATTCGTTTGTAAGGTCTATTATGGAATATGCTTCCACGGTTTGGAGTCCTCGGTATAAGGTACATATAGAAAAAATTGAAAGAGTACACAATCGGTTTCTAAAACGACTTTCATACTATATCTCAAATAATACCAACTGTGTTGGGAATCCTGATCCACCACTTTCAGCTGCTAGTAGACGTGTTCAAAGAGATCAAATCCTCCTATTCAAACTCATGAATAATGGGGTTGACTCTCCATATCTAATTTCTAAAATAACTTTAAGATGTCCACGGATTAACTCTCGACATCCAAAACTGTTTCGCATTGCACCAAGCAAGACAAATTATGCAGAAAATACATTTATAAAAAGATGTTGCAAGCAGTATAATGAATTGTTTTTCAATAACGACTTATTTCAGCTCTCTCTCCCCAAGTATAGATTGGCTATTAAAGATTGTTTGGCACAAACCAACTAGCTCAACATTTTTTCTTTTCTTTTTTTGATCATTATATCTTAGTACCTATGTGTTTTTTTTATTTTATTTTGTTTCTTTGTTCTAATTTAATGCAAGTATAAAAAATAATTTTGTTTTGTCTAGCGGCTATACCCAACTATTCTTTTGGAAAATGTTTAGACAATATGTGCTGAGAATATTTGAAAACTGTTTTGGTTTAAGTGCAATGTTATATTTAGTTTACCTATTGTATATTATGTTACTGTATGTTTTTCAAAAAATAAATAAAAAAAAAAAAAAAAAAAAAAAAAAAAGATGATTTTGGTTGCTATGACTACTTGTGTTGTTGACTTCAAGTTGTTCCAAGGGGAATCAAAAAGCCTCGTGTTGAGGTTTTTTGATTCCCCTTGGACACCCGGACTATTGAAAACATAATTCTTTAAAATTATTTCGCCTTTATATTTTCAACAACTTGAAGTCAACAACACAAGTAGTCATAGCAAGTTGATAAAAAATGCTATGCAATAGCTTTACCGCGGCAGTCTCCGAGTGCCACACGTCTTTTTTTTTATTTTTATTTTTTCATACAATACTAGCGACTACTTTCAAACTACTACTAGTTTCACGCACTATAGACAACTTTCTTTGGAATAAGGATCACTTTAGAAGCACGCGTCACATGCGTTGTTTTTCTGTAAAATTGTTTGGCATATGCCGAAAAAGCTTTTCTTGCTTTGAGTGCTCAAAGGTCCTTGTGTAACTTTTTTACACGTTTTCGTAACGTTTGCTTTAACGTTACGTGGACGTTGAGATAATTCCCTCATAAAATAGATGGGATTTCAACGTGAAAACTTGAGCTGATAAATAAAATAGATGGTGTAAATAAATACTACCTACTATATTCAAAAATATTGATGTTTCATTCGAACAGTATCGCGAAGATCTTGCACGAATAATGGATAATTCAAATCATTATGATGAGGGTAAAAGTAGCATAATATATTGATAGAATTCTTAGATCAAGAAAAAAATCAATAAAACATGAGAATCATCAATAAAACAAGAGATTAGCTCATCTAAAATTTAAGAGAAAAATGCAAGGTAAACCTACTACAAAGCGCGATATGATAATGTTATCAGAATAATATCGAAGATTATACCGATGGTAATACAGATATACAAAACCAAGTTAACGCTAACGCATAAGAAAAATCGAAAAGTATCTTAAAATGATTGTAAAAATAAACATGAAATTGTGTAAAAACTGGCATTCTTTTCAAAAAAGTCAGAAAGTCGTATGCGGAAGTTTTCTTAAGTGTTTTGTCCGATTACGGGATAACCGAATATTTTAATAATATTATGTCCGTAGCTCTAAGGCTCGTATCTATTCCTAAAGAAACAATATTTGTAACCCATCCTTTGGTTTTTTCACCAAAATATCCATAGCGAAGATAAAATCGATTGTTAAACGGGTTTTAAAATTCTATTTCACTTCACGTCTGCTTTAAGTATTACCATAATACAAGTCTAGTGGAAATGCCTTTAAATAACATTCCCGGATGCGTATCTTATTCAAAACGTGAAATCATGAGCAAAGTAGAGAGTATTAGGTATATAGTATCATCAAGCATTACGCCTGGGAGTTGACACAGCTCTTTTGGCCAATTCTCGCAATTTATATGAGAGTGATTACAATTATTTAAACTTGCACTTTTCGAAGAAATATAATTCGTGGCTATGATACAGTGCAACTAATAGAAAATCATCATCACACCTGCCTCCTTTACATTCGCTAAGTTAATATCGAAGTATATTAAAAGCTGCTTGTCTAATCTTGAATTCCAAAACGATCCATTTCACAAATCCGACTATACAACAGCCCCTTTTAGGCCTCTTTGAGTTACTTGTTGGTTATCTTACAAACGCCTTTACAATACGCCTAAAACACATCGCATTCTTGTAAGTATTGCAATAATTGTGTTTTATAAAACATGTCACAACAATATCATACACTCATGAGTCATGCTTAACGCATCATTTTTATTTAAGCCTCGAATTCATTAGGCCTTAGGGGACAAAAAAGTTCCGCGGCACGTGTCGATATAGATGTCGGGCGACGTCGCACGACAAGTCTAGCAACAGGCAACCACAAAGGTCGCGAGACAAGATGTCTAGGATGTCTAGCGACATCAGTCGACTTCATCCAACGTCGCTCGACGTCACTAGAGTGTCGTACGTATCGCGGAACATTTTATCCCCTAGTAAATACGAGAGTTAACGTTATATTTTTAGAAATCAAAACTTTCAATATTTCATTTTATACAAAATAACGTAGCTTCATTCCTCGAGAGGAAGCGCCGCTTCACTTTATGTAGAGTACCTATAGACCACCAACGAGGCTGTAAGAATGTCTAACGTAATAATTATACGAAAAGTGACCGTTTGAAAGACGCTCGCGGTCAGCCCACTTTATAAGTAGTACAGGCTTTTAATTATCTGGTACGGTATGAGAATTTTTATTTCAAAAGAGCTCTTGCAAGAATAATTGTGTAATTTTGAATTTTGGGTGTCGTTTTGAGTTGTTTTACATTTTTGCCCAATTTGTTATTTAAAATATGTTATAAGTGCAGACGTACGTCACGTCTACACTTGTAACATGTTTATCCATCCATCCATCCATTCAATGATTTTTTTACATTGTCAAAATACAAAATAATATAAATAAATAAATAAAAACTTTTTATTTCAGGCAAGTTCTTACAAACTGAAAGCCCATATTTTGTTAGTAATAATTTATCTTTAATCTATGTTAGTGAAAAAAAACAAACAAAATGTCTAACCTAACCTCCTCTTATACCTAAAGACTCCGCACGTCACCCTTCGTGTGGCACGTAGCCATATTATGGCTATTTGGCGTTTTCGGCGTTATGTGGCAAGTAGCCATATTATGGCTAAAACAAAATGGCGGATCGCGTCCACCGCGGTTGCCGACATTTTTGTTTCTTATAAATAGATTACTGTCTCGATTCCTCTCTAACTTTGGTATTAAATACTAGGATAGACAAGGACACAGTAGGAATTTTTTGACGTTCTTACTGTATGTAATCAATGGGTGGGTAGAAAGGACTTGTCCAAGATTGGGCCTTGAACATGAACCAAGCTGATTTTAATACACGTGAATAGAGATCCTAAAATATGGCATATAGCATAATTTACACATTTTTAAAGGACCCCATTTTGGAAAAAAATATTGTTTTATTTTGTGGCTTTTTTAGGTCTTGGCCTGAATCTTATCAACAGTAAAAAAAAAAACTTGATTGTCTTTGTCACTTATGTCATAGAATGATTGTCAAATGTCAATGTCAGTTTTTTATGAGCTTTTTGACGACCTTCGTGGCGCAGTGTGTAGCGCTGTTGCCTTTACGTGCGGAGGTCCCGGGTTCGATCCCCGGCAGGGTCAATTTGGGAATTTATAATTTCTGAATTTTCCTTGGTCTGGCCTGGTGGGAGGCTTCGGCCGTGGCTAGTTACCACCCTACCGACAAAGACGTGCCGCCAAGCGATTTAGCGTTCCGGTACGATGCCGTGTAGAAACCGAATAGGGGTATGGGTTTAATTTAACTGCCATGCCCCTATAACAGGTTAGCCCGCTACCATCTTAGACTGCATCATCACTTACCATCAGGTGAGTTCGCAGTCAAGGGCTAACTTGTAGTGGATAAAAAAAAAAAAAAAAAAACATTAAAGTGCCAGATTTGATAGATCTAGGGTATGTTCCGATATACACTGAGAGCACTGTTCTGTGCTCTTACTGGGGAGAAATTCGTCCCGTTATGGATTGACAGTATACTGCCGCAGTTTCCTAAGGAAATATATGACGTCATAAATCGTCGCCATTTTTGTACTGTGAGCACTGGAGTTTTCGATGTAAGGTGCTCTCAGTGCTGACTGCGTTCCGTTTTAAACAGTGACCAGTATAGCTAACTATAAAGGAACGGTTTCGCAGTGTACTAAATTGACGTCACACCTTACAGTGCAAGAAGTGTATTTCGGAACATACCCCTATACATCTAGGGTGCGTTCCACTAAGCGTTCACAACGATCACGCTCACGACCGCATTTTTCCTGTTATTTTTTCGTTACTGTCGTAAACTCAAGTGGTATAGATAAGAGAGCGTTTTGAGCGTGGAGGTAAAATAATACAAACGGCGATTTAGGAAAAAGAAAGCAAAATAGCTATTTATGCAACTGTATCGTAATGAGGGTCATTTAAATTCGAGTGCTGTTTTTTGATACGAGGCTTGCCGAGTATCAAAATAGGATAGTACGAGAATTAAAATGACTAATTACGTACAGTTGGATACAAGATTTTATCTACGACAAGGACGTCTTTATAATTTTTTACTTTATAAATTAATAAAAACCAAAGGTGCCAGAACCCAGAGCCGCTAAGCTATAGGTATCCTATTTATGAAGATAACCATATCGATACAGCTACGACTCATAACGATACAGCTCCCATACAACGAACTGTATCGTTATGAGAAGCAAACACGAAAGAGGGTTCAATTCGATATAGTTGTCAAATTCGAAATTGGAACTTTTCGATGCTGGAGTAGATAATATATTTTATATAAGAGGTTAGGTTATAATCTGTATAAGGTTAATTCTAGGTGTAATTCTATGGTATGTAAGTTTAAATCGATTTATATTGAAAAAAATTATAATTTAATTTTTTCAATAAGAAAACTAACATAAAGATGGCTAATTTAATTTTCATTTCTAAAGTTAGTTTATATTATTGGCAATCAAGACATTGATATCCAATAATATAAACAACGACCACGGTCGTTATGTGGAACGACTAAAGGAGCATTTTGATCGCGGTGGGCGCTTAGTGGAACGCACTGTAGAAAAAGTTTTAGTGTTGCCATCCATCGAAAAATATTTTCTACAAACGATATTTTTCATAATTAATTTTAAAAAAACGGGGTTTTCTAAAATTATTATTTAAATGGAGTTTAATGTTATATTTTTTTCTCTTTCACGTGATGGCAGTTTGGTTCTGGTTCATTAACACTCAGAATAAAAAACCACCCTCCATACTGAACTGGGACATGTCATTTTGTGCGAGGAGGACACCAACTTTAAAAAAAAAAAATTTTTTTTGTTGTTTTTGATTTTGTTCTAGAGCAAGAATTAAGGGACAGAGTCTTCGTTACGTGTGTTTTTACTCTAAGATGATTGACCATAGTGCACATCAATCAAAAGGTCTATAGGTACGGGTAATATTGTTTATTTTATTGGTACCAAAAAAAAAAAAGAGGGTAATTTTTGGTCTTTATTTTTGTCATTTCTTTGTCATTTTTCTGTGTAAACCATAAAGAAGAGCGATTACCTTTCAAACTTTAATCTACAGCTGTAGTTCGTAACGATTTGAATGACGTAGTTTGTTTACATAGCTTCAGTACAAGTAATAGGAGTTGTTATTTTTCTAAAGCGGCGCGAGCCCACCGGCGGCCGCGAAATTCGACACCTGTGAAACGCTCCGCACACCAGGGGGGGGGGGCGCTTATTTTGAGACCGCACACGAAGGGTGAATGGCTCTTTGGCGCCTCCTAACGAAAATACTGATATTTTGATAATTTTTAGAATAATGACTGTTTCACATCCGTACTTAATATTATAAATGTGAAAGTGTGTCTGTCTGTCTGCTACGCGTTCACGGCCCATCTGTTTACCGATTTTGATGAAATTTGGTACAGGGATGGGTTGTATCCCGGGAAAGGACATAGGCTACTTTTTATCCCGGAGAATTCAAGAGTTCCCGCGGGAATAAGAAAAGATTATCTCTTCAACCGATTTGATGAAATTTGGTATAGGGATAGGTTGTATTCCGGGGAAGGACAAAGGCTACTTTTTATCCCGGAAAATTCAAGAGTTCCCGCGGGAATCAAAAAAACTTAATCCACGCGGACGAACTCGCGGGATTCATCTAGTTGTAAAATAATGTGTCTGGTTTATTTGTTTGCCTTTATCGGGATAGTTATAAATACTGATAAACAAGTAAAGTTCAGCAAAAAGAGTTTCTTAGCCTCACTTTTACCCGATTGTCGGTTTAAAAGTTCTCAACAGTGCCCCATGGAATAAAAAAAACACTCTGTATAAAACAATGAGTTAATGCATATCGGTTGGTCGATTATAGTCGTCGACAATTCAATCCGATGGTCCCCATTCCTTATCACTTTCCAGGACTATTGATCGATTTGGTGGAGCGTATCGTTGCGATCTCCTGGCGTCGTATAAATTACTGAGAGTAGCTTAGTCCGCATTGTCAAAGGAAGTGCATCGGTTATTGTTCCCGTCGCTTTGCATTTTATCTATGCAGCTCCATCGCAAACTGGCCATGGACCGCAATTTAACCCGCCCTCTATTTGATCGTATTATTTTAGCGGGAGGTCATACTAGAGACATGTCGCTCGACATTAAGCTGTTTTACATTTTAAGCTATTGCATAGCTTCTATCGCGGGCCTTGAGACAGAATCCAGAAATTCCGTAACGAAATTGAAAACCTAACACTTTGGTTGCTATGACTACTTGTGTTGTTGACTTCAAATTATTGAAAATAAAAAGACTATTTTTATGAAAAGATGATTTGGAATATAAAGGCGAAATAATTTTAAAGAATTAGTGTTAGGTAAGTGCAAGGTAAGTTGATAAAAAATGCTATGCAATAGCTTTACCGCGGCAGTCTCCGAGTGCCACACGTTTTTTTTTATTGATTTATTTATTTTTATAACACCCGACTTAATTATATTCTTACAGGTTACCTAGTACATTGTTTCGCATTATAAAAATACTTTTTAGTTTTTAATTCATTTTTCGGGATGAAAAGTAGCCTATGTCACTCTCCGGATCCTCAACTAAACCCATGCAAAAAATCACGTCGAGTCGTTGCCCTGTTGCGGCTTGAATGAAGGACAAACCAACAAACAAACACACTTTCGCATTTATAATAATAAGTAGGATACACATTACACCCACTTTAAAATGAAGTTATAATGGCATGATAAACGTCAAAGCATTATGAGTTGATGTAGTCTAAGATGGAACAATATAATTGCTTGGTGGCATGCATGCATGCATCATGTTTGTATAAAGAAACCGTTTATTAAACATTGTAGTACTTTCTAACTGTCTTTTACCTTATTTTTAACCGATTTCCAAAAAAGGAGGAGGTTCTCAATTCGGCGCGTATTTTTTTTAATGTATGTCTCCGCATATCTCCGTGGTTACCAAACCGATTTTTTTTTTTGTCATATTATGATGTTGACAAGTTTTAGGAAACAGACACGACAAAAAGTTTTGTAACAATAAGTCGCCGATGTAGCTTTACGCTTAGGTCACCATTTGATCGTCTTATTTTACTATTGAATATTACAAAATTGAGGCATCGCTATATAATTCGAAGCAATTTTTTGCAGTCGTGCACTCGTTATATCCAATCTGTGTTTTCATCACTAACGAGAAATCTTTTATGTTCATTGTTGTTATTTGTTTTTCCTGATACAATAATTCCATGAATATCTTTTTTTGTAAAGCTTTTCTGTCGCGTATAATATGCTTTTATTTTTCAAGCAAGCGGTCTTGAATCTATAGGTGAGGTTTGTTTCATTGGTGAGCGAAACTAACATTGTGGCCAATTCTGTATAACACAATCTCTAAACTAAACTAAAAATGACAGCTTTAATTCTAGTTCTGTCCTTTTCCACAGGAAGTATTTTGAAATAGTTAGCAATATTTTTAATGCTGTCATTTTAGTTTAGTTCAGAGATTGTGCACTACAGAATCAGCTCCATTATTTATTCAAAATCATGTGATTAGGGGTAAGCGAATATATAGGAAATTGTGACCTTATCTTCTAAGTTTTTATACATTAAGCCCATGCACAGTGAGTGCAATACATCTCTTACCTACACAGCTTCGTCGATGTTAAAGCCACGAAAAGGCACTGTCGCGGTGATTGTATTTCGGCAGCTGGTTTTTAGGGTTCCGTAACCAAAGGGTGCCAAAGAGACCATATTACTAAGCCTCCACTGTCCGTCCGTCTGTTCTATCAGCGGGCTGTATCTTATGAACCGTAATATCTAGAAATTTGAAATTTAACAGAATGTGTGTTTCTATTGCCGCTGTAACAACAAATAAAAGAAATTAAATCAAAAAAGAGGGCCCGGCCCCCATACATTAAATCTTGTACGATGGTACAGAACCGACTCCGAGTCCGACTCGCACTTGGCTGAATTTTAATGTTCCTTTTTTCGAAAAGATAATTCCAATGGTAAATTCAAGCTCTACATTCTCTGAAGTAGGTATTTAAACAGCTACGTACAACATACTATAATGTTACAACGTAGCTGCTACTTATCGATAATATGCAAAGGAGATTAACGAAAATCATTGTATCATTGATTCGGATGCGATGCAAATCGGTGCCGTTGATAAAAATCGGTCCGGCGATATCTTGTTTATAAATCCGGCATCGGCATTGTACATGTGACACTGACGGGCGATCAATGTAATCGGTTTATAGACTACCTGGCGATTGTGTTTGTAATGCTCTTTGTACTACTGGTTATTAATGTCACACGAGGCTGAACTTGATGGTATTGGTGCTTACTGGATAGGTTCATGTTATAAGAGCCCAAGTCATTTCTAATCCAGTTTAATTTCGACGACCTCTCTGGCGCAGTGGTGACCGCTGTAGTCTTGAGACAATTTGGAAATTTATAATTCTGAATTATCTCTGGTCTGGTCTGTTGCGAGGCTTCACCCATGGCTAGTTACCACCCTACCGGCAAAGACGTCCCGCCCAGCGATTTAGCGTTACAGTACGATGCCGTACAGAAACCGATGAAGGGTATGGGTTTAATATAACTGAATTTGTATCATATTCTAAGTCCGCAGCTTACCTCAACTGATGCTGCCTGGTAGAGATGCTTAGTGTCATATCTTTTTTTGCAGAATTAACTCTTTACCTTGACTTACCGATGCAGATGGGAGGAAAATGGTTGCATCGGCCTCGGCAGCTTTGGCTGACTGACTCTATCTTTTTAGTTGTCATTTCATAATCTTCACTGACAGTTGCTTTATTTAAAAAAAAACGGTTTAAAACCAAAAAAAAAGTATTTTTATTTTATATTTCTATCATATTCATCATAAGAATTCTATGCGTTATGTAAATCCCATAGGTACATAACGCATATAGAATCCTTATGATAAACTGTACACACCCAAACATTATCTTTAAAATCCTCGCATTCCTCGCAGTGTATTGACACTTATCTTACTAATATTATAAATGCCAAAGTTTGGATGGATGTATGGATGTATGGATGGATGGATGGATGGATGTATGGATGGATGGATGGATTTATGGATGTTTGTTACTCAATCACGCCCCAACGTCTGAACGGATTTGGCTGAAATTTGGCACAGAGATAGATTATAGTCGTGAATAGCACATAAAATAGAAAATTAAAGAGTTCCCGCGGGAACCAAAAAACCTCAAACCACGCAGACGAAGTCGCGGGCTTTAGCTAGTTCTTAATATATTCTTGACTAGCTGATGCCCGCGACTTCGTCCGCGTGGTTTAAGTTTTTTGTTATTCCCGCGGGAACTCCTTAATTTTCCGGGATAAAAAGTAGCCTATGTGACTCTCCAGGTCCTCAACTATACCCATGCCAAAAATCACGTCAATCCGTTGTTCCGTTGCGGCGTGATTGAAGGACAAGCCAACAAACCAAAAAACCAACAAAACAACAAACAAAGTGACTTTCGCATTTATAATATTAGTATGAAATAGAGGGGTAAACATTCATGACAAAATTTAATAAACTTTCAATAACAATAATGATACCAGTGCGAGCGAAATATCGCATTGCGGATATTTAAAAATCCATTAAAGGTTGAAGTTCAAACATTAATTAAAATTTCCATTTAGACGCAACTGCGTAAGAGACTAAGTTTGGCAGTTTGCGTGTCTCCAGACGAACCTGAGCAGTGTCACTTGATTCGGAACATGCAAAATTACTCCAAGTAAAGTAAACGAAGAAAACACTCCCCGTGTTCTTTAAACCACCAAGCCTTTCTAACTTTGGTCCTTCTAGGAAAAGCACGTGATAGATGGCTGAAACACCTTGCATTTAAGTGCATAGTAGCATCACAGACCATTACTTTGTTTTAGGAAACTTTGTATGACACCAAAATTTGCGTTTTACTCGTAAGTACTGCTTAATTTACCAAAACCTCTTCAGAATTTGAAGACTGGTAAGTCAGGTAGCCGCTAGGGGTCAAGGATGTCAAGCTTGTTTGGGAAATTAAAAAAGATAAAGAGATGTGTTTGAAATATTTTTTATTTTTGAAATACATATAATTATTATTATAATTTTACTTATAACTGCCAGTCCTCCGATCACCTGTGGACTCTGTGATGCAAGAAGATAGATCCGAAAAAGGATCTAGCATCTTCGCTCCACGTCCCCAGGATTTCAACTCCAAAAGGCACAAAAATGAATATATTTTCTATATTTTCATATTCGCACCTCTTGGCTCTTTCAGCATTAGTGGCCGCCGCCCCCGCCACCATGGAGATTTCCTGTAAGTGAGACAAGTGAGTTTGAAATTAAATAAAGAAAAAATATCTAGAAGTCGAAGAATTACTTTATCATAACGAGTAATTTGATCTTTCAAAGGATTTCTAGGTACATAATACATATATCATACACCCTATTCCGTTTATGATTTACGATGGGTTGCGGGATCAACTACTGGCTGTAAACCAATTTACAATCCTGTGATTTATGACACGTAAAAGTTTTTTTACATCTCCATCCACTCGCTTATTAAGTTGCAAGTTGCAACATTTTTCGCTCTAACTTTACGACATTTCTTGGATGATCTTAAATATAATAGGTAGTGTGGATACCGAGTTTCGCTAGAGTTTATGGGATGTAGAATTTGTGTATTAAATTCATTACTTTTTTGGGAAGCTATTTTACAAAATCCGCTTGTCGATTATTTCTTTCAATAATAAGTGTTCAATCCATACTAATATAAAAAATGCGATTTGTCTGTCTCTGTCTGCTACGCTTTCCCGCCCCACATTTTCAACCGTATTTGACAAAATTTGGTACAAAGATAATATGTGGCATCTCGGGGAAGGACATAGGCTACTTTATCCCGGAAAATGAAGGAGTTCCTGTGGGAATTAAAAAACTTAAACTACGCGGACGAAGTCGCATCGTCTAGTTACTAATATCATCATAGTTGCTAATGACAAGACAAAACGACAAGGCTTAAGGGGTGCTAAGAAACAATGACAGACAGGTTAGTGAAAAATTTCTTTGTTAATCTATATACATATATAAAATTCAATGTCCTGAATGACTGACTGACTGACTGACTGACTGACTTATATATCAACGCACAGCCCAAACCGCTAGGGTTAGAGACTTGAAATGTTGACAGTAGCTTCCTTTTGTAACGTAGGCGCTCACTAAGGAAGGACTTTTCAAAATTCAACCCCTAAGAGGGTGAAATAAGGGCTGAAAGTTTGTATGAAAGTTCGTCATTTCTCAAGTTATATCTGTCAACGTAAGATTGTAAAAATCGTTAGATTATAATCTAACTCGCGAAATTGTAAACTGTCGATTGATTACAATATAATGGATTATTTTTCGGTAGATTGTAATCTGTTAGGTTTATTAACCCGATAGAACCTAAGTGCCCGGCCTGAGGCCGGGCACTACTTGATTATTTATGTCGAACCCTAACCTAACCTACAAGAAAGAGACAAGAAAACGTAAATACAATGAATATTCAAAAATTGACACTTAATACATTGAACGGTTCACAATCTTTCGACTGTTTACAATCTATCGAAAAAAAGCGTTAGATTACAATCTTACGGTGACATATCCATGAAACTTAGTGTATGAGTTATCGGTAAAAAATAAAGAAATACGTGTTTCACAGTTTTTGAAAATTCTACACCCAAGGGGTGAAATAGGGGATGAAAGCGTATATGAAAGTCCTTCATTTCTCAAGATATTTCTCAAGTTATATCAACGAAACTTGGTATTTTGGCTTTAGGTAATAATTAAAGAAGTACTTGTGGCACAGTTTTTCAAAATTCCACTCCTAAAGGGGTAAAATAGGGGTTGAAAGTTTGTATGAAAGTCCTTCATTTCTCAAGTTATAGCCATGAAACTTGGTATTTGGGCTTTTAGTTAGATATGCAGAAGTACGTGTTTCACCATTTTTGGAAATTCGATCCCCAAAAGGGTGAAATAAGGAATGCATGTCCTTCATGCATCAACATTTCATTTATCAACATATTTTTCAAGTTATAACAACGAATATAATAAGGAATATAAAGAAGTACTATGTAACAGTTTTTCAAAATTCCACCCCCAAACGGGTAAAATGGGGGTTGTAAGTTGGTATAAAAGGCCGGCGTTTTTCAAGTTAAATAGCCGTGAAACTTGATATTTGGGCTACCGGTTTAAATGAAATACATAATTCACAGTTTTTATAAATTCTATCCCAAAGGACGTTAAATAGTCCTTCAATCACGCCGCAACAGAGCAACAGATCAACGGGTTTTTTCATAGATTCTTTTTATCCGGGAAAATTAAGGAATGCCTATGGGAATTAAAAAACTTATGCCACGCGAACGATGTCGCTGGCGTCCGCTAGTAAATAAATAAATAAATAATATACCTATTCTTATTCGTAACATTCTATAACTTTTAAAGAAAATTTTGCAAGAAAATTTACTTTGGTAAGGCAACATTTATGTTAATGCAAAGTGATAAAGTTTGTATGCAGACAAGATTACGGACATACAGGTATGTAAACCTAAATCATATTCACGCTCAGCATTAAGCAATGTTGAAATCGCTGTTGAAACTGTTTGCATTGATTTCTCAAGCACAAATCAGTCCGTTTTCCGCACACCGCTATCTGAATATCTTCATTTGCGTATGCAACGGAGCACTAAAATGGCGCAAGACACGCGATTTCCAATTGAAGATCCCTCAGATTGCTCCACCATGAGGTCCCATTGAAAGCCTTGTTTAAGCTAAGCAAGCTATCATTAACCGTTCAGTGCTGGCGGATTTATTCAGAGCTGGCGTCACGGACGGTTCCCGTACGCAATTATCCAACTTGCAATCTTCCATTGTTGTCGAATTTTAAAACAAATTTCCTGTACAACGGGGGGTCGCGTTTTTATGCCTTGCCAAATTGGATAAGCACTGTAATTACTCGTTTAATTTCGGTACGCGGTGCTCGGCGGTTTGTGGACTTTTTGAATTGAGCATGCGAATCTTTGCCAGGGTTTATAAGGCGTGACGGTCTTTAATGCGATATGCATTTACATTTATATTGTTCTAGCCCCTAACTAGGATATTTTTTGTAGTTAAAAATACTGAAACATCCTTGAACAAAAATGTTTTTATGGTAAAAAGTTTTATTTTTATTAAAAGTGAGAATCATATTATTATAAGTCTGAATGACTAAAAAATGTAAACGTATTGTATTGGTAGAAAGCCAAATTCACGTTCGAGTATTCTAGCATCAAAGTGTCTTTTTTTGAAAATAGGAGTTTGCAAGCTTTTATCAGGTGAAAGTTAATCTGCGTTTATGCTTCACAGTCAACGTGAGTTTTCAAATAATGTAAAATTTCCCTTGAGAGCTCAGTGAGAATCACAGCTCAGTGCAAGCGTCGTGCAAAAGTTAACTTCTGAGTTCTAAATTAGTGTGACATCGCTCTTAGTAGCATCGTATGTAGTTGTAGTAAAAGTCTAGTATAGTTAAAGGTAACCAATGTAAATTAGTTTTTATGAAAATGTAACGCTTGTTTTTTGTAAAACACCTTTGTTACAATACCAAAAGAATAACAACAACTTATTGATATTTTCAGGATGACATATCTTAAAGGATTGAGTAGGTATAACAGTGATTCGCTGATATTTAACAACTGTTTTGGACCATGGTCGTATTGAATTTAAGTGTTTTTGATATTGTGAAATTTATTTTACAAAAAAAAAACTCCATTCTACGAGTGACATTATAAATGCGAAAACGTGTCTGTTTGTCTTTCTGATACGCTTTCATGGCCTAACTGTTCTACCGATTTTGAAGAAATTTGGTACAGGGATAGATTGTATCCCGAGGAAGGACATATGCTACTTTTTATGCCGGAAAATTAGGAATCAAAAACCGTTATCCACGCGTACAAAGTCGCGGGCATCTTCTAGTGTAGAAATAGTCGTATACGTCGATTTCCTTTGTTAAAGGAAGGGTTTCCTTTACTATAAGCTCACGTTTAGTGCGAAGAAAATAATATTTGTAACAAATAAGTTTTAGAATACCAGGCAGTGGTAAGACAATTGTCAGTACTAAAACTTTAGGACCTCATTTCTTGGATTGCGTATGCATAATTCACTATATTAAAGAAAGAGTGAGTAAACTTTTATCAGGTGAAAGTTAGGGAAGCGTGCGTTTATATTTCGTAGTCGTTGCGAGTTTCCGTATAATGTAAGATTTCCCTAGAGGGCGCAGCGAGATTCATTGTTACGTACTGTTCGGATGTTTGACAAGAGTTATGCCCTATGGTGTTGCCTTTTGAGCGTTAGAAACATAGATTGTTCTGATGTTTGAGGTAACTATCGCGGAACATAGAAAATCACGATGAACACGAAGCAACCAAATTGCATTGTTTGAATTAGAAATAGTAATAGCCCATTAGTCCATTTTGGTGGATAAAAGCAAAGTTGAAAAGCATCTGTTGTGTTGGAATGAAAAGGATGTTAAGTGTTGATCCCTGGTTGAATGGTGATGTTTCTACTATATTTTTTCTTACCTAACTACAAACTAAAATAGCTAATTAGAACCTATTTCTTCTTAATTGAAATTAAATTATGATAAAACAGAAGACTTGATGCAACAAGATACATATTACAATAACACATGCATGCACTGACCCGCATGTCCCTTTTGTACACTTCTAAAGCAGTGGCTTTTAAATACAATCACTGACAAGTGGCTCACCACGTTGACACATACACGTTTACAAACACTCACACATACGCACACACATAACACACCATACATATTTAACTAACTTATAGTTGCTACTAGTTACTTAATAGGATGGCCCCAATGACTACATAATTTTTGTAAATTATTAGATAGAGAAATAAATAATTTTGTATTTTTTAACTGATAAAATATGGATCCATGTGGCTGACACAAGCAAAGCCGCATAAAAATGGTTACTACCATTTTTGGAATACAAAGGGTGTTAGTTCATGTCGAATATTTTCAATGGCTAATCAAAATTTTAAATTTAACTGTCATTTGGATCCCATACTCACTCAATCATTTTGCACATAAGTAACCGTCAAAACCCCTGTTACACTGGACACCCATATAACACCCCGGGTCGGCTTTTGACAGATGGGATGTCAGCAGAAAATTGCATTTCGCGAAAATAAACACGGCAACGTTTCAATTGGAGGTACAGTCGAAACCAAACTTTGTTTTAATAAGCTTTGAAATCAAAAAGCTACCTAACTTTAGCGCATTTTGATATTTATAGTAATTTGATAAGTTGTGTAGGTATAGATTAGGCTTTCGTTTAATGTCGCAGACTTACCTATCGTGATACGACAATTGGACAAATAAAATGCTCTTAGATTTAGCTATATTTCATTAAGTTTAGAAATTCATAAGATAACAACAAAATCAGAGGTAAAAAAACGAAACAATCGAATTTTGCTGAACCACACATCTAAATATATTTTTAATAAAAAAACATCTCCGACTTGCTAACAAAAGTAAAACATGTTAATCCTTTGATTGATTAAAAGATTGCGGAGCATGCAGCTGTTGAAGGTATAAGCTCTCTTTATTTCCCCGGTGGATTGACGTAGCCTTGATGAAGAGCTTTAGCGAATGCATTTTCAATGTGAATAATTGTACGCGGATATGTATAACAATTGGCGAAAATCTTGCAGATAACGAAATCACGGTGATAATAAATTTTTAGTTTCTGATCTACGCAATATTGTGCTATAATAATGACCAAACTGCCTAAATACTTTTCTGTTTAAAAATACCTGAGTGTTTAACGCTTAGGCCTGCGGCTTGATGGATTAATTAATTATTATGATTTTTAAATAGTCAGGTCAGGTTATTTTAATTGTAGTTCTTTAGTTTTATGGATTATCTTAAAATAATTGATTGAAGGAGGTACAATAATTAAATGGGAAACAGGGATTGGTTACACAAATTTTAAAAATCACATAAGTGCACCTTTGAGTCTCGGCTATTAGAAAATTAACAAAATATTAACTCAGGGACAAAGTTGTATGGAAGCAATTGATTTTGCGTCCAACGCAGGATTTTATAAAAATAAAAAAGTTTCACTTATAAGTTATTATATCATATTACTTTTGCAAAAGAGCAACAGCTGAGTATCTAGCAGGCTTATTTATATCAGTATAAATTTATTTCTGAATTAGTGATATAGTCAAAACAAGACGTATGAGACATCTATAGGTATATCCTTTACGAAATAAACAAATTGAATACGTATTCAAATTTAAAGTAATTAAGTAAGGAGTAAGAAGAAATTAACTTAGTACCTATTGAGTAATGGCAGGTATATATTTAAATCATTATTTCATAAACTCAACTTGTAAAAATGTATTTACTTATAGATAAAAGATAGGAGGAAGTTTTTCAAATTTTAAACTCTATATTTAATATAGAAATAATTAAAGGAATTTTTCTTTATATCTTTGAAAAACTTTTTCCAACTTTGGAGTAAGAAAGAGCTCATTTCTTTTGTATCAGAACTCATAGCAAACTAATATTTATAAATTATTGAAAATTTTATCTAACGATTGTACCAGTATTTCTCAACTAGATATTACTTTCTGATACTTTGAAACATTCGTAACTTCTTCAAAAGTAAGGCTTTTTCGCTTTGTTTTAATCCATTTCTTTCTAGAAAATTGAAATAATTTTTTTTTGTACTTGATGACGCAAGCCATCTGCGTCATGACAAAAAGTAGCCTATCTAGACAATTTCCTGGATCTAAGCTAACTCTCTACCAAACTTCGATAGACACAGACGGTAAGACATACCTTTATATTAAACTAGCGGATGCTCGCGACTTCGTTCGCGTGGTACAAGTTTGTTTTCCCACATATCCGGGATAAAAAGTAGCCTATACCGCTCTCCTGAACCTCAACTACCCGTGCAAAATACCCGTTGCTCTGTTGCGGCGTGATTGAAGGACAAAATCTTTTTCACCCCTTTGGGGGTAGAATTCTCAAAAACTGTGAAACACCTAATTCTTTATTTTTAATCGGTAGCTCACATACCAAGTTTTATGGCTATAACTTGAGAAATGAAGGACTTTCATACAAACTTCCAAGCCCTACTTTAACCCTTCGGGGGTGGAATTTTGAAAAACTGTGACACACATACTTCTTTATTTTATACCAAAAGCCAAAATACCAAGTTTTGTTTATATAACTTGTAAAATATCTTGAGGCCTTTCATAGCAATTTTCATCCCCTATTTCACCCCTTTGGGGGTCGAATTTTCAAAGACTGAAATACGTATTTCTTAATTTTCAACTCGTAGCTCATATACCAAGTTTCATGGCTATAGCTTTCATACAAATTTCCAACCCCTATTTTACCACTTTAGGTGTTGAATTCTGAAAAACTGTGACAGACGTAATTCTTTATTTTTTAACGTTAGCCAAAATACCAAATTTCGTTTTTATAACTTGAGAATATCTTGAGAAATGAAGGACTTTCATGCAAACTGTCATTCCCTATTTCACCCCTTCGGCGGGAGAATTTTCAAGAACTGTGAAACACGTATTTCTTTATTTTTTACCGGTAGCTCATATACCAAGTTCATGGATATAACTTGAGAAATGACGGACTTTCATACAAATTTTCAACCCCTATTTTACCCACTTAGGGGTGGAATTTTGAAAAATCCCTCCTAAATGTGTGCCTACGTCATAAAAGGAAGCTACTGTCAAAATTTCAAGTCTCTAACCCGAGCGGTTTAGGCTGTGCGTTGATATATAAGTCAGTCAGTCAGTCAGTCAGTCAGTCAGTCAGTCAGTCAGGACTTTGAATTTTAAATATATAGATAGATATGAGAATGAGATGAGATGAGATGAGATGAGATGAGATAAATCTGATGTCGTCTAATCTAAAAATGACGTCATGTATACTAGATGATGCCCGTGACTTCGGTCGCGTGGATTAAGTTGTTTGAATTCCCGGGGAACTCAAAAATATCCCCTGGTAAAAAGAAAGTCTTCAAATTTCTTCAAAACTGGTTGAAAAGATGGGCCATTAAAACGTAGCAGACCTCAATCCGCTATTCTAACAAAATTTTGCACGAAGAGAGGTTGGATCCTGTGATCCCTGTAAATAACTGTATTAGCGCAGCATTTAAAAAAGCTCTACGCAAATAAAGTCACAGGTATCAGCTAGTATTGCGTATTTCATTAAGTTCTGTCTAGACTACCTATATACACCTACTTATATCAAGTACAAGAGCCAAGTACCCAATAACACTGATAGACGTCTACAGCCACACGGCAAAGTGACATACTGGGAGAGGCAAGCAATTTGTATCCTCTAGCGCAATAAATTGATTGTGCGCGCAGTGGGGCGTCTTCTAACCATCTTCGTATTAATGTGAGCTTACACACTACTACGCTATCAATTTACCTCTATTTTGATGTAATAACCTATTAGAAAGTAGGAAAGGCAACAGATTGGAAACAGTGTCCGCTTCTACAATAACCTCCCAGAAGACACGTTGAAGATGTCTCTGAATAAGTTCAAAGTTAATGTAAAACGTAAACTCATTGAAAAAATCTTATTGCCATGTAAAGGATTACTTAAACGATAAGGAAGCTTGGCAATAATTTGCTCTAATGGCTCTGATAGTTCCTTAATTAAGATGATTTTTGAGATGGTGATAATGAAAAAAAAAAATCCCGGCTGAGTTTGTTGTGGGCTCTTCTCAGACCAGGGCGCGTTTGGAACCCTCGTAGCTTTAGTTTTAAGATACCGTAACCGATTATCACCATCATGTTTTATATGTAAGTAATTTTTAACGTCAATAAGTGAACTACAGTGTACCTATATTGAATAAATGATTTGATTGATTGATTGATTAAAGTTACACGAATTTCACTTTTTCTTAAAGTTAAAAAATTTTCTTCTTCTCATTTCAGGGAACGAAGGAATTTAGAAAAGGAAGAAATTACTGTCAAGGCCCTGAGAATACTCCTTCAGATGGATCCACGTATCATGCCGTATGAATTTGTCCGTTGCTGGGTTGAGGTGCCGGTGTAAACCCACGTGGCCTGCTTAGGCCCCCGGTACACGGTCAATCGGGATTCGGGATCGAGATCCGCGATTCGTGATCAATGATCATGATCAAAATTGATCGTGTACGGAAAGGATTAACGGTCTATCCAACGTCAATCTACTAACACGATCAAACTGGATCATTAATCGTGGAACGCGATCCTGATTGACTGTGCGACAGACCAGGCGCCTTACACATGACACGATCCGGCTTGTTGCAGACAAGCAAGGCAAGCGCGCTCCACCTTAGGCTGCATCACCACTTGAAAGCAAATCTGATTTCAACCAAGCGCTAGCCCATTATATTTAAAAAAAATATCAAATACTATCACTGACCGACTGTCAGATCGATACGTGTGAACTACACATAACACTTCCGAACCGCACCTTTTTGACGACCTCCGTGGCGCATTGTGTAGCGCTGTTGTCTTAAGGTGCGGAGGTCCCGGGTTCGTACCCCGGCAGGGTCAATTTGGGAATTTATAATTTCTGAATTTTCCCTGGTCTGGCCTGGTGGGAGACTTCGGCCGTGGCTAGTTACCACCCTGCCTAGCAAAGACGTGCCGCCAAGCGATTTAGCGTTCCGGTACGATGCCGTGTAGAAACCGAATAGGGGTATGGGTATAATATAACTGCCATGCCCCTAACAGGTTAGCCCGCTACCATCTTAGAGAGCATCTTCACTTACCATCAGGTGAGATCGCAGTCAAGGGCTAACTTGTAGTGGTTAAAAAAAAACAGTCACCACCACACAGCCCAATATCCGGTGCCGTCTGGTCCGATGAGCTCAACTGACGTCGATCCGGTCACCAGCGCAAGCGGTCGGATCGAGGCCGGCACGTGTGAAACGGTGCGTACTATTCCATTTAATATTGAAGTCCGTCCGTAATATCCGGTGCTATTTTCTTTCATATTTTTTTTTAACCTGTAAATATTTTTTGTAATAGAAACATGTTTTTCCTACATGTTATGTTATTATACTGAAGCAATGTCTATTGTTCATACATATTTTATGATATTTTTATCCTGAATAAACATTCGAGAACTTGACTCCCAATTTACAATTACAATTACTTGACCCCTACTCTGAATAATTTTATCATAAATTATGTAAAATTTGGGAAGTTATTGGAAATGAGGAAGACAAAAAAAAATATCAATTGGTAATTATATTATCTTACCATAAAGAATTACCCAGAAACTTGATACCGACTTGATAAAAAAAATTCAAACTCATACTCGAACATTTTTATTCTAGTAGACAAGCGTTTATTTAATCGTCGACTGAAATTACCACTGGTTCGGAATACCGTCCCTACTGAGAAGAATCAGCAAGAAACTCTGTTATTATTCCGGTGACATATTCTTTGAATACAAGGACGGTATTCTGAAGACGTTCCTCGTCACTGCTCAAACGAACCAAAATCAATCTTTAGATAAAACCTTCAGCCCTATCGAAGATGTTAGCCGGTAGTAAAGCGATTGATTATCGTCCTATTTTATGCCTCTGAATGACATAAAAGAGTAAATCGAACCGCAAAAATTTAATAACTTAGTAGTCCATTTTAAAAGCCTGAAACCAAATAAGTGAGCAACTGATAAAAGAGTACCTACGTCATTTACTTGATCTTCGTTCGAGTCAGATCATATTATATACAGTTACATAGTGTATATATGATCTGACTAGAAAAAATACAATAAAATAATCATATATGTATACAGTTAGTGTACAGTATCTTAGCAGTTTCTGAGCCCAGCGGTTTGAGTAAGATCATCGTCAGTTTATACAGCATCATTTGAGCCTGCAGACGTCTAATAACATAGGCCTTTCCTCAAGAACACCACTAAATCCAATCCTCATATTTACTCATCTGCCTATTTGTAGGTACATCTTGTTTACGCGCCCTTTTATACATTAATTGTTAAATGCATTGATATTTAATAAGCCAAAACCATTCAAACATTAACGCCACCGATTACACGATTGTAAAGGGGCATGCAATTATACTTTCATTTAAAATTCCAGACTCACCGTTGTTCGATTCAATTAAATTTTAGCTTTCATATCTAGACGGGACCCGTCCCTGTATTACGGATCTTGTTAATGTCGTCCACATTGTGACGGTTACAATCATTTTTATATCACTTAGAATTTACTTAATTTAATGCAAGAATAAGCTTACTAGGAAATTGTGACTATCGCAATTATAGGAACAGAGTTTAGCAATAGGGAAGCTTGTGTTCGGGTGCGTCATATAAGGGTGAAAAGGGTACCAATTGCTAGGGTTTTATTCGTGTTTATGTGAATGATCTTATCTGCGGTTTATGTTTTGGGATAGGGGCCCTTTTATTAAACTCACATGTTTAACTTTTCAAGAGAAATCTGTAGAGTAGCCAGTTTAATATTAATTAATTCACAAAAATTATATTCTTAGTAAATCCTAGTGCTTATAATATGTCCTCCAACTACGCCTCAACGGAGCAACGGATCGATTTAATTTTTTCGCATGAATATTAATGTAAGGACTTGAAAAGTTTTTCCCATCATTATAACTGACACATAGTTTGTAGAACCGATAGGTGTTGGGGTCCCAAAGCGCTTGAATGGCGGCCTCGCACCGGGAAGCGCAACGTTGGATTACCCCCCACTAGGTGGACGGACGACCTCAAGCGTGTAGCTGGGAGCCGCTGGAAACAAGCGGCACAAGACCGTGCTCTGTGGCGATCCATGCAGGAGACCTTCGTCTAGCAGTTGACATCTATAGGTTGAGACGACGACGATAGCAAGTGATATTTAATTGCATAAAACGCACAAACCTTCGAAAATTTTGGTGTGTATGCCCAGGGATTGAACTCCTTACCAGCCGAAAAGGAGGCCGACATCAAACGTTTACTACTAGGGTCGCAATCATAACCTTCATCAGCTCGATCTGTAATTGATAAAAAATTACATAAATTTTTTACTCGGGCAGCTCAATGTCTCTCTATGTTTCATTAATATTAGAGGGTGTGTGCTAAATGAAAACAGGAAACAATTATTCTGAATTTAATACTGTAGTATATTGTTATAACATATTTGTTATGCATACTGCATATCTGCAAATAATAAATTAATTATGTTTTACACCTATGAGATGTTTAAAGATCCTAAGTCATAGTCAAACAGAACCAGTATAAATTTTTATTAAATTTATCCATTGGCGTCTGACAGGACTAGGTATATCACAAAACGGGTTTTATAACAAGATATTTTTAATGTGACTTATTTTTCAGTAAACAAGTAGGTATTTGCAAGAAACTCAGCGATTGCCGTTTTAAAATAAATCATATGTCACCGTAAAATAGTAAAAACCCTTAGATTGTAATCTAACGCTTTTTATCTCGATAGATTGTAAACTGTCGAAAGATTGTGAACGGTTCAATGTTCTGAGTGTCAATTTTTGAAATATTCATTGTATTTACGTTTAGCCCTTAAGTTTTATCGGGTTAATATACCTAACAGATTACAATCTACCGAAAATAATACGGTAAATTGTAATCTTTCGACAGTTTACAGTCTCGCTAGTTAGATAATAATCTAACGGTGTTTACAATTTTACGGTGACGTATATAAAATACAATAATAATACATAATAATTTAAGTGTGGATAGCTTGTTTCAGGGCATACCTTTATTAGATTTTTAACTTGTGTATCACGCAGATCGCAGATTTTGCAAAGCTTGCAAAAATGCAAAAAATCGCAAGAAAATGCTATCTGCACTGATTATGCTGAGTGTGGCTTTTACACCTCTCATAATATACGGTTAGGGATGCGATAATATTGCATTCTGATCATACATTATTTGCCCACAATGTGTAAGAAATACGTTTAGTAATTTCTTTCCTATCGGAGTGCACAGTTCTCCCGCCAAGACTCGAGTTTTTATTTCTACTCATCTACAAGTTCAATTATTTCTCGTTCAGGGGCAAGGCCAGGGATAATGTAGGTCAGAATTCTTTCCCACTTGCTTGACCGGTGAACTTTGAACTCGGTCAGTAATGATCGCACACGTCAGTCCGCTGTCATAACGTTGTCTCGTGAAGAGAAGTTAATTTCCTTAATTATTTTTGTCCAAACCAGGCTATGAGAGCGACTTTGCTGATAGAAACAAAAACGTCAAAACAGTATATTTGAAAAGTTAATTTTGGTTACTTCCTGTAGAAAGACTGTTGTAGACATCCATGAATCATTCTGAATTTGTGTATCACTGGCCATTATAACAATTTCTAACCATCATCATCATCCATCATCACTACGGCCTATTAACGTCCCACTGCTGGGCACAGGCCTCCACTCTCATAGGAGAGCGGGAATTAGAGCTTAGACCCACCACGCTGCTCCAATGCGGGTTGATGGGCTTTAACGACTATTATCATAACCATATTTCTAACCATACTAATAATTATTATTATAAAGTATACGAAAGTGTGTTCGTTTGTCCTTCAATCACGTTTCAACAGCGGAAACGGATTGACGTGATTTTATTCATGGCTAAATTTATCCGAGAAAATCAAAGAGTGCCTGCAGGATTCTTTAAATCTAAATCCACGGAGTTAAAGTCGCGTGCGTCATCTAGTTTCTGATAAATCTTACTTATATCTCTTTCATTTAAAACTCAGTTTATTGAAGTGCTTTAGAACTAAAAAAAATTGTGTTATTTTTTTGTTTCATTTATGGTTGTCATTTGAAGCCCATGAAATAAAAACGATTTTGCCTAACTATGTAACTAATTAATCATCCATCCATACATCCATCAGCCTGTATGCATCCACTGCTGGACATAGGCCTTTTCGAGAGCGCGCCACCAAACACGGTCCTCCGCCTTCCTCATCCACCCGCTTCCCGCCACCTTCTTTAGGTCATCGGACCAGCGAGCTGGAGGTCGTCCTAAACTGCGCTTGCCGGTACGCGGTGTCCACTCCAGAACACGTCAACGTGTATTTCACGCGTAATGAATGGCGTACATTAAACTACTTAGCAAAAAAAATATGACCACGATAAGCCTTTAAAACTTTCATAAAGGGTTTTCGAATGCCCAATCTACCTTTGTTTATCTTTGATTAGTTCAAAATAGCTGATTCATGGGACTTGCGATAAAGTACAGCGCTCACCTACGCAATGCATTTAGGTACTTATGTCTCTGACTAATGAAAATTGATAGCTCTGCGATATTGTTCTGTTTCTGTTAGGCTCAAAATAAGGGGATGTCATGGGTCTGACTGCTATATCATTAAGTTATACGAAAGGATAAAAAAATAAGATTAACTAACCCAAAATCTAAATATTAATCAGCTTAAAATTGTTCAAATTAGACAATAAGCCTACCTGTAACCAATACGAATTGAGATTAATCAAACTAATTTTATAGAATTACTAGCGGATGGTTTTGTGGTTCCCGCGGGAACTCTTTAATTTTCCGGGATTAAAAGTCGCCTATGTGATATTCCAGACTATAATCTATCTCTGTGCCAAATTTCAGCCAGATCAGTTTAGCTGTTGGGGCATGATTAAGTAACAAACTTCCATCCATCCATCCATACATCCATACCTCCATCCAAACTTTCGCATTTATAATATTAGTAAGATAACTGCCATTGAGCCATGCTGCGTACGATGTCTCGTTCGTTTTTCTAGCTTTTGTTAGTTCGTAAGTCCTACTGGCTTCTTCCGTTCGCGCTATCTGTGTTTTTCCATCACTCTTCGTTATAAGTATGATAAATTTAATTCTCCTGACACTTGATTGATGAAACGTTTGTTTTTAGTATGATTGTGAAGAATGGTTTCTATATCGCGGAAAGTTAAGAGCATATTGTTATTTTTTAGCGATTGTCATAGTGAAAGGTGTCCTACATTTACATATAGTCCGTCAAACTTATCTGACCCGGTGACAGCGTCGCTAGTATGATCTATTAACAAGTATAAATTACAAATTAAAAACAACCTCCGACATTATAATATGGAAGTAACAGATTAAGAAAAAAGCTGATGATCTTCAGACGGATGAACAGATCTTCATGAAACATGGCTAAGAACACTCGGGATAAAAATAAAAATATTTGAACTATTTATTTGATATATTTGTTAAAGGTTTAAAATATTATTTGTTAGTTTTTAGAGTTTATTTGTTGTGTCGGGGGTTTTTAAATTTTACTTTTATTTTGTCTTTTTTAAAGTAGGTATTAATTGAAGTAGGTAATACGGTATCAAATTTCGAATCGATAGGACATATATGGAAGGTAGATCCCCTCAATAGCTGACAAACATGCCTAAGAACACTCGGGATAAAGTTATAGAAAAAATCTAAACGAAAATCGGTCCATCCGTTTGGGCTCTACGATACCACAGACAGATACACAAACAGACACGTTAAACTTATAACACCCCTCTCTTTTTGCGTCGGGGGTTAAAAATAACATATAAACAAAAACTCAACAGACATAAAAATTAGTTCCAATTTTGGCCACCGGGTCAGATAAGTTTGACGGACTATACTAACACTAAGCTAGTGATAAAAGTTACGAATTATTTTTGAATCACGACATAATATACCTATACCTACAGACTGAAGTTTAGTTTACTTAACATACTTACATTTACTTACATTAACATTAAAGTAGCATTTACTTAACATTTAACAATAAATATTTTGATTTAAACTCATATTAAAACAAAGTTACTAATGTTTAAAACCTTCCGATTCAGGAAACATATTAAAATAGATATGGCACTGTAACTAAATGTTACAGTATCCTAAATTCACAAGAGTGAGATCGTTCTCCTAACTTTTCCCAACGAAATATGAACTTTTCTCAACCGTTAAGCGTAAGTTCTGGAGCAGAGGTATGAAACGGGCGACCATTGTGAATTTTTAAAGGGATTGAAGTAGTACAAAGTGGCTGCGAACCCAAATGAAGTAGCCCGGAGAATATTAAAATTCTTTCCGAAACAAGTCCTAACCAAGTCCTTATGGGCCGAGAGGCTGTGGGAAAATTTGAGGACGTGCTTAAATTAAGGAACCCAAAATACCTGGCCGTTCTAATTAATAAAAGTTACACATTCTGTCTGAATAGATACCATAATATATTTGCCATTACAAGGAAAGATTTTTATTCGATAACGAGTTAGACTGCAATCTTACCTGAAAATTAGTGACATAAATCCTAATATTATTTATGTACGACTTTTCTTATGTGCACGATGTAACTACCTATAATTTGAATTGCATGTTTACCTAGTGCCTAAGCCATTGAACATTTTGTATATCTACTACTTGTAATTCTGTTGGTGGTTCAAATAAATTAAATTAAAAGGGGCATGGTAGTAGGCAATCAGATCATTTTTGTGTGGCATCAAACTGAATGGTGCTGAATTTGAAGCTCGCTGAATACTGAGCGATGGTTTAAGTTTGGCATTTCTAGTAGCATGGTCAGTCTTATTTCTTAGTCATCTTTTAGACAAAACTAACCAAAAAGTAACCATTTTATGTAAATTTAATGATTTTCTAGCCCTTCCTTAAAATTTTCAACCGCCTCTCTGAATATAAGGCACAATGCACATTGTCAACGAATATAAATATACAGTGTTGCCTTTATAACGCCATTGTGTTGCACCCTTCGCAGTTTTCACGGTGTATTCTAGTATTTTATTTTTCATGTAACAACAGCTTTATGCGAACCTTCTGTAATGTTAATAATTGAAGACTTCCGTGACAGGAGCCGCACTGTACGTAACGTGAAATATATAATTTACTTGTGAACAGTTTATGGTTTATGCCACTGAGATATCATCTATGAAGGAGCAAATCCTATACATTAGCAGTGACGTGCAGATCACAGAGGCATAAAAGCACTAATTGTAATGACTATTTTTTTTTAAAGAAAGTAAGAGAAAGTTTTATACATAAAGGTACATGATGTGATGTACTAAAACATAAATAGGTATGAAGAGACTAAAAACTAGACCACTTGAAATTGTACCTGAGATTTTTACGTTACGACTTGCTCATTGGTAAGTTCCTTCCCAAATCTCTACCTTAAATTAACAGATCAGGATTTAGAAAAGTAATCTGATTTGATGATAGCAAAGTTAATTACTTCGGTCGTTCCTACACATTATAATGTATATAATTACATATTAATAATACTAAATTATGATACAATACAACATTTTAGGATTATTTTGACAGGCAGAGTAATGCCGTGGAGACATTATAATTATTGCGTAAGACGACTTCCAGCTACGGGTGGATGAGAAAGGCGGATGACCGTGTTTGGTATCGCGCTATCGAAAAGGCCTACGTCAGGCATACAGGCTGATGGATGGACGGATGGTGGTAGCGGAACAGTGCATACTCTAGTACTAACAACTCAATGTCCTGTACTAGGCATATTTTTTAGATACTATTCGCAACATCGTTGGCAGTCTATGCACAAAGGCTTGTGACGACTATTGAATAGTTTTTAAAAACACTTAAGTGCCATTTCTATTCGTCGCAAGCGTTTTACAACAGCCACTTTTTCCTACATCTTCTATGTAACATTGTCAACAATTACTCATAGTTAAGATAACGATCGGCTTTCATGCATACATTTTTACAGACATCAACAGTAACAATACTTAAAAATCTTTAGAGCTTCTTAAAAATACGTTGCCATTTTCTAACATTTGCTATGATTATGGAAATTAAAGAGCAGGTAGCTTACACTTTTTACTGATGATGTTTTTCACGGGGCTAGTCACACAAAAGCACTTATTTTGCTTGATTCTGCCTAATAAATTGACAGAGATGACGAAACAGATACAAAAATTTTAAGTGAGCTAATTTAATCAGGAAAATTTTGTGGAGGCTTGTGATTACTTTTATTTTTTATTTTTTTTATTTATTTTAAAATTAGTTTAATCACCACTTAAATTAGAAAATTTGTTTTGTACAACTCAGCCTTATTTCCCAATTTTGTATCTTCTATAGGTAGGCACATATTGAATGAAGTTAGTAGAAGGATAAATCAGGAATTAGAACTTATTTTCAGAACAAGAAAGGATTTTCAGCAATCCTAACATGCAAAATCGAAGCGGGTGAGCTAGTTCAGACTTTGACGACCTCCGTGGCGCAGTGTGTAGCGCTGTTGCCTTAACGTGCGGAGGTCCCGGGTTCGATCCCCGGCAGGGTCAATTTGGGAATTTATAATTTCTGAATTTTCCTTGGTCTGGCCTGGTGGGAGGCTTCGGCCGTGGCTAGTTACCACCCTACCGGCAAAGACGTGCCGCCAAGCGATTTAGCGTTCCGGTACGATGCCGTGTAGAAACCGATTAGGGGTATGGGTTTAATATAACTGCCATGCCCCTAACAGGTTAGCCCGCTACCATCTTAGACTGCATCATCACTTACCATCAGGTGAGATCGCAGTCAAGGGCTAACTTGTAGTGGATAAAAAAAAAAAAAGACATGGTATAGTTAATAGACAAAAAGTTATCTTTCGATTTTTTTGAAGCAAACACACCGCGCATCACCTGTAGTATCATGGTATATTGGGTTTCCCTATGATGTATGTACAATCAGTATCCGAACTAATAAAAGAAATGCGAAAATGTGTTTGTTGGTTTGTCCTTCAATGCTTCAAAAATCCGCAAAGTGGTATTTTACATGGGTATAATTAAAAGGGACCTAATGAGTGACATTTGCTACTATTTGTTCCGGAAAATCCAAGAAGAAGTCGCGAGCATCTAAAGTAAAAGTAAAATAAACTTTAGGTACAAGATAGTAAAGTTTATTTTAAAAATTGTATTTTACAGTCACTCTACATTTTGCAATTCAAACCACTAAATTATTATAACCCTCATAACACAAAGTTTACTTTTTGCAAATCGTGCGGAAAACCGAGTAAATTTTACATTATAGCCTTTAACTTCTATGATATTGAATTTAAAATACGTATTCGATATGCGAATGCATTATGCGTTGATATGGACGACGGTTTATGGCGCATTGTTCTGGCGATGTTATACTTAGCACTGCATTAAAACGTTACATTCACTCTTGATAAAATCAAAGAAAATAAACTTCTGCTTATACTTTTAAATTTATATAGTTACTAGCTGATGCCCGCGACTTCGTCCGCGTGGTTTAAGTTTTTTGTTATTCCCGCGGGAACTCCTTAATTTTCCGGGATAAAAAGTAGCCTATGTCACTTGTAACCAACCTGACGGGGTCCCTAAGCATCTACACCTCTCCCTACTTATAAAATTCAATATTTCTTTAAAATGACACGTGATACATCTAGCAGTAAGACCATCACAACATTGCTGTGTCCATAATAAACCAAGATCTTTTAGAGTTTCGGAAGCCTCGAATTCAATCAACCCAACGACTAAGTTATATACAGATTTCCCATACAACAAAAAAAGAATTAGTGAAATTGGTCCAGCCGTTCACGCGTGATGCTGTGACCAAGGGAAATAGGGATTAATTTTTATATATATAGATAATATTGAATTACATATTAAAATTTGTTTAAGGTTTCTTTTTATCAGAAAACAAATTCACTAGACTTTTGCTTATGAGTTACGTTTGTTTCCTTTTGAATATGTTCCTTTTGTCATAAATTATTTTCAGAGGCCTACCTAGTGCTGAAAAGTGTATAAAAAGTATATTATAGTATACTAAGGTATTCCGATCTTCCGTCCCAAGCGTGTCTTAGCTACGTGTTACAGCGAAAAGCTAATGCTTATTTATTACTAAGTTATAGGTTTGAAGGGTACCTTCCTCATTATTCTTAAGTAGATGATGCCCGTGACTTCGTACGCGTGGATTTAGTTTTTTGAAATTCCCGTCTAAACTCTTTAATTTTCCGGGATAAAAAGTAGCCTTGTTTTTCCCGAAATGCACGCTGGCTCCATATACCAATTTAATCGGTTGAACAGGCGTAACACAAAATACAGACAGACAGTCAGACAGACATACTTTCAGATATACTTTCAGAACCTAATATTAATTTATGGATTGCAAGTTTATAATATTAGTGTGGATTGGTAGTATCTTTAGAGAGATATGAGAAAATAAGATTTTGTATCCCTTAGATTTAGTTATGTTACTTCATAATTCAAGTGCAATATCCGCTTTAATCTGGGTGTATCCTTTATAATTGTGATTTAAAACATCATAACATCTTCGCCATATAAAATATCTAAGGCGTTGATATGACAGCAGCCTTATGGCGTATTGTTCTCTATTGTTGTGTAGCGCTGCATTATTTAATAATAGCGCTTTCACATTAATTGCATTAACAGTGCGTTTATTGTTAGCTGTGTTTATTCCTACTACAAATATTTTTGAAGAGAAAACTCCTTTAGCCACGTTATGCACTTTTTGGTACAGGGTAAAAATGTGGAAACGCGTGACCGACACCTCCCGTTGTTACGAGGACAAAAGGTCTTAGTTAAATTATAGTATATTCGAAATTAAACTTTAAAGCTGTAATGTTAAGGTTTAATTTCGAATAAACTATACATAAAAATCTTACTCCACGCATTTTCGTTACGGACGTTTTTTTACGAAGACAAAAAACTTAAATATAAATATACTACATTCGAAATTAAACTTTAATACTTTAGTGTTAAGGTTTAATTTCGTTTTTTTCATTATTTTGAATATTCGTTTTCACTTCTATCGGCAGTCCCTATGATTTTTTTAAATAAAATATGTACGTCAAAGCTATTTGTCAAGTATAGCAAGTCATTTGTATTACTTAAACATTCGCAACAACTCAAATTGTGCTAGTTACTAACACTTAAACTTGCAGAACTTGTCATTGGACCATGAAAGTTCACTTTCGCGTATTAACACTTTGCAGCTTTAGAGTGGAGGTCTATAACTCCTACCATGAATAAATTGTTTTAGGTATTCTTTCCAGCTAATATATTAGGAGATTTTTTTAGGAGAAATTGAATCAACAAATTAGGATAGCCGTGGAGATTCATGTCAGTGACATTTATTTTGGTCTATGAAAAGTGAAAACTTAATTATCCCTGAAATTAATTTGAACATCAACAAAAAAAGGTCTCTTTTTTGCGTTCCGTTTGCGAAAAGATTCGTTTCAGCGAAAATAATAACTGTTATTTTGGACTAGGAAAAATGAAAGTAGATCACTGAAATATAAGATTTTCCTTGAAAATGCGCGGTCAGTAAAATATGTCTGTTAATACTTTTATGTTGATAGGATCGTAGACAAAGGGTCAAGTGTATATTATTTATTTATTTTAAAAGTATAACGCAGGTGAGATCATTTATTACGTTTTATAGCGAGCTCGTAAATTACATGACCGGATGGCATTGGAATTTCAACGGGCGTAGTTATACACGTATGACTCAATTACATTTTATTCATTTATTTACTCTTTCTTAGACTTAAACCCGTAGTTTATGTTTTTATTTATCACTATCTGATGCCCGCGACTCCGTCCGCGTGGTTTACGTTTTTTTTATTCCCACGGGAACTCCTTAATTTTCCGGGATAAAAAGTAGCCTATGTCACTCTCCAGGTCCTCAACTATAACCATGCCAATAATTACGTCGATCCGTTGCTCCGTTGCGGCGTGATTGAAAGACAAACCAACAAACCAACAAACCAACAAACCAACAAACCAACGAACCAACAAACAAACTGACTTTCGCATTTATAATATTAGTATGATTAGTATGATACTAATATTATAAATACTAAAGTGTGTTTGTTTGTTGGTTTGTTGGTTTGTCCTTCAATCACGCCGCAACGGAGCAACGGATCGACTTGATTTGGCATGGGTATAGTTGAGGACCTGGAGAGTGTCATAGGCTACTTTTTATCCCGGAAAATAAAGGAGTTATCGCGGGAATAAAAAAAAACGTAAACCACGCGGACGAAGTCGCGGGCATCAGCTAGTGGTATATTAATTTAATATTCTATGATCTTACGTAAGTACTCATATGTGGTGAATATATTCGTATAAATTCATAAAGGCATGGACATACAAAACGGGTGACGGCACAATCACATTGACGCGCATCTCGTACGTAATACCACAGAATAGGTAATAGTAGTAATACCTACGTTTACGAGTATTTTAATTCAGATACAATGTCTGTTTCCGACTGTTTCAAACTGTTTCCAACTCTGAATAAGCTTAAAACCTACGAATAACTACATTAGAAATTATAATATTCAGCTTTTACTTTTTACTACGATCACTTTATACAATTTAAAATCTTATAAATTAATATTATAGCAATTTCATTAATTAATTTCGCCACTCCACGGGCCAAGGCTGAATGTTATTATTTTTAATTAGATATTCATGCTAAGTGTTTTCTCGTAAACTCATTTTAGGAAGCACTTAATAAATAAAACTGCTAAAATTGCATTAGTTCTGCTAGCCTTACAATTCTTACAAGTTTTACTGGCTTTGTAAGTGCATTTATAAAGCAACTGTATGTAAATCATTATTTAATAAGTAGGCATTATAGTTTTTTGTAACTAAAGAATGTAAGCGTTTAGTATCGAAATGAAACTCTATAAGCAAATAACTTAAGTAATACCAGCTAAAGAGGTAGTGCTTAATATTTACGATAACTGTTATCTAAATTGCTATTAAATAAATACAAAACCCGTCAAGCTTGAAGGTGTTTCAAGATATCAGATCAAATTTCAGTAGGTGATTCCATCCTATTAGAATCACAAATGTGCGCGTTAATTGATCATTCAGTGTTATTAAACGCCTATCTTGCGCATTTATCTAAATGAGATACTTCCTAAATAAATATTGCAAACACGAGCTAGACTCGAGTTGAAATATGCTAAAAAAGCCTATATATTTTTTATGAGCACAATAAAATATATATTAATTTTTACAGTGGCACTTTGATAAATTTTGTGTTAGGTATATCTTAAAATAAGATAAGTATCTAAGTGGACGAGTTTAAATTGATAAAATATAAATCTTTAAGCTTATTTGGAAAGACATTTATAATATCTCGATATCAAGAATTATTTCCAGATTTAGAGAAAATTTAGGGCAAAAGCTGCTTGGTCTCAAGCGAAGCCCTTGGGTCAAGCAAACTCATATGATGCAAGTACGTTCGAACTTTCAAGCGTTGCTAGGTTTGTTGCTGTAGAAGTGTAGACAACCCTAAATTTTCGCTAGCTTGAGCCCAGACGCACTGTATGCTATTTAACGAGTACACCCGTAAAATCAATCAAAAATAATCACAGATTAGATCATTTTAAGACTTAGATTTAATTAAACGTCGTATACGTATGGGATAGTCTCAAGATGTCGACACTGGATCAAGGCAAGGACTGCTCTGCTGAGTGCAAACCGCTGTTCTGCGCGCGACACAATACTGACAACCGTCTGGTTAGTTCCGACTCCCGCAATATGCTCGGCTAAGAGCATTGAATTCAATTTATTGTTTCTCTTCCGCTTTTAAAGAAAATGTGTAAATCTATATTTAAGTGGATAATTTTACACATACCGCGTTATTATGTGAGAAAAAGATTTGCGATATCTCTCAATATCCTATGAAATCACAGTTAAGCTTATATATTGGTAAAACTATAAGGTGTAAATAACAAGACTATAAGAATTATGTGCCTCCAATTATTAAACGCCGTATGTCCGGGATAGTCGCAAGATGTCGACACGAGATCAAGGCATGCTCCGCTGAGTGCAAGCCGCTGTTCTGCGCGCGACACAATACTGACTACCGTCCGGTTAGTTCCAATTCCCGCAAATAGCTCGGCTAAGAGCATTGAATTCAATGTATTGTTTCTCTTCAGCTTTTAAAGATAATGTGTTTTAATCTTTATTCACGTGGATAATTTTACACATAAAGGTACTGGGTTATTGTGTGAGAAAAATATTTGCGACATCTCTCAATATCCTATGAAATCACAGTTAAGCTGATATATTGATAAAACTATAAAGTGTAAGTAACAAGACTATTAGAATTATGTGCCTCCAATTATTAAACGCGGTATGTCTGGGATAGTCGCAAGATGTCGACACGAGATCAAGGCATGCTCCGCTGAGTGCAAACCGCTGTTCTGCGCGCGTCACAATACTGACAACCGTCTGTTTAGTTCCGACTCCCGCAAATATAATGATCTGCTAAGAGCATTTAATTCAATTTATTGTTTCTAAATTGCTTCAAAAGAATTAATGTGGGAACTTCTTTTCTTAAACATGAAATGTATTTAAAGTTCTTAAAAAATTATAGTGGTACTAATCATGAATTTTTGCTTGCGAATATTTCTAACAAAAAATAATTGTTACAATAAAGTCCCACTTCGCAATTACATTTCCCTATAAGTTCAATTTAAACATAAAATCAGTTTAATCCTCGTAATATCAACTAGTGGGCCCGGCAGACTTTGTCCTGCCTTGAACGTCGAAACAGATTGCAGCGCCCCCTATAGGGTCCAATCATACTATTATTATAAATGCGAAAGTGTATTTGTTTGTTGGTTTTTTGGTTTTTTTTTTTTTTTTGGCATGGATATAGGTGAGGACTTGGAGAGTGATATAGGCTGTTTATCCTGAAAAATTAAGGAGTTCCCGCGGGAATAACGAAAAACTTAAACCACGCGAACGAAGTCGCGGGCATCAGCTAGTTCTGGATATAAACCATCCCGGGGTCCAAACAAACACAACAAAAAAAGAATTAGCGAAATTTTCAGCCGTTCACGCGTGATGCCGTGACCAAGGGAAATTGGGATTCATTTATGAATCCCTATTTCCCTTGGTCACGGCACGGTCTTAATATATATAATATACTTACTTAACTTAAAAGTTAATCCCGTTTAAAAACAGAAATGGTCATGATAAACAACCCCAAGAAATCCTCATAAACTTTTCGATAAAGTTTTAACGTCAAGTGAAGTTTTTAAATATTAAAATGCTGTACAACAACACAGTAGGTAATCACACCCGTTTGTCATATAACTTTGACAAAATATATTTTTACAAGATAAACATGTATGAGGGGAGGACTTGAAAAGTAGACTATAAACGATAAAACGAAAGTTACCGTAGCACTAAGAGCTAGGTCACAAACTTTTCCTTTATCTACGGGTATGATACTTTTGATGTAACTGCTCGCTAAGTTATTTTACGAATCTCAGCTAAGTTAACGAAGAAAGAAACTCAGTTAAGTTATTTTACGAATAATGTAATTCTGTCAGCACAAACTGACACAAACACTTTCTTCGTCGTCGTCTTTAGCATACACGAGCAATAATTATTGTGTACCTAAGTAGACAGTCGATTTATGGATAGGTTCTGAATCTGATGGAACAGATGATTATCTAGATAATACTATATTGTGTCATGCGAAAATCAGTAAAATAGTAAAGAAAGCGTAATTTAAGCTATTTCGAGTATCAAGAAAGATGCCAAATCTCACTACACTAACGCAGAATACTCTATGCACTTTGCTGATGTGTGTTGCGCCTAAGAGTATCCATTTCTTTTTTAAATTATTATGAATTATCACTACATCATCACTACAGCCTATTAACGTCCCACTGCTGGGCACAGGCCCCCACTCTCATAGGAGAGCGGGAATTAGAGCTTAGACCCACCACGCTGCTCCAATGCGGGTTGGCGGGCTTTAACGACTATTATCATGTTAGTGATAATAACCGGGACCGACGGCTTAACGTGATCTCCGAGGCACGGGGGTGAAACACCGCCAACTTCCAACTCCGGGCTAGAACTGAGAATTTCTTAATAGAAAAACCCAATACCTAACTTTTCATGCCCGACCGGGAATCGAACCCAGGACCTCGTGATCCGCAGTCGACTATGCTAACCACTAGACCAACGAGGCAGTCATAGTCATATATTATGAATATTTACTTATATTTTATTTTACATAGTAAGAAGGCGCCTAAGGTATTCATGATTAGACCACACGCGATTGTGCAAACAGTCAAAAGAATTTAAATGCAACCCATTCAAGGAAAAAATTCATGTCGTTCCCCTTGTAATACTTTCTACGTTTCGTTTTGCAAAAAAATGTCTTTAAAGGGTACGCGCGGTTGTTCCTGGAAGAGTGTAGATTTGTGCAGGGCACGCGAAACAAACTATACCAATTTACGACGTGTTATATTAAACTCACGTTCCCAAATTCATCTACTTGGGTGGCCTATAACCCATTAGCTTTTTGTTTGCTTTTAATGATAGCTCTTAAAGTCTTAACCGTGCGTAAGAGGGACATTGTTATTTCTTGTCCACTGTATTGAACATCGATCGTTAAACACTAAAAATAACTTGAGATTTCCACGCTCGAAAAATTTTCGATATCCAATCGGTAGGTATGTATTTCTTTAGTCTTTATGAATAGAATGGTCATGTTGTTTTTCTAGAGTCAGTCTATTCTTTTCTTAACCCACTCTATTTATATCAGCTTTGTCGAGTTTTTCGTCCAATATTTGATTCAAAATGTTAGCATTAGGAGAACTTTAATAATGTCTAAAACGCGATCCCAGATGCTGGCGTAAAATATATCAAGAATTCAGGAGTTTAGACAAAAATGTTACGGATGGAGAATGGTAGATCTTACCTAGTGCCTACCCTTAAAAGTACGTGATTTTAATGACAGTAAAGAAGTGAAGTGGAATGAAATAATCGATTATGGATGCAAATTAAAATCACTAAGCACCAACAAATAAATCACCCATTAAAGGCGATGTAGGAAAGTACCGTTAAGAAGCACAAAAGAATTTCAAAAGTTATATGCTTGCGCATTTAAATTCTTGGGCAAAAACTGCAATAAAATAGGCCTAATCGACAGGCTTACACGCAAGTGTACTTACCAAGGTAGTAGCGGCTTGTCGCAGACACCAAAGATATTCCTGGACCACGCCAAATATTTCCCTTCCACAGTATTTATTATCCTGTGGAACAAACTTCCCGGAACACTCAGGATTAATCGAAAATATTTCAGATCTACCTAGAGGTAGAGTGGCTAATTGACACATCTCATAACTATATTTTCTGAAACTTGTTTCGTAAACCTAAGTAAAAATATTTCCGAATTAGTAAAATGTTTTTTAGAGCTAAGAGCTTTTTTTTAATTTGACTAGCGCTTGGCTGCAATCAGACATGCTGGCAAGTTTATACCCATTATTAGAATTTATAGTATTCACAGAATTGGTTTGGGTTTGATCTAGTGTGAGACTTTTGACCTCTACCAGCAAAGATCTCGTTACAATTCAGTGAAAAAAACGATTATTATCGAGATATTACGGATTTAATAAAATAATACGTCTTCCAGAACAGCCCGCTTCCGTCTTATTAACCTCATCGAAAATCAGTTGAGATCTCAGTCAATGGATAGTATAAATTGAAATAAAAAATGAATATTTCCTAATACAAGCCAAATGGCACCTTTTACTGACTGTCTATCCTTAAATAACGTTGAAATATCTTTGGGAATAATGCAATAAAGCTAAGAAATTGTTTATTTATGAGCCAATAATGACTCCGTCCGATTAAAGATTTGTGTGTCGTTTGTCTTTGGAACGTTGATGGTATTTAAATATTTTAGGGATGCTATAGAAAAGAACAATGTTTTGAATCGACACTGTGTATTTCCCCAATGAAATGTCGACATTATATTTTGAATATATTCCATACTATTCCATACTAATATTATAAATGCGAAAGTGTGTCTGTCTGTCTGTCCGTCTGTCTGTCTGTCTGTCTGCCTGTCTGTCTGTCTGCTACGCTTTCACGGCCCAACTACTCAACCGATTTTGATGAAATTTGTTATAGGGATAGGTTTTACCCGGGGAAGGGCAAAGGCTACTTTTTATCCCGGAAAATCGAAGAGCTCCCGCGGGAATAAAAAAACATAAATCCGCGCGGACGAAGTCGCGGGCATCATCTAGTATAATATAAGTTCTTTCTCAATTCAGAACACACATAAAAATATAGTGCATACTCAATGAAAGCACTGGGCTATCACCACTATGTAATATTAAGGGTAAAGAAATAGGCATCGTAAATATAAAAGGATAAGCTGGTAATCAATCATATCTTAAGAGAGTTAGCTGTGTCGGAGTCACAGCGGAAGTGCGTGCCTGCAGTGCAGCTCCCTGAATCTTGAAAGATTTAAAGGGATTATATCAGACCGAACTGTAACATTATTTCGATTTTTTTTGTTGTTAATTGGAGCTGTCTATGCTGTATATTTTTTATATCCGCGAGAAAGTCTTAATTTTCTCAGATAAAAAGTTGACTATGTTCTTTCCCACGGGACACAACCTATGTTATTTACCAAATTTCATCAAATTAGGTTTTAAAGATAGGCCATCAAAGCGTAGCAGAGAGACAATACAAATATAAGCATAATATTAGTCTATCGAAATCACACCAAGGACCAGACAGGTCTAAACGTCTGCGCGAAAAGCCCGTTTTGTAGGATGACGTTTTTCCTGTCGTGTGTTCGTCAGACATAAAATTGATTGTCTTTAGTTTATTTTCGCTCTTAAGTTCATTCCCAGACGAAATTATAAATATAAAATATATTTAAGAGTTAAATAAACAAGTGCGAGTCAGACTCGCGCACCGAGGGTTCCGTACAAACATGTAGTAAGTTTTAAATTATTAAAAAACACGTTTATTGTATGGGGACCCCCCCTTAATATATATTTTTTTTTTTAATTTTTAGTATTTGTTGTTATAGCAGCAACGGAAATACATCATTTGTGAAAGTTTCAGCTTTCTAGCTATCACGGTCTATGAGATACAGCCTGGAGACAGACAGACAGACAGACAGACAGACAGACAGACAGCGGAGTCTTAGTGATAGGGTCCCGTTTTTACCCTTTGGGTACGGAACCCTAAAAAGTAAATGTAAGACTATAAAATATACAACACCTAATAAGAGACATCACAGAAAATACTAGCAGTATGAGTTGGTACATCGTTATCACACTGATAAGAGCTCTTCACGAATGAGACAAGAAGTATTTTATTTTAGTTTCTATAAGTCCATTCGTTTGAATACTGAGTTTTGACATCATTAGCATACGTTTTTAGAAGTTAAGGACTTCATTAAATAGGGATTTTTTTCATTCTGCTGAATGTCGTTTGTGTTTTAAACTAGCAACTGAACTGTTGATATAAAGTATTTTTATTTAGGAGAATTTTGTCTTTTAGGAATAATATATTTACTAAGATTAAAATTAAAACTAGATGATACCCGCGACTGTGGTTGCGTGGATTTAAAGTTTTTTAATCGGTTTGATTTGGGGTAAAAATTAGCCTACGTCTGTTTCCGGGATGTATCCTGTTTTAACTGTGCCAAATTTCCTAAAAAAATGGATGGACAATGACAAGACAAACAGTCACATCTTCTCATCCATATCCATACTAATATTATAAATGCGAAACTGTGTCTGTCTGTCTGTCTGTCTGTTTGTCTGTCTGTCTGTCTGCTACGTTTTCACGGCCCAAATACTTGGGCTAATTTTGATGAAATTTGGTACAGAGATAGGTTATATCCCAGGGAAGGACATAGGCTATTTTATATCCCGGAAAATTTAAGAGTTCCCGCGGGAATAAAAAAACATAAATCCACGCGGATGAAGTCGCGGGAATCATCTAGTTGATAAGTAGTATAAGTAGGTATGATAGCTCTGTAAAAAGTTTTAATTTCTGTTATTTAGTTTGTTCAATGAATAGGGTAGACAGTATGGATAAAAAAAACATATTTCAATAAAACCTAGATTATAAAACTCAAGACCTACTTTATTCATTACATGACACCAGAAACGGTGTAAAAGCGGCCCTCTTTATCCGGGAAATCCGAGCAAATCCGGACCCACGCTGCATTTACCAAAGTACTGCAAATCCGACTCCCCGCAGTCGCGCCATTTCGTCCGTCTCAAAACACCATTTTGCACTCCACGGTACGGACAAGCGCAAGCCTTCGACTAAAAAAAAATTAATCTATCTTTGCTGCAGGCTGTTTTCATTAGTGCGCGTGCCTTTACGCACGTTTTAAAAGAGCCGTGTTTGCGTCTGTGTGTATGTCCGTGTGAAAGCGAAATTGTTTCTGATCGATTTTGTGCAGAAGCTCTCCTTTATTTACTAGTGGTGTTTATTTTTGGTTTACAGTTTTCACTTTTGACCTGAGACCTTAAGCTGAGGGTAGTGATGCATTCTGAGATGGAAATGCACTATTATGGTAGACGTATGACTGTTTTTTTTTATCCACTACAAGTTAGCCCTTGACTGCGATCACACATGATGGTAAGTGATGATGCAGTCTAAGATGGTAGCGGGCTAACCTGTTAGGGATATGGCAGTTATATTAGAACCATACCCCTAGTCGGTTTCTACACCGCATCGTACCGGAACGCTAAATCACTTGGCGGTGCTTCTTTGCCGGTAGGATGGTAACTAGCCACGACCGAAGCTTCCCATCAGACCAGACCAGAGAAAATTCAGAAATTATTAATTCCCAAATTGACCCTGCCGGGAAACGAATCCGGGAACTCCGCATACGTAGCGCGTAAAGCCATCGATCCGTCGGTCATGACCCTTGCGTTAAATCTCTCTCCGGTTGTAGCAGATTGCCGTCCTTTCAGACTATGAGTGTTCCAACCGAACCCAGGGCTCCTCTAGTAGTGCATGAAATGATGAAATGGGTGCATCAATTTTTGAATCTGTAACAGAATTACAGACGTATAATAAATGATGTAACTGTAACTTTCTATATTTTAGAGATGTCTAGATATAAATTAACTAAGATTAGAGATACGGAAAGCAATTATTCAGTTAAAAGACTTTCAAATCCAATATCATTAGTAATTATTTTTAAAATTAGAACCACAATTGATTACGCATCATAATTAAATGTGACTCAAAACACTGGCCGCACGTGTGAAATTAGTTTTGCGCGCAATAATTTGCATAATTATTGAGTGTAACCATGTTTTAATTGGATTTCTATTGCGTCGATTTGTTCCTGTCAATGGTTGTGTGTATTTGTTAGATTTTATCTCGTCTGATAGACAGGGCGACAGATGATTATGAATCGATTGATTATGAAATGTTACCTATTCGTACAAGCGTTTGTTTTATTTATAACTGTTAGGTACATGTGAAGGGAGTGGAAACAAATCCTTTCTCTAATAGCACAGAATACTATGATATCAAAATGTTATTAGGATGCCAGTTTGCAATCGATTCTTTTCTCTCGAGTGAGTGTAATCATAAGAGGGAAAGAGATAAAACTATTTTTACTAACTTATTGCATCTGGATATGATGAACATATTATTAGCTACTAGCTGATGCCCGCGACTTCTTAATTCCTCCTTAATTTTCCGGGATAAAAAGTAGCCTCACTCTCCAGGTCCTCAACTATACCCATGTCAAAAATCACGTCGATCCGTTTCTCCGTTGAGGCGTGATTGAAGGACAAACCAACAAACCAACAAACAAACACACTTTAGTTGAGCACGAATTCGCCAACAAACTACATGTATAGTTTGGCGAATAACAATTTTTTTTTATATTTTGTGCAATTTATAAATTCAATAAATAAAAAAAACTTTCGCATTTATAATATTAAAGCATGATAAGTAATTATAATTTGTAACGATAATGGCGGGATAGATTAGTAGTTATAACTGCGGTCTCCTAGTCATAGTTTTAGGTTTTGATCAGTTTTAACTATTCAGAGTTATGTGTTTACTAATAAAATAAAGGAGACGGTTCAGATTTGTATGGGGCGTAGGCCAAGTCTTGTACAAGCAGAGAAATTAAGGAAAATAAAATACTAGACCAGTTTTTATTGGTGAAATCTACGAATTCGTCGTAATTTCAGTGGTAAAATTATTTAATCTTTCCAAGTTATGGAACACTAAACATGAGTGGGTAACAATGGCGGATTCATATTTTTTGACGATTTCAAAAGAAAAACACGTTATTTTGACAGTGACTGTCAGAAATGACATTTGATACATTTCGCGCCTACTGCTTTCTCTATGGCTGAAGGTTGCCATCTTGGAAACGTATCGAAAACTTGAAAAACATTTAATGTTTTTGCTCGTTATTTACTTTACTGTTCTAAATTATTATATTTTTAATGCAATCTATGTATTTTTTTCTATTCATGGTAGAGTGTACAAGAGTAGGCCTAAAATGAACCTTTTTCCTTTGTTTTAACAGTGAAGGGCCACGTGCTGCACTCGTGGATATGGCGTGTTGCAACCTGATTGACGCCTATAACTTTAACTTTCTTCCTATATTGATCAATACTGCTTGCAATTTCCATCTGCGCGGAATCTGCACCTTTCAAGTTTATTTCAGAAATATCTTTCCGCAATCTTTAGTCCAAATAGCTAATAGTCAGCCCGCCAACCCGCGTTGGAGCAGCGTGGTGGGTCTAAGCTCTAATTCCCGCTCTCCTATGAGAGTGGAGGCCTGTACCCAGCAGTGGGACGTTAATAGGCTGTAGTGATGATGATGATGAATCTTTAGTCTATTTACATTTCCATAATATATGCCTCAAAAGTTCAGCGGCATATGTTATCTAAGAAGTATTCAAATAGCCTTTACAGGCAGGACTATTCTCCTTTACTTTTTTTACGATATTTTAAACAGCTAGGCTATATATGTGCTTGTCGTGTTTCAATAATCTATATATATAAAAAATGAATCCCTGTTCCCTTGGTCACGGCATCACGCGTGAACGGCTGGACCAATTTCGCTAATTCTTTTTTTGTTGTATGGGTGAGGACCTGGACAGTGACAGGCTACTTTTTATTCCGGAAAATTAAGGAGTTCCCGCGGGAATAACAAAAACTTAAACCACGCGGACGAAGTCATCAGCTAGTATTTATATAATAGTACAAGTGAGTAATGTTGGTGATTACCACTGAGGCGCCATTGAGACCCGAGCCGTTAGGTGAGGGTCTTAAGATAGCCGAGGATGGTAATCATCAATACACACGTGTATCATACGACGTTTTTCAACACACTGGTGAAGAAAATAATACAAAAAAGTAATTTTATTTTAGTAGATAAAAAGTTTATTTAGAGAAACAATTAGTAATTTTTTGCTTTTGGTGAACGCAAACTTTGTATAGTGAACGACCTCGGTATTTTATTTTTCGTGATAGGTATCTTCACTAAAAGCATCTGGCCATGGTTCTCTACGCCTTTTACAGTTATAGGTATTTGTTAATTCTTGTATCCTACAAGCACCAGTTACACCAAATATTAAAGCAACCTGGAAAAAAGAAACAAAAATTATATAAGCTCAACACACAACACAGGCTGAAGTCGCGTAGATATTTAAAACTATTTTAACTAACCTTAGTATAGCCAGATATTGGTCATCGAGCACCTTTTATAAATTTTTCAATATCGTCAAACGATAAGACCTTTGATTTCTTGCTTCTAAATCCATCGGATAGTCTCTTTAGATAAGCTGACAAGTATGTTTTTAAGTCCACTCCATTCTTTGTTCGGACTATACTTTTTAACATTGAGTATATTACACCACAAAGAGCTAGATTTGTACTTAGAAGATAACCCTTTAAAGTACGCCATGAACACATTTTCTGAAAAAGACTGCGTATTTTTGTTGTTTTGCCATTGTATGAAATTTTGGTACGCTAATAGATATTTTTCCTTAGAGTTTTCCGGTAGTAAACTTTCCATAACGTTAAGGGCTTCACATCTTATATAGGACGGCGTACAACATATAAATCATTTTCTTCATAATTAGTACTTGTAGACATTTTAATTACTAAATAACTGTAATTTCAACAGTGAAAACGAGTTGTGAATTTTTTTTCGCAAAGGCGGGAAAAATTTATCAGTTTTCCTATGCGCGCGCATCTTACAATGGCGAGCCATAGACTAAAAGAATGAGGTTTCTTTTTTTTTGCTTTTCGCGAATAGCGTTTTAGCCATTACAAAATGGGGAATTTCAAGTTTTCTTTATTACAGAAAAAACAAAAGTTATATTTGAGTGAAAGTTTTATTTATTAAACACGTACCTACTTACAAGTTAAAATTATCTATAATTTAAATACGAAGTTGCATGAAATGAGCAAGCAAAAGGTACATTAATTTATTTGTACTATTGAACACGACCTTTTTTGTAAAGAAACTTTTTTGAAAACAAAGCAACAACCAATAAAAAAAACCTCTATAACTCACTTGTGAATAATAGCAATGAAAAAGTCACAGTTTGATTATAGGGGTCATTATGTGCCTAATTGCGGTGAAATTAGAGCCACTTTATGAGCAAGTGTGTTGAAATGTAATTTATATCGCAATACATGAACTTTAGATGTACTTTATAAATGTCAACTACTTTTACGCTTTTGAATCTAATTATAATAAGCGCTTTTGCACTCAGTAAGAATAAAAACAAATAAATTATACCGACATGAGAGGTACATTAAATACCGCGTAGATAAATCCAAGTGCTTTATCGAGGGCTAAAGTGCCTCAGATCTGCATATTTTTAACGCAGATAGATTATTTACAGCTTCGAGCGTGTCACGACGCATAGGCCGAGCCGCCTGTGTGGGCTGCCAATTTAAAATTTAATCATACGTTAGATATGGATAGCTTTTTTACCCGATTGTACGGCTATGATTTTAGCAGTCTATAGCATATATGTACTAGTTGATGCCCTCGTATGGCGGATTTTACATCGAAAAAAGTGAGTGTCTCTGCAGTTTGTTCCTTGTTCGGGTTACAGTTTTTAATTAATAGTTGCTGCTTGTTTGCTTTAAAGTATAAGATCAAACTAGTCTAAACAATGTTTTTCATTCTGACGTGCTCTTGAAAGGGCAGAAACTGGTAATTATTAATCACTTCTTTGAAGAACTCTCGCTTTCATAATTGAACAGCGAAAAAAAAAAAACTTAGCGGTCGCCTTATTTAAAAATATCCTAGAGAAATTAATACTTACATCCAAAGTTAGTGACGATTTTATTCGACCCAGGACCAAATAAGTATCATGCCTACTTATAAATTAACAGTTGTATTACAAAAAGCTAAGCTAATCGTTAGATAGATAGATAGATAGATGATTTATCGTTGAGGTTATATAACTCTTTGCGCAATAAGAAACGCATTCGGGATAAATTCAATTGGCCGGGTAACAGTTTACCGCTGCATGCTGTTTATCGACTACGTTTTCGAAAGGGTAATTTGAATTGCCCATTTCGCCTACGGGCAGTACCAACATGCTGTGTACAAACCGAGTTATCGAACAATGAAAATGAGCCATCAACTCTACATTTGGTAATAAAGTTGATTTAGATTTTAGAAGTAGAGCTTGCACTGGTGACAGGTAATAAAAGTTGGGAAATGAGTTTGTTTGTTACGGTATTGTCGATACGGTACGTGCTTGCACGGTTTTACGACAAAGTTTGTGATAAACATGCAAATATCTGCAAAACTTTCACTATTTAAGAGCCACGGGCTCTACGAGAAATTGCGTAATTTTTTTTATCACACCCTTAACATATTGTACGGTAAAAGAAACGAGTGTTAACACAAAAAGTGGAGGGCAAGCTAAAAATTATCATATTAGTGCCTGAAATGCTATTATGCTGAAATCTGCTGAAATCAATTGAAGTTTTTTTTTTAAATTTACGTATGATTTTAATTTCATATGTCACCGTAAGATTTTAAAAACCGTTAGATTATAATCTAACTCGCGATATTGTAAACTGTCGAAAGATTGTGAACCGTTCAATGTTCTAAGTGTCAATTTTTTAAATATTCATTGTATTTACGTTTTCTTGTCTCTTTCTGGTAGGTTAGGTTAGGGTTCGACATAAATAACCAGGTAGTGTTATCGGGTTAATATACGTAACAGATTACAATCTACCGAAAATAATGCGTTATATTGTAATCTTTCGACAGTTTACAATATCGCGAATTAGATTATAATCTAACGGTTTTTACAATCTTACGGTGACACATACATTAATGCGATTTTTATTCCGAAAATCAATACTTAATGTTCATAGCAGTCACTATTTTTCTGTACTTTGCATTCCTACGGTACGAGGCGATTTACATCTCGCCCTAAAACTATCATTACGGCGCCACAAGGCTTTGTTTGTCCTAGCCATATTAATATTACTAAAGTAATAATACTAATAATAAACTAATATTATAAATGCGAAAGTGTATGACTGTCTGTCTGCTGCTTGCACGGTCCAACTAGTCCACCAATTTTGATGAAATTTGGTACAGAGATAGGGTACATTCCGGGGAAGGACATACGCGGGCTTCATCTAGTTAGTAATAAAAATCACTTGCGATGAGATTTATTAAGGTTTTAAGCAACTAAATAGTTTTGTAAGCCATTGATTTTATGCGCAATATCCTATTTGTTAAATGACGTTATATTAATAACAGTACTTGATACATATCTTAGTCAGATCTTTACGGCTCAATTTTACATAGGAAATATTCGCTTATCAGTTTTATGGTTTAATCATGGTTTTCGTATGGCAACTGTAACTACAAGCACATTTTCTAGTCGGTTATTACCGCTCATTATCCTCAAATAAACCGTAGGGCGAGCGCATAAGTTAATTTGATCAAGCTAAAGATTACTAACCGCTTGCTTCCAAGCCACTTAATATCTGATTTGTTGAATTTACTTAAGCGTCGGAACTACTTAATAAATCACTCAGGGAGTTCGATAAAACGGTAGAACTTTCCGACAGAAACTTAACAAATGACCAAGATAAATTTATGAAACACAAAATGAACATGCATTTTACTGATATTTTTGTTAAGACATCCGGAGAAGGTAAATTATTTGGAAACCTTTAGCCATTCCAGCGATATTTCGCCTTCAATTTTTAGGAGGCTTAAATGACATAATTTAATATAAAAAATACTTTTTAAACAACCGACTTCAAACTCCCGCGCCAATTTTACAACAACAAGCACACGCTATACAAAGTACTTATTTTATTGTTGATATTTTAAAAACCGCTCGACCGATTTCGATAAAATTTATATGGGACCACATGGGAAGTATGTTCTTTCGTATAAAAAAAGAATCATCCAAATCGGTCCACCCAGTCAAAAGTTCTGAGGTAGCAAAAAAAAATAAAAAATACAGTCGAATTGAGAACCTCCTCCTTTTTTTGAAGTCGGTTGAAAAGTAAAACGAACGAGTGAGAAGCTTTTACTGGGCAACCCAAATGAGTAAGTGAGACAGTGTACAGATTTTCTCCTGTGGGATAGAATCGTTTCTAAAGTCATCAATCACTCATCACTACAGCCTATTAACGTCCCACTGCTGGGCACAGGCCTCCACTCTCATAGGACAGCGGGAATTAGAGCTTAGACCCACCACGCTGCTCCAATGCGGGTTGGCGGGCTTTAACGACTATTATCATGTTAGTGATAATAACCGGGACCGACGGCTTAAAGTGCTCTCTGAGGCACGGGGGTGAAACACCGCCAACTTCCAACTCTGGTCTAGCACTGAGAATTTCTTAATTGAAAAACCCAATACCTAACTTTTTCATGCCCAACCGGGAATCGAACCCAGGACCTCGTGATCCGCAGTCGAAATCCCTAAAAAGACCTTTGTCTAGCTGCAGTGAACGTCTATCGATTGTTGACGACGACGATGAGGACCTACGCATACTTAATGTATAAGTAATAGATAGGTAGGTAGATAGATGTATAGATAGGTAATAGATAGATAGATAGATAGATAGATTAATAGATTGATAGTATAGTATAGATATAGGTAATAGAATAGCACAGGTAAAAGATTCAGTACAGATCACTTCTAAAACATTGAAAAATATTATTTGGAAAGATTTGGTGGAAGAATGAGTAGTCTAAAGGGATTTATTTGTGAAGGGATGAAGATAAGTAAGTAGTCTGTTTAACACGAAGGACATACGAGGATGTTAACTAAGGCCAAAACAAATATTTGTGTCGTCACTCGTGCCCTGGCGCTGTCTCAATTAGGCAGTAGGTATTAATCTGCCGCGGGTTAAAAGATAATGATAAAAGTTTTATATTTACTAAGATTATAGACCTTACATAAAATTAGATTAAAAAGATGTTCACCACGAAATACTCGCGCTTATATTATGAAATAAATGATTAAAATGAAGAGAAAAACTAGAATCAATTGACTTTTTTTTTTATTTACTACACTTAGTTAGCCCTTGACCGCGATCTCACCTGATGGTGAGTGATGACGCAGTCTAAAATGGTAGAAGACTGACCTGTTATGGTTATGGCAGTTATAATCAACTCATACCCTCGGTTTCTACATGACATCGTACCGGAACGCTAAATCGCTTGGCGGCACGTCTTTGCCGGTAGGGTGGTAACTAGCCACGACCGCAGCATCCCACCAGGCCAGAGAAATTTCAGAAATTTTAAATTCCCAAACAGACCCTGCCGGGGATCGAACCCGGCACCTCCCGCTTAAAACAACAGCACTCAACACTGCGCCAGGGAGATAGTCATCGCCTTTAAACTTGACAGTAAATCAACATGTTTACAAGAAAATCGAACTAATAACTTCCAACATTATTGCAAATTAGTTTCTAGTAAATACTAAATAGTATACTTGCGTAACAAAATAGACGACGCAGGAATCCTGTTATCTCCTGTAATAGCTTAGCTTAGTTATGCTACATTAATTGTAACATACGTTTAAGTATACATTTATGGGTATTTAAATGTATACTAAATTCATTTTTATGATCATACTCTTACTAATAGTATTGACTATTTTCCAGATAAAAACAGTTACTTACTATTCCTTTGAGTTACGTAAAAGCCGCTCTTAGTTTATCTTTGCAAAAGATACTTTGCACCGTTTCCATTTATACCTACTTATTTACTAGTTTTCATTTAGATTGCTACCAGGAATATATTATGAGAATTCTCACAGATGAATTGCCTGAGGATAAAATATGAGAAATTCACTATTTTCTTCCACAGAGCTCTGCATAGTTCTATAGCTGTAGACGGGGTTCTATAGCTTCGTTAATAAAAACAAAGTACTGACAACCTCCATGGCGCAGTGGTGAGCGGTGTAGTCTCATAGGTGGGAGGTCCCGGGTTCGATCTCCGGCAGGGTCGAATCAGAAATTCTTATTAACACCATTAATCGACCATTTTGATTAGCAGTTCTAGACGATTCAGTTTTGTAAAAGTCCGTAGTAGATCTTTTATTTTCAGAGACAAAAAGTAGCCTATATTATGTCACTTTCCAGGTCTTTCACTATATAAATCCTCAAATCCAATTAAGATACAAATCAAGATATATTCAGATATATCTTGTTTTGGACTGCAATGAATCAGGAAAAAAAGGTAAGTACGTACATTAGAGTTTAATATTACATCACTTAGAAAACATTTGAAATATTCTTTTCATCCCACCATCTCGGAAAGAGTATTTTTACGCTTCGATATCTGAATGCAAAAGCCGTTGTTATCCTCTTGAGGATAAAGTAAATTGAATTTAGAACATCGTGTGCACGTTAGTAAATATCACTCGTCTATGAAGATTGTGAATTCAAAACATCATTAAAACCTATTTACTTCTACCTCTATGGTGCCGAATTTCCATACAACCGTTTTTAATTTGTTAAAAACTCACACTCGTAACCTTCTTGGTGTACTTTTTTAATTTGCTTTGCGCGCACCATTTTCTTTCACGTCATATTGTTTAAAATTAAAACCCTCGACTAAAAACAAGAAAATTGAAAATAAGTGAAAAACCTAAAATGAGTGATTCTAGTGACGAAGAAGTTAATTTGACGCCAACAGAATTGGCTGAAACTGTTAAAAATGCAGAAATGAGCTTTCTCCCTCAACAATCACGCGAGAAGTTCATTCCTCGCTGAGGTGGGATGAAAAGTTACGTGTTGCACTCGAGTGAAAAGATTTTTCACCTCGTGCTCTTTTGATTCCCTCGCTGACGCTCTGGATTCTAATTTTTGAACCACTCGCTGCGCTCGTGATTCAATTTTAGAATCCTTCGCTTGCTCGGTCATCAAAATTGAGCACGCGGTTATAAAACAACTTTTCACTCTTGTATAACAAATAACTATTTTGTTTCACCCAATAAAGACGAATGTCACACGGCCAATACGAACGCACAATCAATAGAGTTAAAGAAGATGGATAGAGCTCGAGCGATTTATATCAATTGGCCGAGCACGCTTGACGGTATCCTTTCCTGTTTGATCAAAAAATCATTAGGCGGATTGAATTATCATTTACTTTGCGATATTTATTTATTTCCTTAGCAATTCGCGATTTATTAACATTCCGTCAGCTAAAGATTTGCAATCAGCTAATTTGAGATGGGAGTTTACGATTCAATTATTTATTTTGTTCGCATAATTTAGTTGAATTATCACGAACTTATATGATAGCCCCGGCTTAGCACGGGTAACACTTGATCAAAATAGTCCATACCCAATAATGGTCAGTCGGCACTGAGACGACAACTCCACCATACGTTCTCAAATTTTGTTCAGCAAACCGCTGTGAACGCTTGGCACTTGAGTCTCCAATACGACGTATTCTCGCTGCCCTCGCCTGGGAACTATGTTTAGAACTAACAACTAAGTTGAGACCTATAAAAAAAATGTAGCATTTTTTAAATACCTAATTTAAAAAAATGCTACTTTTTATCCCGAAAAATTAAGTGTTCCCGCGGGAAGCAACAAAACCTCAATCCACACAGACGAAGTCGCGGGCACCAGCTAGTATTTAATAAGAAACTACAACTATTACCACCTATTACTGTAACTGCATGAGAATCCACTAAGTTAAAGTACTTTACGGAAATAAAATGTGCATATGTCACCGTAAGATTGCAAAAACCGTTGGATTGTAATCTTACTAGCGATATTGTAAACTGTCGACGGATTACAATTTAACGCATTATTTTTCGGTAGATTGTAATCTGTCAGGTATATTAACCCGATAAAACCTAAGTGCTCATTTACTAACCGATCATTTATGTCGAACCCTAACCTAACCTACAAGAAGGAGACAATAAAACGTAAATACCATGAATATTTAAAAAATTTACACTCGGAACATTGAACGGTTCACAATCCGTCGACAGTTTACAATATCGCTAGTTGGATTATAATCTAACGGTTTTTGCAATCTGACGGTGACACATACAACAAGTCAGGTTAAGTTAGTTTATATAGTTTGGATAGCTTGTCGCGCACTTTGTATGCTTCTGTTGCTAACTTTACCGCTACTAATATTTACATGGATGCTGAAAAATTATATTTTAATCAACTAGATGATGCTTGTGACTTCGTCTGCGTGGGTTAAGGTTTTAGGTTCCCGCGGGAACTTTTAAATTTTCCGGGATAAAACCTCCTAAAAGGTCCTTTCACAGAATACAACTTAAATAATATCTGTACCAAATTGCATCAAAATCGGTTGAAAAGGTTGAACCCTTGTAGCTTTAGTTAGTAGATACCGTAATCATTGATCACCATTAAGCGTACAACAGTGTACTTGAATAAAGATCTTATGTTTTCGACTGTGACTTAAACCAGCGTTATTGGTTGTAGTGGGCTCTGTCGTCAGCAGTTTAAGAATAGAGCTACGGAGTCGCACGCCAGTTTCCCCTCACCCGCCACCAGAGCTACCTACTCCTGCCCATATTATGTATCATTAATTAACTCTAATAATAACTTTTTTTTTAATTTTTAAGCTATTGCATAGCTTCTATTGCGGGCCTTGAGCGTGGAGACCGAATGCAGAAATTCCGTAACGAAAAAAAATATGACTACTTGTGTTGTTGACTTCAAGTTGTTGAAAATAAAAAGACTATTTTTATGAAAAGATGATTTTGGTTGCTATGACTACTAGTGTTGTTGACTTCAAGTTGTTGAAAATATAAAGGCGAAATAATTTTAAAGAATTAAGTATGTTTTCAATAGTCCGGGTGTCCAAGGGGAATCAACAAACCTCTTTATTGAGTATTTTTGTCGTTTTTGTTTGTTTAGTGAGGTTTTTTTGTTGAAGTCTACAACACAAGTAGTCATAGCAAGTTGATAAAAAATTCTATGCAATAGCTTTACCGCGGCAGTCTCCGAGTGCCACACGTCTTTTTTTTAAAATTTATTCTATATTCAACAATAATCGGTTTTACAAATTATATCTTCACGTCCAAAAACTCTCGTGAGTTTATCTGGACATTGCACATTCCTCATAAACAAGTATATAAAGATTACATAAACATTTTCATATTTATCTCAAAACTTAACTATAATCAGTAAAAAAGTGGGAACTTATAAAGCGTACCTATTACAATTAACTATGGAGCGCGCGGCTACATTCGAGTAACATCGAATAACATCGAATGTACCTTCTGATAACCTTACTTGTACAGTAACCCGTACAGCAATGAGACATCCGTAAATTGAGATACGTATATATCACATACAGTGGTGACAATATTACGTACATTGGATTTACCCCTTATTTTTCAGCCCGTGAATAACTTTACTCGTGTGTTTTGTTTACATTTTACACAATCCATTTTTTGTTAGGACTCCTTCCTTCACCAAATATCAAAGGTTTAAAGTTTAAACAGTTCCTTAACTAATTTATTAAAACAAAGCCACAAATTTCAGTCGTAACTTGCCTTAGAACTAAAACTACAAGACAAGACTGCCAGCAAAAAAACGTGGTAGTTAGGTATTTCCAAATCTCATTTTAGCTGAACAGTGCAGAAAAACATCGCGAGGAAACCAGCCTGCATGAGAGTTCTCCTTAATTTTCTCAATGAAGTCTACCAATCCGCATTTGACCATCTTGGTGGTGTATGGTGAAATGCTATCTCATTTTTCACTTATATTATGCAAGAAAAATTCACGTTGTTACATACGAATTACGCAAGCTACTTCAACTGTTTTGCGTTTTAGGCGCGTCGTCTTAAATAGCAGTCCATCTTTGTTTTTTATTTTAAATTCAAACAGTTTTGTTGATACATGCCCATTGGCTGTTAACGCTGCTGGAGCAACCAATAAATCCAAGTGCAATTGATGCATGAATGCGCCTGTCAAGCATGCCGTATATGATACTCACGGGGCGTACTTATTTGTACTCGAATTGCTCATTGTCACACTTGTAACGGCGATGAAAGCGCTGCTATAGTTTAACAACAATCAAAAACCAACTCTATAAGATAATTAATATAAGGTTGAATTTGCTATAAACCTGTAGAATAGAAAACCTACAGGTTTGAGTGAGAGTATGGTTACATAGTGTGCAATGTGCATCGTTGAACAACTTGACGAATAGATAAACAGTGATGTTTAAATATTGTTATTTCTTAAAAAACAATATTGCTATTCACACCACGACTGTAACCAAAAGAAACAAAGCTAAAGTAAGCAAGACTGGTTCGGTGCTACCAAAACTTCGGCTGTTACTTCAGCTACAAAGTTTTTCTTAACAAGCTGCAAATTGAATTCTCGTTTCTAAATTTTATTATTGTCAAGTCCAATGAGGACTATCTACGAGTATACGAATATTATATTATATGCGAAAGTTTGGATGGATGTATGGATGGATGGATGTTTGTTTCTCAATCACGCCGGTACGGCTGAACGGACTTGGATGAAATTTGGCACAGAGGTAGATTATAGTCTGGAATAACACATAGGCTACTTTTTATCCCAGAAAATTCAAGAGGTCCCGCGGGAACCAAAAACCTCCATCCACGCGAACGAAGTCGCGGGCATTAGCATTAGCATTCGTTCGCTAGTAATTAAATATCGTAATCTTTATGATGTAGAACCACCACACCGAATGAGCTAGGTACTTTATGAAATTCATACAGTGGGTAGCAGATAAAAAGAGCTAAGTTTGCATCAGTTAAAGAGAGCCTTCTGTGTGTATAATATAGTGTAATTTCTTAATGCACAGGAGCCGAAGGCCTGACTGGCAAACAAATCTTGCCCCTCACAGACTTTTACGCTTTACTTCCTAAAATTCGCCCAATATATTGATATATCTGTCGCACGACACAATGTGGCTAATGTGAATACACGTTTTATATGTACATTATTAGCATTAATAGTATATGAATGCCAGTGCCACCCACATGCAACAGTCGGCAGTCGAACGCGATTTGTCAGTTGTCGTCGGCCGTAGCGCGTGGCTGACTAATTGAGGTTATAAATCGACACACGCTAAATGTAATGAACGCCCGATGAAAGTGATAAAAAGCGTGTTTTTCCATTGTGACCAATTTCGTTTAAAATGGTCATGCTTTTCTATTTTACAACATCAAAAATCATATTAAAGATCTAAAAAATAGTAGCGTTAATAAAAATAGTAACATTAGTAAAGACGTAATTATTATTATTTGCACAACGTCATATTGTTAAAATATTATTGTGTTCTTATTTCGTTTTCAAAATGAAGCTACCTATTTATTAGCTAAATAAATTATTACCTACATACGTCAATTGCATATAAACTTGCTGCTCTGGACTTATTATCCATCTATTTTTGGTTGTTGTGCAGAAAAAAAATTTGCACGACGCTATAATACGGTATAGTTCACGATAGTGGTTTTCATACTTCGACAAATATGTTGGTTTTAGGTCAATGGTTTTAGGCAAGGGATGAACATAAATATCACGTTTCAGATCCAAGCTCTCGTAGCTTGAGACAGACAGTATCGAGAAGCAATTGTAAATAAATTAAATTAATCTTCTTATATAAACTACACTGTGGCAACGATCTAGCATTCTTCAACCGGACTTATGATGAATTTATGAGGATAGATCTAGGAAATGTAATAAGTATACATATTATGTGATTGCCGAAATATTTAAGTATATTATAAAAATAATGTTTTTCTTTGTAAGTGAATGTTACAATTCTTTTGAGAAAAATAAATTCTTTAACCTGAATTGCAAGACTTATCGAATACAAATAAAAATGTACACTTTTTGTTTTTTCACTACCCCAATCTGTATTGGGTATGTCATCAATGCGTTATAAGCTACAGCTACATTACAAAATCTTCAGTCATGATAGGTATAAACAAATAGTATCTATAACGACAAAGTGCAACAAACTGATCATAACCGACAGTGATTGATATACCGGCGCACAAAGGCATGCGAAATTTCTATTTGTCGCTCATTAATAAGGCTATATTGAAGCGAGCATCGTTGAGTAACGTTATACTGTGCCCAAAGAGTATGAATACAGATCGTACAAACTGATCAGTAAAAATCTTAGTAATGCTATACATAACTAAGTTTGACTAAACACAAACGTACAGAAAAGTAGTAACAGTACATCCATACTAATATTATATCCACACACACACGGCTCATCGGTTCAACCGATTTTGATGAAATTTGGTACAGGGGTAGGTTGTATCTCGGGGATGGACATAGGCTTCTTTTTATCCCGGAAAATGTGGGAATCAAAAACCCTTAATCCACGCGGACGAAGTCGCAGACATTATCTAGTACAGGAATAAATAAACAAACTTAAAACGTTAGTTTAAACGTTAAAATAAAGACAGTCAAGAAAACATATTTTCATACGAAATGGTACAGCTCGCGATGAAACGTGCTATAATTATGTACGATTACGTGCTACCTAGAAATACCTCACTTGCAGGTAAAAATAATTAAACATAATAGTCATTGCTAACTATATCATTCCTTAGCTAGAAATAGTGATAAGTTGGTTTTCATGTGTTTTAAATAATTAAACATTTTAAATAAATAAATTAGAATTTCACTCGTATTTTTTTTTTGTTGATAACTTATTAAATGTCATACGTATGGCGGGGGTTGAGTTTTATAATATATTAAAAACTTTCTTTACTAGCGGTACTTACCTACTTTCAACGATGTCAATGATTTGGAGAACCAAAAACCTAATCCCAAAAGAAAAGCTCAAGATGCCTACTCAAAATAAGTAGATATTTAAAAAGCCATCAATCTATGCTTGCGCAAAAGGTGCCGTATTTTTCTCTTAATTGGCAGTGTTATGAAAAGGACGCCACAAGAAATTTTATCAAGTCACGCTTTGCCAAGTACAAACGATTTTTTTATTATTTATTGAGGTAAGTCAGCTAATGCTACTTTAATGTATCAATTATGTCAGATGTAATGTATGAGTTATTAATAACAATAAGTAATTGATTGAATTTGTGTAAATTTTTTTGAGTAACATGAATTTTGAATTTACAAAAAGAAGGCAAACAGTTACGCGAAAATAATAATTTCTTTGAAATTAAGATATTTTACCGAGTATTTTATTAGATGCATAATATTATCTGCATTAATATAGTTTGGTATAGGTACCTTAATTGTTAATTTTAAACCACTTACCTACCTGGTCAAGATAACATACTTTAACAATATCGGCTTGGGTATGGCATGAAATTGTTGTCAAATGTCAATAATGTCATGTCACAACATGCACAATGTCTTCGTGTTGATAAAAAAGTAAAATACGTAAGTGACTGATTTAGTACCAGTTAATGTTAAATTCAGTATATTTTATTTCTAGTGGATCGGGCATGTATAGACAATTCCGTCCGATTTCAACAAAAAGGATTCAGAAATACATGGGTGATTATAATCAAATATCAAATCAATCAAATAAATATTATAAATGCGAAAGTTTGGATGGATGTCTGGATGGATGTATGGATGGATGTTTGTTACTCAATCACGCCCCAACGGCTGAACGGATCTGGCTGAAATTTGGCACAGAGATAGTTATTAGTCTGGAATAGCACATAGGCTACTTTTTATCCCGGAAAATTCAAGAGTTCCCGCGGGAACAACAAAACCTCGATCCACGCGTACGAAGTCGCGGGCATCAGCTAGTAGTGAAATAAATCATTCAATGAAGTAATGCTCAGATAAAGGACGCCAAGGTCCACAAAGGTTTGTACTTAGCAATAATTTAGAAGTAAAGTAATTTCATTGGTTTAATTTTGGTTGTGTTTCAAGATTCAACCATAATATTATGTTATGTGTGATATAATTTAATGATCTAGCAAAATGATAACATGACTTCATACAAGATATAACTTCATAATCTTTGACGCTGGCACGCTAGGAATAATCCAATTAAGCGGCGATTTCCTAAGGCCTGTATGATCGTCTAGAACCAATAAAGGTTCCAATATCGCTCGCAACACCTATGTTCGTATGTATGTAAACACGTTTATGATGTTTTTTATCAGCTTGGATACAAATCGAAGGCATTTTCGACGTCTATGGGACCTAATAATAGTTATTTGTTATACAAGAGTGAAAAGTTGTTTTTTAACCGCGTGCTCAATTTTGATGACCGAGCAAGCGAAGGATTCTAAAATTGAATCACGAGCGCAGCGAGTGGTTCAAAAATTAGAATCCTGAGCGTCAGCGAGGGAATCAAAAAAGCACGAGGTGAAAAATCTTTTCACTCGAGTGCAACACGTAACTTTTCATCCCACCTCAGCGAGGAAATGACATGACGTGAAAGAAAATGGTGCGCGCAAAGCAAATTAAAAAAGTACACCAAGAAGGTTACAAGTGTGAGTTTTTAACAAATTAAAAACGGTTGTATGGAAATTCGGCACCATAGAGGTAGAAGTAAATAGGTTTTAATGATGTTTTGAATTCACAAACTTCATAAACGAGTGATATTTACTAACGTGCACACGGTGTTCTAAATTCAATTTACTTTATCCTCAAGAGGATAATAACGGCTTTTGCATTCAGATATCGAAGATTAAAAATACTCTCCGAGATGGTGGGATGAAAAATTACTTTGTCACTTTTCTATTAGCAATTGTTCGTATATAATGGTAGTGTCGATTAAATTTGAATACTGATTTATTATAATACTATTATTAAATACTTTATTGCGTAAAAAAGGGCATATACAAAGGACATTATTACTAAATTACATACAAAAGGTGAACTCAATTGACTATTTCATTAGTCTATTATTTTTTGGAGCTCTCATCTAGCTCAGATCCTCATAAAATCTTGTTTTAATTCACAAGGACTGTAATTAAAAAAAGGCTAATGCCGAATACATAATGCCGATCGCCTGTCCGCTACCCCAGCCGCTACCGATGCAGAAAAAGCACATAACCTCTCAGACTCATTTCAAACACCCAAACATCTTGAGCAGATTTTGTATCTGCTACTCGTATGTTATGAATTTCCGTACGGTAAGTTAGCGCTGGGAAGAACGCGTTTACGTCCAACGCGTATAGGCACAGCGTATAGGCCTAGTAGGCCACTCTGTGTGTACCATATTTTTTTTTTATCCACAAGTTAGCCCTTGACTGCGATCTCACCTGATGGTAAGTGACGATGCAGTCTAAGATGGTAGCGGGCTAACCTATTAGGGGCATGCATGGCAGTTTCTTATGATATTTAGTGAAATTATTGGAATTGCAATTATAAAAAAAAAAACAATGGCAAATATACATAGGTACATTGTTTTTAATTACAATTGCAATTCCAAAATTAATTTTGCACAGTTATCTATACTAATATTATAAATGCGAAAGTTTGGATGGATGGATGTTTGTTACTCAATCACGCCAAAACGGCTGAACGGCATAGGCTACTTTTTATTCCGGAAAATTTAAGAGTTTCCGCGGGAACCAGAAAACCTCAATCCATGCGGACGAAGTAGCGGGCATCAGCTAGTGTACCTACAATAATTTTATATACTTACCTGGCTAATAGAAGAAATTTCAGCAGGCCCGTAAATTCGGGCAGCATGAAATTATTACCATTACTTAAATTGAAAGTGCAACTAATATAATATGATAAGGTTTTGATCTGATCTGATGGCGCAGTAGGTCGGGTTATGGAGTTTTTATACGAGACTTTGAAAGATGTATAAATTTTGAGGCTTGCAAAGTGGCTTCACATGTACATTGTACGTGACTATGTTGTTGAGTGTACCTCATAGGATACTTCTAACTTTCGGCCAGTACTACATATGGTTACCATTTACGTTAAATTAAACTTCTATAAATTAGGGCGGAAATTTGAATTCAAAAGAGATAACAGCTTTTATATTGTAGGTAGCTTTTAACTGGTAATTATTTTTTATTTTGTTCATCAAAATTATGTAATCTAAAAACTCTTCCTTAAATTACCTTCTTTCAATGTCAGCTTATCTCGCCACTTTTTGTGTTAAACAATAAAAATATTATTATGTCTGTTAGAGGTAATAAAAAATAAAATATGCATATCTAAAGTCATTCGCATGAAGATTATTATTAAATTAAATTAAAAAGCGTAACATTTTTTTTGTTGTGTAATATAATGGATGACAGCCACTCTATCTAAATCTACTGTTTAAGCTTTTAATTATGCTCCTTAAACTGTTAAGTTCTTCAAAGATTAGCTAAACTTCTAAACACGAGAAATCTGAAAAAGTTACGCTTCTTAATAGTAATTATGTATTCAATCATCATTCATTAGCATAGCAAATCTTCAATTATGAAGGAATATTTCAAAAGACGATGTGTCTTCGTAAATAATCTGTCTGTCTGCTACGCTTTCACGGCCCAACTACTCAACCGATTTTTATGAAATTTGGTACAGAGATAGTATACATCCTGGGGACATAGGCTACTTTTATCCCGCAAAATTTAAGATTTCCCACGGAAATCACAAAACCTTAACCCACGCGGACGAAGTCGCGGGCATCATCTAGTATTATTATAAGTATATAATATAAAGATACAACATCTATGGCAAATTATTAATAATTGTATTGGTAGAATTTCAGCCATAGATTTTAGTTTTTCCAATATACGAAGGAACGCGAACAATATGTATTTTTTAATCCGCAATTGAGCTTTTGAATCTCCTGACTAAAATAAATCTACCGAATAAACAGGCATAAATAATAAGGATTACTTCTTATCCTTATCAACCGACTTCCAAAAAAGGAGGAGGTTCTCAATTCGACTGTATTTTTTTTTTTTTAATTTTTGTTACCTCAGAACTTTTGACTGGGTGTACCGATTTGGATGATTTTTTTTTATATGAAAGGGCATACTTCCCATGTGATCCCATATAAATTTGATCGAAATCGGTCGAGCGGTTTTTAAAATATCAACAATAAAATAAGTACTTTGTATAGCGTGTGCTTGTTGTTGTCAAGTTGGCGCGGGAGTTTGAAGTCGGTTGTTTAAAAATATTTTTTTGTATTAAATTATTTAATCCGCAACTGAGCTTTTGAATCTCCTAATTAAAATAAATCTACCGAATAAACAGGCTTAAATAATAAGGATTACTTCTTATCCTTATCTAAATACCCAAATCGTAGTAAGACATTCTTGTCTACTTTGTGTTCTTGTGTATTAATTAGCCTAATGGGTCCGCCAGACTTTCAAGCATACCATTTTAATTTTCATTCGATTTTTTAGGAATTATCTCTGCATCAAATTTCATTCAAATCGGTTCAACATTAGGCCGTGAAAAGATATTGGGGCAGACAGGTATTCTTTCGCATTTATATAGGATTTTTAATAATTAACAAAAAACGCAATTTTGAAACTCGCGATAAATTCAGCCTAGAATAATTACAATTGTGGTGCAATTGCAATATTATGGCCAATTTAAGGTGATTAAGGAAGAGCAAAGTAAGCTCAAAAGTCTTTTAGCCCTATTTTTTTTCATCCACTGCAAGTTAGCCCTTGATTGCGATCTCACCTGATGGTAAGTGATGATGCAGTCTAAGATGGTAGCGGGCTAACCTGTTAGGGGCATGGCCGTTATAATTAACCCATACCCCTAATAGGTTTCTACACGGCTTCGTACCGGAACGCTAAATCGATTGTTGGCACGTCTTTGCCGGTAGGGTGCAGGTAACCAGCCACGGCCGACGCCTCCCACCAGGCCAGACCAAGGAAAATTTAAAAATTTTAAATTCCCAAATTTACCCTGCCAGGGATCGAACCCGGGTCCTTCGCAGGTTAAGACAATAGCGCTTAACACTGCGCCAGGGAGGTCATCAAATTTTATAAATTGGTCTATTTACTTGAACGTGTGGAGAGCCCATAAGATTGACTCTAGTCACACGCGTATAATGTAAATGAGGTCTTATCGCAGTGAAGAGTCGCTCATCAAAGAAAATATTTACCAAATACAGAATTACGGGCACCTCTGTCGACAGCCCGTGCGATAACCCACAGATTATACCTAATTAACTAATACTATAATTAAAGTTAGGGATTTTTAATTGGGGAGATTCGGGAATGGAACATTTTTGTGGGTAAAAAGAGGGCCTTCATAGTATGGTTACTTTATCTTTAGAAAGTGGCATATTATCCTAAACCAGTAAATGCCCGTAACTATACAATGTAATTAAGAATTTTAAATGAACCGAATTGAATGATGTTAAAGATTACATAATATTTTAGGTAAGTGTATTGTGGCTAATTTTGTTGTGCCTATACATAATTAAATTGATAGATCTAAATGTATTTCTAAACGCTAAATACGTGTAAAAGGATGGGATTTTTCAAGTTTTTCTTACATAATCCGAACATAGGCATTATGCAGTATAGAGCCCAAAAACTAAACTCCCTTTTTTATAAATTTAGCGAAGCCAAAGCCTTGGCTAACAAAAATGTAAATAAGGCTACTTTAATAAAAAATAAAACTATTTGGAATAGGTAGCTTTATTAAAGGTAATCATTACCAGCGGGCGTATTTTAATACTACAAAAAAAATTGGCAGTCATAGGGACTGCCGATAGAAGTGAAAACGATTTTTTTTTGTAATTAAAAAAAAATAAAAAATCTCAAAACATTTGCACAAAATACTAAATAAGATTTTACAACTAAAGAAACAAAATACACCTTACAAAATTACCCATAGCGTGCCGCAGGCCTTACACGTACAACACTCATTTCATAACTTGTAGCCAACTAACTTTAAAATTTCTAAACGATTTGTCAAACTAATGTTAAACGTCAATGTCAACTACGTTGTCATAACATTACGTCATAAAATAAATAATAATAAAAATATTTCAAATATAAACCTTAAAAAAAGGCATTAGAGTTTAATTACGAATATTACTAATAGTGTGTTTGTTGGTTGGTTTATTGGTTTGTTGGTTTGTCCTTCAATCACGCCGCAACGTAGTAACGGATCGACGTGATTTTTGGCATGGGTATAGTTGAGGACCTGGAGAGTGACATAGGCTATTTTTTATCCCGGAAAATTAAGGAGTTCCCGTGGGAATCAAAAAACATATTCCACGCGGACGAAGTCGCGGGCATCAGCTATAGTTGATAATAAAATAAAATTAGTGACCATCGATAATAATAATATTATGTAAGTACTAGATGGGCCCTTTCATAGAAAAAGTTGGACTTCCGACTTGTGGTGCGTGCCCCTCACCTATATAAGCCTGTTCTTGTCCACGCCATAGCGCTTTCCCGCTTTTCTGACTAGATGGCGTTAGTCAAATAAGTCCACATTCTTTGTTTGACAGGGCCCGTCTATGTAAATTGAGGTCGTTGTTAGTGACAGATAGGATACCTAAGATTAAAAAAATTAACAAGCTGAAATAAATAATAACCATTCGACCACTAATGTAATCATGACAAATAAGTTTCGTATAAGTAGCCCGATCAGGATTGAGGAGTTGGGACTCAGAGTTGAATCGTATACACGTGACTTGATACCTACTATATTAATTCACCATCAAAACTGCCTAACTCCCTAGTTTTGAGTCGAAGGTATACCTACAGCATCAGGATTGAGGATTTGGAGTCAGATTTTTTATGGGACCATCTCGCGAGCTTCCTCTAACCACTGAAAAAAAAATTTCAGATCGGTTTGGAAACCACGGAGATATGCGGTAACATACATTTAAAAAAAAACCGGCCAAGTGCGAGTCGTACTCGCGCACCGAGGGTTCCGTACAAACATGTAGTAAGTTTTAAATTATTAAAAATATTTTTATTTTAAATATTGTAATATTTAATTGTACATCATATATTTTTTTTAGTTTTATCATTCTCTTATTTTAGAAGTTACAGGGGGGGGGGACGACGACGACACACATTTTACCACTTCGGAAGTGTCTTTCGCGCAAACTATTCAGTCAAAAAAAGGATATTACAAACCTCAATATCATTTTTGAAGACCTATCCATAGATGGGTTAGATGGGTAGATGGGTAACACGTATGGGTTAGATGAAAAAAAAATTTTTGAGACTCAGTTCTAAGTATGGAGAAACCCCAAAAATTTTCTTTTTTTTCTATTTTTGTAAGAAAATCTTAATGCGGTTCGCAGAATACATCTACTTACCAAGTTTCAACAGTATAGTTCTTTTAGTTTCGGACAAAAGTGGCTGTGACATACCGACGGACAGACAGACAGACAGACATGACGAATCTATAAGGGTTCCGTTTTTGCCAAATTTGGCTACGGAACCCTAAAATACGCGCCGAATTGAGAACCTCCTCCTTTTTTGGAAGTCGGTTAAAAATATAATGGGGCGTCCCCATTTTCCAAAAATTACGCGTCCGAGTTAAATCCACTTTAGGGGGTTTTCACAAAGGACGTCAACTTGCGTCTTCAATCAGTCTTGTTAACAATGCAGAAATATTTAGTTACTTACTGTAGAAATGTAAAGGTTCGAGACCAGCCATACTGTAGCGCGATCGAACGTACTAGTAGTGACCTCTATTGAAAGATTTTGTCATAAGTTCATGTCATAATACCTATATCATAAATGTAGAATTTTAGTACTTATTACTCATTCTATTTTAATGACCTGAATCAAATAATTATTTTATTTATATTTATATATATATATATACGGTAGAAAGTGGGGGGCGGTAGAAAGTCGCTCGCGTCCGTAGGTGTTAACCCTTTGATGCCCTACACGTGTCCCCCGGGTGGTGCTAAAGAGCGACAACGTCGAGTATCAGGCGACGGTTAAAACACCTGACAACCCTGGCACCAACACCATAGCCAGTGGAGGCTATCACAAGCCTGGAGAGTAAGTACCTCCAAAAGCGTGAATTCACCAATCCGCACTAGCCAGCGTGGTGTCTCAAGGCTATAATTTCCCCTCATGAAAGCACAAAACAATAAAAGGCCCCCAGTTCCCAGCGGTTCTGCTTGGTCTGGCCACGGCAGCAGCCAGGACGCCAACAGAGCAGGGGGTGCTAAGAATCCCTGGGATCGAGCCAGCTGCCAAACAACGATTTATTTGGCTACGTTTAATGTTAATACGCTACGGACGGACGACAGATTATTGGACCTAGAAAATAGCGTATTGAATCGCATGAAATGGACTGTTATGGGCCTTTCGGAGACCAGACGACCAGGTGAAGATCTTATGAGATTACAGTCCGGACACCTGCTATTCTATAAGGGAAACGATACTGGATCAGAAGGAGGAGTAGGCATGATGGTGCATAAAGACTTCGCCGATAAACTCCAAAGCTTAAAAGGAATCTCACCAAGAGTAATTTTTGGCATATTTAACATCAACAAGCTGTCTAAAATAAAAATCGTGCAAGTGTATGCACCTACTAGCGCCAGTAGCTCGGAGGACATCGAAATGTTCTACGACGACGTTGAAAAGGCACTGCAAGAGACTCCATGTGTATACACTATTATAATGGGGGACCTTAATGCAAAATTAGGCCAAAAAACATCTGTTTCAGAACGTAACGTGGGGAGGTTTGGTTTGGGAAGGAGAAACGAGAGAGGTCAAATGCTGGTTGACTTTTTAGCAAAACACGACCTGTATGCAATGAACACCTTCTTTCCAAAACGATCTTGCCGGAAGTGGGCCTGGCTTAGTCCAGACGGGCGTACAAAAAACCAAATCGATTATATTATTAGCAACAAGAAGTACGTATGTAAAGATGTCAGTGTTTTGAACTGCGTGAATATAGGCAGCGACCATAGGATAGTTAGAGCAGAAATCACCCTTAATTTGAAGGCTGAACGTAAAAAGCTTACTACCAAGAAAGCGAAGAAATTGGATCCTGCAGTAATTAACTTAAACAAGGAAGAATACCAAAACTGTGTGACCGAACTCCTTATGGAAAAAGAAGCCAATGATGTAGATGAGCTTAATGATCGATTGTCATCTGCAATCCAGCAAGCTGGGGATACATTTACGAATAGGTCTCGGGAGCGGGAGTCCATTCTAACGAAAAGACTAGATGGCTCATGGAAAAACGTAAAGAACACCTTTCCGACCCCCAGTCAACAGAAATTGGTGCCATCAACAAAGAAGTTAAGACTGCCATAAGACGTGATCTGCGCAACCACACGCACAAGACAATTGTTGACACTATTCAGAAGTACCGTGGTCCAAAGGTGTTCAGAAGGAAGTTACGTGGCAGCGTATCTCAAATATATAAGTTAAGGGTCGATGGGTGCAGGGAAACGACGGACCTACAGGAGGTAATGAAGGAAATAGAGCAGTTCTATTCTAGCTTGTATAGCTCAAAGTGCAATGAACCCATTACCCCACATTCTGATCCTAGAGCAAAGCTGACACGTCACTATACAGAAGATCTGCCAGAAATAAGCCTGTATGAAATAAAAGAAGCCTTAAGACAAATGAAGAACCAAAAAGCACCTGGTGAAGACAACATACCAGTGGAACTCTTAAAAGCAGGAGGAACACCCGTACTTAAAGAGCTGCAACTATTGTTCAACACAGTACTCTTCGAAGGCGTCACTCCGAAAAAGTGGAAGAATGCTATAGTGACACTTATTTTTAAAAAAGGCGACAAAACTAATCTAGCAAATTATAGACCTATATCCATTCTTCTTCATATTTACAAAACATTCACGAAGGTGTTGACCAATAGACTTACTAACAAGCTCGATCATGCACAGCCAGTGGAACAGGCTGGATTCAGAAGCAAATTCTCCACTATAGATCACATATTTGCAGTGCGACAATTGATAGAAAAAAGCGTGGAATACAATCAAGATCTGTGCTTAGCTTTTGTAGACTTTGAAAAAGCATTTGACTCTGTTGAGCATTGGGCCAGCGAATTGAAAGGGTGGACGAGTATGTTTACTTGGGCCAGGTGCTGACCTTGAATAAACAAAGCCAAAAGAGAGAAGTGGAACGCCGAATTCAACTCGGATGGGCTGCCTTCAGCAAACTATCCGATGTCCTGAAGAACAAGAAGATCCCCATCTATCTCAAGCGGCGCTTGTTCGAGCAGTGTGTGCTGCCAGTCATGACCTACGGTTCGGAAACATGGACTCTGACAAAACAAATTACAACTAAGCTGCAAGTGGCACAACGAGCAATGGAGCGGGCCATGCTCGGTATATCGCTCATTGACCGTGTGCCAAACACCACATTGCGCCAAAGAACGGGAATAACCGATATTGTTTTGAAAGTGTCCAGATCAAAGTGGAGGTGGGCAGGGCATGTCTGTAGGACCAAAGATGATCGATGGACCCGTTTGCTACTAGAATGGAGACCACGTACCGGCACACGAAGCGTAGGACGACAACCATCTCGCTGGTCTGACGACATCACCAAGCTTGCGGGGAAAACATGGAGGAGGCTTGCCCAACATCGGGAAGAGTGGCGTGCACATGAGGAGGCCTATGTCCAACAATGGATGAAGAAAGGCTCATAAAGAAGAAGAAGATATACATATATATATATATATATATATATTTATTATATTTTATTAGCAAAGTTATCCAACCATGTAATTAGTTTATGAAACGATTACATTTGTGTTATATTTTATTGAATAATAATAATAATTATTATTTTATTTTATTGAAATAAAAATAGTGGCTTAGTGACATCGATTATTCACTCAAAATATCTGTGATATAAAAATAAATTATAGTAGGTATCTATAGATAGGTTATAATATAGGTAGGTTTCATACCAAATTTATGTTTTTAACATTAGAGTACCGTACTTCGAAATTACCAGCCCCCGATTCTAGCTTTTGAATATTATTCATACTTGAAGTTGAAGATATTCGCACATGTTCGTCGTCAATGACATGGTGCGGCGGGGAAACGAATATAATGGCGCCAAATTTAATATTTAATTGAAATCGAATATAATATTAGATATAATTATAAATAAACTTAAACTAATAGACATTAAAATCTAAAATATAAGAACATTAAAAATATCATCTATCCCGCTGCAATGAGGCAGTGTTTATTAGAGTAATATGAGTATTTACCTATTTACTGTGTTTCGGTTGGTCAAAAGTTATGTATATCTATGGGAAAATGTGAACTTAAGTCAATTTAAAACTGTGATTCTTTGTTTTTCACACAAATGTAATCGTTTCATAAACTAATTACATGGTTTGGATAACTTTGCTAAAAAGCTGAACAAGAAGTCCCACAAACTTATCTGACCCGATGCCAGCATCGCGGTTATTATATTTAAAGTTGCTAATAGATATCTGTATAGTAGCCTGTGTCCTTTCTCGAGATGCAACCTATCCCTGTACCTACTAAATTTCATCAAAATCGGTTGAACAGATGGACCTTGAAAGCGTATCAGACAGACAGACAGATACACTTTCGCATTTATAATATTACTATGAATGTTTTTTTTGCACGTATTTTTTGGGTCTTGGTTACTTAAGACTTTACTAGATAGCCTGCCACTTCAGCTGCCATTTTAAAAATTTCGCGGAAGCTCATTGATTTTCCGGGATAAAATATAATTCGTAGTCTTATCATCACTGTTTCGTGTGTATTCCTCTGAAATGAATTTCGTTTATTCAGTCTCAATTTGTCATTGTTTTATTATGTAAAAAATTCTTTCCAAAAAACCGACTTCCAACGCCACTATAAAGTACAAAATAATTTTGATTTCTACCCACTATGTTTAAGTCGGGCGGGTATAACAAGGTTAAGCAAAGTTGACGTATCAGACTCGCCCGACTTCAACATAAAGGCTAGAAATCAAAATTATTTTGTACTTTACAGTGGGGTTGGAAGTAGTTTTTTTGGAAAGAATTTTTATTTCAGTTTTATTTTTAACTTTGTAGTGTCAGGGTTGAGGATTTGGAGTCAGAATGTTCTATGAGACCACATCGAGAGCTAGAGAGAACCCACGGAGATATGCACCGACATCCTTTAAAAAAAAAAGTACGCGCCGAATTGAGAACCTCCTTCTTTTTTGGAAGTTGGTTAAAAAGCGCAAATTATATTTATAGCATCAAGTAGCTGTCTAATTAATTTCACCTCAAATGGTATTTTTACCATGCCTGTTTGAGGTTTAGTTTAATTAAAATATTTCGCTCTATTTTTTTGTATGCCAAACTGAAATATAGTTAGAATTATAATTCCCAAGTTTGGAAATTCCTTTTTTTCCAAAGTATTACAAAGCTTTTGTTTATTCACATGCTCAACCCGTGCAGCTCACTCAACATATTTTTGAGCGTGGGCATTTATCAAATTAAACAAATTATTCCAAAAGATCACAAACTAAAATCTTGGCTCACGTACTTTTAACAAAGGGAAACAATTCCCGGGAACAAACTAACGAAGCCAGTTAGCATAACAATATTCTGCCTCGGTCGTGTTGTTGCTACACGAATATGTACGCCGGATTGTTCTTAAACTAGGTATATTGGATAGGTACTACTTATCTAGAATAATATCCGTACAAGGCGTGAATAGGTTGATAAGTCGACTTGTAAGATTTTTTGTTTTATATCAAAATAGGCATCTAGATTGCTTAATTCATATGGTGAACTCTCTTGCTAGGGAATACAATATGATGTCTGGAGATATTTAAACACACAGATGATGCATATTTAAAGAACTCGACATATTAAGTTAAGACCGCCACCTAAAAAAATAAATCAATCGAACAACAAGAGATGTTCATATATTCACATTACCCATAGTCGCGTTTCTTATACAAGTTGTCAAGTTATTACCTATATGTGACAAGTAAACCTATCAGTTACGCTACGGTCGCACTGCGATAAACATTCGCGCGAATTTTATTCTCACGATTTATATTTCGCGTACTGATTTCATCTACTTCAAACTGCGAATAAACCGCACGTTTTGCTCAGTTTTTATGGACTTTTTGGCATAGACAAACGTCTAAAATGGACAATAAAACTAAAATAATTATTAACCTGTTACTACTACGTAAAGGCGACGCAGAAGCGACGAAGAACTTCATATAAAAAATATTGGCCATTTAAAGTAATGAGATTAAAATTATGACCAAGTTCTTTGCCTTTGTTGGCTAACGCCTTTGAATGTGTGGATTTTAAATCCAATTAAAAATGTCTTCAAGCCAACAAAAGCCTAGCAAAGAACTTGGTTATAATTTTAATAGCAGTACTTTAAATGACCAATATTTTTGATTTATATGAAGTTGGCCATAGAATTTCACATTACAATGATGCTTGTTTTTTGAGATCGTACTTATTTTTTCTTAATATTTAAAATTCAATACAATGCATTTAATAAATTTTAAATCCCCAATGCTTAGGAATGCTTTGAATACCTGAAATACACTTGTATGACTAATATTAAAAATCTGTTTAGTAGTTTTTGCGTAGTTCAACTTTTACACCTTTTTAAATTTTTCCCCATTATTTAACTAAAAGCCATCATCTTATGAAACCGATTTTATATAATTTAAGAACTTCTTTATCTCAAGTATCATTTCAATTAGTTACATGAAGAGGGGTTAAAACAGCGTGAATGATTTCGTGTCAGTTGCTCCGGTGAACTTGATTAAAAATAATAATTTTTACATATTCATGTTTAGGAATAATTTTACAAAAATCAGTAAACAAATTAATGAGAGAAATAATAATGATAATAACAATTAATTGATTAATGGACAGAAATGACAATAATTTATACAAATTATATAGCATATTATTAACCTGTTACTACTACGTAAAGGCGACGCAGAAGCGACGAAGAACTTCATATAAAAAATATTGGCCATTTAAAGTAATGAGATTAAAATTATGACCAAGTTCTTTGCCTTTGTTGGCTAACGCCTTTGAATGTGTGGATTTTAAATCCAATTAAAAATGTCTTCAAGCCAACAAAAGCCTAGCAAAGAACTTGGTTATAATTTTAATAGCAGTACTTTAAATGACCAATATTTTTGATTTATATGAAGTTGGCCATAGAATTTCACATTACAATGATGCTTGTTTTTTGAGATCGTACTTATTTTTTCTTAATATTTAAAATTCAATACAATGCATTTAATAAATTTTAAATCCCCAATGCTTAGGAATGCTTTGAATACCTGAAATACACTTGTATGACTAATATTAAAAATCTGTTTAGTAGTTTTTGCGTAGTTCAACTTTTACACCTTTTTAAATTTTTCCCCATTATTTAACTAAAAGCCATCATCTTATGAAACCGATTTTATATAATTTAAGAACTTCTTTATCTCAAGTATCATTTCAATTAGTTACATGAAGAGGGGTTAAAACAGCGTGAATGATTTCGTGTCAGTTGCTCCGGTGAACTTGATTAAAAATAATAATTTTTACATATTCATGTTTAGGAATAATTTTACAAAAATCAGTAAACAAATTAATGAGAGAAATAATAATGATAATAACAATTAATTGATTAATGGACAGAAATGACAATAATTTATACAAATTATATAGCATATATTATTGTATTTAAATAAATAGTAACATGATTTGTTTATTTATAAGTTAATTTTCAACCTCATTAATTAGTATTTAGGGTATATTTCCGTGAATAACTTTACAAGTCGTTGGTGAACAACTTGATATGACATTTTTTTCATGATAAATACAATAATTCATAAATATTCTTACGTTAACTGAAAATTCCAATCAAAATAATCACATTCAATAAAAAATAGTAAAAAATATATATAAATAATATTAGCCAATAAAGCGTAAACTTAAAAACCGGCCAAGTGCGAGTCGGACTCGCGCACCGAGGGTTCCGTACTCAAGAAGTAGGTATAATTACCTTTGTTAATGAACCGCAAAACTAACTTTGTTTGTAGAGGTTTACTGTTAATATCAAAAAATTACGTTTGTTGTATGGGAGCCCCCCTTTAATATTTACTTTATTGATATTTAATTATTTATTTTGAAAGGTAATATACAAGTTAATATTCTGTGAAAATTTGAACCGTCTACCGGTTACCGGTAATTAATTAATATTTTAATTATTATTATTTAGTTTCGTATTTTTTAATATTGAGCAAAAAAATACGAAAAAAACACGTTTATTGTATGGGGACCCCCCTTAATAAGTATATATATATTTTTAATTTTTAGTATTTGTTGTTATAGCGGCAACGGAAATACATCATTTGTGAAAATTTCAGCTTTCTAGCTATCACGGTCTATGAGATACAGCCTGGAGACAGACAGACAGACAGACAGACAGACAGACAGACAGACAGACAGACAGACAGACAGACAGCGGAGTCTTAGTAATAGGGTCCCGTTTTTACCCTTTGGGTACGGAACCCTAAAAATGGCTGCCCTGAAAAGTATGCTTTTTAGACTTGTTAACTTATTCACGCCTTGTACGGATATTATAGTTGGCACTCGGTTTAGACTGCTGATTATAGAGGCATAGATAAAATTCTGGTAGATTTTGATAACGTTACGAATTACGATGATGTAATCTGGATTCATTTTTAGATTCTTCTAGCTATAAACGGGCCATCAAAATTCAAAAATTCAAACTTCAAATGTTTTTTATTCAAATAGACTTTTGTGCTGACTTTTGTGTGACAAGTGCTTATGAATAGTCAAATGAATCTACCACTGGTTCGGAATGTTTTTCCTACCGAGAAGAACCAACAAGAAACTCGGTGGTTGCTCTTTGAAAAAATATATGGTATGTTTACAATAATAATTGCAATAATCTAAAGATACATAAGTAACCGCAGTCCTGAGCATTGCTGGAGCGAGTCAAATCCATGCGCCTTTATCATTAATATAATCTTCGACACTATAATAAGCTTTTTTCATGAGCATTTTTTAATGTTAAACTTGTGTAAAGGCAAGTTTATAATAGGTTGAGGAATTTTGTTAAAGAAGAGTATGCTCATTCCCACGAACGACCTTCGGACTTTCGTGAGGCGGAGCGATGGAGTCATCATCAGGATGTATCGTAAAGTAGGTACCTGCCAGCAGGTTTGAGTACAGCAAAGCAGTCGCTTTTTATTCATAATGAGATAACTGGACATTTAATAAAATACACTATCTACTTAAATGATCATCATGGGTCTAAGTTTTTTTTTTGAGAAAATATATATTCCAAAAAAAAAAAAAAAGATACAAAACTTAATCTAAAATTTATACAACTTCACTCAATAATGTACCGATTGATTGACATATCCACGTGACTACAGTTTAAACACTAGGTCTAAAAACTGGATGTATTGCATGTCTTCCATAACGTTATCATCCGCAATAGAAGGATTAAGCAAATATTCAACGAAATTCCACACAAATAAAGCCGGGGTACGTAGGTAGATCAGCTAGGTTATATAATACACGATGTTAAACAACTAGCGTTCATTTAAATAGCCCTTTCTATCCTCAGGCTGTGTACTGATATTAAAAACCTTTGTTGGCTGAGCGGCGGACAATCTTGTCGCGCTTTTGTCAGGGGTGCGCATCTCGACATGGCTACAACAATGTCGGGGAAATTAAGCTTGACAATACAAGTGAAATAATACTATGGTCAGTTTCAGACACGATTTCTGAATTAGCTAATACAGGTAGAAATGATGGTAACTGCACATAGTCAAATGGTGATTGCAAGACAGAAGACTACAGTCTTAATACGAATCACACGTAATAAAGATCTATTAGTATCTTCCGTCAATAATATATATTTCTTAAATAGGTATATGTATAGGACGTAATCATTTGTCTGCTTGATTGCTCGCTATTTCTAAAAATAAGAGATTTCAGTTTTTTCAAAAAGTTTAGCCTAACTTCAATAGTTTTTAACAATCTAGAATAGGTACCATAGTTAAGATAATTTTATAAATTAACACTATTCCAAGTTGACCACTATTGATCTATGACACAAGACATTTGGAGTTTACCTCCTTTAGAATCGATTTGCCGGCCGGGGTATGAAAATTTATGGGGGGTAAAATCAAAATTTCTCCGTTACGTTATTGACTTTATGTTTCCATGGTAACACTTGCTTAATTTTCCATGACTGTGTAATGTATTTTGATGAGTATATATAAAACGTATCAAACATGCTTTCAGTAATATAAAAAATACGTTCGTTTACCTCATTTACCCTTATTTATCTAGTATATATTTTGTAAAGAGTAAACTCCAGTCGTGCGTCGAAGCTAATACACATTATTTTTTTACTCATAGTCATAAGATGTGCATTTTGTATGACACTTGATACTTACCTTTCTGACAACGTTGAAAATGTGAGCAAATATTTAAGAAAACCCAAACACACCGCCTCATCACACTAATTTACATTTACAATTTACATTTTACATTTTATGTCATTTACCGAATGAGCGGAGACCCAATATTGACAAAAGACTCGTCCGGTAATGCAGAAAATATGCAAAGTAAGATGCATCCGTGAACCGGCTACCAATTCAATCTTTGTGTGGTCTACAATGAAATTCACTTTAAACGTCGTAAATGTAAATCTGAGAGAGTTTGAGTCCAGTATGATTAACTAGTTACGTACTCTGTTCTTTTTTTGACTGCCTCTTTGGTTTAGTGGTATGTTCGATTGCGGCCGACGAGGTCTCGGGTTCGAGTTCCGGGTTGGGCCATATCAGGTATTGGGCTTATTTATTTATTTTAATTTTTAATAAAGAGTTAACAATAATAATAAATATTAGTTTATATTAGTTTTAAGACGATTTTCTTATATCGTCTTAAAACTAATATAAACTAATAACTAATATAATGGGTTTTTCTGACAAGAAAATTCTCAGTACTAGCCCGGAGTAAGGAAGTTGACGGTGTTTCACCACTGTGCCTCGGAGAGCACGTTAAGCCATCGGTCTTGCGCCTCATCTCTCTCCGGTCGTCCCATCGGGCTATGAGAGTTAAGGAACAGAGCACAGACCATTTACTACTCGGTGGAACAGAGAGTGCACACACCCTTGTGCACTATAATATCTCCCGCGCAGATGGCTAATATCTCTGGAGATCTCATGTTAACTGAGCCCAGATTGTCTAAGAAAATCGTTATCACTGGAGAGAGATAACGGAACACTCCTCACGGAACAGGGAATCTGCTTTTAAGTAGCTTACAATATTACATATAGGTACAAATGCTTAATTCTTAAAGCTTAATCTGCTTAACTGATAACGACTTTCTTACAGACGTAGGAACCTACCGCATTATTATCCCAAGAAAACTCCTACCATTATTTGATTAATAGGAAAGGGTCGCGATCCTCAGTAATGAGGAATACGACGCAGAGAGAGAGAGAGAGATACTTAATATTTATTATAATAAGCGGAAATCTGATTTATAACCAAAATAACTTACATTTAATCTTTAGGTGTCATCAAACCTGGGGTTCGCACCTCGACTTTAATTTTCGATATTGCGCACTAACAACATAAATTCTCGCAACTATTACTATCCATTTGGAGTTTTATAGACTCTATATTGTCTATACACCTACTTGCGACTCATTATCGAACAATTTTCTTTTGTTAGCACATCTTTTGTTTCAGCGGCACGAGATTTACGGCAATTCGTTCGCTGATGCTAATTTTAAAATTAACTTCGTGAAATACTATAAACGTGCCTCGAAGTCGGACCACCATGGTGGCAGGCTTAGCGCCGTATGCGTGCTTTATTCGCAACAGCTATTTATTATTTGAGATTGTGCTCTGTATAAACACTTATTTCTATAACTTTGAATGGTATTTTGTTCAACTGGATCCTATGAATAGTATTTTGTACTGCTTTATCCTGTATTACCAAGTATTCTGGATACAATGGAAATGTTTTAGCAAATAATATTATGATTGGTAATGAGAGTACTAGTACTGCCGCGACGTCGTCTAAGCAAGGTGCAGAAATCCTTTGTAGGGTCGAGTATTACCTGTTATAATATGGTTCCAAAGGAACTTTTGGATTTGCCATTGCACAAATTAAAAAAAACCGTGTAAGAACACTTGTTGAGTCGGGGCTATTGTACAATTGACGAATTTCTGAATGACAAAGTTGCATGGAAGCAACCGACTTTGGGTCCAGCTCCCCACAGGATAGTATAATAACTTAACGTTTTACTATTGTATTTTATTTAATTTATATATTGTTAAAAAAAAAAGAGCAACTGCTGAGTTTCTTGCCGGCTCTTCTCGGCAGAATCTACTTTCTGAACCGGTGGTAGAGTCAAAACATGACGTAGCATAAAAGAAACCTGTATGTCCTACATGTTTTAAATAAATTGAATAGAGTATGCGTGCTTTCTTATGCTTAATTCTATCAATAAGTGTCTGGGTAAGAAATATCGTTAGATTTTAGAAATTAAGGGAGCATAAAAGTTCAAAAATTCTAAGGATCTCAATTCTCTCTACCAGTTTTGACCACAGCACAACAGTTTTAAAGTTCAACTGGACAGGGCTAATATAAAACTTACTTGAGATTCTGTAGGTATTTCAATTTAAATAGTCTCGTCACTGCACGTTTACTTAATTTCAATTTTTGTATTTCCTATAGGTATATTTAAATCTCTTTTTTAGTAATTTAAAAGCCAATGATTTTTTCCCAAGTAATTTTTACTTACCAAATTGAAGCACTAATCAGGAACGAAAATATTTAAACAAATTAAATTATGTCTGCACCTCAACGTTATGGTGCATAAAAACATAATTTAATTTTAAATGACTTTAACTCGAATAGATTACCAGTAGCTATGACTGACGTTTCTAAAGATATGGACAAACTGAAAGCGTAACGGCAAAAGGTATGGCTACCAAGTAGGTATTACACGTGTAGTATGGAGACAATTTTGCTGAGTGTTGCTGTGCACCGCTGTGCACCGCTTATGATTCCCCGCGGTGGCAATTTGGAAAATTAGAATTTCTAAATTGTCTTTTATCCGGTCTGGTAGGTTTCTTCCGTGGCTCATTTTAATCTTACCGACAAAGCCAGGTGAGTTCCCAGTCAATGTTAAGAAATTATCGGACGAGAACTCTTTTCACAGGCCTTCGCATACATACATACCAATACGAACACAATATAGGGCATTAGTTACACATGCAACTGTTTGCAGTTCATCACGCCACTGTAAAGAAAATGGGCATGATGAACTGCATGACTGACATTGGGTTTTTCTGACTAGAAATTTTTAATGCTAGCCCGGAGTTAGGGAGTTGGCGGTGTCCACGTTAAGCCGTCGGTCCCGGTTATTATCACTAACATGATAATAGTCGTTGAAGCCCGCCAACCCGCATTGGAGCAGCGTAGTGGGTCTAAGCTCTAATTCCCTCTCTCTTATGAGAGTGGCGGCCTATGCCCAGCAGTGGGACGTTAATGGGCTGTAGTGGTGGTGGTGGTGGAACTGCATGAAGCCGTCGCGCTTTGCCTGTCCAAGCCTTTAGTATCGTGAGTTGCCAAGCGCACCAGATGAATGGGCCTTAACGAATTTATTATCAATTTGAGTTATGATTTACGCATCAATGGACTCTATTCTATGGTTTGGGATCAGTGACATTTAGTATACTAATTAAATTTTATAAATCAGCAATACTTAGTACATAAAATTGATTCAGCAAGCCCGGATCTAGAGGTCGATGACAGCTTATTTCACTATCGTATCTAATTAACCGCTTATTTTATTTAACCGCTAAATATTATCCTCGGTATCGATTGGGTCGAATTCTGATCAATAATAATTTAATATAAAAAATACTTTTTAAACAACCGACTTCAAACTCCCGCGCCAACTTTACAACAACAATCACACGCTATACAAAGTTTTTATTTTATTGTTGATATTTTAAAAACCGCTCGACCGATTTGGATAAAATTTATATGAGACCACATGGGAAGTATGCTCTTTCAAATAAAAAAAAAATCATCCAAATCGGTTCACCCAGTCAAAAGTTCTGAGGTAACAAACATAAAAAAAAAAAAAAACAGTCGAATTGAGAACCTCCTCCTTTTTTTGAAGTCGGTTGAAAACATAGGTTTATTTATTTATTTAATTTAGGTATTTAGTTATATATTTTTATATTATAATTTTTGATCATATAGTTTGTATCCTGGAAGGACATAGACTTTTTATCCCGGAAAATTGAAGAGTTCCCGCCGGAATCAAAAAACCAGAATCATTTATGTGAATATAATTTGAATAAGAGAAAAATAGTGGTGGAAAAAGCTGCATGCCTGAGTTCTTAAAGTTGTATGAAGTAATGGCCCAAATTCTTCTCATTCTGAGAAGAAGTCTTAGCCAGTGATGGGTGGTTCTTGTTCATGTTTGGTCTATATTAGGTTTGTCATCATAATAATTGTACAATGTTTCTTGCAAATAAACGATTGATTGATAAGTTTGATCCGAGCCAACATGCCTGAATGCTTTCTGACTTCTCGAAACACTCTACGCTTTAGTCGAAGACATAATTATTTATTTGGATAACTGTTATCGAATTAATATAAAAAATACTTTTTAAACAACCGACTTCAAACTCCCGCGCCAACTTTACAACAACAAGCACACGCTATACAAAGTACTTATTTTATTGTTGATATTTTAAAAACCGCTCGACCGATTTCGATTAAATTTATATGGGACCACATGGGAAGTATGCTCTTTCAAATAAAAAAAGGAATCATCTAAATCGGTCCACCCAGTCAAAAGTTCTGAGGTAACAAACATAAAAAAAAAATACAGTCGAATTGAGAACCTCCTCCTTTTTTTGAAGTCGGTTGAAAAGAAGTGTAATTGGCGAAGTTTTCTTGATCTACTTAAATTTTATTTATAATAATTGCTTCAAGTTAAAAAACCTTAAAAGTAAAGTGACCATGTATTTATATTCATTTTAGCCTCGGAGTTAAGAAACATGATAGACTGATAATAGACTTCGGAATAATCCATGAAACTGGCTTGGAAAAGGCAACGCAATAAGAAGTCAGATCCCTGAGTATTATAATAATATTAAGTATCTGTGTTCTATTGTGCGTGTCAAATACAACTGGCAGCGTGCTAATGAAACTACTAGATTTGACGATGAAAGAAAGATAGATACTACGCTATACGCTATACCGTCTATGGTATCTATATTTTCCCGCGAGTCTATGCTATAATCACCAGTTTTCTAGATATCTACAAAACAAACACTAAGCGTAATACTCCGCTCGAAGGTAGTTATTATCTTTAACTTGTTTCCAGAAGTCTGACATACCTATTATACAAGTACCAGTTTTTGCCCTGAGGCTAGCCTGTCTAGGATCAGTCCCCACAGCGCGACCACCTAGTTGTACAAGATAACTTCTTTAATGGACCTTTCATATACTTTGATACTGGAATTTAACTTTAATTGCATGTAGATAAACTAAACTTGCATTTATAAACGGTTTAGTATCGTAGCATTGAGTTAGTAGTAGCATTTAGGATGTATCACCACTTGCAGTCTTGCAGGACTGCTTTCTGCCACTTGCAGGTCTGCAGGGCGACCGCATATCTTTTGCATCAATCATTGATACATCGCAATCACCTCTGATTGGTTAACACTCTTCCACTATTGGACGAAAGCCATTGACGCAGCAGAAATTCAGCCAATCGGAGGTGATTGCGATGTATCAATTATTGATGCAAAAGATACGCGGTCGCCCTGCCGATTACTTACAGCCAGTGGCTAATCTATAAATTAAAAAAAAAGTTTCGTCGGCCTGCGAAGGAGCACAGTCACTTAATCAACAAATACAACAAGCACATTTTTGAACGTGAAAACGCATTTCACTATTTTCCATTTACTTAAGCCACTATCCGTAACTTCGTTTTAACTGTAACAGAAAATATTTGGTTTTACTTTTCTTCCAAATACGGTAAATAAATTTTATTTTAATCCTAGATAATTTGACTTTTAACATATTAAATAGCTAGTCATTTATGCAAAGCCATTTGACAAAAGACAAAATGTAGTTTTTGGTTTATGTTTTGTAAGACGCAGAAGGTACGCATTTTAGCGGAAAAGTTCGAGTAAAGGCCCAACATACACTAAAGACATGACACGACAAAACTTCCACGCGAAACGCCTGCAGCGTCGCGCAGGCAAACAGATTTTGTCGTATTGTGGACCGTGGTAGTCTTTACAGCTCCTTTAAAAAGTGCGCGCCTGGACTTTTGCCCGCCTACGTTATGACTTATTAGTGTAGTGAGTTTCCAGCCTAAGTTATTATGAGCTCCTTGGTGCGATGATTCTCAAACTAGACTGCAGTTTGACCGGGTAAAACGTGAGATTAGCTGTTTTTTATTACCAAGAAAAATATTAGTTTTAATTTTGAAGCAGGGCGAAAACACATCACTGTAAAAAACAGACTGGCAAAAATTTCGCGCGCGCATTTTTAAATGGAACACAGAAACGACGAAATATAACTTGATTCGCAAGCGACGCTCGCGTTTCGCGCGTACTTTTAGTCTGGTCGTGTCAATGAATTTTCGCCCTTAAATTAGTTTTATATCTTTTGATGTTTGAAATGTAAATATTGTAAAGGTTCTTCCAATAAACATCGTGTCTATAACTTAGCACCTTGGCGCATCTTTCAATTAAACTCATTTGATATATCGTTCACGATATCGACATCCATAAAATATAAACTAAGACAGGTGAAAGAGAAGAAGATTACTTCTAGCACAAAAAACGTGCGGCACGAAGCTTTGTTTATGATTCCCGCGAAATAATATCTAATATAAGGTTTTGGACTATATTTTAATGACGTCATAAAACAGTCTGTACAATATCCAAGTATCGTAAATGTACATGATATTGATTTTCTCCCAAAGAAATGGCATTTCCATAATATGGAACGAGCTCCAGTGCTTCAAAACTTTTTTGTCGTTATTATTTAAGTATTATCTGAATGTTACAAATTATGAAAGAGATTAGAGGCTCGTTTTGCTTTTCATGTTTCGAGTGTACCTAACGTGTTTAATTTTACAAAATTAAATGTGCCTTAAGCCTATATGTTTCTAAATAGCATTGCTAAATTTCAGCTTTGCAGTTCTAAGGCCCACTTGCATCTTATATTAATTTACTTTAATTTTTTATTGCTGTCACTTTTTGGCAACAGCAATATGCTTTTGCCAAAAAGTGACAATATTACAAAATTTAACTAAATCATTTTAAATAACAATTTGTGCATTCGATTTTTAAATAGACCGCTATTTAAGATCGAAAAGATTTAAGATCGATGGTGATATCTACTCATACTCAGATGGACATACGGACTGTAGGAAAATTCTTGTTTTACTATGAACTCGAAGTTGCACTAAGTATATTTTGATGAGTTCATTGTCTCAGCGTTCCTACAGTACAGCTATACAATTCCAGCAAAATTATATCCAGCAGCCATACAATATATTATTAATATTTGAAGTTTCGATCAACAATGTCGCGGGCATCTTAATAGCACTAAGATAAATCGCGTTGTATGGAATTACGGTATAAATCAACCTCCGATGATTAATACCATCCTAGACGACGAGACTAGCAATATAACGGTTGACTATAATTAAATCCCGGCTTCCGTAGTGGATCTTGTGATGGGGTATTACGCGTCCTGGAAATTGAGACCTGGACGCAGACGCAACAATCTAGGAGACTTAGCTAACTGTAGGTATCTTTATCTCATCATGTTTAAAAAAGACGTTCCTGTACATAGCGCAAAGGGAGAAACCACAGAATTCTATATAATAATATTATAGAAATGAACTTAACATTATTATCGGGACAACACGTTGTGGATTTTGAACCAACTCCTACTAAAATATTATGTACTTACGAATTACCTGTGGTTAACTTCGTTGGTAGCATGTTTACCAAATATTTACTGTCTATCTATTTAATGCACTACGTGCTATCTACTGTTCGCCAACCTGAATAAAAAAACCTTTATATAAAATAAACCAATAAAGAAGTACAAGTACGTGTAAATTCTTAATTACTGAATTAATGAATTAAGGTATTCTTAATTTTTTTTTTAATGTTAAAAGTGATCGCTACTTTTTTTCATTTTTAAAATTGATTAACACGAGATGATACGGTCTACCATGTAAGTGCAAAGATTTTTTTCTTGCTTCTAGCAATATTTTTCGCCCCAAGCCAGCCATCTTGATTACTTACGAGAATTACGTCACGTGTAAAACGCTACCTCATTAGTTTGACTTTGCACAATGAACATGTGCTTGAATTTGACAATAGAGCTAATGAACATCAGACAAACTGAATGAGCTGACGATCGGTAAAAAATTGTTTCTAATGGTGGCAACTTACGGCACGTGCTTGGACTACACGCACTGTTCTCCAATTTATTTGAATCTTACTTATCTTACTAATATTATAAATGCGAAAGTTTGGATGAATGTATGGATGTTTGCTACTCAATCACGCCCCAACAGCTTAACGGATTTGGCTGAAATTTGGCACAGAGATAGATTATAGTCTGGAATAGCACATAGGCTACTTTTAATCCCGGAAAATTAAAGAGTTCTTGTGGGAACTCAAAACCTCGATCCACGCGTACGAAGTCGCGGGCATCAGCTATCAAATCAAATAAATATTATAAATGCGAAAGTTTGGATGGCTGGATGTATGGATGTATGGATGTTTGTTACTCAATCACGCGCCAACAGCTGAACGGATCTGGCTGAAATTTGGCACAGAGATAGAATATAGTCTGGAATAGCACATAGGCTTTTTATCCCGGAAAATTAAGGAGTTCCCGCGGGAACCAAAAAACCTCAATCCACGCGGACGTAGTCGCGGGCATAAGCTAGTTATATTATAAAAAAACCGTGAATAGCTGGGTCCCCACAAAGCACGGCAGACTCGAGAACCATTGGCTAATTCTGTTTAGCTTAGTTCAGTCTCTATTGTACACAATCTTAAGAGAAATCTTTAGGAAGACTAAACTAGATGTGTAATTTTAGCTGTCCCTTTCGTAATGTGTGATAAGTAAAGGGACTGGCGCTTTGACTATTTTGACAGTACGCCAAGCCACTATTATTTCATCTGTTGGACGGCAGTACCTAATGGACTCGCCTGACTCGAGTTATAGGCGCATTCCTTGGAGTGGGAAACCGCTGGTCCAAGCAAAGCCTCTCGAAGCTGCTCACATACTGGGGACCTAACAAATCTAATTTAATGTTTATTACTAAAGATATTACAATGTAGTGGAATTATTGCTATACAATCAAATTGTGAGGGGTATTTCGTCTTATTTGCACATGTAATTAGCTTAGATTGCGCGGAGTATACAATTTGACGTCATTAAATTTATTTTTAGGCAATCGTCGGGACTCGACTGCCCACGACTGCAATTTTGACTTTGTTATATTTTGTTGTTACTACAGTGCTTGAGTATAACGCACATCAGTTTGAAGATAGCCTAAGCCATATATTTAGGATCGGAGCGAGACCAATGCTAAATCTATGGCCTAACACAGAATACGTACTTATTAAAGCTAAGACCTAAGCATTGAAGCTTAAAAAAACTAGATGGCGCTTGCGACTTCGTCTACATGGTATTTAAATCCCTTTTGGCACTCTTTAGATACTACACGTCTTTTCCGGAATAATAAAACCTTTACCCATATATTCGGGGTTGCAAACTATCTCTGTATTAATTTTTATCAAAATCGGTTAGGAGGATGGGTCATTAGAAGTTTGTTACCTTTACATATAAAATATTAGTATGGGATGGATAGTAGGTACCTACGAATTATAATCCAACATAGGTTCCGATGAAATGATTGTAAAATAATTGGCCATAATAACCGCACTATTGCAACAAGAGAAAATTCCTGATATTAAACGTAGGAAATCTATCGCAGCGAGGCCTCCCGCACTATCATAAAGGTGTCACGGGACGCTACAAACAAGAATTTACGATAAATTCGTGCAAATGAGCGACGCCTTTATAGATACTTAAACTTTATAAAAGTAACAAAAAGGACAAATAAATTTGTCACTTGTTTTACCGCTATCTCACCTTTGGTAAGTTGCAGTCTACGAAGGAAGCGATCTTGGATCTCAATTTTTTTTACCCTTATTATATCAATGTTTTGCCAGAAAAAAGTTATGAGCAACATTTTTAAAATAACGTTTTACGTTTTCATACACTTGAACTCTGAAAATATTTTATTTAAATATTAATAAATTATATTTAATTTATATTAATTCATTATAAATTCAAACAGTAAGTATATAATTTCAATCGTAGTGAATTACGCCTCGAGTTTACCTTTTGTATGATCTGAAATTAATTGATAACAATTTATGGATGATATTTTACCTACGCACTGACAAAAAACAAAACAATACACTGAAGAAAAAGTAAGAAATATTTTTTTTTAGAAACTACAAATTTTTTTTCCCCTACCCCTAAAATAAGATTTCCCGTGAGATGGACAGACCATGAGAACTATGATGGTATTTAAATATGCCAATAACCACTCTGCATTTTAAATATATCTCATTGAACACCTTGAATCCTTCGGATAGTTGTCGCGATAACTAATTCATGATAGCTGCCTGTTGGCTATTTGGACGTTATTTCATTTGTGTATTTTATGTGCCCTGTCATTGGAATCACCTAGTATTTCTAAGCTTTGAGTCTATAAATTGGTACGATCTATATCTTCCAATCACGTTTCTTAAATGCCGCTCTCATATTATTATTAATATATATATAGCTGCTCGTGCTGATTCATTGATTGATCACCTCTCCTGAACAATTTTGTATGAAAAAAATTTTTTTCACTGACCATTTCGTATAGAGGGGAAAAATGAAGAGGAAAAATACGGAGAGAGCTAATGATTGAGGATTTCGAAGACGGATGAAGAGCACAGCCAGGGTATTGAAGACAGGTGGGGGGTGCTTGACCAAATGTCATTCGAAACTTCATCCAATTGACAGTGAGCTGAAAAAATTTTCAAAATGGCGGATTTAAGATGGCCGCCATACAAATTTCGTCGGTGTCTATCTCGGAGAGTATAGAAGATGGAAGAGTGGTTTCTTGGCAAAAGATGATCAAGACATGAAGGTCTACTTGATGAACAGGAAAAAAATTCAAGATGGCGGAATTTATTTTTCCATAGAAAATGTATGGCGAATGTTGACTAGGATTTGGAAATTATTCAAGACCTTTTCAAAGTTTGTATCTTCGTACTGTCATTCTGACAAATGATTCGGAGAAAACATATGGAGATCGAGGGTTTGCAAGATGGGTGAAGAGCTAGCTAGCTAGAGAGCAGGGTATTAAAGTTAGGTGGTTGGGTTGGGGAATTACGTTTTTTTTATTCCACTACAAGTTAGCCCTTGACTGCGATCTCATCTGATGGTAAGTGATGATGCAGTCTAAGATGGTAGCGGGCTAACCTGTTAGGGGTATGGTAGTTATATTAAGCCCATACCCCTAATCGGTGTCTACACAGCAAAGACGTACCGCCAAGCGATTTAGAGTTCCGGTACGATGCCGTACGCGGTCCGCTTCAGCGGGCCGCGCATCCACGCGCCATACTAGTCTTGTAGGTACCTATTGAGTTTACGATGTATGTCAAGCAATTACATAAATTTTTCTTATCCTTTTCATGTAATGCGTGTTTGATGGTTATTTTACTGAAACAAATAAATGTTGAGCGAACCAAATCTTGTATGTATTAAAAGTGGGTATTTGTTACCCTTGATTTTTTAGCCGAAAAATATAGTCACAGACTTCAGTATAATATGTTCACACATTTTCAGCTTCGGTCTCGTCTCACTACCGCACAATGGAGATTATACGCCGTCGTCAATCTTTTGATGCCATCTTAAATATCATCGATATAACTTAGTATTATAGATACTTATTATTATTATTAATATTGTATTAATAAAATTAACGTTGATTGGCATGATGACGGATATGATGCAAAAATTAAGTAGGTATGTTAGGTTATTTTGACAATTAAATTTTTCTCTTTGCCGATTCATCCGGGTGACTTATGGGTCAAGTAGATCATACCAAAACTATAATACTGATTAATTTAAAGACGGTAGACATTAATTAATTAGTCTTAACAGTATCACTTGATGTTTATTATATTACTAGATGATTCCCGCGACTTCGTCCGCGTGGATTAAGATTTTTTGATTCCCGCGGAAACTCTTTAATTTTCCGGGATAAAAAGTATGCCTATGTCATTCCCAGGGATACACCCTATCCCTGTACCAAATTTCATCAAAATCGGTTGAACAGATGAGCCGTGAAAGCGTAGCAGACAGACAGACAGACACACTTTCACATAAAAAATTAGTATGGATGTAGATATGTACTTACACTTATCTACAGAACGTATCAAAGGACATAATTTAATAGAATGAAATACGTCTCTCCAATAGGCATAACATGTAAATTTCAATATAATCATGCTCGGGTAACACATCAGCTGCCAAACGGTAGTTAGACCGATGTTTTATGTATCAGAAACCTTAGCCTCCCTTCGATTATTGCTTACCAGCATGCGATGAACTAATTCAATAAATTCACTTTCGACGCCGCCTATATTTCCTACTCGTGGAGAAAATTAATAATGTATTTTAACCCGAAATACTTAGGGCTATTTTATTGCTCTACTAAATTAAATGGCGCGCATTACGCATGTGCGTGTGTTAAACTCGTAGTGTTTTAAAATAATATTTCTTTTGCCGAAGGTCATGTTAGATCTGATAATTGATTACTCACTAGAAGGTAATAAAACTCGTAGTACCTTTATAAATACCTACTTAAAAAGCTTGGAAAGGCCATTTGGATACTCTTGCATCTTAAATAACGATTTACTTAATTTAATTTGATAAAACCGTTTACATAATTTCATATTTGCTGCAGTGGTCTTCCTTGATCTTATTGAAACAGCTTTATGTCAAAATAAGCTTAATGTAGGTATTCCTTGTGAAGATAAAGGTGAAGACAGTATGACGTGGGTTTCAAGGAATCATCTATCATCGGATATCCTTATCATATTATTATTCTGTTAGAACTGCCTTCAGATATGAGTAGCGAAATACGCCAAGCTTTGCCCCCATTCAAGTTAAAATGTGTGTTTTCGACAATTCGCTCTTATAATGTTATAGCAAACAGTAGAAATTCCAAGAAGCAATTTCTATTTGATTTCTCTTTTTTTTTAAGGTCGACTGAAAAATATTATTTAATAACCGAGACCAGTTTACTTCATAAACAAACAATTATCTAAATGGAAGATAAGTCAATGTGGAAGATACTAAATATTATACATTAATTTATAAAATCTAAATATTAAACTAATTGTAAAATAAATTTAAATTAAATCCAATACCTACTAAAAAAAACAACCCTAACTTAACGCTAATTTGAATTCTTAAATCTTAACTTGTAGCACATAGCTTGCACGTACTACGTCAGTTTGTATTTACACCTTCCACGTCATTTGCCAGTAAAAAAAAGTTCATCCAGTTATCCCATAAAATATTTATTATAATGCATAGATCATTTAAAGTAGCCATCAGAGACTCACGTAATTACAAGGCAGACTTAAACCAACATTGAAAAATCAATTTTTCTCCTACGACGTGGTAATTGCGGGTCGGACGCAAATTGTGAAATGCACCTGGCTCCAAGCTATTTACATTATACGACTAGTGTTGTAAGTGATATCAGTATGAGGTTGAATGAGGTGCCTCTTTTAAGAGGCACATAATATCACTATCTTCGGAATAATATGCAAAGGATAGGAATGACTTCAGAAACAATGTAAAGGAAGTCAAGAAATACAAAAGGTTGTAGCGCTGATAAGTAAGTACATTGCCGCTCTATTATATAAAAGTTACCTCGGGTTGACCGACACTCACTATTAGAAGAAATTATTATTATTTAATTATTATTATTGACTGCCTCGTTGGTCTAGTGGTTAGCATGTTCGACTGCGGCCGACGAGGTCCCGGGTTCGATTCCCAGGTCGGGCCATAGCAAGTATTGGGTTTTTCTGACAAGAAATTCTCAGTACTAGCCCGGAGTAAGGAAGTTGGCGGTGTTTCACCCCCGTGCCTCGGAGAGCACGTAAAGCCGTCGGTCCTGCGCCTGATCTCTCTCCGGTCGTGTCGGATTTTTCGTCCCATCGGGCTATGAGAGTAAAGGAACAGAGAGTGCACCTGTGTATGCGCTCACACTTGTGCACTATAATATCTCCCGCGCAGATGGCTAATCTCTCTGGAGATAGGCCGCCGTGGCCGAAATTCGGTCGGGAGGACATTATTATTATTAGAAGAAAACTTTTTAGTACATAAAGGCTGTAAGATGTACGCTGTCTCGCAGTGAGAATACCAATAATGTTGCCACTCACAACAGATTGTATGAATTATTGTATGGTCTGTGGAATTAATGAATGATACAGCTGAATGAGTGGCGCTATCAACCATACTGTGATGGATCTAACTAGTATTATTATTTCATTGAGAAGTTGTACTTGTAAGTAGGTATAGTAAAACTTATAACTACGATCAAGGAAAGTATTATAAAAAAGTAAAGAACAAAAACGTAGAGAAGTTTTTTTTCTAACAATTTTGAACAATTTAGTAATAATAATCGTAATTAATATATTATGTTTAATAAGAAATAAGAATAAGTTAAGAATTATTATATATTCGTTAATTATGTATTATGTATTCGTTGTTACTTTGTTGATAGAGCATATTATAAGCTTTCCTTATGAACTGCCTCTTACAACCACTGCTCAGCACATCACTATAATACACAAGTGGTGAAATAAAACAACGATTTCCCCTGTATCGCACATTGCGTTTGATCTTTTTGTTCGCCTGATATCTTATTTAAAATGTCCGGAGGAATCCTCGGGGTTTCTCATTTGCTGATGTTCCAGTGCAATGCTGTTCAGGATAATTGCTGATTTGTTATAATCTTGAATTGTACGAACTTCATTATATGGAATTGAATGTGGTCAGAATTATTAAATTGTCAACACTTCTCTGGAAATTTTGAACGCATGAAAAGAATTTTTAGAGACTCAAAATTAAAGGGAATATTATATTGCTATGGCTATCGCGTGCATGCAAAGTTTGAATATAAAAAAGATTTGAGCGACACTATGTGACTTTTAGTTGGTTTTATTTAAGTCGTAAGTCGCATACTGGTGGGAGTGGGTTTTTATTACAGATTTCAACAAACCGTGGTCTTCTCAGTGTGCCTTAATTATAATTGAACTTCCAGCTTGTTTGAAACTTTAGCAGAAACTGAAGTCATAGTAAGTTTTGTTTCTCAAGTAATCTCATCCATGAACATACAATTTTAATATCACTCCTTTATTTCGTTGCATACAAAGGAAACAAAATGAACGTAAGGTGAGAGTTCATAATCTTTTGTCGTGAACGGTAGCTGGATGCTTTGTGATAGAACAAGAACCCCCCAACAATGAGGACTGATTGATTAATTAACTTAATTTTAGTCGCGTCTTTGTCACTCTCATCTTACGATGTAGAGAAACTAGGTGATTGGATTCTGTTAGAGTCGGAAACATGTTCGAAAAATTATGATAAGTTTCGTTGCTTTTACCACTAAGAGTTAACTGTTATTGTCTAAAATCATAGACGTCTACTGCTGGACAAGGGATATTACTCTTACTCTTGCACTCATTCTCAACAAAATACGGTCTTGTGCTGCTTATGTCCAACGTCTGTCCACCTATGACGTCGTAGAGGAAATCGTCGCATACAACAGATTATCAAAACGTCTATTAAAGCCTCTTAACTAAGGTAAGGTTATTATTATTACAGTATTTGCTTGAAATGTTAACAATAGAAACTAAAGAAAAGTCCTGACTCAATTACTAACTTACTCAATCCCATTTAAAATTTTCCTTGATAACAAAAAACAAGACCTTAATATAAAAATAAGGCCAAACTCCTATCGAAATGTAGCGGCAGGTGGTTGCTAGAAGTCCTGGATGCTCCTTGCTCTTCCCCGACCTTCCTTCCTTTCCGACTTTCCTTCATAAAATACATAACTTTTACTATGTTATAAATACAGCGTTTTTTGAGGGGTGCACAAAATATAGGGGACCTTACAACGTATTAAACTTACGTATAAAAGTTAATTGATATTTCACAGATTGAAATAAACATATTTATCATTCCAGTTACTTCATTTAAACAGAGATAAGTACCGCGTCTACCTCTAAAGAAGCTAATTCAATAATCATTTGCCGCGACTCTACAGGCACATTTCACTCCGAGTTGAAAGAACAGTACAGGATTAATGGCACATTAATAACTCCAACTTAACATTATCTAGCCTTTACGTTTCACCGACGGAAAAGTAAAACTACATACATTTTTCATACAGATAAATATAGCTACTTAAGGCAAGAGAACATTTTACCGATTTATTTATTTTTAAATTTTATTATCAGGTGCTACTAAAATCATCTATAGCTATAGTTCTATACTAATATTGTAAATGCGAAAGTTTGGATGGATGGATGGATGGATAGATGGATGTTTGTTGCTCAATCACGCCAGAACGGCTGAACGGATCTGGATAAAATTTGGCACAGACATAGATTATAGTTAGGAATAACACATAGGCTACTTTTTATCCGGGAACCAAAAAACCTCAATCCACGTGAATGAAGTCGCGGGCATCAGCTAGTGGTTAATATATAGAGAAAACTAGCTTATGCCCGTGACTTCGTACGCGTGGATTGAGGTTTTTTGGTTCCCGCGGGAACTCTTTCATTTTCCGGGATAAAAAGTAGCCTATGTGCTATTCCAGACTATAATCTATCTCTGTGCCAAGTTTCATCCAGATCCGTTCAGCCGTTGGGGCGTGATTGAGTAACAAACATCCATCCATATATCCATCCATCCAAACTTTCGCATTTATAATATTTATTTGATTGATTGATTGATAGTTTTTACGGCCTGGAAACAGCCTTCCAGATGAACAAAAATAAACACAATTGCATTATAAAACATCGATGCGACAGATAAATCGATACATCCATTTGGAGCGTATCTTTATGCGACAGCAACTATTTTAATTCGTTCTATCAAACGGTACGTTCGCACGTTATAAATAAAATGAGCTGTCGGGTCGGTTCCGCCTGGTAATATCTCACAGTCAGGGAAGGTATTGCAGTCCTTTGATGATTTCTCTTATGAATATTGTTAGTTAAGATGTGTGACAGGTACGGGGATGTCGAACGAGTTGCGTAGAACGGTGCTATTTGTAAATGTGACGCCGTGATCGTAATTACCAATGTGTTCACAATCTATTTTAGTTGGGGTAGAATTATGTCTTCTATTAATACCACAGTTGGTATACTTCATCTATTTGATTTCATTGCGTTCATACAAAACAATGTAACTCAGTTGTTCCTTTTTAGTGAAAGTTAAATCTTATATTTTGAATAAATTGTCACTCAAAAAGTCCAATAATTTTATAAATGCGAAAGTGTGTCTGTCTGTCAGTTATTTTGACGGGTATAGAGATAGGTTGTAACCCGGGGAAGAACATAGGTTTTATATCCCGGAAAACTTAAGAGTTCCCGCGGGAATAAAAAAATTATTCCACGCGAAAGAATTCGAGGGCATTTCTTAGTATTTACATAAGTTCATTTTACATTTTGGGTTTCGAAAAAATAATTACTAACATGAATAATGAATTTAATTGTAAAGTAGGTATGAGAAAAATGTCCAGAATCCTGAAATTATGGCTCATTAACATGACATTTTATAGCTTAAATGACTTTTTCAATCGTGACAAAACTAAGGACTTAACAAATTTAAAAATTAACTTGGCTAGGTAATTTTGACATATTATATGTAATCTGTTTTTAGTAATAAATAATTTCTCTAAAATAATCAAATGTTAATATTAAGTATGACTTTAATATCGTATGCCTGTTAGAGGTAGACTGTTCCTCCTATGTTAAATTATTTTAAGATCCTAAACTATGCAACAGTCAAACGATTGAATAAATGAAATGAAATGAAATGAAATGAAATGAAATGAAATGAGATTTATTTTGAAATAGTTATTGTTATAACAGTAAGTTCATAATATTCTCTAAGTTATGTTAAACTAAATTGAAACTATTAATTGTAATAATATTAAACATTATTCAAATAATCCGATCGTTACTTCGAAACTTGTCAAGTACCTATCAGTTATTTCTCAGTATTAAACAACCCTTAATGTTCTAAATGGAAATTGTTTTCCAGAGAAGAAGCATAACACACTTAATACGTGTATAAAATATCATAACCCGATGTAAATGTATTCGATCATAGGCCTTTGATGATCCTTGTAAATAATATTGTCTTGTTAGAGTATGACAGTTATGGATATAGGTAAGTTTGAGACTTGTTGGATGTAAGCTATTGTTAGCATGTAACTGTTGTTAGAAACTTTGTCATTTAAAATTGATATTTTGACTTTAACACCTTTCATAAAGTTTTTAACAACTTAATATAAATATTTACATGGGACATTATACTAGACAGATAAGAAGATAAATTACCAATAGCAATAAAACTTGTAAATTCTGCAAGTTTTATTGCCAGTATACTCACTAGCATATAAATATTATGTTGGCAAAATTCGGTCGGGAGGACATTATTAACTGCCTCGTTGGTCTAGTGGTTAGTATGTTCGACTGCGGCCGACGAGGTCCCGGGTTCGATTCCCGGGTCGGGCCACAGCAAGTATTGGGTTTCTCTGACAAGAAATTCTCAGTACTAGCCCGGAGTAAGTAAGTTGGCGGTGTTTCACCCCCGTGCCTCGGAGAGCACGTAAAGCCGTCGGTCCTGCGCCTGATCTCTCTCCGGTCGTGTCGGATTTTCCGTCCCATCGGGCTATGAGAGTAGAGGAACAGAGAGTGCACCTGTGTATGCGCACACACCTGTGCTCTATAATATCTCCCGCGCAGATGGCTAATATCTCTGGAGATAGGCCGCCGTGGCCGAAATTCGGTCGGGAGGACATTATTTATTATTATTATTATTATATTGGAGAGGACCAACTAATCATGTTATGATGCTAACATCAATAATATTATTCAGCTATTTTTAGATTGAGATTCAGTTTTGAGATACTTTATTTGCATTATAATATATTGTGTACCTATATATTAAAAGATTAATACACTTTATATATCACAAAGTTTATTTTTCTAAAATATTTAACGTTAAAAATATTATGTTTGAAGATTTACAAAAGCTTAAAATAAAATTAAGCTTTAAAATAAAATTATTTTATTCCTGACAAAGGTCCAAGCCAAAAGGAATAAATAGGTATCAGAACAGTGTATCAATTTAATTAGAACAATATTTTTCTACTAATAAAAATAGGCATTATGTACGAGTAGGTACCTACTGAAGTACTCGTAACTATTACACAGAAGCGACAACACTTCTTTTTATTTTCATTCAAGGTCACATTCGGTAAAAATATTTAAGACTTTTTGTAGATAAAGGATCTCTTCATAGAAAACTGGTTACGCCACTCGCTTGATGTTACCGAATTAATAACTACTCGATAAACTACTTATTGGAGTTGCCACCTGTCTAAGCCACATGCTAAGCTTTGATTTGATTGATTCCATCTCTTTTACTCTAATCCGTGAAGGATAGGACACGGCTATTGAATTTTAAATGAATTTATTGCCATGCTAATTCAAGGTAAAATAATTTCTATACAATATTGTTTTTAAAAAGAACCGACCATTACAGTGTGAGAAAATTAAAATCGTTCAATTAAGGTTTGTCAACTAACATTTCTCATTACTCTAATAACCGCGTAAGTGTGGTAGCGGGATAAAAACCCGTGTTAAAAAACGGTGAAATAAATCTTGCGGGTAAATTGCCTACTAACAAGATGTAGCGGCATTTATGTGGTTTTGTCAGATAATGGTAACCGCAAGATGACGGTCACTAAACAAGCTACACCGCAGCGCATACGCAGATGAAACAATCTCCTAGTCCGGTATTAGGTTCAATGGGTTCTCGTATGTAATGCGTTTTCATAAGTGGCAAATTGCTTTGGAGTGTTTGGAATTTTTCTATACGTCTGATTAGTATTTAATTTTCCGAGCGAAATTGGAATGAATTAATATTAAATTACCTACTTACGGTAGAAAGAATCATTGCCTTGATGATGAAGAGGATTACATACTTATCTTTTTACAGTATGGGGTAACACACAGTACTACATACTCTTTGAGGCGCGGAATGAAGCCAATTAGGTATATGATTAATTATTTATAATATCAATTCCTACAGAGTTCAAAGAATCGATTGACATTGGGGTCCCAAAGTGTTGGAATGGCAACTCTGCACTGGAAAGCGCAGTGTTGGCAGACCTCTCATAAGGTCACTGGGTCACTCACTGGAGTGAGTCGCAGGACCGAGCTGCTGCCGGCTGTGCCGAGTGGAAGTCTCTGCAAGAGACGTATGTCCAGCAGTGGACGAATATAGATTGACGACGGCGACTTCTCTTCAGCAATATATTATTGATTTTTTTTATAAATTTCTTTAAAAACCCTTGAATTTTCCATTATATAACGTTGAGTTTATCAATCGAGGTTAAAAAAATAAAAAGAGATTTATAACTGTATAGAAATCAGAAATATACGGATTTGTGTATACCATAAAAAGCTACTATCTACAAAATCTGATCCGAATGATACCATCTACAAAGAAATAGACGAATCAAACGTACACGGAATAAATTATTAACGAAATCGAAGATATACAAGTTTTCGTTATCACCAGATTATTCAACAATCAGATATTCTAATCTAAATGAGAAAAAGAACAGGGAAGAAATAGACTAATCAAAAGAATACACAATATTTAAATGAGGTTTGATATTACTAGATAGAATAATTATTGGTAAAAATAAAACGTTGAGCCCTGTGACATACTTGTATAATGTAACGTAGAATATATCATAAATCTTAAATCATTTATTTTGCAAAATTGTGGGTGATAACAGCTGTATAAGGTAGAAATTTCCCGTACACAAGCTACTGTCAGAGACAGTGTACAATACACAGTACAGTAGACAATATGAATGTAAATACCGGTAAAAAGCTTGTATCCGCTAAATCAGATCTAAATGATACAATCGTTGAAGAAGTAGAGCAATCAAAACAAAACACGGTATTTAAATCCAGAGTACTTTATGAAGTGTTGAACTCTAAAGCTCCCCCGTTGAATTTGCATTTCCACCTCGTTGGATGCGGTTCTTATTTCCACTGTATAATTACGCAAATTGCATAATTGTAGCTTGTCAGCCTGTAATATTTTGTGCCGTTTCTGATAATAGGAAGGTATATCGTGCTCCCTTAGAATTTGAACGCTTGTTGACCAATGTAATTGGTTTTGATTTATGATCCCAAGTGGTTTTTATCATTGACAGCTTTTCGCTTGACTTCTTCCATAGATCTATGACTACTTCAATGATTTCTATTTTATCCTGACTAAAACTGTATGATTTATGTTAGACGACAAATTGCACTACATAGTGAATAATTTTTTAATTACTTATGTATTTTTTTTTATATTGAAAATAATACAATAGAACTTAATGCTAGCTAGCCTAACCTAATTACTATATAAATCATGCCCGCGTGGAATGGTGGCAAGAATGCTGGCTGCATTTCCGCGCTGGACAGCGCGCGATCCTTTGCGCGAAAAATGAGCCAGCCCTTCTCTCACCAGATGAGGCAATTAACCTCGGTGAAATATCTCGTAAAAAGTTTTTGGCACTAAGACTCCATGGCCCCAGGGTCTCCACGGCAAACGGAACAAATATGTAACTCTCTATGAGAGAGGCATACTTCCGCCGCTTGCCGGTTTCAGCCTTTTCTGCTGCGGCTCCCGGCCTTGATGCTGTCTCCCTGATATGACACGGGGCCAATGTGTCTACGCATGTTGCGTCCCATATTAGCGCCCGTCCCCGTTCCCATGGAACCAGCGTCAATCCATCAGGTCTCTTGCCATCATCCCGACTTATCCCTGCCGGCTCAATGAGCGCAGGAATATCTATGGTGGCAAGAGCCCTTTTGATCGTATCAATGAGAGATATCATTGTATTTATTGAAATAAAGCAATAAATGGTTGCAATGAAACCTTACTGAATTTACACTAATATTGCTTATGACATTTGTAAAAATTGTACACAGTGAAAGCTCTTGCACGGCCAATCAGCTATTCGATGGAAATTTTGTGCTAAATTCTGCCGTAAGTGTTTTGGTTATTATTTGCAGGAAAGAAGGCCAACAGCATACAGCATTAATACAAGATACTCTTCAATAAAATATAAACCTTAATTTCCATGACAAAATGCATTAAGTAGCATATTAATAACAAATAACTTGTCCAACATCACTCTCCTAATCCGATATACCGCCGCTGTAGCGAAATCGTCTGTCACAATTAATAACCTCATCCAACATGTAACATGCATGACAATCTAATAGCAGAGATCTAACCGCGACCCGCTTTCCGCTTTCTCTTGCACGAACTTCTCATTTGACCTAGGTCATGAAATCAGCGAATAAATATAAAATTTGCGGTAACAACTACACAATTTTTTTTACGAACATTCGGGGCATATACACCGCCCTTTCAAACATTTTTACTCTTGCAATAGACGCAAAGTATATATAAGTAATCTATATAATAGTTTTTTTTAATTCCATCAGTTAGCGTGTTACCACTGCCAGACATAGGCATATTTGAGAGCGCGCACCAAACACGATCATCCTCCATGCTCATTCACCCTCTTCCCGCCACCTTTTATGTAACTAATAGGATTTAAAAAAAATATTATTGTAGATATATTGGCGGATTCAAGAGTATACTTTGCAATGCAAACAATTATATATTTCAAAATAATTAATAACGAAATAGAATTATTGTGAAAATTTCAATGCTTAATTTTTAAGAAATAATTAATGCATAGCCATAGTCATGAACGCAGAACGATTTATTCCAATCACAGGAAATTTAAATAACTAAAATCTTTTTCAATATCTGTAAAAATTAATTTACTTACAACAACATGCAGTTGTAATTTTCAACCGATTTCAAAAAAAAGGAGGAGGTTCTCAATTCGACTGTATTTTTTTTATGTTTGTTACCTCAGAACTTTTGACTGTGTGGACCGATTTAGATGATTCTTTTTTTATTTGAAAGGGCATACTTCCCAAGTGGTCCCATATAAATTTTATCGAAATCGGTCGAGCGGTTTTAAAATATCAACAATAAAATTAGTAGTAAGTTGGCGCGGAGTTTGAAGTCAGTTGTTTAAAAATATTTTTCTATATTAAATTATTGTTTAGTTCAAAATGCTCCATTATTATCAATTACTTTAACTGCCTGATCTGTTAAACCTGTTAGTAAATACTTTTGGGTAAGTAAATTTAATTTGTGTAATGTATGTAGTATGTACAATTACACAATTTATATTTACCTATTGAATGAATAAATTAAGCTGGTCGGTATATTAAGTTTATGTTTCGCTTACCCAATGGCCCATTCTGGAGGTCGTGAGTCGAACTTAATTGGACCCCGGCCGGGTGACACGGAGAGGAGATGCATCGGTTCGCTGTATGGAACGCATAAATTTTGACTCGGGAATTGAGGCCTCGGGCACTTTTATACGAATATCACCCAGTTACGAGCATACTCGTATGGGATTAGTCCAGTCTGCGACATGTTCGTTGTCGTCATTATCTTGTGTTTATAAGCGGGATTTTCTGATTTATTAAACGACTGGATTTTCTTGCAACTTCTTTTTATAAAAGGTTTTAAGAAAAATCGTGGGACCCTTCGTTATCCCCGAACGGATTATTATATACTTATATAATATATATATAAGTATATATTAATAGAGTGTAGACTTTGTGTAGAGTGATATATATAAATATTAAATAATAAACATATTAAAAAGTATATATTATATACTTTTTAATATTTTTATTATTTAATATTTAAGCCCTTGACTGCGATTTCATCTGGTGGTAAATGATGCCGTCTACGATGGTAGCGGGCTAACCTGTTGTTCGCAGTTATAGTAAACCCATAATTCTAATCGGATTCTACACGGCATCGTACCGTGTGTATAAGCTAAATCCCTTGCTGTCACGTCTTTGTCGATGTGGATGGTTTTGTGGGTAGTTCACAGCCTGATAATGAAGGAACCAGAAGTTTAATTCGCTATAATCCGCGACAAAAGGAATATCTATGTGGTACAGTGATTTTATATATATATTGATTATATATTTTAATTATAAATCGTGAATTTATTTATATTTTATTAATTTATTTTATATTTATATTTATTTACCACACCACATAATTCCCCCAAAAAGTACCCTTTATATATTATAAATATATATTGATTATATATAATATATTATATATATTATATATATAATTAAAATATATAATCAATATATATATATATATATATAAAATCACTGTACCACATAGATATTCCTTTTGTCGCGGATTATAGCGAATTAAACTTCTGGTTCCTTCATTATGATGGACTTCCGCAAAGTAACGCCTGCCTCTATCCAACACAGCCTGATACACTTGCGTGAGAGACAGCCGACAATTATGAGCTAAACAAAGTTTATCTAAATTTAAATGTTTGTACGTAAAATACGTGTATAAAAAAATTCATTCGTTGCATCAACTAGCAGTGGAGGAGTACGAACGAGCTGTTGACACATTTGAAGATAATATGCGCAAGTTCCTCTGCTGAACGTGTGGTCCAAGTATTAGGTGAGAGCTGATAAAAAATTACTTCCGTATGCCCTCGACTTTACCGACGTAAATCTTGATCTACGGATTATTCAAGCTTTTGGAAAAAAGTATGTAAATCTCCATAAAAAGCAAGCAAAATTTCATCAAAGCAGTCGTGAAAATATATTTCAAAGAAGTGGACGTTTTGCGCAAATGTTTTGTCCTGTCCTGTGATCCGTCCCTATGGTGGGTTTTTCGCTCTTAAACATGTTGTCGTCGTATCTTGCTTACGGCCCAGATGATAGCGTGTGCAGGTAGCAGGTATCTTAGCGGCCACATCGTCGTGGTTATTAGCAGATGACGCGCGTTCTTGATAAGGACGCGTCTGCGTTTCTAACTTACCAATTTCATGGATAGTCACACTCACACACACACACTTACACTTAGGATTAGTTGTTTGCTATTCTGCAAATTCACATAATTAATTTAGTTACCTTCCTTCAGTTCCTGTTTCTATTATATTATATTATTGCACAGTTACCTAGGGAGTCTAGGGTAATTTAAGAAATACTGTACTATTTTTTTAAAATAACCTAAGTTTATAGCCCATGTGTTTGTTTTACATGCTGACCATTCCGCTGCCACATCCGCGCCCACTCGGATTGCAGACTTAATGAATGTGAAAATAATTTCACAGCTCTTATAACTTGAGCCCGTCTCTCATGAATACAGAGCGGGACGCGGGCGCCACACAACGAATTTACATTTCATCTGCTACAAATGACGCGAACAGGTAGGTGTGATAGTATGTGCGATTGCTATGTGATCGAAGTGCACCCACGTAGACGTTACCCCAGGACCATGATAGAAATTCGATCTCTCTCGTCCTTCCTCTCTTTTTAAACCGTATTCTTCATTTCTGAGAGCTATGATCCGTTATTATTAGATTATTATCTTCGCGGGAGATAAAGAAAGTGTTTTTTCAAATATATTATAGCGAGCAAACGAGGTGGGTCACCTGATGTTTGCAGCACCAGAGGTGCCGGCAATGTGTTGCTGGCTTTTGAGATGTGTGTGTGCAAATGCAGGTGTAAGTACTCTCTATTCCCAATTACTCTCATAACCCAAAAGGAAGAAAAATCCTGCACGACCGGAGAGAGATCAGGCGCAGGACCGACGGCTTTAGGTAGACACGGACGTGCAACACCTCTAGGTTTAGAATGTTGGCCTACTGGCTAGTACTGAGAACTTGTAAGAAAACCCCAATACTTATTCATTATTGCCTGACCCGAGAATTGAACCCATGACCTCATCATCCACTATCGATCATGCCAACCACTAAACTAATGAGACAGTTAAATAACAGGTTTTGTCTTAGTCAACGTCTTATTCATGCCCGCGACTTCGTCCTCGTGAAATGAGGTTTTTTGGTTCCGCGGGAGAAAAAATAGCCTATGTGTTATTCTAGACTAAAATCTATCTCAGTGCCAAATTTAATCCAGATCCTTTCAGCCGCTCAGGCGTGACGAAATAACAAACATCCATCCATCCAAACTTTCACATTTATAATATTAGTATAATATAGACTAGCTGATGCCCGCGACTTCGTCTGCGTGAAATATTTCAGCCTACCTAATATTTTACCTATCCAAATACAAAATCACGTCGTCGTCGGTACTCGGTTGCGGTGTAATTGAAGAACAAACCAACAAATAAACACACTTTTGCATTTATAATATTATTAGAAATAGATTAATTTACAGTTCTTAGCTGATTTTAAGCGCTTTAACTGTTATAAGATATTCATGTAAAATAAACTAGTTAAATTAGATAGATAAGTACCAACACAAAGTAGGTATTGAGGGAATTTCTCCACGCAACGGTTATCAAGGTTAGAGAATTAATGAATCTAGACTCAACTAAGTCTAGCCCTTCAGCACAAATCTTTATAATTGATGCTCAGATAAGTCATCGATAAGATTGTGTTAAGAATAAATTGGCTTGATAAGCTTCTAACTCTAGATATTGAATGTCAGTGGAAGAGATGGTTTATATTTAGTATCCCAGGTATCTAAGAGTTAATCTTTAAGGTACGAGTATACTTACGGCTAGATGATCTTCGTGAATTTGTCAGCGAGGATTAAAGATTTTTCAAAATCCTGTGAGATTTTTTTCCGAAATAACACCTAAGTATAAATTTTTGACACTTTTTTAATTGTACTGCAAGTTAGCCCTTGACTAAGATCACACCTGATGGTAACCACGGTCTCTAGCCACGGTCAAAGCCTCCCAGTAGACCAGACCAGAGAAAAGACCGTACAACTTCTAGTGTTTAGATGCTTAGTCTGCTCCAACAAAGATAAATCGTATAAACAAACTAACATGTAAATTATGCAGAAAGGCTTTAAATCTTAATCTGCCAAGTATGTGAAATATTGTCTGTGTTTAACACCAATCGATGTAAGTTAAATAAACCTAACTTTCCAAGTATCAATACCTATCGACGGATCAAATAAAAAACGTATAAAGTAAATGAAAAACGAATGAATGCATAAAGTTATCCATGTTCGAAACGAAGTGAATGTCGAGATTTATTTAAACGGTAGAGCGGCTGTTAGAGATATTTTCTTTTATCGTTTTAGCTAGTTGACAATAATAATAATGATACAAGATCGAATCTAGTACTTGACTTCTTAGTAGAATAAATATTTCTAAACAGTGGCAGTATATCATCACTTACCATCGGGTGAGATACCAGTCAAGGGCTAACTTGTAGTGGATAAAAAATTTATCATTCCACGATATTAATTGATCTTTCTTCTTTCTTTCTTTCGGCGATCTTTGTTTATATAAAAATATTAATTTAATTACTGACAAAATAATAAAAATAATAGTTTAGTAATTACGAGTATCTTCAGCTGAGTATAATAGGTATTAGCTTTACGTTATAGTAAGTACACCTAATGAAAATATTTAATAGGAGGAAAAGCTTCGTTTCAAAGCGTCATTAAGGTCAATAAACGGCATGAAGCTATGCCGTTTATTGACTTTTAATAGCTGTGTTTATGACAATTGGCGCTTTATCCTATCTGTCAGTAATAAAAAAAATCAAATATCTTTGGAAGTGAGCCCCAAATAAGGTGGTTATGTAAATGAGCTCTCAACTGTCCTCGGCGCATTCGTATTAAAAAGCCCCCGGTTCTTTTAACTGAGTGGGTGCAGCGGGGCTGAATAAAAGAAATGAACTTTGCTGTCTACCAAAATGTAACTGTAACATTTTTGTGGAATTCAAATTAAACTTAAAACGTATAGGTACTCGTACCTGTTTAGTTTTTTAATTTTACTGTATTGAATTACCTTACATATGCTTTTTATTAGCTTGCATGCATCTGTTACTAGATATCTAAGTCTTTTGAGAGTGGACCATCTCTTTCTTCTTCTTCTTTGTATCCTGGGATTATTTTCTGGACTTGGACGCAGGCGTCTGCTGTAGGTACGTGATACCAGTGGTGCGACTCCCCGCTGGATTATTCCAGCCAGCAGAGCTCACTCCAAAATCCAAGCAGACCACCCAGTTCGGCGAGGACTTCCGGTAGTGCCAATTTAGGCTTGTCGTTGGGTGGAAACACCGCTGCACTCGAGCAGCACGTGTTTCGGTGTCTCGTCGCTCTCCATGCAGGCTCAGGGCTGTCGGTGATACCTAGAACAGATAGGTGTTGGTTTATAGGACAGTGTTCTGTTATTATACCTACAACTATCCTGAGTTTGGCTCGGTTGAGTTGCAGAAATTTCTTAATTAGTCCAATGTGAGTGGCTAAAATCCATTGACGCAGCAAAAATACCATCAGTTCAGCCAAACAAAACCATTGAGACTGTAACAATGGTTGGTGCAGGTTTTACATACCGCTTTACGGCAGACATGACTTGTCCACTGCAACTTCAAATGGCTAATCTTTAGAGCTATGTCAGTCACTTTGGTTTTCCTACTAATTTCCTGGTTTCTATATTATCTAAGGTCTTTTTAGGACTTTTATATAATAAAAAAATGGAATAATAATATTCTATTATGTGATAACGTTCATGAAAGTAGGTTTTATAGTAGAATTTGTTATTTCAAAACAATAGTAAAATAGCATGACCACTAAATTCGCTGACCTGCCGCAGTCCACTGGCTTTAGGCACGAAATCCGTAACCAGGATTCGAGGAGGCGTGTAACTAGTTCAAGAGGCATCGGCATTTTGTCAGACCGAGTATTACATTAAAATCTTTACAGTAAATACTTAGAATAAGCAAGGATGTTGCAATAAGGACAACACAATTGGGTATTTGAAAACCCAAGACAAGTCAAATCAAAATTTTTTTCAAATCAACACGCGAGCTTAGTATGAGATTATGTATGAAATACTTTGTTGTCACGTCATCAAAAGTCAACGCCCTTTATAATTTCAATCGATAGATTTAAATAGTTATCAAACATAAAATTAACAGGGGTCTTTTGGCAGGTCCTCTGTTTAATAATCGCTAAATAAGAATTTATTGTTTGACATCCCAATTGTGTAGTCCAATAAAAAACGCCCTGTTGGAAAAATTTGGTATCGCTGGATGAACGAAGCAACTTATCCAATTTTATATGAATATTATAAATACAAAAGTATGTATATTTGTCAGACTTTTATACCTCTTTACGGCTCAAGCTTTGAAACGATGTTGATATCAAGATGGAAATCAGGATTTTCATTCCAACCAGGTGATCCCATGAGATTATTAATAAAATTAAATCCACGAGAATAAAAGCGTGGGCATCAGTTAGTACTCCATATTTTCGTCAGTATACTGGCGTTGCTGCAGCATGGATTTATACACCCTTTTTGCGATGGTCTCTTAGCCTTTACCAACCTGATTACAATGCCAGTTCCCCAGACCTATGACAGGCTAATCACGACGCGTCAAGGGACTTATTACATTCCGCCTCCGTTAAAGCATTTTGAGATATGTTAATTCTTAATTGTTGGCTACAATCGAGTGGAACAACGTAAGTTCCCTTCTTTGTCGGGGTGAAGGAGGTATGTACAATTTTATACCAGCACCGATGGCTGAAACCGAAATAAAAAAATCTGAACTGAACTGATAAAAATTCTACACATAGATTTTCATCGATTTGATGGTAACCAAATATGATTTTCCTATATATACAAAAATTTAATAGTTAAGTATCATTAAATATTGTAGTTTTTGTTAGAGAAGCAGTATATTCTCCTTTTAACATAAGGCTAAATAATGCACGCTTTTTGGCTGTGTTACAAAAAAGTTCATATCCACCAGTGTTACCACTTTTACTTCTGTAACCATCTAAGCCAAAAATATATATTATAATGTAATATTCGAATTAACATTAATTGCTAAAAATGTCCTTTAAAGTAAAGAGCTCTACCTCCTACCTCGCACAGCTTTCCTTCGAATCATAATGTTTTTATTTCTTTACTGAGGTAAATTAAGGATAATTTCACTGTACTCAATTCCATAAAGACCAAGTTACGATTTTACGATTTTATAATGGCGGCCTCAGGCTGTTTGCCATGCGAATGACTTGGGGGTTTTAAGCGTAATCGCACATTGCAACAAGTCCGTGCCATGTGCAGCGACACCAACTTCCTACACCGGTTTTCAAGATAGTCATAAGCGTAGAGGTACAACAGAGTAAACGACGTTTTTGTCGTCTTCTCAACCGATGAACGTCCGCCTACTACACATTACAGTGACTATGTACTGGAAAACTTTAATAGACTACTACAAAAGTGTCTATGATCTAGAAACCTGTAAACCTCTGGCGAATTTGTAAGATAAACGGCTAACGTAAGAATCAAAAGAAACGTTATGGTCAGGATTAAAATAAAGCTTTAGATACTAGGACCTGCCCAAACCAAATTAAAGGTAACTATACATACTTTTGCTTTTAAGCACAATTTGGCTTCCACACCTTCCAAAGATTGCAGAATGATAAGGATCTTGATTCTCCCACCTTTTTTGTATTTTATTTGCTATGGCATAAATGAATGTCGCGTCTTATAGGGACAATATTATTAGTACCTACATGATATAACATTATTAGTTCTTCACATTTCTGATTACTGAAAAAGGTCTTGCATACGGTGACGGTCTCGGTGTGCGAGTGCCTCAAATGTGCGATTAGCATTATACGCCATTATGGTGTGTCTGTCGGCTACTCTTTCCGATATGTTGTTACTTTGTGTGTTCAACGTTCATTAAGCTTGTTCAGTTCAACGACTTTATTACGCATGATAAATGTATGCCAATGTTTATTGTCTTTCAGCATCATTTTGTAAATATAATTATAAATTTTTATTCTTAAAGCTTCTCAAAAAGGTTTTATGGTATAGATAGATAGATAGATAAATTCTTTATTGCCACACATAACACAGAAATAACTCTGTATGCTGATTGCTACACGAGCAATCGAGTTGAAGAAAATACACCGAAACTCAAAATTTAAAATAACAATAGGAACGATTAATTACCCAGGTACCTACTTATTCCCCTTTTTATTTCATAAGTAAATGAGATTTAATATGAGATTTTGTCCTGCTAATACTGTTATTACAAAGTCTATATATTTTAGTAGTCTATCAAAGTCCGCCGGATTAAAGCATGAACCAGACATGTTTACATTACGGAGAACTTGTTACACTAAATCAGAGGTGCTCATAACTAGAGGTGGAAATGTCCTGTTAAACAGCCTTAACCTGGAAGATTAATAGGAATTTCATCTCAGGGATGTACCTGGGTTTGACAATATTGAATATTATAATATTAGTATCTATATTACAATAATTATATTCAGCTTTTAAATTATTGCAACAAGTGCAAAAGATATATTTTAATAAATAAATTTGAGTGTCCATTGAGTACCATGGCTTGAGCGTCAAGCTAGTAAGGAACAGAGTGGTTGTAGCCTATAACGCGTCTATCTCTTTCTATAACGTGCTATAAGAATACAATGCTCATCTTCAGCAGTTTGATGCAAGTATCAGTTGCTCAGCTGCTAAAAAGAAGCGATTACTCAAATAATAGTAGCCTTAGGTCAAGTGTCTAATGACAAGTTACTTTCACTAGGTATATATATTTCCGAAGTCAATTTAGACGAGTCACTTGCAGTAGGTATGTAGGTGTTACATTATGGAAGTTTTTTTGCAAAGCATTGTGGCCAAATATGACTTATGTAAGTTTATGTAAAGTATTTAAGTACCTACTAATTGGTTATTTTGTCAAATTTTTGTAATAAAGCTTTATTAAGCACCTTATCTATGAGGATTGCATCTCTATGGCCTATAACTCAATGCGATGAAGGCAGTGTTCTGTGTTAATAAGATACTCCATTATGCATTGGAATAAGGTAAGGAAGGCAGGGTATGCACTACTAATTTTCGTCAAAGAGCTTGTTTCGTCGTTATCTAGAGCCAGCTTAGAAATCCTAGGAGGTAGCCGACCATAATCCTGTCCTGGCTACGAAGGTACGGGGTTCTGCAAGATTGAGAGCTAATCTCCTTTAATAATACCTACCCCAAGTTCAGTCTGTGACAGATGATTTCTAGATAATATTGAGATTACGGTTTCAGCTGTATCATTTTAGATGATGCTCAAAACCGCGGATGCTTGATTTTACTGGATAAAACAAGAAAAGTAGCCTAGACTATCTCCGGCCGTAAGCTATGTCTTTGTAAAATTTTATAAAAACCATCAAAGACAAGTGGAAGTGTGTCTGTCTGTCTGCTACGCTTTGACGGTCCATCTGTTCAACCGACTGATGAAATTTGGTACAGGGACGGGTTGTAGGTATTCCGGGGAAGGACATAGGCTACTTTTTATCACGGAAAATTCCTAAAACGAAAAAAAGAGTTCCTGCGGAAATCAAAAACCTTCATCTACGCGGACGAAGTCGCGGGCATCATCTATAGTTAATAATAAACTAGTGGCCCGGCAGACGTTGTCCTGCCCTGAACCTACCCGATTGCAGCGCTCCCTGCTGGAATTGTAAATACAAACCATCCCGGGACCCACTCAAACACTCACAAAAAATTTCATCAAAATCGGTCCAGCCGCTCGGCAAACATAAATTTCGGCAATTGATTTTTATTTATCATATACGTATAGATAGATGACTCAACACAATTAATATTTTACTGAGTAGGTATAAGTAATATTATCTGAGCATAAATCTATACGCAGTAGGTACTAAGTAAATCATTGCTATAATGAACCCATTGCCTCTTAGCTTTTTATTTCGGCCCATCAATTAGTGTCGCATCGTATTACATACCTTATTCGTGTAGAAGCCGACGAATCCTCGCAAAACAAGATTTGTTGATAATGCTATTGAATCGGTAAATATTTATGAGGACTGGACAAGTTTTTGTTAAGACATCCAGATTTGAAGAAAAAGTTGCCCAAATCTTGAAGGCTTGCACCCATGGGACTTCGGGTAACATCGTACGGCATTCTTACATGTTCTCATCTTAGGTCTACAGTAAAAAGAAAAAGTAGCGACCGAATTATGGCAAAATGTTGGAAACCGATCGACGATTTCGATTTTAAAGCTTTCTGTAGCTGCAATATTTCAAATCAGCCTATGTTACAAAAAATAATTATTTAAAATATTATTTCTGTAAGTTATGTAAAAAAACACGCATTAAAATGCTTGTTTGAAAAGCTTTTATAAATTGGAAAAGTCCGTGCGCATCGACCGCTAACGCCATCTATGTAAAAGCTTGAATACTGTTAAGTTTCAAGATGTGGCGCTAGATGTCGCCATGATGCGTAAACTTATTGAACAAAATGAAAGTTACTTTTTCGATGAATCTAATAATCTTTAAATAAATAAGTAAGTATTTTGCCAGAAATAAATTAAATACCTACTAATTTAATTTTTAATCGAATCGAACTAGGGAATGACAATTATTTAGTTTTTTTATGAAACGAATTACTTATGTAGATACTTTAAAGTTGAAGGAATTTTCCTCGAAAAGTTTACTTTTTAATGAATATGCAATTTCTTAAATTTAATAAGAATTTTAAATAATTTTAGAATTTAGAACTTTTTTAGATTATATATATAAAAGGGTTTACTTTATGCAGGCCTCAGGCCCATAAAATTTAATTTACCCTGGTCTACCACTTAATATTTTATAATTAAACTAAGACAGACTTCTTTCAGTTAGTCATTCTATTTTTAAATGTGTATGTCAACAGTCCTAATGGAGAATTACTCAAAACGACACGCACAAAAAGTTCACCATAAATAAAATATACCGGAATAGACACGTACATAGCTAAGTAACAGATTATAAATCGAGTAATTAACCGTCCCTTTAGGATGCTAATGTAACTTATGTTCCGTTTCCTCGTCTCTAAAAAAGGACACAGTCGAGTTAAAAAAAGGGTAGGTACGCAAGTATTCGGCCGACCATTTTGAAAGTGACTAGTGATATGGCATCATTAGACTATTTAATAATATTATCATGTATTTTAAAATAGCTGATGTCTACTTTTAGGTGTTTAAATTATTTTTTCGTACCACTTGCTCAAAAAAGTGACATTCTATGCCACAAAAAGCGAACATAACAATAGTCATTTTTAATCTGTTAAAAACAGGGAAAGAAAATTGTACTGAATTTCATTCATCCTCTAGGGGGAGAATGTGATTTAAATTTGGAATCCTACTTACCGAAATTTATACTGAACTACATCTGTGTTTACACCATTGAGTTTGTATATAAAGCATTAAACATCTTTTTGAAAAAGGAATACGCATTTATTATGCAGTTATGATTATTAAATAAAATTACGAAAACCGACGTGGCCGTATGAGCTTTATGCCTTTGCTTTTCCGACAAAAAAATATTAGTCTAGGAATTTGCCGCGTTTTTGTTTTCTTCAAATACATAAACGTTAAGTTTATTTTAATTTATTCTTATAAATTAGTTAATGTTCTAAAAATACGTTACGATGTTAAATCAAAGCGACAGTGACAGTGTCGGATTCCATCAGTGCAAATATTATTATTGTGTTAATTTTTTCGCAAATGGTACGAAAAGTAGAGTATTTTCCTCGGTGACAAAGCTGTCTTAGTCTTGGGTGAACTTAAATCCCTCGCTACACTCAGGACTCGTCTTAAATCCCTCGCTTCGCTCGTGATTTAAGTTTTTAACACCCTCGCTACGCTCGGGAGTAAACCTAGAGTCCTTCGTTACGCTCGCGATTTAAATCGTCACCCGCGACAGAAGACACTGCTTTATCTCCTTGGTTAATAATCTACTATTCTACCTTTTATTTACATTTAACTACAAGTACGAGTAAGTCCATGATAGCAAACTCACCTGGATGGTGAGTGGTGACTGGTGATGCAGTTTAAGATAGCAGTGGGTTAGCCTAGTAGGGGTACGTAACGTTACGTACGGTAGTAGGTAAGTACCGTACGTACTACTACTCGGTTTCTGCACAACATCATACCGAAACGTTAAATCACTTGGCGGTGGGTACCCTATGTCTGTAGAATGGTAACTAAATAGTCACGGCTAAAGCCTCCTACGGCCCATTGGATATATTTATAGCTTTAGGTATGTAGCGCCCATATATTTTGCGCTACATAAAGCTTTTGGAAAATTTTGTCTGGTGGGAGTCTTCGGCCATGGCTAGATCCCACCCTCCGACAAAGACGTATCGCCAAGCGATTTAGCGTAGAAAATAAAATGCGGTACTTACAGTCGGTTTTCCTTCTATTCAGAATTTCTCACTTTCAAATAAATAAGACAGTTAATGCTTTTGTTTCGAAGGCGTTGTTTGAAAATTTATTATTTCATCTTTTTCGAAGGAACTTTCGCGACACTTTATTGGGATCTTTCTCGAATACATTTCATAACTTTACTATGGCTTTCTGATAAAGTACTTATGAGACTTTTTACTAAAGCCAATTAAATTTAATGCGAAGTTTTGAGTTGGGCATGTCTTTGATTAAAACTTCTCTCTCTTCAACTCTCTTTTCAACATAATATAATAAAACATTCCATGAGTCGAAGTACTTTTCATAATATAAAATACTAGCAACCACCCCGTGGCTTTGCTACCGTGGAAATTTCAAAAAATCTAGCCTTATTCTTTATCATTAAAAAGCGAAAGTGTGTTTGTTTAATGGGTTTTTCTTTAATCACGCCGCAACAAAGCAACGGATTGACGTGATTTTCTGGTTGACGACCTGGAGAGTGACAGCTAGTTTTATCCCGGAAAATTGCTTGTTCCTGTGGGAATTAAAAAAACTTATAAAAATTAAAAAAAACTTACTTCTATAAAAAATGAACAATTCCGTGAACAGCTTTCTAGTCCAGGGGTTTGGGCTGGGCGTTGATGAATCAGTGAGTGAGTGAGCGTACACTTTTTTTCATGAGACAATTTTAAAAGAAATAAAGAACTTTTAGGTAATAAATGGTGCTCGCGACTTAGTCTGCATGGATTTACCTACGGTATAAAACTCCCTCAAAACAACATAAATAATTTTGCATTTTTTTCCACTACAAGTTAGCCCTTGACTGCTATCTCACCAGATGGTAAGTGATGATGCAGTCGCCAGTCTAAGATGGTAGCGGGCGAAACTGTTAGGGACATTGCAGCTGGTATGTTAAACCCATATCTCTATTCGGTTTCTACACGGCATGGTACCGGAACGGTAAATCGCTTGGCGGCACGTCTTTGCCGGTTGGGTGGTAACTAGCCACGGCCGAAGACTCCGACTAGGGAAAATTCAGAAAATATAAATTCCCAATTTGACCCTTCCGGGGATCGAACCCGAGACTCCACACGTTAAGTCTACAGCGCTCAACACTGCGCCACGGAGGAAGTTAATCTATACTAATATTATAAATGCGAAAGTTTGGATGGATGTTTGTTACTCAATCACGCCCCAACGGCTGAACGGATCTGGATTAAATTTGGCACAGAGATAGATTATAGTCTGGAATAACACATAGGCTACTATTTATCCCGGAAAATTAAAGAGTTCCCGCGGGGAACCGAAAAACCTCAATCCACGCGGGCGAAGTCGCGGGCATTAGCTAGTTTTTAATAATATTAAGATTTATGGATTCATTTACAACATCCAGAACCTATCCGAGGAATAGACTACCCGAGTATAATAAATCAATAGAATTATTGCTATTTTAATAAAAGAGAAGGGGAAAGCCAACAAAAACAATATGGAATACGAAAAAGAATCAAACAAATATTTCGCTTCAGTTTCGAGTTGCAACTGAAACGAAATTCGGCAAGTAAATATAAAAATGTTTTATTTAGGTTCACGTATGAGTAAACTTTTGGCACGGTCACAAAATCGTGGGGTGTCTGCCACTTCAATAATACCTTGGTATTATATTTAGTGGTAGCTGGTATAGGTGATAGCAGTGCACGACATAGAGGCATAAAAACATTGCTTACCCTAGTTAAAAAAGCTCAATGTTTATTTTTCATCATGACTTGGCCGATTATCTACCTAAAAAATGCCTACAATGGCTCCGAATTCTGTGCACGCCACTGGGCGATAGCTAGACATCAAATTCAATGTACATGGTATAGACTGAGCCTACTTACGTATTAAAATCTAGCTCGAAAAAAAATTAGACAGATAAATAAAACAATTTAATCTGCACACTTAAAACAGAAACAATAAACAAAAAGGGTGCAAAGGCAGTCTTATTACATTATTATTATTATTATTATTATACCTACATAGATGACTGGACTAGATGACGCCCGTAACTGCGTCCACATTGATTCGGTTTGTGATTAGGTACCTACCTACGGTTTCAAGTGGTAGTCAATCGACTGCAGCTTTCTCGACACAAGCTGCAGTAGTTCGAGTTTGTAGCTAGTGAGGTCGTTACTATTTTGCTTCAAAGCAGTAGCATAGGCTGCAGGTAGCCATAAAGTGCAGTACACAGTGTTGCAATGTAAATCACGGCATTGCAGGCTTAATGCAAGATATTGCGGTAGGGAGGCCTGCAATTTGTGTACTGGCCGGCTGTGTCGATGGTGCTATATTTATTTATAGCCCCTTTTATGGACAGTGCCTGTACTCCGTTGTTGATATAAATTTCCTCCCAAATAATACCATCTTTCGTTTATAGTTTACTAGCTGATGCCCGCGACTCCGTCCGCGTGGTTTAAGTTTTTATGATAGCCTATGTCACTCTCCAGGTCCTCAACTATAACCGTACCAATAATCACGTCGATCCGTTGCTACGTTGCAGCGTGATTGAAGGACAAACCAACAAACAAACTGACTTTCGCATTTATAATATTAGTATGATATATACCTACTACTGGATGATGCCCGCGACTCGCGTGTTTTTTTTAAGCAGCCTATGTCCTTTCCCGTCATATTACATGTTATACCGGTACCAAATTCATCAAAACGGTTGAAAAGACACGGCCATATTCTTTTCAACCGATTTTGATGGAATTTGGTAAAGCGTAGCAGACAGACACACTTTAGCATTTATTATATTAATAGCTAATGCCCGCGACTTCGTACGCGTGGATCGAGGTTTTGTGGATCTCGCGGGAACTCTTTAATTTTCCGGGATAAAAAGTAGCCTATGTGTTAGTCCAGACTATAATCTATCTCTGTGCCAAGTTTCATCCAGATCCGTTCAGCCGTTCTGGCGTGATTGAGTAACAAACATCCATTTGAGGTTATTTTGGTTCCCGCGGGAACTCCTTAATTTTCCGGGATAAAAAGTAGCCTATGTGCTAATCCAGACTATAATCTATCTCTGTGCCAAATTTCAGCCAGATCTGTTCAGCCGTTGGGGCTTGATTGAGTAACAAACATCCATCCATACATCCATCCATCCATACATCCATCCATCCAAACTTTCGCATTTTTAATATTTATTTGATTTGATTTGATATAGTGTAGTGTTTGCGGATACTACTACGCAATTTCTTTCCAGTGTGAATTTCCAAAATACGAGTACAACTGGAGTTGGAGGCTGGAAAAGCTGGAGGTTACTAGGCCCGCAATTTAAACCTTGAACGAATGCGAGGCTGAACATATCTAAACCTGGCAAAAAAGTAGGTAATAAAAAAAACATCCAGCATTTTAGTACCAATGGTCAAAACATACTGAAGTAAATGGTGAACACACGAATTTGAATTAAGCGGCCATTTTCTGCAAAACAATAGGTACGCGGGTCATAGTTTTGTCACATAAACTTTTATTGGTGCACCAATTCACATTTCAAACAAAACTAGATAATAGCTAAAATAATGCTTTGGTCTGTACCTACATGGCCATAAAATTGCACGCGTTGATATTTATTAGCGAAACTACCATTGCAATGGCGCGTTTGACTTACGCTCAGTTTTAGCTTCATTTAAATATTTTTTTAAAATTCAAAGCCTGATGTGTCCAAATATTGAGTATTAGCTGATGCCCGCGACTCCGTCCGCGTGTTTCAAGTTTTTTTTATTTCCTCGGGAATTCCTTAATTTTCCGGGATAAAAAGTAGCCTCTATTACTATCCCACGGTATAATCTATATATATAAAATTCAAAGTCCTGACTGACTGACTGACTTATATATCAACGCACAGCCTAAACCGCTAGGGTTAGAGACTTGAAATTTTGACAGTAGCTTCCTTTTGTAACGTAGGCGCTCACTAAGGAAGGATTTTTCAAAATTCCACCCCTAAAGGGGTGAAATAGGGGTTAAAAGTTTGTATGAAAGTCCGTCATTTCTCAAGTTATATCCATGAAACTTAGTATATGAGTTATCGGTAAAAAATAAAGAAATATGTATTTCACAGTTTTTCAAAATTCCACCCCCAAAGGGGTAAAATAGGGGTTGAAAGCATGTATGAAAGTCCTTGATTTCTCAAGTTATAGTGATGAAACTTAGCATTTGGGCTTTCAGTTAGATATGCAGACGTACGTGTTTCACCATTTTTGAAAATTCGACCCCCAAAGGGGTGAAATAGGGGATGAATATCCTTCATTTATCAACATATTTTTCAAGTTATAACAACGAAACTTGGTATTTTGGCTTTCGGTTTAATATACAGAAGTACGTGTGTATCAGTTTTTCAAAATTCCACCCCCAAACGGGTAAAATGGGGGTTGTAAGTTGGTGTAAAAGGCCGACGTTTTTCAAGTTAAATAGCCGCGAAACTTGATGTTTGGGCTACCGGTTTAAATTATGAAATACCTACATAATCCACAGTTTTTATAAATTCTATCCCAAAGGAGGTAAAATAGTCCTTCAATCACGCCGCAACAGAGCAACGGATCGACGGGTTTTTTTTCATGGGTTCTTTTTATCTCGGAAATTAAGGAATGCCTATGGGAATTAAAAAACTTATGCCACGCGAACGAAGTCGCGGGCGTCCGCTAGTCCCCCTATAATGGCGAAACACGTACTTCTTCATATTTTAACGTTAGCCCAAATGCTGTTTCATGGGTATAACGTGAGAAATTAAGGATTTTCATACAAACTCTCAACCCCTATTTCACCCCTTCGGGAGTAGAATTTCGGGATAAAAATTATCCTATGTCCCACCTCGTAGTATGGGCTCAAATCGTGCCAAGTTTCGTTTGAATTCATTCAGTAGTTTCGGCGTGAAGACAGATAGACAAAAATGAAAAAAATTACAGATTTGGCCTCAGTATCGAATAATGAGTGCCCTCCAAAAAAAATTTTCAAAATATCTTCAATGTACAGAATTGTACCTGTTACAGTTTTATTACAAGTATAGATACGCTTTCTATCGATCTTCTATTTATCCCGGTCTTGATATATTTGCGTTTTTGCTTGGAGTTCATGAGAGAATGGCCTCTTTTTGTCTTATCTAGCACCCAATGCATAGAATTATAAGGAATAATGTGTTGCTGTTTTTGACCCGAATTCGACCAATTTAAGTCCAAGTCCAGTATTTCTCTTAGATGTCCAAATTTTATAAAGGTTATAGAATAATGTCCAGCTTATAGCTGCCGTCGTCAACCAATAGACGTCTAGGTTGCTTTGTGAGAAAGCCACGGTTTTGGGCCGCCTGAATCCATCGATCAGCTCTTACAACGCTGCGCTTTCCTTATCTACTGTAGTGTTGAGCGCTCTTGTTTAAACGTGCGGAGGTCCCGGGTTTGATCCCCAGCAGGGTCAATTTGGAAATTTATAATTTCTTAATTTGCCCTGGTCTGGTCTAGTGGGAGTTACCAAACTTCCGGTAAAGATGTACCGTCAAGCGATTTAGCGTTAAGGTACGATGCCCAGTAGAAACCGAATAGGGGAATGGATTGATTATATAAGTGCCATGCCCATAACAGGTTAGCATGCAACCATCTTAGACTGGACCATCAGGTGAGATCGCAGTCAAGGGCTAACTTGTAGTGGATAAAAAAAAAGTATAAAAAAGTAAAAGTATAGATCAAATGCGTGTGGTGAAAGGAGTTTCCGGAGTGGACGTCGCGCGTTGTTTGACGCGTCATACATTACTAATTGCTGCTGTAAATCGTCACCGCGACACTAACGCCGATCAACGTTCGCTGAAGTCTAAACAGAACTCGATTTTCGTACTCACTATGGGTGGGCTATTTGTAAACATTGTATTCAAAAGGGTACATTTGAACTCCAATCCTTATACGAATTTGAATAAGTTTTAGTAGTTTTAGTGTGGTCCACACACGAACACACACACACACACACACACACACACACACACACACACACACACACACCCTGCAATTGCCTTGATGAGATGAAGTTCCATCCCTAAATGATTATCAATCAATCAATCAAATAAATATTTTAAATGCGAAAGTTTGGATGGATGCCTCTATGGATGTATGGATGTATTAGTTAGTCATTCGCTAGTTATTTACTAAAGCATTCAATGTAAACGCTATTTAGCGATTTGAGTACAGATTTAGGCAGTGATCGAAAAGGCCACCGCCGTATATCGTCGCGGCGCGGTGTCCGGAACGTCCCTGCGAGTACGTTCCGGACTGGACGTCGTTTGTCACAACAGATCGTTTGTCGCGTCGGCTACATAACTAATTGCGACTATAAATCGTGAAAGTGACGCAAACGTCTGTCAACAATGGCCAAAGTGGATTTCGTTTCGGTATGGTTGTATTCTATTTTTGAATCCGTTTACTGTGAAGTGCAGTGCCGTTTCTGCTTTAAGAAAAACTTTATGTTCTTAACTTATATTGTATAGTACCTACTTATGTGGTTTTTTTGTAGTAATTGTATTAATTTTATAATAATATTATGAAACTATGGATGTCTGTTACTCCTTCACGCTACAATGACCCATCCGAATGGAGATAGCTTTAACCTGAATTCACACAAAGGCTATATTTTATCCCAGAAAATTAAAGAGTTCCCGCGGAAAAACCTTAATTCAGATGAAGTTCGCAGGCATCATCTTATCTAGTTTATTAATTAACGTGGAAGTATTTTGACAGGATGTTATAATTGAATGTGGAAAATCAAAGAGTTCTCACGCGAATAGACTGACTGACATATCGAAGAACATCTCAAACCCCTGGATGTTAATGGATACCCAAGTTTCATGACTTGGTATAAATAAGTAAGTATAAATATAAACCTACCTATTAAAGTTAACCTAGATAAACGCAAAATCACTAGCTTCCAAAATCAGGGTTTTAACTAAACGTTGCTCATATCAATCAGTTTCTTAATTAGTAGTTATAGTTATAACCTATGTAGTTTTTATATCCACTATAAGTTAGCCCTTAGAAGTTATAGTATTAAACCCATACCCCTATTGGTTTCTACACGACATCGTTCTGGAACCACAGAATAGGTACGTCGTCGTCGCTTGGCGATACGTTTTTGCCCGTAGGGTGGTAACTAGCCCCAGCCGAAGCTCAATAGGCCAGACACGAGGTAATTCAGAAATTATAAATTCCCTAATGCCTAATGCTTTTAAGACCTGCACACCGCTCACCTCTGCACCAGGGAAATCCTCACACACACATTCAGTATATTAATTGCCTAAATTATTCAGTACATTACCAGATAGACCACTGTGTATCACTAAACTACAGTGGTCGGATCGCACGTAGAAGCTAATCCGGGATTACCCGTGAACCGTACCAAACTATGCCGTAGCCGGCCGCTATGTCTGCATTCGTGCCTTTGAAGCCTATGACCGGATCAAAGGGCATTACCATAGTAACTATTAGTAGCAAGGAACTTAGATTACTACTAGATGATGCCCGCAATTTCGTCCGTGTGGAGCAAGTTTTTTTAAATCTAACGGGAACTCCTCAATTTTCCGGGATAAAAAGTAACCTATGTCACTCTCCATATCCTCAAGTATACCCATGCAAAAAATCACGTCAATCCGTAGGCCTGATGCGGCGTGATTGAAGGACACACCAAACAACCAATAAACCAACAAACAAACACACTTTCACATTTATATTACTAGTATGATGTACTTAAAGAACAAAGTTCTGTGTTTCAGAGCTAAGAAAGATGCACTATTTATACATATACAAATTTCAATAATCTAAGATGTGATCTAATCTTCTCGGTAGGAACGGCATTTCGAACCAGTGGTAGATTCATTTGACTATTCATAAGAACTTGTAAAAAGTCTATTTGAATAAAAATCATTTGAATTTGAATTTTGAATCTTTGAATTTTGTGGCCTGGCTGTCTTTTGTTTTTTATTAGACCTTATTGCCGTTGGAGTTGTGTAACTAACTTTTTCCCCTCCAAGAGATTCCACAATATTAAAAAAAAACTACATTTAGGTAGGAGTAGGTAGTAGCTTCTACCTAGTACTTCAATGGCCTAGTAGCCGATAAAGTGCTGCTTAACACAAGTAATTTGCGGTACTTGACCCTCTTAATAATAATAAATGCAAAAGTTTCGATGGTTGAATGGATGTTTGTTACTCAATCACGCCAGAATGGCTGAACAGATCTAGATGAAATTTGACACAGAGATAGAGGTAGCCGCGGGCATCAGCTAGGTAGGTATAATGTAAAGTAACGTTATGGTTTCATCTATTATATGATAGTATATCGTCTAATTAGTTATTAACTTGTAGTTGCATGACACTTACACCTAATCCGGGATTAAGAGTGAACCAATCTCTAATCCTACGCAATGTCTACGTCATTGGGATGTCAGAAGCCTGTGACAGGATCAAAGACTCTAACTGTAAAGGTGACCTGGCTACTCACTATGCATACTATGTAATGTTATAAACTAGCTGATGTCCGCGACTTCGTCCGCGTGTTTAAAAGTGTTTTGATTCCCGCGGGAGCTCCTTAATTTTTCGGGATAAAAAGTAGCCTAAGTCCTTCCCCGGGATACAAACTATCCCTGTATCAAATTTCATCAAAATCGGAAAAGTTTAACGGATGGGCCGTGAAAGCGTAGCAGACAGGCAGACAGACGCACTTTCTCATTTATACTATTAGTATGAATACGAAATTGTGTCTGTCTGTCTATCTATAGCAGGCAGATAGACATACAGCCGATTTTTGATGAAATTTGGTATGAAGATAGGTTACATCACAGAAAAAGACATTGGTTACTATTTATTCAGGAAAATTATGGAGTTCCCCTGGGAGTAAAAAAAATGTTCCACGCGGACGAAGTCGCGGGCATCATCTCTGAATTAATAAATCAAATAACTAGGCCATTTGCAGTTCCTCTCGGGCCCCAGTCAAAACTTGGTCTTAAATCAGGGTTCTTCAATCCCTAAATGACTGTTCTGAAAATTATAGAATGATTATATTTTTTATAGATTATAGTATTTATAGTAATAAAAGTTCCAATATCGATCAAAAAGATTGAACACTTAGGTACTAACTAGTGAAAGAATCTACTTCATTCGGAATGGAAATAAATTCGGTAGAAACATATAACCCTGTGTAAATTTAAATGAGTTAGTTATATAATTATATAAAAGCGAAAGGTCACTGGCTCATCACGATATCTCAGAAACTATAAAACATACAGACTTGAAATTTGGAAGCTAGGTTCCTTCTATGGCGTAGACGTCAGCTAAGAAACCGTTTTGAGAAAATTCACCCCTAAGGGGTTGAAATGGGGTTTGGAAGTTTGTATGAAAGTCCTTTGTTATTGAAGTTAAAGACATGAAAATTGGCATTGAAGTTAATAGTTTAAAATAATAAAAATCTATATAAGCAGTTCAACGAAAATCAACCCCAAAGGGGGTGAAATGGGGGTTGGAAGGTTACATGAAGATTCTAAGTTTTTGAAGTTAGAGACTTGAAAATCGGGATTAAGGTTATTAGTTTTTAATAAAAATAACTTGTACGCGGAAGAAGTCGCGGGCGACCGCTATAATCTCCTCTTCTATATATATAAAAATCAAATGCTGTTCGTTTGTCTCGCTAAAACTCGAGAACGGCTGGGCCGATTTAGCTGATTTTGGTTTTGAAATGTTTGTCGTAGTCCAGGGAAGATTTAAACGGTGAGAAAATTAAAGAGTTCCCGCGGGCGGCGGGATCCAAAAAACCTCAATCCACGCGGACGAAGTTGCGGGCATCAGCTAGTTTTTTATATATCTAACATCCATACTAATAATATAAATGCGAAAGTGTGTATTTGATTCATCTGATTTCATATAGTACAACTTCAATAAATAACACGCACTTCATAATATTTATTTTGTTGTTAAACTACCTTCATTGAAACACACCATCAATATTATGGTACCTAATAAACCAACATTAATGTATTCAACTACTAAAACAATCAATCAATAAAGCGTATACTGCCTTACAAATTAATGTCTTTTAGTACTTAATAGCAGAATGACATAAATAAGATGTTTAATTCATGAAACATCGTAATTCACAAGTCGGTCAGGTAATAAAGCAATCTGAGATCATGTGTTGACATCTTAAGCGACATGGACCCGACAAACTGGCATCAGGCATAGATACGATGCAAGTCGCTTTATAAGTAGTCATTATATGCAAATTGGAGAGTCTTGGCGATGTATTGATTTATGATGACTTCACAGATACCAGTACTGATTGAAGATAACCAAGAGATTACGATTAATCCTTTATCTACTCCAGCATCGAAAAGTTCCAATTTCGAATTTGACAACTATATCGAATTGAACCCTCTTTCGTGTTTGCTTCTCATAACGATACAGTTCGTTGTATGGGAGCTGTATCGTTATGAGTCGTAGCTGTATCGATATGGTTATCTTCATAAATAGGATACCTATAGCTTAGCGGCTCTGGGTTCTGGCACTTTCCCAACCACAGAGTTCTTAGTATGTAGAGGAGCCATACCTACATCATGGCGGATGGTGGCACCCGTCATTGAATATGTACATATTATATATTTCATCTCCACCTACTCTATACTCTATGTACCCAACCCACTCTATGGTTGGTACTGCCACTCTTACTGCCAATATTAAAAAAAAATTAGAAAAATTACGCGGTAAACGGATTACTTTTGCAACTTGTGAAATTTGTATTGATTTCAAGCAAAAATGTCTACGTCGGAGAAAGACGTCCTTGTCGTAGATAAAATCTTGTATGCAACTGTACGTAATTAGTCATTTTAATTCTCGTACTATCCTATTTTGATACTCTGCAAGCCTCGTATCAAGAAACAGCACTCGAATTAAAATGACCCTCATTACGATACAGTTGCATAAATAGCTATTACGAAATAATGATGAAAATATTCACCCATAGTACTTTATTGACCCTAGGACGTCAGTCGCCACGCTGCGACTGTACTCGCTGCCACTCACCGCACTGAGACTCTATTCATACTCGATATCACTACAGTCTGTCCTGATAATTATTTCAAAAATTCACAGATTTCGCAGTCCCCGCAAGAATCGGACCATTGAAAATGAATACAAAAATTTACAAAAACAATTTCACAGATTTTCCAAATTCCATTATTTTTAATAAAATAAAAATCTCTTCTTCAAAATTTTTCAAAAACTTACTAACCGATTTTCAAAATTCCAACTCGAATGCACTTCTCGCCTGCATCCGCATCTTTTAACACCATTACCAGACTCTTTTTATATACCGAAATACCCGTTCTTATACAATTCCAAATCTAAAGGGACTTTTATTCTTTTTTAATTTTTTCTTAAGTTGTCTGTGACAGACAGACAAACACTGCCTCATTGCAGCGGGTTAGATGATATTTTTAATGTTTAGTGTTTAGTTTTTAATTTAGTTTTTAATTTAGATTTAATTTAGATTTTAATTTTATCTATTTATGAATTGTATAATGCTGACTAATGAATTGCTTGAATAATGACTGCCTCGTTGGTCTAGTGGTTAGCATAGTCGACTGCGGATCACGAGGTCCTGGGTTCGATTCCCGGTCGGGCATAAAAGTTAGGTATTGGGTTTTTCAATAAATCAGTGCCAGCCCGGAGTTGGAAGTTGGCGGTGTTTCACCCCCGTGCCTCGGAGAGCACGTTAAGCCGTCGGTCCCGGTTATTATCACTAACATGATAATAATCGTTAAAGCCCGCCAACCCGCATTGGAGCAGCGTGGTGGGTCTAAGCTCTAATTCCCGCTCTCCTATGAGAGTGGAGGCCTGTACCCAGCAGTGGGACGTTAATAGGCTGTAGTGATGATGATGATGATGATGAATTGTATCTTAAGTTATAAAAAATGTTATTTCTTGAGTCGGTTTTTTTCCGCGTGGACTAAGTTTTTCGACTCCCGCGGGAACTCTTTAATTTTTCGGGATAGTAGTCTATGTCCTTCCCCGGGTTACAACCTATCCCTATACCAAATATCATCAAAATCGGTTGAATAGGTGGGCCATTAAAGCGTAGTAGACAGACAGACGGACAGACAGACACACTATCGCATTAATAATATTAGTAGGGACTTAGTAAACAAACACCCCCCAAAAATCCCGACTTTTTACATTTTTCAAAATTTCCAAAAAAAGTTACCCCATATCGATCCTCCCTAAATCCTCAGAGCTATGGCCAAAAATACGCCTCAGGCGATTTGCATCTGATAACCATTTTCAATTGTAAAACTTTTACCTAACGGTGAAACATATTATAGATATATTTTAATATGTACCTATGTCAACATTGTATTTTTATGTTCAAAATTTATCAAACTTATCGAAATTCATAAATTCGCTCAAAGCCTACTGTACGATTTCCATAGCCCTTGTTTTTCGCATTACTATTCACTCGAGAAACGATATGTCACAAAGTAAGAAGCGGCTGGAAGTTTCAAAGTTGCCGTCAGCGAGACACGCCACCAGTTTACATCGCATCCAACTTGCACAGTTCAGCGAATGTTTGCACGAAACTGTCACACGATCCGCTCTTACATTCCTTTCATATTTGCTGTTCGTGTTCAAATGTATCTGAAAGCACCAACTTGAGGGAATAAAACGAAGCGGCTTGGGAATTAACAAAACTTGGGAAAAACTTACTAACCTGATCATGTATTCCTAGTACCCTACTGACATAAAAGTTAAATATAACGTCTGTCTTGTCGTATGACTTTCAGGCTCAAAGGGCTGAAACTTTTTGTTCTATTTTAATGCTTTTTAATGTCAATATGTTTATAGCTAACTAGGTGATGCCCGTGACTTCGTCCGCTTGGATTGAAACACACCATCAAGTTTTTTGATTCTTCAACTCAAATTTTCAAGGATAAAAAGTAGTATATGTCCTTCGCCGGGATACAACCTATCCCTTTACCAAATTTTATCAAAATCGGTTGACAGAAAAACATACAGACGGATAGACAGACAGACACACTTTCGCATTTATAATATTAGTAATGGATATGGATTTTACCTGGGACGAATTACGCTAAGATCATTAAAATTTATCACGATAATGCATTCTCTATTTATGACGTGATCTATTATGTAGATATTATATCTTTTCGGCATATTATTATTCACAAAACTCGTAGAAGTATATAAATGAACGAACAGAAAACGACAAAAAATTTGTTACCATCAACTCAAACTCAAATCTTTTTCATTCTAGTAAACTTTGACAAGTGCTTTTGAATTGTCGAGTGAATCTACAACTGGCTCAGAATTTCATTCCTTCCGAGAAACTTATAATTCTGAGACTAAAGCCTAGTAAACCCGTTTTATTTTGAGAGAAGACGCGTAACACAGATTAGTAAGACCGGTCCTGCATTCAATACAGTGGTTCGGAGATGGATTGAAATGAATTTTATGAACACAATAGAATACGCATGTTTAATAAAAGCATAATCAAACTAAGCTATAAATTCGACGAATTTGTCAAACTCTTATCAAAATTCAATAGAAGTGCGGGCAAAGTTTGCGATTGCGATCGGCCAACCATTGGCTTGGGGTAAAATTTTGATTTAAACCAGCACTGGGGACGATGAATTGCCCGGAAATATAAATTGAATTCTTATCATGATTTTGATTAGAGAAATCCGGTTCCCACTCATGTTGTGCTGTTGTACCAATATTGCAATCACATTTTGTGCTTCGTGTTACGATTTATTTTGGCTAATATACCTACTCGTTAATAAATTATTTGAACCCCAAATAATTTATTTACTAAATATATTTTTATTTATTTTATATAAATATGACGCAATGTAGGCACCTATGTACTCTGAAATTTTTTCTAAAGTGTATTCTAAAATATGCCACACGTATTTAGTACATACAATATTTTAATTTACTGAAGTACACTCCTTAGTTTGAAAATTACCTGCCAATATTATTTTTCGTATTTAACCTACGTACATTTAATCAAAATATATTTTTATTACAATGGAGACTTAAAGCTAGTAAAAGAAGGATTAAAGAATGTAAAGGAGCATGCACACGCTAAGACTCGTACGGACTACGGAAGGCGGCTAGATGCGTCTTTGAGTGGAAGAGTCAATATTAGCGAATATAAAAAGCAATTCGCATGCCAGTCGCGGCCCGGGGCTTTTATCCTTGCCCCATTCAAACTTTTATGCAGATTATGTAACGTGCTTTACGACACGATATGGCTTAGTTCACTTAGGAGTAAATTTATGTATGCATTTATTTTAAGAATAACAATACTTAAATAAAGGGGTATTTTTATCGAACAAAATAAAAAACTAATAAATTACTTTTGAAATGTAAGTATAAAATACTTACCTAACTACCCTGTACCAGTAGCAGACATCAAAGAAATGAAAAATTGGACCTATTCAGATATAACCAAAAATATGTATTATTTTCGCCTCTTTATATTATGATGAGTTAGCTTCTATTTCTGACAAATAAATGGCGTTTTTAAAATATGAAAAAGAAATATTCAAAAACTACTAATATGGATGAAAAATAACTTGAATGGGACAAAAAGAGACACTCAACAAAAATGTCTCTATTTTCGACAAATATAATGTTCGAAAGAAATTAAAATAGGGCCCAATTAAAGACTAATAGGGTATATCATTCTGGTTTAATAGAAAAGAACGAAAATATTGCTAGAAAAGTCAAATAGCTCCTTGTGTATGATCCCCAATTAGGTATCTGGGCGTCAAACGTCGACAAAAGTTAAAAACCGGCCAAGTGCGAGTCGGACTCGCGCACCGAGGGCTCCGTACTCAAGAAGTAGGTATAATTACCTTTGATAATGAACCGCAAAACTAACTTTGTTGGTAGAGGTTTACTGTTAATATCAAAAAATTACGTTTGTTGTATGGGAGCCCCCCTTTAATATTTACTTTATTGATATTTAATTATTTATTTTGAAAGGTAATATACAAGTTAATAATCTGTGAAAATTTGAACCGTCTACCTGTTACCGTTTTTAATATTGAGCAAAAAAATACGAAAAAAACACGTTTATTGTATGGGGACCCCCCTTAATATATATATTTTTTTAATTTTTAGTATTTGTTGTTATAGCGGCAACGGAAATACATCATTTGTGAAAATTTCAGCTTTCTAGCTATCACGGTCTATGAGATACAGCCTGGAGACAGACAGACAGACAGACAGACAGACAGACAGCGGAGTCTTAGTAATAGGGTCCCGTTTTTACCCTTTGGGTACGGAACCCTAAAAAGGGAGAATTTTTATAGAAATACTAATTATTATGATAAATTTTACCTTGTTGGTATCTATTTGCTATTGGAAAGTAAAATATTATAATACAGTTATTTTAGAAGAATTAATCAAACAAATTATAGATCTCCAGGTGCCCTCAGACTCAAGTTATTGTTTATCATACTAATATTATAAATGCAAAAGTGTGTTTGTTTGTTGGTTTGTTGGTTTATTGGTTAACCAACAGGTTTGTTGGTTTGTCCTTCATTCACGCCGCAACGGAGCAACGGATCGACGTGATTTTTGGCATGGGTATAGTTGTGTATCTGGAGAGTGACATAGGCTACTTTTTATCCCGGGAAATTAAGGAGTTCCCGCGGGAATCAAAAAACTTTAAACACGCGGACAAAGTCGCGGGCATCAGCTGTATTAATACAGGCGAATAAATAAATCGGAAAACCAAGTTTCATACATGATACAACCAAGCCATTAAAGGCACTGAAAACAGTATTAACTGCCAAAACCGTGATTGCAATGAAGACACAGGTGCATGTACGACAGTTAGGACATCTTGCCAAATTGGACAAGACCTCTTTGGAGACCTTCCAACTTGGCTTGCTCGTCAGATGACCATATTAATAAACAACTATCGGGCATTTACACAAGTATCAATAGCCATTTGCTTAATTGCTAAGCTTAGTATCGAAGTAAACGCATAAATGATGAAGTTTATAAATGAGCGAATTTTACATTTAGTAGCCAATTATGTAGGTAATTGTTTATAAGATAATACTAATATCAATGAAGTGTGGAATATTATGGTGGTAATTTTATGTATGTACGGTACGCATGACATTTGCATAAAAAATATCTAAAATCTTCAGAATAATAGGTAAGTGTTGTATAGTAGGTATTACATGGTGTTTAAAATCGTAAAATTAAAGCTAAAGTCAAGGGTTAACTTATCTTGACATAAATGAAGTATGTTTGAAATATAATTTGCGGTTAATCAACTCGCAATAATTTCAGGCGCCCTGAAAATATTTTTTCCCAGAAGCACCTGAAATGGATACAAGTATTTCGTCAAGCCATTTAGCCGCCGGCGTACAGGACGGGCCAGTGAGAGAGCGTTTAATTAATGCCGGTTCATTCAACCGCACATTTATCTTGACAGCAATAAGATTCATTATCCGATGTGTTTTCGGTGATAAATACCTACGGGGTGATGCATAATGCGCCGAGCAAAACGGTATGTCAAATGTACCGTGACGACTGAAATTGCAATGTAAATTATTTTAAGGCTGACTTTTGTAGGAGTTCGAGTATTGGAATTGGCTTGTGGAACCATTGGTTTGAATTCAAATAATAGTAGGTATACTTATTTGGATTTATAATGAATATCTCTCACGATAGTTTAAACGTTAAAATATTTGGAGGAGATTACGCGAGTAGGACAAAAAATAACAGGATTTAAACGCTTAGGTCCTACTTAGACTGTTTCAGAGTACCTAAGTGTCAGGGGCGGCATCTTTTCAGTTAATTTCTGTAAGTACCAATCCATACTAATGTTATATATTATGTAAAGTGTGTCTGTCAGTTTATCTGAAATGCTTTTATAAACCATTAAACAAATTTTGACATATTTTGATTCAGACATAGTTTGCGTCCTAGATAAGGGCATATAGGCTACCTTTTATACCGGACTATTAATATATTATAATTGTCCGGTTAAGAGAAATCTAACCGTTATTTATTCTTTAGGTATAAGCCCACTAGCACGACACTGTTAAATGTGTTTAAGTAAATTTTTTTATAGGTACCTGTCCTTTTCATGTAATCTAACACCGAAATAAACTTACCAAAAAGTGAAAATTTTACTACATCAGTTTAGGTAGTGTTGTGCAATGATTTTCCCAAGGTTCATATTAATATGAACCTTTGACTTATTTCGCTTTTAACCGTATCTATTAACGTATTATTTCACATCTGCGGTTTGATGACTTTCATCCATCGATATATATGTAGAAAAGGGTCGGGCGTCCGACTTTGAGAGCGCGTTCCTAACCTGTCTTTGTCCCCATCGTAGCGTAGTCACGGTCGCTCGTCGTGTAGATAATTTGTTATTCTTAGGTTAACATCTAAAGTCTTATTAGTTTGGCACTGTACAATTTTTATTTTAAGTTTAGTGTTTCAATTCACAAATATAAAATTCCAAAAAAACGTTATTTAATATTCCTATTTAATATTTCTATCCATTACGTCATTTAATTTCCGCGGCAAACTGTATTTTTTTTTTACTAACTGGCCTAACGGCTTCTATGGCTATGACCTATATTATCTATGACCGAGTCATACGTTTTCAAGCTTTCATTCAAGATGTTGCAAGCAAGTTCCCGCTTTTCAGACTAGATGGCGTTGATGGAGTTGCTAAAAATACGCCCACATTCTTTATTTGACAGGGCCCGTCTATGTAAATTGAGGTCGTTGCTTTCATCTACAGGTCCGCACAGAGGCAGTCAGCAGGGCGACCGCGTATCTTTTGCATCAATCATTGATACATCGCAATCACCTCTGATTGGTTAACACTCTTCCACTATTAGATGAAATCCATTGACGCAGCAAGAATACCATAAATTCAGCCAATCGGAGGTGATTGCGACGTATCAATGATTGATGCAAAAGTTACGCAGTCGCCCTGCTGATCTACAACGACAATTGATTGTACCATCAAAACATTTCAAAAAACGGTAATATCATTTTATATCCCAGTTAAAACTGTCGTTAACTTGTAGTTTATGTTTATATTTTCCTTGATCGTATGAATTTCAATATTATTATCGCAAATATCGTCTAACGTCAGATCTATGGTAATACGAATTCTGCCCAGCGATGCGCGCTGCCTGGGTCACTTGCAGACTTTGTAATGCAATATAATCTAAAGTCTAAACTATATCTAAACTGTTGACCCGTAGGTACCTATCCAGTCGCTTATCAGAGAGTTCGAAATTATACACGATCATATTCTCAGTTTCAAGTTGTCAACAAAGGTTGGGAATAGCATAAGCAGATCCATACTTATATATCTAATATGTATAATAAATGCGAAAGTGTGTCTGTCTGTCTGTCTGTCTGCTACGGTTTCACGGCCCAACTACTCAACCGATTTTGACGAAATTTGGTACAGAGATAGGTTGTATCCCGGGGAAGGACATAGGCTTTTTATCCCGGAAAATTGAAGAGTTCCCGCGGGAATCAAAAGACATAAATCCACGCGGACGAAGTCGCGGGAATCATCTAGTACTGAATAAAAACAGGAGACATGATAGAACTGATAGAAGGAAGAGATGAGTCTCTCTCACGAGATGATAATCTCGCCACACCATACAACAAGAAAAAGAAAAGTCAATTTATTGAGAATCAAACCCAAGTTTCTCATAGATATAAAAATACAGGAACAATACTGTAAGTAAACTGTTTTTGAACACTACTTACTATTACCTACTGTTTTGTGACTGTGAATTATTGGGAAAAACAATATAAGTAGTATAAAATATATTATATACTATAGCATAATATTTATAAATATTGTACATTTTGTATTAGGCCAGTAAGCTAATTACTAAGTTATGTTAGTGAAATTAAAAAAAAATCATACTAATATTATAAATGCGAAAGTGTGTTTGTTTGTTGGTTTGTCCTTCAATCACGCTGCAACGGAGCAACGGATCGACGTGATTTTTGGCATGGGTATAGTGAGGACCTGAAGAGTGACATAGGCTACTTTTTATCCCGGAACATTAAGGAGTTTCCGTGGGAATCAAAAAAACATATGCCACGCGGACGAAGTCGCTAGCATAAGCTATTAAAAATAAAGTAAATGCTGAGTTTACCGAATTTTAGTAGAATTAGCTTACTAAACCATGCCCTAATTCTTGCCCTACCTGAAATAATTAATGGTTTTTGAGATTATGTTATTAGTATACTAAGGGGTTTATCTTCTCCTATACCTTCATTAATCGTCTACGTTATACCAGTCTATCACAATTCGCACGCTTTGCTCTCAATCACTCCATCGCTTGATCGTATTTGGCTAAGATAATACAGAGCGGCCGATGTCAATCAATTTGTTGTAGGACGGGTATAAATTAATCTTCCCCCATGGTGTGACCGGAGCTTAAATGTTTATGCAAAACCACGTTCCGAATTGACGTCCGTCCATATTATAACGGTCAATTTATGTATACTTATACGCAAACTTTATTGATGCGCCCTTTTTACGTATTACTGGAATAACTTCTATGTTTATTTTTTGTCATTTTTTGTGAAAGTGTACAATAAAGTATATTTTACTTTACTTTTACTTTATTATCTCAAGAAAACTCCTACCATTATTTGATTAATGGAAAGGGGCCACGACCCTCAGAAAGATTTGATTGAACTATACTGCGTCAATTTTGTTACTCTACTATAAGCAAGTTAACAACTATTAAGTTACTTGTTTGGTTCCCAAGACTGCATATACTCGTATTTTTTTTACTGTTTTTTCAAATCAACCATAGAGTTCTAAAAAAATTATTAAATATTAAATACTTTAAATCTCACTTCTCCATAATATCTTTAAATAGAACAAAGATGCAGTTTTCGAAGTATTCGTATTTAGCCTTTAAACTTTTGATTTCAATAGATTTTAATTTTAGACACTAATTATTAATGTTTTTAATACAATATGTGAATTAACTAATAATTATTTTAAAAAGTGAGAAGAATTAACATTACGAAAGAATTAACATTGCTTTATTCAAACAAATATATATGAAAGGTCTTCCGAAAATAAAACCATACAGAAATTTAAACAAAATGGCTGTGTTAGCGATAAAACACGCACTCATATAAAATATATATTTGCCCTACATACACATCTGTATGCTAAATCGGGACGACGATATAATGAAAGGGCTCCTATTTGCTAATACATTTCATAAAAAGGATGTAGGTAGATAATGTTATAACGAATTCTCCTTCATGTATAAGCTTTTGATATTTTATTCCTTGTTTACTAGATTATTATACTTACTTACTGTGTTATTAAATTATTATTGGGTAACTTTGTTTATTACATTTATCTATATGTATAATATATATTATTCAAAGTCCTGACTGACTGACTTACATATCAACGCACAGCCTAAACCGCTAGGTTTAGGACTTGAAATTTTGACAGTAGCTTCCCTTTGTGACGTAGGCGCTCATTCAAAATAAGGGGGTGAAACAGGGGTTGAAAGTTTGTATGAAAGTCCGTCATTTCTCAAGTTATATCCATGAAACTTGGTATATGAGCTACCGGTAAAAAATTAAGAAATACGTGTTTCACAGTTTTTGAAAATTCGATCCCCAAAGGGGTGAAATAGGGGATGAAAGTTAGTATGAAAGGCCTTCATTAACTCAATATATTTTTCAAGTTATATCAACGAAACTTGGTATTTTGGCTTACGGTGAAAAATAAAGAAGTACTTTTGTCACATTTTTTCAAAATTCTACCCCCAATGAGGTAAATAATGGGTTGTAAGTTTGTATGAAAGACCTTCATTTCTCAAGTTAGAGCCATGAAACTTGGTATACGAGCTGCGGGTTGAAAATAAAGAAATAGGTGTGTCACAGTTTTTCAAAATGTTACGCCCAAAGGGGTAAATTTTTGGTAAATAAATAGGGGTTGAAAGTTTGTATGAAAGTCCTTAATTTTTCATAAGAAATACCAAATTTCAGTTATAGCCATGAAATTTGGTATTTCTTATTGATAAATCATACGACGAAATAGAGGAATTCTTAAAAATTCAAAATTAAATTAACCTACACTCCTTTTAAAAAAAGCATTAGTCACTTACATGCACTTAAACACTTCTTATGAGCACGCGCGCATACACACACACACACACACACACACACACACACAAAAATTTAGCATAGTTTTGGATTGTTATTACTACTATACATTAAAATAAATTGAAATCTGTTCAATATGCACTTGTGTAAAAATACTTACTTTGTTGTAAACGAGGGAGAGGGCTAGTTGACCTTAACACAGATCTTAAAAAATCTAGAAAGGACAACTACCATTGATCTCATTACTAATTTTTGTTATTTTCATTTGAACACTGAATTGTGCATTGTAATAGTAATAGATCTAACCATTTGAACAATGTATATATGCATGTATGTGAGAAATAAATTTGATTTGATTTGATTTATTTGAGCTTCTGGTTTAAAATAAAGAAGTATGTGTTTCGCCATTTTTGAAAATTATACCACCAAAGTATTGAAATAGGGTAGTCATTTATTTAACAAGATATTTTTCAAGTTAAATCTACGAAACTTGGTATTTTGGCTTTCGCGATAAAAAATAAAAATATGGATTTTACAGTTTTTGAAATTTCTATCCCTAAGGACGTCAAATAGAGAGTTTGTAGGTACTTCAATCACGCCGCAACAGAGCAACGGATCGACGTGATTTTTTGCATGGGTATAGTTGGGTACTTGGAGAGTGACACAGGCTTCTTTTTAGCCCGGAAAATTAAGGCGTGCCTGTGGGAATTAAAAAACTTAAGCCACGCGAACGAAGTCGCGGGCGTCCTCTAGTAGATCATATGACTTTATGTTGATAATATCATAGCATGATATTTTACAGAATAAAAATATATAATAGGTAATTACAAAAGTTATAATCTATTATTCTTGAATTATCCAAAAATACTCTTTAAATAAGTGTTTAATCATATCAGATATTATCTGGCCGATAAATATATAAAGGTACAATATGCATGATTATCATCATCATAATATTATCATATAACAGATAATATAATAACATCACTGGCTCACTTCCTCTCAGATCAGAATGAAAAGGGTTTTTGTTTTAAAATGGTTTTAGCACACTGTTCACGACAATGGCTATTTATGGATGAGTCAAAATCTTATTCATTAAATTTAAATATTCAAGTAGGTAGATACCTTTTGTATTCGCATCAATTTAATGCCAATCTATGTTTGCATATAAAAAGACTTGTAAATAATAAACCAGTTAGACATGAGCACAAACAATCGGAAATTCATTTTCCACCCCTTCCTATTGAGACATCTCAGGAGAAATAAAATAGCCTCATTTAGGACTCCAATTCGATCCGTTTAATTCGTTATACGGAACCCTCCGATGATTACATCAAGGCGTTTGAGATTAAAAGAAAATTAAAGCATAGCGTCTGATGTCAACCCCACGCAGATACTTACCAAATTATCATTTCCACTCTAACTAGACCTTATTACCTAAGAGCGAACATTGAAAATTGATTGTATTATGAAATGAATTCGCGTGCATAAGATTACCACAGATAATATTGAATAGTCTAGCCCCTTAGGAATTATCAATGTTTAGGGCGTTTCCCGGTAACAGATGCTGTTTGAGTCTTAATACCATTTTAACTAAATCGGGAGAAATTGAGATAAAAGAGAGTAAAATTTTAATATTTGATTGCAAGATCTTTAAATCGATTAAACTTAGTATACGTTAAGCTATGAAGGCTTAGACTGGAATAGATTTTAATATTATGATGGTGAAAATTGGTATGAGAGAAAAATAGATTGTTTTCAACCTAACATTAAGGTCCTTTATCAACCGACTTCAAAAAAAGGAGGAGGTTCTCAATTCGACTGTTTTTTTTTTAATGTTTGTTACCTCAGAACTTTTGACTGGGTGGACCGATTTGGATGATTCTTTTTTTATTCGAAAGGGCATACTTTCCATGTGGTCACATATAAATTTTATCGAAATCGGTCGAATGGTTTTTAAAATATCAACAATAAAATAAGTACTTTGTATAGCGTGTGCTTGTTGTTGTAAAGTTGGCGCGGGAGTTAGAAGTCGGTTGTTTAAAAATAATTTTTTATATTAAATTATGATATTATAGCACTCAGAAAACTGTCCGAGGAATCCCAACATTAGCCTTCGGAACAGTATGATTGGCATATCCCTTTTCACCACGATGTCTGACAGGCTCCTTATAAAAGGGCCGTGAGTATGCAGGTTTCGCTATTGGCATAAACCCACTAAACTATGATTGATAGTGTGCCGACAAAAAGCCATAAAACGTCAAAGGAGACTAGCTTTATGCCACGTTCCACTCCACCAAGGTATGGGACCATTTGGTCTACTAAATATACATTTATTATAATTTTTTTTTTTTTTTTTTTTTTTTTTTTTTTTTTTTTTTTTTTTTTCCTGAGTAGGATCTGCGATCAGTCGACAGACTATAAGCAGATTTGGTTTGTTATTGACTGATTTTATAGAGAAGAGGACCAGCGTCCTCATATCTGCACACTGTCAAGCACATTGGCCCGCTTCAGACGCTTTATTTTTTCCACGGTTAGTAGGATTTATTATAATTGAATATAAAAAATACTTTTTAAACAACCGACTTCAAACTCCCGCGCCAACTTTTATTGTTCATATTTTAAAAACCGCTCGACCGATTTCAATAAAATTTATATGGGACCACATGGGGACAAGTATGCTCTTTCAAATGAAAAAAGAATCATCCAAATCGGTCCACTCAGTCAAAAGTTCTGAGGTAACAAACATAACAAACAACAACAAAAAACAAAAAAAAAATACAGTCGAATTGAGAACCTCCTCCTTTTTTTGAAGTCGGTTGAAAATACACAAAGGCATGCAAATTAATAACTGCATACCGCTTATGAGCGGTATGCTGTATAAGATATGTAGGTACGCGTTGGAAGTTTTTAGTTAAGGCAAACACTATTTCGTGATGAATTATTGTTGCACGATTCAGGTTTTCAGTAATACCTCCTAGATACAAAATCTCTTAGCCTTAAAGTGATTGGTAGGTCGTGCTATAATTGTGGGATCTTATGTTTTAACCTGGTGTGATAAAAGATAAAGGTTCCTAAAACAAAATATAGATATGTCTCTTTAGATTACGTTGTAGTGAATAATACAATCGCAAATCGCATAAAGTGCTACAACTTTTGTTGTCATCTCCGAGGCGTGTTGCTGTATAGTGTGCCGAGCATCTTATCCGAGATATTTTCATCACACGAAGCATGTTATGAACGATTTGTGAGGATATTAAAATTTTCTTAACACCCCTTTGATGACAACGTAAAGCTGTCGCGATTTAGGATACAATGGAATTTCGTAGAGATTTAAGCGATGAAAATAGAAAATAGGGATAGAGTTTAGAAAATAAATTGCTGTATCACAATAATATGTTTCAAAACATGAAACGTTGTATAATGCTGTTGATAATGCAGAAAACGTTATATTGTATAATCATACTTCATACTAATATTATAAATGCGAAAGTGTATTTATTTGTTGGTTTATTAGTTTGTCCTTCAATCACGCCAAAACGGAGCAACGCGACGGATCGATGTGAGTTTAGGCATGGCAGTGGACCTGAAGAGTGACATAGGCTACTTTTTATCACGGAAAAATTAAGGAGTTCCCGCTGGAATCAGAAAAATTTAACCACGCGGACGAAGTCGCGGGCGTTAGCTAGTATTATATAAGACACTACCGATGTAAGTTCTTAAATGTTTTATAATTTAACTAGGTGATGCCCGCGACTCAGTCTGGTTTTTTTGACTCCCGCAGGAACTCCTTAATTTTCCAGAATAAAAAGTAGCCTATGCCACTCTCCAGGTCTTCAACTATACCCATGCCATAAATCACGTCGATCCGTTGCTCCGTTGCAGCGTGATTGAAGGACAAACCAACAAACCAACAAACACAATTAGTTTGATTTGGTTGCAATACTCACTTGCTAGCACTAATTGTATAGAGTTAAGTTGTTGAAAGGTAGTAAAATCATATAAATTCACAGTGAAAATATAAACAAGGATCTATTTGTTCATTACTCGAGTATGACAGGAGCACGTGTACGAGTATCTACAGGGGACACACTACCATAAATTAAAGCAGTATTGTTTTAATATTGTTGACGTTCGTGTGTAAGAATTATAACCCTTATTCTGGGAAAGTCAAGGTAGTTACTAGTTGCCATAAAACTGTCTTTTTGAAATAATACCTACTGCTTTAAGCAATGGTAGTAACCCCCCAGATGTCACGAGTCATGCAATCCAACCAAGAACTTCAAGTAGCGAGACCTGTCCGCGATGATAGCTCGTAAGTATCTTAGCACTAAGTCACACTAGAGACTTTCGGTTTGGAACTTAGTGCCCTATCGCTTAACATAGATTTAAAAATAAAATTGATGCAGGCGATATTATTTGCTGCAATTGTTTGCACGCATAGAATGATACTCGTATATCGATGACAACCTCCGAACTTTTGATGACCTCCGTGGCGTTGTGTCGAGCGCTGTTGTCTTAACGTGTGGAGGTCCCGGGTTCGATCCCCGGCAGGGTCAATTTGGGAATTTATAATTTCTTAATTTTCCCTGGTCTGGCCTGGTGGGAGGCTTCGGCCGTGGCTAGTTACCACTTACCACCCTACCGGCAAAAGACGTGCCGCCAAGCAATTTAACATTCCGTTACGATGCCGTGTAGAAACCAAACAAGTATATGGGTAATATAATATAACTGCCATGTCAGGTTAGCCCGCTACCATCTTGACTGCATCATCACTTACCATCAGGTGACATGGCAGTCAAAGGCTTTTAGTAGATAAAAAAATAAAAACTGATTTCTATCCATTATAAAAAGGTAGTAAAAATCTACTAATAACAATTGTCACGAATTCCCGTTAAGGTCTATATATTCCATGACTAGATACAACCTAAGACCGATTGACTAACTACGGATCTTTATTTGGAAGTTCATAAAACTACACGTGGGCATAGAACGGGCATAGTTTTGGGTAGTAGCGAACAACTTCGCTACCCACAATGTACCTTATAGAAATCCTGAAATAGCACACTAACACATGTGTTAAAGATTACTCTTAAAATGCATCAGAGATTAAATAATAAATAAATAATAAATTGGAACGATACAACAAAGGACTTACTGGCATTTCAGCTATCATCTCGCACACACTTTACTTTCCAACACCACGTCTCAACTCACTCTATACACAAAAGTATAACACTGTATATATTATGATATATAAGAATGTACACAGCACAGGCGTGCACCTCTGATGGCGAGCGATACTCAACTTTTTGTTTACAGAATGACGCCCGTATTTATACACAATGTCTTTTTCGCCTACCCTCTACCAACTCTGAATTCATTAATAGTGCAATACCAACATGAAATCAGTATTGCCATTCTATAAATAATAAATAAATGTTGCCAGTCGAACACACGATCACGACATTCGGCCATCCGACATTGTGCAACCTCCCGGTGCACAACCACCAAACATTTGCTTTGCTAAGCTTAGTTCGCTTCACTCCTTGCAACAATCTGTAGTGTACAACAAAACATCTTCATCCATTCATACTTGCACAATGACATTTAGTTTTAGTAAATCACGACATTCGGGATAATTAAAAAGGATAACAAAAAGGAAACCTACATTTTTTCAATTTAGTAATATCAAACTTAAAACCTCAAACCGATCTGAAATCCAAAACTATCGAGCTTTTGATCTTGAGATTTGTGAAGTGTGTGTGAAGTGCAATTAAACTGATTGATATCGCTGAGTCGAAATTTCACAACAGAAATAAAAATATCGCAATTTAAATCTAAAACTCATATAGAATAAAGTTAGGCAAATAAAGGATTAATTATCTAAAGCTGAATAAAAATCTAGTCTGAAACTTAATCAAAGTCTGGAACAGTTACAGTCTAAAACATAATCTAAACAGTATGTTACATATACCGTAAGCAAAAGTCTAAAACTGAATTCAAATTTAATAAAATACCCAATATTTATTTTATTTCTTATACCGTTTCAGTTATTTATACCTTACAAGCATCTGACGCTGAATCTAAAGCTAAGTAAATATCTAAACCCTGATTACAATCTGTAACAGACCAACAGGTCCATCATCCTGAGTTCCACCTATCATGTGTCATACATGACGTGTCATGCCTGCTTTTTTTTAAAAAAACTTTATTGAAATCGAAAAATTTAGCAGAACGTAAAGGAAAGCTGATTTTATTAAAATTTTAGGACTTGACAAGAAATAAGTATCACACACTACCCCAGAGTTCACAATAAAATCTACAACTGCATCCAATGCAAACATTAATCAGGATTACTAATCTATCAATTCTTCAATTCAGTTGGATCTGCTGTACCATTAACTAATCTTTACTAATCGTTTGAATCAAATTAAGTCTATGTTAAATTATCTGCTCTAAATTCCTGACATCGTATACCTGTTGGCGGTAGACTGTTCCCACTATGTTAAATTATTACTATTTTAAAATCTTTAACTATGTAACAGTCAACGTTTTTAATAAATGAAATGAAATTTTTCGTAGCTTATTCAAAAAAATTTAACAAATAGAGTTCAATTCTATTAAACACGCCTCAAAACACAAGTTGTTTTAGTTTATTCCCTTCTTTTCCTAACCTTTCCTTTCCGTGTTAACCTCTGAATAAACCCATCAAAAAGAGACAGCACCACAAAATTCAACCGAATCAGTTCAGGTTATGTTGTCCAAGACAATCTTTAACTTGTGAAATACTTAGAATCTTACCCAATGCTTTGAACTGGGTCAAATACCTGAACTTTGACTACAATCATCATTGAAAACCAAACAAAAAGTCCAAAACTAAACCTTAGTCCAAAACTAAATCTAACTCTTCATCAAAGGCTTCTTTGAAATGCAAAACTTTTGTATGAATTGAAGTAGAATCGGCTTGCAATTATTGTACAATACTAAATCGCTATCATATAATTATTTTAAATTAACTTTACTCAATAGCAATTTCAAATTAAAATACAAAATTCAAATTTTGCTGTAAATCCAAAGCTTGATACAAAACTAAATAATAAAAAAAAACTAGATGAAAACCCCCAATTCAGAAATTTGAATTTAATACTCAAAACCTCTTTTGTCTTTTTTTTCAGAATCATTACCTCAACATATGAACAAAAATCAAACCAATTATAAATAAAAACGTTACATCAAGTTATAATATATTACGTCAGTAACATAATATAGTATATATACTGAGTGTTTTATTCATTCTGCTTTTTAATACTTTTTGCTTTACTTTTCTGCGTCTTTTAATAATTAAAGTAAGTATTTACAAATTAACTGACGGTTGTAGGCCGGAGCCGCTAGGTGAGGGTATACCTTCGTCACGAGCTTGCGGATCCACAACGCCCGTGCATCACACGACATTATTCAATAAATTTGAGAAAAACAATATGGAGATAAAATTAGAGTAAGCAAGCACGCACTAGTCACTCTCTAGAAAATATAATTTTTACATCATATTATTTATACTCTCGAGATTTTGGACGGCAAAAGATAATTAATTGCGCGATTTCATTTTCAATTCAAATAATAGTCTGTTAAATTTTATCATCCAGTTAATTATTTCAAATCACTCAGATAAATATATAGAAAGAAAACCCAATGTGACTTCGAGAATGGCGCATTTTACAATTTTATTACTTTATTAAACGGGCTTCTCGTGTCGTGACTGTAGTTTCTAGCAAGCTACTTAACTTCGAGCCTCAAATTTTCAGCCCTTATATTTATTTATTTATCTTTCTTTGTGATTAGTAAAAAATTTCCATTCCAAAAATTTTAATCTTTTTATTAAATTCAATTTAACATTTAATGAACTAACTTGGTCAAACTGAATCACTGGAATGCTAATTAGTATTGACGAAACACGTTTGAACTATTTTTGGAATTATTATTTTTGCGATACCTAGAATTTCAAAATTACTACAACCTTCACCGTTACAAGCTGAAGTATATATCCTTCCGTATTTAATTCTTAACGCATTCCGAACATCGGACCGCATTATGTTGAAAGCCATAAAATAGTGTAAACAAACGAGTGAAAGATCTATTAACAACAACAAACTTGGAACCTTTGTTTCAATTTACTTTATGCATTCCTTGCTTGTTAACTTTTTAAACTACTAAGCATAGTCTACAAGTGAGTCATATATTTGAGAAACACAAATTTTTCAAATATAACGAATGGGTGAGTGACCAACTGATAAGTTGAACCAATGAAAATAAGGCTATTAAATGCATCATTTCCTAAACCACATCGACATCGATCTGGTACGTTATTATAAATAGTGTACATATAATAACTATGTTGTTGTATATCTTCAAATGAAGCGTACTCATATAATATCGATCTAATTTCAATTTGCAAGTTCGTTTGATCATCATAGTTTTTTTTTTGAAATAACTATAATTCATTCGTATTTTGGCGCATTCAGATTATATACATCCGAAACACGTCGAGGATCGGTCGCCTTACATCGGGATCACTAATTAATCCATTTTAAAGTCCATACAAATACAATCAATTTTTGCGGCTGTACCATTAGGTACAGTTATACTACTCGTAAAAATTGATCTTAGTCGTTTAAAATAACCGAAATCTATCTAAAATCATTCAAAATTTAAAAATGTAGAACTTTCCCTGATCAAAAACATTTAAAGGCACACAGGAACTATGAAAAATGAATAAAATGCCATGGTAGTTCTAGATAGAACGAGTTACTTGTACAGTAATCTACTAAAGCAGCTAATAATTCTGGACTAGAAAACTTGCTTTCATTATGTACATCCCTTTAGTTTGATATGTACGTAAAATTAAGTAAATAAAATACATTAGATCTTTCACGAACAGTTAGATAACATACTGTCAAAAACAGTAACACACTTGTTCACAACCTACCGGCTCATTAGGTCACAACTTATGGAAACACTTATGACATACATAGTCATTCTAAAATGGTGACTCACATGGCCACCTAGGTCACAACTTATGGAAACACTTGTTCCACTCTAGTAACACACTTGGTTACATTCTATGGACTCACATGGCCCAAATGACATACATAGTCATTCTAAAATGGTGACTCACATGGCCACCTTAAAATATCGACACACTTGGCCACTCTATAATAGTGAGTAGACACACTCATGACTAAAACGTATACGAGCTCTCTGACCATCATTCAATATCTTTATTCTTACTCCCACAATACCAGCTACGCAAAATCGTCAATTTCAACTTGAAATCTAAGATATTCTAACGTCTCTATCTTGTATTCTTCCAAAATCCTTCATTATTAACCTCAATCACTGATAAATCTGTCAAGAGACACTAAGGCTTCCGTACATGAAAGCGGAACCCCTGATGTCAATCAACCTGTAATGCGATAGAAAGAGGTTCCCCTTTTTTTTAAACTACAAATGATAATGATATCAATAGCTGATATACAATACAGTACTAAAATACATATGCTGTGATAATAGCACATATTAAGAGTTGCAAATGGACTTGGTAGTAAAACCACTATTATTCTTTCAGCATAGGTACAACTACCATCGAACAGATCACTAATAAAAGGGCAAATGATTTTAAGCAAGTGCTTAAATAAACTTATCATAAATTACATGTCTGGCCAATGTACTTCACTAATGTAATTTAAGTTCACTCGCGGCACTAATATAAATAGTTGCCCTGCCACTCAAAAAAATTACTTTTTAAACACTACAAATTCCTAAGACACCTGTTTTGATCGAGTCTAGTACTACCAGACTAAACTATCTAGATCACATAAAATAAGTATACCAGTAAGTATACTTTTATATCGAGAATTTAAAACTAAATCATACTTGTATCGTATTTCTTATAAATCACACATGAAACTAATCAGAGTTCGATAAATTGCTTTGCATCCTAGTATTGACATGAGGGTATCTTATTTGACATATTCACTTCTCTTTTTTTTTTTTATTACTATTATTCACTCCATGAATTCTCTTCGTGAATAACCAGTAATCTAATCTATGCCTGGTTAATAGAAATTTCAAATTAAAAACTAAATTAAAATTAAAAACCTTGTAAAATCAAAATTCGAAACTTAAACAGTGCGTAAAAAAAAACTACAATCTCATTCAGTAGGCACTAGTCTGAAGGCACGAGGCTGCTTTTAAATTCAATAATCATTTAACTACATTTACACTAAATAAAACTTTAGGTAACGTTCATCCAAAGTAATGGTCCAGAGAATAATTCACAAATACTTGAGTTAATTAGAACTGATAATTATTTACCTATTTCATATCTCTAGGAGTACCTCAGGTTAACCAGTAGTAATAACCAAGCTGTATGGTATCGCATTTAATCATCTAAAATGGCTGCTCAGACGGCCGGTGCTAGTGAAATTTATTCCAGTATGTCAACTCTCATACTGGCGAAATTCTCGCTTGACGCTTTATTTGTTGATTATAGCTAAATAACACAAAATTTCTTGGACTCATGTCCAGGACATGACATTTTTTTACATCATCTATCATAAATAAATACTATGGACACTATATTCAAAACTCAATTCACTGAAAATTCTATCGATGTGTTTTATCTAAACTAAATACCTTAGAATCAGAATTACTTCGACACTAAAGTAAACTGCTTACAAAATCGTAATTCGGGGATCATCCTCCTCGATGGAAGCCAGTCGCCAAGCTGGTTTGAGTTGGCAATTCATTCAGATGAGACTTCACAGTCTTAACGTCGTGATGACGTAATATTAAAGTTTACAGCAAACTCTTTTCCAATTTGTGGGTAACTAAATACGGAATATAAATGTAATTCAAATATTAATTGCCTTGATACAATGTCAATTATTACCGCACGAGATCATTACCAAACACTCGATTTAACCTCTACTCAAATGGAATACAACATAATATTATAGCCAAAATAGCAAATCTAAGAGTTCACCCAGAACTAATGTTATTCAATGTACCCACACAATAGGTGTCAAAACAGATTTAACAATATCCAAAAGTTCTTTGTTGCACGTTATCTTTATAGCATAGCAAGAATGGATCTCAAGCTATATAAGCAATACATGCTAACTTTGATTAAAGTAGTCAATCTCTTTTGAACTTAGTAAACGGAATACTCTTTGTTTAAAAGTTTTAAAGGTACGACACAGAGAATTGTGTCACAATATAACTACTTAGTGAACAATATTTTTCTCGTGTTAAAAAAATATTGTTTTCTTGGGTTCATTTTCACTTCTGAAGTTGTCACGAATTCCCGTTAAGGTCTATATATTCCATGACTAGATACAACCTAAGACCGATTGACTAACTACGGATCTTTATTTGGAAGTTCATAAAACTACACGTGGGCATAGAACGGGCATAGTTTTGGGTAGTAGCGAACAACTTCGCTACCCACAATGTACCTTATAGAAATCCTGAAATAGCACACTAACACATGTGTTAAAGATTACTCTTAAAATGCATCAGAGATTAAATAATAAATAAATAATAAATTGGAACGATACAACAAAGGACTTACTGGCATTTCAGCTATCATCTCGCACACACTTTACTTTCCAACACCACGTCTCAACTCACTCTATACACAAAAGTATAACACTGTATATATTATGATATATAAGAATGTACACAGCACAGGCGTGCACCTCTGATGGCGAGCGATACTCAACTTTTTGTTTACAGAATGACGCCCGTATTTATACACAATGTCTTTTTCGCCTACCCTCTACCAACTCTGAATTCATTAATAGTGCAATACCAACATGAAATCAGTATTGCCATTCTATAAATAATAAATAAATGTTGCCAGTCGAACACACGATCACGACACAATGTCAAGAAGAACGTTCAAGCCTTTAACATTTCACAGCCCAGGATAGTCCTAGAAAAACTGAATGTCACGCGTCATAGTCCATGGAACAGGTACCAATAATTTACGCGCACTTGTCCCCAGTGTGATCTTCCGCTAAGTATCGGCCCACGCGTCGACGTGCAAATATTGAACGCCCACTTCGATACTTAACTTTATCACATTCGACACGTAAAGCTTTGTGCTCAATGCGTGACAAATGTATGAGGATCAGCTTCGTAGTTGACGTCGTGCGTGGAGATTTAGCGAGATAATTTCTCTGTGTTTTTTCACACATTCTACTTACTTTTATCTTTATTTTAGAATCATGTCTTAGTATGTAGCTAAGAATAGTATCGAATGAAAGGAAGAAAGGCGGAACATACCTACAGGGTTTATACTATTCAGACCCATAAAACGCTAAAAAGTGCTTTATTATTTAAACCAGTGGCTTTTCTTGGCCCTATTATTTGTAGATCATCATACTATACAATATTATAAATGCATTAAGTGTGTGTTTGTCTTTCAATCACGCCGCAGCGGAGCAATGAATCGACTTGATTTTTGGCATGGGTATAGTTGACCTGGAGAGTGACACAGGCTACTTTTAATCCCGGAAAATTCCCGCGGGAATAAATGAAACTTAAACCACGCGGATGAAGTCATGGGCATCAGCTAGTATTTTATATAATAGACTTATAGGGCACTTAATATTTAGATGTCTTTACATTTACCGTTGTGATATGTCATTAACTCAAATTTGTCAATAGGCCAAGTTTGTCTTAAGTAAGAATAAATAAGTAAGTAATACTAAAAACGTGTATTTGCCCTTACTTGTTATATTTCTCGCTACCGTTGTGATCTAGTATGTCCGAGTAATGGTAGCTAATTTCTATTTACAGACATTACTATGCGAAAATTTATTACCAGTCATTTCATTGCTTGCAGAAAGGTTATAGCTCCGAGTCTATTTGTGTTGATGTTGTAAAAGCCCTTGCTGTGGAAAACTTGAAATAGTATGTCTATTTGTTTTGTTAGTAACGAAACGATTGTTAAGCTTGGCGTCTATTTGAGCAGCCTCAGTCTAAGTGGCCTCAACATGAGGTAAACTGAGACTGCCTGGATACATCTGCTTCTCCGTATTTTTTATTACACCAAAAGTTAGCCCCTGACTGCGATTTAACCTGATGGTAAATAATGATGCAGTCTAAGATGGTAGCGGGCTAACGTTTTAGGGGTAAGGCAGTTATATTAAACCTTATCTATCCTATCGGTTTCTACATGGCATCGTACCGGAACGCTAAATCGCTTAGTGGTTTTTGGCGCAGTGTGTACCGCTATTGTCTTAACGTGCGGAGGGGAGGTACCGGGTTCGATCCCCGGCAGAGTCAATTTGGGAATTTTTAATTTCTGAATTTTCCCTGGTCTGGTCCGGTAGGAGGCTTCGGCCGTGGCTAGTTACCACCCTACCGGCAAAGACGTGCCGCCAAGCGATTTAGCGTTCCGGTACGATGCCGTGTAGAAACCGAATAGGGGTATGGGTTTAATATAACTGCCATGCCCCTAACAGGTTAGCCCGCTATCATCTTAGACTGCATCATCACTTACCATCAGGTGAGATCGCAGTCAAGGGCTAACTTGTAGTGGATAAGAAAAAAAAAATGGTACGCCTTTGCCTGTAGGGTGGTAAGTAACCACGGCCGAAGCCTCCCACCAGGCTAGACCAGAGAAAATTCAGAAGTTATAAATTCCCGAATTGACCCTGCTGGGGTTCGAACCTAGGACGTCCCACTTATAAGACCAAAGCGCTCACTACTGCGCCAGGGAGGTCGTCATTCACAAAAGGGATTGCTCTGCAAAAAAAGCGATTAAATATTATGTGTAGCGAAATTTATACTACATATATCACACGTTGGTCTAGTCGTTGGCATGTTCGACTGCGGCCGACGAGGTCCCGGGTTCGAGTCCCGGGTCGGGTCATTGAGTATTGGGAATTTCATAACAATAACTAATCATTTATTTTTGACTAGAAATTCTCAGTAGGTACTAGCCCGGGGTTAGGAATGGTTAGGAAGTTGGCGGTGTTTCACCCCCGTACCTCGGAGAGCCCGTTAAGCCGTCGGTCCCGGTTAGTATCACTTACATGATAATAGTCGTTAAAGCCGGCCAACCCGCATTGGAGCAGCGTGGTGGGTCTAAGCTCTAATTCCTTCTCTCCTATGTGAGTGGAAGCCTGTGCCCACCAGTGGGACATTAATGGGCTGTAGTGGTAGTGGTAGGCTGAAGCAGTGCCTTCTAAAAGTAACTACCTCTAGTTTTGAATAATCTAAATTCTAAACTAATAATTTAGAGTAGGTAAAAGTACTTTATTCAGAAGGTACCGTCAAAGTTGCCCAATAACCATATGTTTATATAATGAGTTGTAACAACTAGGCCATGATACCATCTTGCAGTCACATAACCTCCAAAAGAACTATTTAAATTCCAAAATTAGACTTAAACAGATGCATGAAATAAGTGGGACAAGTAGGTAAATTGTGATGATAGTAAAGATAGTAACTGTATAATTTTGGACACGATGCTAGAATATCTTGCAACATCGTGTTCATTATTATACTTTCGAATGTGGGTGAAATGTGAATTAGTAGTTATCTGTGTCTGTATCTGATACAAAATAGACAAAGAGCTTGACAAGACTTAAAGGCTTTATGTTAGGTGGTGGGAGGCTTCAGCCGTGGCTAGCTACCACCCTACCGGCAAGCGATTTAGCGTACCCGTAACCGAATACGGGTATGGGTTTAATATAACTGCCATGCCCCTAACAGGTTAGCCTGCTACCATCTTACGCTGCATCATCACTTACCATCAGGTGAGATCGCAGTCAAGGGCTAACTTGTAGTGGATAAAAAAAAGGTATCACTGTTAGTATTAATAATTAAATAATATTAAAGGTAGATGGTATTAAGGACTTTTGCAGTTTTCTCGGAACTCATGACAAATTTTTTTTTGGTTTCAGTAGGTATAGTAATATAAAAACTTTCAGTGTCATCCTTACCAAATACGTATTTGTAAATCTAAAATATTTTTCTTTTTTTGATAGTTTGAACTATCAAATCCAGAAACATATTATGCAAAAATATTCACGGATGAAATAATAGAGTAGTGATTATAAAAATTGTAAAACACACTCGTTGGTTAGTCTGATGATTTATAGCTTTGAAACTTCCTAGATAGTTGATTTCACTATAATTTTCATGAGGCAGTTCACAGAGTCTAAAGAACAAAGTAGGTATATACAAAGTACTCTTGTACCTCAACCACAATATTTAACATAGGTGCATTATAAAAAATAGTACAATGTGTAATAATGCTCTATGTTTGGACTCTAGATCTTTGTATAGTAGCCTATATCTTGTTTTGTAAATGTTTCGTCTTAGCACAACCTTTTCGATAAGGCCTATCGTTATCTTAATGATGACTATATAACTCGGTGGATATTATAATGTAATAATGTCTTTATCGCAAACACTCCTTTTTACGGCGTTATAGCCAACTTAACGTTTTATACAGTCTATTGTGAAGGGCCATTTACTTTTATCAGATTTGGAAATGCTAGATTTGGCTATGATAAAATTTACAACTGTAGATAGTAGTTTTTAAAGTTTTATTTCCATAAAGGGCGTGGTGATTAAAGCTTTCATTGTAGTCGTAAAGTTTTGGGTGTGGTTTCTGTGGCTTTATTAAGATTACGCATTTGTTTTGCTTATGTTTAGTTAAATTACCTCAATAAGAGTTTCAGATGTGGGTGTATTCTGATTGGCTTATGAATACTGTACAGATTTATTTGGGACTAGCTGATGGCCAGACTTTAATTCCCGCGGGAATTCCTTAAATTTCCGGGATAAAAAGTAAAAAAAAAAGTAAAAAGTAAGAAAATAAAAGCCTATGTCACTCTTCAGGTCCTCAACTATAACGATGCCAAAAATCACGTCGATCCGTCGCGCCGTTGAAGCATGATTGAAGGATAAGCCAACCAACCAACAAACAAACTGACTTGCGCATTTATAATATTAGTATGGAAGTATGGATTGATAAGATTCCTATATACGACAGTATTTTGAACCAACAGTTCTTACAAATAAAATCCAATAGGTATGAAACATTCATGGTTTCTATAAGATATAATATCTGATACAATACTTAAAGGGAAGTCATCCCATTTATGTTGATGATTCATCCATCATCAACGCGCAGACGAAATCCCGAAATGACAAATATTTGCGCAATGCTTTTAAAGAGGAAGGCCAGTTTTTTTTTATTTCGACGGAAGCAAAGCTCTGGGAGGTTGTTAGTTGTAAGAATAAGATCACACTCCAAATTAAGCAGTGAGAAATACAAATACCTGTACGAGGAAGTCGCAAAAATCCATCGAAATTTTCGTTACGAGCTAATAAAAAATATGAATCAGCAATAACGTGGTTACAATACGCACTTTATGCCACCGCAAGAATCATAAATCTTGATAACAGAAGGTTGGTACAAGGCATGTCTCACCTTAGAACTTGTAACGTTTTCTCATTGAGTCATCAAACCCACTTGCGGCTACTTAGAAATAGGATGTAAAACAAAATTTTGCTTATACTGGTAGAGCAAGTGTAATAGGAATCTTATTTTGTATTGCCGCTATACCTAATTTCCTAGTACTTAATAGTTCAAGAACGTGATCTATCTTTGTTTCGATGACGCCTAATTACTCGAAAAATAATAATTGCTTAATATTTTACTAACATAGGCACCCTTAAGCGTGAGAAACTATTCCATTACAATAATTATTTGAAGTAAACTATCAATACGTAGAAAGCTTCCATCACGAAAATAATAAAAAGGTGGTTACTTACTAATTTAAGATTAGTACTATGGATCAATTAGAATTTAAAGAGATTAAGAAATTATCTCTCCTCTCATAAAAAGTATTAAAAACAAAGCTCCAACTCGCACCAGTTTGTATATTCGCTTCAGACTTACTGATGAGTGATAACCATCGAGAGAAAAGCATATTATTTTTCATTTTTGTTCATACTGTATAAAAATCCCATGGGAAGTCGAGGCTAGTCTCATAGTTAGGTAATATGTCTGAATTTCTTCGAAAATTCTTTATTTATTAAGGAAAGCTTTAAACATACATCAGGCTCAAGTATTCTTACAGGGACTACCTTGAGAGACCCTTAAAGAGAAATCGGAAATCTGAAATCCGTTAAACACACATTCTTAACCGAAATCTCAGTAATAAATCGCGTAGTGAATCATTTAATCCTTTGCTTACACTTGCAACTTCTATCTGAGAATGGCTATGAATGGGTGCGGCGTCGTTTGGCCACTGAAGATACAGAGATATCGGAATACCGCGACCGCAAAAATGTGTATATCACAGCTCGTTAGTCACGGCTCTTACTGATTCAATAACTGCGGTTTTGTTCCGATTTGAACCAGTTGATACGGGTAGGTATAGGAAAGAAAAAGTTATACTTAATATTGAACCAAATTCTGTAGAATAACCTTTGCCATTTATACCCCAAAAACTATACCTACCATAAAATCAAATCCTCTACCATAAAATTAATTAGAGGAACTGCTACGCCTGAATCATAACAGATTAGAGTAGACCATAGACGATTTGGTAACTATAAATGCCCTGCACCATAATGCAACGATATTGTATACGCAGCAGGTAAGACCCGGATTATTCCGGATCCGGAAGATTCTTAATTAATGAATAACAGAAGCTGTGGTACTAGGTTAATTTGCCTGAACTTGTTGCTCAGGTGAGAATCTATACTATGTGCAATAATATTATATGGATGGATGGATGGATGCATGAAAGCATGGATGGACCACGATCACGCCAGAACGGCTGGACGGAATTGGATGAAAGGCACAGAGATAGATTATAGACTGAAATAACACATAGGCTACTATGGCACTTACAAATACGTGACCATAGAAATGTACTTTACAATTTAATTATATTTAGATCACACCTTGTCACGTAGTAGTAAATAAGCAATATTTTAGTTAGCACTTCATCATAATTACAAGGTTTTCCCCACTCCAATGTACCTAATTTCTTAGTATATAAGTTAAACATTAATCTGTAAATATATTGCCATATTAACACCGAGTCTGTGCGTATCATTTCTGCTCCAACTCTCAACAACCTACACGCAATCCGCAACAGCTACCTTTTATCCCGGAAAATTAAAGAATTCCCGCGGAAATCAAAAAACTCAATCCACGCAGACGAAGTCGCGTGCATTAGGTAGTATTAAAATAATCCTTTCACGATAGTCAGTCCAGATAGTACAGAATAATATTATACTTGTTATAGTAATACATATTTACTGAAAGCTGATTAATATGGGGCAAAGTGGCAAATTCTTTTGGAGGGAATGGCGGGTCCATAACTCTATACCAGTGGCCATTGTGTTCGATTGAGTTTTTTTGCGGTCCCATGCGGTGCTAATTTATATTGACGCTGCGACGAATTTCGGCGAATAGATTCTTTCGTTTGGAGAAGCCTTTTGAAGTGTGCTGGGAACAATATAAATTCAAGTAACATTGTTTAAACTGACTTTTTATTATGGTTTTATGGAAATTGGTTTTGGTGTGTCCTTCGCGACAAATTTTCGGTTATATCTTACTAATAACGTGTGCGAATGTACTAATGAAGTACTTAAATAGTTTAGAAACCCTTTCCAATCATAACGTTTTGAAAACGTAAAAATGCAGAGCTACATAATTATTTTCGTATTTTTAAAATAGCAAATAACAGTTATTAGATTTAATTAATAAAAGTACTTAGTAAAAATTGTTCAATTAAAAAACTAAGGGACTTTTCTTAATTTTATTTACGAGTGCTGCCATCTAGTTGTCTCACGCGGTACTACGAGAAAAAGCTCAGTGTTCCTGTCCCGTTCATCGTATGCATAGAGTTTCACCAATCCCTTGCATTTTTACTGTACTTTATTAATTGTACAAAACAAAACGTTTATTAATTATAATTGACGTCAGGAAAATGTTATTTTACTTTTATTATTCCGAGAAGTGGCGATCTATGGAGAAAAGTTTTACTACATTTTTTCATTTATTCTGTTATCTTCTTACTACTTAGTTAGAAATAAACTTTTTTGTAATTTCGAGTTTAATGGGTAGGTACTACAGTTTACAACTTTTACTTTCTTCTTAATATAGTCTTATTCATAATGTAAAGTGCAAAGTTAACATTAAATTAGTTCAAATGGACCTGAAGAATGATCCACCAAGGGATCCATAGTGTAATGAAGAATAGTGTCCTCAAGACGGCTGTTGGTGTAAACTTGAACCATTAAGATATTACAGAGTTTGCTTATAACATAATGTATCTCACCAAAAACTTAAGTACTAAAATGTGGGCCAATTCTGATCATAGTAATATGTTGGGCATAATAATAATTCTATATTATAAATGTACAGTCCCATTGTACTGCTTTGTTGGTCTAGTGGTGACTGCGAACGACGAGGTCCCGGGTTCGAGTCCCGGGTAGGGCCATTATTAAATATTGGGTTTTTCTGACCGGAAATTCTCAGTAATAGCCCGGAGTTAGGAAGTTGGTGGTGTGTAACGCCCGTGTTACACAGCCGGTTATTATCACTAACATGATAATAGTCGTTAAAGCCCGCATTGGAGCAGCGTGGTGGGTCTATGCTCTAATTCCCTCTCTCTATGAGAGTGGAGGCCTGTGCCCAGCAGTGGGACGTAAAAGGGCTGTTGCGGTACAGTCCCATGATTAGGGCATGCTACCGGAAATTACCGGTATCAAAAGTACCGGGAATTCCCGAGACTATGACTATGACTATGGCACCAGGATTATGGCTGCTAAATTTTGATTTTTGACTCCACTGTCATTGACACCAACGGCAGAGGGGAAGAATTCATAATTCTCTAAAATGCTCAGCGTTTTTCCGTTAAATCTTATATACCAAGATAATTAGTGAAAAAACCAAGACTGTGGTCAGTCCAATCTTGATGTATGGAACTGGATTCTGGACAGTAAACTGGAGGCTCTTAGTGGCTGATAGGAAACATGATAGGAAGATCCTATAGTGAACCACACGTACAGAGAGGACGGTGGTTGGAGACATATAAATACTAAGGGTACCGAACCCAGTATCCCCAACCCACCCAGAACCCAGAATCGAAACGAACGAAAAAGAACGACCCTTTAAGGATCACTTTGTTGTCCCTCTGACCAAGCCTCAAGGCTTTTTTCTAGAAACTGCTTGTAGTAATAAATTGATTGAGGCATTTAATTGATAGCAATTATACATTGATAGATACAGTGATAGCGTGGGACATCTTGTCTGAAAATACACTTCAAAAGCTGCTTTTTTGTATCATGATAGCAATATTTTAGAAGATAATTTTATTTTTAATACATTAGTTGTGCCTTGTTTTGTGATAATTTATGGTAGTATCGAAAGTATCGAAAGTACCGGGAATTCCCGGTTCTATGCCAGTATCGGTCCGAAAATTCCCGGTACTCAGAAGCAGTATCGACTGCATGCCCTACCCATGATCGATTACAACACTTAATTTCCAATTATAAAGTAATCTATTCGTAAAATCTCTGTCGCAGTCATCACCTGCAAAAAGTAATTATGGGTAATTTCTAATATAAATGAACTTAAGCCTATAGGTATTTTTGGCTACTAAGAATTTTACTTAATTCCTAATTAATTTGACTGTGTAACCGACCTCTAACAAAACAATTATTGAACTCAGTTATCCTAACAAACATCGTAAATCTTAAATAACAGTATCAGTATGGGGAGGCCGACTAATAAATCAATGGTGTTATCTTTTCCGATAGAAAATAATTAGAAGTTGCTTAATTATTTTGGTCTATTACGTTTTGATTACGTTATAGTGAAGGTCAACGCCCACTTACTAGCACTGTGTAGTATAATTTACTTCAAATCAACAATTTTATGATTAAAATCATAATAAAATTACTGTTTGTTTACATAGTTTGATTTAATCACAAAGAGCAAGTAGAAAAAGCTTATTAAAATAAAATTAAAAAAAGAAAAATGGCCTATACATAGATAGTTTACTAAAGAATACGCCATTTTCTATTGGTTAGTTGAATTCGTTGCGTTTAATTTTGTATATTTTAGTCAATTTGAAAACTAAAAAACTATATTTAATAATTAATCAGTTTCGAAAATATATCTAAATTTCCTTGTGCGAACCTAAAGTTCTAAAATACGGTAAAAGCATAAACAAGACAAAGAAAATAAAAATCTTTTATTTCACGTATGCGAACTTTCCTATGTTTTTAAGAGCTTATGAGAGAAGTAGGTATGACGTATATTTATACCAGTATCACGGCGCGTGCTGAGAAGACAAATGAGCGTTCACCTTTACGCTTCAGGAGATAAGTATTCAAGTTCAAAGTGAGCCGGCACGTGTGAATCATTCTAATGTACACTAACGATATTGATTAAGCGATCTTGTTCTCTAATGGACTTGGAAATAAAATGATCGATCTGTCGGCTAAATCGCATCGTCGGGAGTTATTGGAAATGAGTAGGTAATTTGTATTTTGAATAATGTATAATTGTATACCTACAGCCAGTGAGTGTATATTGCATTGATGTATAATTTTAGTTGATTTAAAGTAATGATATGAAAACTTTAAAGAGTTCAAGTAAAATGAAGAAATTTATTTTGACTTCTGAAATGTAGATCCTACTTATATATTGTATGTATGGATTTATGGATTTTTGTCACGTCAGAACGGCTGAATGGATCTTGATGAAATTTGGCACAGGGATAGATTACTAATAACTGGAATAACACATAGGCTACTTTTTATCCCGGAAAATTAGAGTTCCCGCGGGAATCAAAAATTATTATCTCTTCAACCTATTTTGATGAAATTTGGTATAGGGATAGTTTGTATCCAGGGAAAGGACATAGGCTACTTTTTATCCTGGAAAATTAAAGATTTCCAGCGGGAATCAATAAAACCTTAATCCACGCGGTCGAAGTAGCGGGCATCATCTAGTAAAAAATAAAGAACGCTCACTGCAATCTATTAAAAAAATAGGTTTGCAACGGGAATCCACATTGTCTATTTATCCCAACAGGTGGCGCATCACTCATGAGCGATTTCCATTTTTTTTTTAATTTCTAATTATTTTATTTCTATTTTCAAGTTACATGTATATTTTTCTTGTTCATAGAGAAAATCCATACTAATATTATAAATGCGAAAGTGATGTGTCTGTCTGTCTGTCTGCTACGCTTTCACGGCCCATCTATTCAACCGATTTTGATGAAATTTGGTACAGGGATAGGTTGTATCCCAGGGAAGGACATAGGCTACATTTTATCCCGGAAAATTCAAAGGTTCTCGCGGGAATCAAAAAATTTATCTGTTCAACCGATTATAATGAAATTTGGTACAAGGGTAGGTTGTATCCAGGGTAAGGACATAGGCTACTTTTTATCCCGGAAAATTTAAGAGTTCCCGTGGGAATCGAAAAAACTTGGTCCACGCGGACGAAGTCGCGGGAATCATCTAGTACCTAATATCTGCTCGAGAACCTCATATCGGATAACGTAAGAGACGCCTTTGATAGTGTAGTGGTGAATTTGAGAATGATCGAGTAGGCACTAGGGGCCGAGTGGACTTGGTGTTTACTTAATTAGAGCTTAGCTTCTTGTTGCACGCTCCTTGAAACGCGGCTAAAGGTTAAAGGGTTAGCGAACAATAGAAATGCAAGACGGAGAATTGCAGCAAAATCCGTATTTAATGTTTTAGTTAAATGCAAAAGTATGCTTTGTTAGTTGGTTTGCTTGTCAATAAAGTCGCAACAGAGCAACGGATTGACGTGATTTTTGAAGTGAAAACTTAACGCGCGCATAATATAAGCGAAGAGCACTTTTTGGTAGGGGGTAAAAATGTAGATTCGTGTGACCGTGACCGACATGCTCGCGAACATCGACATGCTCGCGAACATATAAATATACTACACTAGATGATTCCCGCGACTTCGTCCGCATGGATTTATGTTTTTTGATTCCCGCGGGAACTCTTGAATTTTCCGGGATAAAAAGTAGCCTATGTCCTTCCCCGGGATGTAACCTATCTCTGTACCAAATTTCATCAAAATCGGTTGCGTAGTTCGGCCGTGAAAGCGTAGCAGACAGACAGACAGATAGACAGACAGACGGACAGACAGACAGACACTTTCGCATTTATAATATTAGTATGGATATGGATTCGAAATTAAACTTTAATGTTCATAATATTCTTTATTAAAAGTTACACACCCAATACAGTTAAGGTTTATATTTTAATAATTTTACGTTTTCACTTCTATCGGCAGTCCCCCACAGGTCCCTATGACTGCCAATTTTTTTTTTTGTCTGTTCATCTGTTACCTTTTCATAGTTTATCTGTTTAACTAGTTTTGACGAAATTGTATACAAACAAAATCTACTCACCGCTCTCATATCACAAACTACTATAGGAATAGCTATGTATCAAGGAGCTCGTTCACACTGCCAGAAGTCACTCAGTCCAACACGACGCCGCCGGTGCTGGAAATAATTGACTCCATCTCAAACGTTTAGCTTATTTTTCAATTTATATTATTTCTAAAGGTACTTATGGTAAGGTAAGGTATATTTGTTCATACATCATCATGCTCGATATTATTCTGTGACAATAACCATATCGAAAGGAACTGAAAGTATTGAAAATACCCTGTTTATTATTAAACCGGAGTAGTGTGTGTATTACATTTTACGACTCCAGAAGCAGATTTAATTTTATTCACGATTCGACCGTGCAGTTCAAGCCACTTTAAAAATAAGTAGCACCGCAGGCCGTGTCGAAAAGCTAAGTTATTAAACCGACTTCCAAAACTCTCTCTGTGCGTCGTATTACTCATTGCTGAGGGTCGTGACCCCTTTCCATTAGTCACATAATGGCAAGAGTTTCTTGCGATAATAATTCGGTTCAGCGATAATAATTGCGGTGTTCCCAGGTCCTTCCTCATACGACTCGACTAAGAGTAATACTTCAACTCTTTGTTTTCTAATGATTATTATCAGGTATTAGTGATAATAACCGGGACTGATAGCTAAACGTGCTCTCCGAGGCACGGAGGAAACGAAAAGACCGAATTCGGAGTTCCAAATTCGGTCACCCATGCAGTTACCGACTTGGGTCGGTAAACAAACGCAATCGACTCATATGCGTTGTCGCAACTAGGCCATTCATCCCACAAACTCCAAAAAAGAGATTCGCTTTTATTTCTCTGGCGTACAAAAAGTCAATAGTGTGTTATCGCTCTTACAACGATATTGCCCTAAACACGGTGTAGTAAATCGCCAGTGGGCGTAAATGTACCAAGTTTGAAGTGGCAGCGCGCATTAATTAAAGCGATTAGTGCATTCGTGAGCGAGGGCTGTTTGGCGAGCGACCTGCTCTGTTTGATGGACATTTGCTTTGGTAATTAAAAGCACACACGCATCAATGGTTCACCAGTTCAGTAGCTACCCTATGTTTAAAACATCCACCACCACCACCACTACAGCCCATTAACGTCCCACTGCTGGGCACAGGCCTCCACTCTCATAGGAGAGAGGGAATTAGAGCTTAGACCCACCACGCTGCTCCAATGCGGTTGGCAGGCTTTAACGACTATTATCATGTTAGTGATAATAACCGGGACCGACGGCTTAACGTGCTCTCCGAGGCACGGGGGTGAAACACCGCCAACCTCCAAACTCCGGGCTAGTGCTGAGAATTTCTAGTCAGAAAAACTCAACACTTATTATGGCCCGACCCGGGACGCGAACCCGGGACCTCGTCAGCCGCAGTCAAACATGCCAACCACTAGACCAACGAGGCAGTCGTTAAAACATGTTTAAAACATGTTACAGTTTAATTAAAAAGCGAAAAATATAGAGCTGCTTCCAAAATACTTATAAGTAGTAATTTTAATTTAAATTATTGGTAAACCTGAAAGCGTGTACTGCCAGTTAGGTAGTTCAATACCATGTCATTGTCACGGCCCATCGTCGAAATTTGGTACAGTTAAACTTAGGTGTATAGAGACAGGGACAGCTGGTTGTTTCTTGATATCACATAATATTATTAAAAACCTAAATCTACTAGGCATTATTTAATGTAAGCAAAAAGGGGGTCACAAAATCAGCTATTGTAGCTTATGGTTCATTTTAAATTCGTGTAAACCATTATATTATGGCCCATCATCAGTTTGTAAGGTTAGTTACCTACAATAGCAACCTGGAGATTTCATCAACATTGGTTCAGCGGTTGAGAATTGAAAAGGTAACAGGTAAACAAACAGATACACTTTCGCTTTTTGTACATCATAGTACCTAATGTTAAGTCGTCATTCACCAGTATTGGATTCGATTCCAGGTACGGTTAAGTAGTTAGGAAGTGTAATGAGTTAGTCCGTTAACTCAGCAGAGCTCTTGACACGACTCGATAATCTTTATTTCCTCACTAAGTCTCAGTTAATTACTTTAGTAGGTACTAACAAATACTTATAGTAATTGCACTTCGTAAAAGAGCTTCTAATTAAGTTTTATATTCCTACCAGGAAGTGAAGAAGTAGGCCCAAATCAAGCCATGGGCAGAAGTGGTTTCTACGCAGCTTCATACCGGAAAGCTAAATGGTAATGGCGGTCTAGCCACGGCGCGAAACCGCTAAACTAGATATGATTTTATAATCATTATGAATTGGCCCTGTCAGGAATCGAATCAGGGACTTTACTGTTATAAAATCTCTGTCACATCGTTTTCCACTTGAAGATCGGAAGACGACAATTATATTATGAGAAACTCTTCTAAGAATCGCAATTGCTAGAGTACCTAAGTTACATAGAAACGCCAAATGACTCCTGAGCCGTAACAGGCAGTAGGCACATATCCTGCTTCCCTCTCAGTCACCGGGCCAACTTATCACGCTCTAAATAAATATAAACACGGCTAACGAAGTGCCCAAGGAAAGTTAAAAGCGTGCCGGGAAGGAGTATGGTCACTACTACGAGTTGTTTACTCACGTTAAACTCGACTGCGTTAACCATTTTATAAATTCAAGGAAAGTTCTTCAATGTTTCATACTTGAAACTCAAAACAAAAAGGAAATTATTATACCACTTTGTGCATCTGGCCTGGATGACCTAGGTCCTAGAACAAAGAAAAAAGTTGAGTTTAAAGTTTATTTGTGTTTTAAAATATGTACTGTGTGCAATAAAGTATTTCTACGAGTATGTACTTAGTATTTAGTTTACTAGTATTATTTAATATCAAACTCCCACGGGATTGACGTCTAATTTTCGAGGGATCTTGAAGTAAGTAGGTAGAGAAGATCAAAAGACCATGACAGAATTATACATTTCTGAAACATAATTTAAATTAGGTACCTAAGTAAGTATACAGTAATATTATTTGGAATATATATCCTTACCTTACTAATAAATGGATTGATTGCAAATATATCTCTCGTATTTTATATTTATAGCAATTAAAAATTCACCTTTTAAGTCAGATACTTTTTACTCAGATACTCAGATATTTTTATACGACTGCCTGAAAAAAGGAGCATATTGTTTTCAGGGTTCATGTACGTATGTATGTATGTATGTGAGTTTGTATATTCCTCCATAACTTCTATACGCCTGAACCGATTTTGATAAATGAGGTATCGTTAGAATCCCTAGCTTATTTTGGGTGATGTAGGCTAGTAAAATTTAAAAAAAAATTAATGGGGTGACCATGGTACCGCATTAAAGCCTAAAGTTGAAAAAAAATATTCGAAAATAAGAATAACCATATAATCATCATCTAGAAAATGATGAGTAGATTCCAAAAATATATAACACTATAATTCAATATCTAGTGATTCACAAAAAAATATCATTTAATAAAAATTCCAAAGGTAATTAAAGACTGTGGTATCGTTACGTAGCAGCAGTGGTAGCCGTACTTCCATTTGAGGGGGATTTTTTATTACACGACTGCCCAAAAAGGAGTGTTATGTTTTCAGGGTTCGTGTATGTTTGTGTGTCTACGGCAGAGCAGTCGTATTTTTAAATAATTTTAATAAATTTTCACTTGTTTAAAATTCGCAGTCACAAAAGATAAAAGTGCCAATATTTTCTAGCATCACGACTTTAACTCTCAACTCGACCCAATGGAAAAAATAGCAGCAACACCAAATACCAATGGTAAGGTTCATGAATTTATTGATGTTAACGAACCTCTCGGCGTCCCATTAAATCATATCTGACCGAGCGGCTAAAAATGTGTCCTGATTCGGAGAAAGTGTATTTTTATACTGTGGAATCCCACTACTATTCTATCATAGATACTAATATTATCATGATAAAATTTTGTCTAGTATTTTCAAACGCGCCGGGTGGCTAGGTATATAGAATTTCGACTGGAAAACGAATTTACTTTTTAGGGTTCCGTACCCAAAGGGTAAAAACGGGACCCTATTACTAAGACTCCGCTGTCTGTCTGTCTCCAGGCTGTATCTCATAGACCGTGATAGCTAGAAAGCTGAAATTTTCACAAATGATGTATTTCCGTTGCCGCTATAACAACAAATACTAAAAAATAAAAATATATATATTAAGGGGGGTCCCCATACAATAAACGTGTTTTTTTCGTATTTTTTTGCTCAATATTAAAAACGGTAACAGGTAGACGGTTCAAATTTTCACAGAATATTAACTTGTATATTACCTTTCAAAATAAATAATTAAATATCAATAAAGTAAATATTAAAGGGGGGCTCCCATACAACAAACGTAATTTTTTGATATTAACAGTAAACCTCTACAAACAAAGTTAGTTTTGCGGTTCATTAACAAAGGTAATTATACCTGCTTCTTGAGTACGGAACCCTCGGTGCGCGAGTCCGACTCGCACTTGGCCGGTTTTTCAACCTGATCTGGGACTCGAACCCGGGACTACATCATCCAAAAATTAGGGATTTTATGATATGAAAGTGTCTCATCATAGACCAAATTAGTCTTACAGAACTTCGTTGCCCGTCTCATCTAGTCATTTTATTAATGGCGTTATTAAATTTTTTGGTGTTGAGGACAAAGACATAATGTGGTCTTATTAAGATTCTTTTGAAGCGACTAATTAGCCACTTGTTGACGAATTTATAAGACTTAAGAAATTTTCTATTGTAATAGTAACTAGCATTGTTTGGAATATTAATTGGTGCTTTATTTTTGACTGCGTAAAAATTATAATATTTTTTTACATTTTCTTAAATCAATTGCTTGGTAATCAATTTGTCGAAGTCGTGGTACTCGAAATTATTATTTAATATTGTATCTACAGTAAAAATTTTAGCACTAATCTAAGTTATAATTCTAAGAAGTAAACCAGTAACCACGTGAATCTTTCTTCCAAGGTGATTGAACTATCTCCTGATGTATTCATAGCGATGATGTAGTCCTTTAATCGAATGCAGCTTGTATTCCATTTAACGAAACCAATATGACTTCGCACGCTGATTGTGGTAAGGAATCTCAGGTCAAATCATTTGACTTTCATTCCATTACTTTCGTAACGTTAAAGTCAACAGTTTATCATACTTTAGCTCATGTTTATGACCGAGATTGCAGGTTGGTTTCTTTATAGTTTCACACGATGAGGGTTCTTAGGGTCAGGATATCCTAGATATCCTATCCTATATTAATAATAATATTACTATTTACTCATCAATTGTAGCTATTCATAGTTTGGCTATTCAGCGGGGTAACGCAGATCTAGTTTTTATTGTAGCTTTTGATTATTTAGTAGTTAAATTAACTGAACATAATCATTATAGAGGAAACAAAAATAATTTCAAAAGACAGTAGAAATCATGGTCTTCACGTTTGTTTCTCAAAAGATTTCTACTTAGGCTTACTCAAGCGTGTTGTTATAATATTGGTCTACTACTTAGGCGTATGTACATTTTGTGCTCTTTAACACTATTCATATTTGCAAAATACATATTCGTTTTCGATCTATCAGTCCCACGATTGTGTAATGAAATCGTTATCGTGATCGTTTATGGAACGGTTAATTCGACCTGTTTAAGGAGTTCATAGATGCTTACATATAAAAAAGCATGTATGAACTCCTTAAACAGTTCGAGTAATACGTTTTAAACTGTCAAATGATTATGATTGGGCCTCTGGTTACTACAAGTATTGATTGGATATACAGACGTCATCTGACTACAGCTGCTTGTACACCTACTGTTTTCGTCGTGTGAATACAATAAATTCTCACTTATTAAAATTATACTTTCATTCTAACTTGTGAAAGATATAGCTCACATGCTAACACGATATTATTTTCATATTTCAAAATCCGTTCTAACAATTTCTATTGTTGTTCGTCCTTGGCCCGTTTCATAACTAAAAACATACGAGCATTCTCGATTATATTTATTTATATTGGAATTAGGTGATGATGTAAGTGTGTAAACTGCTCACAGTGTATGACTCCAGGAGAGACATTTTGTTCTAAAGCATTTTGTCTTGTCGCTTCTGTTCACAAATTTACCACAAGTAGGTACGTTAAATTTTCGCCATTTGCGCCCCAGATATAATATTATTATCTACTCTCATTAACTGTCCAATGGGTCATGGAACTACAAAATAATATGATATGACAAAGACAATTATGTTGTGTTGTGTGCGATTTACACGTAGGTAAATGTAAATTGATGTGCTGTGCTGGCTCAAGTAAAACGATCTCGATTTTAAATGTAACTGTGGAAAGTAATCACTGCTTCCAGGGCACACTTTTAAAAAGGCTCTCTATTCCTGTAAAATAGCTCTACTTTCATCATCATCATCATCACTACAGCCCATTAACGTCCCACTGCTGGGCACAGGCCTCCACTCTCATAGGAGAGCGGGAATTAGAGCTTAGACCCACCACGCTGCTCCAATGCGGGTTGGCGGGCTTTAACGACTATTATCATGTTAGTGATAATAGCCGGTACCGAGGGCTTAACGTGCTCTCCGAGGCACGGGGGTGAAAAACCGCCAACTTCCTAACTCCGGGCTAATGCTGAGAATTTCTAGTCAGAAAAACCCAACACTTATTATGGCCCGACCCGGGACTCGAACCCGGGACCTCGTCAGCCGCGGTCAATCATGCTAACCACTAGACCAACGAGGCAGTCACTTTAGCAAGAGATTAATATACATACGTATACATAATACATTAGAATTAAATATTATTTAAAAAAGAATAATAGAAACATTTCATTACATTTTGGATAATATTATGTGACTAAGTGATGCCCGCGACGTCGTTCGCATGGATTGAGGTTTTTTGGTTTCCGCGGGATTTCTCTAATTTTCCGGGATGAAAAGTAGCCTACGTGTTCTTCCAGACTATAATCTATCTCTGTGCCAAATTTCATCCAGATCCTTTCTGCCGTTGGGGCGTGACTTAGTAACAAATATCCTTCCATACATCCATCCATCGGTCCAAACTTTTACATTTAAAATATTATAGTATAGTATAGTATAGTATAGTATAGTATAGTATAGTATAGTATAGTATAGTATAGTATAGTATAGTATAGTATAGTATAGTATAGTATAGTATATAGTATAGATTTAAGATTGTCTAAAACTACAGGTACAATGTGCTTTTCGACATTATTCAGTAGGTCTCACGTCAGAAGTGGGCAATTAATTAAAATTACTTTTAAAATAGGTTTGTACTCTCTTTAGAACTTGCACGAGCGAATGGTCACAACGTGTAGCGGTTTCACGAGAGATTTAATGTAAACAGTTAAGTATAAAACTTGGCCAAAGTATCACAACAACAATAAATTAATCATTTGATCAGGCTGCAGTTGTTACTGCTAAGCACTAAATCAAATTGCGATCTAAACACACAAGTATTCAATAATCGCTGAGTCTGCCGGTAGGAGACTAACTTTCAAACGTCAAAGTATTCGTATTTATGCAAATTAGTCCAATATGGCGTATCACCGCCAAAGAACGAACCGAGTGAAATACATCGAATGAGTCAAATATTAACTTAATTAAACATTCGTCAGTAAATAAATTAACAATCTTTTATCTTTTCTAAAAATTCAAATCAAATTTAAACACAAAGCTGACACGTCGTAGTTCATAAATCGATTTTTTATCGGGCGATGCAAAAACAGTCGCAAATGTGAACTTACTCTTTGGCAATTGAGTTGTTACTATAGTGTTTGTTAAACGCTTTGATAGTTGTCACGATTTCTTTGATGGCTCAATTTATTTCATAATATTCATAAATACCAGCTTACGTACTATGCCTACTGAGTACTGAGTTATACGATTAGTTTAGCCTTGGCACAATTTGAAAATTATGATGAGGATTATGAATGATACTAAGGTACTTATAAAAAAAGCTACAGTGTTGTTTTAATATAGTTTTTTGTGGAGGCAAGTCATTACAAAATAATCAAACGGTAAAATATCTGCTCTACTTTTAGAAACAACGATGTTTTGATTTGTCGAGAAAAGTTCGTTTGTATCGAAATCAACAAGAAAATAAATCACGTCGATGTGGCTGGTTTTTATGCCCAGCATTGGAGACTATTCCAGATACTTTTACAGGATTCACCTCGATTTTTGATGCATCATAACAAATACTTATTCATTTACAACATTATATTAGTGAAGAAGGTCGGATATGTCTTGCAGCAAGGATTTTATCGTTAAGAAACATGTACATAAACCTGAGTTACTAGACGCGCTCTATTTTGCAAGGCTTGGAGATTTTAGATCTGATTCAATGACGCAAGGCAAGTTTAACAGTTTGACACGTTTACAGGATTCAACTCGTTTTTTGTTGCATTATAACAAATACTTATTTATTTACTACAATATAATATTAGTGAAGAAGGTCGGATAAGTCTCGCAGCATAGATTTTTTAGATAAGACATCTAAACCTAAGTTGCCGGATGCGCTCTGTTTTGCGAGACCTGGTTTAGATCTGGTTCGATGAGGCAAGTCAAGTTTATTATAAGACGAGTCGAGATTTATGCTTGCCTCGTGCGAGATGAGTTAAGCACTAGAATTAGATGATGCCCGCAAGTTCGCTCTCGTGGACTAAGGTTTTAAAATTTCCGTGTTTCGATAAAAAGTTGTCTATGTCACTCTCCTGTAGTCTCCAGTTCCTGAATGATACCCATGCAAATTAAGCCGATCCAATGCTACAGTGCATTCAATGCTTAAACCAACAATTACACTTTCGTAGTTTGATTTGAATTAGACTTAAAGAGCTTAAATAGTGGGGCTTTTAATTAGCAAATATCCTGTCTATCTTTTCCCCTTTTATTTATGAAGGGAAGTTAAATTGATTTTTACCACCCCGCTTTAAAACAATCAACTTGATCAGCCAAACCTATGATGTAACATAGACTCAACTCGATCGTAAAATTAATCACGTAATAACCTCAGTAAACTATAAATTTAATAGTCTCATTTATGTGTAATAAAATCAACTATAAAATCTTTGTAGTCTCACGCACGGTTTTGAATCAATAGAGGCCCATAGAGGCACGTCGGATGCAATTGAGCGCATTCTGACCGTACCATGGAGAATCGGTCAAATTGATGCAACAAAAGATTGGTTACAGTTTAAAATACCATGATTTGTTGTTGCTTAACCTTTAGATGACGGTACTTTATGGCTGTATGTGTCTTATGTACGTAAGTTATATATTCATTATAATGAACTATAAATATATTTCGTTGCAAATTCAATCATACCGTCCGCATAAGGAGAAAAATTGCAAGATGGGACATGCCATAATATGTTTGTAGTAAGAAAGAAAGAAAGATGCTATACCTACTCACTATTTATTTATCTGTTATCAAAGTCCGCTTCTACAATAAGCTCCCAGAAGACATGTTGAAGATGTCTCTGAATAAGTTCAAAGTTAATGTAAAACGTAAACTCATTGAAAAATCTTATTACCATGTGAAGGATTACTTGAATGACAAGGAAGCTTGGCAATAATTTGCTCTAATGGCTCTGATAGTTCCTTAGTTAAGATTATTTGTGAGATGGTGATAATGAAAAAAAAAAAAAACCCCCGGCTGAGTTTGTTGTGGGCTCTTCTCAGACCAGGGCGCGTTTGGAACCCTCGTAGCTTTAGTTTTAAGATACCGTAACCGATTATCACCATCGTGTTTTTTTAAGTAAGTAATTTTTAACGTCAATAAGTGTACCTACAGTGTACCTATATTGAATAAATGATATTGAATTGAATTGAATTGAATTGAAAGACAATATATACTTGGTATTATAATTAATCTATGTCTGTTATATATTTTTAAAATCAAACCATTATTTTCTCAGCAAAAGACTACTACAGATTTATCTATAGGTACTATATTTTATTATAAATGCGAAAGTATGGATGGATGGATGTTTGTTACTTATTTATCTATTTAATTAAATAATTAAATAATGCAATTTACCATAAAAAAGATCAGGTTTGGCCGAAATCACACTTGGTAGTAAGTGGTCACCGCATTAATATCGAGCCTTCATCTTGTAACCGCACCTCAGCTCCTGAAATTCCATAAAACAAACACATTAGATGGTAAGTGATTTTACCGATTTTTTTAAAACTCATTTCTTTAACAACATGATGGGAGCGGGAATCGAACCTTAAACTTTCTGATCCATTTACTAAAACATTTACACAAGATCACGCTTGATGGTAAGTGGTCATTCCAAGAAATGAATTAGAGATTTAAATAATGTAATTAAAAAAACCACACACCTTATGGTAAGTGGTCGACACAAATAGCAAAATAATGAATAAATAAAAAATTCAACTTTCCATAAAAAAGGCTCACTTTTGGCCGAAATCACACTTGATGGTAAATGACCACCACAAATAACCAAACCATTACATATATTAATATATTCAACAAAAAAGAAGTAAATTTATGTTTAAAAGAAATACAATTTACCATAGAAAAATATTATAATGAGTGGTCACACATCGAACCCAGGACCTTCATCTTGTAACCGCACCTCAGCTCCTGAAATTCTATAAAACAAACATATTACCTAGATGGTAAATGATTATTACAAAATACATACATTTATTTATTTCAACTTATTTAAAAAAATTCAAGCAATAACCATTAACTTGAGGATAAGTGATCATCCCAAAATCAAATCCTGGACTTCAATTGCCTACTTTTTATCCTGTGGGAATTAAAAAAAAACTTATTCCAAGCGGACGAAACCAGTCAGAAAGTAGTATCAGCTAGTATTTCTTTTTTTTCACTACAAGTTACCCCTTGACTGCGATCTCACCTGATGGTAAGTGATGATGAAGTCTAAGATGGAAGCGGGCTAGCCTGTTAGAGGGATAGCAGTTATATTAAACTAATCAAATTCATACCCTTAGTCGGTTCCGTCGGAACGCTAAATCGCTTGGCGTCTTTGGCGTGTAGTACGACTATGCCGGTAGGGTGGTAACTAGCCTCGGCCGAAGCCTCCCACCAGACCAGACCAGAGAAAATTCAGAAATTAATTTCCTTGCCGGGAATCGAACTCGGGACCTACCATGTTAAGGCAACAGCGCGCTCCCTCACTGCGCCAGGGAGGTTGTCAAACAACAACCTAGATATGCGGGCTAGTAACTTGCTTGTGCTCTGTCACCCTTGTAATGGCTGTAAGAACGAGTGTTCAGAGCATGTCTAAGGGTTTATTTAAAACTCATTCAGGCTCGTCAAAGGCAACGCGTGCTTTAACCGCGGCCTCTCGTTCAAACAAACCGCAGCATTACGCGCTCGAGCGCCTCACGATTAAGGTAACCAGAGTTCTCACTAGAAAATCCGGACGCCTCAATTCTATAAAATTGACCTAACGTGCGGCTAACATAAACTAACTTAACTCTGTTGCACGTTATCCTGAAGCACTTAAACTAAGACGATAGCAATTATTTTATTACATACTTTCATAATACTCAAATCCAAGCGGAAGGGACACTTGATTTTGACTTGTCAATTTAGTTTACTTTAGAGATGTGTACAACAGAATTAGCCATATTATCGCCGCGGTTTTTTGAACTGAAAAGATCAAATGGAAACCAAATTTTATTATATTATATTATGTAGATAGTAAGAAAACATATTTGTTTTGAGGTAATATATAATCACCATTCAGCAACCACCAAATCTTGATATTTACAAAAAAAAAAACAAGAATCGTGACCAATGCCAAAAACTTCTGACATAATTTCAGGACTATTAATCCAGAGGTCTGGTTGCCCTACTCCCGATAGTTGCACTATGAACTTAGTGTTTCGAGGATAATCCTATTTCTATCATAGAAGTTTAAGAAGAACTTGCTCAGTAACTTACTTACGAAGATTAATGAACGCAAAGTTGCAAGTCCTATTTATTAAAGTGATGAAGTTAACGACTTTCTTAGTTGAAGATGTCATTTGAAAGTTAACAATATTATCGTCATAAAATAAGTTCACTACTAATCTAACTAATAATATTAATATGCAGGAGATTTAAAGTGGCGGACGGCATTCCGACATGTTCAGAGCGAGATCAAGCATAGATTTAGGTGATCTCCTCATGTTTCGTAGTCCACTTATCTACCTAATACCGCATGTGTACCGAAATTATGAAATTAGCGTACATAACATACATATTAAATATTATAATGGTATTTAAGGTAATAATCTTGTTTAATATTGTAAGTCTTGGTATAATATTGATAGTAACTTCGTAACTGGGGCCATCTAAGTATTACTCTAAAAGGACAGCTACAGTATCACGATCGCAATCACCTTTGGCTGACTAATACTCTTCTGCTAATAACTAAAACCCAATGTCGCAGAAAGAGATTGAACAATTGAAATTGTAGCAATTACTGATGGAGCGTTTCCGCAATATGAGAACCTGGCTTATTTAAATGACTTCTTTGATGATTTATTTTTACTTTCTCTCTCTGTCAGTTTCCTCTTTGCTGAGGATCGTGACCCCTTTTTATTAATCACATAATGGCAGGGTTTTTTTGGGATAATTATGCAGTGGATTCCCAGGTCCTTCCGCAGTATTCGGGCGGGTATAACAAGGATAAGCAAAGTTGACGCATCAGACTCGCCCGACTTCAACATAGTGGGTAGAAATCAAAATTATTTTGTACTTTACAGTGGAAGTCGGTTTTTTGGAAAGAATTTTTATTTTTAACTTTTTAGTGTCAGGGTTGAGGATTTTGAGTCAGAAGAATTTTTTATGGGACCACCTCGAGAGCTTCCTCTGACTGATAGAAAAAAAATTCAAATCGGTTCAAAAACCACGGAGATATGCACCGACATAATTTTTTTTAAAAGTGCCGACTTGCGACCCCCTTCCTTTTTAAGAAGTCGGTTAAAAACAGTTTTCATTTAAAAAAATATATTGTCACATTATTCAATAGGTGCAGGAAAACTGTTGGGATCAAAATCAAACCACAAATGAGGTTTGGAATCGAGTCAGAAGAAGAGTAGGCCTTTCTTTAAGAAATGATTATGCAAATTGCGTGTAACAGATGCTTACTGAATCGTTTTGCTATGATAATGAAATTGAAGACGTAAGACCGTTAAACTAGGCCTAGAAAAAGTTTATTTACGTAACGTGAATAAATTAATGTTGCTTGAATCTATAGATCTAGTATTTACTGTATGGATGATGGAAAAATCAGATCGTAAAAATTATATTTTATAATTTTATTACAGTGCTTCACACACACTAGGATAGTTTCTAAACTTACTTAAACATGCATATCAAAAATTCGCGGAACCGGCAGGATTTGAACCTGCGTATTAGGTAATTTTTGATATGCATGTTTAAGTAAGTTTAGAAACTATCCTAGTGTGTGAAGCACTGTAATAAAATTATAAAATTTAGTTTAACGCAAAAGATGTCATTCCTCGTTCAATGAGTTCCATCGAATATGGGCCTTGAAAGTAGTTTCGATACTGCAATGTATCGCTACTGGATGGCATAAACAGTCGCGTTAGAAGACTGGATTACAGATGCATATCTCAAATTTCGGCACTGGTAGGTAAGTTAACCGTGGCCTAGCGGTCAAGGCGCTCAGGGCGCGATTCCCAGAGAGACGCGTAAAAATTATGCCGGCGAAGTGAGGTACCAACAGAGGAAGAAGTACAGCAAAAAAAAAAGTGCCTTCAAGATTCAACAGTAGTTTTTCTTTGGAAAACCCCAACCAACCCGGCGACAGTTAGTGTACCATCGGGTACATTGTATGGTAGATTGTGGCCTCGTTGGATGTATCTACAAGCGAGAGGTCCTGGGTTTTATTCCCGCATAGAACTTTTAATTGGATATTGAGGTAAAGTTAAAATAATATGTTAAAATTGGAAGGGATCACAATAATTGGGTCGCAAAAATCAATTCTTTGCAATAACCGGTGTAATTTCTATGAGCAACATAAAAACCAAGACTTATTATTACTTCCGATTTTCAAAATTCAAACGCTCACACGTGTCTAGATACTCAACTCCTGGTACTATTCCCATCTCGATCCTCCCTAAATCCTCGGAGCTGTGGACAAAAATACGTCTCAGGCGATTTGCATTTTTTAACCATTTTCAATGGTAAAAATATAAAAACTATGTCGTCATTAATCCTCCTCGTGATGTTAGTCAACTGCAACTATTAAAAATTCACCTTTGCTACTGACTTACAACCTTTTTCCTGCAACCATAACTTTTAACATACCACTGGGACTAGGAGACAGGTGCAATTTTTCGCATCACTGGCGCACAGGATGAAAAAGCTCAGTTGCTCTAGCCACAGATCTAAACGACAGTTTTATTTTTTATGACGTCATTATCTCGAGGAAGCAGGGTGGAGGGTGCGGTCGCTCTCTATTATAAACTGTTGATACAGTTGTTAAGTAAACTGTAGGATACTGCAAGCTAAAGAAACAGCTATCTGTGAAACTGCACTGAAATACGCTGAAATGTTAGCCTTAAGTCTATAAACCTTTTTTGTGTTATGTTAATTATGACCAAAACCAAGATATGCTTGCTAAAATTTATATATCTACCTACAGTAAATAAACTTTGTATGTCGTAGAAATTTTTTTTAAATTCATGTCTATAACCTTTAAAATCAAAAATATTTTTAAACCTTTTTGTAAGGTAATGCGCATGTACCTACATTATATCGTGTCTTTTATTATATGTGCTATAGAAATAATATACTCTGCGGGTCAAACAAACCCCAGCGTTTCGTGAACAATTTATTAACTCCATTTACACGCATGTCGGACAATTTACACGTATAAAAACAAACGCTGGCCGACGTCCAAATTGATTAAAAAGAATGCTACAACACCCCTTATAAAAGGTGCCCTGATGGCCAAACAAAAATGGTCATACCTTTGTTTTCGTTTTAACTTGTAACTTCGCTGTGGTCCCTTGATTTACAGTGACGGGACGGGAACATAACACTGTATTTAACACCCACAGGCTACAGTCCGGGACACCGTCCTTTGGATTTCTTAGATCCGTGTAGTATTAAATTGAAATATGATATGTTTCAGGCAGATCAAAATGTTTAAAATAATCTACCTACCCACCTACTTCTTTAGTATTTATGACAAGTAACATGCTCAAGTTCGCAGTGCGGCGCGGTGGTCCATTCCAGGTTCTTATTTAATAAAATTATTATCAAAATCAGAATTCGGTGCAAAGTTTCAATTTGAAATACAATTATATTATAGATAATAATATTAAGGTGTGTGTCACTGCTCATCCGCTTAAGCGAATTCGACGTAAATCGTATTAATACTGTACCTATCTTCTCTAATCTATATCTGTCTCTGCTTTCTGTGTATATTTTGTATCTGTAATCAAAGAAATTTGAAAAATACACTAAAGTAAGTACGCTTATGAAGTTGCGGGAATCATCAGTTGTCATTATCTTTTTTCAGAACACTTCCTAAACTGATAAAGTTAAATTTTTTGATGCTATCACTATTTAGTGTCAACCCTTAAACAAACTTATTACATAAAATTGATAGGTATAAAATAATTCAAAGCAAGTGGTCCCTACCTAATCATTAGTATTTAGTACCTACCTGTAGCTTTCTATTTTAATAATACACATACGAATTATGGAAAAGATACTTAAAAACAGCCTGCATAATATCACGTTACGTCCTGTGAATATTATTGGCAAAATATTTTTTAACATGACCACACCATCGCTTCTAATCAAGATATCTGGCAATGATGATATAAAAGATTACCTATTCGTGTCAAAATAACACCAAAATAAGACGCGATGCCTCAATACCTCCCATTCAGGCGTAAAACGTTCACACTCCCCGATATACCTTTGGCACGTTCTTAGAAAAATAATTCGATAGTCCATAGTCATAATATGAATCACGACGGGGGGTTATGTCATCTGATCTCAGTGGCTACCGTTTACGCCGTCAACTCCCATAAGACCATGTGAAGGAGTATCGGGTGTCATATACGATACAGTGAACATCATTTTGCGTGTGACATTATTAAAGCCGGTTTCTTTGAAGCTTTTTTGGGCGTCTTTGTTTTAAGTTATGAACATAATATTATAATTTGAACGTTAGTAACTAAATTATTCTATTAAATATTATATTATGCGTAGTATTTTATTATATTCGGGTAACTTAATTTTACCGTAGTAAAATTTGATTATATAAGAAATATATAAAAAGCATAATTTAAAACAATATTCGCTATTGAAAAGGCTAAACTATTTCACGTAACCGACCAGAGACACTGATCAAAATTTATAGCGTATTGGGCGAAAAAGAGAAAACAGAAAATGGATTTTTGAAGCTTACCAAAGAATATCCTCTATATATTAAAACAGAATGGGCCTAAGATGATTTTTATTGCCTTTCTGGAAGAAAGTGAATTAGATTCCTATAAGCCAGTATTATGTTGAATATCGGCCAACAAGATTGTAATTATTAATGTACGTTATTGTCCGATTAGAATGTATCATGTCTTATAGTTAGTCACAATAATACTTACATATTTTGCTGGATTATGTATTATGAAGAATTTGTCTCGTATATTTTAATAGGAAATCGTACTATTAAGCATGTAGATAACTATTTATCCTAATTTATTGAAGTTTCTCTTACAATTATGTTTCACATAGTATTCATTAATTAAATTTCCTATTACTATTTACATATATTTATAACATAATTCTAAATCAGTCTATTCTTAGGTTCATCTGTGTTTTTGTTTCAATTTTGCACTGACAAATCAAACACATCTGATTAGGCTAAATATTGAACTTTTTTCATCGCTGTTTAGGGAAATATGTAGTATCTTTGAAATCATGTTGAAACACTGGCGAATTTCGGCTAGTCTCATAAAAATGTAATAACTCAATAAATGTCCTTTATGAAATGAATCGTCTAACGATTTCTTATTGTTTATGACATATGACAAAGTTCTCTTAATACAGCTGATATTTGGGCTCAAATATAAAAGGGGTCTTTGATATTCCATTCCGGATGTTGCATTTGTCATAATTCTAGCGAGTGTATGCGTTACGACGGCGTGACCCCAAGGCCATAAAATTAGTTTAGATCGCAAAACCATATTGGCTTAAATTTGACTACCTGCCATGCACAGTGGTTAGCGCTCCGGTCTTATTAGATTTGAAATGTTATTTCTACAAGAACTTCGAAAAACTAAGGAGAACTTTTTAAAAAGTAATGAATACAGTCATACACTTTACTTCCTCTTCAGTAATGATGTTGATGTATTAAGTCGAAAATTATTGTATGGTTTTATTGCTTGTTTTAAACGATCAAATAATGATTCATTAATTCAATTTCCTCTTCGCTATCTTAAATATAATATTGTTTGTAAGTATGATTCTTATTTGAAAAAATATCGTACTACTCTCATAATACGCAAAAAAAACATAGTATGATAAAACTATACTGGTGGTCTCCCAGTTGAAATGCACACATCTAGTCTCCCCTGCATCTAGACAATTTGTTCCAGCCAAGCATGACGAAAGAACGTACGACGTCAAGTCCAAGCCACGCGTACGCCTTTGCTTTTGATTATCATCAACAAATATAAAACTAAAACAAAAAAGAGCAATAATAAGCTCTATTGCTATGACACAGATGTCATACAAAATGCAAACTTTAAACCTATTTGAGACAAAGATTGTAGAGTGCCTAAAGAGTACGTAAAATATGAGGCAGACGCAGATTTATGACAGTATGAAATGCCGTTATAAGAGGGATTGTACCTCTTTATTTCTTATAAGCAGCTAATATTGAACAAAAAAAATCTTATGAGATTTAACGGATTCTGTATTACAACCATCGAGCAGGAGGAAGAAGAGTAATAATCGGTAGTTTGGTCTATAATTAAAACTGTCATTAAGTTACATTATATTATGCGTACCTATGGCCAATAAGTTTTTACCTGTACAAGAATGCGATTCTAAGCAAGAATTATAATCCAGGTAAAAGTTAGTGCAAGAAACATAGTACAGGATTTTCGAAATTAGTTTTTACAATCCAATCCTGATTCCGCAATTCCAATTTTGACGTAATTTAGCTGTGTTTAATATCTCATTTCTTTATTAGGCTTACTAAGAAAACTTACACAAAAATCTTTAACCTGAATCCAACAGACAAAAAGCAGTTTGGGCTGTCATTACATTTCCTGTGTGCGCATAGCAGCCATGTTTCGACGAGCAGTTAATTGTAATCGCAATTAATTGTAATTGGGAATGCGTCCTTTGTAGTGACAATTATAATTAATTAATAATGACACCGATCATAAAATGTCCACGAGAAAGGAGTTAGGTTTCGATACAATCGTTATCATGCTACAATTTATTCCTATTAGGAACGAGTTGATTGGCTGTTAAACTTTTTCTAAGCTTTCTTTCTTTTATAGTGAAAGGTAGAGTGAATTATAACGGAGCCTAAAATGCTATTTCTTTACTTTCTGAAGCACATTTAAGTAATTACAATTGATCTTTTCCATGCAAGCTATATGAAAGGAGATATATAATTGTTTTAATTAAATATAATCATATTCTTAAAAATCACAAACAAATCTTGTTGTTACAACAAGTTAACGTCAAGATTTTTAGAGCTACGAGTATATAACAAACTCAAACTCAAACTCAAACGTATAATTTTTATTCAAATAAACTTAAACAAGTGCTTTTGAATCGTCGAGTGAATCTACCACTGGTTCGGAATAACATTCCTATCGAGAAGCGGTTCCCGTCAAAACTGTGCGGAGCCCGTCTCTTTTTTCCATACAAAATATATTTTTTGTCATCCATCGATTATTTTCAATTGCCAACGTTGTTATTAGAAAACGCATCGCTAACAATACTCAATTAACTAATCCTCAAAGACGACTTGAAAAGGGGACCAATTAAAGGCCCGCCCGTTTGATTTTGCTTATTTATTTTCAGCAATGCGACCTCTGATGTCCGGGACAGGGGTCGGACCCACAAGACGGGAGACACCGAGCGTGGAGAAATTCGATTAGGGTGCAACAGGGGAAGCTGACAGTGCAACTTCGGGCTTTCCACCAACAAAAGAACAATACCGAAACCCAATTTGATCCCTATCATTGTAAGTTTAGAGTTCAGAATTAGATTTAAGCTAGTCTTTTGGTGTATAGTGAGTTCAGTCAGTGTGTCATTCCATTTCATACACGACACTCGCAAATAGATTGGTGACGAGTGTCGAGCATGAGTGCGTATTCCATTTCACGAAATATGAAATTGCTATACATTAGGGTGGTGTTAGGGCTTTTTGCTTTATGGGGGTTTTTTTGTTTTTATTATTATTGGGCAGTGCGCTTGCAACGCCGCCAAAAGCTATTTTCTTGAAAGCATCGTGGTTTCTTGAGCAAATATGTATGATTGTCATCCCAATAATAAAATTAGCAAATCGATAACCAAGTAAGGCTTAATATCGAGGCTGTATTAATTCAGTTAATCTAGTGTAACTAGTAAAGTGACAATGAGGGATATTGTTGCTCTAGTATAAGTAATATGACCACTTTCTGGTCTTATTAGACTACCACATTCTCTGCTCCGGATTTTGACAAAACGTCGTGAGATGGCGACAATGATTGTCAGCTCTAGGTCACGACTGGTAACTAAATGAAGCAGTAAATTCTCTAGGTTTTGAGACAACCTCTTTAAAAATCTTAAAGTCATTGGAAAGTTTAGAATGCCAAATCAGATGTTTTCACACAGCAAAAAGGAGCTGTCAAAAAATTATTATTATTTTATTTTAACCGGGAAAGGGAGCTTGGTTTTGTTTTAAGGCTTCCAATCTCATTTTCTCTCTTTCTTAATGGACTATATCTCATTTTCTCCAAACTAAACGCAAATCTTGTTTTCGTAGGTACGTGAGATTTATCAGGAAACGCACTTAGCACAAGCAATGAGTCTATGTAACTCACTTTTATATGTATTCGCGAATACTACGAGAAAGGACAAAACGTCCTTTCTCTGTGATGCATCCATTGCGCGATGCTTTGCGCAGATAAATTTAAGAGATTGCTCTAACAGTTTTAGCCGTCGACCTTTTGGACATCGTATTAATCTTTCGTCCTAAATATTGAGCTAACAAGGCTACAACTTTAATCAATCGATTTTGCTCTCAGTTATTTGGATGTAGGCATTCAAGCCTAGGCCTGGTTTACCCACATACAATGCCTGTTCTCCTTGTCGTCTCAAGCGATAGACGTCCACTGTTGTACGAAGGCCTCTTGCTCGCTATCTCTATTGAAGTTTAACACAGTATTGAGCCGCATGTCTTCAGCGGCTCCGAGCTACTTGTTTGAGAGTATCTTTCCACAGAATGGGTCTTCCAAAACTGCGTTTTCTGGTGCAAGCTCGCCATCCAAGCACTTCAGAATCTCATCGGTCTTATTCCAACCATTTCAATTGCATCGGTTCATCGAGCTAAGTGATTTATGCAACTTTCCCAGTGGTCCCGCTGGTATACTTTTATTCATACAACAAACACTGCTTAGATGGCAATCACTCCTTGAAAAAAAATTGTAGTCACTTAACCGTAGTGTAACAACTGAGATAATATAATAAATAGGCCAATGAAAAATATTATAGAACAATATAAGCTTACCCTTTTTATTCTACTGTAGTAATAAAAAATATATATATTTATTTATTCAAATGTATTGCCATACTATCAGAAAAGTAAATCAAAAAGGCGTATCCCGTAGTTACAAATAACAGATTAGTGATTTATCAGCGTAATACATCAGTAGTTTCCTGCTTCGAATACGAAAAATGAATTCGTTTGCGTCGGAATAGAATTGGAATGAAATGAAAGGCCCCCTAAAAAGCAAAACAGTGGAGGGTGTGCGCATGGTGTGCGACAAAGACATGTAATTTATGCGTCAGGTAAGATAAAGAGACAACATTCGTAAGTCACGCGAAAGAAGCCAATAGGCTACTTTTTCGCTAGTATTAATCGTCAACCAAAGTATAGATTGTTAGAGGATATCAAGGATGGCTATCGCTAAGAAAAATGCTTTTGGTATAAAATTCACACAATAGCTTAATTAGGTTGTGTACCTTTTCCATCAGAGTCATGCAATGATAATTATGTAGGTATGACAAGGGAATTAATACGTATCTAAGTTACTCACACACACACACACGTAAATAATTGCAAATAATATTGCTTTTTTGGTATTCTTGCTGCAATTACAGTACCAATAGTGAGTGTCAGCTAATCAAAGGTAAATGCGACCCTAGAATACGAGTAAGTACTAAGTAATAAACTCAATGGGCCATATGCATGAACGGGCGTGATCTTGGTATGAAAAAGAATATCCGCTCTACTCTTTAAGATAATCGAGGGTATGCGGCGGAAAAATAGAGATGGGTGGCTCTTATCTAGATGTAGAAACGTAGGATTGTGGATTGTAATGAGGGGAAGGGTGGATGTGAAAAGGATACCGTTCGACCCGGCTCACTTGAAAATAATTGAAGTTAAATTTGTTCATTTAAATTGAGTACGGACTCCATTGATTTCTAGTGATAAGACCGGTTGCTACATAATGTGATCTCCTTTATTAATAACTAACGCCGATGTAACAAAAAATATACTCAATTGCATACTAGATGATGCCCGTGACTTTATCCGCGTGAAATTGGGTTTTTAAACATACCGCAGGAATTTCTCCGGGATACAAAGTACTACAAGTTACTATCCAGGATTAACAGGAAATATTATATACGTATAGGATGCATGAACGCGATCTTGGGTTTTAGTAAACTAACTAAAGTTTACTCATACCTGGCCTTATGTATATTCCTAAATTGTAGGGGATTAAAAAAAATGGTTTGCAGTTGTATAACGAGGTAGTATTTTATAATACCTCAGACATTCTATACAATCATATATATATACCTATACCTACCTTCACATTGACCTGCAGCACTATAATAGATTTCAACAACAGCTGGGAACGATACAATTGTTCGGGCAGTTCCGAAAATTGGATAGTGCGTTTAAAATCGTACCTCGCCTATATTAGGATTTTCGCACATGGAGACCGTTGAAATTATATAGTTAACCGTGTTCCTGCAATTGGGTGGTCATAATTACCCACAGAACGTGTTAAAATGTACTACGTCCGTTACTCGAGCTACCATAAATTACATATTTTGCGAGACAGTGAGGACTCAAAACATACCTAGGTACATTACAAGAAGATAATTAAGGTTTTGGATGAATACAGTTCTTTTGATTTTTTTTATTTTCTGGAATAAAATTAGCATATTAACTTTCCCACGATGGAAACTATATTTGTACCATCAAAGTGTTCAGTTAGATAGATAGGCTTTCATTGCGTAGCGGACAGAAAGATACACAAAAATGAAAATGGGTCATTTAAATGGCCTTGCAGATTGGCTTTAATTATACAAATAAATAGTACAGCGCTTTAGACAAGACCTCTTTAATTTGATATTTTATAGTACCAGTAGTTTCGTCTATGATAGAACTCTAGATGAGTTAGTGACCTACGTGTTGATTTCGCGAGTGTTTTTTTGTTGCAGATTTAGTTTAACATAGGTCAACCTGTGAGGTGTACTCTTCTGAAAACAGATACGACTAGCACCAAATGATAGTTAATTGTATTATCTACTAGCTGATGCCCGCGACTTCGTACGCGTGTATTGAGGTTTTGTGGATCCCACGGGAACTCTTTTTTCAGGAATTTTCCCACATAACAAGTAGCTTATGTGTTAGTCCAGACTATAATCTATCTCTGTGCCAAATTTCATCCAGATCCGTTCAGCCGTTCTGGCGTGATTGAGTAACAAACATCCATTTGAGGTTTTTTGGTTCCCGCGGGAACTCCTCAATTTTCTGGGATAAAAAGTAGCCTATGTGCTATTCCAGACTATAATCCATCTATGCCAAATTTCAGCCAGATCTGTTCAGCCTTTGGGGTGTGATTGAGTAACAAACATCCATCCATACATCCATCCATCCATACATCCATCCAAACTTTCGCATTTATAATATTTATTTGATTGATTGAATTAATAAACAAATATAAAAATAAAATAGGCAAGTAAATGGACATCAACCGCAATCACCGGTGTCCCGTATTTGCTTTAAAACTGTTGGTCATTTCGTTAATTACGAACTGTTCCAATTGTCCAGTGCATGTTCAATTACGAATTAATAGGGACCAATACTGATTAGGGAGAGGACGAGGACCCGACTAATCGCCTCTTGACGCACGTTATAGCAATTGAATTCGCCATACAAGTTTTGAATTCCTTCATACCTATATTTATACCTACGTGCCTAATGTACTATCTTTTAAAAAAATTATCGAATTAAATGAGCCGTGGTTACCATTTCCCACAAATATTTATAATTTTAATGGAAACACAGGCCACCAGAGAGCGCTGCCAGAAGTCGTGAGTTCTTTTTTAGTATTTTAAACTAGCTGATGCCCGCGACTTCGTCCGCGTGGAATAAGTTTTTTGATTCCCGCAGGAACTCCTTAATTGTCCGGGATAAAAAGTAGCCTGTGTCACTCTCCAGGTCCTCAACTATACCTATGCCAAAAATCACGTCGATCCGTTGCTCCGTTGCGGCGTGATTGAAGGACAAACCAACAAACAAACACACTTTCGCATTTATAATATTAGTATGATTTTGGTACATCACACATACCTACTTCATAAAGGTTATTCTTTTATTTTTTCTACGGTATTTATATGTATTAAAATAAATGTATTATGGAATGAAAAATGTGACCCCGTACACGGCGGCACTGAAAATTTCGGGAATCAAGGAAGTGACTCAACATTACTATTTAAAAATGTATTTATTGCTTTTCGAAGTATTCTCCGCGAAATTTCACACATTTTTCCATACGATGGAACCAATCATTGAAGCAACCATTCCATTCGGAAGTTGGGGTCTCCAAAATAGCCGTTTTGTAGGCGTCCACAGCTTCTTCAGGTGATGAAAATCTCTGACCACGCAATTTATTCTTTATTTTAGGGAAAGTATAGAAATCATTAGGGCTTAGGTCGGGGCTGTACGGCGGATGGTCTAATAATTCTATGATTTCTTGCTCTAAAAACTCTTTTGTTCTGTGCGCGGTGTGAGAACTCGCATTGTCGTGATGGAGGATGATGCGGCGGTTGCAGTTCTCTTTACGGAGTTCAGAAACGACCTTTGGCAAACAAATGTTAGCATACCATTCTGCATTAACCGTTCTTTGTCCCTCAAGAGGAATAGTCGCAACATGGCCGGTTTTGGAGCCAAACGTGGCCACTATTTTTTTTTGCAACACTCCGTGAACGAACAATTTTTGTTGGCTTTAACTCATTTTCGAACACCCAAACTCATGACTGGTTTTTAGTTTCGGGTCCGTACGCGTATATCCAGGATTCATCACATACATCCGTTGTGGGTTGTATACAGCATTTGAGGATCCTGCGTGGAATCTTTCGAGAGTTCCGACGCACCAAGTAACGCGAGCCGCTTTTTGCTCTTCACAAAGCAAATGCGGTATCCATCGGGAAAACAACTTTTTTACACCTAATTGTTCATGCAAGATTATTTGTATTTGACTCATGCCAATGTCTAAAGTTGCCTGAATTTCGCGGTATGTCACATGTCGATCTTCCTCCATCAGCTTACGCACAGCATCAACGTTTTCTTGGGTGACTGCAGTTTTTGGACGACCTTGACGGGGATCATCACTGAGCTTGACACGTCCACGTTGAAATTCAGCAAACCAGCGATAAATTGTGGTTTTGGATGGGGCTTCATCACCAAATGCAGAAATCATCCGGTCAACACACTGTTTTTGTGTTAAACCACTTCGAAAGTCATAATAAATCATCGCTCTAGAATTTTCTCGAGTCAATTCCTTTTTCTCAACGACTAAACAAGTTTGACAAGACCTTGTGAGAAGACCGAGAATCTTTTTTTAAATAAATAAACGGTATTCGATTTATAAAACCAAGGAGTTTTATATTAAAAAGATTTTAATATGACAGGAACAGTGGAAATATTCCATTCCCGATACTTTTAGTGCAGCCTATGTATCTAGTTCATAGTGAGAATTAATAGGTTAAGTGCAATGCCGCAGTTATCGATCGATGTAAGTGTAATCTATCAATTTATGTCACTTTCTGTTGTTTCACTAAGGCATTTTTAAAGCTTTTTAACAATATATAATAGCTAGTTTTAATATATTATGTTATCTAGGTAGGTATGGGTATAAATGCAATACTATCGATAGGTTTGTGATAGTTCATAGTGCTCTAACCATCAAACCAAGTATTCTGTTGAAGAGTTAAAATTTAGACTAGAAAAATACAGTTTATTACAAACAGTTTACCTATATTATGAAGATACGTATGTTTCAATGGTTTACTTACTACACTCCAAAAATCTACAACAACTATAAGGTGATCTCATCGCATATCTAGGTCGGATTATAATCTAAACTTTCGCATTAACTTTGCTGATGTTACCAGAGATGATTCCATAATTTAGTTTCCCACGAATGACAAGTGAAGTGCGGCTCAACGTTGTTTTATTCGCGGTAGAAAGTCTGACATAGTCACGTCTGGCTTAGTTTGCATCTCGGGACCGCTGCCTGCTCGGCCGCATCTGTCGCGACTCGCGTTACCTGATATGGGACTGCAAAACAAAGTCATTAACTTGACTTGAGAATGTGTGACAGTATTCCCAAAATTGGCTAGGAATTCATACTTAATTGTAAACTAGATGATGCACTTGCACGCGACTTCTTCTGTGTCAACATAGCTTTTAAAATCCCGGGGAAACGCTTAGTCTAAGTAGTATGATACTCCACAGAACTATATCCATGCAAAAAATCGTCGATACGTTGCTCTGTTGCGGCGTGATTGAAGGACAAACCAACAAACAAACACATTTTCGTATTTATAATATTAGTATAAAGTATAATATGTTTTAATTCCGAAAGTGTAGGCAGCTTTTAATCCAACTCAAAATGCTTTTTAATCCCTATACATACTTACCTACCAAGTAACTTTTTCTGAAAAATCGGGTGAAATAATGTCATATTCAGGTCATCTTACTAATATTATAGATGCGAAAGTTTGGATGGATGTATGGATGTATGGATGTTTGTTACTCAATCACGCCCCAACGGCTGAACGGATCTGGCTGAAATTTGGCACAGAGATAGATTATAGTCTGGAATAGCACATAGGCTACTTTTTATCCCGGAAAATGAAAGAGTTCCCGCGGGAACCAAAAAACCTCAAACCACGCAGACGAAGTCGCGGGCATTCGCTAGTTTGGTCATATCTTTGTCACTATTGTAAGTCCTATTATGTTCAATTTTATTATTATTTTCAATTCAAGGTAGGTATCAAAAATTTTCACGTGCAGGCGTGGGAATGAACCGCAAGTGTGCCGAAAAGAGCATTCGGAGTTGCGTAACAAAAGGTCACTATCAGGTAGATCACTATTCTATATTCCATACAAATCTTATGTGAAAGTTTACGTCTTTTTCCAAGCAACATTTTATGCGAATTTTAGAATTTCGTAAACACGTGCGTTGTACAATGTTAAATGTATACTGATTGAAATGTATGCAACAGTTCTCACGTATTTCTGTGGGAAATTTGAGTACGTTCAACTATAATTACCTACTCAGCTGTTGTGATAGAGGAATTAGCACTTAGAACAAAGCAACACTTCACTTCATAATGGATAATGACCAGTATCAATAGATGAAATTAATGTAAATATGATAAAGATTTTATTTACACAAATCGGAGTTAGCATGACTAACTGCTGCACACAAAGTAGCTTAATCGTGGAACTATATTATAGATTTTGTAGTGTATAATTATTATTTTGAAATCTATATTTAGGAGTTCCTTATTAAGCGACTCTGAGTGCGTCAGTGCTCAGTACTAGTTTCCTACAAAATGTAATTGTGTAATTATAACTTACAGACGAAAGAGCTCGTTGAACATTACATCGGACATCGCCTCTGAAGGTCTAGTGCGGCTTGAGAAACATGGAGCGGCACGGCACGTAGTGCCAAATATTATTTGTATGAGTTTATACGGGGCTGCGTCGCGCAGTGTATCTCCGTGTCCCGTCAATTTAGGTGGGCCTAGCTTCATACAAATAGACCTTATACAAATAGTACTTGCCGCAACGTGCCACGCCGCGCCACTTCTCTGTAGTGCTAGTACTAGTGTAGTGTCGACTAGACCTTGATAATTTAAAATCATGCGTTGACAAATAATATAATAGATCTCAGACAAAAAACTGTGTGAATCTGCTGCAGCCCAATAGCCGTAGTTATTTACCAGGTCAGAAAACAACAATGTCAAAAAAACTCTTATAAGTAACAAGCCCTGCATTTTTCATCTACAAGGTCCAGTAAGGACATACCTTTTTGTTTATAAATATTGTAATTATAACACAGAGTCAGCAGGTGCCTACGACAGCATCAAGCATATGATAAGCGGACAAGTGACAAAAACTGACCGCACCTGCCTTGTAAATCTGACACACGATATCGTTACATATGGCTCTAGCATTGTTGGACAGGTTGTTTATTGGCTTGAGCAGATAAAAACTCTATACAATGTTCTGTCGCCTGTCATGTTGTCGTCTAAGGTCACAGTGAAATTGTACTTATAAAATGTGTTTCGCAGAAAATAGTCAGCTGATGATTACATGGACTTCAGGTACATGATCTTGATCATCAGTGTCAAAACCCTATTGTAGCTTAGCTACCTTATAGCTTAGTAAGACAGAGTGCGTTATATAGTTCAGATTTTAGTTTAGATTTCATGTTTTAAAATGTATCAGCAGAGATGCAGGCATAAAATATTACTTATCTGCACTTAAAATAAAAAGTAACATGGTGTTATAGCAGTTAGTATAGCGAAATGTTTCAATATTCACTCTGCTCTCATGCGCTCACAGATATTATGTTAAACTAGCTTATGCCCGCGACTACGTCCGCGTGGATTGAGGTTTTTTGGTTCCCGCGGGAACTCCTTAATTTTCCGGGATAAAAAGTAGTCTATGTGATATTCTAGACTAAGTATAATCTATCTCTGTGCCAAATTTCATCCAAATCCGTTCAGCCCTTCGGGCGTGATTGACAAACATCCATACATCCATACATTCATCCAAACTTTCGCATTTATAATATTAGTAAGATAATAAAACATAAACTAAAATACCGTTCCATATCTAGATAACAGCAATAAAATAAATTAGTCTTAGTTACCAGAAGACAAATTACTCCCAGACTAAGACCTAATAAACTTGTTCAAATTTATTAAAAGGGTAATTCCGAATACTATATTTGATAGACGCCCAAAGCGACAATGCTTTAATGGTTCTACTCATACATAAATTCCCAAAGCCGTGGCCATTGATATACATTATACCATTGATATAGGATTGATCTTCGCTTCGCCAGTGAAGACCAATCCTAAATCTATGCATACACAATCTCTAAGATATACGAGTAGACTGTCTTAAGTAAGCTCTTCGTAAAAGTATATAACGTCTTAAGTTATAATAATTGATTGTAGTTTCGTTTTGTAAATAATATTTAGTAGCTTTAAAGCTTAGCCATAGCTTTTAAGCTAGTTTTGTGATTAATATACATGGATCCTTAAGCAAACATAATAAGTAAGTTAAGTTTGATGATCAGCCCGGACCGGTCCGAGACGCCGAGGATTTTCTATAGGGGTCAACTGAAAACCAGCGCTGATGTGCATCTACACCATATCAGCATTACTCCGAGTTTGATACCCTTTTATGATTTTCTACAACACAGATTGTTAGTCTATAAGTTTTATTTCTATTTTGGTAATTTGTTTTGTTGTTTTTTCTGTGTGAAATCCCAAAAAAATATTTATTTATTTAAGTAAATAAACTCTAGCTCATACGCACTAAGACATCTTTTATTTTGTTATTTACCTACCTAACAATTCTAATTTTAAATATGGGCTTCACCTTCACTCACTTCAAATGTTTAAATTCATCATTGTGATTCATCTGATTGAACTAGAATAATGGAAACTCCATTTAGGAGTAACATTTCTGAGGATTTGTAGTGTATCTTCGTATTTCGATATTAATGACAGTGACCGAGCCAAAACAAACTGTTGCCCTACCGATAATTAATGATCATCCTCATCAATTTTACGGTCGTCCGTTCAAAAAATAGTTTAAATCAGGACGATATTTCGTGCCCTTAATACACCTGCTTGGAGGACCCTTTTTTGTGCTCTTTGAATTTTAATTATAATCTATAGTTATTAATGGAGCTTGCCTAGACGCGACAAAAATATATTATTATGCTATACTAATATACCCTAGTGCGATATTAGTGAAACATTAGTATACCTATAGCTTAGTGTTATTTTAAAAGCGATGATGGCCTAGGCTCTAGTGGTTTAGACGCCAGCCACTAAATCACTAGAGTGGTGGAGGTCTTAGTGGTATATTTGGGCCATCGGGGGCTGGATCATCATCTCTAATAGGAAACTTGTACTCAGTAGTGGGAACCGGCAATGGGATGAGAATAAAATATAATTAGTGTGATTTTTTAAATGTAGGAATATCCATTTTTAACCGACTTCAAAAAAAGGAGGAGGTTCTCGATTCGGCACGTATTTTTTTTTCTTTAATTATGTTACCGCATATCTCCGTGGTTTCCAAACCGATTTGAAAATATATTTTTTCAGTGGTTAGAGGAAGCTCGCGAAATGGTCCCATAAAAAATCTGACTCCAAATCCTCAATCCTGTACGTATACCTACGACTCAAAACTAGGGAGTTAGGCAGTTTTGATGGTGAATTAATATAGTAGAAATCAAGTCACGTGTATACGATTCAAGTCTGAGTCCCAACTCCTCAACCCTGATGCTGCAGGGTACAGAACTCCTTAAAAATAGCGATTAAGGATTTTTTTATGGGGAATTCATATTGTAGGTGTCAAGCAACGACTTCATACTTAAACCCAAGTCCCAACTCCTCAACTCTGATGCTGCAGGGTACTGCACTCCTTAGCCGTGGGGATTAAGACAGTAAGACTACACTAAAAAGTTAAAAATAAAAATTCTTTCCAAAAAACCGACTTCCAAAACCACTGTAAAGTAAAAAATAATTTTGATTTCTACACACTATCTTGAAGTCGGCCGAGTATAACAGAGATAGGCAAAGTTGACGCGTGGGGCTCGCCCGACTTCAACATAGTGCGTAGAAATCAAAATTATTTTTTCTTTACAGTGGCTTTAGAAGTCGGTTTTTGTGGAAAGAATTTTTATAATTATGAAGCACGCCGCACGGGTTGGCAGTTTGGCACACATACCTTCCAGTAACTGATATGGTTAATGGTCGGTACGTACTATGTATTTACAATTTATTATGCTACAAGTTCATTGAACTGTAAGCATTCCAAAAAATACTACTTTTTATCCCGGAAAATTACTCAATCCGTCTGAACGGTTACTGGTACTTGGAGTGATCTTAATATCTATAGTTCAAGTAATACGAACCTGCAGCGCGATCTAAAAACGCGCAGCGCCATCTATGTGCACGTAGTGGTACTAACAAAATTCAGCTGACCGTTTCTAGACAGAATACGTAATAATTATTATTGTTACCACATGACATTACCACATTATTATGATGAGTCGATAAGCCATTACTACGCAAATAAGCGCAACATACTCACCCGCCCGATAATTGGGTAGTTGACTAGACAATTAATAAACTATTTTATTAGTGATAATTAAATAGAGGAGCTCTAAAAAGTCGTAATATCTACGTCCCCTGTTAGTTGTATGTAGAAAAACCACTGTAAATTAACCAATAAAGTAAAAAGTGCGTCGAAGTTTGATGACGTCACAATTCAGTATTTCGTGCAATATCCCATTGCTGGTTCTTCTGGGTAGGAATGTCATTCCGAACTTTGAAAAGTTGCTGATTTGACTATTTGTCAAATACCCAATTGTTATGATTTCGTATTCTGATGATTTTAATTTGTAAACGATTTATTCATACTAATATGATAAATGCGAACGTTTGGCTGAATGAATGGATGTTTGTTACTCAATCAGGCGAGAACGGCTGAACGAATCTGGATGAAATTTGGCAAAGAGATTTATATAGTCTGGATTAACACATACGGTACTTTTTATCTCGGTACATTAAAGAATTCCCGCGGGTACCAAAAAACCTCAATCCACGCGGACGAAGTCGTGGCCATCAGCTAGTCATTAAAAAAATATCTCATCCTTTCTTCATGAAATGTTGCAAATATACAAATATCCTTACTAATATTATAAACTATAGACTGGTTGATGACATCGTCCGCGAGGAATTTACAGTGGCTTTGGAAGTCGGTTTTATGGAAATAATTTTTATGTACTTTACAGTGGCGTTGGAAGTCGGTTTTTTGGTACTTCCGGCGTAAATTACGGCAAATGAATACACTAAAAAGCATAATAAGTTTTTCCGTGATTTAAACACGACGGGACAAAACGTCGTTTCTCTCCAACGCGAATATTTTGCTTGTGTGCTGTACGGTCCATAAAATATCCCCCTGGAATTCACCCCTAATGTATATCTTCTATCTTCGTAAACTAGCGTTTACAGTGGTTAATGATTATTAAGTAAACAAACAAAGTAAAACTTCTTAACAATTGTTGGAAATTCTTCAGAATTTCAATATAATGGGTTCACATACTTTGCCGGATATTGCACGATCAGGCAGTTTTCTAACTGAAAATATTCTTAACTCAATTAAAATTCTTCTTAAGATTTCATAAGAAGTGGATGTCTTAGGCTTGCATCACACTTAAAGCACTTAATGCTTAGCTATACCTATGTATTATAGCAGGCGTTACTTTGTACTAAAAAGCTTTCATTTGAATAATTGAAATCAAAGACTCAATTAAATCTCAACAGTCTAGAAGCAGGCGACAGTTACCGAGACGCAAGATACCAAGTAAACACAGCAAATTCACAATATTTTGTTGAACTCTGTTAATCTTACGTCACGTGCACATTGTGAGTAGGCAGAGCTATTTTTTATCAACTGAAATTCAATTTATTTACCTTGATATACGGTTGAAATTGTTACAGAATTATCAACGCTCAACCGGCTACACACGAGGCGCGCGGCATGAGTAAGCAGCCGATTCTCGCCTTAGGCGGGGATATACACAAGAGGCGACGGGCGCGGGTGAGGCGCCGGTGAGGTGCGGGTGAGGTGCAGGCGAGGTGCAGGCGCGCCGCCGTTTCTATCAAATTTCATACAAAATGTATGCAAGCGACGGGACGCCAGGTATGCAGAGGCGGCGAAGGGCGGACTGGCCTGGTAGTGGCCTATTTATAAAAACTATCGCTTGTGGTGTAGCAATGCCTCAAATCTTTTTCTGGTCATGTGGGGAGGCGTGTCGAATTTGATGATTTAAACAAAGCTCTTAGCAGCGATGACATGGCGTTCCCGTAATCGATTTACCTTGAACGATTTTCTGGAATGATCTTGATTGTTTTTGTGTACTATCTAATTAAATAGTTAGAGCATCAGAGATTTGTTTAATCACGCAATAATTGTTTCTTGATTGGTAACTAATGGGTATACTAAGCTCTTTGAAATACAAAAGAGTTTCAATTTATCTTAGTAATTTTATTAGTAGGTATACTAGCTGATATCCGCGAGTTCGTCTGCGTGGTTTAAGTTTTTTTTTATTCCCGCGGGAACTCCTTAAATTTCCAGGATAAAAAGTAGACAAACAAACACACTTTTGCATTTATAATATTAGTAGGATTATTTTAAATCAATTTAATAAATTTAATTCAGAACGAACGTCTTTAATAATATTATTATGATCGATACATTAAAGGCTACTACTGGCGACGTAGGGTCAAATTCGCTTAGAAAATACATATTACTACGTAATTTGGTACTCTTGATAAATTATGTAGTAAGTTGTAATCATATCATACTCATACTAATATTATAAATGCGAAAGTGTGTTTGTTTGTTGGTTTATTGGTTTGTTGGTTTGCCTTTCAATCACGCCACAATGAAGCTACGGATCGACGTTTTTTTTGGCATGGGTATAGTTGAGGACCTGGAGAGTGACATAGGCTACTTTTTATCCCGGAAAAATAAGAAGTTCCCGCGGGAACCATTAAAACTTAAACCACGCGGACGAAATCGCGGGCATTAGCTAGTATCCTTATAAATTGGAAAAATATACCTACTAAAATTTTAAAGACCGTTAGTAGTCAAAACAGTAAATATTATTAATATATAAACGCGATATAAAGCCAAGCTGTTTGAGAAATAACAACCACTAAATCTATACAACAAACAAATTGATGATAATTCAGTGGGGATACGGCAATGTAATATAATATTAATAGCGGAGAATCAATGGATCCCTCGAGAGGTGCCGCCTCTTTTATTATGACACTAATATGAATGAGGGCTATTTTACTACTGACCCCACCCACTTGCTTATTTACGAGATGTTGGTTATTTATGAATAATTTTCCTTGACCAAAATATGTGACCTCATCTCTGGAGCCATAGTCCAGTGTGGATTTCAGAAAGAGTCTGTCAGCCTCACCTTGTTCCATATTCTAGTTAACTATAAATAAATATATTCGTCTAATATGTATGCCCAACAGTATTCATGCTTTTTTATCCTGCTCACTTACTTAGGGCATCGTACCAGAACGCTTAATCGCTTGGCAGCACATCTTTGCACGAAGGGTGTAACTAACTACGGCCGAAGTCTCCCACTAAGCTCAGACCAGAGAAAATTCAGAAATTATAAATTCCCAAATTGACCCTGCCGGGGATAGTACCCGGGACCTCTCACGTTAAATCAACGGCACTCACCACTGCGCTAGGAAGGTCGTCAAGAACCCTAAATTTACATGCAAAGTAGTTTGCACAATTTGGATGATTGTTCATTTTTGATTAGACTAATTCTACACTAAATGAAGTTATTTAGCATCTGATGATAGTAAATTAGCCTTTGGCATTCATTATAAATGATATTACAATACATTACATAACAATAAGTACATCTATACTATCCGTACTAATATTATAAATGCGAAAGTGTGTCTGTCTGTCTGTCTGCTACGATTTAACGGCCCATATTTTCAACCGATTTTGTTTAAATTTGGTACAGGTATAGGATGTATCTCGGGGAAGGCATAGGAGTTCCCGCGGTGATTACAAAAAACTTAATCACCGCGGATGAAGTCGCGTTCATCATTTAGTTCATCATAAATAAGTAAATTTTTCTAAAATTATAGTTTCCTCAAATAACCGTAACGTAGACGTTCAAAACGAAATCTGTAGGGTAAGCACGAATATTTTCAACTTTCGAATAGTAAAGGTAAAGTTAACGCCGACAAGAAATTTTGTATGAAAACGACTGCAGCGCTCCTGGTGAGCGTTTTTGGCGTTAAATTCGGCAGCACGAATCAACTGCAGCCACGTTAAGTTAAACGTGACGCTGCTATGACGTCACTGTCCGGTTTCGCCGCGTTTTTCCCGAACAAATTAAAAAAATCGCAGCACGAATATTTTTTTGACGTTCGGTATCGAGAGTTTTCGAAAGCTGGCTATCGAAAATTACCTAACCTAGCTCACTGAACTTTTTGAAGTGAGAACATTGACGTGACCATCATACTATTTACTGTATATGTGAATAATATAAATTAAATTAGTATTTTAATTAATAATATACCATTTTTTTAAATGTTTAGGGATAGAGAGCCTAGAAATAGTTCGGCGGCTTTTTATTATTTCACTTGGCGCATGCAAGTTGCAAGAAATGGGCGAGAAACTAGGTTTGAATTGTCGTAGCTAAACGTATTCCCTAATTTTATTAATAAATTCATTAAAATAGCCACCACAATCTGACGATATCATGTTATATTAACCTAGGGGAATTAGTCGACGCGTATATCTAAGAAGTATATTATGTATAGTACTTATAACATTAAATTCAAATAAATTCAAAAATGCCGCGGTGACGATCCCTTTGACATAGGTACTCAACCACCGACCAATAACGAATTGACGATGCGCGACGTCATTAATAATGTGATTAAAACATTGTACATATTTATCTATGGACTAAAAATAAATAGTAAATTATTAAAATGTGATTAAATCATTAAACTCAAAGTAAAAATGTCTACCGATTATCTATTATGTAGGTACGATATGTCTTAATTATGTATCCAGAAAAGGAAGTGTTCCAAAGAATGCCAAAATGTACCCTAAAATTGCTAACTGCTGTGCTAAATAAAATCTATAGTGGACGTACAACAAGTGTTTTTTCCTGTGTGGATCATTTTGATGCAGGTTTAAGTTGATATATCACTTCAGTTTTTTATTTCATGAAATTAAATCAAACATCATTTAACCTATTATATTGAGGTTAGGTACAGTACAAATAATGTGCGCTTGTTGATTTAATGTATATTATCCAATAAGAATACTAATTAATACTAATTAATACTTGCTCTCACCAACATGCCAGGGCAGTTGTCAACAAATTACAATTTATATCCCCACAATATTTATATGTATTTATTCAAATTTATTTGATATTTCAGAACTACCACAAAACACATGATGGAGTTAAACTTTAAAACCCACAGGTTCTGCATTAAAATTTTCCAAGATTGATCAAAGACAATCATTGTTAATCTAAAAATTTATATTGAAAGGGTATTATGAGTGTTCCGTTCCATATGTTAAGCTGCATTCTGTTATTAATTTAAATATTATTTTGGTGTGTATCAAATTAAATGATTGGTAAAGCATTTCACAAGCTATAATATGTTAAATAAAACAATAAAATTGAAATCATGGTTTTATTTAGCTATCCACAGGTGGTGTGGTCTCTACATTTCTTTTTAAATTCTATAAGTAGGTACCTATTATTGGCAAGTCAGTAAAGTTACTGATAAGATGATGATAATTATAAAAATAATAATTATTATTATTATTATATATTGCTATGAAAAAAATCCATGTTTTAAAGTAATCTTTTAGGATTACAGCAGTGCAAATAATATTTTTAATACAGTCAAATATCCTATTCAGAAATAACTAAAAAGAATTCAATCTTAAATATGCATATTAATAATGGAATAAACAAACATGGAATATGTAAAATATTTTAAATATTAAAATATATTACAGATTTTATAGAAAGTATGGGATACCAGGTGTATGTGGCTGCATTGATGGGTCACACTTTAGGATATTCACACCAAATAAAAACATTGAACACCTTTTTTACTCCAGGAAACATTACCACTGTTTAAACGTCCAAATTGTAAGTATACCTAGTACCTACCTACCTATTTCTCTATTTTAGTCTATACAAATTAATAAAAATTACTATTTAGTATCAATAACTCAGCACTGAATAGGTAATTTCCCTTAAATCATAATAAAGTGGTAAAATTTAGGTATATTATTGTTTTTTGCAGGGGATTCTGGCTATCCACTTCTAGATCCACCAGTGGGCTTAGATAAGTCACCGTTTCTGCAAAATAAACCGAAGAAAGGTTAATCTAATATATATAAATCACGTGTCACGTTGTTTGTCCGCGATAGACTCCTAAACTACTTAACCGATTTTAAATTAAATTTGCACACCGTGTGCAGTTTGATCCAACTTGAAAGATAGGATAGCTTACATCTTAATAATGTTATAAATGCGAAAGTGTGACTGTCTGTCTGTCTGCTACGCTTTCCCGGCCCTTTTTGACCGATTTTGCTGAAATTTGGTACAGAGGTAGGTTATATCCCGGGGAAGGATATAGGCTTTTATCCCGGAAAATAAGGAGTTCCCGCGAGAATCAAAAAAACCTTAATCCACGCGGACGAAGTCGCGGGCATCATCTAGTAAGTGTTAACAAGATGTTGACTGTATTTGTAACTATAAGCTACCTACTATCATCTTGATACATAATAATATAATAAAGTAGTACAAAGGTATATATTTACTTACTTCTCCATAAAATCCACCATGGTAACGAATTGCGCATAACTAGTTCTTACTGCCATTATAATAACAAAATAATTGGAAATTTACAAATTATTATTATACCAAATAAAATTTTACAATTTAAAAGGCGCGCGTGAACTCATATTGTGTATGTACTCTGTGCGTGAAGTTAAGACCACAGACAACAACAACTGACGAGTATACGTCGAAAAACAGAAATTTAAATTTTGTTACGATTCATTGGCAATTGTATTGAAAACTATAGAAAAAATATTAAAATGCACTTTATTTTGAATAAAAATGAATTATGTGAATACCTAATTACTTTTCTGCATAATTTTGTATTTTTTTTCCTAAATCTGCAAAAAGTTAAAAACCGGTAAAAGTGCATTTTTGAACGTGCAGCAAATGGTAGTGAAGTTAAAGTAAAGTAATCGTATCGAGTAACGTGAGTGAATTTTTTAGGCTCGTGCTGAGGGTGGTTTGCGTTAAAGTATCGAGTAAGTATCGCTATCGTCACTCGATACGATTACTTCACTTGACATTCAAAATATTCGTGCTTACCCTACTGTACACAAAAGCACCTGTAAAGTGAAACGTCTCGACACTGTATTTTGTGAGTCAAGTTGTAGTGAAGCGCCGCCAGCGGTTTGAGCAAATCGATTTGAGAAGCGATTATAATGGACGCTAGGCAATCAATGTTCGAGTCTAGTAGTTTTAATAATTAAAGTCATTAAGAATTTAAGAAAAAATCTTGTGTTATCTTTCCTCAACAATCATTTCAGCCGAGTATAATATATTTTTTTGTAACGTTCCACAGTAATAGCAGAAGGATTATCATTTTTCACCTTAAGGCAGTTTTTTTTTAACTAAAGGAAACCCTGCTTCTGCTTCTCATGCTTTTTAGTTTTTACACATGTTCATTTAAATTGCGAAAGCTACTTTTGAGCATTATTTTAATTGCCATAATACGTGTTCCGTAACTCAGTTATCTTAACTTTAACTTTGAATTTTCAAGCGTGACTTAGTGGTTCCATGATTATAAATAAAATATAAATAAAAGTAGATTTCGATTATTAATAATACCTAATTATCAAGGTTATAACCGGACGCTCAAGGTTTAATTCAAGAGGATTCGATATTTACCTAACTACATCGAGATACCTATTGGAATTCGATTTAAGTCGATAGTTCAATGATTGTGTCCATCACTATGAAGCCTAACGGTAAGGCAGATAAGTGCTACACCAAACAACATCACTAGACTTTTAGTGGAGCATGGAGTGTGCCACCTAGTGTGCCCTGTGTTTGTATTACGAAACGTATTAGAGAAATTAAAAGTAAACTTTCTTAAAAATTAATAAAAATTTATTTATTTGACTGATAACCAATAACTTAAAAAAAAAGAGCGGACTGATCGGACGAGTAGGTACGCAACCTTAAAAAACATACCTATAGTATATTAAGCAAAGAATGAAAAAAGACAACTTTTTATATTATGCTGATACAAACAAACTGCTTATTATAACACTTTTAGTCTTGGGTTTGATTTTATATAGTGTTTTATCTACTCCAGCATCGAAAAGTTCCAATTTCGAATTTGACAACTATATCGAATTGAACCCTCTTTCGTGTTTGTTTCTCATAACGATACAGTTCGTTGTATGGGAGCTGTATCGTTATGAGTCGTAGCTGTATCGATATGGTTATCTTCATAAATAGGATACCTATAGCTTAGCGGCTCTGGTTTCTGGCACTTTCCCAACAACAGAGTTCTTAGTATGTAGAGGAGCCATACCTACATCATGGCGGATGGTGGCACCCGTCATTGAATATGTACATATTCACCCTAAGCCATAATAAAAAAAATTTGATTGATTTGACTTTTTTATTAATTTATAAAGTAAAAAATTATAAAGACGTCCTTGTCGTAGATAAAATCTTGTATGCAACTGTACGTAATTAGTCATTACGATACAGTTGCATAAATAGCTATAACAATGCATACAGATTTGAAAAATAGGTATTCAGACTTAATCATTTAAAGGTAGTCAAGTTACATATTTACTCTCTCTCTATCCAACTCTACATGTTGCATTAATTTAAGTTTACTTACTCTGAATTACATTATTCTTTTAATATTCATCTTAATTGTATATTTCGACACGAACCTGCATTAACAAAGGTTTTTTTTTTATCCACTACAAGTTAGCCCTTGACTGCGATCTCACCTGATGGTAAGTGATGATGCAGTCTAAGATGGTAGCGGGCTAACCTGTTAGGGGCATGGCAGTTATATTAAACCCATACCCCTATACGGTTTCTACACGGCATCGTACTGGAACGCTAAAATCGCTTGGCGGCACGTCTTTGCCGGTAGGGTGGTAACTAGCCACGGCCGAAGCCTCCCATCAGGCCAGACCAGGGAAAATTCAGAAATTATAAATTTCCAAATTGACCCTGCCGGGGATCGAACCCGGGACCTCCGCACGTTAAGGCAACAGCGCTACACACTGCGCCACGGAGGTCGTCAAACAAACGGTGAGAAAATACAGAGTGTAGGTACCTGCCTACCATATTTGCTCTGCAAAAATACGGTGCGAGCGAATAGCTCACGGACTTCATTTATATGTAAAGAGAGTCCCATCTGGCACGCAGTAATATTGCACTCGAATGCGCAGGATGACACGAATATTACAACCTGTAGATTATATAATGGAACGTGTATTTCTGCCCTACATAGGAACGTCGAAGTTCTCGTAATAAGCATTTTTAGGGTTCCGTACCCAAAGGGTAAAAACGGGACCCTATTACTAAGACTCCGCTGTCTGTCTGTCTGTCTGTCTGTCTGTCTCCAGGCTGTATCTCATAGACCGTGATAGCTAGAAAGCTGAAATTTTCACAAATGATGTATTTCCGTTGCCGCTATAACAACAAATACTAAAAATTAAAAAAATATATATATTAAGGGGGGTCCCCATACAATAAACGTGTTTTTTTCGTATTTTTGTGCTCAATATTAAAAACGGTAACAGGTAGACGGTTCAAATTTTCACAGAATATTAACTTGTATATTACCTTTCAAAATAAATAATTAAATATCAATAAAGTAAATATTAAAGGGGGGCTCCCATACAACAAACGTAATTTTTTGATATTAACAGTAAACCTCTACAAACAAAGTTAGTTTTGCGGTTCATTAACAAAGGTAATTATACCTACTTCTTGAGTACGGAACCCTCGGTGCGCGAGTCCGACTCGCACTTGGCCGGTTTTTTCGTTTGCTAGCAGTCTTATTTTTGTTGGCCTGCTATGGTCGTAACGTTTAAAAAAATGGAATTGAAAGTGTATCATCCAGTAGGTACAGTCAGAATTAGCCAGTCCATTCTTCCATACTAATGTTATAAATGCGGATGTGTGTCTGTCTGCTACGCTTTCACGGCCCATCTTTTCAACCGATTTTGATGAAATTAAGTGTAGAGGCAGGTGAATCCCGGAGAAGGACATAGCATCGCATTTATAATATTAGAATGGGTTTATTTCTAATTGGACGTTCCATAAAAACATAATTTATTGTAGGTAATCGTGACTGACATAACAATTTAAACGACCTATTTAAAAAAAAATGTTTACAGCCGATAATATTATGAATCTGCGATGTTTTATGTTACTGTTATTATTTTATTTCATCAGTTTTTTTAGCAAATGTTAAATATATATTATACGGCCTTATAAACCGTTACATAAACTATGACTACCAATTCCAATAAATAAAATTATTATAGCCAAATGTAAAATATTTTAACCAAATATATTGAAAGAGGACGCAGGAAAAATATCTTGCATTTAAATGATTTGAAAAGCGCTTCGAATAAGCTGAATAGAGAGTGGATCGCTGCAAATAAGTACAGATTTCTTGATACTTTTATTATGGGAAGAAAATCTTCCGTAAAATTTAGTTTGCTGAATATTTTTGCTTTTCAACGGTGTAAGCCCGTTCAATGTATACCCAATTTGTTTTTAAATGATATTATATCCTGGCTGTAATTATTACTCTACCGATTTACTATTTTTTTTATTTTTTTTTCTCTGTAAATATATAATACGTCTAGTATGTTTTATAGTGTGTGCTTAAATACTAATAATAACGTGTATTCTATTGAGCCACACTACCCTAGACATCTCGTTCAATCCTCTCACCAAAGGTTGCCTGGTACAGATTGCTCAGTAAGCAATGAGGCCGCCTTTATATACCTAGTTTTTAGTTATAACTTTACTTCGTATTATTTCTTGTGTGCAATAAAGTATTCATATATCTACCTATCTATCTTACCTATGACACACATAGAATTGGCTATTTCCTTTACTTATACTGTGGTCTGAGACCGTCTAGTTCTGAAATGGTTATTTAGGAGACCTGATTCTATCTACAGCTTATCCGGCGTGAAAATCTGCTAATTATGAGTTCCTCTCCAGAAAGTAAGTTCAGTAGTATGATTTCCTTTGAACTGCAATAAATCAGTTCAGTATTGTCTCAATTAGTCAAGTTATATTTCCACGATCCACACAATAACCCAACCTAGCAAACTAAAAAAAATATAATATAATATCTTGTATATGTAGAAGAGACAAAGTAATTCTTAGTGCGTAGGTTCAAAAAAATTCTTTCCAAAAAACCGACTTCCAAAGCCACTGTAAAGTAAAAAATAATTTTGATTTCTACACACTATGTTGAAGTCGGGCGAGCCTGACGCGTCAACTTTGCCTATCTTTGTTATACTCGCCCGACTTCAACATAGTGTGTAGAAATCAAAATTATTTTTTACTTTACAGTGACTTTGGAAGTCGGTTTTTTGGAAAGAATTTTTATTTTTAATTTTTTAGTGTACCTAGTCTTAATCCCCACGGCTTAGGAGTGCAGTACCCTGCAGCATCAGAGTTGAGGAGTTGGGACTTGGGTTTAAGTATGAAGTCGTTGCTTGACACCTACAATATGAATTCCCCATTAAAAAATCCTAAATCGCTATTTTTAAGGAGTTCTGTACCCTGTAGCATCAGGGTTGAGGAGTTGGGACTCAGAGTTGGATCGTATACACGTGACTTGATACCTACTATATGAATTCACCATCAAAACTGCCTAACTCCCTAGTTTTGAGTCGTAGGTATACCTACAGCATCAGGATTGAGGATTCGGAGTCAGATTTTTTTATGGGACCATCTCGCGAGCTTCCACTAACCACTAAAAAAAAAATTTTTCAAATCGGTTTTGAAACCACGGAGATATGCGGTAACATACTTACATTAAAAAAAAAAAAAAAATACGCGCCGAATTGAGAACCTCCTCCTTTTTTGGAAGTAGGTTAAAAATAAAAAGGTACAAATCACAGTAATTACTTAAAACGTGTTCAACTCATAATCTCTTCAATCCCTACTAATCATTTTAGAAATTTGAATAAAATTTGATTTATATTCAGCCGGCTTATTTGAGTAGTACCAACTTTGAATAACTCCGGCGAACTTGCGAACGTAGCTTAAATAAACATATTTAAAACTTTCCCTACTTGACCGCCCCAAAAGGATAGATTTCGCGAAGAAAATTAAAAAAGTTTCTTCAAACAACCTCCTTGATAATTATATTTTGGGAACTAAGTGCTTACTCGTATCTTTTTATAGTTAGAGATGCCGTTTAAAACAACGTTTTTCTAGACTTTTAAGAGTAGTCACAGATTAAGAACATTTATTTTATGCAATGCAGGACGTGGCACGCGTGCATAGTCGTGTAAGATTTGTATTACAAGGAAAAGCTATGCACGTCAAATTGTAGAGTAACAATATATACGGCAAATTGGCATACCACAAAATATGGAAAAATCGATTTAGCAGCGATACTAAAGGCGACTCACCGCGACAGAATAATAGGCATGATGACAGTAACCAAGAATCAATGAAATTATGAATTTATCTAATGAAATAAGATTCATGGATTATAAAAAACGTATTTATTTTTCTATTTGTAGTGAGATTGCTATTTATTTTGATAAAATAAAACTATAAAATACAGCAATCCGCCATATTGCATTAAACACAAAGAAGCGAATGACGTCACAATTGTTTGTTTTCGAGCTTTGAAAATCACACTATTGCTTACTGCACACTGCACAGAGTACATTGGTAAAAACAATAGTGACGTCACAACGACGCCATGACACCGCCGAACGTTTTGGCGTAAATTTTAAAATTTAAATTTCAAATGCTAATTTTATCTACCAAACTTTATTTTTCTGCTGAAATAAGATATTTTTCGAAATAGTAGATACTTCCAAACATAATATGACCATTTTTCAAAATCAGTCATCATGCCTATTGACTGGCGGAGAATAAGTCCACGTACGAGTACCTACTGCATTTTTATATGGGGCGCTCAGCGCATATTATACTAGGCGACAAGTCCAACCATCGTTTCCCGTCAACGTGGACGTTTCACGCGGATGTTTTGCCCTGTCCGGCCTGCAGTGTTTTTACTTAAAAGCAACATGCAGCGGTAGTGTAGTTATTTGGATAATTTCGTGCTGTCGAATTGGGATATCACGGTTCGATAAACTGCTAACGATTCTTGATTTTTCCTAAAATTGTTGTAGGTACCACGTCTAGCTGATGCCCGTGACTTCAGCTGCGTGGAATAAGTTTTAATTTCTACGGGAACTAAAGGAAGTTGCCTATGTCACTTTCCAGGTTCTTAATTTCTATTTCTTAGTTCTACACTTTCGCATTTATAATATACTAGCCAATGCCCGCGACTTCGTCTGCGTGGTTTGAGGTTTTTTGGTTCCCGCGGGAACTCTTTAATTTTCCGGGATAAAAAGTAGCCTATGTGCTATTCCAGACTATAATCTATCTCTGTGCCAAATTTCAGCCAGATCCGTTCAGCCGTTGGGGCGTGATTGAGTAACAAACATCCATACATACATCCATCCATACATCCATCCATCCATACATCCATCCAAAATTTCGCATTTATAATATTAGTAAGATATTAGTAAGATAAGATAAGAAGTATGACTATTATGATATCTGAATGAAGCGGCCCTGTGGCATGTCTCTATGACACGTTATAACTAGTGCTTTGGCGAGGAGCGTCGAGACCTTTCATACTTTTTAATTCCTTGTTTAAAAACTCCTATGAATCGCATTGGACATAATATTGCCGTGGTGCGTTGTATGTACTCGTGTTTCAAGCTCTAATCTTTAACCCACCCAATAACCAAATAAAAAACGAATAAACATTCTGGTCACGTGGTCTATTACATAGGGATGATATTGGGGCATGTTGACAGGGAGTCACCACCATACGAGACCGTTTACAGATAACGAAGAAAAATGGCGGCTGAAGCCTGATTGATAGTGTCAAATCTAGAGAAAGGATGTTGATTTGGTTTGCTTTAGTTAGGAAATACTTTTCGCTCTCCATTCACTGAAATAGGGAAAGTCAAATTAAGTAACTGATGAAAACTAGCTTAGTAGTACGCGTATTCATGTGGGTATGTACCCGAGCCTAAGCATACACATATTATGTTGTCAATCCCAGAACACACTTTTCTACTTTTCATAAACCTCTGGTTGTAGATAAGTACCGCAAGCAAGCTAGAGTAAATTATACAGATCTTCCAATAAAGGCCTTGTTTCTTAGCAGAACATAATATTATATTATAACAATATATTCAAATAAATTTATTATAAAATTACTTTATTTAAATTCATCGACACTTAAAAAACAAAACAACTATTTAATTTTCAACAACGTGAATAAAATTCAAATAAATGGCAGTCTCAAAAAGCGGAAACATTTAATTTTGACATTACACTATAAACATAATATCAACTCCCATGTTTAATGCGTCTGAACACGCTTCGCGGTTTATCGATAATAATCCTAAGTTGGTACAATTTAGAATTCATGAGAACAGCTCTCGAAATGATATATTTTGTGAAATAGCCGTCCGACGACAGTTAAGCCTTGCACAGACGATGAAAAATCTTGAAGAAAATTGAAATATTTTTTACCAAGGCCCAATAAAAAGTTATAAGTACCTACATTAAAAAAAACTATGTAGCGGATAATATTGTATAAATATACCTAGCCTGTTCCACTAGATATTTATATTTACTAAAATATTTACCATAGATTAAGGCAATAATGTAAATAAGTATTAAGACAATTAAATTATAATATTAGTATATAATGCATGCTTCTGTGTAACTACTAAACTTATGTTCAAACTCTTGTTAAGTGAACAGTTGTTCTTAAGGCCCGATATACAATCAGGCGGCAACCAACTGTAGGTATAAAACTCGCCACACTACAGCATATATTTGTACGCATATATAGCACTACGCTCTACGCTCGATTTTACAGCCAACTAACCAATTTTGTTACTTGAAATATTTGATTATTATTTATTTACTACATTACATACCTAATATCTATGCCTCCGCGCCACATTATTACAGTAAATACTAGCGGACGCGCCCCTGCTTCGCTCGGGTGAAATTTTAAAAAATTCCTTGGGGGTGAAATATCCAAAAATCCTGTAACACGTGTTTCTTTATATTTAATCGAAAGCCCAAATACCAATTTTCATGAATGTAAACCGAAAAATAAAGAACTTTCATACAAACTTTCCTCCTATATTTCACCCCTTTGCGGGTCGAATTTTCAAAAATGGTAACACACGTACTTCTTCATATTTAACCGAAAGTCCAAATGCCAAGTTTCATGGCTACCTAAAACTTGAAAAATGAAGGACTTTCATACAAGCTTTCAACCACTATTTTACCCCTTTGGGGGTGGAATTCCCAAAAACAGTACACACACGTACACACGTACCCACTACAGCCCATTAACGTCCCACTGCTGGGCACAGGCCTCCACTCTCATAGGAGAGAGGGAATTAGAGCTTTGACCCACCACGCTGCTCCAATGTGGGTTGGCGGGCTTTAACGACTATTATCATGTTAGTCATATTAACCGGGACCGACGGCTTAACGTGCTCTTCGAGGCACGGGGGTGAAACACCGCCAACTTCCTAATTCCGGGCTAGTGCTGAGAATTTCTAGTCAGAAAAACCCAACACTTTTTATGGCCCGACCCGGTACTCGAACCCGGGACCTCGTCAGCCGCAGTCAAACATGCTAACCACTAGACCAACGAGGCAGTCATGTATCTAGGTACACACACGTACTTCTTTATTTTTTACCAAAAGCTCAAACCCCAAGTTTCATGGATATAACTTGAAAGATGACGGACTTTCATACAAACTTTCACCCCTATTTCAACCCCTTAGGGGTGGAATTTTGAAAAATCCTTCCTTAGTGAGCGCCTACATCATAGAAGAAACCTACTGTCAAAATTTCAAGTTTCTAACCCCAGCGGTTTAGGCTGTGCGTTGATAGCCAGTCAGGACAACGATTTTATATATATAGAATAGATAGAAAAAAGATTGACATCCTACCTACTTACTAATATAGATAGATTAGGTATGTATGCGCCCGATCATTCACAAACGCTAGGTACAGTGTTCTTCTATGTACCTATAGTACGCGCGCGAGTTGAATGCAGAGCTAATATTGTACGGTGACACACGATGCATTCAACTCGAGCGCATACTATACATGTCAAATGTAAAACTAAATGGTACAGAACCCTTCGTGTCCGACTCGCACATGACAGGTTTTCATTGTGGTGTATTTTTTTTTTATTTGGTGTATTTTTATGTGGTTTACCTACAATAAAAGTGTAATTTCATTCATTCTCATTCATACGATTCATGTGATACCTACTGCCCGCTGACAGACAGACGGACAGAGAGCGCAGGCTTAGTAATAGGGTCCCGGTGGCACACTCTGGGTACGGTACCCTAAAAAAGAATAATCGTAAAATATAAAAATAGAAAAGTCCGCCGGAGTGACCGCGGCACGGCCAGGGTTGCCAAATTTGGTTTTGAAATCTACCGAACAAGGACGAGACCGTTGATAGGAACAAACACAACTGATAATAATTATTTTACACAATACTAGCAGATGCCCGCGACTTCGTCCGCGTGAAATAAGTTTCTTAAATTCCCACGGGAACTCCCAAATTTTTCGGGTTAATATATAGCCTATGACACTCACAAACTTTACCTCTTTATAATATTAGTAAAGATTTATTTTATAAAATTACACATATTATGGCAGTAGGCATTAAAAGTTACAGGTATGCATAATTTAGGCTTCACCATGTCTACGCTTGATTTGAAATCAAAAATCACAAATGACTGACCTTCGCTCACGTTTCGACACGATTCGAAAGAAAGAAATGGAAAACGTCACGATCTGCGCGTGTACGAACCGGCAACGTCACTTAATATATTGCGGCAAATCTTATACTTCATTATGTATGAAACTGAATAAACCGAACCACTCATACTTCGGCATTTTTGTTATACTTGCTAAAATACCGAACACCTGGCAACCCTGGGCGCACCACTGGCGACGACGCGCTAAGTAGGTAAGTTGGTAACATAGCGCGTCGCTGCCAGCGTCGCCGAATCAGAGATCCCGCCCCGCGCCCCCGCGCCCCCGTGGCTCTCGTACACAATTCATCCCATCAAAAACATAAATGTAAAATGAGAGCCAAAATCCAAAATTGTGATATGTATATAATATATGCATTGGTTGTTGACTTCAGCGACAAAAGAAGTGAGATCTAAATGGGTGCCAAAGTTCAATGGTCAGTCCTGCAATTTATTTATAACAACATAAAATATTTTATAACAACTTAAAATATCATTTCTTCTTATAACTTAGGATAATATTATGTTGAAGACTAAGGCTTTGGCTTGGCTAGTTTCCATATACGAATTATTATTAAGTAGGTACCTAAAAGTACAGTTTCTACTAGCAAGCCAAATTTTCGGAAGAATAAAATAAGAACTTACAGCTTTACAACTTGCGAATTGCGATATAATGACAAATAGTAATAATGATAACATGTGTAGGTATGTGTGAGTTTAGCAATACTTGTTCCCACAGAAAATTACCTATAAGTGTTCGCCTTCTATATTCTTCCTTTGTTGTGTCGTTGCGCGCTGGCCACAACCTATACCTAGTAGGTAACTATAGTAACATAATCATACTAATAAAATAAATGCGAGTGTTTTTGTTTTTTGGTTTGTTGATTTGTTGGTTTGTCTTTCAATCACGCCGCAACGGAGCAAGGGATCGACGTGATTTTTAATATTGGTATAGTTGAGGACCTGGAGAGTGACATAGGCTACGTTTTATCCCGGAAAATTAAGGAGTTCCTGCGGGAATTAAAAAAGCTAAAACCACGCGGACGAACTTGCCGGCATTAGCTAGTCTTACTAATCAAATAATATAATAATATAATATATAATAATAATCAAATAAATATTATAAATGCGAAAGTTTGGATGTATGGATGGATGTTTGTTAATCACGCCCGAACGGCTGAACGGATCTGGATGAAACTTGTCACAGAGATAGATTATAGTCTGGAATAACACATAGGCTACTTTTTATCCCGGAAAACTAAGGAGTTCCCGCGGGAACCAAAAAACCTCAATCCACGCGGACGAAGTCGCGGGCATCAGCTAGTAATAATATTATAATTACTATAAATGTGAAAGAAATTTTTCAAGAATTGAACTTGAAGAGTTCAACCGATTTAGCTGATATTTGAAATATGAACACATGACCAACTTCACGGGTGAACTCATGGTGGAGAACTCCTCAAATACTCATCGTAACTCCTTCGTGTTTGAGCTCATTGGATTTGTCTTATCGTGTAGGTACTAAAGACCAAGAATGTACTTGGCGTCCAGGGTATCATGATGGAATCGGGAGGTCGTCACAGGACCTCTTCAAATACTCATCTTAACTCCTTCGTGTTTGGGCTCATTGGATTGGTCTTGCCAAGTAGGTGCTAAAGACCTAGAAAGTAGTTGGTGTCCAGGGTCTCATGATGGAATCGGGAGTTGGTCAGAGAAACTCGGTTGATTAAGTACTTTGGATCAGAAATATTTATGAAACATTTCGTGAACCTCGATCTTTTACGAAAACTGGTTTAGAAATCTCGTAGAAATCGGTATACCTACCTACTTGCTTTGAAAAAAGAAAAAACTCGTCGATTTCAGGATCTCCTACTTTTTTGAAGTCGGTCAAAAATAGTTGTTAAATTGTATATAGCTTTTCCAAATAAATTTTGGTGTTGTAATTACTTTTATTTCGGTCCCAAATAAAAATATCAATTTTTTCCATCCGCAGTATACAAACACTGCACTCGCGAAATCGTAATAAAATTTTTGACAAAAAGTGATACACCCGTCCGTTCACGAGCGCGTTTCAGCGCAAACTGAGGCGAAAAATCAAGTCCTCGGATATTTTCCTTAGAAAAAGTATGAAAAAAATATGGTGGGACGCATAAATGACTACGTACTTCACTTGGACGCACAATGTGGCATAATTTTGATAGAGGACTATATTATATGCCATCATTTTTTTATAAATTACTAATTAAAATATGCAGCGGATACATAAATGAGGGTTCCTGAACAGACCCCATTTTTCGTCATTTTAAGCGATTCATGCGTTCGATATTACGTATTTATGCAGAAAATTTGTATGGAGTGTGCATTTTTTATATGGTCAAACGAACGCTGAATACATGACCTTTAATTTGATACCATGATATCCCCACAGCTAGAATTCCTATTTCTTTAAAGTGTACCTGGAAAAGTATGAAATTTGTATAAAGCGCCTTAAGAGAAATAAATATCTTTAAACCGAAAAGTAACTCATGCAATATAGATAATTAGGTCTACAAATCTACATATACTAAGGACTATCAAGATCGCAGTGTTTGTTTTTTATCTAAATGCCTTGCTAACTCACACCAGCTTCGAGTTGATTCCGCTGTAATATGTAGTATCTACTTCTCAAAAGCCCTGTTCACTTGTACACGCGGTCTGTGGACGTTCAATTAATGTACTTACCGAAGTTTTTATCTTTTGCCTTATAAAGCAAAAGATAAAAACGATTTCGTATAGCAGAGAGCTTACAAAAAATAATTCCAAAACATAGTCGACAATTTTCATCACACAAGACTTTTGAACCATTTCCAATAAGAAATCGAATGCATCGTGTGCGCCGGCGCTTATAATATCAAAATAGATAGCTAGTGAACAAAATAATATATCATTACATTATTAACTTATCTTCTCACCCTTGACAACAACAATGCCCGTTGAAATATTTGATATCATTATGCGTGGACGAAAACCTCATCCAAATTTTACTGCCTCTCGACATGCAATACTTTAATTCAATTCAAACAACAGGTGGGGTCGGCCATAGATTACTGTAAACGGATTTAGTTTACCGTTTATGGCGACTTTTTAACCGACTTCCAAAAAAGGAGGAGGTTCTCAATTCGGTGCGTATATATATATATTTTTTTTTTAAATGTATGTCGGTGCATATCTCCGTGGTTTTGAATTTTTTTTCTATCAGTCGTTAGAGGAAGCTCTCGAGGTGGTCCCATAAAAAAATATTGTGTCTCCAAATTCTCAACCCTGACACTAAAACGTTAAAAATAAAAATTCTTCCAAAAAACCGAGTTGCAACGCTACTGTAAAGTACAAAATAATTTTGATTTCTACCCACTACGTTGAAGTCGGGCGAGTCTGATGCGTCAACTTAGCTTATCCTTGTTATACCCGCCCGACTTCAACATAGTGGGTAGAAATCAAAATTATTTTGTACTTTTCAGTGGCGTTGGAAGTCGGTTTTTTCGAAATAATTTTTATTTATGATATGCTGTTAATTGAAGAGTAACAGAAAGGGTCCTAAAATTGCACACTTACTTATTCCACTACAATGACCCCATGACTGCGATCACATCTAGTCGATGCAGTCGTAGATGGTAGGGGGTTAACATGTTAGGGGTAAGTAATGTCAGTTGATTAATTATCAAATTCATACTTCTAATAGTTTCCTACACGGCATCGTATCAAAACGCTAAATTGCTTGGCAGCACGTTTTCGTCGCAAGGGTGGCAACTATTCATGGCCGAAGCCTCCTAAGCTTATTCAGCTACCTAAGAGTTTAATTTTTCCTGATTTTCTTTGCTCGAAGAGGGCTAAGGATACTTTATTAATGCACTAGATGTTGCCGCGACTTCGTCCGCGTGGTTTGGTTTTTTTTATTCCCGCGGGAACTCCTTAATTTTCCGGGATAGAAAGTAGCTTATGTCCTTTCCCGGGATATAACCTATCGTTGTACTAAATTTCATCAAAATTGGTTGAACGGTTTTGATGAAATTTGAAATGAAAGCGTAGCAGACAGACAGACAGACAGACACACTTTCGCATTTATAGTATTAGTATGGATAAGAAAGCTAAGTCTTTTGTTGTTCCAATTTTACCATGTTGATAGGTTACTCGGAAAGTCTCTCTTTACTTAATACATACAGATTTATATGATTAAGTGCAGTTTTGTTTCTTAAACTCGTGACCAGGATTTTATCTCTAATACCCACTGAGATGCACGTTGATAGCCGTAATTTCACAAATCCGTTACTTGCTTTATGTTAGAGTAATGAATTCATTAAAAAAGTTTCGTTCGGAATGTTTTTCATTCAATAAATTATAATGAATTAATAATAAGTATTTTAAAGTTGCTTTGGAGAGAACTGATTCGTAAAAAAATAAAGTTTTTTTTCAAATCTTATAGATATAATAATCGATTACAGGGCAGAAAGATCTGAAAATCTATTATCTAGCACATTATTATGTCTATAAAACCCTTGTCTATCTGATAGTAGGGTCTAACTCTCAGCAATTTTGGACCAGAGTGGATATATGTTTAATACCTGCATAAAATATTCGGCAATTAAAAATGTAAAAAAATAAATAAAATTCTTTTCATCGAACAAATCAAAAGGTGTTAGAAAAGTAATGTGGGCAAAAAGCGCACGTGTTTTTCTAAAAATACAGCTAATTTTATTATAGCTTTATACCCTTTACGTGACACAGAAACTGAAGATCGATTTCGTTTCATTGCAGATCAGAATATTGAATATTTTTTTCGGTTAAAACCAACTTTTAAAAAAACTTTAAAACTCAATATACCTACCTACCTAAGTTGATTGTTAAGGGTTACGCTGTTTTTGATACCATACTACGCTTATATCGACGAGGTGTTCTTCATTTCATCATTAGGATCATTATCTCTTACCACCAATCTATTAATAGTAAAGGTTTGGATCAGATCCTTTGCATAGGTACGTACCTACCTACTGAGAGTAAAATAAATAAAAAACAAAATATATCTATAATCCATACTAATATTATAAATGCGAAAGTCTGTCTGTCTGCCACACTTTCACGGCCCATCCATTCAACCGATTTTCATGAAATTTGGTACAGGGATAAGTTGTATCCCGGAGAAGGACATAAAAGGAGGAGGAGAAGGAAGGCTACTTTTTGCCCCAGAAAATTCAAGAGTTCCCGCGGGAATCTAAAAAAAATATCTCTTCAACCGATTTCGATGAAATTTGGTATAGGGATAGTTTGTATCCAGGAGAAGGACATAGGATACTTTTTATCCCGGAAAATTAAAAAGTTCCCGCGGGAATCAAAAAACCTTAATCCACGCGGACGAAGTCGCAGGCATCATCTAGTCTATAATCCATACTAATATCCATACTAATATTATAAATGCGAAAGTGTGTCTGTCTGTCTGTCTGCTACTCTTTCACGGCCCAACGACTCAACTGATTTTGATGAAATTTGGTGCAGAGATAGGTTATATCCCGGGGAAAGACATAGGTTACTTTTTATTCCGGAAAATTGTAGAGTTCCCGCGGGAATCAAAAAACATCAATCCACGCGGACGAAGTCGCGGGCATCATCTAGTATAAGATAATTATCTTATTGCATATTTTGTTAAGGATAATAACCGAAACTACTATGTAATCTCTTTCTTTTTGAGGCATGGACGACGTGACGAGGCCAAATTCAAACCTCAAGTCAGTCACCCATCCAGTTACCCAGTATAATTTACTTGTCCAGTGCAATCAAAATTGGATTAATTATCACGAAAAATGGATTAATATAATTAATTGAATATAATTAGATCCTAATTGTACAATTAGGATTTAGGACATGTCACTCCTATACTCACTCTGCATATTCTCAGGTATAAATTAGATTCTGGCATGTCGTACCAGAACGACAGATATACATAAAAATAGAGTGCATTAAAAATAAATCTCAGCAATACTAATGCATTCCCAAAAGGAGTAGATGCATTTGACGGCAAGCGAACGTTTATGAAAAATTTAATACAGCCACTTTGAAGCTCCTCAAAGAACCTCGTCAAATCAACCTTTTAGAGGACTGGTTCGTAGTCGGAGATATGACGGGATTTGCATAAGACGGCAGGACAGTCGAGGCTCGATCTCGTCTCGCATATAAATAACGTCTTATATTTGTAAATATTGACTCTTACCCTCATCCTTCCGAGGTCTTTAAGGATGGAATCTTTAAGGTCTAGCCCCACTTGAGATGGACAGAGCGGCGGAATCTAGCGGCAAATATTATTTATGAGTCCGGGGCCGCGTCGCGCAGTGCATCTACGTTCCGCTGGGCCCAGCTCCATACAACCTCATACAAAGAATACTTGCCGCTACGTAACGCACCGCACCGCGCCTCCGTAGTGGGGCTAGATCTTTACAGTTACTGTACAGTGGTTTATGAAGTGCAATGGTTGTTGTACAAAGCTAACGTCATAAGAGCATTATACAAACGTATTACTAAGATAACTCATCTAACACATAACATAAGTGTTATTAAAATTAAGGAAACTAGAAAAACTGTGAGTTTAAGCAATACATTGCCCTCAATTTTGTTTTCAATACAAAGTTTACTACCTATGTGATAAGGAATAATTATATATGGAAGTGAAGACTAGATTATTATCATTTTTATTAGCTGTTTAGCAGTTAGTTTTGAATTTGATGACTAATATTTCTATGCTCTTTCCATTTTCCAACCCATTATATTAAAGAAAATTTCATATAGTAAAGAGCATAATCCTATTAACATACCCCTTGGTATGTGCAGAATTTCCTTAATAAAAATCTACAGCATTAAGACCACTTTGTATTCAAGACTTCAACGTTTTGCGAATCATTTAAAATGATTCACGCACTGAGTAACTGGTTCTTTTGGCACCATGAGTGACGGGAAGGCTTTTAAGATTTTATCTACTGTCAAGAAATTCTAAAAAATGATGATTAACACCTAATAATTTTCACGCGTTCAAGCGGCGCTTAAGTGAATCAGTATTAATTGATTCTTATTCAATATATTGAATAATATCCAATAAGCTGGATTTTATTAGGTATGTGATTATAATATTAATAGATGATGCCCGCGACTTCGTCCGCGTGGATTAAGACTTTTGATTCCCGCGGGAACCCTTTCATTTTCCGGGATAAGAAGTAGCCTATGTCCTTCCCCGGGATACAAACTATCCCCATACTAAATTTCATCCAAAATTATTTTAACAGATGGGCTGTGAAAGCGTAGCAGACAGACAGACACTTTCGCATTTATAATATTAGTATGGATTATTATTAGGGGCTTATATCTCATTTTTAATTATTTTTTTTCAAATTAAGTAATAGAGGGCAATTACTACATAAATTGGGTATTTGGCAACTAGGTAGTCAAATCAGCAACTTTTTTCAACCGTTAAAGTGCGCGCTAGTAAAGGAAAAATTCAAGTGCTTATGACGTCATCAAAAGTCAAGACCCTTTTTTACTTAAATCGTTAGTTTAAATTAGATAACAAACATAAAATTCACTTCATTCAATATAGGTAACTTCTTTTGGGAGGCACTCTATTTTTAATAATCGCTAAATAATAATTTATTTTTGGCCACATAGGCCACATCCCAAAAAATAGTCATTAGTCATAACTCATCCAATACTTAATGTAAAATTGAGTGATGCTATTTAAACTCGCATCACTCAATTTAACTAGCCCGGATCAATCCATATAATCAATCACTTCCTTTTTAGGGTTCCGTACCCAAAGGGTAAAAACGGGACCCTATTACTAAGACTCCGCTGTCTGTCTGTCTCCAGGCTGTATCTCATAGACCGTGATAGCTAGAAAGCTGAAATTTTCACAAATGATGTATTTCCGTTGCCGCTATAACAACAAATACTAAAAATTAAAAAAATATATATATATTAAGGGGGGTCCCCATACAATAAACGTGTTTTTTTCGTATTTTTTTGCTCAATATTAAAAACGGTAACAGGTAGACAGTTCAAATTTTCACAGAATATTAACTTGTATTTTAACTTTCAAAATAAATAGTTAAATATCAATAAAGTAAATATTAAAGGGGGGCTCCCATACAACAAACGTAATTTTTTGATATTAACAGTAAACCTCTACAAACAAAGTTAGTTTTGCGGTTCATTAACAAAGGTAATTATACCTACTTCTTGAGTACGGAACCCTCGGTGCGCGAGTCCGACTCGCACTTGGCCGGTTTTTTTCTTATTTTTGTTATGAATCCTATGGTAATGAAGACACAGCTCTCGACACCTATTCACCATTCCTTTGGAGACGCTAGTATAATAATATGACTGTTCTTTACAAAATGAAATACTCTACTATAAAACATGAGAGTTGATTTCATCTCACTTAAAATTTTGCATTGATTATACTCATATCTTATTGTGATAATTACTGTGAATTGCACTCGTAAGTGCATAAAAACAATTCACGCTTTTCCGTAGCTTATTAAATATAATGTGCGCGTACATGACTCATTAAAAACAATTACTAAGGCGACATGCAGGATGAATGGTGCACGATAAAATCGTTACCAACAATCGCATAATAACGTACGTGGATCGTGATCGCCGCGCCCAACTTTCGCGCATTCATTCCCGGGCGATGTACATGATGTCACTTTACCAGGGTGACCATAAGAATTTAAAAGTAGAACAGTCCTTGATTTTTCATATGCGCAAAGTATCGTATAGTAGGTATGCACGTCAAAATACCAATTTCAGTGGTTACAACTTACCTATTAAATGGGTTCTCTTAGCTTACTGGTACCTACTGTATTAAGTTGATCATTCAAATATAACTCAACTCAGAGAGTCGAGACGGTTAATGACATGAGTAGCGTAAGATAATTATGAAACATGCGGATTCTATATCCGAAGCTTATCCTAGCACGTGAACTGCAAAATATCCAACACTTACCTATGATATTCGACATAGTAGACTCTTAAAATACGTTAGATTCATATTTTTTCTAAAGGTCACATTAAGCCAGATTAGTACAGCGCGTAAAATCACATGGTCGCATATTGTAGTAGTAATCGTACTGCAAGGCAAAATTAGCACCGTGGCAGACTGTCGCAAAGGAATAATATAATGAAAATGTCTACTGTAGCATGCCGCATTGTCACATTTTACTGCTCTGTCTTTCCAGATTTAACTTTATATACTTGTCATATTGTTAATTGTTATCTCATGTAATTTATTAAACAGACCGCTTTATAGCTTGATTTCTAGACCTTATAAAAATATTATTACGATAATAATGTATTATCACAAAAAAAAATCTTCTATTCAAATTGTGTGAATGTCCGAAGAATATTCACAGTAATTGGCGACCCTACTTGTGCGACAATAGATTTAATGCTATTCAGATTTTAGTTCATACAAAATTAAGGTCAGCTTTGCTTTGTCGAGTACAATAGAATAGAAGACTCGTTTGATGATACCAAGTATAATTTGTGGGCTATCCTTCAGTTTTCTTGATAATATTATTATGCTTTAACATGTAAGATTCTTTTAGTACTTACTTATCTAAAAAAATCCAAATTGTACCATTCTGCATTAACGTTATATTCCGCCGAGTTGCGTAGAATCCCCTTCTATTACTCGCATAATTGTGGGATTTTCTTAAAATCAATATTGGCCTTGTGTCAAATAATTAGCTATTCAATATAAATTTAATTAGATTATGCAATTAAATTAAATATTCATAGGATATATCTAAAGTATCGACTATCGACACATCTATAATGTGGCGAAAGCATAATTAAATGGACCTGATTTTATTTTATTTGAAATCTTATTCATATTAAAACAATTATCATTATTTATGTTCGCAAACCCGGCAATAATTCGGTCAAATGCAAATCATTCAGCAATTCGGGCTTTATAAATATAAATGTTATTGGAGGTAATTAACAAGAACAGAATTGATTCTCGTAATTAAACACAAAAAGAGCTAATGATCATAATTTCGGGTGCAATTTGAAAGAGCCTTGTTTCTGAGCGGAAATATCAAATCATTCTAATTAAAAGTAAAACAGGCTAATGACGACTTGTTGGCTATTTCGTGATTCGATGATTATGACATACCTACCCCTCACACAGCTATCGAGGTCTTAGAATATTATTATTATTGGGTAGACACTAACAGGTCAAACGTTATACTGGAATCCTACGTCTTATTGTTAAAAAAATCTAATCTTTTTTCTTCACATAATATGTTTCCTGTTTTTTAAATTAGATACTTTCTAATTATTACGCATTCAAAATAGTAAATTGCCCAATTCGAGACACCGTTTGCTTAATTATTTTATTTGGTAACCTAGGTAGGTCTCGAAAAATGGACACTATGTCTTTTTTGAAACTATAGATATTGAGATTCAGAGATTTTTTAATGGCAGCCCCAGAATAAGATACATAATATCCCCAGCCCCAATAATATAATAGCCCCAGGATAAGTACGAAATATGATTTCAAGACACTTACGGCCGGTTTCTGAATTGAGAATTTCATGTTGGGTCGGTCTCAAAAAAATGTTTGTTTCTGAATTGACATTGAGCCGGTTTCTGAACTAAGCATTCAAGCAAAAACAGCAAGTTCCAACCCTCAAACCTTACACAATATCAATTCAGAAACAAAAATATGCTTAGGTAATTAGTCCTTAAGTAGTCTTTGAGACAGACTCAACATGACATTCTCAGTTCAGAAACCGGCCGTTATACTCTATACTATATACCTACCTACTACTACCTAATGCCCGCGACTTATCCGCGTGGTTTAAGTTTTTTTTATTCCCGCGGGGTCTCTTTACTTTTCCGGGATAAAAATTAGCCTATGTCACTCTCCAGGTCCTCACATATACCCGAGCCAATAATGATGTCGATCCGTTGTTCCTTTGCGGCGTGATTGAAGGACAAACAAACACACTTTCGCATATATAATATTAAGTACGATACTCAGCCGGTACAAGACCGTATATCATCGAGAACCTTGCAAGATATCTTCGTTAAGTAGAGCATCTCAATCGGTTGAACGGATGGTGTAGTTAAACGACGACCGCCATCCCATTTTTAGGGTTCCGTACCCAAAGGGTAAAAACGGGACCCTATTACTGAGACTCCGCTGTCTGTCTGTCTATCTGTCTGTCTCCAGGCTGTATCTCATAGACCGTGATAGCTAGAAAGCTGAAATTTTCACAAATGATGTATTTCCGTTGCCGCTATAACAACAAATACTAAAAATTAAAAAAATATACATATTAAGGGGGGTCCCCATACAATAAACGTGTTTTATTCGTATTTTTTTGCTCAATATTAAAAACGGTAACAGGTAGACGGTTCAAATTTTCACAGAATATTAACTTGTATATTACCTTTCAAAATAAATAATTAAATATCAATAAAGTAAATATTAAAGGGGGGCTCCCATACAACAAACGTAATTTTTTGATATTAACAGTAAACCTCTACAAACATAGTTAGTTTTGCGGTTCAATAACAAAGGTAATTATACCTACTTCTTGAGTACGGAACCCTCGGTGCGCGAGTCCGACTCGCACTTGGCCGGTTTTTATTTCGTTATTAAAGTTAACTTGGCACAAGCTTGACACTTTTGACTTGCACGATGATTGGTCGATTTGTGGTCATTCTGGGTAGGCATATTTTACACTCCGTTACTTCGTAATGACAAGTGGACCGACAAAACAATCGAACACAAAAACAACCGGGCATACTTCGTAACTGGCAACGGCTGCTTGGTCGCTGATCACTTGCGGTCGGGATCGGGACAGATTGTTTTGTGGTGGATTTGATACTTTATCGGGTGGAGGCTGTATATCCGTTTTATCATAAGATTTAAATAATACTACGTATTATATAATAATTATGTCGTAATATTATATAATTCTATAATTTATAATACTCCGGTTATGGTACCATACAACTCTAGCTTCGAGGGTTCAGAGTAGTCCTATTTTATTTTATTTTTATTCCACTACAAGTTAGCCCTTGACTGCGATCTCACCTGATGGTAAGTGATAATGCAGGCTAAGATGGTAGCGGGCTAACCTGTTAGGGGCAAGGCAGTATTATTAAACCGATACCCCTATTCGGTTTCTATACACGGCATCGTACCGGAATGCTAAATCGCTTGGCGGCACGTCCTTGCCGGTGGGGTGGTAACTAGCCACGGCTGAAGCCTCCCATCAGGTAAGACCAGGAAAAATTCAGAAATTATAAATTAACAAATTGTGTCTGCCGGGGATCGAGCCCGGGACCTCCGCACGTTAAGACAACAGCGCTCAACACTGCGTCACAGAGATCGTCAAAACCTATTATTCTATAACACTCCAATTATGATATCTTAAAACTATAGCTATGAGGGTTCCGAGTTGTCCTATGATTAATCCAAAGAAGGAAATGGTTACAATAAAATAAAATAATTCGAACAATTAAGATCAAGTTATTAAGGAAGCCTTGCTATTTGCCTAACCTATTATAGTAAGACAAACGAGACACAACCATTAACTTGTACATGGCTTATTAGAGTCAATTGTAGCTTAATCGACTGACCAAAAATGGTAATGAAATACCTGTTCAATGATCTTTAATAAGTAGTGTTTGCTCGAAAACTGATCCTAAAGCTAATATCAAATAACCTTAGTAGGGTAAGTACACACTAGCGTCATGTCGCTTCACAAAAAGTTGCTACATCTACACTGTATGGAAAATGTAAGTGTGTATAGATGTATCGATGTGAAAATTTTATATAAAAAAATCTTTTTAAACAACCGACTTCAAACTCCCGCGCCAACTTTACAACAACAAGCACACGCTGTACAAAGTACTTATTTTATTGTTGATATTTTAAAAACCGCGCGACCGATTTCGATAAAATTTTTATGGGACCACTTGGGAACTATGCCCTTTCAAATAAAAAAAGAATTATCCAAATCGGTCCACCCAGTCAAAAGTTCTGAGGTAACAAACATTTTAAAAAAATACAGTCGAATTGAGAACCTCCTCCTTTTTTTGAAGTCGGTTGAAAACTTTAGATATTAAAACTAACCGTCATAATATTATTGGAGTTTGAAATTATTGATCTTAAATTTTTTATGGACAAATAACTACCGTAATTTTATAGCTCATCCTTCTTAAAATGGAGGAACTGCCGAAAGGAGTAAGTTAGAAAATCTGGTTTGATCTAGTTGGAGGCTTTGACCAGGTTACAATTTAAACGCTACCAAAAATTTTGCCAAAGATCTCTGATTACTTAGTTGAACGCCATCAAATGATTCGTTTTTTTTTGAACTATGCATGCGTGCAAGTTATTTGGGAGTTTTAATTAAAAACAGTATCTCTTGGATCGTAAATGAGATCATGATATTCAAGATAATAACTCAATCAATAAATATTTATTTATACAATTTAGGTACACTGTACACTAACTTATTGACGTCCGAAACATATAAAACACTACATAATGCCCGTGACTTCGTCCGCGTGGTTAAAAATTTTTGATTCCCGCGGGAACTCTTTAATTTTCCGAGACAAAAAGTAGCCTATGTCCTTCCCCGGGTTACAACCTTTCACTGATCAAAATTTTATCAAAATTGATTGAACAGATGGGCCGTGAAAGCGTAGCAGACAGACAGACAGACACACTTTCGAGAGACATTTATAATATTAGTATGGATGGATGATGGTGATAATAATCAATTACGGTATCTAAAAGCTACGAGGGTTCCAAACGCGCCCTGGTCTGAGAAGAGCCCACAACAAACTCAGCTGAGGTTTTTTCTCGTCACTCGTCAACACTATGTGATCTTAATTTAATCCTAGCAATTAATACTTAGATAATGCAAACAAACCAAAAGTCGCTACTGTGACTCCACACTAAAGCTAAATTCAACAATCCTACGTAATATTCGACGTGAAGTTCAAACACTGACAACGGAAGTTTGAACAGGGCCTGTTGGACAGGTTCAATAATTAACATAAAGACAAAGCTAGAATCCACTGAACGATTTCTCTCTAAGCATTCTTCGGTGTTCAACCACCCATCTGACTGTATCTGTCTCATCTAGCTGTAATCTTATAAATTACATCGTTTAAGAGCGCGGTTACATTAGTAAATAATGTTTTTTTTTTTATCCACTACAAGTTAGTCCTTGACTGCGATCTCACCTGATGGTAAGTGATGATACAGTCTAAGATGGTAGAACCTGTTAGGGGCATGGCAGTTATATTAAACCCATACCCCTATTCGGTTTCTACACGGCATCGTACCGGAACGCTAAATCGCTTGGCGGCACGTCTTTGCCGGTAGGGTGGTAACTAGCCACGGCCGAAGCCTCCCACCAGGCCAGACCAGGGAAAATTCAGAAATTATAAATTCCCAAATTGACGCTGCCGGGGATCGAACCCGGAACCTCTGCACGTTAAGGCAACAGCGCTACACACTGCGCCACGTAGGTCGTCAAAAAATTCTAATAAATAAAGAGATTAACATAAGTAAATAATGTTATATGAATGCGAAAGTGTGTCTACCTGTTTGCTACGCTTTAACGACTGATCTTTTAAACCGATTTTGATGAAATTTGGTATAGAGATAGGTTGTACTCGTATATATTTTTTATCCTGGAACATTGAGGTCTGAGGATATCCCGCGGGAATTAAAAAATTAGGGAATCGCGTCCGTTAGGGAGTCAACTAGTATTGCAATAAGGGAAAAATACAGAAGCTAGAAAAAAAAGCTCTGTGTGAAAAAATGATTATTTGGAGGCATAATGTATTATCCCTAATATTAAAGAAGGTCCCAGTTCATAATAGACCTGTTAGGTTGCCATTAATTTGTACTGTTCTTAAAAATGCTACCTATTTTAACAGCTGCAATGTTAGTGGTTGGGCACTCTAACTAATAGATCTCACGGAGCTATCTCGCTAAACGCTCCGCTCGTAACTCTAGTCTGACCTGAAATTATAATACAGTATCGAAGTCATCTTAAGGCGACAATATACGATCGGTGACATCAGACCAAATCTTTGTCGGAGATCAGTTTGAGTTCATCCGAATGATTGTATTAGTTGCGCCTATATTTATTGTCTCCCATCGAAAACTAGTTTTACGGACCGGAATGAAGATTTCGTGGAATAAAACGTTTAAAGAGTTGTGTAAGCGAATATGCATTTAAGAAGCCCAGGCTTTATAATAATACTAGCTGAATACGTTTAGTTGATTTCATTTTAATTCCCGCGGGAACTCCTTAAGTTTCCGGGATAAAAAGTAGCATATGTCACTCTCCAAGTTCTCAACTGTGACCAATACCCATGCAAAAAATCACGTGACTCCGTTGCTCTGTTGCGAAATGATTGAAGGACAAACGAATAAACCAACAAACAAACACACTTTATAATATTAGTATATAAAATAATATCTTTATTTTATTAAAGGACTGACTGACTGAGCTTAAACTGCTGGGCAGAAAACTTGGAATTCTGTATGCACTATTCAGATTTTCTATATGAGTAGACCTGCAATACGGATTACTTGTCAGTCAAAAATCCTTCCAAGTGAAGCCAGTGTAGATAAACTTAGGAAAATAGGGAAATCTAGCATGTGAAAGGGTGTCTCCTAAATCTAGCAGAGAATGTCATGTTTCGGTTAAATTCAAATCAGTTATGATCTTGTAGAGGTAAAGAGAATAAAGATATTCCTCGATGTTGCCGCTTTACCTACTGTTATATTATAATGTTCTGGTAGAAATTTTTACCCCCAAAAACACTACGGATTCCCAAATCCTTTAATTCAGGGGCATTTGCCCATTCCCTTTCCAAGTTAGCTCGTTCCCACCTGCAACGGCATCTTCACATTACCAAAACAATAATAACACAGGCCAGGCTTGTCATCAAATAAAAAATAGTTTTAAAACAACGTAATCTTGTTTGTTTGTCTGCTATTCGGTCCTAATGCCCCTTTCGTCCAGAGTCCACCCTTGATCGCACAGCTGGCGCCAAAGTCACGCCGTAAAGCAAACAAAAATGTTTGCCCACAGATATATTGAATTGGTTTTAGGTCGATCGACCTTTCTTTTATTTGTGCTTCGATTAATTATTATCATCACGTCCTAGGAGTTTAAACATAGAGTTCAATAAATAAGGGTTTTTAACGAACACTTATCTTTGGCTTTACTTTAGTTTTTCTTTGATTGTTCTTTTCTTTTAGAGTTTATAGTTTTTTGAGTGCATCTTATTTTCCTATTAGTGGGGCCCGGCAGGCTTTGTCCTGCCCTGAACCTCGAACCAGATTGCAGCTCCTCCTATCGGGTCCAATTGTGAATATAAACCATCCCGGGGTCTAAACCAACACAACAAACAAAGAATTAACAAAATTGGTCCAGCCGTTCACGCGTGATGCCGTGACCAAGGGAAATAGGGATTCATTTTTATTTAGATAGATTACTTGCCTTGAAGTTTTCCGTATCTAAATGTATAAAATGTCTTTATCTATATAAAATTGTGTCGCATATTAACTTATACAAAACTCAAAAGTGTCTAGAAACGAATTTTGCATATAAGTTTACTCTGTAATGTAGAGCCCTCCCAAAGAAAAGAAGGACAGTTCAAGCCAAGTATATTATGTCTTTACCTATTAACAGTTGAAAAGTCTGAAGTCTTGTTTCGAGAAAGGATTTTGCAAACATCCACCCATTTGAAGGATGAAATCGGGGTTATTTGTATGCAAGTCCCATGTTTTTAAACCGCGGAATATTGTCTTAGTGATTTGACTGGTAAAGTCACCGGCAACCACTAACAGGTATGTAATATATTTGTGTCCCGATTTTAAGTCGTAAACGATTCGGTTTGGCTTTTCTTAGAATAGCCGATAAAGGGCGCCGCCGCTGTAATCTGGTGTCTAAAATCTCACCTCCAGATTTACGAGTCAACGGGTTATGAGCAAATTATACGACAAGTTTCTTCGGAACTGCTGGTTCCTATGACACCATTTTTTAATTTATACAGTTATATCAGCCTTCAAAACTAGGAAAGGCAAATTGATGTGCATATTTTTTAGCAGTTTATGGCTTTAAATTTATGGTGAAAATATAAGACTGGGATTGAAGGGTTTATCATATTCATTAGTAAAATTCTACATTATAAAACAATTTTATTTTTAAAAACTATTGCATTTTCAAGTCGATGATTACATTCAACTGCACAAAACAAAGGTATCGCTGATAACTAAGCGCATTGCGCATACGCATGCCTCAGGTCATGGCCAGGAAAAAAATATCCAAAAGAGGTACTATAAAAACTTCCCCACACTTGAAATATGGCTTTTCAAAAACCTTCAAAGTGAACGATACGTTGAGATACGTGCACCTATCCGTGTATGGTTATTATATCACTATCCTTCTTCATTCAATTCAATTATCACAATATGCGGCATTGCTCTAACCTATGCAGCTTGACATACATGTATCTTTGCAGAGATCCAGCTTAAGATTTTCTACCTCTTGTTCTGTTATCCTCTTATCCCTTAAATGGGGCGATGGTATAGCCAAATCAATACGTGCGTGAGTCACACACATTCAAGGGAAACAGTGTTCTTTGTCTAGTTGACGCGTTACTTAGTCTGTGTTTACAAAGCTTTTAGTACACCCCTGTGCTAAAGTTGGGAAATCAATATTATCCTAACCTTTTGCAAAAGGAAATTGTTAGGGTTTTTACTAACTACACAGATAAGATGATAAAATTTACTATACATACTAATAAATATAAGTGTGAAAGTGTATCTGTCTGTCTACTTGCTACGCTTTCAGTCGATTTTGACGAAATTTGGAACAGAGGTAGAATGCATCCCGAGGAAGGACGTGATATAATATTCCCAGAACATTAAAGAGCTCCATCGTGATTTTCAAGAACCCAAATACAAGCAGACAGAACCAATGGCATCATCTTGTAATTAAATATAAAACATAAAATATTGTAAATGCAAAAGTGTGTCTGTCGGTTCGTCTTTGTGTCTGTCTGTCGGGAAATTAAAGAGTTTCCGCGCGAACAAAAACTCTAAAATCAACGCGAATGAAGTTGCGGTCTAACATAAATATTTTCTCTAGCAAAAAAATTCTAAGTCTATAGTTTATACCGTACCGTAATTAAAGTGCATAATTTGAATAGAATTTTCTTTGTCATTTTTGATTACCTACTGCTTAAAATTAAATTACTAAAGTGATTTAATTTTTGTCATCCAATCAGACATTTCGTAACTAAAATAAACTTGTGATAAAGTTTTCAAATAAATATTATAAATGCAAAAGTTTGGATGGATGGATGTACGGAATGGATATTTGTTACTCAATCACGCCCCATACTTTTTATCCCGGAAAATGAAAGAGTTCCCGCGGGAACCAAAAAACCTCAATCCACGCGTACGAAGTCGCGGGCATCAGCTAGTATCGAATATCAAATAAATAAGTTTGGATGGATGGATGTATGGATGGATTTTTGTTACTCAATCATGCCCCAACGGCTGAACGAATCTGGCTGAAATTTGGCACAGAGATAGATTATAGTCTGGAATAGCACATAGGCTTTTTATCTCGTAAAATTAAGAAGTTCCCGCAGGAACCAAAATAACCTCAAATGGATGTTTGTTACTCAATCACGCCAGAACGGCTGATCGGATCTGGATGAAACTTGGCACAGAGATAGATTATAGTCTGGATTAACACATAGGCTACTTTTTATCGCGGAAAATTAAAGAATTCCCGCGGGATCCATAAAACATCGATCCACGCGTACGAAGTCGCGGGCATTAGCTAGTAATATTATAAATGCGAAAGTTTGGATGTATGGATGGATGTTTGTTACTCAATCACGCCCCAACGGTAGAACGGATCTGGATGAAATTTGGCACAGAGATGGATTATAGTCTGGAATAGCACATAGGCTACTTTTTATCCCGTAAAATTAAGGAGTTCCCGCGGGAACCAAAAAACCTTAATCCACGCCGACGGAGTCGCGGGCACCAGCTAGTTATTGTGTAAGGAGATAATTTTAAAAAATTTAGACCTACACTCATTAATGTAAACCTACGTTTCTCTGACTGGGGCCACATTAGCTGATCTCTATGCAAACAAATGTAATAAAAATTGTAATGTATTCCATACCACTATTTAAGTGTTAATGAATATGAATGAAATTACCTATAAACAGCGGGACGACTAGAATATCGTTTTATCGAATAATAATTAAGTGCCTTTAAAATTTATTTATTCATTGATATTTTTACTAGTTGTTACAGAGTAGGTTTCTACTATACAGGCTAATGTATTAATTTCTGGAATTTAAGATTATTCTATACTGCGCCTTTCGTGTAGTTCCTACGACCTACCCCTTTGAGAAAAGTATTAAAATATCGTGAGGAAACCTGCGTGCTAGGTTTTGATGTTTTCTCTATTATATTTAACTATATGATGCCCGCGACTCCTTAATTTTCCGGGATAAAAGGTAGCTTAAGTCCTTCCCCAGAATGTAACCTACCTCAATACCAAATTTCAGCAAAATCGGTTGAAAAGATGGGCCGTGAATGCCTAGCAGACAGACACACTTTCGCATTTAATTAGTATGGATTGATCAATACGTACTCAGAAAAGCTGTTATAGAACTGTGTGACCGCAGATAGAAACCCCGACGGCCCAAATGCGTGGACGAACGTCTAGGACCACTGAGCTATGACCACGCAGATTCAGAATATAAATACTAGGTTCGAATTATTACTAAAGGGTAGGCCCGTATATTTTTTAACTTTTATCAACGCTTACTTTATAAACTATTATTATTTATTATCCATGAAAATAAAACTAAGTAGCTTCAGTTACACTCTTACACCCTTTTGTTGTACTATTATTAAATATCTCTTGACGTCATTGAAATTAATAGTCGTAAAAAGTATGACGAATTTATGTGAGAGTTATAACATCCAGTACCTATTGTAATTGTCATATAAATTGTTATTGATAAAAAATTATTATGATGGCCCCTGTTAAAAAAGACTTTTATTGAAATGAAGAACCCACATGTTTTAAATAACGTCTAGCTAGGATAGCAGAGCTAATAAACAGGAATCATGGTAAATGTTTCGATACAAAATTATGGGATTTACAAAATGTATTTTTTTGAAATTCCATTAAAAGTAGCCCTTGACTGCGATCCCACCTGATGATGCAGTCTAAGATGGAAGCAGGCTAACCTTGTTAGTGGTATGGCAGTTACCCGCTACCATTTTTGACTGCATCATCACTAACCATCAAGTGAGATCGCAGTCAAGCGCTACCTTGTAGTGGATAAAAAAAGTAATTTGAACCCATCCCCTAGTCGGTTTCTACACGGCATCGTACCGGAACGCTATATTGCTTGGCGGTACGTCTTTGCCGGTAGGGTGGTACCGAGCGCCGGCCGAAGCCTACCATCAGACCAGACCCGATAACATTCAGAAATTATAAATTACCAAATTGACTTTGCCGGGAATCGAACCCGGAACCTTCCACGTTAAAGCAACAGCGCTAAACACTACACCAGCGAGGTCATCAAAAAAGTTAAATTATTCTTCTCTTACTTAATTTAAAATCCTATACGAGTACTTGTGACTTTTTACACCGGTTCAGAAAACAAGTTCTAAAGATAAGAACAGATAAGAAACTCTTGCTTTTTAGTATTTTATTTAAAAAGCCTGTAACAAACTGCACAGATCTGTGATTTTCGGCCACTATATGTGCCCGTTTTAACAAATCTTTGGATATTTCATAGTGCTAATTAAGTTACTGAGATTTTCTTATTCTAACTTCTCTACACAAGCAACATTTACGTATTATATAATTAGGTACGATACACCAATTAAGAGTATGGGTTTTGAACAACTATACCATGCCCCTGAGGCCCTGACCTATTAATGTTCGGCCGTTCAGAGAATGCGTTCCTGACACCTAATAATAAATAAAAATTACCCGGCTGAGTTTGTTGTGGGCTCTTCTCAGACCAGGGCGCGTTTGGAACCCTCGTAGCTTTAGTTTTAAGATACCGTTACTGATTATCACCATTATATATTATAAAAAACTAACCGTCAATAAGTGTAGTATACCTACCTAAATTGAATAAACGTTATTTTGACTTTGACTTTGACTTAAAATATTGTTTACCAAGTTATTTGACACTCAGTTTGGCACAAATTTATAACATTTATTGATTATTGATATAATAATGTTGTTTTAATGCTCATCAATTGTTAAAACGGTAAATAACCAGCAATAATATTTTTATCGTAACTGCAACGCCATTACAAAGTTACGTCGTCAGTTTAATCGCGACGTGTCAGGAACGCATTCTCTGAATGGCCGTAGTTTAAACAACTTGGATAACTTTGATTAAGCGACCTTTTAGGCTGCTTTGTAACTCTGATGTAGGTAACTCTTCATCTAACATGCTCTGGCTTCCTATAGCTAACATGAAATCAAAAGTAAACAGGTATTGTTATCTACTATACATTATAAAAACTCAATTCACCTTTGGCTGTATCATAAAATTATGATCAACGATGGTTCGCTCGAATCCAATCAACGTTCGTGAGATGTAACCTTAAATCTTGTAAATATCTTATGCCTGTAGGTATATATGGACAAACCAGCTGAAGTCCACGGAAACTTTTTAATTTTCCGGGATAAAAAAGTAGCTTGTGTTATTCCAGACTATAATCTATTCCAGACTATAAACTATCTTTGTGCCTAATTCCATCAAGATCAGTTCAGCCGTTCTGGCGTGATTGAGTAACAAACATCCATCCCATTCATGTCCATCCATACAAACTTTTTAATATTAGTATATATTAATAAAAATGGACGTGTACAATTTTCTACAAACTAGACCGTCAGTAGATGTGGAGCGAGCAGCCAAACGAATCACTGCAGTGATTCATTTGACTATTCATAAGAACTTGTAAAAAGTCTATTTGAATAAAAATAATTTGATTTGATTTGATTTGATTCGTTTTGGCTGCTCGCTGAATTTTTGCGCCGGTTTCGGAAGTTTTGAGCCGGTTTCTGAATTGAGAATTTCATGTTGAGTCTGTCTCAAAGACTACTTAAGTACTAATTAAGCAAATTTTTATTTCTGAATTAATATTGGACCGGTTTCTGCATTAAGCATTCAAGCAAAAACAGAAAGTTCCATCAAACCTTACACAATATCAATTCAGAAACAAAAACTTGCTTAATTAGTCCTTAAGTACTTGGTCTTTAAGAATGGACTCAACATGAGATTCTCAATTCAAAAACCGGCTGATTAACTTATTAATTTAGATAAGTATTTAAATATAGTGTGATCTAGTGCAATGCCAAGTTTAAAATGAATTCTGTCCTTGAAGGGATAGTGGCTAGAACTTGTCGCGTCGCGTCGTAAGCCATTAGGTAATAGCTATTCCTTTTCTGCTATCGACTCATCTAATTAATTAATACCGGTTTCTGCTTGAACACGGAGTAATTCTGTCATCAGTTCTAGATTTAAAAATATTATGCCAGTTTTAAGCTTTCGTGACAGTTGGTTGTAAAATTAAATTAAATTGAAGCATTGCATATTTTATCTCAGCTATTTTAGACTCACAAAAATATTGCAATGATACTAGTATTCAACTAGCGAAATCCCGTGGCTTCGTTGCCGATGTAATCAAAAAAGTACGGCCTTATTCCCTGTCTACAGAATAAGGAAACCTCTGTGCGAATTATCAGCATTCTAGGTCCAAAAGTTTGGGCTGGGCGTTGATGAGTGAGTCAGGACTCTTATGAAAAGACTTTTCTTTCAGGACAGAGAAAATTGTAGCTCTATATACGTAAAGTAAAAAAACTATTTTAATGTCAAGGACTGAATTTACCGAATTTATATTGCTTATTGGGTCCTAGCTTCCTCTAAAATTAATAAACAACTATTTTATAAATAATTTCTCACCGCTTGACAAAAAATTCTTCACTTTTATTGGGCAAGGAAGCTTTGACGCAATACACTTTGTGATTATAACTACAAATAATGATATCTGGCAATCAATTTTAAGTTTTTAGTAAGTTGGTGTATTTTTTCGTACTATTTACCTAAAAGTTATTTAGTTTCGTAAAATGGTTCAATGAACTGTAGTTAGATAATCTGACTGCGTATAATATGACAATTTCTAATATAGTGCCTACCTTTAAATGCACGAAAGCACAATATTACCGATTATTCGCCCACTCCTTGCGTAATTAAGCTGTGAGTTAAATGTTTCAATACCTACAGCGATAACTGATAAACAGCTGTTCGAATTTGCATTTTAAAACGTTATTCTACCTTTTTTAAAGGGTTCCTTTAATAAATTAGGCGTACTTTTATCTTCGATACACTGCCCTTATTCAAAAAACATAAAAGTTATAGAAAGTACCGACACAATCTTGAGTAGGTACCTACACTTATTTACCCCAAACGACGTTTTATTTGTTTTATGTTGATGCTGTCTTATAATACTAGCTGAAATCATACTAATATTATAAATGCGAAAGTGTGTTTGTTTGTTGGTTTGTCCTTCAATCACGCCGCAACGGAGCAACGGACCGAAGTGATTTTTGGCATGGGTATAATCGAGGACCTGGAGAGTGACATAGGATACTTTTTATCCCGGAAAATTAAGGAATTCCCGCGTGAATCAAAAATTTTTTAGGCGCGGGCATCAGCTAGTGCTCGATAAAAATAATATTCTCAGTACTATCATATCATATCATACTAATATTATAAATGCGAAAGTTACTTTGTTTGTTGGTTTGTTGGTTTGTCCTTCAATCACGCCGCAACGGAGACATGGATTGACGTGATTTTTGGCATGGGTATAGTTGAGGACCTGGAGAGTGACATAGGCTACTTTTTATCCCGGAAAATTAAGGAGTTCCCGCGGGAATAACAAAAAACTTAAACCACGCGGACGAAGTCGCGGGCATCAGCTAGTTGATTACATAAAATTTGAAAAAGGGAAATTATTATGAGTATCAAATTTGTTGCAATCCCTTTTATGCACTAAGAGACTAACGTATCATAAACCCTCTCAAACCTCCTGAGATTTTACAAGACTAGTGACTGCATGTAAACTGTGTGAATCAGTTCTCGGCGTCAGCACTGACGCCTGTTACTGACCCAAACTAAATCTGCCATAATTTATCCATACTAATTTTATAAATGCGAAAGTGTGTCTGTCTGTCCGGTCTATCTGCTACGCTATCACGACCCATCTGTTCAACCGATTTTGATAAAATTTGGTATACCTAGCGGAGATAAGCTACTTTTTATACCGGAAAATTAAGGAATTCCCCCGGGAATCTAAAAAAACTTAATCCACGCGGACGAGGTCGCAGGCATCGTCTAGTATTTAATATACTAGCTAATGCCCGCGACTTCGTACGCGTGGATCGAGGTTTTGTGGATCCCGCGGGAACTCTTTAATTTTCCGGGATAAATAGTAGCCTATGTGTTAGTCCAGACTATAATCTATCTCTGTGCCAAATTTCAGCCAGATCCGTGAAGCCGTTGGCGCGTGATTGAGTAACAAACATCCATACATCCATACATCCATCCATCCATACATCCAAACTTTCGCATTTATAATATTTATCACACTATAATAATAATATTATAAAGGCGAAAGTTTGTGTGTGCGTAAGTGTCTATGTTTGTTACTCCTTCACGCCGCAACTACTGAACCGATTTGGCTGAAATTTAGAACATAGATAGCTTATAACCCGGATTAAAACATAGGCTACTTTTTATCCCGGAAAATTAAAGTGCTCCCGCGGGAACCAAAAATCCTCAATACACGCGGACGAAGTCGCGGGAATCAGCTAGTTTGATTATAAATGCGAAAGTTTGGATGGATGTATGGATGTATGGATGGATGTATGGATGAATGTATGGATGGATGTATAATTTAATGCTCATAATAATCCCGCGAATTTTATGAAATACTAGCGGACGCCCGCGACTTCGTTCGCGTGGCATACATTTTATAACTCCCACAGGCATTCCTTAATTTTCCGGGATAATTTTCAATAACTGTGAATTACCTATGTATTTCATAATTTAAACCCGTTGCCCAAACGTCAAGTTTCATGGCTATAACTTGAAAAACGGCGGCCTTTTACACCAACTTAAAACCCCTATTTTACCCGTTTGGGGGTGGAATTTTTAAAAACTGTGACACACATTATTCTTTATTTTTTACCTATAGCCAAAATACCAAGTTTCGTTGATATAACTTGTAAAATACCTTGAGAAATGAAGGCCTTTGATACCAACTTTCATCCGCCATTTCACCCCTTTGGGGGTTGAATTTTCAAAAACTGTGAAATATGTATTTCTTAATTTTCAACTCGCAGCTCTTATACTAAGTTTCATGGCTATAGCTTGAAAAATGAAGGACTTTCATACAAATTTACAACCCCTATTTTACCCCTTTAGAGGTGAAATTTTGAAAAACTGTGACACATGTACTTCTTAATTTTTTACCGAAAGCCAAAATACAAAGTAACGTTGAAATAACTCGTTAAATATCTTGAGAAATTAAGGCCTTTTATACCAAATTTCATCCCCTATTTCACCCCTTTGGGGTTCGAATTTTCAAAAACTGTGAAACATGTGTTTCTTCATTTTCAACCCGCAGCTCATATACCAAGTTTCATGGCTATAGCTTTCATAAAAAATTTCAACCCCTATTTTACCACATTAGGGGTTGAATTTTGAAAAACTGTCACACACGTAATTCTTTATTTTTTACCGTTAGCCAAAATACCAAGTTTCGTTGATATAACTTGTAAAATACCTTGAGGAATGAAGGCCTTTTATACCAACTTTCATCCCCCATTTCACCCCTTTGGGGGTTGAATTTTCAAAAACTGTGAAATACGTATTTCATAATTTTTAACTCGCAGCTTATATACCAAGTTTCATGGCAATAGCTTTCATGAAAATTTTCAACCCCTATTTTACCACTTTAGGGGTTGAATTTTGAAAAACAGTGACACACGTAATTCTTTATTTTTTTACGAAAGCCAAAATACCAAGTTTCGTTTAAATAACTTGAGAATGTCTTGAGAAATGAAGGATTTTCATGCAAACTCTCATCCCCTGTTTCACCCCTTCGGGGGTAGAATTTTTAAAAACTGTGAAAAACGTATTTCTTTATTTTCAACCAGTAGCTCGTATACCAAGTTTAATAGATATAACTTGAGAAATGACGGACTTTCATACAAACTTTCACCCCCTATTTCACCCCCTTAGGGGTGGAATTTCGAAAAATCCTTTCTTAGTGAGCGCCTACGTCACAAAAGGAACCTACTGTCAAAATTTCAAGTTTCTAACCCCAACGGTTTAGGCTGTGCGTTGATTAGCTAACGATTTTATATATATATAGATTTTCGATAATACTGAGAATGTTAATTTTATCGAGCATTTCCAGCTAGTATTATGCTATGGATGTTTGTTACTCAATCACGCCCCAACAGCTTAACGGATCTAGCTGAAATTTGGCACAGAGATAGATTATAGCCTGGAATAGCACATAGCTAGTATTTAATAAAAATTACTAAAAGTCGATAAAGTTCATGTCATGATGAATTCAGTACATATCTAGTTTCAATTACAAGTACCATCTTTTACCAGTATTATAGTTTAGTTTAAAAATTCTATTGTGTATTTATTATATTATTATGGAAAAATATCACCCAGTCATGCACCGTCGTAATTCGTTCCGTAGGCGTATCTAATACGCACGCTCGTCGCGAATGCTCTTACGCAATGCTCGACGCGGACGCCTCATTAGCCGGGAGTTAGTATAACATTATTTAAAAAAAAAACTGGATGGAGAAAAATAAAGTTTACCACACATTTACCCTATCCAGTTTTATTTTATTAGAAAAAGATCTTCCAATATTAACAAGTATAAATTACAAATTTAAAACAATCCCCGACATAATATGGAAGTATCAGATTAAGAAAACAGCTGATGGCCTTAGACGGATAACAGATTTTCATGAAACGTGGCTGGGAACACTCGGGATAAAATTATCTATGATACAAAAAAAACTAAACAAAAATCGGTTCATCCGTTTGGGCGCTACGATACCACAGACAGATACACAAACAGACACGTTAAACTTATAATACCCCTCTCTTTTTGCGTCGGGGGTTAAAAACAAAATAATAATTTATTCAGTTGGAAGTCTCGTGGAGTAAACTTAAATTAAAATACACATAACTCCGAAAATTTTAAAAAGATAAAAGCCCACAATCTAGGAGCGCCGCAGTCTTGATCAAATATCTATATTAAATCAACCAAATCAAAGCCCTAGACAAAATAAATGCTGTAGAAATACTCATAATCTATCGTCTATGTCGTTCAGAATTTGGGTCTGAGACAAGTTGCATAAAAATATAGGTGGAGAAAGGCATTATTTTTGATCCACGGGATTTTACATAAACTTAGATCAACATAGACAAAGACGCGGGCATCATCTAGTCTAGTAGCTCACAACAGATAACTCAATTTGGCACACTCGAAAGAGGCACTGACAAAAACGCGGAAGTGACGGTAGAATAAAATTTACAACAATAATGACTCGTTCTTCTGACGCCATTAGATCGCATTTGGGAGGAAATCCACTCGTGCGCAATAATGGGGCGAATTTGTTTTACTTATTTCAAGGGATAATTGTCAGCAGCCAGGCACGTGCCTTGATTTTATACACATCCATTTCGACAAATTTGCGAGTTTTTATTGTATTTTGTTTAGAACTCAGAACATGTTAGTGGAATATGTTTCAAAATATCTAAGTACTTATTCATATTTGAAATAATTAGATGCAAAATAATTAATGGAAAAATTACACGAAAACCTTATTCTGTCTGGTGTTTATCAGCATACATTTTTTTTTTTAAATATTTGGTAGGTATTTTTAGTAAAAATAATTAATGACCATTCAATCTGAATTCAAGATGGCCGACTATTATTATTTCTGGTCTTTTTGCATCATTTCTAGATTTTTTAAGAAAAAAAAAAATTAAAAAAGTTTAATAGTGTAGCAAAAATACCTATACCTACTTAAAATATTTAAAAAAGTTTTACGAAATATGCATTGAATATATAAAGTATTTTAACGTTAATCTGACACTGTGTTCTTATCCAGAATTGTTTGGTCGATAAATGGTGTTGACCAGGTTCCACCGGAAAATTACAAAATGATCTTATTCACGTAGATGCACATATGTTACTTAAAAAATAATTAAACAAATCAAAAAAAGAAAAACGCACAAGAAGCCTCCCCTATTTTAAACTTGAAAGATCAAACTGTAACATTAAAAAACGCAAGCAAATCTCTCAAGTGAATTGTACTTTGTACGATTGCTTTATAAATTAAAAGTAATAATATAATTAGATGTAGTGCTCTTCGGGGCATCTCGCCATTTCATGGTTTACGCAGTTGCAAGAGACGCCTCTTAATTGAACAAGACGGAAGAGGAATCAAAGGGAATGATTCCCCTCAATTTCCAAGGGGCTGAGGGTAGAATAGGGTAGGACGCGATGCGTGGGCAAAATATTTTAGGGGAAGCAAATATCTGTGTTAGGAAAAAAGATAAACATTTTCCAACCCGTTATAAAGTCAGTCGACCTTGTGTTTTTGTAATTTGCTACCTTACACTTTAAAATGTGGCATCTTTTTTAAAAATATAATGTTTTTTTTATTATTCCGTTAAATAGTTTATTTAAATTTTTAGGGCACAGCTATGTCATATCATATTTCATTGGATTCAATGTTAACAAGTGATTAAACTCAATAAAACTCAATTTATTTATAACATGTAGGACATTCAGGTGTCTCTTATGTTACGTCATATTTTGACTCTAGCACCGGTTCGGAAAGAAGATTGTGAACTTTTCTTGATTCTCGTATCTATTATGAGTTTACCCTAAGAACGCCGGACCATTTTATTATTGCAAATTGTATGAGAAATAGACGCGTTAACTTGTATTAAAACTGACTTAAATCAATAAATATGTATTCATGTATATGTCACCGTAAGATTGTAAAAACCGTAAAATTGTAATCTAACGCTTTTTTTTCGATAGATTGTAAACAGTCGAAAGATTGTGAACCGTTCAATGTTTTAAGTGTCAATTTTGTCGTTTTCTTGTCTCTTTCTTGTAGGTTAGGTTAGGGTTCGACATAAACAATCAAGTAGTGCCCGGCCACAGGCCGGGCACTTAGGTTCTATCGGGTTAATAAACCTAACAGATTACAATCTACCGAAAAATAATCCGATTGTAATCATTCGACAGTATACAACTTCGCGAGTTAGATTATAATCTAACGGTTTTTACAATCTTACGGTGACATATACACACCACTATCTAAACACAAAATAACAGGTTCCGGTAACAGGTAAAAATTTAATTTGTTATCAACGAAAAATCTTGTTATTATCACATAATATGTACCTATTTGAAACTTTTCTTACATTCTACAACAAATGTTTGAGGTCAAACTTGTATACAAGGTTACAGTGGGTGCAGGGTGAGATGCCATTGCAGTCCCGTGCCAAAGATTGTGCCTAAAATTGCTTGATGTAATTTGTAGGCTAGGGGCTGGACACATCAATCTTGTGGGGTGTAACGCCTATGAAGTAAATCAAGTGCGTAACTACTCTTACGATTCCTGGGATTAGGTATATAGTTTGGCATTTTTTTTTTTAATTTATAGACTAGCGCTTGGCTGCAATCTGATTAACATAGATGTAGAGGCAATGATTTTAATAAAACTTTGCAAAAGGTCTACTAATGATACTCTAGGTTTAATAATGATTGACCATTTTGAATTCAAATTCAAATTCAAATGATTTTAATTCAAATAGACTTTTTACAAGTGCTTATGATTTTTTTTAACTATCGCTTGGCTGCAATCTGATTAATATGGATGTAGAGGCAATGCATTTAATAAATGTTTGCAAAATAAATACTCTAGGGTCTAATAATGATTGACCATTTTGAATGATGTTTGTGAAAACTTTGAGGAAATCAGCTTTGATTTTTTGAGTTAACTTGGATTATCTTCTAGGATTATGCTCATTTAGTTTTAAATAGATGTCTATTTTGAATTCTAACTCACGAACGTAAGCAACATTTTTTTTTAAATTCATGATTTAAACTTCTGCGATTGAGTATTTACAGCACAAATCTCCAACGGCTTGGCTCTCATCAAAGTGCCAGTAATAAATAATAAGTAAAGAAGATAAAATAACAAAATAATGGAACTGTTTAAAGTGAACCAACCCGACACGCCGCAGTCGTGACTTGTTAACTGCTATGCAGCATAAAATTGGGCAGACGAAATGTCGCACGACCAAATGTTGCTAAATATCCTAATTTAAATTTAATTTGTCTACTTCCTCAGTGTTTGCTCAGCCTAAGATCTACATATAATCACACTTTATAATATGACTTGCACACACATAATGAGACAATTAAAAATGGTTGAAACAACCAATCAGAAACCAGAAAGTCAAATAGGAACCAATTTTTTTAATTTAAAGCTTTTTTCTACTTCTCTGTTGCAAGACATCTTAGCTCGTTATTGTTCTTATAAAGATTATGAAATTACAAGTTTAAGTACCTCATGTATATAAAATGTCTTAGATACATGGCATTTGTTGTCGCACGACACGTTTCTAGTGTGATCCTACCTTAGGTGCTGTTCTTCTCTTTAAGTGTAGGCGTAAATTACTATTTCAACTTGAACTCGTCTGCATCAGTGTACCGTAGAAGCTATATTTAGCCTGATTTCGTTTAGGTTATACTGGGAGAAACTAGGACTTCGTTTACGGAATAGGTTTCTTAGTGAAAATAAGATTTTTTTATTTTTTACTAGCTATTGCTCGCGACATCGTAATCATGGATTTATATTTTTTCTAAATCCCGTATGAAACTTTTGCTCGAGACATAATATAGCCCGTCTTGTACCTTCTAGCTTTGATCAAAAGCAGTTCAGTCTTTTTAAGGATTTCATTAGTATAGTTAATTTTTCAGGTACCTATACCTATAGTTAGTAGGTATAGGGCTCATTCAATAATTGCTGTGCCTGCATTTTATTTAGCTTTATTTGCTGATAAAGTTTGTAGAAAAAAAACTCCATGTAACTTTTTAAGTTTTTAAGTTACATGGAGTTAAAGCGTAAAAAAGTTGTTTATGTGATTTAGTTCAACACACAGAAATACCCCATCATCTCGTTTATTGCTTCATGTATAAATGTAAATGTTATAGAAAATATATGTAGATTCAGTTTATTACATTACGCTTGATAGCAATTTACTGCAACATAAATATGAGGGCCGCATACGGAATCATGTTTAGGGCCTAACACGAACGAATGGAATCCCTTTAATATAATAATGGATTGTTGAAAATTCTCTTACCAAGTAAATTTGTTTGAGTGTGGTTGTAAGTCTAATATCCAGAAAAAACAATATCTTACGCTTTCCTGATTGCGTTCAAAAATTAGCATATGTCCTTCCCCGAGATGTAACGCACCTCTATACCATCAAAATCGGTTGAAAAGATGGTCCGTTAAAGCTTAGCAGACAGACAGTCGCACTTTCGCATTTACAATATTAGTATGGATTTGCTATCATAGCAATGTCCTTCAAGGGTTCAAGAGATATCGCAAAAAACGCCGAAAAAATCACATTCCTTGTATGGGGAAACCCATTTTTTTTTAAATTCAATTTCATTTTTTATTAAGTTTTTCTTGTTATAGCGGCAATCGCACTCTGTGAAAATTTTAACTGTCTAGTTATTACGGTTCATGAGATATAGCCCGCTGACAAACAGACAGACGGACGTACTGCCAGCGGAGGCTTAGTAATGGGTCCCTTTTGCACCCTTTGGGTACGGAACCCTAACTAATTGGTAATAGAAATAGGCAACGTGTCTATAAGAGATTAAATAGTGGGGCACTTTTTATTAAATAGCATTAAAAATTAGTATGGTTAATTTTGAGATTAGTTTAATAATATAATATTAATTATTGACTGCAATCTGAACATAAAATTATTGGATTAATTTGATAATTGCATCCTTACGTGTATTCATTACATGACTACACGTAAGGATGCAATTCTTTCATCTCGTATTTTCTCTAACTCATATTTTTTCCTATATTCCTCGTATGAAAATAATAAACTTTAAAAGCAATTTGAAATAATGCTACTAAAACCCAATGCTCTTATGCAGCTCGAGCGCCGTAATCTATGCCTGTAATTAAGGCAGTCACGGCTGTATAGGTTTTAATTAATCGCAAAATTACACGTATTTGTGCTATGTTTATCGTCAGAGATTTTCGCCTTGGCTTGTTCTGTACCCTTAGTTACTGAGGCTTATCATGAGTTTGCGCCTCTCGACAGTGTTGAAAGATATCGAAATGCTTTGATTTCGGAGTTAAAATAAAACCTAAAAACGTTCCAAAATTCGTTTTAAAACTCGAACTTCTTACATTATTTTAGTACCAGCGTAATCTGGCAAAAACTATTTTGAAATTATAATAAGTAGGTGGTGCAAAATGTAGGGTAAGGTTGCCACTATTGGACCACTTAACTTTAAACTGCCATAACATTAAAAGTATGAGAGTATATGAATATATGATTCATCGGTTTCTTAGGGCTTATACTCAGGTATTCACAACTGTGATTTCAGATTTTTTACTTTAAGCATAAATACATATATTACAAAAAAACATTTTTGGGATGGTTGCCTTGTATGGACCACTGTTTCCTTGATTGAACCACCTAGTTGCTATAATCGGACTTAGGAAGTTTTATCGACTGGTCCATCTATTGCACCCAAGGAGTTTTAATAAATAAAAGGCTAGATTATTACTAAATTCAGTCTTTTTAATTGAACAGTCGTTTAAAGTTATAGGTAATAATCAACTACAACAACTTTTAAAATATATTTTTAAGATTAGGAATCCATAATACCATTTTTTACCGGCCATTTCTTTTACTTTATTAAATTTGTGCTATAAACCATTTTTCTCTGCTATTTTGAAAGCCAAACTTCTGACATCCATTGGTGTCATGTCGTATAAACAACCTTCCATCTCCTAATCAGGTGTGAGATCTCCTTCAGAGCCTGTTTTTCCCCTTCAATCTGTTTTCCCCCTTTAGCTTTGACGTCAAATCTTCTTTTTAATGTTGCTTTTGGCACACTATCTATCCTAGCTTCATTGAAACTAACTTCTTGCTTACTCAAAGCTAACAACGCTAATTTCATGCCGCCTTCATTCCAGTTATAATACTGGCCTCGTTTCGCCATGCTAAAACAAAAAAAAAAGTTTAATATGACGACAAAAACTTAGTTCCTTTGATTGGACTGGTTCAATGAAAGAAACTTGCATGAGTTCATTCATGGCAACTCACTGTGATCCCAATCAAACCATAAATTTTAAAAAAGTATATAATTTTTGTGACATTTTATTAATAGGTTAGCTGAACGAATAAATATGCAACACTACTGAAAATAATTGCGTAGAAATACCTACAAAATCTGTACTTACATGGTAAAGAATGACGCACAAATTTTATATCAGGAGCTTGTAAAACACACCGACATACGTCCTTCCTCAACGAAGCCTGCGGCGACACTGAAGGTTGAGGGGCAGGGTGCGGGGTCCAATAGCTCTCGTCTCGTCAATAACGGACAATTTTAGGACTGTTTATTTTCAAGAAATCTAAGTGGTCCAAACAAAGCACTGGTCCAATGATTGCAACCTTACCCTACCTAGTTTTTCAAACAAAAAGGTTTAAGATCATTTTGTTCAGCCAGCAAAGCGTTTTGATCTACGACCTACGAAGGTACAGTATATTACTTATGCCGTTGGTTACCTTCTAGTAGTATAACAAGTAACAACTTCATCGAAATATAAAAACTTGTTGTAAGGGCTCTATACTGGTTTATGAAAGCCGTTCCTATTGTTTCTTGGGTAGGTAATTGGTATTACAAAATCAAATCATGTTTGAGCAGTAATATAGCTTGCTGTTGGTAATACCTATTTCACTTCCTGTTGCTAGATATAATTACAAGTTAATTTCGTGTACATTGCGGTAAAATAAGTACCTATATACCTATACATATTATTCGGAATTGCGACACGGTTTCGTCATCTTATCATGTAGATTGTAGGTACTGTTACGTACAGCTTTGGAAGATCAAGCTTGAGTTTTGCTCTAGGTTGAACTACAATCCATTCTAATATTATAAATGTGCAAGTGTGTCTGTCTTCTGTCTATTTGCTACGCTTTTACGGCCAACATATTTAACCGATGTTGACGAAATTTGGTACAGGGATAGGTTGCATTCCGGAAAATAAAAAAGTTCCCGCGGGAAACAAAACCCTAAATTCACACGGAGGAAGTTGTGGACATCATCTAGTTTAAAATAAACCAGTCTTATCCCTACCCAATAAGCTAGCTATGCTTACTATGCTTATACACTTTTTTATTATACAATATTTACATGATACACGTTATAACATTAATTAGATTTTATACTAACCAAATTGCCCCATTTACCTTGGCCGGGTATTTGCGGAAGCGATTTTACCAACGATTAAGTCTATGGGCTTTCCATATTTGATGAAAGATTAAGCGAATGGATGGTGTCTTAAAATTTTAAAACAATCATAATTATTTAGTCACTAATTAATTAAGCTCGGACACGCACATCTTAGTATAGCAAAGCAAATAAAATAGATTTTTGTTAAACTTGTCACTGTGTACCTAAACAATGAGAAAAATTATAGCCAAAATTAGACAGCCTTTGATGTTTATCACAATTTTTTGTTTGTGTAGCGGTAATTTTTGAATGAATGTTTATTTATTTTCATGATTAGGTAGGTAGGTAGTACGGTGTTATTGTGTAATAAGGTGAGCATGTTACAATCAGCCATGCAATGGCGTGCAAATTACAACAAACTTATTTTTAAATAATATAATTGGTAATGCCTTATTATCTTTTGGTAAGCTTATTATACATTTTTACGCATTTAAACTTAAAGGCTTTTTAACTAAGCCCTGCTGTTATAATTGGAATTTTTTATCAATATTAAAAAGCTTAGAATTGTTTCATCCGTCTATACAAGTAGGCACACAATATGAATTACGTGTCTAAGATTTTTTATAGAATACTAGCTGATGCCCGCGACTTCATCCGCTTTGTTGAAGTGTTTTTAAATTCCCCCGGGAACTCCTCAATTTTCCGGGATAAAAAGTGTCACTCTCCAGGTCTCCTCAACTATACCCACGCCAAAAATCACGTCGATCCGTTGCTCCTTTGCGGCGTGATTGAAGGACAAACCAACAAACAAACACACTTTCGCATTTTTAATATTAGTATGATTGGAGCAAGCAACTCGTTTAACCAGATATAGGCTTTGTCAACGTTGCGAAATTTGTGTGGCTGTGTTATCACTTTATCAGATCGTGTGCTAACTTGACCCCAATCCTTGTACACGTTGTATTAATTTGCTCTATATTCTACTACAATGGACAACGGACATGCTAGCCAAGATAAGTAATGAACGTTTAATAAAGGCAAATTGTTTAATTGGCCGGAATAAAATGCTGGTCCTACCACGAAAACCATAAAAGTGGACAGTAAACTCTTGTTTGAAATGTCACCTGGTGGTAAACGATAATGCAGTGTAAGATGGAGGCCTTAACCTTAAAGGTGTATGAGAGCTTTAATGTAAAGAAAAGCATCACCGTATCGGTAGGATGCTTATTAAAATACTAGCTGATGCCCAAGACTTCGTCCGCGTGGATTGAGTTTTTTTTTGGTTCCGTGGGAACTATTTAATTTTTCGGAATAAAAAGTAGCCTTATGTTAATCCAGGCTATAATCTATCTCTGTGCCAAATTTCATCCAGATCCGTTCTGCAGTTCTGGCGTGATTGGGTAACAAACATCCAACCATCTAAATTTTCGCATTTATAATATTAAAGTATAGAGTCGCTATAGATGTGTTATAGTTAGCCGCAGCCGAAGCCTTCCACCAGACCAGAAGAAACATTACAGACAGTAAAAAAAATATTAAGTGCCCCTATTACAAGACCCGAACTTAACAAAGCCAGGAAGATTCAGTGTATCAGGCGGATTAAAGGAATAAATAAATCCTGGTGGTTCTATGTCGGAACCAGTTTAAAACGGAGAATAATATAACTACAGTGGTCTTAATATTATAAAACCAGAAAATGCTTCGGTGGTCTTTCTCGACCAGTCAACACCCACTTGTGAGGAAATAAAGGAAATAAGGCGCTTTACAAAAGGCTTTTATTTTAAACTAACACCGCAGGACGGCAGGACCGCAGTAAGCGCATAACGAATTCCGAACAATGCTTGTGCATAACCCTCTGTGACGAATCGAGACGGTTGGTAGTCAACACCAAAAATATAAACAAAAAAATCTGCCATGTTCAGCCAATAATAGTTATTTAAAGAGTTCCGTAACTTTGGTTTATTTCTTTTAGATTTGGATTTTTATTCATAGGTATATTTTATTTAAATGGCAGGTATGTGGTGCGTTTTTTGGCCTATATCTGTCTTTTCGTGTTTTTGAATAGGTAGGTATGTAGAAACAATATTGTTATATATTTTAACAAATTCTTAAAAAAGACATACATAGGCTACATAGGTACATTATCTTGCAAACCACTTGGTGATACACTGATTATATCCTTGTCTCTATAACATTAGATTCACATTTGTAACTGTCGGAGTTTGAATGGGGTAGTAAATTATTTGTAACATTCCCCATTGCCTACGGAATCCTAAAATGGAGGCCCATCACAATACGCGAACGACGTGTAAACTGTGAACGCGAACGCAAATATGTCCACCATTCGCAATGCTACCCCATAAATTACAGAGATAAATGGTGCTCCGACAATGGTAAAATAAACCAAAGTTTCTTATGACGAGCACAAAATATTTTTTTTAATATCCATTCAATTCGTGCACATAGACCAAAATAAATGATAGACGGTAAAGCTGATCACTTTTTTAAATTCGACTGTTAGACTAGGTAGGTCTATCTTCTTGAGCCTATTTTTGCAGGTCATGAGAATGATGATGCAGCTTCTCGCTGTACTTCATTATTTCATCCACACGAGCTTACTCCAATCAATTTCTTCTTCTATTTGGTACTGATGACGGCATTTGAATTTTAGTAGATTTTGAAGTTTAGTATAATAATTGACAAAATTATGCAAAGTATATATAAAAAGCTTTCTTCATTGTCTTTCTTTTTTTGTCTAATATACACATCAAGTGAATTAACATTAGCTGGGGACAAGCATGAATAATTTTTAAAAATCATTTATCCATCAGGGCTCCATCTATTATTTCCTTTTGTCCGTACGATCCTTACGAAGAGCAAAAATATATTTTTTTAATACCCATTCAAGATATACAATGAATCGCATTGGATTTTAATACCTACGGGCGGGCACCTCGATTGCCGCAAAAAATCTAGAGTGACTACATTATAGGCGTTTTTACGGTCACATTTTCCTTTATCATAGCAGAATAAACTGTTGCGATTTTATACCTGCACAATATGATATAAACATTCCTATTCTATGATATTTATACGATTTATTGATGCTGCTGCTATGTATGGATGATGCTGAGTTTATTCGGCTAAATTTGAGGTCATTTTATTGCGTCTTAGGTACCTAATTTTTTTATCTTTCACCTGTGGACTGTGAGTGACGATGTACTGAAAGGTAAAATATAAAGATACCAGAAAGTACTCAAAGGAAAAGATACCAAAAACGGGTTAAGTATTTAATTTTTATAAAATTTATAATGCTAGTCAAAAATAATTATAATTGTTCGAAGATAATAAAACAGCAAAGATTCTTGAAAAGCGTAGACTACAATCTCAAATAAACGTAATGTAATGAGTAGTTTAAGATAGCCATAATATAATGGTGGACCACGGTGGACACATTTGCGTAATGAGAAGTTAGCGTTAGCTTAGAACGGGATCTGACATGTAAAAGGACTACATGGCATCGTATCGGTATGCCGTTTCAGCTTTAACTAACTAAGCACCAGCCTTAAGCAGGCCACACACAGTAGGCTTTGCATGACGGTTTTCAATATGCATGCAAAACCGTCTGTCTGACTGTTTTGCTTGCTTGAACTTAGTTATGTCCATCTAAGTTTCATAGTACACACACACGTTACTGAATAAAAATTATTTCCAAAAAACCGAAGCCACGAAGCCAAAAGAAGTTTTATTTTTAACTTTTAAGTGTCAGGGTTGAGAATTTGGAGTCAGACCACCTTGAGAGCTTCCTCTAACGACTGAAAAAATAAATTCAAATCAATTCAGAAACCACGAAGATATGCACCGACATACATAAAAAAAAACAATACGCGCCTAATTGAGAACCTCCTCCTTTTTTGGAAGTCGGTTAAAAAAGTAAAAACTCTCAGTCCAACCCATCTACGAGTACATCATAGCAATGGCGGCGGTGGTTGATGATGACGCATAACCACTATTTGGTTTATTATTAACTAGGTGATGCCCGCAACTCGTCCGCGTGGATTAAGCTTTCGAAAAAATTCTTGGGAACTTATTGATTTTTCGGGATAAAAAGTATCTCTGTACCAAGTTTCGTCAAAATCGATTTAACAGGTGGACTGCAGTTATAGCCTAGCAGACAGGCATAGCCGAGCGTCTTGGGACAGGGTACTGTCTCCATAAGTTAGGCTTGGCTAGCTTTAAGTTCTATTAAATTGTTTTCAATAAAGATAAAAAGAGATGGATATATTGTGTAGCTATGTCATTCAAAATAACGAATTCTGTTATGGATAAGTAAAATTATAAAATCCTTACTAATATTTTAACTGCGAAAGTGTGTCTGTCTGTCTGTGTGCCTGTTACGCTTTCAGACCCATCAATTCAACCGATTTTGATGAAATTTGGTGTAGAGATATGTTGCATCCCGGGAAATTCAAGAGTTCCAGCGGGAATCAAAAAATCTTAATCAACGCGGAGGAAGTCGCGGGAATCATCTAGTCATTCTATAAAATAGGCAAATTAAAATATAAGATAATCACTTATGCCCACTAAAAGAACATTCAAACCGGAAGGAATTGCGTAGACACCGCCCGTTAACCAAAGCAAACTAAAACCGAGATCACAAAGAGTGTTCTCGTAAAAACGGCGTTGTAAAAATAAGTGTTTACTCTACCGTGGAGCATCATACCACTCTCGCTTTGAAGTGGCTTCCATTTAGACGCAACCCTTCCATCCGCGTCTGTGTAGATAACGCTGATTGTAACTATTTTCTGGCCACGGTTCCCCTTCATGTGGAAAAAATGGTTCTCAGTTCGGCGTTTTTGTAGAACGAAATTACAGAATAGGTACACAGGTATGCCAGTTTTTTGTAATTATTTTTCTTATTTGGTCTGCTATCTATAATAATACTAGCTGATGCCCGCGACTTCGTACGCGTGGATTGAGGTTTTTTGGTTCCCGCGGGAACTGTTTCATTTTCCGGGATAGAAAGTTGCCTATGTGCTTTTCCAGACTATAATCAATCTCTGTGCCAAATTTCAGCCAGATCCGTTCAGCCGTTGGGGCGTAATTGAGTAACAAACATCCATCCATACATCCATCCATCCAAACTTTCGCATTTATAATATTTATTTGATTGATTGATTGATTGATTATAAATGCGAAAGTTTGTATGGATAGATGGATGGCAGAACGAATCTGGATGAATTTGGCACAGAGATTGATTATAGTCTGGAATAACAAAACTACTTTTTATCCCAGAGAATTAAAGAGTTCCTGCGGGAACGAAAAAACCTCAGTCCACGCTGACGAATTCGCGGTAGTATGAACAAATATATTTTAGGCATGTTTGATATTAGAAGGAAGAAAGCAAATTATTTATTTGGAACCATAGTAGTATTATAAGCATAGATAGACATATTTGTTTTATATCTCTATCCATGACTATAATTACTGTGGTACAGAGGTGTATGGTCCCAAAATGGACTCCCCTCAGCATATGCTAACTGTGGTGTGAGCACAGGTACAGGAAGTTTTGCGGTCGAGGTAATGATTTTTAAAAACGATAAGTAACATTACTGATATTTAAGTACGTACTTAAGCTCGTATTTCAAATAAATATTGCTATGAACTTAAAATCAAATTTGACCATCACTTCACTGAAAAAACGTAAGGGTTAAAAATAAATGAAATACTGCTAAAAATTACCCAGCATGTTTGTCAATATAGCACCTGCAAAGTTTGTAGTTAAAAACAAATACGTCAACTTTGCAGCCACTACTTGTGAAGTATTAACCGTTAGAATTGGTTAAAAATAAATGGTAACTACAACCGACCTACTCGGTAGTAACAGCAGTGTTACTCAGTATTCTCAACCAATTTAATCGGTAACCACAACCGACCTACTCGGTAGTAACAGCAGTGTTACTCAGTATTCTCAACCAATTTAATCGGTAACCACAACCGACCTACTCGGTAGTAACAGCAGTGTTACTCAGTATTCTCAACCAATTTAATCGGTAACCACAACCGACCTACTCGGTAGTTACAGCAGTGTTACTCAGTATTCTCAATCAATTTAATCGGTAACCACAACCGACCTACTCGGTAGTTACAGCAGTGTTACTCAGTATTCCGAACCAATTCAATCGGTAGATACAGTCAATTAAATTTGTACGATCAATTAAAAATATTTATGCATCCACCTTCAGTTTTTTTAGTATCTCATATTACATATTTACAAAAAACAATGAAAGTAGGTACATACATATTTCTCTATTAATAATACAAAGTTAATTGACTGATCTACCGTTCGAATTGGTTGGGAATACTGAGTAACACTGCTGTAACTACCGAATAGGTCGGTTGTAGTTATTACCGATTAAATTGGTCGAGAAAAAGTTTCTTACGTAACGAATACGTACACAAAGTACTTTAGTAAATAGTACATTCATGGAAACCACTGATTGAACACGGTGGCAAACTTAGGCCTACTTATTTAATTTATTTGGGACAAGGGGTTCTTATAATATTAAAGTTCAAATACACTGTAATACAAAACGGATTTATTTTGAATTTTATCTATAATCTAATAATCTATCTTAAATATCTCACATCTTACACTGGCTTCACTTCACAATACTTTACGAACACTGAGCGCGCGTGTTACATGTAACTCCAACGAGGTTCCAGGACGAAACGACACGACTTGGCCCGAGTCGCCACAATTTCTCGACACAGCTTGGTTGTTAACAACTATTGGTTTATCAAGTATTAACCGATCATATCTACTTATTTAAAAGCAATTAAGCACATGATTAGAATTAAATGAGTTTATCTTACTTATTAATAAATTAGTTGGTTTGTTAAAATCAACCGAATAATGACTTTTTTGAAATCAATTGAGCACTTAGTTTAAAATTAAATGACTCAACTTGTTTGTTATTAGATAAGGATGTTCATAAAAATCAACCGATTTAAATTCTAGTTTAGATTTGAACAAAATACTTATTATGAATTAACAAACCCACTCATTAGTTTTGTGTCATGTTCGAAAGTGTTTGGATTTACCAATTATGTTAATTACAAATTATCAATTTTCTATTTGTTAATAACCAAGAACATTTAACAATATGCACAGGTCTATTATATACCAAGTTTTCTTGGCGTTTTTAGATAAGTCATAGTTAAAATATGCCGATTTGCTTTTAACCGAGCCAAAAAGGTCCTTTGTTAAAATAAAATTTTTTCAGTGTTTATAATTACAGTATAAAGTGATGGTCAAATTTGATTACTATGTACTCATAATAATATAAAAAATACTTTTTAAGGCCCGATATACAATCAGGCGGCAACCAACTGTAGGTATAAAACTCGCCACACTACAGCATATATCTGTACGCATATATAGCACTACGCTCTACGCTCGATTTTACAGCCAACTAACCAATTTTGTTACTTGAAATATTTGATTATTATTTATTTACTACATTACATACCTAATATTTATGCCTCCGCGCCACATTATTACAGTAAATACTAGCGGACGCGCCCCTGCTTCGCTCGGGTGAAATTTTTAAAAATTCCTTGGGGGTGAAATATCCAAAAATCCTGTAACACGTGTTTCTTTATATTTAATCGAAAGCCCAAATACCAATTTTCATGAATGTAAACCGAAAAATAAAGAACTTTCATACAAACTTTCCTCCTATATTTCACCCCTTTGCGGGTCGAATTTTCAAAAATAGTAACACTTAACTTCTTCATATTTAACCGAAAGCCCAAATGCCAAGTTTCATGGCTACCTAAAACTTGAAAAATGAAGGACTTTCATACAAGCTTTCAACCACTATTTTACCCCTTTGGGGGTGGAATTCCCAAAAACAGTACACACACGTACACACGTACCCACTACAGCCCATTAACGTCCCACTGCTGGGCACAGGCCTCCACTCTCATAGGAGAGAGGGAATTAGAGCTTTGACCCACCACGCTGCTCCAATGTGGGTTGGCGGGCTTTAACGACTATTATCATGTTAGTCATAATAACCGGGACCGACGGCTTAACGTGCTCTCCGAGGCACGGGGGTGAAACACCGCCAACTTCCTAATTCCGGGCTAGTGCTGAGAATTTCTAGTCAGAAAAACCCAACACTTATTATGGCCCGACCCGGTACTCGAACCCGGGACCTCGTCAGCCGCAGTCGACTATGCTAACCACTAGACCAACGAGGCAGTCATGTACACACACGTACTTCTTTATTTTTTACCAAAAGCTCAAACCCCAAGTTTCATGGATATAACTTGAAAGATGACGGACTTTCATACAAACTTTCACCCCTATTTCAACCCCTTAGGGGTGGAATTTTGAAAAATCCTTCCTTAGTGAGCGCCTACATCATAGAAGGAACCTACTGTCAAAATTTCAAGTTTCTAACCCCAGCGGTTTAGGCTGTGCGTTGATAGCCAGTCAGGACAAACGATTTTATATATATAGAATAGATAGAAAAAAGATTGACATCCTACCTACTTACTAATATAGATAGATTAGGTATGTATGCGCCCGATCATTCACAAACGCTAGGTGCAGTGTTCTTCTATGTACCTATAGTACGCGCGCGAGTTGAATGCAGAGCTAATATTGTACGGTGACACACGATGCATTCAACTCGCGCGCATACTATACATGTCAAATGTAAAACTAAATGGTACGGAACCCTTCGTGTCCGACTCGCACATGACAGGTTTTCATTGTGGTGTATTTTTTTTTATTTGGTGTATTTTTATGTGGTTTACCTACAATAAAAGTGTAATTTCATTCATTCTCATTCATACGATTCATGTGATACCTACTGCCCGCTGACAGACAGACGGACAGAGAGCGCAGGCTTAGTAATAGGGTCCCGGTGGCACACTCTGGATACGGTACCCTAAAAAAGAATAATCGTAAAATATAAAAATAGAAAAGTCCGCCGGAGTGACCGCGGCACGGCCAGGGTTGCCAAATTTGGTTTTGAAATCTACCGAACAAGGACGAGACCGTTGATAGGAACAAACACAACTGATAATAATTATTTTACACAATACTAGCAGATGCCCGCGACTTCGTCCGCGTGAAATAAGTTTTTTAAATTCCCACGGGAACTCCCAAATTTTTCGGGTTAATATATAGCCTATGACACTCACAAACTTTACCTCTTTATAATATTAGTATAGATTTATTTTATAAAATTACACATATTATGGCAGTAGGCATTAAAAGTTACAGGTATGCATAATTTAGGCTTCACCATGTCTACGCTTGATTTGAAATCAAAAATCACAAATGACTGACCTTCGCTCACGTTTCGACACGATTCGAAAGAAAGAAATGGAAAACGTCACGATCTGCGCGTGTACGAACCGGCAACGTCACTTAATATATTGCGGCAAATCTTATACTTCATTATGTATGAAACTGAATAAACCGAACCACTCATACTTCGGCATTTTTGTTATACTTGCTAAAATACCGAACACCTGGCAACCCTGGGCGCACCACTGGCGACGACGCGCTAAGTAGGTAAGTTGGTAACTTAGCGCGTCGCTGCCAGCGTCGCCGAATCAGAGACCCGCCCCGCGCCCCCGTGGCTCTCGTACACAATTCATATTTGCATTTTTCGATACAGTCCATTAGTAAATAATCAAAGCTGTCTCTAGGCATCCATACTAATATTATAAATGCGAAAGTGTGTCTGTCTGTCTGCCACGCTTCCACGGCCCATCTACTCAACCGATTTTGATGAAATTTCGTAAAAGGTTAGGTTGTATGTATAGGTGTAAGGACATAAGCTAGGTACCTACTTTTTACCCTGGAAAATTAAAGAGTTCCTGCGGTAATCAAAAAACCGTAATCCACGTGGACGAAATCGCGGGCATCATCTAGTACGGAAATAATTGAAAAACTTATCCGGGTCACACACAGTTTTTCACATAAAATTGTATAATACACGCCATCTAAATACCTGTTTCTTTTATGAAAACCTAAAACCGTTTACCTATACCTACTTCTTTTTTGCGTTTCAAATATTATATAATAAACTAGATGATGCCCGCGACTTCGTCCGCGTGGTTTAAGTTTTTTGTTATTCCCGAGGGAACTACTTAATTTTCCGGGATAAAAAGTACTTAGATTATGTCACTCTCCAGGTCTTCAACTATACCCATGCCAAAAATCACGTCGATCCGTTGCGCCGTTGAAGCGTGATTGAAGGACAAACCAACAAACCAACTGACTTTCGCATTTATAATATTAGTATGATGATAAATGAAATCATACTAATATTATAAATGTGAAAGTCAGTTGGTTTGTTGGTTTGTCCTTCAATCACGCCGCAACGGAGCAACGGATCGACGTGATTTTTGGCATGGGTATAGACGAAGACCTGGAGAGTGACATAATCTACTTTTTATCCCACAAAAAATTAAGTAGTTCCCTCGGGAATAACAAAAACTTAAACCACGCGGACGAAGTCGCGGGCATCAGCTAGTATGCTATAAAAGTTCTTATCTGTATGAAATAGAGCTGAAATTTTAAGAAACGGTCGAACTAAAAAGTTTTGTAACGAAAAGCATTCCACGCGGACAAAGTCACGGGCATTAGCTAGCGAGATATAATGACAAATAGTAATAATGATAACATGTGTATGTGTGAGTTTAGCAATACTTGTTCCCACAGAAAATTACCTATAAGTGTTCGCCTTCTAGTATATTCTTCCTTTGTTGTGTCATTGCGCGTTGGCCGCAACCTATACCTAGTAGGTAACTATAGTAACATAATCATACTAATAAAATAAATGCGAGTGTTTTTGTTTTTTGGTTTGTTGATTTGTTGGTTTGTCTTTCAATCACACCGCAACGGAGCAAGGGATCGACGTGATTTTTGGTATTGGTATAGTTGAGGACCTGGAGAGTGACATAGGCTACGTTTTATCCCGGAAAATTAAGGAGTTCCTGCGGGAATCAAAAAAGCTAAAACCACGCGGACGAACTTGCCGGCATTAGCTAGTCTTACTAATCAAATAATATAATAATATAATATATAACAATAATCAAATAAATATTATAAATGCGAAAGTTTGGATGTATGGATGGATGTTTGTTAATCACGCCCGAACGGCTGAACGGATCTGGATGAAACTTGTCACAGAGATAGATTATAGTCTGGAATAACACATAGGCTACTTTTTATCCCGGAAAACTAAGGAGTTCCCGCGGGAACCAAAAAACCTCAATCCACGCGGACGAAGTCGCGGGCATCAGCTAGTAATAATATTATAATTACTATGAATGTGAAAGGAATTTTTCAAGAATTGAACTTGAAGAGTTCAACCGATTTAGCTGATATTTGAAATATGAACACATGACCAACTTCACGGGTGAACTCATGGTGGAGAACTCCTCAAATACTCATCGTAACTCCTTCGTGTTTGAGCTCATTGGATTTGTCTTATCGTGTAGGTACTAAAGACCAAGAATGTACTTGGCGTCCAGGGTATCATGATGGAATCGGGAGGTCGTCACAGGACCTCTTCAAATACTCATCTTAACTCCTTCGTGTTTGGGCTCATTGGATTTGTCTTGCCAAGTAGGTACTAAAGACCTAGAAAGTAGTTGGTGTCCAGGGTCTCATGATGGAATCGGGAGTTGGTCAGAGAAACTCGGTTGATTAAGTACTTTGGTTCAGAAATATTTATGAAACATTTCGTGAACCTCGATCTTTTACGAAAACTGGTTTAGAAATCTCGTAGAAATCGGTATACCTACCTACTTGCTTTGAAAAAAGAAAAAACTCGTCGAATTCAGGATCTCCTACTTTTTTGAAGTCGGTCAAAAATAGTTGTTAAATTGTATATAGCTTTTCCAAATAAATTTTGGTGTTGTAATTACTTTTATTTCGGTTCCAAATAAAAATATCAATTTTTTCCATCCGCAGTATACAAACACTGCACTCGCGAAATCGTAATAAAATTTTTGACAAAAAGTGATACACCCGTCCGTTCACGAGCGCGTTTCAGCGCAAACTGAGGCGAAAAATCAAGTCCTCGGATATTTTCCTTAGAAAAAGTATGAAAAAAATATGGTGGGACGCATAAATGACTACGTACTTCACTTGGACGCACAATGTGGCATAGTTTAGATAGAGGACTATATATGCCATCATTTTTTTATAAATTACTAATTAAAATATGCAGCGGATACATAATTGAGGGTTCCTGAACAGACCCCATTTTTCGTCATTTTAAGCGATTCATGCGATATTACGTATTTATGCAGAAAAATTTGTATGGAGTGTGCATTTTTTATATGGTCAAACGAACGCTGAATACATGACCTTTAATTTGATACCATGATATCCCCACAGCTAGAATTCCTATTTCTTTAAAGTGTACCTGGAAAAGTATGAAATTTGTATAAGGCGCCTTAAACAACCGACTTCAAACTCCCGCGCCAACTTTACAACAACAAGCCCACGATATACAAAGTACTTATTTTATTGTTGATATTTTAAAAACCGCTCTACCGATTTCGATAAAATTTATATGGGACCACATGGGAAGTATGCTCTTTCAAATAAAAAAAGAATCATCCAAATCGGTCCACCCAGTCAAAAGTTCTGAGGTAACAAAAAAAAAAATACAGTCGAATTGAGAACCTTCTCCTTTTTTTGAAGTCGGTTGAAAAGAGTAGGAGCTTGCCGGCTCATAAATAGAACCAAGACGTGCCCTAGACTTAAGAGGCGTCGCGATGATCTTGACCCTCTGCAAATAGCTTTATATAATACAATACTACTTGCAGTATTCTGTGTTACTAGACTATAATATACCTACTAATAGACCTACACAAGTCATCTCTTTATCTAAATTTATACGTACTTTACTTCTGCTTGTCACTACATTCGGCTAAACATTGAGTGGAAATCTCGAGTAAACAATCTTTTCTTTAATGTTTTCATTTTAGAAATTAGTTGTTAAAATACTTGTCATATTGACAAAAATAGACATATTTAATGTTAAGGAGAAGATAAAGTTAGATTTTAACTGGGGTTTGGAGCAAGATATTTAAAAGTAAATTAATTAATCCATACTAATATTATAAATGCGAAAATGTGTCTGTCTGTCTGTCAGCTACGATTTCGCAGCCCATCTGTTCAACCGATTTTGATGAAATTTGATACAGGGATAGGCTGCATCCTGGGGAAGGACATAGGCTTCCCGCGGGAATCAAAAAATCTTAATCCACGCGGCTGAAGTCGCGGGCATCATCTAGTGAATTAATAAAATAATAACAAAGACCTTAAGCGAAATTGATATAATAGGTAGATACTACTGTGCCACGTGTAATTCTTACAACTGACTTATCAATTCGTATTAAACTACGTAGCAAAGCAATAAGTAGAAGTCACAGATGGCTCTTGCACTCATTGGGTCTGATAAAACAGCCAAAAGAATAATATTACCCTATTGATATTATACTGATCGTTTTACTAATTTAATTTAAAATTTGTTTGAACTTTTCTTCGTTTATCTGGAACAAGATGCAGATGCTCGCGACTTCGTCCGCGTGGATTGATTTTTATTAATTCCCGCGGGAACTCTTCAATTTTCCGGGATAAAAAGTAGCCTATGTCCTTCCCCGGGATGTAACCTATCTCTGTAAGTACCAAATTTCATCAAAATCGGTTGAGTAGTTGGGCCGTGAAAGCGTAGCAGACAGACAGACAGACTGACAAGCTTTCGCATTTATAATATTAGTATGGATTTTCAATTTGCAAAGAAAGTATCTGAGCTTAGTAAGTCTTATCTTCTGAAACTTTAGCTCTGGATCTTATGTCTTCCTTAATTGGCATATATCGCACATGTAACGTACAAGTTCCATAGTTTTTTTTTATCCACTACAAGTTAGCCCTTGACTGCAATCTCAACTGAAGGTAAATGACGATGTAGTCTAAGATATTAGCGGGCTGACCTGTTAGGGGCATGGCAGTTATATTAAACCCATACACCTATACGGTTTCTACACGCCATCGTAACGGAGCGCGAAATCGTTTGACGGCATGTCTTTGCCGGTGGGGTGGTATCTAACCACGGCTGAAGCCTCCCAGACCAGGGTAAATTCAGAAATTATAAATTCCGAAAATTACCCTGCCGGGGATCGAACCCGGACGTCAACACGTCAAAACAACAGCGCTCAATACTGCACCACGGAGGTCTTCACAAACCTTTGATTATGTATATGTCACCGTAAGATTGTAAAAGCCGTTAGATTATAATCTAACTCGCGAAATTGTAAACTGTCGAATGATTACAATATACCGGATTATTTTCGGTAGATTGTAATCTGTTAGGTTTATTAACCCGATAGAACTTAGAAAAGTGTTACTACTTGGTTATTTATGTCGAACCCTAACCTAACCTACAAGAAAGAGACAAGAAAACGTAAATACAATGAGTATTTCAAAAATTGACACTTAAAACATTGAACGGTTCACAATCCTTCGACTTTTACAATCTATCGAAAAAAAAGCGTTAGATTACAATCTTACAGTTTTTACAATCTTACGGTGACATATAATATAATCAAAGTCAAAAACGATGTTGTATGTTCCGTTTCATATAACTGTGAAAAATCCCAGTTAATATTTTGGTATGATGTTCCGGTCACATATTAAACCTTGTTTTATCTACTGAGCGTACAACAAACAATAGCATAGTAACTTATCAGGTTAGTTAACCAAATAAAAGACTCAACTACGCCGCTCTATAATAAAACCATCAATTTCACTTAAACCAACAGTGTGCCGTTCCCAAACTTTTAAACCTTGCACAAGTTTAAACCGTAATGTCTTAATAACTGTAGTTTATCTCAATATGGTTCCACGTTGTGGGAGTTTTAATTAAGTAAATTGTTTTATCTGTAGTCAGTAGAGACAATGGGAGCATTATGGGGGAGAATTTTATTAACACCACACCAAGATATGTATCGCGTATACGGGTGGCCGCTTTAACAAATAGAATTGATTTGTTTGATTTTAATCTACGTTTTGTCTTTATTGGATTACTAAAGTAAAAGTAAAATTGAATGCGCTGATAGTCTAGTGATTAAAAATTTGGCATTTTATTCGGGAGATCCGGGATTGGAATCTCCTGCATAGTTTTCTGAATGACGTGCATCTATAAGCTATTAATTATTAATTGCTTTAACGGTAAAGGAAATTTCCATACCCGAGAACTCTAAATAATATTCTCAAAGGTGTATTTAGTCTGCTAATCCGCACTTGACCAGCTTGGTGGACTGTAGTGAGAAGGGTTCTCATTTTGAGAGGAGACTCTTACCTAGTAGTGAGCTGGTAATGGATGTGTGATATGATTTTTTTGTGTATGGAATGAATGTACTAGAATCTGATAAGATTAATTATGATTCAAACTTTCGTGATGAGACAATTGGACTTTCTGTTGTATCAGCTGGACAACTGTCCAGCTTGTGCTAGGTGTATAAGCCTTCTTATTCCTGCAAGAATATTATTAGAAACAGCCTTATGAAGAAGTTTATCCTATATTGTAATATGCTAGGGCTGGTTTGATAGGATCATGTTTCTATACCTATTCACTTAATGAAGAGAATACTGACTACGAATTATAATTATAGAATGATATAATATGATAATGATAGTCTTTAGTCTATATCCCATATTCTGAAATCAAAGGCGTTTGTTTCACACCCCCCATGAATAAAATCGATGGAATGTTGTTTTCATGCGGGCTTCAAATAAAAACAAGTTCTCTTTCTTGCTACTTTTGTAGAAAAATACTAGACACCGAGGTATTCGAGGTGGTCCTTATCTTAATCAATAACAATGTAATATTGGATATAGGTCACTTAGGAATTTTAGTGGCTTTAATAGTAGCTTGTGTCTCTTGGCTCTGTGTAAATCGTTTTGTTGTCTTCAATTCTTCTAGTTTATAGAATTCAGGTCTACCATTAAGACTGTATTTTCCTGTACGGGAACCTTAATTATATTTATATTACTAAAATTCTGTTACCACAAAACTTAGAACTCAGTTTTTAATTCAGATCGATTATTTGGTAAAATTATATCTGAGAAATCTATAGCACTATTTATTTTTGTTATTACGTCAAATAGGAGTTCAATATTTACAACCTATTATGATGAAAAAATTATTAAATACTTAAAGTCTTAGAAAACATTCAACATGGCTTACGTTTGAATGTACAATTAACCATAAGCAGGAAGAAAAGTATAATGAAAAAATTTGCATTCTAAAACTTTGAATTCACCGTATACTTGTAGCGAATCAGCGTGGCGTAATAAGCCCCTAATCCTATCTTTGATAGGAGATTAAACATCTTCGCAACGCAAATCTATAGGTTGTTTTATTCTAAGCCGACTTCAATAATGAAAAGTATACTTACTTACAGCATGCCCAGAAGGATAGTCTTGTCTATTATTGTTTTCGATGTGACTACTTGGTTACCTACCTGTCTACAATATATTTATTACCTACCTACTCGATAGTAACCGAGTAACCTGTAACAGCTTGCCAGTTGATAAAATAGAAATTTTGTCAGCATTCCTATACAACATATTATTATGTCAAAACCTCAAACTATTCAATTAAACCTTACTCGGAGTTGGTAAAATCGGCACAAACAATTAAGCAATTTATTTTATTAAGATTTGAGTACTCGCCTTTACGAAATACGGGTTATAATAAAGCTAGAAACAGACGCAACGTTAACCATACCTATTTATCTTTCGATTTAAATCTCCTTTGGCTCGGATATGCACTTCTCGAAAAACTTATTTTCTCTAAAAATAAAAACGAATTGCAAAATCTCCAGGAAATCTTTCATAACTAAAGCTGGGGGAAGTCAAGTATATTTCGGAATACCATCAGAAAGTTACGCTAATTGGAATTAGATTTGTTCCAATTTGGGGGTAAACGGTGCGTTATACGATTTCCTCGTCCACCCCTGCGTTTGGGCTTTGGAAATCAATGAGCCAACGTGACTTCATCCCTTTAACTCTATTTAAAATCACGGTATAATATTTTCGATACGATTGCGTTTTTTCGTTGTCAGCATTTTTCTGTCTGTTTGTCTGTCTGCTACGCTTTCACGGGCCATCTGTTCAACCGATCTTGAACCCTTAAACCACGCTGACGAAGTCGCGGGATCATCTAGTACTTCTAGTAGTATATAATTTTATTATTATGTTGTAATAATATTTTACATTAATATACAAGGTCAACAAGCAATGGTAAATCGTAAGTTTAATTGTTTTTTTTTTAATAAAATCCAAAAAAGCTTACCTTCATACCGTCGCTATAAATCGTTAAAAAACCATTACAGATGTTATCAGTTTGTTTGCTTATGCACTTATGAAATAACATTTTAACTGTTATAGACTATAAACTATAATAGTGTGTAATTTGTATATTTTCTGTACCAATAGCCTCATTATATGCTATAAACGGTGCTTTGCAGAAATTGCCGGGGCAATCTTCATGAATCTTGCTGGTGTTTAAACTGATAGGGATGCCAAAATAAATATATTACCAAACTTCGATCAAAATAACCTGCCAGTAAATTTCATAGTTTGCTAATATTTATTTTGTCAATTTTCTTCTGCAAAATATTTCTGAAATTCCATAGGTTTTGTTAAAATTATACCTAGTAGACTCTTTAGGTATCTACCTAGAGACCAACTCCTGTTACGTATCCCCAAAATAGACAAACTTCTGTTTCGTATCCCATTAATTAAAAAACAGGGAACACATTTCTCGCCTTTTATCCCTTCCTATTATTTGTATTAAAAAAATAAACAATTATTATTTATAGCATAATAAAAACATGTGAAAACAAACACAGATAATTTAAATTATTTGATGTGATAAAAATATGTACAATGTAGCATAAATAATTTATTCACATGAGTTAAAACAGATGTACGCAATCCCAGTGCCAGCCCTGGTTGTAACGTATAATTTGATCCAATAAAATAAATCCAAACTTTCTTCTTACATTGTCGTTAATATTCTCATTGTTGTTGAGTTTTTGCTCTATTTACTTATATTATTATATCAATCAAATGTATAGAGAAGAACAATCATGAATGAAGTTCATTTTTTCTCGCGTACCTTTCTTATAACAATTTACCTACTATAGCTTTCAACTTTGCCTTAATTCACAATGCTATTAACATTTATACTGACTAATTAAAAAAAAATAAGGAGACCCAAACTAATCAACATTATTTACTGTTTGCGCGCGACGTGAATGCAGAGTAAATGTATGTGTCACCACCATAAACTTACTCTGCATTCACCTCGCGCGCGATCTATAGTAATGTAATGTTTCTTATTTTTAATATTTATTGACTATGAAACGTTCGTATTTCAAACGGATCATCTTAAAATTTTTGTCGAAATATTCCGGACTAGTTTCGAACCCTTATTTACAAATCTTACTAGGTACTTGGACATAATATAACAGTAGGTAGCAAATTGCAAATAGGTACCGAGTACCGACCAAATATCAGTTTCCTATTATTTTATTAGCATTTCAAAAAAAAAATTAATAATTTTTTTTTAAATATTCATACAAAATGTCACAAAATCTAATCTAAACCTACTTAATTAATGCGTCTAGAAAAGGTTACAAAACAATCTCGTAAGACGCGCTAAAGAAACTTGATCTAGTCTAGCAAGTAGTCTTCACTTGGTCAAGGTCTTGCTGGAGCGCAGGCTGAGTACACACTCACCGTTCTGCTACTCAACGGAGTAGACTAGACCAATATAGTGTGAGTTAATCAAATGAATTACATTTTCAAGTGTAAAATACTTACTTTTTCTACAACTGCACTCAAGTTCAATCGATGAGACATTGCTTTCTCACCTTTCTCACGAATTTTGCAACGCTTTGTCGATGCAAAGTCTGCGAGAAAGCATTCAAACAATAAAATACTAGTATTTAAGTGCAGAATGAATATAAATTTTCATACCATCCTCAACTGATAGACGTCCACTGCTGGACATAGACCTCTTGTAAGGATACTTAAATGCTAGTAAGTAACTGTTTATGTCAGGACTCTCCCGCTATATATGCTATGGAGAGTGACTACTTTTTATCCCGGAAAATTAAGGAGTTCCCGCGGGAATAAAAAAAAATCTTAAACCACGCGGACGAAGCCGCGGGCATCAGCTAGTGCATAATATAATAGATATTCTGCTGTTTTTCGATTAAATCCTTTTAGGAAAATGAAAACTGCACTAAAGCCATAATAATTAAAATTAAAATTAAAATCGACAGAGAATTCAAAGCATTACTTACTGAGGAATAAAATATCGCACACAATAATATAAAGTAGCGGACAATAATAATTATTAATCGATAGTTTATAATCACGTTTATTGTTTCTCACAGCAATAAAATGCATGCTCGTTCCATTTCACGCGGCTGTCCATTGATTTTAATTGCTGACATTTATATAATTGCTCCATTGGAAGTAACTTTCACGTTGAAAGCCTGTCGATTCTAATGTGCCTACAGATATCTAAACGTAATTTTAGACACAGATAAGACATAGCTACAACACTTTGAAGCCAAAAATTATCTGACCACTTTTTTACTCCGCCTCATAATAGGTATGCTCCTAGTGTCCTGACTCCTAATCCATCATTCATAGTCGTACCAAAACAAAGCAATAATGATGTTACTAGTAAAGATTTCGAACAAAGATTCGGTATAAATATTCCCTACCTTTATCCAGTCTCATTATTATCCACTCTCATCATTATCATATCAAGCCACTCCTCTTCCTCACTACTGAGCAAGAATCTCTTCTCAGAATGGGAAGGATGTGGCCATAGTTCACCACACTAGCCAAGTGCGGATTGGAAAGCTTCACACACCTTTGAGAATGACACGCAGTCCTCACGATGTTTTTCTTCCCTAATGCAAGTAATATTTAACGAGCCCGGGGATCAAACCGTCGGAGATAGCCACTCTACCTTTTAGAAAACTCTTTGATCAAAGCCCGTTGTTTCTAATGCGCCCAATAAAGATTATAATGTCCATGTATTGTATCTGATGTTGATATTAATTAACTGTGGTTTGATGTTTAATTAGCCGAAGTTTTAAGAAAGGGCCTAGACACATGCGACGCATGATGGCACTTACACACACGGTACGTATAGGTAAGTATTACGAAGCACTGTATTCACAGACACATCAGAGTGGACAAGTATTTCCATACCAACACGGTATCGGTAAAGCAGTCCCTGTCGTGATTAAAAAATGTTGCAGAGCGTTCGATAAAAAAAAGAGCTCGCGGAGACGGAGAAACTCTCACAAAAGACAGCCGGGTGCCACAAATCCTGAACCGTGAACAGGAATGGAACACGATTGGGACAACGAGTGAGCAATGAATGAACTCAGCTAACCAAAATCTGACCTGACCTGAGACTTCTTCTTGATGTTATGCACATCGCAGTACCGGTAAGGACGGATGAGAACGCTGGAGGTTTTAGTCCGTAGGTCATCGAGAGTATCAGCTCATTGGTGTCGGCAACATTATTTGATAAGTATGCACAAGCTGTTTCCAGTAAGAAAAAAAGAAATCTGTGAAGTTTCACTTTATAATTCTATTGCAGTTGCTTCATACAATTAATTCAAGGAGGTAAAAATCATACACTTGCGCGTTTATTATGGCGTCGCTCCTGGTGCGCGTTGTGTGCGTCCCAGCTTTAAATGGGTGGGGTCAGCCTTTATTATCACAAGTATGTAAATAGTCATTAGGACGTTTATCAATCAAGTTAACTGGTTCTGTTAAGTGATTTGTCTCTTAACGTATTAAGATCTTGGCTGTCAATGTGAAGATTCATTCTGAAGACAAGTTACTTAACCATGAGCAATAAATTTAATTGTCATTTTTGATAGTTTTGCGTGAACATATTTTATTGTTTTAAAACAGTGATTGAACTCCATACTAGCGCAATATGTAGTTTATAAAAACAGCAATGAATATAAATGATATGGTTATTCAAAATCTAGTATTGAAGAAATGACAGCACATACCTATAAACACTATATTATAGAAACAATGAATAAATATTCCTATTTCTATGCACAGATCTATGCTATGCTATGTGTTTGGCGATTAAGTTACTTTATGCTAAGTCGGTATCTAAATGGTTGACTTTCTAGGATCGAATTTTACCTTTATTTTTACTCTATGCTTCAAAATTGGTCCTGAGTTTATTATGTATTTAATCATTCAAATCCATAGTTAAAATCCTTTAAGTAAGTTAACAAAGTAGTGCTAAACCTAGGTACTTTACAAAATTATAAGCTAAGTGGGGAATGTAGCTGCAACGTTATGTTCATAACATAATATATAGCAGGCGAAATTTTGTTATGCGTACCTTCATTAGTTGGATTTATATGGAAATTCATAATAATTAGCAGCTTGTATTTAGTTCTAAGGTATGCAAATCAGTTTCATTTCGTTACATAATTATTACTACATTACCTATTCCAAGTTAACTTCCACGAAATACCTAGATAAGTAACACTATGCTTACTAAGGAAATTCTGTTTTGATTAAACGCAATATTATTTATACACTAAAATAATTCGTAATAATATACTAGTCTAAAATTACTGACTGCTTTTCAAAAATCTTCCCGTGGAAAATAATAACACCGTTTTCAAAATCTATCGGTTTATTCAAGATGCTTCATATTTCTTAGCTGTTTTAACTATTGTAACTTTGCTGATTTTAATAAGTTGAGCTAGTTATGAAGAAAATACCTAAATGTTTATTTTTGTTACTAATTATAAGAATTTTTCTGTAATGTCTACAAATAAGTACAAAATTAAACTTTTTAAAGATTTAATTAATTAACTTCACAATATTCAAACTAATGAAGCGATTTTCGGACGCATAATTATGAATGTTATGTTTGCATTTAAACAAATTAGAAACGGTATGCAACTAATACACATGTAAAGCCAAATATCCATTTAACAGGAATCAGCTTTCTAATTTTAAACAATCGCCCCAATTCTCGTGGTGGTCAGGGAACCATAAATTAAGCTTCACTCAAAAACAGAAACAGTCCATACTCCACATGTCACCTCTTAAAAGCCCTTTCAAGCATAAAATAAACAATATTTTGCTACCGTTTCGGTAAAGGTAACGCAGTTGGGAATAATAGGATTTTACATTTCCTAACCCTATTGTGTTTTAAAAGAAAACAAATGGAGTGAATGCATGGGTCTTTCAAAGAGTCTACTTGTCCAGCTTCCGTAGAATGGGATAATGACAAGGGACTTCTGTATGGTATTGTCATTACGCCCCATGGGCTTTTAAACAATATCGATTGCCCGCAGAGATTCGTATTTCGGAGAACCAAATGGGTATGGACAGTAAAATTTGTTTTGTGTACAGCGTGATTTATTGAATGTTTCCAAATAATACCTATGTACATTACGTGCTTGTATAATTGAATATTATAAAAACTAGCTATCGACCTGGCTTGTAATAAGTAAAGTCATACTTACTATTTTTAGTATGATTTAAGTTAACATCGTCAAAGTATCTCTATGCTCTATCACATCAAATCAAATATACATAACTGTTATAAATGCGAAAGTTTGGATGGATGGATGTATGGATGGATGTATGGATGTATGGATGGATGTATGGATGGATGTTTGTTACTCAATCACGCCACAACGGCGGAACGAATCTGGATGAAATTTGGCACAGAGATAGATTATAGCCTGGAATACTATACTTTTTGTCCCGGAAAATGAAAGAGTTCCCGCGGGAACCAAAAAACCTCAATCCACGCGTACGAACTATCCAGCTAGTTTACCTATTATAAGGGTAGGGTAAAATTTATTAAATCCAGCGTCTCAATAACATGATTAAAATCCTCAGCCACTAAAAGTTTTGGACTTCTAAGATAACAAATTACATAATTTGACTTTTCAACCGACTTCACAAAAAGGAGGAGGTTCTCAATTCGACTGTATTTATTTTATTTTATTTTTATGTTTGTTACCTCAGAACTTTTGACTGGGTGAACTGATTTGGATGATTCTTTTTTTATTTAAAAGGGTATACTTCCCATGTGGTCCCATATAAATTTTATCGAAATACTTAATTCGAGCGGTTTTTAAACTATCAACAATAAAATAAGTACTTTGTATAGCGTGTGCTTGTTTTTGTAAAGTTGGCGCGGGAGTTTAAAAATAATTTCTTATATTTAATTATAATTTAAATTATAGTATAATAATCAACATTTTATTTTTAAAATTATTTGAAAAATAAAATTTATTTAATGTAAACTTTTTACCTCAACGGTCGGTTGCACGTACAGAAACTTATCTTTATTATTAGGTAACTTGCCGACTAAAAATCTAGCAAAGTGAGTTACACAAGTTGATATCTATAATTATTACCTATCTATAATTTATTATCTATAAGTTAGTTTTTATAATTTAGGCAAAAGGTAGAAGAACCCTGACTTTTGCAAGTTAAGTTGGCTTTAACCATAACAGCTAACTGTTGCAACTTCCAATTAACAGTCTCGACCACCGGTTTGAGAAGCAAATTCTACTGATCAGTACCGGCAATAGATTGAAATGTTTTACTAAAAGTGTCTTCATAATAATTATACGTTGGGTAAATGTTTATAAGATGTTAAAAAAAGCAAATCGTAAAATCATGTTTCCGATTTTAGTAGAGTAATCAGAAACCAGAGCCTATTGTATTCACATAACATTCAGCAAAAGAATAGTCTATGTTTTTATATTTAGAAAAAAAACATCAGGTATATCGGATATCAATGCGCAATTTACCTTTTGTGTGTGTGTGCGACTTAGTATCTGTTACTGTGACAGAAAAAGGAAACTATGAGTAAAACGCAATCGTATTTATTGTCCTTCAACAATAAATCCCTAACAATTCGTTTGTAACATGAATACTGATCATTATCGGAGTTTTGTATAGCTTATCTCTGTCACAGAGAAACCGATCGAGAGTTAAACTGTGATCAGATGTTTATTCCTCTCAATTACCTTTCAACTTATTGATTAGGCTTGTTAACAATTATTGTATTAACATTACGCTTCATTGAATAAGAAAGCGTTCGTATTCTTTGTTAGGTATTTTTTAACCAAATCTATACTAATAATATAAATGCGAACGTTTAGATGCGATGGACGAATGGATGTTTGTTACCCAATGAAACTTGGGTGCCATGAAACTTGGCACAAAGATAGATTATAGTCCGGAATACACCTAGGCTACTTTTTAACCCGGAAAATCAAATAGTTCCTGCGGGGAACCAAAAAACTTCAATCCACGCGGACGAAGTCGCGGGCACAGCTATTACAACAATAAATTCTGCACCCAGCTTTTGTGTCATATTATCTTCTCATAAGTTAAACAAGCAATTTGTCCCCTGGAATGTATCAATCAAAGATTTAAAAATAATTGTAATGCATTATCAATTCAGAACGAAGAATCATAAAGCGTTGATAACGCATTATGATTTTTCTTTCCTTATGCGTACTAGCCCGGAGTTAGGAAGTTTGCCTCGGAGAGCAGGTTGTTCCGCCGTTCATCGCCTGATCTCTCTCCGGACGTGCCGGATTTTCCGTCCCATCGGGCTATGGGAGTAAAGGAACAGAAAGTGCACCTGTGTATGCGGACACACTTGTGCAGTATAATATCATAGTTCATAGTTCCTGCGCAGATGGCTAATCTCTCTGGAGATAGGGCGCTGTGGCCGAAATTTGGTCGGGAGAACATTATTATTATTAAAATGTTAAATTGCTTTAGTTAATGTTCTCTATACTATACTATACACACGTAGAGATGCCTGCAGTTCAATAGTAACGTCATAGCGTTGGTATAAAAATTTAAAATTTTGCTCTGCACCTATCTAAATTACCCACATCCAATTAGTATTCCTAACCCATGAACAGTGTTTTATTAAAAATACCATAAAAATATATTGAATAGTTTTAACGTGTGCTGTATCGTGAACAGTGGCACGCCGTCCAAATTGCTATTCACGGCAAATAGCCGGCCAAAACGTCGAAAAGATTTGCGCGTTTATACATCGAATCTAAATTTTTATAGCAACGGCTTTTGGAGTGCGAAATCGTCGCGAAAATGTGTTTTAGGATATGAAACAAAGTACAAATCCCCAAATCTTGCTCCTTTGTAATCATACTTCATACTAATATTGTAAATACGAAAGTGTGTTTGTTTGTTTGTTGGTTTGTTGATTTGTCCTTCAATCACGCCGCCACGGAGCAACGGATCGACATAATTTTTGCCATGGGTTTAGTTTAGCACCTGAAGAGTGACATACTACATAGGCTACTTTTTATCCCGGAAAATTAAGGAGTTCCCGCGGGAATCAAAAACCTTAAACCACGCGGACGAAGTCGCAGGCATCAGCTAGTAAAAAAAATCCAGTTTTTTTTGCGCAAGCTTAGTTGTAACTGTTAAGTCAATTCAAACTTTACTAGACTTTCGCTGGTCGAAATCGTGATAATTGTTATGATTATTAGATGCTGCAATAGGTAAGGGTATCTACTCAATATATAGTACGCGCGCGAGTTGAATGCAGTCGGGGCATAAGGTGACACATACCTGAGCTCTGCATTCAACTTACGCGCGAACTATAACTTGATACATTCGAGGTAGGTACAACGCATGCAATGCCAGCTGATGCCAAAAAAATAAAAATAAATTATGTAATGTCATAATTTAAATTCAGGTGTTTCGTAGTAATTATTATACAGTTAAACCAAGTATAGTTTTTCAACTTTCTCTCGGAACTCTTATATTATGATACCCTGAAAGAAAGTAATGCTAAAGGTACAGTATAATTTAAAATGACACGGTATCTGCGAGCTCATTGAAAACCGTGGGTGTGATCGACGAAGCGGAACCTCGTAAATTGCTAACATTAGAAACCTCTCGAGACCACAGAAACACCAAATCTATTGACAAAAGACGATTATCGATATGCTCATTGTAGCGGTAGGAGTGGCGCTTGTCTATCATGATAGATACCAGAAAGCGATTTAAATGAACTTCGAATTGTTAGCACCTAACGGGCTTTTTGTCGCAACGCGTGCAAGTTTCACGGTGGATCAAAACCATGAACCATTCGGTTGAAAACTTTGCAGCTGTCGCCATATCTCGGACAACAGCCTTTGTCCCCACATACGACTTCATATAAATGCAGTTTATACGGATCCTTGAAAAGAATGTGCTCTCAAGAAATTAAGTCTCACGGAAAAAAAATTACGTCTATTGTAAATGTTTCTCACACAATGAAGTTGGCCATATCTTTGGCGCATTAAAAAGTATTCATGCGGTATTTTTGGGTCTATCCGTGTCATTGTATCGCCGAGATCTTGACACTTTATGTGTGTCATTTTTCTTGGTCAAAATAAAGAAAAAAGTTGTATTCTATGATATTTCAGAACATCGTTGGATATTACATAATGTAATGTGAAACCTCAAGCTTACTGATCAACTTCAAATCCATACTAATATAATATTATGAATGCGAAAGTGTGTCTGTCTGTCTGCTACGCTTTCACGGCCCATCTGTTCAACCAATTTTGATTAAATTTGGTACAGGGATAGGTTGTATCCCGGGGAAGGACATATATAGGCTAGGTACTTTTTATCCCGGAAAATTCAAGAGTTCCCGCGAGAATCGAAAAAACTTGGTCCACGCGGACGAAGTCGCGGGAATCATCTAGTACGTTTATAAAAAAGAGTAATAACATTTGGATATCACAGAACTAGGAAACCTCTACCTAGTAGCAGGTTGACCTCAGTAAAATTATGTTACTAGCAAAAACCTCACTATTATACCACAGCCTATATAATATACTGTCGGAATCTAATAAATAAAAGTATGATATGGTTGACAGTGTAGAATTGTAGATGGATTAGAATCGTGGCTACCAAATTGTACCGTATCAGATGGTATTGTCTCAATCGAATGCCAATGAGCATTCGATGAGCACAGTGCGATGACCCCACTTGCTAAATGATGGGGAACTAAAGAGCATTGAAGAATGTGATTTACGGCGGCCTTTGTTAACGTGACCTAAATGTTTGTGGTGTAGTTTATTTGTACTGTATGCCCTATGCAGCCCTACAAGTTGGTGGTTATAGTAACTCCAACTCCTCCAACTCATTCAATCTTTATTCTTTTCATCATATATTTGCTTTATAATTTTTGTCACGACATCATGTAAATTATAAAATAATTAAAAAAAATCACTAGCTACGTTGTCGGTTCTATAGGATCAATGTTGCGAAGCTGCGGTGCAAATTTAGAGGTACCTACAAATCCATAATTCCATACCGTAATATTACTAAAAATACCAACGTGTGTCTTTCAATATATCTGTCTGTCTGCTACGCTTTAGTGGCCGAGCGTTTTAACCCATTTAAATGTTTTTTTTTAATGTAGGTAGCTTACATCTCGAGGAAGAACACGGTCTACTTTTTTGTCCCGGTAAATTAAGGAGTTCCCCGACGAAGTCGCGGGCATCATCTAGCATTCACATAAAATTAAGTTACAATTACACAAATGTCGCAACGGAGCTACGGTCCACGGATCTACTTGATTTTTTGCATCCAGATGTAACTCGTAGTAGATGTACAGTGGGGACATATTTATTTCGGAATATCAAAGAGTTCCTGTTCCAAATCAACACGGTATTCCTCGGTAGGTATACAAATTCCTCGATAAATATATACTCAGACTATTTGTGTAAATTAATTACGAAAAAGCCTTGAATTATTAAAATTATCTTTCCAGTTACAAAAACCGTAGTATAATGAACCCAATTCACTTTTATCTATATGGCGTCATCATATTATATCGCCCATAAAAGTTACAAAGACGTTAAATACAGCTTCCAGAAACAAATATCTTTATCTGTACTTAAAAATATAAAAACAAAGGGATTCTCTGTTAGCAATATATCTGTCATACTCCTTGTTAATATACCGCTTTGACTCAGCGATGATCAAAGGAGCTTTCTTGCTTAGAATCTCGGTGACAACAGCTAAGGGCTACCGTGGACATTTGATTTATATTATTATTCTCTCGAATTAGTAAAAATAAGCTGTAAATAACAGTTTATAGAACTGTCTTTGACCTAGTTATTGTCTATTTAGTAGATAAGGTAACTGACTCGATCCATAGCCTTCGTGAACTATCCCTGGATTGGTATGTTAGAACCTGAAATACTAATGTTTTATTTTCGTGAAATGAAATTCGTCTAAAATTGAGAAGTAGTAATCGTACCTAAACCCATCGTGAGATAATTGATTAAACTCGATAAAAAACAAAAGATATAATTGAATAAACTCAGTCTAGGGTCTAATTTTAAAGCTATCTCAGATGTTGTACATACCTAAGTACCTACTACATACCAGGTATGAAAAAGTCTGTAGTAGACCTAAGGTTATCCAAAAATAATGACTTCAGGAATGCTATATTTAAATTCAGCACACAAGCTAAGTATCTTTTTTGCTTGCGAGAGTAAATTCGCTTTCAAAATGTATCGTCACGTTCGCTGGATATCATTGGACCTTGTACATTATAATGTCCTCCCGACCGAATTTCGACCACGGCGGCCTATCTCCAGAGAGATTAGCCATCTGCGCGGGAGATATTACAGTGCACTCTCTGTTCCTTTACTCTCATAGCCCGATAGGACGGAAAATCCGACACGACCGGAGAGAGATCAGGTGCAGGACCGACGGCTTTACGTGCTCTCCGAGGCACGGGGGTGAAACACCGCCAACTTCCTTACTCCGGGGTAGTACTGAGAATTTCTTGTCAGAAAAACCCAATACTTGCTATGGCCCGACCCGGGAATCGAACCCGGGACCTCGTCGGCCGCAGTCGAACATGCTAACCACTAGACCAACGAGGCAGTCAAACATTATACCTACATAATGAACTAAGGCATCCAATTTCTGGGAATTATCGAATATTTTTTTATGTTCGCCATTGTATGGAATAGATAGCAACTCTGTAGCCACATAATATGATATAACAACCAATGGTTGTTTGATGGGTAAATAGTTGCTTGTGTAGGTACATACTAACTAAGACTTGGAGTTACAATGTATTGTGCAATTAATTAATGTCACTTGCTATAACTGTGAAAAAAAATATCGAGAGGAAACCTGCATGCTATTAGGTTCTCAAAAGTATGCCGATTCGCACTTGGCTATCCTGGTTGACTTAGACTAGTGCTTCTTATCCTGAGAGGTGAATCATATTCAGATTTGGCGAAGGGGATGAGATAATGATGACGATGCAAACTGCCAACTTCCATATTATGAGTAATATCTTGCAGCAACCATATTGGCACATCTAAGTGGTTGGACTGATCAGAGGTGCGATTATGTAAGGAAATCGTATAAATTTGACAGCCTAAAACGTATGGTTACGTATGTCAAACGGTCAAATCGTATTATCTAAGGTGTTCATAGATCGTGTTCGATTGAAATCGTTATTTTTGACGATGAGTGAATGAATTCATAATTTTTGTAGGCGTTTGACAGATAATTCGTATTTTGTAAGAAAAATGAGTTCATCGCCAACGTCAAATCATTGCGGTAGCTCGCAGGCTATGACAATCGTATAAACGTATAGCCACTTGTATAGTTTGTCTTAGTTTTCGTAAAGTTATTTCCTTCCTAACATAATTCTTGTATCTAAAAGTGATATGATCTATTTTAAATAAAAATAACTGGGTAAACTCGCAGCGTGTCCCGTGTACTGTGAGTTAGACTTTAAATTGATAGGAAAGTGTTTTAGTGGAAATATGGGAAAATATTTTAAAGGTTGTGCCTATGTATTTTGTTTTTTAGTGAAAATGGCGTAGATAGTAAGTAGGTAATACATGCTGGGCGTGAGCGACGCATGAGACGCTCGCAGGTGAGGAGATCTAGCTCAACTAAGAGTTAAGACTAGAGTCGGTCGGATATGATATGCCGGCGTTGGAGTTACTGGCCGTAGGCTGTCCTTAGGTTATTTCAAACTCTAGTGGACGAACTCCGACCTTTTATGGTGTCAAGGCAGAGATGTATAGGGATCTCTATTTTAGGTATTGAACTCAGAGTAAAAAACTACCTTACCGAACTACTAAGACTTGTTATGAGGAAGCTTTCTTCATTAGGAAGTAATATCATTCATTAAATGTAATTAATGATTGAGACAGAAGGGCTGGCTCATTTTTTAAACTTAAGGGACGGATCCTCTTACCTAGGTATCTATATTATAACGTGTAAAGGTAAGTATGAATGAATTAACTACTTATGTAAAACTAGATGATGCCAGCGAATTGTCTGGATTAAGCTTTTTGTATTCCGGCAGAAATTCCTTACTTATCCAGGATAAAAAGCCTATATTCTTTCCCAGGATGCAACTTATCTATAGGTATACCAAATTTCATCCAAATTGGTTGAAAAGATGGGCTGTAAAAGCATAGCGGACAGACAGACAAACACTTTCACATTTATAATAGGTAGGTAACTAGTATGGATGGATGTAAGACCACCAGCACATAAACTGGGTGTGGTTTCTGCTGGTGGGTCACAATCTTTCTGTATTTTGTATAAGTAATAAAAAAATAAGTTAATTTAAGTCTATTTATGTCAATAAACCACATTTATCCTTTTTATTTCTCCAAATAATGGAAATGCAGTGTACTGCCTTACATTAATACAATATAATAATACATAAAGGAAAATTTATTTACCTACTTACTTACATAAGACATGTTTTATAGATAAGTAAGTAGGCAACTAGGCAGGTAACTAGTTATTAAAATACTCAATTATTTAAGATTACCTTTTCATACTACCTAGACCTACTTTCATAGACCTATTCATAATGTTTTAGATTTGTTTTTTGAATCTTAACATTTTACATGTTGATGTATACAAGATATCCAATTTTCTATATAACAGTAAGTCACTATGATAGGACATACATTATAGCCCTATTTTTACCTTACAGGATATTAAGGGTTTGCGCAGCTTAATTGGATGATGACTCCAATTCTGCAGACGACTCATAAATCACCAGAAGCTAACTACGCAGACGTCAGCACCCACAATACGGTGGGCTTAATACAGTGGCAGTGTCTCTTAGCCCATAGGACACTGCACAATGAACCAATCAATGCTGGTAAAATAAGAGATGGCAGAAGGCAATCTCCACAGCCAGACTATGTTAAAGATGAAGCTGCTTCAAGAGAGGCGCTTGCCCTGTTCTTACTCAATAAATGGAGAATGCAGAGTGGTGGGTCTAAGCTCCAATTCCCTCTCTCCTAAGAGAGTGGAGGCCTGCTCTCAGTAGTGGGACGTTAATAGGCTGTAGTGGTATGTGTTAAAAAGGATGTTATTAATAACATAATAAGTGATTACTTACCTACCTAACTAAGATTACCTGCTTCCTTCTTTTCTAAACGAATTGCCAATGATCATCATAAACCAATTACAAAATCTAAATGTACAAAGTAAAAAAAGATCATTAATGAAATACTTGTCAAAGTTATGGGGGGCAAGTTATAGGTACAATTTTATTTTCATCGGTATGTACCTACCCATAATATTTCAATAAAATTAATAGGTACCTATCTTTTACCTCTCTATGTATAACTTCTAATATATAACTTTTGTATAATAATTAATAATAATAAAAAAATGTTTAAAATTAAGTTAATTTTACTTTGATTACTATACCTACTTTGAATTAAAATTACTTTGATTGAATAAAGACCTATAAGAATACACATTTATCCTTTTTATTTCTCCAAATAATAAAAATAATTATTATTTACCAATATACAAAATATTAGCAAAATTAAATTAAAGGACTATAATAAAAGGACATTATTTTGTAGCATTTATTGGAACATTAATTAACTTACTAACATAGTAAATAATTCAATTGATCACAAATTAACTAAAGTGATCCAATTAATTTCAAGGTGTTGCTCCTCAAATCCTTATTGATATCTCTCTCATCTTCTTCTCATCTTTGTATGGTCATCATATGCCGTTATGATTTGGCCATCTTTGGTCTGAAATAATTGAAATTTAACATGTTATTGCTAATTTATTACAAATACTAGATGTTCTGGGATTTCATCTGCATGGATTAAGGTTTTTAATTCCTGTGGAAATTCTGGAGTCTACCAAAATTTCATCAAAATCGGTTAAAAAGATGGCCTGTGAAAGCATAGCAGACAGACAGTCACACTTTTCCATTTATATTATCTTCCACCTTTAAAACCACACATAGCTTCTGGAGTATTATTTTGTCACTATAATTATGATGCCCATGACTTCGTCCACATGAATTCAGTACTTATTTTGTATTCCAGTGGTAACATCTTAACTTTCCTGGATAAAAAGTCCTAGCCTATGCCCTTCCCTAGGATGCAACCTATCTATAAACCAAATTTCATCAAAATCGGTTGAAAGATAGGACGTGAAAGCATAGCAGACAGATATAGGTACTGTTGATTGTTGGGGGATAGGTATTTTAACATATTGTGAGAAAAAACCTGCACACTGTGGTTAAAAGCATGTTATTATCTTATAACAAAATTAAACCACCTCTGCATTAGCCCAGCAATTCGCTATATTCACTTGGAGACACCCTTGCCTTTTAACAATAAAATAAAGAGTTTGTTATTTCAATTTGTGAATTTAACTTTGGTAGGAAAGATATCATTTACATATAATAACGATATATTTAGGGCAGTATATTTTCAGCAGTTATTTATAAGAAATGTTCGTCTTTGTTGTTAGATTCACGGATTTCGTTCTTTCGTACGTATTTACTGTCTATATTTATTAAAAAAAATCTAAGTAATAGACTATTTTTAGTTGACACTGACATGTGACACACATTGACACTTGACATTACCTTTAGCAAAAATGTCACAGACTTATATACAAAATCACAGAAACAGTACAAAAAACGTGAGCCCACTAGCGCCATCTATTGTTGAGTAGCAGTAAACTAGCCGAAACTCGATAAATATCTTATATCTATGGTATTCATTCGTTCTTGGGCGTTTTGTTAAAGCTTTGTTAATTCTATGGTACAAAATTTTCATAGAGATAATTTTCGACAAGATTTCGAAATAATTTTCGTTTTAAATAATGAAAAATCATTCTTATGATAAAATTATTATGTTAGCTCGTAAAACTACATTATTTTCGTGTGTGACGTAATTAAATTAGATATTAAAATTGAAATATTGAATTGACAATTACGTTTCACTGATCGTAATTGCGTTTTGTTAAGTATTTTCATGATACGTTTTTATACGTTTAGGTGTTCATTTAATGGACAGTTTTACGAAATCGGAATTTGCTTTATACGTTCTATGACTATCGTATTTAATATCCATCCATGAACATAAGTTACATAATCGCACTACAGATCAGACCAGAACGGAGTTGGGCGGAGATCCAAATTATTTATAAACTACGTGATGAGATTTTTTTTACGTGTTCTATTAATAATCTGATTAGTTGTCTGGTTCGCCCATCTTCGCTCTTCTCCGCTCTGGTGAAGCGGGCTTGAGGCTCTGCATTGCCAAGCTGCTGGCTGGATTGGACGCGCTAGGAACTCAACGTGGTTTGTGGTGTGGGGACCCAGTTAAAAATACGCATGGTGACTGATTTTGAAAAATGATCAGATTATGTTCGGAAGTATCTGCTATTTCGAAAAAAATATCTTATTTCAGCAGAAAAATAAGGTTTGGTACATACAATTGGCATTTGAAATAAAATTTAAAAATTTAAAAATGCTTGCTGGTGTCATGGCGTCGTTTGTGACGTCACTATAATGTTTTTGTCAATGTACTTGTGCCTTATAAAATCAAAGCTCTGTGCAGTGTTTAGTAAACAATATTGTGATTGTCAAAGCTCGAAAACAATCAATTGTCACGTCATTCGCTTCTTGGTGTTTGATCCATCATGGCGGATTGCTGTATTTTATAGTTTTACTTTATCCAAATAAACATCAATCTCACCGGAAATAGAAAAATAAATACGTTTTTTATAATCCATGAATCCTATTTCATTAGATAAATTCATAATTTCATTGATTCTTGGCATAGATTTAGGATTGGCGGCGCGAGACCAATCCTAAATCTATGATTCTTGGTTACTGTTATCATGCCTGTTGCCCGACGATATTTATAGCATTGAGTAATACAATATATGAATAAGTCATGTTCGGTACGATTGTAATTTTACCAACCTACTCATCCCATTTATCACACTTATTCCACTTCCGCAAAGGAAATAATAAACGCATTATTTCGCAATTTATAGATAACGCTTCATTTCATATCAGTTCAGTATGCGAATGTAAATTATCAGTGGCTGCAAAAGTAGGGCAGAAATTTAAAATGAATTAACTAGACGAATCAATACTGTGTAGTTGACATTTGCAATCGTACAAATTGCCTTTTGCAGGATGGCCTATTTCCCCGATGAAACTTTTAACAAAACGCGCGATGGTAACTGCACGGCAAAAAACCGCACGGATCGATACTAATCCATACTATAATATTATAAATGCGAAAGTGTGTCTGTCTGCCTGTTCGTCTGTCTGTCTGTCTGTCTGTCTGTCTGCTACGCTTTCACGGCCCATCTATTCAACCGATTTTGATGAAATTTGGTACAGGGATAGATTGTATTCCGGGGAAATTGATAAATGAGGTATCGTTAGAATTCCTAGCTTATTCCGGGTGACTTATGCTAGTAAAATTTAAAAAAAAATTGATGGGGTGACCATGGTTTCACATTAAAGACTAAAGTTGAAAAAAATTTTTAAATAGTAATTAGAAAATGGTGAGTAGATTCCAAAAATATATAGCATCATAGTTTAATATCCAGTAATTCACAAAAAAATATCATTTAATAAAAATGTGAATAAGATTCCAAAGGTAATTAATTAATGACTGCCCAAAAAAGGAGTGTTATGTTTTCAGGGTTCGTGTATGTAGGTATGTGTGTCTACGGCAGAGCAGTCGTATTTTTTAATAATTTTAATTATATTCACTGGTTATGCAATGCAATTCTACGGTGGTTTTGCCAGGTCACCATGTAGGCGGGTAAATCTTCAACGCAGTGCATGCGTCAGTTCACATGACTGAAGGACTATAAGCGAAGCGGGTTAAAATTTTGCGTAAATACCTATTATAAGAAGTCAGCTTTGGCAAAGTTTAGATTTTGATTTAGAACATTTTTTTTTATTGAGTTATGATAAGTAAAAATATGAGATATAATATACGATTTAAAATAGAATTAAGACGTAGATTAATGCCCACTTGCACAAAGACTTCTAAATTGATTTAGTTAAATATTTTAATGTTGTCCGTTTTTGGCAACTACAATATGCACTTTCTAAAAAGGGACAGCATTACAAAATTTAACTAAATTAGTTTAATTGTCTTTATGCAAGCGGCCCTAAGTCCAATGCATTCATATTTTATTTTTAATTATGCTTTTATATCCATTACACTGAACAATATCTTCAAGTTCTTATAGAAACTAAGGGATAGAATTATAGTCAAGTTGTCTTCATTGACCTGGCCATATACCTACCTACCTACTATCTTTAATTTTGACATCATTAATAGACTTGTTTTTATGATGACAATATAATTAAATTGACTTTTAAATGCTATAAGAACCAGTCAGTTCAAGAAAACAAATAAAATATTTAGTGTTTTGGAAGAGCTCCGGAAACATCAATCACATACAAATGGCATAGCAAAAATGCAGTTATATAACTGGTTCCTTATGATATCATTGTGAGAATAATTAATTATTATGCATTATAAAGGTGATAAAATAATGCGATGATCGACCGTTGACCTTAAGAGCTAATTTAGTTTAGTTTCTTCCTTTAATTCCTTTATTATTGTCTCACTGCGGTATAAACCAAACTGTGTTGTTCTGTGTTGGATTCGTTCGAAGTAGTATAAAAGTAGTATAGAAATAGTAGCTTGATAGTCTTGAGACCTCAACAGTCAACACTAACGGTATATACGAGCCCCACTCAATGCAACTTCAACTACGCAATCCATACTAATATTATAAATGCGAAAGTCTGTCTGTTTGCTACGCTTTCACGGCCCATCTATATAACCGATTTTGATGAAATTTGGCATAGAGTTTGTATCTCGGAGAAGGGCTTTTTATCCCGGAAAATTAAGGAGTTCCCCGGGAATCAAAAAAACTTAATCCAAGCGGACGAAGTCGCGGGCATCATCTAGTACCACATAAAGCTTCCAATACTACACTACTAGGTAGGTACTTACTAACTCTCGCAATTATCTACGATCTTTTTGAGATATGACGATGACTCTATTTCTTGTACGGACCTCTTCCACGTTTGATGTTATTAATTATTTTATCTACTCCAGCATCGAAAAGTTCAAATTTCGAATTTGACAACTATATCGAATTGAACCCTCTTTCGTGTTTGCTTCTCATAACGATACAGTTCGTTGTATGGGAGCTGTATCGTTATGAGTCGTAGCTGTATCGATATGGTTATCTTCATAAATAGGATACCTATAGCTTAGCGGCTCTGGGTTCTGGCACTTTTGGTTTTTATTAATTTATATAGTAAAAAATTATAAAGACGTCCTTGTCGTAGATAAAATCTTGTATGCAACTGTACGTAATTAGTCATTTTAATTCTCGTACTATCCTATTTTGATACTCGGCAAGCCTCGTATCAAAAAACAGCACTCGAATTAAAATGACCCTCATTACGATACAGTTGCATAAATAGCTATATCATACAGATACTCCAAACATGCCTCTTTTCATCGCCTATTGAGGATCCATATTTTTTAATAATAGGCAAGTTATTAAATATGCATTATCAAGGATATTATTACCATAATCGTGGTATTACAGAATAGGTACGTAATAGTACGTTGTAGTGGTATACCAAAATATTTGATTAGCTCATCAAATACAACAAGTGAATCATGTTGACTGTGAACAAGTGATAAACACGGTTAAATGTAGGTATCTTTATTTGCTATTGTGAATCAGTTGTTTATTAAACTTCGTCTCTATTTGCATAATAAAGGGTAGGTAAGCTGACTGATTTATTAACATTGAGTAACCTAAATCACGGAATAGATAAAAACAGTCGTTATAAGTGTATTAAAAAGAAATTATTTGGAATTTTAATCTGCCAATACGATGTAATTATGTAACTATAGTTTTCTAACTTCTTTATATACATATATCTAAGATATAAGTATAAGAATTTTTGAAACCAGAATGGGTGCCAGTTTTGTAACTACATTTATCACTAGCTGATGCCCGCGACTCCCTAATCTACTTCCTAAACTCCCTAATTTTCCTATTTAGCCTATGTCATTCTCCAGGTCCTCAACTATACCCATGCCAAAAATTACGTCGATCCGTTGCTCCGTTGCGGCGTGATTGAAGGACAAACCAACAAACCAACAAACAAACACACTTTTGCATTTATAATATTAAGTATGATGATAGAGTGCTTACGTCAGGAAATAAATCTAAGCATCACTTCAGAACGGCTGGACCGATTTTGATGGATTTTTTGTGTGTATTTGTGAGATCCCCGGGATACTTTAAATTCATAATTGGACCCGGTAGGGGGCGCAGCAATCGGGTTGTACGTTCAGGGCAGGACATAGTCTGCCGGGCCCACTAGTTAAAAAGGCACGTCAAACGATTTTTTATACCTTCATCATAATTTATAGTCATTTAAAGTAAAAAAATACCTCGGTTTAATTTGATCATTAAATGACAAACTAGTCGAATCACACACAAGTAAATTTGATACCGGTATTAATTAGCAAAGCACTCTAGCTTCTAAACTACGCACCACGCAGTCGGTTTCCAATTTCCTTACGCTTCGCTTAGCTTAGCCACAAAAAACTATACCAATATCCCTCAGTTTTTTTTACAAAGAATACCCCCGCCGTCCTACGTACAAAGCCGAGCCCTTAATCGGCGACTTCACACGCAAACCGACAAAAGCGGCGGCATCGGGTCAGTCCACTTTGTTTTTGCACCGCACTACAAACTTATTGACCACGGTTCATTTATCGATCGAAATAACCGCATGTGACTTGGGAGCATGTAGATTGTAGAGTTTGGCAGATAGACCATTGAAAAGTTATTATGTAACCTTCAAGAGAGGGGTATATGAAGTCATTTTTATGTACGGGGGAGTAACTACAAATTAATGCAATTTTTTGTATTTGGTGGGTCACCCGTTGTGCTAGGTGAGCGGCAGAACTTCAGAAGCGACGCCACGCAACGCGATCCGTTGCGACGTTAGACAATAGATCTACTAGAACGTCCACGTTGTCGTACGTCATGTCATACGTCTGTCATTTTCTATGGCGTCACATCGCGTCGCGTCGCGTGGTGCCGCTTCTGTCGCTCACCTAGAACAACAGGTGAGCAACGAAAGCGAAGCGACGTGATACTACTCCAATAGAAAATGACTTCATACTGTCGCATCGACTCGCGTTGTCGCGTTTTTTGTTGACATAGGACGGGGTTCGAGCTTCGAAGGCTTCTTCTACTTTGCCTGCAGTCCAATTTCAAGTGTTCTGTTTTCAGTTTCTGTGGTGTTAAAAGATTTGTGAACACCTAGAACACTATTTATATTTCAGCGCTTTTTTTCCTGGTAATTGCTAATAAGCAGAAATAGGCAAGGCTTATTAAAATAGGTAGTAGATCCTAGTCCTTGTCATCACTACCCAACGAACCTTATTGAAGTCTTATTATTATGAAAATCTCACAAACTGCTGTCCTATAAACCGTTGTCAAAAATATTTTATCCCGTTGCCAAATAACAAAAGAACACAACTACCTATGATATTGGAACATATGGTGAATCCACCTAAAAACCCGATTTGCGAAATTCCTATACCGTGTGGAGGTCTCCGACGGTCACCGACATAGATGGTCGCATTTAAATGTGCATACAAAATATCTATGCGGTACAATGCGAATAGTGGTCTAAAACATAATATCACAATATACCGACCATTCATATCAGCCATTCTATAATATACTTTATTACGACTGATATAAGGTGTAGTACGTCATCATTAGATGTTTTTCAGCTACCAGTTAAGTTGGCTTACGCGTGCAATACTGCACAATAACGCTGACAAGCACTTGAATGCAAAACAGTTTACATGTCATGATGTTTTAACATGTAAACTTTATAGGAAGTAGTTTGCATATTGCGCGGTGTATGTTCTGTCCTTAACGAAGATAGTTGGGCGATTAGAAACGTAGTAATGACTTTATTGTGAGATGTTTATAATATGCTGTAGAAGGGACAATAGAAGGAAATCTTCTTAGAGGAATCCATCTCCCAAGAATAAAAAAGTCAGCCTATCTATAATTACCTACAGACCCGTTTACTCTGTGATCTAGCCTCTAGGAAATGTAGGTATTATTAATTTGCTCAGAAATGAAGTAGTCACGTAAAAAATAGAGTTGAAACATAATAGATAGAGAAAGCGAAGCGCAAGTAACCCTTAAGGTTTTTGAAAATTCCGTAAAAGGAGACTATATTTTACGTCTACAAGATACAAGCTATCTCTGTAGCAAATGTCATCTAAATAAGTAAAGCCGATGGGCCAACCAGACATACTTTCGTATTTATGCTATAAGTACGGATGTTATACACATTTTTTTATTGAGTGTTTTGTAGGTCACGTATGTCCGTCCCTCATTTTATAAAAACGTCAATTAAAAATTTCCATTAGAAAAAAGAAATAATATAAAGAACAGTAATGGCATCCATAATTCTGGGCTTAATGTAAGACAAATGAAGACTTCAAAGGAGGCGATGTTAAGGAAAGCCTTCTAATTTATTCGTTTCACCATTATTGTTATTCCGGATCGACCTTAGACTTCCATTAAAGTAGCTATTAGAGAAACAAACAAGCAACCTCCTGCAATAAAATAATTATCGCCCCTATCTGCCCCTAAACCTTTGCAGGCCCTTATCCCAAAGAGCAACACGGCCCTTGAAGAAGGTATAACGTACTGCAGCAGTGCATTTTATAGACTTATAGTAGGCAATATACTCATTATCTGTGGTAATTCAACCTTGTTATTTACACTTAATCTACCGCAATGAGTATTAAGCCTAACTATTATTGGAGTTTGCCTCCTTAGGGATCGATTTTCATATATGAGCCCAGGGTATGAAAATTTATGGGGAGAAAATCAAACTTTCTCCATTACTTTATGTTTATGTTTCCACGGTAACACTTCATTCGTAAACTCCAGTCGAGCTGACAGACACAATTTTTTTTACTTGCCAAGTAAAAGCTACTTCGAAAATAGGGTTAGCCCTGGGTGGAAGAAATACACGCTGCACTACTAAAGCTATTACACTCACCACGACCACTCGGTCTAGATTATAATATATAGGTACTGTCACTCATCCCAGAAGCAAAATCATACTAATATTATAAATGCGAAAGTCACTTTGTTTGTTGGTTTGTTGGTTTGTCCTTCAATCACGCCGCAACGGAGCAACGGATTGACGTGATTTTTGGCATGGGTATAGTTGAGGACCTGGAGAGTGACATAGGCTACTTTTTATCCCGGAAAATTAAGGAGTTCCCGCGGGAATAACAAAAAACTTAAACCACGCGGACGAAGTCGCGGGCATCAGCTAGTACATAATAAGGGGAACAAGAGCGCAACGCTAATATTCCTTTTACCACTGATGCTAAAAAGGTACCTATTTTGGATGGAAGAAGGTATCAATTTGAAGCGTCCAAGAAAAATATTGTTGCTTGAGTTTCAGTTTTCGATTTCATAGAGGTAGTATAATACCTCTGTGTTCGATTTACTTTTATTACTGCCTCGTTAAAGTCTTTTTTTTTTTATCCACTACAAGTTAGCCCTTGACTGCGATCTCACCTGAAGGTAAGTGATGATGCAGTCTAAGATGGTAGCGGGCTAACCTGTTAGGGGCATGGCAGTTTTATTAAACCCATACCCCTATTCGGTTTCCACACGGCATCGTACCGGAACGCTTAAACGCTTGGCGGCACGTCTTTGCCGGTATGGTGGTAACTAGCCACGGCCGAAGCCTCCCACCAGGCAAAATTTTTGTTCATTATGTGGCATAAGGCAAATAGTAATACAAAAATACAGCGTAAGGTACGTATGTCTACTTTCTAAGGGTGTTGGTTAGTACACCAACCCCAAAGGCAAACATGATATAAAAGAATTTCACAAGAACCTTCTCCAAAAAAAAACTAATTTAAGGGCGGACAATTTAATGACGTCAGCGAATCTTTTGTGAACACGCCTCGAGCGCTGCATTTGTTTATACGAAACACCGTGACTGACCTTAAACAAACTGAATAACGAAATGTTTACAGAAAATGAACTTTAAAAAAGTTTTCTTTACACCTGTCGCCGGCACCTGCCTTGCTGACCTAGTAAAAGTCGGCTGATCTAAAGAGTGTTTATCTACCGTTAACAATAGGGGTTCCCTGGGTTTTTATACAAAATATAAAATATAGGTTGTAATTTGTTATACTTTCAAGTCAAAATTTGGTTCCTAACGAGACTTGCATGCGTTGACAACCAGGTTGTTGTAACAATATTTTTTAAATTTAAGGATTTCTATGGCGCTATTACGTATAAATGACAGCTACAGTGTGACGATCGCAATCACCTCTGATTGGTTAACTTCCGCTGTCGGCCAAAATCCATTGACACAGCAAGAATACCATAAATTGAGCCAATCAAAACAGTTGAGAATGTAACAATTATTGATGCAGATTTTGCATAATCAGGCTACCTCAACAAAGGCATAATTACGAGCGTTGGCATATTGTACCTACATAGTACCTTCTTTTAGTATCTAATAACCACATTATATCTTTATTATACAAATAGGTAAATTAACAATGCTTGCATATTTTTAATTCACAATTCAAAATATTCAAATGATTTTTATTCAAATAGACGTTTTACAAGTGCTTATGTATAGTCAAATGAATCTACCAAATCGCACGTGAATCATTTAATTCTGACAAAACACGGGCCAAAAATTTACAGTCATAATATGACTGATGGTAATCAAGCAAAACTTCTTCCGAAATGATTAAAAAAACCTATTGAATACCACCAAATCTCTAAGTCTGAGAATAGTCATAACTTCTCCACTCTATAATTATAATATAAACGATGGCCAGACCCAAAAAAAAAACATAATGTAAAACTTAAAAATCAACAAAAAAAGAGTTCGAAATGTTAGCCGTTTACTAAGGACGGCTCACCCCATAAGGGCATTTATCATTTTTGCTACTAAAATTGAACAACAATACGTTGAGCACCGAAGGAGCCGAAGGGCCTATCACAATAGCAAATGATACCTCGGGGTCCGACCGACCTCAATGTACCTTAATTAACTGGCGGCTACTTATGTTAGTATAATGATCTCCAGACTGAATTATTTACGTCTACGAATAAGGACGATCACACATTGGCTACTATCCCTTGAAAAGTTATCTTAGCAACATTTTCTTCTCAGTCAAATCTGCGTGCCAAATCGTTTGAATAGAATTTCAAACGAGCTCATAAAGTAGGCCTTCTGAAAAGAACACTTAATCTATACTTAATATTCTAAATGCGAAAGTGTTTTTGTTTGTTGGTTTCTGGGTTTGTTGGTTTGTCCTTTAATCACGCCGCAACAGAGCAACGGATCAACGTGATTTTTGGCATGGGTATAGTTGAGGTTTCCTACTTTTTATCCCGTAAAAATTAAGGAGTTCCCGCGGGAATAAAAAAAAACTTACGCGAACGTAGTAGCGGTCATCAGCTACTGATATTATAAATGCGAAAGTTTGGTTGGATGGATATTTGTTACTCAATTACACTAAATGGCTGAACGGATCTGAATGAGATTGGGCGCAGAAATATATTAGAATCCAGAACAACAAATAGGCTACTTTTCCTTTTACTAGGAGTTCCCGCGGGAACAAAATAACCTCAATCCACGAAGTCGCGGGCATCAGCTAGTAATTTATATTTTTAAGACCCGAGTTATTACTGCATAGACTATCAGCTCATTGCTCGAGTAAATAGCTGATTAATAACTCGAACATCTACGAACACTTACGAACAGCGAGAATTGAATCTACATATTTGGAAAACTCGACAAATTGTTTATGTGCAAATCGTATATTATGAAAGTTACTCACGATTTACACTAGTCAATGTGTGGCTGCCCTATATGGAAAACATGTGGTATGAATTCTGACAGTATAATTTTAGTGTTGCTATTTTATACCTTTAGACCTCATTAATTTGTTGCCAATTTAATTAAAGTGTCTACTTAAATAATAATTAAATAAAACTTTTGTGTGTACAAGATTGTCTATTAATATTTTAACTAAGTATAGTTATAATAATATAAGGTACAAACTTCCATACATAATAATATTATTCGTGAAACTTTCAGTTTTGATAATAATGAGAATGTAACAGCTGTTATAAACAAACCAAGCGAACTGAAAGTCGAGGTTGTAGTTGGCGTTGCCTTGCACAGTGATAAACAATTTTTTTTATCCACTACAAGTTAGCCCTTAATTGCGATCTCACCTGATGGTAAGCTATGATACAGTCTAAGATGGTAGCGGGCTTACCTGTTAGGGGCATGACAGTTGTATTAAACCCATACACCTATTCGGTTTCTACACGGCATCGTACCAGAACGCTAAATCGCGTGGTGGCACGTCTTTGCCGGCAGGGTGGTGCGGCCACAGCCAAAGCCAGGTGGTGGGAATTGCGAAATAATAATTAAGACAAAATTAGTGGTTTGTTAAATGATGCTCTGGATTTCGTTCCCAGCAAGAGCGTTCTATTTTTTACTGGAATTGGATCTCGGTCTAACTAGTAGTATAGTAGGTACTTACCTATTTTCTGCACGTGTAACCAAGCCATTCCCGCGCTCCCATACGATTGAACGGAACGGGTACGGGTTAGATTAAACAGTCATACGCCTTCAAAGTTAACCCACTTGCATCTTAGACCACATCGTTTTACGCACGGGTCTGATTGCTGTGAAGGAATCATGATTTATATTCGTTCCTTCCAGTACCTACTAACTAGTTAAAAAGAGTCGAATAATTACAATATTCGCCCCTACCATACCCTTTTGATGACGCTAACTTCAAGAACTACACCTTATTTCTAAGATCTTACCCATAGTTTCAGATATAATAGATAGCTCTCGTAAATGTTCGTTAGCGGACCTCCGTAAACACAGTCCGGCAAATATGGCAGATTCCCACTAATTAAACCTCTAGAACAAAGAAATAAAACAAAAGCACCGCCTCTAAACAATCTTCGAACCCCCACGTCGAGCTAAGGCGAAGTGGCTAATATGAAAAATGGCTGAGTGTTGTAAACGGAGTAGGGTTCTTAAGATAAAGGGTTCCGTATGTACCACATTTTGACCAGACCCATAAATAATAACTCATATTAATTGTATGTCAATGCTTTAAATATTTTAGAAATCACGCATTTACTTTGCATCTTCAGCTGTAGATACAATCATGATGAGCAAGACTGAGGATGAAGTCTGGTGACGCTTATTGGAAAATGATGATCTTAAAAATTCGCATAGTTTGCAAAAAAATCTCCATATTGTAACAATAGCAAAACGCGAATAAATTGAAAATATAGGTTTAATTTTTTACCTCAGTTTAATTCCTACCACTCATAGGATGTTTACCTATTGATCTACCTATATCTATATTTTACAAACAATAGGTAAACATGTTAAACTATTAATAATAATATTAAAATTGAATCACTAACAGCTGGGTCCAGACATGGCAATAAGGCATCCTCGCGAGGCAAGGCTTAGCAGGGTAGAGCACCGACGTTTCACTCTGACCGAGGGAAATTAATTCATATTCCTTTGCGAGGCTACCGCGCTTATAAATTGTCCGAGCTACTGACTTACGGAACCCAAAATTCTTAGCAGTATGCATCGGATTGCAATCAAAAAAGGCTTTTTAACGTGATTGAACAAAAAAGGCAACCCTTCTAAAAAGGGAAGTCATAGTTTAAGCTTCTTAGCTACGACACACTTTCCATAAACTTAAGTACGCTCTTAGCGGCCATGATACGGCTACCTTCCTGCTTAATCCTATTTTAAAACACCGCAATCCTCCTTTGTTATTCAACGGGGTAGAAGGAATCTTCGCGCGGTCTATAACGAACAATTGCCGCAAAGCTATTTCAGTGTTAGGGTGTATACACACGACGCCTTTAAATTCAAAAATAAAAAATTCAAATATTTTTATGCAAATAAACTTTTACAAGTGCTTTTGAATCGTCGAGTGAATCTACCACTGGTTCGGGATGACATTCCTACCGAGAAGAACCAGCAAGAATCTTGGTGGTTACCATTTTTGAAAAAAATTAAAATTCCATTGCTGGAGTGAGTCAAATCCATGCTCTTTTATCATTTACGTAATCTTCAACAGTATAATAAGCTTTTTCAGAAGCATACTTTAAATGGAGTTCTCAAAGTAATGTTTAGTATCTTGTGCTTGAAATGTAGGTAAAGAGTAAAAATCACATTCTTCTCCTCTTTCTGATGTTGGCATCTGTAAGAAAAAAAACTTACCTACCTACTCACAACGCAGCGCTTTTTGCGTTGCGATTAAAGTCATTTTCCGATCAAACTTTCCAGTTTAGCCCACTTCTCTGCCCACTTCTGAAACTGCACCAGTTACTACTTATTCAGATCAATTCAATGATTAACTTGTCATCCAATCACTAAAACCTCGCTGATCACTACATCAATTCACAATCTATATACTTGCTGATTTTTTTAATAATAATTATGTTACCTCTTAGCTCGGGTTGCTAGATAGGTACCTACAGTTCGCGCGCGAGTTGAATGCAGAGTAAATGTATGTGTCACCATACATTTAGGTACTTTGCATTCAACTCGCGCGCGACCTACACTTAGTATAGTAAGTACCCACCTATTTTAACTTAACCACATAGTATAATTTCAGCAGAGCTCTGTCTGTTTGTGATGCCAGCGTGCATCGCATAACATAAGCGTGTAGGTACATTTTAACTTTTTCTTTGTAGCTTCGAAAATTGCCCATGTGTGAATACCCTTCACTAAATCTTAAAGAGAGAATTTGCAATAACAATGAACGATTTAATAAAGCAACTAAGCTATAACTACTTGGATATTAATATTTTTTTCATTGCATAAGGACTAGCTTAAAAGTAATTATTAGTGGTTAGAGTACTTTATCCCCAGTGAGTTTTTACTCACTCACTCACTCACTCACTCACTCACTCACTCACTCACTCACTCACTCACTCACTCACTCACTCACTCACTCACTCACTCACTCACTCACTCACTCACTCACTCACTCACTCACTCACTCACTCACTCACTCACTCACTCACTCACTCACTCACTCACTCACTCACTCACTCACTCACTCACTCACTCACTCACTCACTCACTCACTCACTCACTCACTCACTCACTCACTCACTCACTCACTCACTCACTCACTCACTCACTCACTCACTCACTCACTCACTCACTCACTCACTCACTCACTCACTCACTCACTCACTCACTCACTCACTCACTCACTCACTCACTCACTCACTCACTCACTCACTCACTCACTCACTCACTCACTCACTCACTCACTCACTCACTCACTCACTCACTCACTCACTCACTCACTCACTCACTCACTCACTCACTCACTCACTCACTCACTCACTCACTCACTCACTCACTCACTCACTCACTCACTCACTCACTCACTCACTCACTCACTCACTCACTCACTCACTCACTCACTCACTCACTCACTCACTCACTCACTCACTTACTTACTTACTTACTTACTTACTTATTTATTGCTGTTTAATAAAGCTCCGGTTAAACTGAGGCAAATTCTGCGTAGGATCCGGAAACTGAGAAGGGAATTGCTCGCGCCGTTTGAATCTGCGAATTATTTGTTAAAGTTTATTTGGGTATTTATATCTGAAAGTAGTGTTCGCACATTAAATTGCGACTTGTCACTTAACACGCAGGTTTAATTTTAGTTTTTTTTCCATAGTAAAAGTTAAACTAAAATGATTCCGAGCTTAGAACAACAGCGTGCCTACTGATTTTCACAAAACGAGACAAAAACTATGTCTGGGAATCGTTAACCCTGCTTCAATGAAAAAGTTATATCGCGTTTACCTGATTGTGAAATTCCGCTTAATTTCTCCTTAGCCTAATAGCAAAAATGTCCTAGATTCCGTTTCCTGTCTTTAGTTGACTACTTTTTTACAGAGACAGTGTCAGAAACAGGAAAGGGTTAGTTTTCTAATCAGACCTGTCAATCTTATAATTAAAACGCGTTATTGTTCAACCAGAAACTTCCCAGATATCTGCCTTACTTTAAATTACACAATGGCTTCGATTCACATGGCCTTTTTTGCCCCCCCGTCAAGTATATGAAGATTTTACCGTCTGACAAGGAAAGGGTTGACTCAATTTTTTAAGGGCTTATGAAAACTATCGGTTCGGTCATCTTTAATATTCAATTCTATGTTTGTTTAGCTCGAAATGTGACGTCTGTTCCATATAAGGACAATGGCTTTTTATTTTTTGTCAGCTGACGGTACACACAGAAATACAGGAATCTGCATAATATAGTCTTCTTTTGTTCTGTGACGGTACAGAAGTAATTTAGAATAACACATTTCATCTGCGTGGTTTGAGGTTTTTGGTTCCCGCGGGAACTCGAATTCCGGCATAAAAAGTAGCCTATGTGGTATTTCAGCCTATAATCTATCTCTGTGCCAAATTTCAGCCAAATCCGTTGAGCCGTTCTGGCGTGATTGAGTATCAAACATTCATCTACAAAACAAACAAAACACAAAATCTCACACACATCACAAAATCACAAAATCTTTCGAAGACTGAGCGAATAACTGTCCTTTTGCGTTTGTATGCGCAATGTTTTATTAACTTACCCACTTATATCTTTTCAACCGACTTCAAAAAAAGGAGGAGGTTCTCAATTCGACTGTATATATTTTTTTTTTTAATGTTTGTTACCTCAGAACTTTTGACTGGGTGGACCGATTTATATGATTCTTTTTTTATTTGAAAGAGCATACTTCCCATGTGGTCCCATATAAATTTTATTGAAATCGGTTGAGCGGTTTTTAAAATATCAACAATAAAATAAGTACTTTGTATAGCGTGTGCTTGTTGTTGTAAAGTTGGCGCGGGAGTTTGAAGTCGGTTGTTTAAAAAGTATTTTTTATATTTAATTATAGAATAATTATACTATATTATGCAGTCCGATTAGATTAATGGTAGTATTAGGATGTTATAGTTTATAATATAATAGTATAGTATGTATTTATAGCTAGGTATATGAAATAATTTGTAGTTTTTTTTTAGTTGTAAGGCACCTGTTGTCGGCGGCACTGTATTTTCGGTAAAATTCATATGAATTTATGTTAACACCACATTAGAATGTAGTCCTATATTGATTGTTCTGTTAGGATTTATTAAATAAATAAATGATCCATCCAAACTTTCGCATTTTTATTATAATTATATATATAGATGAGTTGTCAATAGGTATATGTCATAATGGCAGAGAAGTTTCGGCAATGTGAATCTTTCCTAGGATTGTGGATTTGTATCAGAAAATTCCATTATACTTATGAAACTATGCAGAGTGCTACTACGATGGTTTCTGAAAGTTAAATTTTTATATGATATCACGTATCTTAATTTCGAGGCAGCAATCTAAAATTATTAAAAGTTTAAAAACTATGAAATTACTCAATAACTCCCAAAATAAACAGGTGCATAAAATTCAAAACACCTCAGCAAGAAACCACGACTAACTATTCAATAACATTCTTGAAATAACTACTATTATACCATGATATAGGTATTTACTCACGCCGAAAACAGCATTTAAAATACCTAATTATGATAATTATTTGTTTATTATTCAATTAAACAAGATATTCCCATAGCATTCGAGGTAATATCGTCTCACATTCAGTGTACCTTGCATTAAAACACCGGCAGGATCACTTTACAAAACGATGTTTTTTTGGATCATGCAAAACTTTATCGTTGTCCGCCTGGATTATAATATCAAAAAGCAATCGTTCATTCAGAATTATTGAATAGTCTTTACGGATGTGACTGCTCTAGATCAAAACCCTGTAAGTGCATTTCGAATTTGAATGCAGCTGCTGCTATTATTTTTGGTATTAAATACCTAGATTTGCGTGTAAATTGGAATTTGGAATACTCTTTTAGTTTACTAAAACCTACCTGATTTGATCTAATGATCCAAACGTATGGTAGAGTCAATATTAATTTATACACAGACTTAACTTTTCAGTTGTAACTGTCACGTAGTGATTTTAATATCACTTGGATTATATTGTATTCCTTAATATTGTTGAAAGTACCTTAGCGACATCTAGTGTCAAGGCGCAGAACGTGCGTGTGTCGATGCGCAGGAGTTCCCCATAGATGGCGCTTGTTGTCTTTGGTCATAAGAACATGATGATATTATATTTCTTTTTCTATTAATATATTTTTTTTTATTATTAAAACATTGTTTTGTTATATATTTTTCGAGTTTTTTTATTATTGGAATTCACGTTAGTCTATGGTGGAGCATTTCAGAATGTGGCCACACTCGCTGTGGGTCTATGGCAACACCGAATTTTCAGAGTTCAGATTTCCGTCGAACACTCAAGATGTGATAGACATCTCAGATTCCAGTTTTCTCCATGGCTTCGCCTGGAAAATTAACAATTATGCTGTTGTTTTAGTCATCTTAACAATTGCCTATTTTCCCACATCAATTTTGGTGAGTGATAGGATATTCGATATTCGATTTCACGTATGACATCTTTCTCAAGATGGCGTACGTAGCTAAGGAAAATTATAATTAATTAGTCTTGTTTGTTTTTTCCAGTTCCCATATTATCCCGTATTATTTTGAAGAAGGTTGGGATGGGTGGACTATCCTGGAATGTTCAATTTACAGGATTTCCTTGGTAAGTTGTGTGAAGTGGATAATTGTACACGTGTATGGTGTCAAAATGCCTTTTGTTAAACTCGCTTCTCTTTTGTTTCAGGGTTTTCGTTTTCGTTTTTCTTTTGTTAATTTATTTTTGCTATTATTACTACCGAGACGATTCATTTTTATATTTTGATATCCTCGATATATTCCCGAGATTGGGAATTCTCGTCGATGCCTTTCTCCGGTAATGAATGCAGTCCAAGGAATGGGTTGGTGAGCTGACGAGGCCGTTCCCTGGAAGTAGACCACGTTCCTGATCCATGTATTCAGGTGACCCCAAATTCACATTCAGCAAGTAAGGAAATCTTCTTTTTTCCCTTTCCGAACATATAGTGGTTTCAAATTCAGTGTTCTCATAATAGTGAGTCAGATTCCGTGAACCCAAATTCCGCTGAGCTAAATAACAATTTCTAGAAACTTTAAAATAGTAAATTCAAGGTTTTTTTTTATAATAATCTATCTGGACCCCAAGCGTCCCTGATAAACCGCAATTAACTTAAGTATCTGTGTATCTAGGGTGTTTAATTAAGTAGCCTTAAGTTACTTATTAAGATTTAACAATAAGGTGTATTATATATATACCAACAGTAAAGTTTGCCTGAACAAGAACTTGTATTTATTCCATCTCCCTAGATAGGTACATTTTACCATTCTGTAACTTTGTAAGTGGGTGATTACTTCCGAATCCGGGTAATTTCCATTCTGCCCTAATTGCCCCCCTTACATAACCATTGGCGAAAGTGAAGATATATCAATAGTGACTAGTTCCAGGGAAAAAGATAGGCACCAGAGAGCGTGGCAAGTCAATCATAAGTTGGACAGATCAAAATAAAATACAAATAAATTGTCTAATATGTATGAGTAGGTATATGAACTGCCTCGTTGGTCTAGTGGTTAGCAGGTTTGCCTGCGGGCGACGAGGTCCTGGGTTCGAGTCCCGGGTCGGGCCATAATTAAGTATTGAGTTTTTCTCACTAGAAATTCTCAGTACTAGCCTGGAGTTAGGAAGTTGGAGGTGTTTCACCCCCGTGCCTCGGAGAGCACGTTAAGCCGTCGGTCCCGGTTATTATCACTAACATGATAATAGTCGTTAAAGCCCGCCAACCCGCATTGGAGCAGCGTGGTGGGTCTAAGCTCTAATTCCCGCTCTCCTATGAGAGTGGAGGCCTGTGCCCAGCAGTGGGACGTTAATAGGCTGAGGTGATGAGGTATATGAAAAAGTTTCGACCGTTTTAGAGTAGGACTATGTAGATTGCCAAGCGAGCCAAGACTTAACCTGAATAGAAGACGTATGTGTTATGAGTTGTGAACTATATTAGAAACTAGCCGATGCCCGCGAATTCGTTTGCGTGGATTGACGTTTTTGGGCTCCCGTGGGAACTCTTTAATTTTCCGCGATAAAAGTAGCCTATGTGTTATTCCGTTGAGCAGTTCTGGCGTGATTGAGTAAAAACATCCATCCATTCATCTATCCAAACTTTCGCATTTTATTAGTATAGATAAGCAGGTAGTTCTAACCAAGCTACGCTAAAAATAATTTGAAATGTCGCATACTAAGTTTTGATATGGAGCAGCGGACGGGCGTGGGCCTCAATACGGCGGGGTCTCTTAGACCCGGACAATTTCAGATCACTCGCATACGATGCACGTAATATAAATCTTTCCGGTGAGACACAACAGCCACTCCCACTGCCCAAGGGCTCGAATACGAATATTAAATTCCACTCGAAGTCTTTATTTAAACTGGCGAATTCAAGGACTTTAAAGTTCAAACTAGCTTGCATTTGTGACTTTGTCTGCATTGGATTAATTAAATATTATTGTTTCGGATAGTAAAGTATCTTATCAGATTCTTACGAAACCCCGCACACAAATTTTTTCACCACTAAATTACAATATCCTCCAGGTTCAAATATTACACCAACCTATCACCTATGTTTTCTCGTTGGACGTTCTACGTAGATATTTCTGCAGAGGCAACTTTCGATACTGCAGGTAAAATAGTTATTGCTAAATCATAACCTAAGTCTAGACTGAAATGATAATTTTAGAAATTTAACTCTTATTACTAGAATAATCCAAACTTATATTGTAAATGCGAAAGTGTGTCTGTCTGTCCACATTCTGTCTGTCTGTCTGTCTGCTACGCTTTCACGGCCCATCTGTTGAAGCGATTTGGATTAAATTTGGTATAAGGATAGTTTGTATCCCGCGGAAGGACAGGCTACTTTATATCCCGGAAAATTATGTAATTCCCGTGGGAATAAATATATATATATATATATAATGCTTTTGGTTTGTCTGTAAGTCAGTAATTTTATATTATGATCCTATTGCCAACCCTAGTGAGCGCAATTTGCTTGAACTGGGCGATTCCGTGCCAAAGGCGAGCGGTTTGAATGGGTATTAATTTTTATTACAGGTACATTGCATTGTGCCGTGCTCAGTCCTGCTTCTTTTTTTTGCCGACGTCCATCAATATTTTTTTCGGACACTTGAATGTTGGTCTGTTTTAACGATTGCATTGATCGCTCTCCGAAATTATCTGCAATCGGCCAATCGTGCCGTTGCATTAAGACGTTGCAAGAAATTAGTTATTATCATTTATCCGTGTAAAAACATGTCACATTAAAGTGCCGACGCGACGTGGGAGTGTTTTTTATTTTTATAAAGGATTACTTTGCAACGTGAAGGCGTTTTAAGACTTTGTGTGAAACATTTGTCGTATTTAGGTTATTATTTTAGATAAATATTTAGACAATTTTAGAACGCTAAAAAAACGCTGTTAAAATTAAATGTCCATGTCTGTCCACTTGTAGTGAATCTAATAATTTGGAGTGACTGGTGTGGCAAAAGCCATAAAACAAAAAAATATGAATTTGGAATGAAGTTCTACTTTCATGGAACCTGCGACTTTATTTTTGTCTACAATATATATTTATTACAATGTATGTAGATTTGTATGTCATACATAGATAATATAAAATTGAACTTGATGTAATAAGTTATAACCTCCGCCGATCATAATATGTAATCCATATCCATACTAATATTATAAATGCGAAAGTGTGTCTGTCTGTCTGTCCGTCTGTCTGTCTGTCTGTCTGTCTGCTACGCTTTCACGGGCCATCTGTTCAACCGATTTTGATGAAATTTGGTACAGGCATAAATTATATCCCGGGAAAGGACATAGGCTACTTTTTGTCCAGGAAAATTCAAAGGTTCCCGCGGGAATCAAAAAATTTATCTGTTCAACCGATTTTAATGAAATTTGGCACAGGGGTAGGTTGTATCCCGGGGAAGGACATAGGCTACTTTTTATCCCGGAAAATTCAAGAGTTCCCGCGGGAATCGAAAAAACTTGGTCCACGCGGACGAAGTCGCGGGAATCATCTAGTACAAAATAAATAAGTATGTAGGTAGGTAGAAGGTACATGATATTATTTTGTATTCCAATATTTCTCCGCCATATAAAGCTTAATACGTCATATAATATTAAACAAAGCTTAGCAGCCGTGATACGAAAACAATATATCGACGGACGACGGAACAAATTCACTGTTATTACATAAGTTAATAACAGTTAACACAAAGGAAGCGGCACGTCACATGTGACGCGTCGTATCAAATCGTGCTGACATTCAAGTTCGAGCGATATCGCGGCACCCACGACCTCGGTTCGGTTCTGTGGGGTATTGGTTCGAATGCAAGCGATATATCTTTTGATACAATCATACTAATATTATAAAAGCGAAAGTGTGTTTGTTTGTTGGTTTGTCCTTCAATCACGCTGCAACGGAGCAACGGATCGACGTGATTTTCGGCATGGGTATAGTTGAGGACCTGGAGAGTGACATAGGCTACTTTTTGTCCCGGAAAATTAAGGAGTTCCCGTGGGAAGCAAAACATTATATTCCACGCGGACGAAGTCGCGGGCATCAGCTATTGATAATATTATTATGATTTTAAAGGCAAATCTTATTAATTTATTTTAATTCAGATATCAGTTTGATCTTGACTGCGGAATAATCTGGAAGGAATATGACAGTTTGTATTAGATAATATATTATCCATCGATTCTGAATATCAGAGCGGCGAATCGGCAATTCAATTCAATTCAGTTATTTGCAAGAAACATTGTAAAATCGGCTTTGCTAGCATTACATATTTTCTGTATTCTTCTCAATGGTTACAGAACCTTGGAGCTGCTGAGCTATTTGGAAGTAAGAAAAGATATTTTTTTGAAGAAAAAGTTGCGAATAGTATTTATTTTGAAAAATGAAAAAATGAAAAAGTGAAAAAAGAAAAATGAATAAGTGAAAAATTTAAAGAGATTGGTATACTTACGGTGCCTTCACAATACATTTACAATAATATAGTCTTTGTCAGGCGGAACATTAATCTTTATCTTTAGAAAAAAAGTGATACTCACAATCGATGTACTAGAAACCGCCATAAGCTAGTAACAGCGTCATATCGTGTACCTACGCAAGGTGCAGAAATCCTTTGTGGGGTCGAGTGTACGCTTTTATAACATGGTTCTCAAAGAATTTCTAGATTTACCATTACTTACATAAATTTAAAGGCTGTATTAAACAGCATTTGTTAAGTCGAGATTATTACACCATCGATGATTTTCTGACTGACAAAGTTGCATGGAAGCAACCGGCTTTGCATCCAGTAACCCACAAGTCAGTGTAATACTTGATGTATGTGTTGTATTGTTTACATAATATTGTAACCTTTATCTTTTTTAAGAAAAGAGCAACTGCTGAGTTTCTTGCCGGCTCTTCTGAGTAGAAACAGCTTTCCGAACCGGTGGTAGAGTCTTTAACGTATAAGTGACACAAGTGGTCCTACATGAAATAAATAAATCATTTATCCTTTATCATTTGTAAATCCAGCATATACCTACTTCAATTCATTTGAGATAAAATATTTTATTATTTTGTAATACAATACCAATCTGATAGGATTGGTATCGTATTACAAAATAATAAAAAGCTAACAAAAAACAAAGCTTGTTTCAGCAGATAGCATAATGACGTTACTCCAGAAGTAGGTGTTATTTACTACAGGTACTGTAATAATGTTTATAAGACATAATATTATGATTCTGAAATTTTACCATAGCTTGAGTAGGTACCTATTTTATATAGCTTTAAGTAAAACAGTGACCCAAAGATGAACAAGCTTTCTCAGTTTCACTATTATTATTCAGTGTCTCTTTTAGATGTCTTTGGCTAGACAAAGCAACAAAACAATTCTTACATGGGAGCCACAGCTATGCAGCAGAACGAATGGTACCATTTGTATCAGGCAGTTTAATAAGTATGAGCTTCATTTATTGTTTTCGAAGACCACACGCGGTGTGATCAAAGGTATGAAAGTCACATTTAATTGATTGATCTGTATGCGCGAAATTTTTAGTTGGATTTTAGGGCTGATTTTGTTGTAATTATTGCTAACCCTTTCATATTACTACAGAAAGGGACAGAACTTGATTTAAAGGTGTCATTTTAGTTTAGTTTAGAGATTGTGTTATACAGCTTGGCCACAATGTATACATAAGTAAGTAGGTACTTAGTACTTGCTTATTTCACAGTGTCATGATAACATAAAAACCGGCCAAGTGCGAGTCGGACTCGCGCACCGAGGGTTCCGTACCCAAGAAGTAGGTATAATTACCTTTGTTAATGAACCGCAAATCTAACTTTGTTTGTAGAGGTTTACTGTTAATATCAAAAAATTACGTTTGTTGTATGGGAGCCCCCCTTTAATATTTACTTTATTGATATTTAATTATTTATTTTGAAAGGTAATATACAAGTTAATATTCTGTGAAAATTTGAACCGTCTACCTGTTACCGTTTTTAATATTGACCAAAAAAATACCAAAAAAAAACACGTTTATTGTATGGGGACCCCCCTTACTATATATATATTTTTTTAATTTTTAGTATTTGTTGTTATAGCGGCAACGGAAATACATCATTTGTGAAAATTTCAGCTTTCTAGCTATCACGGTCTATGAGATACAGCCTGGAGACAGACAGACAGACAGACAGCGGAGTCTTAGTAATAGGGTCCCGTTTTTACCCTTTGGGTACGGAACCCTAATAGATCTACGGTAATGGTAACAGCAGTAACAACTAGTGATGATGAGCATTATAATAACTCATGACCGAATTTTGGCCGCGACTGCCAATTTCAACGGAGACTTGCGTACCTACGCAGGGTATTATAATAATGCAAAAGTGTGTTGACTGCCTCGTTGGTCTAGTGGTTAGCATAGTCGACTGCGGATCACGAGGTCCTGGGTTCGATTCCCGGTCGGGTCGGGGTTTTTCAATTAAGAAATTCTCAGTGCCAGGCCGGAGTTGGAAGTTGGCGGTGTTTCACCCCCGTGCCTCGGAGAGCACGTTAAGCCGTCGGTCCCGGTTGTTATCACTATCATGATAATAATCGTTAAAGCCCGCCAACCCGCATTGGAGCAGCGTGGTGGGTCTAAGCTCTAATTCCCGCTCTCCTATGAGAGTGGAGGCCTGTGCCCAGCAGTGGGACGTTAATAGGCTGTAGTGATGATGATGATGATGAAAAGTGTGATTGAAACAAAGTAAAGGAATAAAGATGACTTCTGTGATTCTCTCATAGTCCGATGGGATTGAGATTTGAGATCCAATGCTCAGTGAGAAATCAGGTGCAGGCCCGCGCAATCGCTGTACTTACCTACCTATGCTTTCATCGTGATCTGTTTATTCTTGATGATATCACATAGCTCTATGTGTCACACTTGAGTGGTTCTGACCGTATAATACGTAGATATACATATATAGCAATTGACCTTAAATAGCAATTAGCAACCACATTGTCTCAAATTCGTATGTCATCAGACTCATCACTCATCAGTCATCAGTGGCTGGCTGATATTGTTCGAAGACTTATTGTTCTTCAAGCACTGACGAGTTAACACTAAAGACGTTTTGAACCTTCCCAAGTATAATAGCTACCTTTTGTTGTAGGAAACTGGAAACTTTAGGAAGTTGATGTTTACCTTGAAAGAGAACAGTTAAACAGTCTTGAGTCTAGTTGAAAGAACTGCAATTTTATTAAAATACTTAGGAATGAAGAAAGTTTCTGTTGTTCGCAAACAGATGACAGGCGACTCAAAAGCCACGACAACCTTTGAAAGCTAGTTCACTTAACACACGGCAACTTGTCTCGTAGTTGCCCGATAGGAAACTACTGTTTTATTCCTTTGAAACTGTAGAAAACTATTTATTATGGGTAACTTTTCCAAGTAGTAATTTTAGACCTCTCAAACGACCTTTTACATAAAAATAAAAAAAAAATTAATTCAATGAATGTTACAATATCACAATATATTCTGGAATCAGGGCTCAAGTACCGTTAGGGAATTTCACTCCATAAAAATACGTAGGAGTTTACTTATATATCCACCACCACCACTACAGCCCATTAACGACCCACTGCTGGGCACAGGCCTCCACTCTCATACGAGAGAGGGATTTAGAGCTTAGACCCACCACGCTGCTCCAATACGGGTTGGCGGGCTTTAACGACTATTATCATGTTATCATGTAACCGGGACCGACGGCTTAACGTGCTCTCCGAGGCACGGGGGTGACACACCGCCACTCCGGGCTAGTACTGAGAATTTCTAGTCAGAAAAACCCAACACTTATTATGGCCCGACCCGGGACTCGAACCCGGGACCTCGTCGGCCGCAGTCGAACGTAGTAACCACTAGGACCAACGAGGCAGTTACAGGTACTTATATATGCCTGCTATTAATTATCAGTGTAGGTATGTACCGGTAGTTGGTATGTGGCCCTTAACGGGCCGGCGGAGGGCGAATTGCCCATACAAACGTAATACCAAAATAATTTGTAATTCGAGAATATTTCCACCATATTATGCGATTATTAAGATTGAACTTGTATTTATCTAGGTCCCTGAAAATTATTTTTCCAAAATACTTTCCCAAAATTAAATGTAAGCACGTTGCGTTTCGCATGTTTTTACGACATAAATGACATATTTTCACCTTATTTGTTTCATATTGAAACCGACGATATCTCACTTACTAGTTGATCAGGAACATAGCCTATATTATTAAGTTACAGAATAGCAGCACGAAGTTAAAAACACAACAATTTTTCATTCATCATTTTTGGTATTCACGGAACAAGACCAAAATGTATAACAAACTCTTTACGCTCATATTGCTATCGCGCTTGCACGCGATCATGTGTCATCAGCCAAATAGAGATAGCAATATACCGGCAAATTTATATTTGCGGTTCGAATAGAAGTTGCGAGCGCCGCTCCCCGGCCTCTTAAGTATATAATATACTAGCTGATGCCCGCGACTTCGTTCGCGTGGATTGAGATTTTTTGGTTCCCACGGGAACTCTTTAACTTCCAGGATAAAAAGTAGCCTATCTGTTATTCCAGACTATAATCTATCTCTGTGCCAAATTTCATCCAGATCCGTTCAGCCGTTCGAGCGTGATTGAGTAACAAACATCCATCCATACATCCATCCAGACATCCATCCAAACTTTCGCATATATAATATTTATTTGATTGATAAGTATAAGTAAGGATAGTGATAGCTTCAATTCAGAAATGGTCACTGACAGCAAAACGGACTCTCAAACATCGAGAGCGCACAACTTATGGGAAATGGAAGTCAATTCGCAAAACAAAGAGAAAATAAATAAAGTTTCCATTACTTGCGAACAGATGTCCAAAAGGCGCCCACACGACAATGTTTCTCTCAAGAATCCTTGAAAGAAGCTTGACTACACATGCTAAGACTTGCCAAGTAATAGCTGTCCGATTGAAAGCAAAGTTCTTTGTCTATTTTACATTGCTTTGCTATGTAAAAAGTCTTCCTGTTTATGCATCGAAAGAGCAACTGTTTCTTAAAAGGATGATAGGAAACCTGCTTAATATCATACCAATCCGCATCCCATATTTTATACGTGTAATTATTTTACGTACTTAGGTAAATAATATGTCTTAATGTATGTGGCTATAAAAATCTTATTTATTTGGAAAAGCGAAATATTATAGTGCACAAGTGTGTGCGCATACACAGGTGCACTCTCTGTTCCTTTACTCTCATAAAATCCGACACGACCGGAGAGAGATCAGGCGCAGGACCGACGGCTTTACGTGATCTCCGAGGCACGGGGGTGAAACACCGCCAACTTCCTTACTCCGGGCTAGTACTGAGAATTTCTTGTCAGAAAAACCCAATAGTATGCATGTAGTACCTAAGTACGTAAGTAAGGTAAAAGATAAATGTGAACCCTGAGTTCCCGTTGGAAACTACTAATCAGTAATCAGTCATTATACCGATCAAATCGAAAGGCTTCAGACGAAGCTCGGTCACACCCATACACTATCACTGTATCTTGTACCTACTTACTTTTTTAAATTGCATAAAATAATTTCTAAAATATAAAATACTACCGTCACTGTATGACACTACAAGCTCCAGGCCATTAGGCCTGTATAGTTTTTTTTTATCCACAAGAAGTTAGCCCTTGAATCTCACCTGATGGTAAGTGATGATGCAGTCTAAGATGGTAGCGGGCTAACCCATTAGGGGCATAATGTTAAAACCATTCCTCCCCCTTTTCGGTTTCTACACGGCATCGTACCGGAACGCTAAATCGCTTGGCGGCACATCTTTGCCGGTCGGGTGGTAACTAGCCACAGCCGAAGCCTCCCACCAGGCCAGACCAGGGAAAATTCAAAAATTATAAATTCCCAAATTGACCCTGCCGGGGATCGAACCCGGGACCTCCACACATTACAGCGCTCAACACTGCGCCATGGAGGTCGTCATATAGTTAAACAGTAGATAAATCAAAAGCGTCTAAAGTTGATCTAAAATTAAACGAACCGCGGCAGTAACTCCAAACAACGACATCGATTCGTGACAAGAATATTGCTCTTTACTATTTGTTCGTCCTCAAATAGGTGCATTAGGTTGAATTGGTTTTGTGTTCTCACGAGGGCCCGGCTAAACCTTTTAACCACTGTTTAACAATCGTACAGTTTAGCGACAAATGTAGAGCACGTAAAATATGTGCGAAATTAAAATGTACACAAAACTATTAATAATACACAAAAAAATTAAAATACTAAAATACTAAATGCGATGCAATAATATATAAGATTTGCAAGTTTTATTTTATAAAATTCAATGGCAAGGTCACGGTTTCAAAGTTGGCCTCTAAATACCAAGTCACTCTTGTTTTAAAACAACTGAAGTTGTTATAAGCGGTTTATAGTTTAGTTATTTATAGTTTATTTGGATCAAAACTACACTCATTCTTTTATGTTACATTCAGTGCCGATTCCATATTTAGGTAAGTATGTTGAATTTTGTAGGATAACAAAGCATCGGCCAGCCACATAATGTGCTTTATGATATGTTAAAATTTTTAACCAATATAACCTACCTTTGATTGATCCCGGAATAATTGATTTACCTGTGTTTAATGAATATACCTTACTGTACGTTTTTTAAACTTTGGTTTCATCTATCTGGGTTTGGGGCCATGACCCTGTTATACCATAAAATCGGAGAGCTCCTTGACGTAGATGGGTCTTATATTTATGTCCATCGTGGTAAAATTGAATGGAAGATCACAAAGAACTCTTATTTCAAGATCCTAATTGCTATAATTATTTTTGTTTACTTTTCAAATATTATTTCTATAACACAAACGAGGTGACACAAAAAATAACTCGAGTAAACTAGCTTAACAGCTGCAATTTCATCTAGTGGTAACTGTTGAGTGTCGATGGAGAATAAGATAGAAGCAGGATGAGGAATGAGGAATGAGGCTAACTAATAATCCTCATGATTTGACAATATCAACTTCTTGCATACTTACCTATTTTATCAGAACTTTAAAAAATGCTTTCGTGAATCGAAAAAAAATCTAATGAATCCAAATAACTAATTCTATTCGATTGAAAGAATAAAAAACAATCAAAAATATGAAAAAATTTTCATTTACAAGTAATTGGGAAGTGCCCATCCCTGAAAATTTTAATATAACAAAAGATTTTAAAGGAGATTATTAAGTAGGTTTGCACTTATGGTACCATAAATAAAATAAAGCGTAAATATATTTAATGTCTGGTACACATGCTCTATTATGAAGATTGCATCGTGCACCGTGATTGACAAGTGGAATCCACCCACAGCGGTGTTGGTGGTCGGATAAAACGTGATTTCTTTATACTATTCATAAGCCTATATATCTGTATAGATTGGTTCAACATGGACCAATCTTCCAATGTCCAATGTCATTACCAATCGATCAACATTTTTCCTTGTCAACATTTGCGCTTTTTTAAAAGTTCACTAAAATCAACCCACGTTTAGTCCTGTTTATGTATTAAACTGAAAACCTTCAAACCTGCACTGTTTTAGTACAAGAGTGTATTTTCAGTTTCAGTTTTTTATTAGAAAAACTTTTATTGGATAAAGGCAGGCGTTACTTTGCGGAAGTCCACCATAATGAAGGAACCAGAAGATTAATTCGCTATAATCCGCGACAAAAGAAAAACTATGTGGTACAGTGATTTTATACATATTTGATTATATGATGAAGATGATGAGTAATATATATATATGCAAAATCCTCATCATCTTCATTATAAAATCAAATATGTGAGTTAGCCAGAAAAAAGTCACGAACATGAAAAAACCCCTGCATTCATGCTTTTACGCGTTCACTGATCAGGTTACAAGAACGCACGTGTAGCATGTAATTGTCACTCTTTTCCAAGACTCCGTTAGTAAGCCACATCTTTGTGAGCACATCGAGATGCTCTCACATATTAATGGCCAGTACCCAGCAGGAACCACGTAGAGCTGGAACTTTAGGAGACCTTGTATGTTATGTAGTATTGAAAATGGATGCGTGTAGACCTTCCACCTGCCTATATACTTGTATAACATCGTTTACCCCTTTTCTTCTACACGGGGATATGAGATCAATTTGACAAAGGATTACAGACTATTACTTATACTTGTCATTGTAAGCTCATGAGACGTAGATCTTCAAAGATCAGTAAACTACAATAACTTTGTTAGCAAATTCATTTTCAGTGGATAATGTTCTTAACTACTGGATCCAAAAACTTTAGCAGCTCAATATATTTAAAACATATGCACGGAACATACCTAAGAGTAGTTAGTACGATAACGACTGAATTCAGCTTCCGCTGATAAAACCTTTTAAAAGAGATAAAATGGGCTATTTTTAAACGGAAGCTATGTCCCCAAATATTATGAATCGCGGACTAAGATAACAAATTAGTATAAACCTACATGGAGCAGTTGAGAGCTTCATTCATTTCTTGTCAGTGCAGCTAATTATGTGGTCCAACAAAGCACTGATCGTTCTTGTGTGTCGTTATTCTGGGAGTATCATGTGAGTATAAATTCAAATAATTTATAACATGTTCTCATTTTACATATTCAAAAAAATAAACTTTGCCCAGCTTTCTAATAATTTTTTTTTAAATGCTCATAGGAATTCTACTTATCAGTCTTGTTTATTTTGCAATCATTGTATCGTTATTTGTGTTAACAGAGTGTGTACAGTTTAGTATGTAATTTAGGTCTTTTCCGGGTTCTATTGTTTACTGGATAAAATCTATAATAATATACAGTAGACGCTCTATAAAGTTACGTTTTTAAAAGTTACCTTCCCCATAAATGAGTTCCCCACTCTATTTCGTATGCTTGAAGGAATTGAGGGGAAGTTGGTGATGGGAGGTCTTTTTGAAATTGTAGTTCTGAATGTATGTGAGTTTGAGTTGGAAAGCTAGAAGTCTGAAACCACTATGTTAGCAATATTACTGTTTGTCATTATATCTCATTATGCAGGAAGTATAATATCTGTCAATTTGACTCGTTTCATGTCATTCGATTTAATATGCGGGTATGGACGCCATATTGAAATTAGTTAGTATAAATACGAGTGTTTTAACGATAGTAATTCAGTCTCCTGCCAGCAGATTCAGCGATTATGGAATACTTTTGTGTTTAGATCGCAATTTGATTTAGAGCTTAACGATAGCAATCGTGGCCGGATCAAATGAATATTATCTGTAAGTTTTGCCAACTTTTATCTAATTACATTAAATCTCTCGTGGAACCACTACACGTTTAACCATTTATTCGTGCAAGTTCCAAATGAGAGTACAAATATATTAAAAGTGTGTCATAAATACCTACTTCTGGATTGTCTCTAAGAACTAGCAAATAAAAACATAGACCTAACCTTTATGAAAATTAAAAAGGTGATATTACGGTAGCACCTACTTATTACATATTATTTAAGTTTTTAATTATTTATAGTAATTATTATAATTTTAATTAGTCATAGTATATAAAATTATTGTGATAACAAGTGATATAATATAATTTTGTGATAAATCAGTATCGTTCCAAGTATAGCCGTGTTGTTCCACGTTTTTAAAAATAATGTCTAGCGAATCGTTATTACTCTTACAACAAAACCATGAAAAAACAGAAGAAAATAAAATTGTTAGAAAAAATGCTTCAAATAAATCATGAAGCCAAATACGTTTGACAGTTCAGCAAAAATTAGATGTTATTATAAAATTGGATTCGAACGTTTCTATGACTGACATCGCCCATGGAATTTCTAGACCTGTTGTATCTATAGAAAATCAAAAAAAAAAAAAGATGAAATTCTCCAATTTTCATCTAAGAGCTTTTGTCTATTTCAGAAAGTATACTAGATGGAAGAGTGGAAGTAGGAAATATGCATGACTTTGATATGTTTTTTTTTACAAGATTTGTTCTGTATGGAAGAATTGTCGGTTTGTTTTTTTAGGAAAGCCAAGAAGGCGAAGTTCAATGGCACCCAAAGGTACCCGATCGTCAACGGTATAATATTGATATTATCAACTAAGGAAGGTGTCTTAGTGTTGTTACTTCAACGGTCTCTAACACTGTATGCATGTCTGGAAAGTTTTTTTACATTTCAAGGCCCTTTTAGATTCTCAGGGGGTCTCTGTTTTATGTTTTCTAATGAGATATTTTTTATGTCTGTCGGACGCTTGGCACGCTGGCGTTTCCACTGTGCTCGCTGGCATAGCAGTGTGTTGTTTACTTCAGAACACGTAGGCAGGCAGTAAACACTAGGATGTATGTATGTATGTATTTATATATGTATATTCTTTATTGTACACCACAAAATCACAAAAGAAACAGATTACAAACATGAAAACTTAAAACGTAGGTACAATAAGGCTAGAAGGAAGGCTAATTAGGATAGAAGGAGAGCAAGTAAGTAGACAGTGGGCCGCACGGTCTACTACATGGTCCGCTTTAGCAGGCCACGCACCTACGCGCCGTACTAGTATATATATGTATATATAGAAGCTCTATATAAATATTCATATACATTGACATGCATACATATGTTATCTTTTAAAATGAAGATTTATTATTTTTCATATTTTTGTACGTGAAATAATTAAAAAAATTACATTTAATTGTAACTTTGATGACTTGTTAATAAATGATCTTAAGTGTTCAGTGAAAATATAATATAATTCATCATTTCCTTTTTGTAAAATGTTCTATAGATTTTTAAATTTCGCGGGAATAAGCACACACAAGTTTGAGTGTGTTAGTCAATGCAGATTATCACTGGCTATTGGCTACAATATATTAACCACGCCTATGAAAGTCTCGCTTTTAAAAGTTGCGCTACCCCCGAAATCGTTACTTTATAGAACGTCTACTGTACCGTAAAAATAATGATTTAAAGTTCTTAGTCTACCGTAACATGGTTTAGCATAATAAGTACAGTAGTAAGATCGTTAAAATCTGTGAATCATCTTTCTACGCACCTAAACCAGAAGTCTTAAACGCTTTCATTTTTTTTTCAGGGACCCTAGCATCAACATCGCCATGGAAAACATCTACCACATTACTCTCTTCTTCTGAGGAACCAATGTCACCATTGATGACATATACCAGAGTACTCTCTTCTTCTGAAGAACCAACGTCACCATGATGATCAAATTGTTATTCCACTACAAATTAGCCCTTTGCTGCGGTCTCACCTAATGGTAAGTGATGATTTAGTCTAAGATGGTAGCGGGATAACCTGTTAAGGGTATGGCAGTTATATTAAACCCTAGTCGGTTTCTAACGGCATCGTACCGGAACTCTAAATTGCTTGGCGGTACGGCTTTGCCGGTAGGGTAGTAACCAGCCACGGCCGATGCCTCCCACCAGACATACTGTCACTGTTTCTTCACTGCTTTAAATTCAATAACCACTATCAACAAGTGACTAGTTTACTATTTTCTGCAATTTAATGATTTCGGACAAAAGCCTTACACCAACTAAACAGAAAAGTAAGTAGTGTTTTCTTTTTGTATGTAGCATTAAAGTCTCTTTAGTACAATAGTATAATCATCATCGGGTGCCATCTTCAAATTGAAGTTTGGCGGTCAGCTGGTGAAATGCCTTCCGATTTTGAGCTATCTTCTTTAAATCCGCGTAATTATGACAGGTCCACTCCTTTACGTCATCCATCCACTTCCTCCTCTGTCTTCCAGGTGCTCTTTTCCCGGGAACCTTGCTTTCCAGGCATAACACTAATTGAGAACGCGATATCTTGCAAGAAAAGGGATTTTGGGGTCGCACAATACTTTCGACATTTTATAATACATAGTACTGTGTGCATTTTATAATAGTATAATATAGTACTGTGGTAATAAATATTAATAAGAACATTGTACACAACCGAATAAACACCAATCAGAACAAATATTTTCACTGTACTTTGGCTGGTTAACCGCTCTGCTTTGTTGGTCATATTATGGGCCCAACGCATGGCCCAACACGAGTAGTGTAGCGTTCACTTTTGTTTCATTTTTATTCGTCCACAACCCTTCATTTATTGAGCGCAGTAAAAAGAAAATGAATCAGTAATTGCTTTATCGTTGCTTGTTTAAATATAAGTAGGTAATCTTAGATTTTTATGAAGTTCTTGGTATGGTTTATTTTATTTGCACCTACCGAATGCCCGCGACTTCGTCTGCGTGGTTTGAGGTTTTTTGGTTTACGCAGGAACTCTTTAATTTTTTGGGAAGCCTATTTGCTATTCCAGACTATAATCTATCTCTGTGCCAAATTTCAGCCAGATCCGTTCAGCCGTTGGGGCGTGATTGTGTAACAAACATCCATACATCCATCCAAACTTTCGCATTTATAATATGTATTAGTAAGATATACTAAGCAGGGTGTGATGCAAGATACCTTAACTGACTGAACTTATTATCCATTTGTAACATGTCCTATTGTATAAAATCGAGCTTAGGTATGCGATCGTTTTACGTAAACACGTAATACAAATGAATCTAGACTCATGTTTAGCCCAAGACATACAATTATTTCATATTATTTTAACAACTAAAATTATTGTTCAAGTCACGACTTTTTCAACCTTTATTAAAACACGAATTTGCACTATTGTTTTATTATTCTGTAACGAATGAGGCTAATATTTGTGTAGGTCATGCAATGAGTTCGTTATGACATTGTTAAGCTGATCACTTATCTACCAACAAATACCATACATACCGCACGCGCTAAAGAATTGCGGTCTCGAGTAAACTCAATGTAGGCTTTTTTATTTTTTACAGAGCCATCAAGGAGCCAGAAGAAACACCCAACATACATGCCATGCAGTAGCATGTATGTTGGGTGTTCTTCTACTATACTGTACGCACATTCGATCAGCTCACTTTGAGAAGGCCGCGGCTGGCTAGGGGCCCGACAGGCTTCGGAAGTTAGTTTAGCCTGATGCAGTGATCACTTCAGCGGCAGCGGGTAACTACACGATACCGAGAAGAACCGCTTCAGTGCAGAAACCTCTCAAGACAGAAGACATAATATAAAGAAAATCGGTAATGTTATTTGAAATTTTTTATGTTGCTGTATTCGAATTTTAAGCGTTAAAAACCATGAGCTATATGCGTGCGGCTGGTAGATGTGTTATCAACTTTATGACAGTGGGAACATGTAGCTCCCGGCAAACATACACGTACAATGTTAACTGATAAACGAGTGGTTTTCTGCCAATTATTACTATAATTTTATTTCCTGAATGGCACCTATCTTGTCATTATTATTACTGTGTAAGTGCTTATATCAATTATAAATAAATTAATATAATACTATTTATATTTTTTTTTATTATATAATATATGTAATAATATTTATTTTATTTGTTAATATTAATACTTTAAAACGAAATTGGGGCTAATTCTGTTGTACACAATTCTAAACAAAACTAAACTAAAATAACACCATTATAATATTGCTAAGTAATCATAATCATAATCATAATCATTTATTTATTAGTATTTCATAATATGCCCTGTGGAAAGGGACAGAACTAGATTCAAAGCTGTCATTTTAGTTCAGTTTAGAGATTTTGTTATGCAGAATACGCCACATTGTTTATTTTTCCCTAAGGAGCTCTTTAAAAAAAAATGAAATTCATAAAATTATCATGTTAGTGATAATAACCGGGACCGACTTAACGTGCTCTCCGAGGCACGGGGGTGAAACACCGCCAACTTCCAACTGCGGGCTGGAACTGAGAATTTCTTAATTTAAAAAACCCAATACCTAACTTTTATGCCCGACCGGGAATCGAACCCACTAGACCAACGAGGCAGTCGTGCATGATAATAGTCGTTAAAGCCCGCCAACCCGCATTGGAGCAGCGTGGTGGGTCTAAGCTCTAATCCCCACTCTCCTTTGAGAGTGGAGGCCTGTGCCCAGCTGTGGGACGTTAATAGGCTGCAGTGATGTGATGAGTGATGAAATCAAAATTTACAAAGATTTCAACAATTACACATACACGAAGAAATATGACTCATTCTCTGCACAATTTATCACCAAAGCACCGACGACGGCAACATCTGGCAGAGGTAACTTTTCAGCGCAATATTTCGTCTGTCCACATCGAAGATAACCCTTCCACGACTTTATTGAACGTCCGTCAGTTGACACAACTCGCTCTTTAAACAGCTATAAAAGTAAAAGTTTAATATTTGAAGATGGGATAGTTAAGATAAAGTCGATGCGATGGCGAGCGATGCCACCTGCACTCATCTAAGAAATCATCCATCAATGGATTAAAAACCCTATTTTTAAGTGTAGAGAGTTGAATTTCAACAGTATTTGGTGTAGAAAGGGAATACTTGATGTGGTAATCTGGTATGCCAAAGCCATATCATAGGAGCTGCTTGCATTACACAGCCTGTGATGCGACTATGAAATATCAATATTTTATAAGGGGGCCATTCTGATTACTATCTCCGAATATATATTAACACCTTGTTTATTGAACTTCCGAAGGGCTTTATTTATTTATTTTTATTAATGAATGCCTTTTCATCTTCCCAGCATCTGCCCTACCGAAATCTGAATGCAATTGTCAGGGCAATGATTAATGGATGGTTGTAAAATACTGCAAGATCAATATAAAATAATTTTGAACGCTGTTATTTATGAATTACTTTTTTTTTATCACATCTTTTCTCGGAGTCAGTTTTTGAATTTTTTGCTGTCAAATCATTATTTTTCAGATATAACTATAGCTATATTAAGAACTCTTTATCTTTGTTACAAAGGTATAATGATGAATATTCAATAAATCGTTAGAATAATTTATGTTAAGAATATCAATAAAATTTGGATTTATTTTGCCATAGTCAACCAAGTCCATATAGATAGTAGTTTTGGAATTTTCTATTGCTTTTTGTTACTGCCCCACAAATATTATTCACGAGTTGCAAATAAATAAAATTTAGTTGCAATTAATGAAGTTTATTTTTCATTTATCTGTTTATTTATTTGTGTGTGTTTTTTAATTTTGTTTGGTGGAAAAATTTTTTTTAGAAATAGGAGGATCTTAAAAATAATCTGTGTTTATAAGTAAATACTGGAAACTTCCGTAATTATCTATTGTTCAACAAAGTTGATAGAATTTTGCTAACGCAAACGTAAATAACGTCTTGGATAGTTGAGTAATTCTACAGAAAAAATCTTTTTGATATTAATAACATCAATAGATCAGATCGAGCTTCGATCTGATAGCCCATTTGACCTCCATACAAACACAGGGTCAGACAATGCCATGGAATAAGAACTGACTATTACAATAGATTGAATGTACGCGAGTAATAGAATCAATATTTGTTTTACAATAAAGCATGACCTATCATTTATGGTTTGGACGGACCTTTAATGTGGTTAGTTGTTAAGATTATTGACTGGAATAATTAAAAAAATATGTATAAGGGAAGTATCATAGTAAATATTTTAGGCCACAAAATTGGGTGCAGAAGTTTACGATACTAGATGGTTGATTAAGGGCCGCTTGCATAAGGACATATAAACTGATTTAGTTAAATTTTGTAATGCTGTCATTTTTTGGTATTGTCATTCCGAACCAGTGGATTGGTAGATTCGCTCAACGATTCAAAAGCACGTGTAAAAGTTTATTTGAATAAAAAGCATTTTGAATTTTGAATTTTGGCAAATGTATATTGTAGTTGCCAAAAAGGGACAGCATTAAAATATTTAACTAAATCAATTTAAGAGTCCTTGTGCAAGTGGGCCTTAGTATAGAAACAAGGTGTTTAAAATAAAAATGGCGCTTCGAAGACATATAAAGCCGAACGAAATATTAGTATTCAAAATATGTATACGTGCTTGGACATTTTGAAATTCTTAAAAACTCGTAAGCTTTTATCGGAGCTAGCGCAGACTTAGTTTTTTAGAGTTGTTTGCAAAAGTTGGAACTTTACCTACTGAACTTTCCTGCGTTGAGTGACTCCTATTTCAATTTTATACAGAATATTTTGACTTTAAGACTTTTGTATTACTTACTACACTATAGTATAATATTTCATTAATCGTTTTTGTATAAATAAAAATACATACATACAAAATTTGTCTCAACTAGTTAGCAACAACTGAAAAAGTATTATTAGTACCGCGTAAGACCATACCGCGTTTCATTTTCTTTTTATCCCAGCATATTCCTGAATAAATCGAGCAGAACTCATAGATGCTTATTAAAAGATAGCATGGATCCCCTAGCTCACACAGTAGGTACCGAGACACGTCATTAAAAAAAGATTTTGACAAAGTAGACATGTTTTAATATAAAAACTGACGTTACAAACTACTCCTCATTTGGGTATTTGTGATTCGTTTTGTTGAGCTCAGCTTAGACTCCATGACGCGCCCCCGCAGCGGTCATCTTCATCTGTCATTTTGGAATTATTAAAAGCAAAAAGTGGTCCGGGTATATTAAAAAAAACCCGTGCACCCACCGGCTGGATGGCGGTTTTATTCCTTTCCTAACACTAACGTTAGATCGGATCTTTGAAAAAGCAAAGCTCATTTTTTAATCGAAATTCTTGTATCATAAACTGGAATAGGAACACTTTTTTAAGTTATTCTGAATGATAAAAAATATTTCTGCTATTAGGGAAAATTTATGGGCTAAGGTCTATTAAAGGGTATTTTATAGTGTTGGTTTTGTAGCAGTTGGTCGAGTCAGTTTATAACGTAATGATCACATGAACGAATTTATTAGTATGAAACGACGTCATACTAAGTTTTTCATTGTTAGGAACAGTGGGGTGATATTTGTCACATTTTTATGGTAAATTAAGGTGCAGTAAATTTCGAGATCATAGAATGATGTTACCGCAAAGAATGCATTCATTTCAAGGTTTGTTGACTGTAACAGACTTATATCTTAGTTTAACTTAAATCATCTGATGACTTTCAGATAATCGGTGGTTGGGACGCTAAATTACTCGACACATGGTGTTATGTTGTTTAGACGTGCATATAAAATGAGAAATGTTTCTCATTTTTTGGATGCAGATGTAGGTTTGACCTTCGTGACGCAGTTAATAACTGTTCCAAGATGATGGTCTGTGGTCTGGTGACCACAGACCATCATCAGGCGAGATTGCAGGCAAAAATAAATTCTTTCCGAATAAAAAAAAATTTGCCCTCCCAAAGCCATGTAACAAAAATCGTTTTATTCAACTAACTCGAATAAAATCAAACGTAAAACTTCTCACTCACAGCAGCAATCACCACGCTAAAATAAAAGAGTAAAATGTAGCATATTTAGGTACTTATAATATTTATTTAATATTTAAGAATGCGTTCACACTCGATGTTATAAATTGGCAATGGGCAATAAAGTTTGTCGGTTTCTTTTAACCGTAATGTGAGGTACATTACGGTTAATTATTGAATGTTAACAAAGGCGCACCTGCATACAACAATCCCTTTTGCGGCGCCGACATAGGTTTACATTAGCGGCAGGCAAACTGTTTTTAATTGCTTGTCCACTGTTATGAAATGTACGATTTTATAGTACGTAGATACAAAGCTTGCGTATAGTTACTCGGATGTGGATTTGGTTGAGCATTCATTTATTTGTGCGGGTGTTTTTCTAGGCATTTGAGCAAAAGTTCTTCACTTTTCTGTAAGATGGCGTTATTAGAAAACTTGTTAAAATCAGGATTCTACTGTTTAAAACATGATTTAAAATATGATGACACTTTAATTTAGTTGTTCTATTTTTAAAGTTATTTTAGCTCATTCAACAGTCAGCACAGTATAGGAAGCATTTTCTGGATTCTGTCTTTTCAATTTTTCTCTTACATTGTATAATAGACTAGTTGATCCATTCTGGCTTTAGTTTTACATAAGTAGAAATTCCCTGCCCTGTACATTGAGATCTACGTGCAAAATTTCTAGATCTAGACCTATCGATTTCAACTGATGGTACCTTAATCAATTCAACTACATATTTTTATAGATAAACTAAGTAGATGATGCCCGCGAACTCATCAGCGACTGTTCAGATATCTTTAATCTTTTGCATCAAGTATAATATTAGCATTGGAGTAACACGCGATGAAGTTCAAATAATGATTTTTGTTAAAAACCCCAAGCCCCTATTTAATATTTATATTTATTCGTCAAATCTCAAGAAGGGCAGCAGCTTATAATTCAAGGGATGGGATGATTCAGCGAAATTATAGTATTGCTTTTTTGAGTGCCATCGATTCAGAAATCGCTAATGGCACTTTATTTTCCTTGGAACGATGACGAATGCTAAAAATTTTAATAGCAACGAGGTATTCATCTTGTTTTTATTTATTTCCCACTCCGCCCTATTGTACCTCCCGCTCTATAATTATGGGCATAACAGGAAAAATCTTAAAGAATAAGAAGTGCAGTAGGATAGCTATTGCATTTTTGCGCTCCCGAACGTTTCCGTTTTAGACTTGGTGTTTTTATAATGGTGTAACATGTTTGAGCATTTTTGTTTCGTTTATCATATTACTAGCTAATGCCCGCGGCTTTGTCCGCGTGGTTTAAGGGTTTGTATTCCTGCGGGATATTTTTCGGGCATAAAATTGCCTATGCCACTTTCCAGGTCCTCAACTATGCCCATGCTAAACATCACGTCGATCCGTTGGTCCGTTGTGGTGTGATTGCAGGACAAACCGGCAAACAAACACACTCGCAATTAAAATGAGACTGTCAAGTGGGTGTAGAATAATAAGCAGACTCAGTCTACGAGACTACGGAGAATCAGCTATAAAATTATTATTTTTACTTCTGTATTAAGTATCTAAGTATATTAAATTACATTCTGGGTAAAGTACGTAGTATTACCTATTCTGTGGTACAGTGTTATGTGAACAACTACATACTTAGTCGAATTATCGGAATAAAAGAAAGAGGCAAGCTTTCTGATAGACTATTATCCCAAGACAAACCTTGCCATTATATTGTGATTAATGGAAGGGGGTTACGAACTTACGACCCTCAGCAATGACACGACGCAGAGAGATTATTATTTCAAGGATTGGTGTTAACATGGTAAGTCACTTACTAAGTAAAGATGTCCCAATGGGGTATCTACGTACGAGTATATATGTCAATCAGGTCTGAATTTTCCATGGAACTAGGAATCTGCTTGTTACTAAGTTCTTATTTCTATGGAATAGGTACACTAACCAATGTTCATATTATCCGTATTTGAAAAGCTGGCTACTAGTTTTCTTGGGTACTTCATCTTCAATAGAAATTTAAACCTTGTTAACCGTTTCTGAAATTGTTACTATAATTACTTGCAGTAGATTTCAAAATAATTTAGCCATGACAGACAAATATTTACATTGGTGTTTTAACACATTTCACATCCAAAAAAGGAGGAGGTTCTCAATACGACACTTTTTTTTTTAAATGTATGTCGGTGCATAATTATTATCTCCGTGGTTTCTGAGCCGATTTGATTTTTTTTTCTATCATTTATCGTTAGCGGAAGCTCTCGAGTTGCTCCCACAAACAATTCTGACTCCAAATCCTCAACCCTGACACTAAAAAGTTAAAAATAAAAATTCCTTCTAAAAACCCGACTTCCATGCCACTGTAAAGTACAAAATAATTTTGATTTCTACCCACTATGTTGAAGTCGGGCGAGTCTGATGCGTCAACTTTGCTTATCATCGTTATACCCGCCCGACTTCAACATAGTGGGTAGAAAAAATGAAAATTATTTTGTACTTTACAGTGGCATGGAATTCGGTTTTTTGGAAAGAATTTTAATTAACAAGCACTCTCGTCCGTTGTTGAAATAGTTTTTATAGACATTTTGGTTTAGTTAAGAGTGTAATATTTTGAATAATAAATACTGCATATTTGCAGATTTGCTACTAGGATGTCCATTGCCCGTCGATCAATTTTAATCATTCGGTCTGCCACTCGCCAATTTGAGGTGCAATCATGTAAGGATTGCCGATCAAATCGTATAAGTTCGGCTTCAAAGTAAAATAAAGCATTAATCATTGAATTAGAGGTCAATTTCGTGTATCCATTCTTATACGTTTAGGCTATCGTACATACCTAAACGTATGAGAATGGATACACGAAATTGAGCTCTAATTCAATATCGTTATGGTTTATTTTACTTTGAAGCCGAACTTATACGATTTAATCGACAATTCTTACATGATTGGGGGGCTGTTTGCTATTTAAAATAGTTTGTTGGATTAAATCTGGCTTGAATATTTATAAAACGTGTCTGTCTGCTACGCTTTCACGGCCCATCTTTTCAATCAATTTACTAAGACGATATATAGGTAGGTACAGGTTACATCCTGAATATCGACATGTCACCGTAAGATTGTAAAAACCGTTAGATTATAATCTAACTCGCGAAATTGTAAACTGTCGAATGATTACAATTTATCGGATTATTTTTCGGTTGATTGTAATCTGTTAGGTTTATTAACCCGATAGAACCTAAGTGCACTACTTGATTATTTATGTCGAACCCTAACCTAACCTACAAGAAAAAGACAAGAAAACGTAAATACAATGAATATTTCAAAAATTGACCCTTAAAACATTGAACGGTTCACAATCTTTCGACTGTTTACAATCTATCGAAAAAAAAGCGTTGGATTACAATCTTACGGTTTTTACAATCTTACAGTGACAGAAATAAGTAGTCTACTTTTCATCCTGGAAAATCAAAGACTTCCCACGTCGGGACGAACTCGCGGGTATCGTCAGTTATTTAGAAATGATTTAAAAATAATCGGTACTTTAGAGATGGATTTCTGTATTGTTTGTTACCCCTAAAAGGTAACAGATAGATAATAGCTATTTATGCAACTGTATCGTAATGAGGGTCATTTTAATTCGAGTGCTGTCTCGGCAAGCCTCGTATCAAACGAGGCTTGCCGAGTATCAAAATAGGATAGTGCGAGAATTAAAATGACTAATTACGTACAGTTGCATACAAGATTTTATCTACGACAAGGACGTCTTTATAATTTTTTACTTTGGTTGGGAAAGTGCCAGAACCCAGAGCCGCTAAGCTATAGGTATCCTATTTATGAAGATAACCATATCGATACAGCTAACTCATAACGATACAGCTCCCATACAACGAACTGTATCGTTATGAGAAGCAGACACGAAAGAGGGTTCAATTCGATATAGTTGTCAAATTCGAAATTGGAACTTTTCGATGCTGGAGTAGATAAATACTTTTTCTTAATTTTATTCGACTACAAGTTAGCACTTGAATCATCTCATCTGATGGTAAGTGATGAGGTACTCTAAGATGGTAGAGAGCTAACTTTTTAGGTGTATGGTAGTTATATTGAACTCATAAACCTATCGGTTTTTACACGATATCGTACCAGAACGCTAAATTGCTTGGCGGTACGTCTTCGCGGGTAGGTTGGTAACTAGCCACGGCCGAAGCCTCCCAACAGACCAGAAAAAGTTCAGATATTATAAATTCCCAAATTGATCCTGCCGGGAATCAAACCCGAGACCATTAAAGTGTGGATACCAATGGTCAAGTGTGGATGTGGTATAGAAGTTACATATTAAAGTATGGCTTTTTTCATTCGTTTGCGTATATCTAGTACGTATAGCTCAATTAATACGGATTAGAACATTGGTTAGAGTGTTTAGAGCTTAGTTCAGAGTTAGAGCAAATAGCGTTTGAATCGTCAAAGCACAAAGACGATTGTGATACACTTTAGAGAGCTGCAAAATTTGCAAGCGGTTTGATTTGATTCATTTCGAGCCGATCGGCTTTGACTGATGAAATTAAAGCTTTGCTGATTGCGGATGTGCTAGGACTTGGAAACACACAACGCGCGACAGTTGCGTGTCCAACGCGGCGTTTATTAGTACAAGAAACTACATGGAAGCTTTCACCCAGCGGAGCGTGGGTAAGAGCAGCGCGCCGCTGTAGCACAGGCTGTAGTCGCGCGCCGTCACCATCGTACTCCGAACTGTTGCATACACTTCGTGATACTTCCCTGTATATTATTATCGACGTAGTATCATAAATGTTAAGCATAATGTCGTCAATGCGCAGTTGCAAGACGAGGCCGGACACGAATGTACGAACATGGCGTTCCGATTAACACTTTTGCAAGTCATACTCGCATAGTCGCGCATTCAGTGGGATGGTCGGGGCCGTTCCCGTTTTAGGTAATTTGTATATTAGATTCAAGCCTCTACTATCCTGTAGGCTCCACAATCACAAAGCAGAAAATTAGAACATCAAATGTTGTTATAGATTTCAGAACATCAATGCATTTAGGTATAGAGTTCTAAGAGATGAAAGCAGATAATATTAACATGAGGTATATAATATTATTCTTAACATCCTGTTTGTATACCATTGAATAACTGGAGCTCAATAATCTGCCAAATAAACTAAGCCGAACTGAAATTTCTAGCTACTTTGATACTATATTCGTATTCACAAACGTTTGAACGGATACGACGCTGAAAGCTCTAAGATCTTCTAGTTTAGACATTAAGCTAAACGTAATTCTCGAAATGCAAGCGGATTTCAGGAGCAAGGTATATTATTGTTACTCCTTTATTAAGCGACAGTTTGAGCTATATTGTGTTGATGTGTCATCAGTCAGTCTGTTCCTAGATTACGTGGGTTGGACTTCGAGCATGATAATAATACAGGGTTTTTATGCTCGACATACAACCCGTTGTATGATATTGATGAATCGTATGTTGTGGCGAGATTTCCAAAAGAACTCCTGAAAAAGTTTCTTACCAGACATTTCACCGCGGTTAATTGCCTCATATACAGATAGAAGGGCTTATTTTTCGCGCAAAAGATCAGCCCAGCTGTTCAGCGAATGTGCAGCCAGAATACTTGATAGGTACTAAGTATTCCACGCGGGCATAGTTTTTACAGTAATTAGATTAAGCTAGCTATTTTTTATCCACTACAAGTTAGCCCTTGACTGCGATCTCACTTGATGGTAAGTGATGATGCAGTCTAAGATGGTAGCGGGCTAACCTGTTAGGGGCATGGCAGTTATATTAAACCCATACCTACCCCTATTCGGTTTCTACATGGCATCGTACCGGAACGCTAAATCGCTTGGCGGCACGTCTTTGCCGGTAGTATGGTAACTAGCCACGGCCGAAGCCTCCCACCAGGCCAGGCCCGGGAAAATTCAGAAATTATAAATTCCCAAATTGACCCTGCCGGGGACCGAACCCGGGACCTCCGCACGTTAAGGGAACAGCGCTACACACTGCGCCACGGAGGTCGTCAAACGTTATCGTTGTCTAACAAAATGAAGCATCATACACATTTCGATATTCACGCAAAATGCAAATAAAGTAGATCATCAGAATGCGCAAGTAACGTTTCTATATAAAAAGTTTCGTTCAGATATAAAAGTCAGTCATGCTCACTGGCCGGGACATTGGGATAATGAAATCGACTCGTGGATTCCCACTCTTACAAATTTTTTTTCATCTTCGTGACAGTATTTTCGATGTGATTTATCCGCTTTCGGATTCCCATAACTCAATTTATTTTGTACTTTATTGGGACCGTTTTCGGATGTTTTACAACACTATGAGAAAGTTTTCTTTTACTAGTTTTCGTCGCAGTTCACCCGGAAAACCTTTTTTGAGGATACTCCGTCAGAATTTAGGTCAGTAGGTATTATGACGGCCTCAAAACTTATGATAATACAAGAATCGATCATCGGTTGAAATATTTAAGGAAATGTGATCACACTTCTGCTTCAGTCGGTCCCACATGACTGAGGATTACCCTTAAGGAGAGTAAGCGTATGATGTATCATACTAATATTATAAATGCAATGAAAGTGTGTTTGTTTGTTAGCTTATCCTTCAATTACGCCGCAAAGGAGCAACGGATTGACGTGATTTTTGGCATGTGTATAGTTGAGGATCTGGAGAGTGTGACATAGGATACTTTTTATCCCGGCAAATTAAGGAGATCCCGCGGGAATCATAAAAACTTAAACCACGCGGACGAAGTCGTGGGCATCAGCTAGTTAATGTCTCAACCTATGTGCTTTGAGCACCGCGGCTTGTTTGATTATATTAGAACTTTGAGTAGGAGAAGCCTTGTTCTTTCCAAGTTTCCCGTTAAAAAAAAAACATTATCATGACTACCCATTGCCAGCCCCCTACTGAGCATGAGTCTCTCAAAATAAGGAGGGTTAGCCATAGTCCACTCGCAATTAACCCAAACAAATTGTGTAGACGTATAGAGTAGGCATACGACTCAAAGTAAAATCTCAGCTTACCAAATGAGAACTTAACTTCTCACTGTTTATAGAAGCTATAAGTTTTTCGTAAGTGTCTTACGGAAGCGTAGCGGGGCAAATGGCACTTGATCTGTGAGAAAAAGTTGCATCTTCCCCGCTATGCGACGACGCCGAGGCTAGCGGGGCCGATGGCACTTTTTTTCCTAACTGCCCCGCTAGCGGGGCAGAGCCAGCGGGGCAGATGGGACCAAGTCCTACAAACCTGAAGTATAACCCGGGCCGAGTTTGTAGTGGGCTCTTCTCAGACCAGGCACATTTAAACCTCCAAGGCAACTCTTGTAGCTTTAGTTTTAAGATACCGTAATATATTATCACCATCATACTTACTTAATAATATAAATGGGAAAGTGTGCTTGTTTGTTGATTTGTTGGTTCGTTGGTTTGTTGGTTTGTCCTTCAATCACGCCGCAACGGAGCAACGGATCGACGTGATTTTTGGCATGAGTATAGTTGAGGACCTGGAGAGTGACATAGGCTACTTTTTATCCCGGAAAATCAAGGATTTCCCGCGGGAATCAAAAAAACTTGAACCACGCGGACGAAGTCGGGGCATCAGCTAGTGTTTTATAAGTTATTGGACGTCAAAAAGTGTACATTGTAGGTAATTTGAATAAATATACATTGATTGATTGATTGATTAACTGGAGTTAACGTTATTGCATTTCAATAGCAATTTGTACAGCGAACAACCACCGCCGCTCTAAAAACACTTCCATATTAGTATAACAACAATTTCGTGTGCAAGTCCGTTCGCATTCTCATGCTCCCATTACCCTTCAACAACGGAGCAGTGCATCGGAATTGCCAAGAGAATCACGATAAGTATCTCTCGGATGTCACGAACCAATTTCGACCGAAACGCTCCCGGTCGAGATTTGAGTGAAAGGACGTGACCTCTACCGCCGGTTCTGAGTTTTGAACGGTCCGAAGTGTGAATCGACGTGTCCGAGCAGCGGGTGGCGAAGACTGACCGAGCTCCAATGTTATTTAAAAACCTATAGATATCTGGTAACCACTGATTCTTCATCAATTTATACATTGAAGATACCTGACATGATAGCGATGGATGGATAATGAAATATAGTTTTTTTTTTACTTCACAGAAAGAATGATACTATACATAAGTAAACTACGATAAAATGATATAATAAAATACTTAGGTACTTAAACTACGGGAAGGACAAGACCAAATGTATAAGCGAAACGCCCGAGTCTTATTGGAAACTCATTTTGTCCAGTCGTGGTAGTCTGAGCAGCTCCAAATTTTAGAAGTGCGTGCGTTGTGTTTTGTCTGCCAGTCAAAACATTTTGTCCGTAGTGTGTTTTCGCTTTTAAAGTCGAAGTGTACACAACTGGGACAATTAGCCTACTTTTTAATGACACTTTTTTTGTGTACCTTTCTTTATACAATACAATATCATTGCCGCACACCGTCATTTCATACCGTCGAAAACAGAGTGACCTTGGATATAAGACGTCGATCAAACGCCACAGAAAAATGCTATCTGATTTGATTCGAACCTGGACCGCGATCACTCATTCTTTTGTTGTTATGATGTTTGGACAAACAAAAAATGATTGAGCTACATTTTAAACATACTTACAGATTGAATGACTCATCGATTTGGGGTTTTCGAAATCTTAAATGTTTAATGCAATATATTTTTTCTTTGAGTACAAAGATTCAATATTGATCAAAGATGATATTTATTTAAGGCGTTTCCAGTTTTTAATATTTGTGTAGGATAGAAAGCGTTCGTCAGCAATTTTAACATAAAGCAAAATGTTTTTAGTGTTTCTTTACAATTAAGTAGCACCTACATTAGTGCATCGACTGTCATCTTATTTTAATCTAAAAATTTTCAAACTACCGTAAAATATCTTCTATTTCAATGTAGTTTAAAAAGGATATCAATTCGACGCCTTTCTTTGATGATACATACCTACTGCATACCTAATTCCGTGAAATCAATATCATATTACATTTTTAACCGACTTCCAAAAAAGGAGGAGGTTCTCAATACGGCGCGTAATTTTTTTTTTAATACTATGTCGTTGCATATCTCCGTGATTGCTGAACTCTTCAGACTCTTCTGACTCCAAATCCTCAACCCTGAAACTAAAAAGTTAAAAATAAAAATTCTTTCCAATAAACCGACTTCCCAAGCCACTGTAAAGCGAGCCTGATACGTCAACTTTGCTTGTCTTTGTTATACCCGCCCGACATCAACATAGTGTGTAGAAATCAAAATTTATTTTATACTTAACAGTGGCTTTGGAAGTCGGTTTTTTGGAAAGAATTTTTATAATTGAAAAGGTTCACATACATAGTGATCTCATTTCAATTACTTGAGAAGTTACTTCAATGTAGGGGCGGGGGGGGGGGGGGGGGGTGGGGGATGGATAACTGCCTCGTCGGTCTAGTGGTTAACGTGTTCGACTGCGGCTGACGAGGTCCCGGGTCCGGATCACAGGTCGAAAGCCGTTGGTCCTGCTCCTGCGCCTGATCTCTCTCTAGTCGTGTCGGATTTTCTGTCCCATTAATATACTAGACAATCGCGCTCCAATCTAGCAACCAATCTATTCACAAGGCAAGCTTATGTGACTTTAAGCGCAAGCCGGTCTTGTAATTTAAAAAAAATCTACAAATTAGCTATGGTTGAGACATTTTATAGAGTTTATCTAACTTAACAATATTGTGCAGTTAGCTATGATAATTCTAATCCTAACATTAAGCAACAAAGGTAATATGAAACGTTTTCATTTTGGTATCGGTCAATTTCTTATCTATCGCCGGGACATTCGGATGATAGAGAGAGCCAATGGTGCGTTTAACCGTGAAATCCTGAGATAGGTCCGATATCCCCGGATATTGATAGCAGGTATCCTCAAACTGGAAATAGTTTCGGTAATGTATTGAGATAGTGAGATAGCTCGTTACGTATTTTGGGGTCTGCTAATCGGGCTCTTTATCAAAGGAAGGATCATTTTTGAGGTAGATATTTTTTATAGATAAAAGTGATCGTATTTTTGGTAACTACGTTTAGCAGAGTAAAATGGTCTTTATCTGGCGTAGAATATTTCAAGTTGCACTGCAATCATGTTTAGCCTTATTATAGTTATTTGTTATACAAGAGTGAAAAGTTGTGTTTTAACCGCGTGCTCAATTTTGCGAATCCTAAGCGTCAGCGAGGGAATCAAACGAGCACGAGGTGAAAAATCTTTTCACTCGAGTGCAACACGTAACTTTTCATCCCACCTCAGCGAGGAAATGACATGACGTGAAAGAAAAGGGTCAAAGCAAATTAAAAAAGTACACCAAGAAGGTTACGAGTGTAAGTTTTTAACAAATTAAAAATGGTTGTATGGAAATTCGGCACCATACAGGTAAATAGGTTTTAATGATGTTTTGAATTCACAAACTTCAGAGACGAGTGAAATTTACTAACGTGCACACGATGTTCTAAATTCAATTTACTTTATCCTCAAGAGGATAATAACGGATTTTGCATTCAGATATCGAATAGTAAAAATACTCTTTCCGAGATGGTGGGATGAAAAAGTATTTTTAATAATAATTATATAATCAAATATTACTATTGATTAACTTGGAAGTTTTAGACCAGAACATTGGACGATGCCATTGGTTGGACAATGATAGGACAAGTTTAAAAGTTCCCAAAACCGTCTTTGACTATCCAGACAGTATAGTAACTCAGATATTTTAAAAGTTTCCTATGGAAATTTCATATGGTCCGAACTCCGATGTAAAAAAATGAGGCCGGCTATTCGACGGTCATTCAGAACGTGTCAAACCATATGTCCTTCGCACCGATGCTGACACTTTCGAAAAGTTCCAAACTAGCTACAAAAAAATCAATAACATCGGTCCGTGTGACAGAAGGTCAAATACGACCATAACTAGTTTCAAATACACTATGGACCATTATAAATCTTCTTTTACGGCTACTTCGGTATATCCATGGCAGTTGAAATATGACTTGGGTGCGTCTACCTGGCTAGGGTCCGTCATTATGACTGTCGGCGAAACGAATTCATTTTGAGCCTCTTTTTTATACTTTTCTCATTTCTCAATGTTTCAACCAGAAAGAACGGACTAACGGACGTATTATACCGCAGTTTTGGTTTTTATTGGTAATATTTTTTTCGGTTCTTTGTCGAAACAAAACCTTGTTCTAACAAACCGCATCTCTTAATGACTTTTATGAGAATCATTTGTAAATATCATATTTTTTGTTACTGTAGTTTCATCTCCTTTTACTTATTCATGTAAAGTTAACGCTTATAATATGTATATTGAGAAAAATGTAGATGCGCTAAAATATGTATGTATTAGATTCATTTGGACAGTATCCCTTCTGAACCGCACCAACTTACTTTTCTTCGTCTACTTACGAGTACAATTCGGAAGTCTTAGGTTCCCAGTAAGGTAGCAGCACTAGCAGTATTAGCAGGCTCCAATTGCGGCAGCGTCGCGACTTGAGAGGTTTTTCTTATCGGTATAGCAGTCGGGATTTGTTTGCCTTGTTTGAGGCACTTTTCAAGCTTACATACTCGTACATGTAGAGCGTACTTAAAATTGCTCAAACTTGAATTTCAGGTAAAACTCGGTCAAATATTTGTCTAATTTTATCTCTGTGTAAAATCAAAGCAAAGATAAAAGGCTAAATTGCTGCGTAAAGCTAAGCCTAAATCACTGAGTATTTACAAAATCCTGCATATCCGTACATTACGTACGTACAGATATGCATATAGTACTATTAAGTATAAATACAAAAGTATGTCTGTCTGTCTCTGCTAATCTTTACAATCGATTTTGATAAAATTTGGTACAGGGATAGGTACCTAGTATCAAGGAGAAGGATCTCATTAGAGAACTCATTAATCTTCCGAAATAAAAGAAGCCTATGTCCTTCTCCGGGATTCAATCTGCCTCTACCAAATTTCGTCAAAATCGGTTTAGAAGTGGGCCGGGAAAGCGTAGCAGACAGACAGACCCACTTTCGAATTTATATTAGTATGGATTAGTATAGATTAATATTATTCTCTTTTTCAGGTACCTACGCGCGTTCCATCATCGGCCTTCGCTAGGAATCATCATGAATCGTCGATGTCATGGTTAAGTTGTATTAAACTTTTGTCATTGCAAGAAACGTATGGAGTCTTGTTATTATGTAGATAATTAAATTATTTTTTATCAACCTTTAAATTTTTTTAATTTCTTTTACTCAATTAACTTATCATATAATAATAATTAGTAAAAACCATACTTAGTTAGCTAATTAATAATGTATTTTTAATTTATAATTATTATTAAGTACTGCGGTAAAAAAATAAAAATATCTTGTTCATGATAAGTACCTACCTACTTAAAAGGGTTTTAATTAAAAGAGTAAATAAATTTTAATGATTTTATTTTGTTTTTAATTTATCCGCACTTCCAACAGTCGACATTTTAATTATTATATTAGCTACTTACATTTTACTGAATAGACAATAACGACATCAGATACATACAAATGCACATTATCAATACAGTTTAGGCAATATGACAATACATTATCTCACTACAAGGAATATTAATAGCTTATTTAACTAAACTGATGATGTTATTGACTTTGCAGCTATATCTCTATCTACATGTATCAACACAATTATTCAATCTTAATTAATGACTAGTAAAACTATACAGATATTTGACGCTATACAATGTTTAATTACAATTATGTACAATATATTTGGTAACAATGAGATAATATAACATACTATACCAAAATACTCGGTTCATTCACTTCCTATACTGGCAATTCTTTATTCTATACAATTATAATATTATCAGTCTTACACAACAAAACAACATCTTCTTATGATATAATTAATTCTGATAGTTAACAATTATTTTGCAGTCACCTACTCATATGATCAAAATTGAACAATAAGGCTATATTAATTCAGATACGTATGCGATTTTCTTCCACAATACAGTCTCTCTTAATAATATAATACACTATTATAACTTCTATGACCTACAAAGACATCAAGGAACGAATCATACTTATTTGGCCGAATATGTATCAACCGAAACATTGTAAAATTATCACGTATCTATAAGGCATGGGCAACTTAAAACGTAGCCTAGTCTACTTATGGGCTTGGAATGTTGTGTTCCATTAAGAAATATCTATAAGATAACGATTGTTTAGTTTTGTAACATGTTATCTGTGTATGGCCGAATGGGTTTGAGGTAAGCAATCGTGTACAGAGGATCGGGGTTGTAAATAACCTTGCTCGTCGAGCATTGAAGGGGAGTGGTGACCGGGATGTTTACGCATCGTATTAGGAGGCCTAGGTCGACCACCGTATGGCTGTTCATAGTTTTGGGTATCGATTGAAATATAACTATGGTGTGGATTGTCACCCTCTTGTATTTGACTCGTCAATGTAGTGTTGGTCAGCATTGAACTATCGTCTTCGACAATAATACCAACGTTGGCTGTTGTTGGTGTTTGGGGAGGAATCGCGTCGTACTTATACCAAAGCTCCGGCGCAGTCGGCGAAGCTGTATAGCGAGAAGGATGCCGCCTACCATTCGGACATACACCATGGGTATAATTTATTGCATCTTTATTCCATTGTAAGTTTGAAATATCCGGCATTAGAAATCTAATTTTTTCCCAGAACTTCTTCTCGCCCCACAGTAATACGTTACAGGTTTTCAAATAGTCCTGGAAATCTAAATCTAAATTTAGTGCGCTTATGTCCGTCGTAAGAATAAAAACTACTCTATGTCGCCTAATAGACGGATGAATTGACGTAATCACGTGCTTTATTGCCTCTTTAAATGAAACTTTAGACCATTCGTTTTGTAAAAAGTTGAAAGAGATAAAAATTATTATCCGCTTTGATGATTCAGCGGCATTTGTAATTTGTTCCGATAAGTAGTTTTCCGGAGCATGCTGTAAATCTCTATAGTGGAAACACATGGTGTAACCAAAGTGTTCCATTTCGGGCGCTACTACCTTTGACACAAAATCATCGTCTAACAAACTGTATACCGCGTAACCGTCGTATAATCTATCCCTATCAAGTTCGCTTTCTTGAATAGAAGCGCTCTTAAATAACCTCACTCCATATTTGGAATGCGCCCATAACCGCACGTTTTGCCTGAAAGAAAATGCTAATGCACCAAATAATAAAATAAGGATTACACTGATTAATACAACAGCTAGAAGTGGTACAAAATTTAACCTAATGGTGCTCACTTCATCGTATTGATAAGGTTGGTTTTCAGTAGGTATGGTATTGTCTATAACACCCGAGTCACGACACTTGTCCATCACATCAAACACTGTTAAGTTAAGAGTTAAACCATTTTCTGACGCACACAACATTTCTGCAGGATCTTCATAGTGTTTTTTGAACCAATTTTGCAGCGACATTATATTATCACAAGAGCAAGTGAATATATTACCCTGCACGTTCACATTTTCAAGATGTACAATATGAGCTAACTTTTTGTCTAGATCTAATACTTTATTTCCTTGTATGTGCAATAAGCGGAGAGAAGATAAGTTTTCGAAAGTTTTGTTTGCTACACTTGTCAAGAGGTTATCATTCAAATATAACTCCCGCAAATGCTTTATTTGTGAAAATTCTCCACCTGCTAGTTCTGTCAAGTGATTGTTTTCGAGATGAAGAACGTTAAGTGAGTGGAGACCGTTTAAAGTATCGTTGTCGATTGTGGCAATATTGCTATTATTTAAGTACAATTTATGTAACTTTTTCTTTCCAATAAACAGATGACTTGCTAAAGAACCAAAATCGTTTCCATCAAGATACAATTCGGTGGCGTCCATAGGAATTTTTTCCGGTATTTCAGTGTATCCAACATTCGAGCAGTCGATGACATTTGAATTCCAATTACTATCATGAAAACAGGAACAACCCTCGGGGCATGTCATTTTGCAATCGCAAGCTTCGAAGTCACAACAGAAGCAACTTGAAGAACAATGAGTTTCATAAGAACAAAGGAACTGTGTTTCAGGAACATCCATTAAATTCGCCTTTCCGCCATACTTGTTGCTAACGACTTCACAAGTAATCGAGTCCAAGTCTGCGAATCTTGGATACTGTCTCATTTGATTCCAGAGGTTAATTTTCTGTAGCCATATCATGTGACAATTACACATGAATGGATTATTGCCAATGAAAAACCTTGGCAACAGTTTGTGTTTCGGTATATGAGGTAAAGTAAATGCCGATAGCTCAACGGTCCTTAGTTTATTGTCTGTGATGACAACTTTTTCTAAATTCTTTTTCTGTATAAATGTACCTGGCTGAATAGTGTGAATTTTGTTGTTATTCAAGAAAAGGATCTCAATAGAATCCGGTATAGACCTTTCATCGACGTTTTCTATAGCATTATAGCTAACATCAAGCATTCGAATGTTTTGTTGCATATTTTGTTCGTTATCCAATTTTGTTATGTTATTTAAATGGATGTCTAACCATTCAAGGCTCTCTGGCATATAGCTGTAGTCGAAGTATATTAGTTTATTATCAGAAATATTTAGCCAGCCTAAAGTATTCAATTTAGTGAAAACACCTCGAATATCAGTGAGCTTATTCCCATCTAAACGAATAGCCTTTAATGTTGGATTTGAAAGAAAAGCATCTTGTTCAATTGTTTCTATTCTATTGGAAGCCAGATTAAGTACTTGTAAAGATGGTAAAGTGCTAAAAGTATCTTTAGGTATGCTGATTATGTGGTTATCTACGAGACGTAGACCATAAAGCTCTTCTAAGCCCTCAAAAGAAGTGTTTGAAACTTTCGATATGTTATTCTTTCCCACATCAAGTGATTTTAAAAATCTGAGCCTCTTAATACCGTTAGGAATCCCATTGAGGCTGTTTCCATTCAATCCTAAATCTTGTAAATATGTTATATTTTCAAAACAACGGTCATGGATTGAAGCGATTTCATTATTGTCTAAGTATAATTGACTGAGCACGAATAAATTTGAGAATACGTGCTCATTTAATACTTTAATTTTATTGTCTGATATCGAAAGTTGATGGAGATTTTTTAACTCAGCAAAGGCGCCATTACTAATAACCTCGATTGCGTTGTTATCTAAATTCAAAACTTGTAAGTTATTAAGGTCTTGAAATGTCTTAGGATCCAAACGAGCAAGGGCATTGTAAGATAAGTTCAAAATAATTAAACGGATCAATCCAGAAAATGTATCGCGGTTAACCCAGTCGTTGGTTAGTCGATTTCTAGACAAATCCAGCTTTTCCAGTTGATCGAGTCCTTCCAATAAACCAGGCGCCAACACAGACAGCGAATTATTCGCTAATGAGATTTCCTTGATAACGCGTGAAGATTGAAAGAGCTCGGGAGGAACGGCTACTAACTTATTTCCTGATAAATTCAGAACTTTTAATGAATTTAATCCAACAAAGGCTCTGTCGCCTATTTCATTAATCAAGTTGTTCTGAATATTTAACACTTCTAGAGATCGAAGACTGGAAAGACCATTATCAGGAAGCCTTAATAGGTTATTATGCGATAGGTCGAGCATTTTTAATCCTGTATTACATGATTTACCTGGAGCAATAGGCCCTTTTCCCCAATCGGAGAACCCGATATCAGATATGTCCTGCATTCTGTTATTAGTCAAATTTAATGATTCCAAGCTAAATAGCGGGCAAAATACTTCAGATGGTAACATATAAATATTATTGTCACCTAAATCCAAGGACCGAAGTTCCATTAATCCACGAAAACTCTCGGCGTGAAACTCCATTGTCATGGCAGGCCAATCAGTATTGTAAGAGCGTAGAGTCAAACTAGTTAAATCACGTAGCGGAGAAAGAACCGTTGCTGGAACGTAACGTATTTTGCAGAACTCAATGCGCAAGTCCTCAAGTTTTCGCAACTGTCCCAAAAAATTGCCGGTGTTCATGTGCAAGGAACTTTCAAAGAAAAGTAAATCAGTGCACGACAGCTTTAACTTGTTGATGTTGTACGCCTGCGCCGTGGTAATGTTTTTGAATAAGAAGTCCGCCGAGCCGATGGTTTTGATGTTACACGTGAGAAAGTTGGATTCACTCAACTTTGCGTCCGAATAGTCCCACTGACAGCCGGCAGGGGCGGGCGGCGCAGACCGTGCGCGCGCACCGGCCACCGCAACCAAACACATCCAAACTTTGAACAAAATCATTCCGTCTAAGTTCTTGATCATTTTTCCACATTAACACAGTTCATTTGACACTTTAGATCACTTGTAATATTCTTAAAATAAGTTTCAATCACTTAACAGTCAGTTTTATAATGTTTGTTTATATTTGTAAAGTACGTTTCACAGCGCATGTAAACAGAAACTGCGCGATCGCGGTAAAAGTTTTGACGCAGCCATGCTCCCCTGCGGTCGGGCGGTAACTGACCTACGTAAGTTTGAACGAACGAAAGCCGCATGGGTGTCTGGGAGGGGGGCCGCGCGGGGCATGGAGGGTCTTTGTATCCATCGGTGGGACCCGCACTGCATCGGCTTACAACAGATGGCACGCCTGTTTAAAAACACTCAGTAAAATATTGGTTATGCAGAGTAGAAGACTTATGCCTGCGTGATTCAATGAACACCACTCCTCAAGTTACAGCTCAAAGGAGGTCGTATTGGCACCTCGGTTACTCACTGCGTTCATTGCCAGTTAAAAGTTTCACTGGAACTTGCAACTTGTTTCTAACTTTTATTACACCGAGTACCGACCTATCAAAAAACTTATTTTCAGTAACAAATCTGAGATTGTTGTACGTAATACGTGCTCATTGTGATCAACAATAAAATAAATTGTATTATTACGGTATCTTAGACCTTTGAAATAAGTTTTTTTTAAGCTTTTCCTAAACTTGCACGTACATCATTAGATATTCTCAAGTCTCAACCCATCACTGGCCCATAACTGCTAAGCCCGAGTCTCCTCTCGGAATGAGTAGAGCTAAGACATCCGTCCACCACGCTAATTAATTCCTTAAAACGCATATAGTAACAAAAGCTCGAAGTGCATTCCCGGAGAACCTAGGACGCACTAAATAGGAGGCTCAGCTCTTAGCTGTATCACCACTTAAAGTATCACTGTGCAATATGAGTTTCTTTTTGTTCATGGTTTCCCCAGGTCTTTATAAGAGCAAAACCAAGCTAAAACGTTGGCCTCGTTGGTCTAATAGTGGTAAGCATATTCGACTGCGGCCGACGAGGTCCCGGGATCAAGTCCCGGTTCGGACCATAATTAAGTATTGGGTTTTTCTGACTAGAAATTCTCAGTAATAGTCTGGAGTAAGGCAATCGGTGGAGTTTCAACCCCGTACCTCGGAGAGCACGTTAAGCCGTCGGTCCCGGTTATTATCGCCAACCCGCATTGGAGCAGCGTGGTGGGTCTAAGCTCTAATTCCCTCTCTCCTATGAGAGTGGAGGCCTGTGCCCAGCAGTGGGACGTTAATGGGTTGTAGTGGTGGTGGTGGAAGCTCAAACCAAACTAATCATACTTCATACTTCATCATACTTCATACTTAATATTATAAATGCGAAAGTCACTTTGTTTGTTGGTTTGTTGGTTTGTTGGTTTGTTGGTTTGTTGGTTTGTTGGTTTGTCCTTCAATCACGCTGCAACGGAGCAACGGATTGACGTGATTTTTGGCATGGATATAGTTGAGGACCTGGAGAGTGACATAGGCTACTTTTTATCCCGGAAAATTAAGGAGTTCCCGCGGGAATAACAAAAAAACTTAAACCACGCGGACGAAGTCGCGGGCATCAGCTAGTTGCTAAATAAGTAGGTACCTTTTATGTAGTTAATAGTTATCTACATAGTTCAAATTAGAAAAAAATAAAACTCGCCCGTTCTTAGGATAGGACGGGAAAAGGAAGTGCATGGAGGAGTCGATAAAATTTTGACGAGAGGGCGGACATCGCTATTGAATGCCGTGATTGACAGATCCGAACGAAATAAAAATGAGATAATAAAGAAATTGTGGTGTACCATTCTTTTGTGCGGTTCTCATATTAATTTAGCTTATATTTTTTATGTTCGGAGCAGATGGCTGGTGTTTTTGTTATTGATGAAATAAAAATACGCGACAAATTATTGTGGATCTCTTTCTTTACGCAAGTTTAGGTAAGTACATTAAGCACTTTTATGACCACTCCAGCACATCGATGTATGCAAGGTACTGTAAATAAATTAATGTATGGACTTTTATGTTAAGACTAAGGATTTGATTCACACTAAGGGCAGTTTGTGGACTTATTGTTCCTAAATTGGCTAGAGCTTACAACCGCAGCTTCCTACTTAGTAGTTAGCGGACAAATAAATATAATATACTTTATGCCGCATACACATATTGGCGTTTTTCTATACGATGCCGCGTAGTTAGCGCTCCGTTTTTTTTATTACTTATCAGTGCTAAGCGGCCATAATCTAGCACACGATTTTTAATGTGAGTAATTACTTTTTTTTTTTTTTATCCACTACAAGTAAGCCCTTGACTGCGATCTCAAATGATAGTAAGTGATGATGCAGTCTAAGATGGTAGCGGGCTAACTTGTTAGGGGCATGGCAGTTATATTAAACCCATACCCCTATTCGGTTTTCACACGGCATCGTACCGGAACGCTGAATCGCTTGGCGGCAAGTCTTTGCCGGTAGGGTGGTAACTAGCCACGGCCGAAGCCTCCCACCAGGCAAACACTTGAGCCTACAGAAAAAGTCCGAACACCTACACGGGCTAGTTAGCTGAAAAAACACGTCCATTGAGATTTGAGGGTCCGCGGACTATCGTGAGTCACCAAAAGTCATCGGATGCCATAACACGTGCGTGTCGAATTGCATCTACCGTGGGAGACGGCTTGAGGGTATAAGGTTGACTACACAAGTACGACTACGACTCGATTTTTACAATAAGCGGATAAATTGATGGACTGGCATAAGAACGAAAGACACAACGGTCAAAAATTCTGGCTGATACAATTTCCGCGTCATTCTATGTTACGTAGTGTGCAAATTTGTCGACTGGACAAAACGTCATTCCCCTACAGCGCAGACTTTTTGCGCAGATGCTTTGTCCTGTCATGTCCCGTCCCTCGCGTGTTTCGCTCTAATACGTACCTAATAGCTGCTTATTTATACTTGTGACACAAAATATAATATTGCCTATATGTCTTTGTATGCAACAGTAACTTACTCGTACATGTAAAATTTCAATTCATTTATAAAATAAAAGAATCTACGGAATCTGCCCCGTAGATTCTTTAGCAAATAGGGAATTCTGTCAGTGGACGGGATACCTTGCTCTTAAATACAAATCCGCCACCCACAACCGCACGGCTCAATGTTGCAAGACAGATTGCCGAGATATAGAAATAGGAGAAAAAAATATTTATTAAATCCTTTTTACTCGGGGTCGAGTAAAAACACAGAGTAAAAAGGATACAGAATATTCGTAGGTAGGTACCTAAGTCGTGTCGTAATAAACTGATAGAGTCTTAACTTTGTGGTAGAGCTTAATATTTCAATGGAGTATTTCTTTATAAAATTACAGTTTTATTGAAACCTACACGTTTAAGTTCGTTTACAATTATTTTTTTGTGTAATATTGAAGCCTATACTTTCCTATTTCCTATTTGACGATCCATCGAGCAAAAATGCTTGTAGGTTTGTCTTAAACAGCAAGTTTAAATAATGTTCATCTACATCCTTAGCCGTACTTATATATATAATATTGTGTTGAGACTTCACCTAGCCTTTAAACCAGTTGTAAGGTAAAACACATACCTAACGTTACAACGAGATGTTACAGTTTAGAATTCTGTGAACATGCCAAGGTCATATCGGAGACCAGACTATTGATATTCCGAGTCAATATTGAGAGTCAACATCTCACGTGCCCGTGACGACCAATATTTGCCTCCAATATACACAATATTACCACTTATCTCCTAACAACAAGCATCGAAAACATCTCACAAAGATCTTTTCCTAAGAATCCTAGTAGGTAACTTATTGACACTGCTCGATATCGTCGCTTCGTACGATTGAACCTTTTATAAGAAATAATGAACTCATAACCATCTTAGTGTTATTGTATTGTACTCGTAGTCTTTTCTCTATCTCAAATACAATGAGACAAAATATTAATATAGAAATCTGTTTTGTGCAGGTCTTTTCTGCTTGTAGGTTAGGATCACCAGACACCAATAAATTAAACACATTTATCATCATCATCACTACAGCCTATTAAGGTCCTACTGCTGGGCACAGGCCTCCACTCTCATAGGAGAGCGGGAATTAGAGCTTAGACCCACCACGCTGCTCCAATGCGGGTTTGCGGGCTTTAACGACTACTATCAAACAAATTTATGATCATTATCATTTAAAATCATCATCATCGTCTGTGCACCAGCTAGGGCATGCAGTCGATACTGCTTCTGAGTACCGGGAATTTTCGGACCGATACTGGCATAGACCCGGGAATTCCCGGTACTCAGAAGCAGTATCGACTGCATGACCTAATCGGTTGGTCGATTGGTTGGCCGATCGGTTGGTTGATTGGTTGGTCGAACGGTTGGTCGATTAGTTGGTCGATGGGTTGGACGATCGGTTGGTCGATTGGTTGTTCGATTGGTTGGTTGATTAGTTGGTCGATCGGTTGGTCGATTGGTTTGATCGATCAGTTGGACGATTGGTTGTTCGATCGGTTGGTTGATTAGTTGGTCGATTGGTTGGTCGCTCAGTTGGTCGATTGGTTCGTCGACAGGTTGGTCTATCGGTTGATCGATTGATTGAACGATCGGTTAGTCGATTGGTTGGCCGATCAGTTGGTCGATTGGTTGTCCGATTGGTTGGCCGATTGGTTGTCCGATTGGTTGGTCGATTGGTTGGTCAATCGGTTGGTCGATCGGTTCATTGGTTGGGTGATTGGTTGGTCGATTGGTTGGCTGATTGGTTGGCCGATTGGTTGTCTGATTGGTTGGCTGGTTGGTTGGTCGATCGGTTGGTCAATTGGTTGGTCGATCGGTTGGTCGATCGGTTGGTCGATTCTGGGTTCTGGGTGGGTTGGGGATACTGGGTTCGGTACCTCTTAGTATTTCTATGTCTCCAACCACCGTCCTCTCCGTGCGTGTGATTCCTATCAGCCACTAAGAGCCTCCAGTTTACTGTCCAGAATCCAGTTCCATACATCAAGATTGGACTGACCACAGTCTTGGTTTTTTCACTAATTATCTTGGTATATAAGATTTAACGGAAAAACGCTGAGCATTTTAGAGAATTATGAATTCTTCCCCTCTGCCGTGGTGTCAATGACAGTGGAGTCAAAAATCAAAATTTAGCAGCCATAATCCTGGTGCTTATGAGGTATATTTTATATTACAGTAAACCCAGTCATTCAATTTTCTTTCTTTTTTTTTGAAACTAAACTTTGAACTGAAATATAATACGATTATCAGAGTAGCATAATTAATCTACTGTAACTCATTAAAGCAGAACAAATTTTATTGGAGTGACAGATTCATCAATTAATTGATCTTCAAAAAAGCTGGTAAATAATATTTAGAAAGACTAAGTATATTACTCAAAGTAAAAATAGGATTTTTTATACTAAAACCTCGAATTTGTGATCATAAAATACAGTGTAGTGAACGAAGTTCTTGTTACATTCAGAAATATCCGCACTTAATTAGAGAAGTAATCTATTTAATTCGAGTCTCGAAAGTATCAAAAGTACCGGTTTTGTGGTGTGGAGAACCGGGACTGAATATATTCAGAAGTCTCGGGAATTCCCGGTACTTTTGATACCGGTAATTCCCGGTAGCATGCCCTAGCACCAGCCAAATAAGTTAACTTAATTTTTTTTTGTTTGCATAAATATAATCTTTTTTATTGCGTGATAGGCTTGCACTTGACGACAATCACGCTTAGTGCAAAGCAATGATGAGGTCTAGGTTGGAACGCGCTTGCCTAGAAGATACCTATTCACTCTTGCCTTAAATAATTACCATTACTGACTCTCTAAGTCTGAGGCTAAACCCTTGCGGTTGAATATTGAACGCTCTAAACCTCAGTATTTTAAGCAATATAGATTTTCAGATTTGCAGTACGATAATAATCTTGGATGGAAAGCAATAATATATTAAAAGCTGTAATCGTAAATAGGTATATGGTAAGAGTTCAATATGAGTCTACAAAATTCAGCATATTTGACTATTTACACAATTTTGTAGACCAAGAAACCAATTGTTGTGATACATTGATGTTATATTTATCACAGAGTTTAAAGTATAACCAAGCCAGAACAGAAGCCAAAATCATTAATTTAACAAAATTCCCCTAAAACCACCAAAAGCGTTTTTTTTTCAAAACTTTTATTTGTTCAAACTGCTTTACAATACTTCGGTGACTGTATTTCTGTGTCTGGCACTGTTGTATATAAACTTGGGTCTTCTATCCAAAACTTTGCGTTGACAAACTGGAACGAATCTCACTATCCGGAAGCTCAATAATTGAAACAGACCAACGTAAAACTGTGAAACAAACAATGCAGTACGATACTGGCAGCCGAATTGAAAACCAAAAAGTATTTGGAACAATTGTATTAGCCATAACCGAAGGCTTTTATGGCCTATTCAGAAGAGTTCGGATTCTTTCACTCAGACATCGAAAAAACCAGTCTAGAGTGTACATTGCTTTTTGTTAAAGGGTTCCGTTTAGAAACTTAAAAAGGTATATTTTACTGAATTTAGGCCAATATTTTACACAATTCTTGATTAAACTGACGCTATGATGGGAACAGTTGAAGATAACTGTAAAAAAAATGTTATAGTTTCTAAAAATTATATTTATTTATTGAAAAGGTTTATTTCTGAAATCTGATTTTATCCCATTGTCTTTTCTTACAAAAATGACATCATAAAAATAAAAAAATTACGTTTTCTCACTAGTAGGATCTATGTGTACATACTTGTGTAGTGTAGTGTGTAGTGTCCAATTTAATTCACTTACGCACTTGCAAAACATTCATCCGCTCCACCAAGTTTATTGAGAAGTTCCCATTGAAATAGGCCTATGTTATTTATGCCTATGTGCCCAACGATCCCCAAAAAAGCAAACGAAATGATAATACAAATACCCGTGGCACTATTTCCTTTTAGGATATGCAATAAATTCTTTTCAAAACCATCGGACTGCAATAAAACAGGGACCGTCTCCACATAGACAATGGAAGACTACCGCAATTATATTATTGCCACCATAAATCCACAAAAACTATTGTCTTTTTCCACCGAAAGTTGTTAATAAGTCTATGGCTGTCAACACCGCAGCTAATGGGGATTTTAACCCAAAACTATTTATTTGCCTCATGAAGACGTCTATGGAAAAATAACAAACTTAGTTTTATGGCTAAGTAATAAATATTACCAAAATATTAGCTTTGCATCTTCAAAACGTGTAAAACAATAATGGGAAATGTTTTCAAAATAATACATGCACTCCCATAAACTAATAAACAGTAGGTACAAATGGGCCTAATATTTCTCAAACATGCGATAGTAAGGTTGTTTATTTAGATCAATGTTACCCGGAACATAAAACATCGTACATATTTCTCATTTTATATTGTTAACCACCTTTTTTCAACCAGTTTATAAAAAAAACTAGATGAAGCCCGTGACTTCATCCGCATGGTTTAAGTTTTTGATTCCCGGTAACTCCTTAATTTACCGGGATAAGCCCCCGGATATATCCCCGGGGTGTAATCTACCTCTGTACCAAATTTCAGCAAATCAGATTTAGCCAAAATCGAGCAAGTGCGGATTAGCAGTCTTCGAGAACCTTAGAAATAACTCTCGGGCTAAATTTCCTTATAACGTTTTGGGCAAGTGATTTCTTTAAACGCACATGACTCCGAAGAGAAGCTGGGGATTGAACTTCCGACCACCCACATAGGAAGCCGACGTCTACTAGGCTATTATCTGAGCTAAAACTCGTGAAAACAAAATAATATCACCTCGTACATAAAGCACTAAAGATACCGCCCATAAATGCCCCTATAAGATAAAATCAACTTGTCCCATATTTACCAGTCAAATCATACAACTTCTTTTATTTGATCGCAACATTATCTTCAAAACAAATTCGGCATGTCAAAACCTAAAAGCCGAACAATCGCGCTTGTAAAATAAGACGTACCTTACAAAGTGGCAACGTTAAACTTTAAGAGCATTTTTAGAGATAATCGGCACGAAATATAGCCTCCCGCCTCGATAAAGCCTCCGAACAGATACTCCCAAGGCACGTCTCGAGTCAAATAACCTGCGACGGTCGAAACAGAAAGGCTTTGTGCTAAAAACGTCGACCCCTTATCTCCGAGACGGACGCACCATAGAGCTATATACCTACGTGAAAAAGTTTGCCTATTAGATCATTTATCTGTTTCAATTATATTATGTAGTAGCTTTATAGTATAAAATAGTACAAAAACCTAATGTAAACTCATACTATTAGATAAGTAAAATCTGGTATTACTACAAATTTTACTTTTGGTACAGCTCGTTATACCCTATTTTTCAAGTCCTTTACCAAGAATCATTATTTAAGCATAGTTCAGATATCCCTAAACAGGATTTCCTCCGATTAAAGGAAGCCCAAGTTATGAACTAAATACCTAGTTAAGTTTAAAGCATATTTTTAATAAAGTCTACCTAACCTACCTACCTAAGTTTATCTAACTTTACTGGTTCCAATTGGTTGTGTACGTAGTGAGAAGCATACGTCGGACATTGACTACTTATATAGAGTCATCACTACTCGGATGGTACTATCAAAGTTTCATAACATTTTACTTCCAGATAGAGTTGTAATATTCGCCATGGAACGATGTCCGAGAATATTTAATTAGCCATAAAAACACATTTTAATTTATATTACACCTACACTGTCAACAATTTCAAAATAATAGTTAATGTTTATGAATATCCACTTAAAAAGTTTTCATGCTAATGATATTATCATTAAATTTAATGTGTTATGGTAGAACGTCTACTCAGTAAAATATGTATACCGTAAACTTGTTTCTCATTATTTTAAGCCTTAAATATTATCAAAATCTTTTCGTAAATATATCACTAGGTTTTTGTAAGTTATGCGCAATTATAATAATATTTATTGGAAGACACCGGCAACTGTGCCCCTGTTAGGGAATAAATGCGAGAGTGTGTCTGTCTGCATGTCTGCTACGCTTTCACGGCCCACCTGTTCAACCAATTTTGATAAAATTTGGTATAGAGATAGGTTACATCCCGGGGAAGTTACTTTTTATCACGAAACATTAAGGAGTTCCCGCAGAAATCAAAATCCAACGGACAAAGTCGCGGTCATCATCTAGTACTCAATAAATTTATATTTTATACTAGAGGATTCCCGCGACTACGTCCGCGTGGATTAAGATTTTTTTTTATTCCCGCGGGAGCTCTTGAATTTTTTGGGATAAAAAGTAGCCTATTCGTTTCCCTGCATATAAACTATCCCTATACCAAATTTCATCAAAATCGGTTGAATAGATAATCTTTTTGATTCCCGCGGGAACTCTTGAATTTTCCGGGATAAAAAGTACCCTATGTCCTTCCCCGGGACACAACCAATCCCTGTACCAAATTTCATCAAAATCGGTTGAACAGATGGGCCGTGAAAGCGTAGCAGACAGACATACCGACAGACAGATAGACAGACAGACAGACACACTTTCGCATTTATAATATCAGTATAGATAGTATAGATTTACCTACACTTATTTGATCTAATTTTCATTTCATAGAATGCCTTATATTTAAATAAAATAGAACACAAATTTCTTAATAAAGTTTTTAATAAAATTCATTTTCAAAAATAACATCATATTGAAGAAATTGAAGTCCAGGAATAACTCATATTTTCTTTAAACTGTGCAAAGATTTATAGAGAATATGTTGCAAGGAATTTTCTTTCAAAATAGCTTTTAAGCGTTTCTCTCTCAAAATAGGATATCTATCAAGCGAAACGCATTTCCATATTCGTGCCGTGTCTCTCGAATTCATGTCTATCGCTGGATCCAGCTTCTTGAGGCTTCGCACGAAGTCATCATTCATACGCCGTGATATCATCGCCGCTGGCCGAGACCTGCTTGTTAACAATAAAAACGTTATCCTTACTTTACACCAGCGTTTTTCAAACTCCAACAAACTCTGTAGACCTAGTGCAGAAGATCGAATAAATAGCCAATTCTTGGCCCTGGATTACGTATGCCGATGAAATTGTAATCTTACTATACTATGTACTATACTATACTATATACTACTACCTACTGTCTTACTAATTAGTAATTATTACTATACTAATCAAATAAATATTATAAATGCGAAAGTTTGGATGGATGGATGGATGTATGGATGTATGGATGTATGGATGTTTGGATGTATGGATGTATGGATGTATGGATGTATGGATGTTTGTTACTCAATCACGCGCCAACGGCTGCACGGATCTGGCTGAAATTTGGCACACAGATAGAATATAGTCAGGAATAGCACATAGGCTACTTTTTATCCCGGAAAATTAAGGAGTTCCCGCGGGAACCAAAAAACCTCAATCCACGCGGACGTAGTCGCAGGCATAAGCTAGTAATATTATAAATGCGAAATTATAAATGGATGTATGGATGTTTGTTACTCAATCACGCCCCAACGGCTGAACGGATCTGGCTGAAATTTGTCACAGAGATAGATTATAGTCTGGAATAGCACATATGCTACTATTTATCCCGGAAAATTAAAGAGTTCCCGCGGGAACCATAAAAACCTATACCATGCAGACAAAGTCGCGGGCATCAGCTAGTACTTGATAACTGAATGATACCATTCCTAGGAAACCTAATCATGAAAGTTGCTTATCCTTACCAAAGAAATGGTAGAATTTCCGTAAATCTTATAATTAGCGAGTTTTACTAAATCATCACATTTCATCTCTTATTATAATTGTAATTTTGTGACTAGTGAGGTGAACAAAAAAGCATTTTGCTTGTTTGTTCGACCAAGCACTTGAGAAACACTGCCTCACAAAATGAATCTTGAGAAAATGTCCAGGGTGTATTTTAGCCGTTTCACGATACAAATGTTGGCTAGCATTAAAACGGTCGCCATTGTCCGTTTTGTAAATGTCACTTACTGTGTTGTATGATTCATTGATATGTGCCGGGTTCCTACATAATAGGGCCCTTATTTTGTATAGTCTGCGTACCTTATATGTTAAACATGATTACGTTCTCCCTGTGTGGTCAGTTTAACTGGACTAAAAATCTTGACGACTTCTGACGCAAGAGTGTGCGCTGTTGATTTTAACGCAGTAAGTTTGGACTCAAATACCTGAAATTCTAATCAACTTAAATGACTTCGTCCGCTTAGTTAACGTTTCTTCGTGGGAACTGTCTGATTTGCGCAAATAAATAGTAGCCACTATCCATCGCCGGTTCCGAGACACAACACTCAGACGGGTCAAATCGTAACAGACGAATAAACAAGCAGATAGACACATTTTCGCATTTAAGTATAATATTAGTATGGTTTTGACATTTATCAATTTAGGGGTAAAGGTAATCACCAAGAGGATACGAGTATATCTTTAGTTCGCGCGCGAGTTGAATGCAGAGCTTATGTATGTGTCACCTCAGGCGCCGACTGCATTCAACTCGCGCCCGTAAGTACTAATAGGTATACTGTCACATTGTGATTTTTGCATCACTGACGGATCCCGGCCCTGACTAAATAGTTGCCCGTATGGTGCATTGTGTTTTTGTCTCAATTCATGGTGCCTGCGATCTCTATCATACAATGGAGTAGCGGCCACTGACCTAGAGAACTACCTACATGCAACTATGCCCGTTTTGGTGGGCCTGACCCCTTTTATCGTGATGTATTGCTGAGACAAAGTATTTGCGTTGCCAACTAGAACTCGGTGGACTTATAATTTACTGTTACTAAATATTATGAGGTAGTATTACAGCTACTTCTCGAGTAAAAACTTTAGTTAAAATTTATTTTTGGCCAATTCTTTATTATTATTTAGATTTATTCAGACAATTATAATTAATGATAGTCTTAATATATTAAAATCAATTCTTTATATTATCAAACACTAGCTGATGCCCGCGACTTCATCCGCGTGGTTTAAGTTTTTTTTTATTCCCGTGGGAACTCCTAAATTTTCCGGGACAAAAATTACCCTATGTCACTCTCCAGATCCTCAACTATACCCATGCCAAAACTCACGTCGATCCGTTTCTTCGTTGCGGCGTGATTGAAGGACAAACCGACAAACCAACAAAAAAATACACCTTCGCATTTATAATATTACTATGATTAATATAGCAGTTAGTTATGTATATATAAGTCGAACTTAGTTACGATGCCACACCAATAACTCAAGTTAATCAAACATACATAAGATAACGCAAATTGGTAATCAATAGGCGCCTCAGGATATAATTAACAAGTGCATTAGTACTGAATAATGCATCATGTTGGATTGGCACACTATTTGGTCTAGCGCAGACGTCCGACCAACGTTTCAATTGACATTAATAAAATTAAATCAATTATGTTATAATATTATTCCTTTAAGCAAAATATGTAGGTACTTGAATTATAATATAATATAATAACATACATCTATCATCCATTAGCCTCACTGAACTAAAATAAAACACAAGATAATATAATCCATACTAATATTATAAAAAATGCGAAAGTGTGTCTGTCTGTTACGCTTTCACGGCTCTTCCGTTCAACCGATTTTTATGAAATTTGTTACAGAGGTAGGTTGTATCCCGAGAAAGGACACATGCTACTTTTCATCCCGGAAAATTTTATGATATTAGTATGGATTAATGTGAAAATCTCTCCTTCGAAACTAGCCAACGTTGATAACATCTATAGAAAAAGTAGATAAAATCTAGATACTTAAAGTAGAATTTGCTGGCCTCTAAAGCTCCAATAAATTTAAGGAATTGATAACAATGCAAGTGAAAAAGAACGACGGATGAACGACAGATATATGCAAAAGTGTGAAGTCGGAGAAACCCAACCAACCAACAGCAAGGAATGTCGTTAATTGTCTGCGATTAATCGATTGTCTGCTCTACACCTTATCTAGACATCCTGCTTACATATCTCGCAATTAGAAGTGTTTAACTCATTTTGATTCTTATCACACGCAATGAGTTGAGTTTTGTCATGTACCGAGCGATTCTATGGCGATCACGTAATTACTTTCTTCCATATTAATTATTTTTTAACTGTGTAGGAAATTTTTATTTAGTGAGACTAAAGAACAGCAATTATTTTTTTATATATCAGAAAGAAGAATAATAATTTTCAATTTTAAAAGAAACAAAATTGAAACGCCTTCAACGATTGAAAAACCTTTTTCTATTCAAAATCAATATAGTAAAAATAAGTTACTATTTAAAAATCCAATTTCACCTCATTAGCTCAAAAAGAGCGCATTTGCTGCTTAAAACTAGTGAGCAAAAGTTATGTGCTCACCCCAGTGAGAATTTAACGGTTTACTCTGGGTTGATTTCTTCAGTTCGCTGTCTCACGAAACGTTCGAAAATGGTGAAATAATACTGTATAAACCAAGATTTTATTTCATAAATTTGTTTAAACTCTTTATTTTATTATTTAAAACTAATGACTTTTGATTCAAATGTGTTTTTGGGACTTTATAATTTTGTAAAACGACATGAAGAAAACGACATGAAGCATCAAAAAAGAAAAATTACGAACCTAACAAAACTTGCTTTAACAAAAAAAAAAAACAGTACGCATAAGTTACACGGATAAAATGATACGTAAAAAGTTTAAATACCATGCCAAATTAAATAATAAATATTTGACCATACTCCTTAGTCCTATAATGTTAACAATAAAACTTCGAGCCTCGTTCTTATGAGAAGCAGTTATTCAGAGTTGTTAATATTCACTTGTGTATGACTTGTGATATTATCAATAAGGAATGATTGACGTGTACATGGTCAAATTAATACTCTTAACAAGTTTCATGATAATAGGTATGTTTTTTTCTCATTCAATGACTTTTTGTGTCATCCTCCGAACATCTCCAAAAACCTTGTGTTCAGAACAGCTTTATTTTCGTACTATCGTCACGTATTTTAAAATATTGTAATATATGGTTTAGTTAAACGACCTACAGGTCGTTTAACTATAGGTACAGTATAAGTTTTGTTATTTTATTTACTGGCTAAGAGTAAATTAGATGACGGTAATTAATAATTTATTTAATGCTCTTCAGTGCTTCTGAAATCGGTTTCTCTTTTAAAAAAAATCTTTATTACTTTGAGTGATTATAAAGATCTATTCATTCATTTCTTTGACCGCGAGATTATGACATAATAATTTGTATATTCCATTACTGTCTCAGTATTTTTTTCTTATATGATAAAAAGCAGGATAAAATTAAGAATAATCTTTGTCCCGGCACCTGACCGAGCCTAGTCAATCTCCGGGACACGTACAATTATTTTAATCTTATTAAAATCATGCTCCCATTGTTGGTAGACAAACATGGATATACCTTCTTTTATTATAAGGATTTTATCTGTGCTTATTTGAAAATCGCAATCAGTACACTTTTAAACTGTCTGACTGTCTAGATATTATGTTAAGATAGGTTGTCATGATTAATTGCATTGGTTACTAGATGATGCCCGCGACTTTGTCCGCGTGGATTAAGATTTTTAGATTCCCACGGGAACTCTGTAACTGTCCAGGATAAAAAGTAGGGATGTCCTCCCCGGGATACAAACTATCCCCATACCAAATTTCATAATAATCGGTTGAACAGATGGGCCGTAAAAGCGTAGCAGACTTTTGCATTTATAATAATACTATGGATTTTTTTAAAAAGTTTTATAAAAGTTTTTAATAACAACGCATGTTAAGGGGCTTGTAAATTTTAATACCTAATCAAGAAAAGTAAATTTAGCATACATAATTGGAACGGAAATAAAACGCAAATAATAATTAATGTTGGTCATTGTACGTGTACTGGAATTAAATCAAACGAGTTCCAATAGGAGCAAAACAGTCATAGATGAATTAAGCTAATAATATGTAATTAATTAAATATGCTTTGACACGTAATTGGTATTTTCTAATTAGTAAACTGATTCATGATTGGTTGAAATTACCCATTAGAATAATGCAGTAGGTAATAACAATTGAGCCAAATGACTGCTGATACTTTTAATGATAGAAAATTATTAAAAAGTGATTAAGTACCTAATTAGGACAACATTTTTAATTTTACTATAGAATTTATACAGCTACCTACAGATTTGATGTTATTTAATACATATCTAGATTCATAGTTCATATCAAATATCAAATTCACTGTCTTCTCATACCGGGGAGCGTTTATTAGTACCTATCCGTACTAATATTATAAATGCGCAAGTGTGTCCGTTTGTCTATCTGCTACACTTTAACAACCCACTATATCAACCGATTTTGATGAAATTTAGTAGAGAAATAGGTTGCATCCCGGTTAAAGACTTTTAATCCCGTAGAAATAAAAAATCCCTATCACCGCGGACGAAGTCGTGAGCATCATCTAGTCTTCAAATATATAAATAGAACTTGCCAAAATTAAACTACAAATGCATCCAGCCTATACTTAATATACTGTGTTACGGTTACTGTAATACTGTGTTATTCCAGACTATATAATCTATCTCTGTGCTAAATTTCATCCAGATCCGTTCAGCCGTTCGGCCGCGATTGAGCAACAAACATCCATCCATCCAAACTTTGGAATTTATCATATTAGTATAGAAGAAATAATATACCTCTATTTGTAGTGTGGGGAACGTCCACGTACTTCCATCTTGCGATACTTAAGAGATAAAACAGTACATAATATTCGGGCACGTCGCTTGTTAGACAAACATGAGAGATCCCGCCCGATATCTTGGAAGCGTGGGTGCTCGAAGGAGTTGGAAAAAAACGACGGCCAAGTCTCACACACCAAGACAAATTAGTGATGCGATGGCCTTAGAGATTTGTGCTAACGAGAACAAAGTTAACTTGCAAATAAAATATTGTTTGGAAAGGTTTCATTTGTAGGTGCAATAAATGATGGGAGACAGAAACAGGACAGCGACTTTACCATAACATCGAGTAAGTTATCTATCTTGTAAATAGAGAAGCTAATTTTTTTTGGAATCCTATTATACAGACGAAACGTCTTATTAATATATGTTCTGATGCTAACAGAAGGGAATGTTTTATGGTTGTATTTTAGTTACTGAACGTGGTAAGCGCTGTCGTCTTATAAGGAGATCCCGGGCACAGAATACTAGCTAATAGGGTTTATACCCCCGCAGGGTGAATTTAGGAATTCATAACTACTGAATTTTCTCTGGTCTGGTCTGGTGAAAGGCTCTGCCTATAGCTAGTTACCACCCTACCGGCAAGGACGTGCTGCTAACCGATTTAGCATTATGGTACGAGTACCTACGATGCCATGCCATGTAGAAAGCGATTAGGGTACCTATGAGTTTAATATAACTGTCATACCTTTAACGGGTTAGCCCGCTACGGTACAGTTCCGTACGGTTCAATTCCGCTACCATCTTAGACGGCACTATCACTCAAATCAAATCAAATCAAATGTTTTTTTATTCAAATAAACTTTTACAAGTAATTTTGAATCGTCAAGTGAATCTACCACTGGTACCACTTATCACTTACAGGAGAGATTGCTGTCAAGGGCTAATATGTAGTGGTAAAAAGGTAATGAACAGCAAATTTGGTTACAAAGGCGCAGTCTTTAGGATAAGAGATTGATTCCATTATCCACGGCTCCCCTTGGCTGTGTCTAATTAATTAATGATATTACCCAGTTTATAGGACTTTAACCTTTAGTTTGAGACACATTTTGTTACTATGTAGCTTGATACAATACAAGGTATGTAATATTATGTATTTGCGTAATTTATTCCGTCTAATATGACGAACAAATGAAGATAATGGATACACTTTAACCATACAAAATTATATTGTTTAGTGAATGTATTCTATCTTTAGTGTAATTTTCAGACACCTCTTTTTTTTATCCCCTACAGGCTACAAGTTAGCCCTTCACTGCGAACCTGATGGTAAGTGATGATGCAGTCTAATATGGCAGCGGGCCAAACTGTTAGGAGCATGGCAGTTATATTAAAACCATATCCATATAATCGGTTTCTGCACGCCATCGTACCTGAACGCTAAATCGCTTGGCGGCAGAACTAGCCACGGCCGAAGCCTACCACCAGGCTAAACCAGAACCAGGGAAACTTCAAAAATTATAAATTCCCAAATTGACCCTTCTGGGGATCGAACCCGTGACCTCCGCACGTTAACAGGCCAGCGGAGGGCGAATTGCCCATACAAACGTAATACCAAAATAATTTCTAATTTGAGAATATTTCCACCATATTATGCAATTATTAACATTGAACTTGTATTTATCTAGGTCCCTGGATAATTATTTTTTCAAAATACTTTCCCAAAATTAAATGTAAGCACATTGCGTTTTGCATGTTTTTACGACATAAATGACATGTTTTCTCCTTATTAGTTTCATATTAAAACCAAGATATCTCACGTAATAATTGATCAGGAACATAGCCTATGTTGACAAGTTACAGAATAACAACACGAAGTTAAAAACACAACAATTTTTCATTCATCATTTTTGGTATTCAAGGAACTTGGACTAAATGTATAACACATTCTGCACGCTCATATTGCTATCGCGCTTGCACGCGATCATGTGTCATTAGCCAAATAGAGATAGCAATATACTGGCAAATTTATATTTGCGGTTCGGATAGAAGTTGCGAGCGGCGTTCTCCGGCCTCTTAAGACAACAGCGCTCAACACTGCGCCAGGGAGGTCGTCAACCTCTCTTATATGATCGTACAAGCCTGCGGAAGTCTAAAGATATTCAAAACAAACTTTAGGCAGGTATCTTATAATAATAATCCTCTGAGCATGATGATAGGAAATAGTTATTTAAAACTCAATAGCTATCAATAAATTCCAATCAGAAACAAAAACTGGTCAGCAAAACACACTAGTATGATGAAGAGGCGTTACCGAAATTACATGAACACGGCACGGCCGTATGAAATGTTGACAAGAAGAGATTAGTCGTACAAATCGCTATTGAGTACACTGAGTAACAAAAAAGCAGTTAACGCTTCAGCTCTTATTGCAATCGCCTTAGAGACTACAATCAAATAAAAAGTTTAGCTAATTTCGTTACCCGTTGTTCAGTTTTCCACCGAATCGATAGCAAGTTTTTTATAAGCACTTATTTATTACCGTTTAGACTTAGTCATCATCGTTGCGTTCGTTGTTTAATATTCATCATACCTTATAGAGACACCGTCGGAGATCAATCAAAATAACATTTTACAATACACTCATCAAACAAGTTTTTTATGCTATAGCAACTAGACAATAGAGAACATATTCGATTGAGGGTATCGATATCGTATGATTGAATAAATCAACGTTAATCAATAAGCGTTTAGATAAGTGTGTGTAGTCTCTCATAGTCAATATACTAACTGTGCTTAGGTACTTTATGGGATGAATCAAGAAAGGTACTTCGTGTAAAGGATTTTACTAGGTAACTCTCTCTCTCTCTCTGCGTCGTATTCCTCATTACTGAGGGTCGTGACCCCTTTCCATTTATCAAATAATGGTAGGAGTTTTCTTGGGATAGTAATGCGATGGGTTCCCACGTCCTTCCGCATACGACTCTACTATGAGTATTTCAACTCTTAGGTTTCTGTAACTATTATTATCAGATGTTAGTGATAATATCCGGGACCGACGCGACGGCTTAAAGTACTCTCCAAGGCAGGGAGGGAACGAAAATGCCAAAATCGGTCCAAATTCGGTCACCCATCCAGTTATCGACTTGGGTCAACGTTGCTTAACGTTCGCAAGCAACTGATATGCGTTGTCACAACTAATCCATTCGTCCCCATTTATTAAGCAAATAAATCGAAAAGTAAACTTACCTACTAAACTGCATTACAAGGCAAAAATGTTGAAGTGTACTTACCGTAGGTACCTATCTTTCAGATGTATTCATATTTCTTCCAATATAAGTAAAGCGTTTTAGAAAAATCACCAGCACCACCACCACAACAGCCCATTTACGTCCCACTGCTGGGCATAGGCCTCCACTCTCATAGGAGAGAGGGAATTAGAGCTTAGACCCACCACGCTGCTCCAATGCGGGTTGCCGGCTTTAAAGACTATTATCATGTTAGTGATAATAGCCGGGACTGACGGCTTAACGTGCTCTCCGAGGGACGGGGGTGAAACACCGCCAACTTCCTAACTCCGGGCTAGTACTGAGAATTTCTAGTCAGAAAAAACCAATACATACTTAATTATGGCCCGACTAGAACCCGAGACCACGTCGGCCGCTGTCAAACATGCTAACCACTAGACCAACGAGGTTTAGGCGAGGCAGAGGCAGGAGAGAAAAAAATCTGTTATATTAGCATGTTTATAAGTTAAAATGAGGATTATTATGTTTCTTAACTAGGTCAAAAGAGGTTGAATTATTTTAATAATTCTAAATTCGAAACAAAATTGCCTAGATAAAGCAAAACAAAAATATTTTTATTTTGAAATTAGCGGAATATACCTACCATATTTAGCATACAGTATCTAATCTGCAACATTTATTCATAACCGTGGGAAAGAAAGTCATCAAGTCTAAAACGAGCAATTTATCTTTAAACTTTATAGCTTCAATGTAATCATTGTTATGATGGAAAGTTCAAATCATTGTTCGCATGTTAACTTTCTCATTTTCGTCTAGTAAAAATTGATGTGTATAAAATAAACGTTGATAATATTTGTTGCAAACGTAAAGGGTATACTAATACTACGTATAGAAGGTAAAAAGGGAAAAAATATACAACACCGAACCATTTATGGCAACATTGAAAATAATTTGAGTATTACAAGTTTATTGTAAAAAATAATATTTGGCCTATGAGCAAATTTTTACCAATCACAGTATTAACTCCTGGTCGTTTTCTTCGCAAAAATAGTAAGCTCACTTTTACAAAACTTTATCCTTGTCTTAACTTACCTAACGAGGAAGCAATTTAACCTCCTTTCCGAAATAGAATAAGTACCTCTTCCCTGCCGATTTTCCTGATAGTAATTAATGGTTTTTCCTCCAACTTTAACGTACGCACAGACAAATGACTGTAGGGAAGTCAGGTCGACGGCAGATAATGTATCTGGTCACTTCTCCATCAATCCATTGTGGTCAACTCGATCAATACTAATTCCGAGCTAGCGGCCTATTGTGGGATTTGTAATCGGTTCGCTTGCAATAATAATAGATACCTGACAGACTCATTTGATGACAATTAATTATCTATATTATAAATGCGAAAGTTTGGATTTGTTATTCAATCACGCCAGAACGGCTAACCGGATCTGGATGAAATTTAGCACAGAGATAGGTTATAGGCTAGAACACATAGGCTACATTTTATTTCGGAAAATACAAGAATTCCCGCGGGAACCAAAAAACCTCAATCCACGCGGACGAAGTCGAGGACATCAGCTAGTTCTCAATATAATAGAGCTCTTACGCGGGTTTGCAATATGCCTTTTGTATAATTAACAGAAGGAGCACAAAAACTAACGCAAAGATTTTTACCATGAAAATCTCATCATCCAAGAAACCTTAACAAATTGATCCCGTGAGATTCTCTGATATTTTACTCATAATTCCGCAAATTCACAGGGGAACTGCGTGAAAGACAGTAAATGAATTAACTTGCTGAAATAAAATGTTCCCAATAAATAAGATTACTAAGATTCTCCCACGAATATTAATTTACCCTTTTCACTTCAGAGGTTTCATGTAATTCGCGATAATAATATTGATGAAAGTTTTGACAATTATATTACCCGTCAGAACTCAGACCTATATTGTGAATTATGACGTCAGAAAAGTTAACTGCCCAAGGATACTTTGGCGTCTTCAACGACCTCCGTGGCACAGTGTTGTGCGCTGTTGCCTTACCGTGTGGAGGAGGTCCCGGGTTCGATCCCCGGCAGGGTCAATTTGAGAATTTATAATTTCTGAATTTTCCCTAGTCTGGACTGGTGGGAGGTTTCGGCCGTGGCTATCCAACCTACCGGCAAAGACGTGCCGCCAAGCGATTTAGCCTTCCTGTACGATGCCGTGTAGAAACCGAATAGTGGTGTAGATTTAATATAACTGCTATGCTCCTAACAGGTTACATATTCCGCTACCATCTTAGACTGCATCATCACTTACCATCAGGTGAGAACGCAGTCAAGGGCTAACTTGAAGTGGATTTAAAAAGAACTAGTATGTGGCCGTACATCATTTACCTTTGCACCCTAAAAAAACGTACCAGAAATATGCAAGAGGGAAGTAGCATTGAATTCCTAAATAATCATAAAGTAATCTTATTGCATTAGCCATGCTCATTAATTAGTTAATTAATTTGTTTTTTTTTTTTAACAAAAACAAAATATAGTAGTAAATATAAAAGAACTGAATTACATACAAAATATTGTTTTCAAACATTAAATTAAAATTATCACAAAGATTACATCACAGTAGGTATCTCAGTTACGATTATCAACTACTAAACTTTTAAACAACCTCTCTTATGTAGAGGCGGTATTCACAGAAACCTCTATTAAAATTTATAATAACTTTTAGGCTAGGAGACGACCCTAAAATATTTGAAAACATCAGTTATAGATTTAAATAGTGTAATTATTATTAAGCAAAGAAAATAACATTTCATAGTTATATTGACAAAAGAAGTAGGATCGAGTGCACTCCTTATATATATTATTTAATGTAGTTTGATTCTTATTTGAATTCAATACATGGACTACAATTAATTAATGTCTGTGTTAGACGTTTGCCAGATATTCTTATATGTAATTCCAAAGTGACTCAAGTTCAAAGATTCACAAGTAACTCTACAAAAATATTATTTTTTATCTTAATTTTTAGAGGCTTTTTGTCACTTTAGATACGTCAGTCCCCTAGTAGTAAAAATAATAATTATAATAATATTCTTTAAAGTAACAGCGGATTAAATAAGTACTTACAATTTACAAAACATTACTGCACAGTTAAATCGAATTTCATTGGATGATATTAAAATAATTCTGCGTATATTAAGGGTCCGTATTCTCGCCCGCCTAATTGCGCGCTCGGCCAATTTTGGAATCTGTAGGTATACCGCACAGTAAGACCGTTAGCTGCACTCACACAAAGACGGCATAGGCCGATAAAGATACTTTGATACTTTGTCAAGTTGTGTAGTCAAGTTCGTAATATTTTCACCATGTTAATAAAATTGTATAATGTTAGTTATCACTTAAATATTATTTTCCCTTTTGATAAATGTTTATTTGGCATACATAAACTTTTATAAAATATATTTGCACACGGGTATCATAATGTAACAGTGAAAACTAGATACACCTACAAGTTTTTCGTTTATTTACTTATCATTAAAATTGATGATTTTTTAAATTTTAAAACCTATACGGCTATCTGACTGTTATTAACAATTAAGGTACACGATTATTGACCAAGTCTTACTACATGGGTCATTAGAGTAATTAGGTTGTCTCGAAAACGCCATTGTTATTTTGAAAACAACTCACAGATAAGCGATTGGTATTGTGTATTACGCAGGTGTAGTTAGTTAGCACGTGCAGAGGATTGGTCATAAATAATATCACAAACACGCGGACCCTCTCAGGTAATGTAAATGTTACCATTTTACTGTATTAAAATATGTCTTTGCAAAACATACCTTATGCAGTTTATGATAAAGTACAGATTCAATTGTCATCATGATTAGTTAAAAGATATAAATAAAACCTAACCCTATTTTCAATTCACAAATTGACCACTGCAAGGTTATTTACGGAATTTGCAATTTCCAAAACTTGTCTGGTATTGTCTAGTTGAAGGCTTCGGCCGTGGCTATATATCACCCTATCTGCAAAGATGAGCCGCCAAGGGAGTAACCATTCCAGTACGATATCGTGTATTATACGGTTATGGGTAATAGCGTTATGGGTTATAACCGATTAGGGATATGACACCCCTAACGGATTAGCCCGCTACCGTCTTAAGCTGCATCGTCACTTAGCATCAGGTGATAAAGCAGTCAAGGGCTGAGTTTTAAATATTCTTATATAGTATACTTATATAAATATTTTTATCATAAAACAGTGTCTCTGAGAGGCATAGATCTAGCTTTTCAGGAATCCAAAATTTCTGGAAGTAAATAATTATAATATTTTTTTTCTAATTTAACTTCCATGTTTTTATTTTTCAAAAATCTGAATCTCTATCAATTACTTCGATTTTTAGATTATGCTCAGGGCCAGTCCTCACGGCAAATAAACATCTGGGTTTTTGAGTAATGTGTAACTGGCCCTAATTTGGTAATACCATAGCTCTTATTTTGTATCATTGATTGGTTTACTGCTTTCCACATTTTATTTTATTTTATTTTGCTTTACGGCTTCCTCAGGATCCTTTCCAATGGCAGATTGGAGACATTTTTTTTCTATTATCTCTTTACTATACAATGCATCTGGCGTAGCACCCAAAAAAAAAGAGTCCCAAAGGCCGCATCTTCCAATTTTGATATTTTCTTGTTCAGCCAGCTGTTCCTAAGCAGCAGAGCTTCATTTTCTCTACCAAGTTGTATAGCTGAAATGTTATCCGTGAAAGCGTAGCAGACAGACAGACAGACAGACACAACACACTTTCGCATTTATAATATTATTATGGATTTTCTGCTCTGGTCTGGTCTGGTGGAAGGCTTCGGCCGTGGCTAGTGACTATGCAACTTTCAGGTAACAGAATATAAAATAATCTTACCTTGTGATATAAAAAATAAGTAAAATCAAATCCAGAAGCGAATACTCCAATCCAATTACAAAGCAAGGGCCTAAATTTTATTTTCACTGATTACAATGTCAAAGCCCATATAGAGATGCCAAGGTCAGAAAAACAAAAACACCAAACTTGTAAGGTTTTGTTGGAAGCAGTTGAGCAGAGCAGTGTACCTCAATGATAGCAAGCGACTATAAAGGTGACAGTAAGAGATTTGTGGGTTTCATAGAATATAAAAATATAGACATACCTCCCATTTGCAATTTAGTTGTCTTGGAAATACCCTTGATTTTTGATAAAAAACAAAAACAACTTTCAAGTAATCGATAGATAGGTTTACTTGTGTATTATGCAAGTGCAATCTGCACGTGCGTAGGATTAGGTCATAAATAATATTAAAAGCGACCCTTTTAAATATCAGGTAATGTAAAAATACCATACTTCACGCGGGCCATGCAATTGGATCAATTTTGATAAGAAATCCAAGACAACTAAAAGTAAAAAAAAACAGTCGATTTGAGTAATAAAATTTCATACAAACTCGTCTTGTTTACCAGAAACGAAACAATATGCTATAAATAAAAACTTTATGACCATTGAGCTTTGTTACTCTAAGTAATTTGTAAAAGAAATGATATTGTATTAAAATGTGTATTGCAATATATACCATATGCAGCTTACGATAAAGTACAAATTAAATTGTATTCATGATGAGCTTCTTCGTTTTAGAATTTCAAATCGTTGCGGTAATATTTTATGACTTAAAATATTGTTTAGTATTTTGATCGAAAGGCAGTGCGATTTGCACGGTACTATTGTCGAAAGGTAAAAGAATAAATAAAATCTATGTAAACAATGAACAAGTGAATATAATTAAAATTATTATTAAATACGACTGCTCTGCCGTAGCCCGTAACTATCTACTACGTAACGATACCACAGTCATTGATTAATTAACAATGGAGTCTTATTCACATTTTTATTAAATGATATTTTTTGGGAATCACTGGATATTGAATATATTATCATCATCATTGGATATATTAGTATATATTTTTGGAATCTACTCATCATTTTCTAGATGATGAGTATATAGTTAAACTTATTTTCGAAAAAAAAAATCTACTTTAGTCTTTAATGCGAGACCATGATCACCCCATCACTTTTTTGAAAATTTTACTAGCCTATGTCACCCGGAATAAGCTAGGGATTCTAACGATACCTCATTTAACAAAATCGGTTCAGGCGTATAGAAGTTATGGTGGAATATACAAACTCACATACATACATACATACATGAACCCTGAAAACAATATAATCCTTTTTTCAGGCAGTCGTATAAATTTTTTTATAATAGGTACTTTTTATTGACCCGTGATATAATGATTGTTTACGATAAATTTGGGAATTCATAAATTCTAAAGCCCTTGAGCGCTCCAGTACGATGCCTCGTAGAATAGAAATCATCAGTGACCATCAGGTGAGATCGCAGTCAAGGGCTAAGCTTGTAGTGGATAAATGAAAATTCAATATTAGTAATGCTATGAAAACTGTATTTACCAAAATCTCTCAGCAACAACGTATGCCACGTTGAGTTTTGCAATTACGATTTCAAAGAAAATATAATATTTCAGGAAAGTAAATTCAAAACCCATACAAAAATTACGCATACTTAAATCCCGATTTACGAGAAAAACACTATGAGATTATAATATTGTATCGTTCAAAATTATTTAATAGTTATAAAAAATTTATCCTTATTAATTCATAATTAAATACGTATCACGCATTCATTCAATATCGATTGCATCGGATCAAGAACCTAACATTCTCTGCTCATCAAACTAAGGCAGTCGCGCTATGTATTGTTAGCAACACGTTTTTACAAAGGCTTGTGAGAGAGCTCACGCACACATACAAAAGAGCCCATCCAGCAACACGTCCTCCCTCGAAGAGCGCTGGGCTCGGTATGCCGGTCGTGCGGTTTGCAGTAGCATTTTACACGTGAAATTTATAAGACTTTTGATAATTTTTTTTGGTCATATAGGTATTTTATAGAAATTTATTTTTTTACAATTTATGTCATATAAATACTAAACATTCATGGGAACTTTTATTTTATCAGTAAATTCGCCAAACTTTTAAGAAATAGGGGTTATTGTGACGCGTAAATTTTGATAAATCGTGCACATTGATTTGATTTTTTTATTAATTAATTTTGTATAGAACGTATAAAAACGAATTGCAACAGTCCAATTCTAAGAGTGTGTTTATCATATTCATATTTTTTATAAGTCATTTATTACAATTTTTCTTGGATTTATATGGGTCAAAAGTATCGCCTAAAAGTGTAAAAATGGTAATCGTATTCCGCAAGAATGAGAATTTCACTATTATATTTCAATAAAATTAATATTTTTTTTGCAACATTCTACTAAGGAGGGATTAAACTTTATTGTTTTAATTTTCTTTTTTTATAATACTAATATATTATGCACAAAGCTCATCAAAAGTTCTTAAAATATCGGTTAGCGGGGATACGGATTCTTAAATACTACTGCACTAATGTGCTAGCTTGGTCGTCAAAAAAATCTTTCTTTCTTCATCTTATTATTTCCATCGTGTATTTTCCTCCGTTAATGGGACGAATGACATGAGTGACGACTTTGTAGCACATACAGTTTTTTAAAATGCATGGTAAGTGATAGGCGTTGTTGCTGCAGACCACGGAATAGAGAAGCTCTGCAGTGTGATTCTCTCAGGTAAAATAAAATTTACAACCGTTGCAGTCAAGGTCGATCTCTTCAATGTTACATCGCAGAGCGCATCGATGCTAGCTAGCAATGCTTGAATGTTTACACTGCATTGCACAGCTGCAGTGTGATTATCTAAGAAACATTTAAGCATTGCTAGCATCGATGCGGTCTGCGATGCAACATCGAAGAGATCGACCTTGACTACAACGGTTTCAAATTTTATTTTACCTTAGAGAATCACATAGTTGTTTTGTGCTGTGGACTCTCATTCTATATTATACGAGTCATAAATCAAGAGACCAAGCGATTGAGCTGAACAAACTCTTGGTCAGTATCATTACTCGTAATGAATGAAGATAAGGTATTTGCTCCGAGGCATATTAATGTATGTCGCGACGAGTCGTAATCAATTTATATCAATATTGCCAATGGAGCGCTCTATAGGTACCTACTTGTTAGCAAGCATTAATGTGAATTTTAATGCTAGGGCTGTCAAAAGGGTTTTTTTTTTCGAATAACTTTAATTACTTATTTTAGAAAATAGTTCATAAAGTCAATTTATATTAATAAGTATTAAAGTGTTCACCGGACACTTGACTAACGAAACATACCAAAACTTTGCAAATTTTTATCAATTAACTTATTTTATTTTTATTCTTTTTATACAAAATGGTGGACAAAGGTAATGCTTATCTCTCAAATAGAAATGTCTTCTAGCGTTCAATGAAAGTGAGTAACGTGAAATTGATAAGTGCTATAGGTATAGGTACAAAATTATTATTTTAGTGAAACTATAATAACAGATAATAATGTTTAGTGTAAGATTTGTATCATTAGCCTTAAAAAGGTCAATACTAAAACCATTAAGTTTATTAACCTATCTACACGTAATTAAAAATAAAAGTTAAGAAAATTGTGTGAAGGTCACTCGATTCGGTAATAAAAATATGCATAACACTAACCACTAGGTCAATGGTAATCGATTTTTCAATTGATATTATCTAAGGTGGCTAGTCGGAGATAACATTCGAAAGTCAATGCCACTTTATGCCTTTGTTTCGATTTCGATTGATCGGATATAATCGGAATGGCTACTAGTGCTTTGTTTTATCAGCTGATTGAGACGTATATCTTATGAAATGGTTAGTGGATTGGATTTTATCATTGCGCACTTGAATAATTTTGAACTTACTTAATTAACAAAATGTAATTAAAAAAAAGAATTAATATTTAGTCACACATCAACTGCAATTATAAATATAGTAATTTCAAATGTCTAACCAGTAAGTTTTACACTATCAAAGAAAATTTTATCTTTATCATAATAATGTTATAAATTTAAATACTTGATTTTATAATACGAATCTCATTGGTATCCCAGTAACATTTACAATAATAATATTCTTGTAGATATCTATTTAGTTGCAACCAGAGACATTGAGAGTACGTTGAACTAATTGTATTAGGTACTATTTTATTATTTTATTTTATATATCTAAAGTATTTTTACATAATGTAATAAGAATCTCAGTTTTTTCAACCCTAGGTGTCATCTATCCAAATTAGGGCAGCAGGTACATATTGTGAGGCATCAGCCTATATGCAGGCATCGGCATCGTTCGGGCATCATAAATACTACTATCGAGTGTAACGCTACCTTAAGAACATTACTCTTCAGTTACTACAACACAATGACTACATGAAAACCAAACTTGATAAGAAGCCTTGGTCCTACCAGCCATTCATTTAAAATCATCTATATTAAGTATCCTTTTCAAAATAAACTGAGTGCTGAGTATTTCTGAGATATTTCTGTCAGCTGAAGCAAACTGTTAATTAGTATCGTACGCCAAAAAAATTAAAAGACGTGTGGCACTCGGAGACTGCCGCGGTAAAGCTATTGCATAGCATTTTTTATCAACTTGCTATAACTACTGTGACTTCAAGTTGTTGAAAATATAAAGGCGAAATATTTTTATGAAAAGATAAACCTTTTATTGAGGTTTTTTGATTCCCCTTGGACACCCGGACTATTGAAAACATAATTCTTTAAATTTATTTCACCTTTATATTTTCAACAACTTGAAGTCAACAACACAAGTAGTCATAGCAACTAAAGTGTTAGTTTTTTTTTCGTTACGGAATTTCTGGATTCGGTCTCCACGCTCAAGGCCCGCGATAGAAGGTATGCAATAGCTTAAAAACAAATAACGTATGATTTTTAATAATACACCAAGTCCTAAATGTTGTATGTAAACCGTGTAATGCTCTGTTATAATCATTGTTCAAAATAATCATTTATTTGTGTACCTACTTACATAATATATTTTTTTATCGTCGTCACTTCAAACCACTTCTGATGTAAAATGATAAAATTTCTAGCACCTAGGAACCGACATTCATCAGACCTTAGAACTACGAGTACGTGCCCACTCCATTGAAATTAATTCATCTTTGCAACTTATTAAGCTATGTCGGTTACATATCCTTACTAATATTACAAACGCGAAAGTTTGTATGGATGTATGGATGTTTGTTACTCAATCACGCCAGAACGTCTGAACTGATTTTTGGCACAGAGATAGATTATAGTCTGAAACAACACATAGGCTACTTTTTATCCCGGAAAATTAAAGAGGTCCCGCAGGAACCAAAAAACCTCAATCCACGAGGACGAAGTCGCGGGCTTCAGCTAGTTATGCATATTATATATTATTATTATTAAAGAATTATCATCACGTATTAAAATAATTATTTTAACTAGTGTCAACCCTACACTTCATCTATTCGAATTAAAGCACAACATGTGTGGCATCTGCGTATATGCGACGGGTAAGCGTCGTAAATACTCGTATCTGCTTTAGCAGGGACGTACAAATACACTGGCCCGTTAGTACTGTTGAAGAGAGTGATTTTCGAATTGTTCAAGTTAAATAACAGTTACATATTATCTGTAGCTCTATTTTTCTTGTGCAAGTAGTAAGTAAAAATAATGATAGTTCTATATAAAATAGATTATTCTATATAGCAAGGATACAACGGTGTTCTTACCGCCAAACAGCCTTAAGGTGGTTTACAGGAAGAAACCATTTTATACCCAAATTTTAATCCAAAAACTAGACTACTCAAGGAAGTAATTGGTTAATTATTGATAAGAAAAAACACTTTACATTTCAAGAACAAATACCATGTTAACTAGTGGCATTATTAGTAGACATATTTGGAACGAAGTTCCTTATCGGGCGTTACTAAAGGGGCTAGACGGAAAAAATAAGACCAAAAGTTGTAACGACACTTTTTATGGAAAGATGATTTTGGTTGCTATGACTACTTGTATTGTTGACTTCAAGTTGTTGAAAATACAAAGGCGAAATAATTTCAAAGAATTATGTTTTCAATAGTTACTAGGCTAGTAACGAAGTTCATTTCGATTAATTAATGTGAAGGAATTGTAATAAAATTTACACAGAGAAACACGAACTATAGCAAAAAGTGTCATTACAACTTTTGGTACTTCGTTCCATCGGGTGTCCCTTGACACCTCTTAAGTTTTTATATTATGCAGAAATTAAAAGTTAGTATTTAAATAAAACTACTCAGATTGACACTACATAATATATTATCTGTTACAGATATTAAGATGTCTAGATCTTAATATCTGCACACATTCCAATGTGCGTAAGCTTGAATTTTCTATAAAAAATAAAATTATTCAGTGCGTTGTTATAGTTTAGTAACAATATTTCAACTTGATTCAGTTATCGCTTTACTAGGAAAATAAACTAGGAATTCATATCGCAGTCGATCAATTTTTCGCTCGTAACAAGCACAAAGGAACGATTTGAAGTGCAAGGTCAGATGTTGCCCGGCGCTCATCAATCCCAAGTAAATAATCTCCCAGTATCTGTGCACAATAAAAGGTGGCAATGATTGATTGTCGGATTTTCTCCGTCTTCCGTTGGTAAAAGTAATTTGGTTGGGGAATCCAGAAAACGTGGATGCGCTGTTTGCGAAAGTATTTATTGCAAATGTAGTATTATAGTCCCACCTAAATGAAATTGATGAGCTCACTCCTATGTTTTTCATTAAATATTTTTTACTAGCTGATGCCCGCAACTTCGCGTGGATTGAGGTTTTTTGTTTCCCGCGGGAAATCTTTTATTTTCCGGGATACAAAATATTCCAGACTATAATCTCTGTGCCAAATATCAACCAGATTCGTTCAGCGGTTCTGGCGTGATTGAGTAACAGACATCCATCTAACCATCTATCTATCTATCTAAACTTTCGCAAAATCAATACACAAATATTGGTATAGATGAAAAACTTAGGAGTGAAAAACTATTCGATTATTTTGGAAAATTAAGAACGCGTGTTTTTTTTTTGTAAATGTAATGGATGGGTTGATGTTCAATATACCATTTATCTTAGTTTTATCCACTTCCATCATTGTAAATAATAATTAGGAAATGCGAATGAGAAGATCCTTTAACAGCAAATAAAACAAACGAAGAAGTAGTTAATGTAAACCTCCAGTCAGTTTGATTTGCATGTTAAATGTAAATCACTGAAATCAATTGATCGGTTTACCGATCATCTATGAACCTACTAAGATTATCACTAACTTTTAAATTTAAACACCAAACTTACCAATAACTAATTAATTTGTTCAACACTTAATTATTCAAAAGCTTGCGCAACTAACTGACTGTCTCAGATTGATCGATTATGATAAATCAATCGGTGACCTCGATTTATACCAACCAAATTGAATAGCTCAAACTTCAATTTGACTTGTGTCAAACGATGATTGGTTTCAACACTAGCACGCCTAATTGGCTGAATGAATTTTGCTCGCGTGCTCGTGCGGTTAACGTGAGCATTCGTTTAAAATGGATATGGCCGTTTTGATCAAATAAAGCTTGACTACAGATAGTATCTAAGACATAATTTTCTAATAAGCTAATAGGCATGATGACTGATTTTGAAAAATGGTCAGATTATGTTCGGAAGTATATACTTCCTTACTACTAGATATCTACTATTTCGAAAAAATATCTTATTTCAGCAGAAAAATAAAGTTTGGTAGATAAAATTAGCATTTGAAATTTAAATTTTAAAATTCACGCCAAAACGTTCGGCGGTGTCATGGCGTCGTTGTGACGTCACTATTGTTATTACCAATGTACTCTGTGCAGTGTGCAGTAAGCAATAGTGTGATTTTCAAAGCTCGAAAACAAACAATTGTGACGTCATTCGCTTCTTTGTGTTTTATGCAATATGGCGGATTGCTGTATTTTATAGTTTTATTTTATCAAAATAAATAGCAATCTCACTAGAAATAGAAAAATAAATACGTTTTTTATAATCCATGAATCTTATTTCATTAGATAAATTCATAATTTCATTGATTCTTGGTTACTGTCATCATGCCTATTGTAATAAATTAATCATTTTCCATGCGGGAGACCTTCGTCCAGCAGTGGACGTCTATAGGTTGAGACGACGACGACGAATCATTTGTGAGCTTAAAACGTATTACTCGAACTGTTTAAGCAGTTAATACATGCTTTGTGACGTGCAGGTATCTACTTATGGACTCCATAAACATTTCGATTTATACGTTTGACAAATGATTACAATGACGATTTCCTTATACCTACAATGGTAAATGGGGCTGATTTACTGAAACTAACATCAATTAATCGATTCTCATTTTGTTCGAATGATGATGATTTAAATTCTTTAGAACTATATAGAATGAGAAATACAAACTTGATAGAATCGGATCTTTTCTGTAATAAATTAAAGAAACTCATTTTTTTTAATACTCAATACTTAATTCATTTATTACATGTAGGACTTACAGGTGTCTCTCAAGTTACGTCATGTTTTGACTCCACTCTCTACTATTTTAATCATCAATATAACATTTAGTATCTACATACGATTTATCAATATGCTGATTTAGATGGTTATTATTAATTATTAGTTTATTTTATTAAAAAAAAACATTCTGATGGATTAGACGAATTTATCTTTAACCATGTGGATACAACATGAATTAGTTCATCTCGAATGGACACCTAAACAATATAAGTACTCTATGGTACAAACAGATCTGCGGCTGTGTGTGTACTAATACAAAATGGTGCAATTACTTCACTAGGCCCGAAAGTTATTGTTTCAAATTCCGAATCCCCATAAATCGGTCTCCGCATCCATACATCTTCCTTACTCTGCGCGCAGTTGAATAGGCAGTGTGATTGCAACCAACACTTTGGCCTTTGTTTCGAACGCACGTCGCTATCTATCACTGCTCAGCCCGCGGACCAATTTGTTAGTTTACAATTTATTCTTGTACCAAGAATGCAGGCAAAAAGGCTCGAGACCGTGAAACATGTGTCAGCTATTTGCGTTATGCAATAAATTTTAATAGACATTGTCTTAATGGCGTCTAGAGTTTTAGCACCCTCTTTGCTTTAGTGTAATGACTAAATAATTGAAATACCTAATTCTTGTTTAACACAATAATGAGCAAAATTAAAGGAGAACTTGGATGCATTGAAGGATTGCTTCCAGTTGGACAAAAGTCAGAAGAGACGAAGAAAAGGTATTTTATCTGAAACAGAAATCTGCATAGCCAAGGAGAAGTAAAAGTGAAAAAGTGAAAAACGAAAAACAAGCAAGGAAAAGAAAAGACAGGCTTTTCAAATTTACAAACTAGCTCCTGACAAGCACGGTCTACCATTTACCATTTATGCTTTTAAATATTCTACCGTACCTTAATATGAAGGGTATAAAGGGTTCTAACTCCTGACGGCAATGACTAAAAGGGTTTATTGAAACGATACTGAAATTCTGTAAACCAGTTCCATCTTAGTCTTATAGATATTTTATTTAACTAAGCATGAGATTGTAATTCGTAACCATATTCTAAAAAAAATACTTTTTAAAACAATCGTTGCATAAATTTATTAAAATATTGGAATATTTTAAAACCAGCTAAACTAAAATTGTTCAACAAACACGAGCTTAACTAACCGCTAACGAACTGTGTGCACCTCGCACCGTAACTCTTTCATCTGGTCGTCGAGTTTATTTCTATGAACGCTATAATAATAAAGTTTTTATTGCTATTCATCTACAGCGAACACTTACGCTTCGTAGAAAAAAACTTCGTTATGGAAGAGGTTATAGTGTAAGATCGTCTTGTCAGTTTTGATCGTTCAAACTTGATTTATGAGTATGAAATAACGCGTGTTTCCACTTAGTTCCAACGCTATGATCGCCGCGGTCATCGTGATTTTTATGGCACAGAAGCTGCTGAACTTTATAAAATTTCAGTTTGGAAAATGCTTTCACTTTATATTCTAATTAGCTGATGTCCGCGACTTCGTTCGCGTGGATTAATTATTTTCGATTCCCACGCGAAATCTTTTATTTTCCGTGATAAAAGTAGCCTATGTCCTTCCCCGGGACCTATCCCTGTACCAAATTTAATCAAAACAGATGATTGAACAGATGGGCTGTGAAAGCGTAGCAGACAGACAGACAGACACTTTCGCATTTATGAAATTAAGTATGTGTAGTATGGAAATGGATTTATAATATTAGTATGGATTTTAGTTTGTAAATTTCTTTACGTAGTAAAAAGTAAAATCTTAAACAATCATACAACTTATCCACTAATAACAATCGGTAATCATAAAACATCATAAAACTTCTTAGTTTGAGGAGGTTTTATCTTTCATAAATAATATTTATTGTAGGTAGTAGCAGTAATTTTAATAAGCTTCCAACTGTTATTTATATTGTTAAGATTATAATAATATTATGATCCAAACTTCTATGTATCCAATAAAGAATTGAATTAATTACCAGCCATGTAAAACTAGGCTAACATTATTTTTATCTCCCAAATAAGCGTATACCGTAATCATTATTTTAAATATGAGTAGGCAAGTTTTCATGCAAGGGCAATTTTAAGAATAATAGTGTCCTCCCGACCGAATTTCGGCCACGGCGGCCAATTTCCAGAGAGATTAGCCATCTACACGAGAGATATCTACTATAGTGCACAAGTGTGTGCGCAAACACAGGTGCACTCTTTGTTCCTTTTACTCTCATAGCCCGATGGGACGGAAAATCCGACACGACCGGAGATAGATCAGGCGCAGGACCGACGACTTAACGTGCTCTCCGAGACACAGGGGTGACACACCGCCAACTTTCTTACTCCAGGCTAGTACTGAGAATTTCTTGTCAGAAAACTTACTGTCAATACTAACTAACAATACTTGTCCCCTCGTCGAACTCGAACTCGAACCCTCGTCCGCCGCAGTCGAACATGCTAACCACTAGACCAACTAGGCAGTTAGGTGCAATTTTACCCTGTATCTGTCCATACTTATTTAGGGTAAATTAGTTAATTTTCATCATTTCATGGCTTCATAAAGACAATGGAAACATACATGAACGAATTGTGAGGTCATGAACAGCATTCGTCATATAGACAGCCTATAAAACTAGCTATAAGTCATGCATTTGTTTTATGTAATTATCGACTATTGACAGCATTGATGTAGAATTTTAGTGCCTATACTTCTATTTCAATGATTGACATGGCACAAATTTTGAACAGGTCAGAGTTGTTTGTTATTTGAATTGGGAGTTCCAAAAGTGATTGAATACTGTTTGCTGTCTGTCTCTCTCTCTCTCTCGCTCTCTCTCTGTCTCTCTATATCTGCGCCGTATTCCTCATTGCTGAGGGTCTTGACCCACTTCCATTGATCACATAATGGCAGGGGTTTTCTTGGGATAATACTGGATGGGAAACTGTTATGAACTGACTTACGAAGGCTTTATTCCAAACTAGATGATGCCTGCGACTTTATCGACGTGGGATAAGTTTTTTCAATTCAAGGGATTAGAATTAGCCTATGTCACTCTCCAAGCCCGAACTACAGTTCGCGCGCGAGTTAAATGTAGAGTAAATGCATGTGTCACAATACATTTGCTCTGCATTCAACTCGTGCGCGAACTTTAACTAGTACCTAGTTAATAATATTTTTTGTTAGGTACATAACAGTCAATTATCCTGAGTTGCTAGCACCTAAGTTAAGTTGTTTCTATTTAGTTGTTTACTCGGCGCGGATACATACTCTTAATAAATTGGGAAGCCTTCCCGTGTACCAATCATTTATCTTGTTTTTCGTTTCGTCACTCTGAATATTGTAAATAGTTATACGAGTATAGTATGAATGGGAAAATAATGTGGTGTATTTTTTTATTTTGATATGAGAATAACATTAAGGTTATTAATTTTACTCACTTATCTTTCATTATAGTAGAGCTAATGAAAAACCTCAGCCTCGGATAGTTTCACGCTGTTATATTTAATTTTGAACAAATAAAAACCGGCCAAGTGCGAGTCGGACTCGCGCACCGAGGGTTCCGTACAAACATGAAGTAAGTTTTAAATTATTAAGAAAATACGAAAAAAACATGTTTATTGTATGGGGACCCCCCTTAATATATATATTTTTTTAATTTTTAGTATTTGTTGTTATAGCGGCAACGGAAATACATCATTTGTGAAAATTTCAGCTTTCTAGCTATCACGGTCTATGAGATACAGCTTGGAGACAGACAGACAGACAGACAGACAGACAGACAGACAGACAGCGGAGTCTTAGTAATAGGGTCCCGTTTTTACCCTTTGGGTACGGAACCCTAAAAAGACGTGTGGCACTCGGAGACTGCCGCGGTAAAGCTATTGCGTAGCATTTTTTATCAACTTTCTATGACTACTTGTGTTGTTGACTTCAAGTTGTTGAAAATATAAAGGCGAAATATTTTTATGAAAAGATGGTTTTGGTTGCTATGACTACTTGTGTTGTTGACTTCAAGTTGTTGAAAATATAAAGGCAAAATAATTTTAAAGAATTATGTTTTCAATAGTCCGGGTGTCCAAGGGGAATCAAAAAACCTCAAACAAGAGGTTAGGTATAGCAACCAAAATCATCTTTTCATAAAAATAGTCTTTTTATTTTCAACAACTTGAAGTCAACAATACAAGTAGTCATAGCAACCAAAGTGTTAGGTTTTTTTCGTTACGGAATTTCTGGATTCGGTCTCCACGCTCAAGGCCCGCGATAGAAGCTATGCAATTGCTTAAAAAACGTACAATATGTACTTATTTATGTCAATACAATGCTTATTTTTAACCAAATAATATCAAAATTGTGCAAACGCAGGTCAGCTTCTTTATTCTACTTTTTTTTCTTATTGTTAATCTAAGTTGATTTCGGTTCCAAGAATTAACATGAAAACAAATTTCATTTTAACACTAAAAATTTGACCTTGCTCCAGATAATTTACCCAATCGTTATCTTATCTTCTAAAGGTGTTATGTAAACAATTGTCACAGTCCAAAATGAGATCACTTTTGCATCACCGTCTAAGAATCTCGGCTATCCGTCGACAGGGCAATTAAGAAATTTATTGTAACGGCTCTTTCTAGGGCACCCATTACACTAATGATCTCTAATTTCGGTATGGTGATTCCGTACAAACGAGATGTGAATAATGTTAATAGAAGCTTGTTACGTAAACACAAATGACACTAATTTGGATAAAATATAAAAAAATCATACAATAGAACTAAATGCTAGCTATATAATTTAAAAATAATGGTATATTGGACGACGGATGTACGACGCACAGACTTAGAAGTGATGCAGTGCGTATTTCCTGGAGTAAAATGGAAATACGAATAAATGCGAGCAATGACGGGTGTTAGTTACCTATATACATTCACGAGGAAAGATATTTTTTAACTATAAGTACTTTACTGTGTATGTAACTTATACATATATTCGTAGGAAGTGATTCAAGTTTATTATTGTTGCAAATACACCTTATATTATTCATAGTAAGAGATGATTGAGTGCCTTTTTAGGGTTCCGTACCAAAATGGTAAAATGGAACCCTTATGGTGCGACTTTCTCCGTCTGTCTGTCCGTCTGTCCGTCTGTCCGTCCGTCACACTCGATTATTTCAGTAACTACCGAAGCTATCGACATGAATTTTGGAATAGTTGTGTATATAAGTGGCCCAAAGACACTGGAATTAAAAAAATTGGAAATTATTTTTGTTCTTATTTAAAAAGGGGGGAAAATCTGAGGGTTGAAATTTAAAAGTGAGATAACTGTACTGTGTGGGGTATCATATGAAAGGGTTTACTTTGTACATTCTAAAACAGATTTTTAATTATTTTTAGTTATGATCAATTTTGATTTATCGGGGAAAATGTCTAAAAAAATACCGTTCCCCCCCCCTTATCTCCGGAGTTTACCAATCGAAAAATTTGAAATAATTATGGTCAATAGGAATTTACGTTTATTTTACAGGAAAACTATAGCCAATGCTCTAACTAGCATAGTTTTTTTGATATTAACAATAAACCTCTACAAACAAAGTTAGTCTTGCGGTTCATTAACAAAGGTAATTATTTATTAATAATGGTACGGAACCCTTCGTGCGCGAGTCCGACTCGCACTTGCCCGGTTTTTTTTTTATCCACTACATGTTAGCCCTTGACTGCGATCTCACCTGATGGAAAGTGATGATGCAGTCTAAGATGGTAGCGGGCTAACCTGTTAGGGGCATGGTAGTTCAAAAAAACCATACCCATATAATCAGTTTCTACATGGCATCGTACCGGAACGCTAAATCGCTTGGCGGCACGTCTTTGCCGGTAGGGTGGTAACTAGCCACGGCCGAGGCCTCCCACCAGGCCAAAATGCCCTTTCCTAGATGACATCTATTTACCTTTCTATTAAGTTTAATTTACTTGAAACAAATTAAAATAGATGCATCGCTGGCTTCGACTTTGCGCCAATATTGTTTGAGACTGAAAATGGCAGATGCCTTCTCAGTTCTCTCTTTGGAAAATGGAATACGGAGCCAAAATTCACTAGACAGTTGAGCTAGTATTTATTGTTTATTTTATCGATACAAGCAATATGGATAAATTCCTTCTACTAAATAGGAAAGATACAAGGGATTCCAGATCGCAAAAACAATAGCGGCATGTAGAATCGATGCTGGCATTATTAAAATCGATTCCGGTATCCCGGGTGCGTTCACATCGAGCTCGGGCCCTTTGGAGGAGCAAACAACGTATAAAGATGATTTGTTTAAAATTCCGCGACCAAGAGCCGCGTGATGAATATCGGGGCCGTACATCGGAATAATGATCCCGCCTTGCACTGCATTCAATGGCATTTTGCATACAATATGGTGGATGGATTTATATTAAAATATGGCGAACGTCAGTGCCGGTTGCTCACAATAAATTATTCATTGCACACAGTCAATTTTCGTTCAAGATAAACTGTAGAGTATATCAAATTCACTGGCATTGTAAGAGCTCATAAAAATTCAGATTACATATTATTGTTCTCGGGTTGTCGGTAATTAGATCGCCCACGAAAGGAAGCTGCGATATAATCACAGGTAGCGACAAAGTTGGTAATAAATTAGATGCACGCCCGTTCCGTTGTGTACACGTTACTCATTAGTGCAGCTCTCATTATCGTCAGATTACTGTGGAAACAAGCAAGATGGATAAAATAAATATTTCAGAGTTATAAGAGGAGCTTAAACAATAGTATACTGTTGACCTGTTTATTAATAAGAGCACGTTATCCTACAGAAGATTTTTTAAAAAGAATATAGTGTGTATTTGAAACATGACTAATATTACACTAAACTTGTGTTAGTAGCAGGTATGATTTTAAGTCTAGTCCATCATCATCATTTAAGTCAGCAGCTGATGTACTCTGGTGATTATTCCAAAATAACGCCACCTCATCCTGTATTCAGTCTTCATTCAGCCACTTTCCACCATCCTCTATAAACAATCGGTCGATCTTGTTACGCGGTTTCCACTTTCTACGCTAGAAAATTCCGGCTCCAGCAGTAACTCAATTTATTTCACCCCAGAATAGTAAACTTTTTTAAATACTTAGGTAATTAATTACCCACTTTCTTCATTCACTATAACTCGGCATACTTCAAAGTTCATACCTACTTAAATTTGAATTGATCTAGGTATCTTAAAAAAACTTAAATAAAAATAACAAAAAAGGAAAACAACGAAATCTGTGATACTATTCCAATCCGTCAAACAAAACCGGCAAACTCACTTTTATAAAGCAAACGTTTCGCAACGCTCCGTTATTCAGTATTGGTTTCTATAAATACTTTTGCTATTTTCAACCGACTTCCAAAAGGAGGAGGTTCTCAATTCGGCGCGTTTTTGTTTTTATTATCCACCGATTTTTATTAAATCTTTACTAAGATCTGTTGCGTTCTGTTGACAACTAGATGATGCCCGCGACTTCGTCCGCATGGACTTAGATTTTTTCATTTCCGGGGAACTCCTTAACTTTCCGTGATAAAAGTAGCCTATGTTCTTCCCCGGGACCTATCCCTGTACCAAATTTCATCAAAATCGGTTGAAAAGGTGGGCCGTGAAAGCGTAGCAGACAGACAGATAGACACACTTTCACACAGATTATATTAAGGATGGATATGATTATTTTCTACCTGTAGCATCTCTTAATACACCTCTAACAAAGAAAGCCTGAAGTCAAAATTAATGAATTCGAATTCAATTGTCGAAGTAAGCTATGGTAAGCAACTCAAAATGGTTTAAAATACAAAAGAAGCGAGGTCATTGACCTATCATCGTAAACGTAACTTGATAGTAGTTAAAATGGCAAGAGTTTCGACCATGTTTCGACGTATTAACTTCTCCGGGGCATAGGAAGTATGATTTATTGACATGCTTGTTACTGCCCTTTACTGGCTACTTCATTTTTGGGACACACCGTTTAGTAAAATGTGAAATTAAAACTTTTTTTTTTAATTTCGATATTCGGTGATAGATTAGGTGAGTGATTCGGTAGAATACCAAGTTATTAGAATATAATTTAATATAAAAAATTCTTTTTAAACAACCGACTTCAAACTCCCGCGCCAACTTTACAACAACAAGCACACGCTATACAAAGTACTTATTTTATTGTTGATATTTTAAAAACCGCTCGAGACCACTTGGGAAGTATGCCCTTTCAAATAAAATCATCCAAATCGGTCCACCAAGTCAAAAGTTCTGAGATAACAAACATAAAAAATACAGTCGAATTGAGAACCTCCTCCTTTTTTTTAAGTCGGTTGAAAATAACAATGTATTATGTTTCAGTAAAATATCTTTATATTTTTTCAGATAATATATAACTAAACTATTACATATGAGAGAGCTTACATTTAGAAGAATTTAGATAGGCACTATATAATTTGGATAGGAAATTGTTTTATTAAACAAAAAGATAATTCGGTAAAATCCAAGCAAAAACGCTGGAAAAAACTGGTGTGTTGGATAATATAGGAAAATCGGATCGGATGCTATTAATCATTTCATAGAGTTTGTTAGCACTCTGCTTGGATACAAGCCAAAATTGCAATAAATTGTGGAGAATAGATTACATTAATGAAAATGCTATAGCGTTGACAATATTAGACTGCTGAAGGAATACTTGATACGTGGCGTGGCGTGACGTGGCGCTGACGCAATTTCCCTTAATAATATTATGAAGTCGAAAAGCGTAAGTTGTTATTCACAGGTGACACGCCTGACGTGGCGTAGGATTATACCTACTGCAGATGTGAGGCCTAAAGCTTGGTGACAGACAACTTAATGGAAGAGACAAACATAATAATAATATTATATCTGCACCACCTCACTGACGCCTCTGTATGAACCGTGCCAAAAATAACTGCAAGTATTTTCAGTGTAGATTTATATTTGGAAGCCAAATGAGTGACTATATAAGTATGATGTATCATTTATTTGTTCATTCATTCAAAAACTGAACTATTTGAGTGAGTTTAAAAATCTTAAGTTACGTGTGTATTATGGGATACCAAAATGAGCCACAATGGTGTCTTGTCCAAAAATTAATTTTGGTGGTATCCAATCAGGCAGACCATCGGTTAGATGATCAAACACAACAAAAAGCTTACGCTCAATCACGAAGGTGCTGCCGACACTATCAATCATAGAAAAAGAGACTTCGTTATCCACTAAGCACCGACACTTTAGAAATTTCCAAGTAAACAAATTAGCTTGGTTTCATTTCAATGCAAAATTATTCACATGAAGCTCTCTTACTGAAGAGACGCATGCAAGGCACAGATTTAAACAAATAAAGGTTTTATTGTGTTACAGTCTGTCAGTCAAATAATACAACAAAAACGCAATTGGTTGCAAACTTAGCCATATGCTCAGTGCCGGGCACTATCAGCAATATCCAGCGCTGAAAATGGCGCAATGGCATATGAACGCAATGGGCACATGCGGTAGTCAGCTAAAATATTATTTTCGTTTAATATTTACGTACTTGAGATTAATGACAAAAATATTACAACTGAAATCAACAATTTATGGCATCTAGATATGTTAGAGAAGGAATCTCACCTCAAACGCGGGTTGAACTGCGGTATTAGACGTACATGTATTTTTAAATGACGTGGACCACCCTTGATCGAATTATGAACCTCTTGCTTAGGTCACACAGGCTACGGCATCACAGCTGTATCTATTCCTAAATAGTGTTAGTATGCGCATTATAAAAAAAAATAAGTAGCTAAGTATTGAGGTAGTGATTGGAAATTTCTATTCAGCTAGTATATACCTACTTGGACACAGTCCAGAATTGTAATAAAGCGCTTCCCGTTAATCTTTGATAGGGCCATCTCTATTAAGTTGTTCGCTGCTTGTTAATTTTTAAAAATATCGTGCATTTTTCATATTAATATTATTTTGAGATGAAAACAGATTGTGTTGTAACGGAAAGTGATGTTATTTATATATTTGAATAGTTTTTCTCGTGACTTTGGCCGCGTTTTACTGAAGTTGCACAATATCTTTTCTGAAAGATGTTAATAATTAACTTCACTCAGGAAAGATTGGTCGTTGATTAACCGTTAGTCAATTTCTTCTTTCTGTATTATAGGTGGATATTTTCAGAATTCGATAAGTTATGATGGAATTAGTTAGTCTTTTGAAATTTTTTAAAATCTTTATTCAACCGTTAAAATTTTCCTTACATTAGGCCTAGTCATCAAAAGTTATGAAACCGACATGGGTTAGCTACCTACTTAACGACTTCGTAACCTTAGTGTTAGCATTATTACTGTTGTTCATTATATCTTATGAAACAGGAAGTATAATATCTGTCAATTTGACCCGTTTCATGTCATTCGATTTATTCGGCGGGTACGGACGCCATATTGAAATTCGTTACTATAAATGCGAGTGTTTTGACGATAATAATTCAGTCTCCTGCCGGCAGATTCAGCGATTATTGAATACTTTAGTGTTTAGATCGCATTTTGATTTAGAGCTTAACGATAGCAATCGTGGCCGGATCAAATGAATATTATCTGTAAGTTTAGCCATCTTTTATCTAATTACATTAAATCTCTCGTGGAACCGCTACACGTTTAACCATTTATTCGTGCAAGTTCCAAATGAGAGTACAAATATATTACAAGTGTCTGATAAATACCTACTTCTGGATTGTCTCTTACAGTTCAGAAGCGGGATATGAATCACGTTGCCTTAATTTTGCTTTGCCTTCTGCACATTTGTTTTTTTTTTTTTTTAAACGTGGGTAATTTGAAATTAATTTTTATTTTGATCGGTGGCTATGTTAAAGTTAATTTGAATGTTAGAAGCCACCGAGTTTCTTGCTGGTTCTTCTCGCTAGGTCATGGCATTCCACACCAGTGGTAGATTCGCAGTTGTGAAAATACTCGTATTTTACGTGATAACACTATTGGACTTTTGTTTATTTTTTTAACGTGTTTAAGTTTTTACTGTTTGATGAGATTGAAAGTGAAATACTGTAAGTTAATCAAGTTGTGTTGTGTTGTAGTGAACGTAAAGAGATCGATTTACTTTGGAGTTTTTTGGGTTATCGTAAACGTGAAGGATTCGCGTAACTGATGTACGATTTTAGTTAACCAACTGATATTGTGGATATATACATGGTTTTAATTGACGTGAACGAAGCAACTGATATTGAGAAGGATATATATGGTTTTTGTTGACGTGAACGGAGGCAGTCACGCAACTGATATTGTGAAGGATATAATATTATATGGTTTTAGGTTAAGTGATATTGTGAAAATTAGCGTTAAGTATTAGGGTTACTGATTGTAAACGCGAAGGCTTCACTTGATTGTTGTGATCTCAGTTCAGTAATGTGAAGGTTACCTGACTGCTTCACGGGACGTGAAGTTGTCAGGAAAGGCCGAGCTGTTAGCATTATTACTGTTGTTCATTATATCTTATGAAACAGGAAGTATAATATCTGTCAATTTGACCCGTTTCATGTCATTCGATTTATTCGGCGGGTACGGACGCCATATTGAAATTCGTTACTATAAATGCGAGTGTTTTGACGATAATAATTCAGTCTCCTGCCGGCAGATTCAGCGATTATTGAATACTTTAGTGTTTAGATCGCATTTTGATTTAGAGCTTAACGATAGCAATCGTGGCCGGATCAAATGAATATTATCTGTAAGTTTAGCCATCTTTTATCTAATTACATTAAATCTCTCGTGGAACCGCTACACGTTTAACCATTTATTCGTGCAAGTTCCAAATGAGAGTACAAATATATTACAAGTGTCTGATAAATACCTACTTCTGGATTGTCTCTTACAGTAGGTTCTTTTTTGAAACTTTTAACATAAAACCTTTATTTTATGAAATTTCAACAACTTGCCTTCTCGAAGATGTTAAAAATATGTATCGATAATGTGAATGGAATTTTGTTTATAGCTTCTTATTATTAAAATAAAGTCTTGAGTTTTAAGGGTGTACTAAAATCTGAAAATAATGATGTTGCGTTCCTAAAACATATTCACTTTACGGTTGCTAAAATTTTAGACTAACTAAACTTAAACCCTGTTGCAGCGGTTCGTACTTCGTTCCACAGAATGGGCGTAGGGAATCTTGAAGAAAAGACTTCTTGATTTGTATGACTTTATGATATATTAAATTAAATAATGTACAATAAACTGAGCGGAGCGAAATGTTGAAAGTGATTTTTGGTAAGTAAGATTGAAGTGTCAAAAGTGACCTTACAATTTATCTTGTCTCTGTTATAATTATATTTTTCTAATGTCGATGCCCGGACGGGCGGCTCCGGGTTCTTATTGGTCTATTGCCAGTGGCGCCATCACACCCTTTATCATACAACACTTGCAGTGAAAATAAAATTAACTTTAAACTCTAAAAAATGGCTGACTGTAATAATTATTATTATTATCAACATAATATAATACCACTGGGTCTAGGAACATTCATTTTTATTTTCGCTATAACGTGTAGACCCACCCGGACCTATACCTAGTCTATGAAAGGGGTATGAGCCATCAGGAGTTCCATCCAATACTAGATAATATTATTATTACAGTTGCATCAATTTATTTAAATTGCTGCATTCTATGCTGTTATTATTTTACTAGTTGCTTGTAAAGCCGGGTCCGCTGCGCCTTGTTACGAACAAAATATTGTTTTGCTAACACGTTAGTGAAACATAATTTTATAACAGGCCGTCCACTGCGATTTTCGAGTAGGTTTAGATTATTTTTGTTAGTAACATATTTTTTTTTAATTTATTGATCAAGTACGTACAATCATAAAAACACCATCCTAAAAACCACAGAGTACTTTGTCTATATAGCTAAAAACTTTGACGTAGCGAGGATCATAGAGTAAGATCATACCGCTTATCTAAACCGAAAAACAAAGAGATTTGACGAGTTGTGCCTCTGGCGAGCACAGATACGAAATGAATTAAAGTTCCCCCCGGCCCCCCCGCAGGCGAACGCGGGGATGTTTTCCATCCGAGGCGGCAAACAAAAACACTTTCAAAACAGTTAGGCCACGCCCCCAAATAGCATGACCTTGGTTATAATAACACGTTTGTGTTAGCAAAACACGATAACAAGGCGCA